>JARPMR010000029.1:12772588-14030088 GCA_029955525.1 Oeneis ivallda | reverse complement strand
ATACTCTATAAATAGTAGGTTGATACTCCTAGCTTTTTCTCATAGGTAATGATGAAAAATAGTATGTGTCATACGGGGCCAAATTTTTTTGTTCTCGGGCGGAGTATATTGAATTCCTCGCTACGCTCAGGATTCTACTTTAGAATCCCTCGCTGCGCTCGGGAGTCTACTATAGAATCCTTCACTTCGCTCTGAATTCAAAATAACGCCCTCGGGGAACAAAAAATTCCTTTGGCCCCATATAACACAAATAACTATAAAAAACCGGCTTCAAACGACGAACAGTGATCATAAGGTGCCGCTGAATTCCCTTACCCATTAGCATCAATGAAATATTTAGTGGGGTCGGCCAACAAAATGGCGATCAATCTATAATATAATAAAACTGTAACAGGTCCAATTCTGTACATTGAAAATATTTTGAAAATTTTTGTTTGAGGGCACTCTATAATCGATACTGAAGCCAAAACCATTTTTTTTTAATTTTTTGTCTGTCTGTCTGTCTGTCTGTCTGTCTGTCTGTCTGTCTGTCTGTATCTTGGCCGCGCATCACGCCGAAACTACTGGACGGATTTAAATGAAACTTGGCATGATTTAAGTTCATACTACGAGGTATAATATAGGATACTTTTTATCCCGAAATTCAGCACGGTTCCCTTGGGAGAGGGATGAAAGTCAAAATGTGTATTAAGCTGTAATTCATTAACGCGTATTCCTATTTCATTCATTCTTTTTTTGTTAGAAAGCAGGTACTTTAGAGATTGTCCTGTAATTATTTCAAGGTCGTCAATTTAGTAGTTCAGAAATTATAGACATCGCAATCTTCAGTATATGGTCCAAATAACTTGAACCCCGGAATCTACAGGATACTTTGAATGTACGGCTCATCTTAAGCTGGCATTCATACTTTATCGTACATAGCCATCGTGGATAGCCCTATTTTGTCAAAGTCAAACTACTCCAAAGGTGTCAGATTTTGCCAAACGATCATTATACCTACATACTACATAGTAGGTATGGATGTAATACATCGTATGGACTTAATGCTACAGTGTTTTCCTATGCAATTTAATATTCTAATCATACTAATATTATAAATGCGAAAGTGTGTTTGTTTGTTGGTTTGTCCTTCAATCACGCCACAACAGAGCCACGGATCGACGTGATTTTTTGCATGGGTACTATAGTTGAGGACATAGGCTACTTTTTATCCCGGAAAATCAAAGTGTTCACGAGGGATTTTAAAAACTAAATCCACGCGGACGAAGTCGCGGGCATCAGCTAGTGTCAATATAAAATAAACAAAGTGTAACAAAGATGTCTTTGAAAAACTGTAAATAACTGATCTGCTTATTACCTTCTATAAGATAAGGTTTACAATGAAAACAGTGTCTCATATTGATAATGTTAGTAAACAGTTCACAAACGCTCAAATAGCATTGTTGGAAAATGAAGCCAAGTCAACAGTCAGCAAACAGGAGCTCAACATATTAATATTATAACTACAATGTAGTCTGATAGTGGCTTACTTAATCTATACTAATATATGTATATACTAATATATTATAAAGAGGAAAGATTTGTTTGTTTGTACTGAATAGGCTCTGTAACTACTGGACCGATTTTAACAATTTTTTCACCAATAGAAAGCTAAGTTATCAGGAAGTAATAATTTATTTTCAATAAAATTAGAAATCCTTAAGAAAATTGCAATAATGTAAACTAAAGTAGCAAAATTT
Source organism: Oeneis ivallda (assembly GCA_029955525.1). Classification (NCBI taxonomy): domain Eukaryota; kingdom Metazoa; phylum Arthropoda; class Insecta; order Lepidoptera; family Nymphalidae; genus Oeneis; species Oeneis ivallda. The sequence continues at coordinate 14,028,349 of JARPMR010000029.1, read as the reverse complement.
TGCCTATAAAATGCATTATTTGGCGTGTGCTGAGAAAACTATTGATGATACAGAAAAATTATGTACCACATGATTAAAGTACTCATTATTTTCTACAAAAAAGTCCCGGAAGGAATATATCTAACTATCATATTTAAATCACAATAGTAGCTTTTATGTTCTAAAATTTAATTTGATCGCCTTTATTATCGTAGTATTAATTCTTCCTTACTAATACAATCACATATTATAAATGCGAAAGTGTGTTTGTTTGTTGGTTTGTTGGTGTTTTCGTCAATCACGCAGCAACAAAGCTACAGATAGACGTGATTTTTTGGATAGGTATAGTTGAGAACCTGGAGGGTAACATAGACATCCCGGAAAATCAAAGAGTTCCCGCGGGATTTTAAAAACTTAATCCACGCGGACGAAGTCGCGGGCATCAGCTAGTTACTTAATAATAACGTTAATTAACCCAAATTTCTGGATATACCTTCATTTTGTCATGATGTTCCATAAGCATTCTAATTTAGACTTCTTTGTGCCGATTTCACCTGGGCGTTTTGACAGTTTTTGTATTGAAAATATGCCAAAATATCGCCAAAAATCTGCCTAAAACACTCGGATAACTCTTTTTCCTTACTACGGGAAAGCCAAAAAGAAAGGTTATGGTTTTAGCAGTTTATGTATGTACTTACATGTGACTATTTACGAATGTTCCACCGTAGCAAGTAAACTACTGAGCCGATTTTGATGATTGAAGTGTCCATTGACTCGTTATGATGGTCCGGCTGATACAGGCTATTTTATACGAACAAAATGGATATGAAAGATGTTACACCCAATTTACCGTAGTCGGTATACAGTTTTTAACGTTTTATCTAGTGATGTCCCGGATATCCGTATCCGTATCCGCGGATATCTGAGGGAGAAGAAAGATCCGTAACCGTTACTTTTTGGCGGATCTTTTACCTCATTAATTTTCAATATTACATAGATGAATTATCGCAAAAATAATTCCAAATTACACTACTAAACTTCTTTGTAGACATTTTTTTTAACTCATGCACCAAACACAAACGTTATCTATGCTGCCTAGTGTCACACTGAACTATGTATAAAACTATAAACAAAACAAAAGAAAGACCCGCACAATGCAAGTCGAAACATGTCCTGTCAAGCAAAGCGTCAAGTGGCATCATCTATCGACACCGATTGAGAGAGTTAAGATCCGTATCTGCGGATATACATACATTTTAAAGGATGATTATACGGGTCTGCCCGCGAAATTCAAATATAATTTGGTTTTTCGCAATATTTTGTTAACTAATACGACAAACTAGGCTAATGGCATTCTAATTGCGCCAGTAGAATTATCATCTTCACAGGTTTACATAAAACTATGATCCCAGATGGTCGAAATAAAATATTTTTATTTATTTATTTATAAAAATCTTTACTTGAAAGTGACCAGTTTAAGAAATTAATCAAAATACCGAGTTACTCACAAATTAGTCAGTGATCTCTCGATCAATTCTAATAAACTGTGTGTAGATACTATGTCATAGTATTTATATAGAAACTGAAAGCGTATACCCACGACGTTAGACGGACAGGCAAATGGAAGCAAATGTGAGGCTAAAATAAGATATCATCGCGCAGTTCACACTTCACGCATGTAGACGGCACGATTATTTTTTCGTGTAAAAAATAGAATGGAGTAGAATATTTTATCTGCGGGATTATGGGTAACATTTATGTGCTCAAATCGAAAAAAAATTAAGTGGCACTCGGGGACTGCCGCGGTAAAGCTATTGCATAGCATTTTTTATCAACTTATGCAATTATAATATTGATGCAATATTTTTTTTGCATAGTAAAAATTATGCAAAAATATAATTAAAAAACAAACAAACAAGAAAAGCGCACTGTCACTACTTTGCGAGTGAGATTCGAACCTGCGACATCATACACCATACGGTAAAGAAAGCGGCTGCTCGCCCACTGCGCCAAAGAGAACTTATGAACCTCTAAAATGTTGAACGCTTACTGAACGACGGTGTTAGGTTTATTTTCGTTACGGAATTTCTTGATTCGGTCGCCGCGCTCAAGCTGTTTGTCCTAGTTCAAAGCCCGCGACAAAAGCTATGCAATAGATTAAAAGGTACCGCATATTCAGTCAGAGATAATCGACATACAACATCATAAGAGTTAGGAACCTACTTAAAAATTTAAGATTAAGTATTTACCTTCTGCAAAATCATTACGTACATATAACAACTATCTAGATTCTAGACGTACGACATCATTTAGCGAGTAAAAAACATTTTGCGCAAGCCCCTTCTTTTTGTAGTCTTAGAATACTTCCTTACCAATATTATAAATGCGAAAGTGTTTTGTTTGTTAGTTTATCCTTTAATCACGCTGCAACAGCTAGAGCAACGGATTAACGTGGTTTTTTGCATGGGACCACCTGGGAAGTATTCCCTTTGAAACAAAAAAAAGAATTTTACAAATCGGTTCAGGCGTCTTCGCGTATTCGAGTAAAAAAAACGACGAATTCACCTCCTTTTTTGGAGTCGGTTAAAGGGCTTTATAACATTTTCAAAATTTTAAAACCTTTCGAATAAGACATTTTTTTGAAAAAAAAAAGAAAAATTAGTGTCTGTAAAGTGGGTTTGTGGGTTTACGGACGATAGTTTTACGTGATAACGACATAAAGAAACATTGATGAATAATTGCATACTTTTATGAATTGAATTGAATTATTATCACTGAATTATCATTATTTTGTATAATACAACGAAGGAGTTAATTGAAAATTACATTTTTCTCTGGTCACAAGCCAACGCTTGGGCCGATCGTGCCTCTCTATCGCTTGTTCCGCGCTCTCTCTTGCACGCACAGGCTCAGGCGGAACGTGACACTTTTTCGTGCGTGCAGCCGGTGTTCATCGATTTATAAGACGTTATCGCGTCAAAAAAAAAACGGGATTTTTGAGATAAAACAGTGTTGCATCAAACGAGTTATCGGGCCACAATGGAAACATGAACCGTATAGGTACACATGGCGTGTATACGATTTATAGTTATTTGTCCGTCAGTCTATCCGCTACCTCTGATGTCAGAAATGGGTCACGTCTCAAATGGAACGCAACACATCGCCAATTTATTGGCGTTGCTGGATTGGCAAGGAATTCCGCTTAGTACATTAACTGTATATTGTCTTAGACAATGATTAATATGAATACCTAATTATCTCACGACTTCATCCACGTGGAGTTTAATTTTTCAACAATCCTGTGGGAACCGTCTATTTTTCCGGGATAAAAGAACGCTTATGTCCAAGTCCTCGACTATTCCCATGCAATAAATCATGTCGATTCGTCGCTCCATTGCTCCGTGATTAAAGGATAAACCAACAAGAGACCACATCAGTCCGTACTTACGTCAATAATATATACAGTTTTTGCAATTCACGAAGGCGAGTTAGCTTTACTCGTGGTTACTTCGTGTACATGCACATTGCATAAGTGTGCGTGCCTGTCAAAGCCTAGGTGGGAGCGGGCAGGCGCGAGCATTGCGCTCGCTCACACTTATACAGATACGACACACACACAACCATAAGTCAGTCGCCCTCGTGAATTGCAAGAACTATATCATAAATTCTCAAACTGACCTAGCCAAGATTCGAACCCAGCAGGTTCCGCTCAGCCAGCATTTTAACTTCGACAGTATGGAAAATCCTATTCCACGCGATTATATCAATAATGAATCTTTGAATGAAAGATAGGAACTATAGTAAGTAGGTAGATGTAAGTATTAATATTAATATTTGATCACTCCTTTAGCAAGAATCTTCCACCCACGTGCCTCTGCTATAACAGGAACTATGTCCTCCATTTATATATACAGTTATTACAATAAATAATTTATGGCGATGGAGAGAGCTATGCTCGGAGTATTAATGCCAGGGTTCGAAAATATCCGATATTTATTATAAATATCAAAATATCGGATATTTATGATATATATCCGATATATATCAAGTTTGATATATATCAATTTTGTATGAAAGCCATATTAATATTTTATTGTATTATGTATGAATACTATTTGCATATGTGCATAAACATACTAAAATTATGAAAAAAACTAAAATGTTTTAATGTTTTATTTATTTAGGTACAACAAAATCAGACAAATGAAACAAAAACATAAAATTTTATTTTAGATCAGGCAAAATCAACTAAAAACATAAAATCTTGTACATGTATATCAAAAACGCAACTCAAAAACATAAAACCTTTTTTTATAAACTCTAATCAGTCAATGGTCATACCTACACTTATGTAACAAAACAAATTTAAAAAATCCATTGATATATATCATCGAACCCAGTTTGATATATATCGGATATATATCGTGATATATATCCATTGATATATATCCTCGAACCCTGATTAATGCTAGATCAAATGATAGGATCTCTAAGTGAAACAGAGTTACCGACATACTTCATCCAGTCGCGAAGCTGAATTGGCAATGGGTGAGACACAATATTATAGTTCGAAGAAGTTTATGTTGATTGGGGTCCCAAGGTGCTGGAGTTGTGACCTCGCACCGGGAAGCACAATGTTTGCAAACCCCCACTGTATGGACTGATGATATCAGACGAGTCGCAAAGAGCCGCTAAATACAAGCGGCGCAAGACCGAAGCATGTGGAAGTAAAACCCATGTCCATCAGTGGACGTCTTAAGGTTGACAAGAAAACAGACGAAAATAATATACTCGTCTAGCTATTTTCTAGCTATAATGTATTAGATTTATGCTATTTGGACGTCTCTATGAATTAATCCGAGAGTGTGAATTTATGACATGAATAAACATATTGAAAGTTTCAGGTTTAGAGTTATATTTTGATTATTATTTAATGTAAACTAAATCGACCGGATGATTTATGGGCGATTTCAATTGCTTGTTTCCGTTGTTTATGAAATTGGATGAATTTATGGTGAGTACTTTGTTATATGAAATGTATTTGCTAATTTTCGAAAATCATATTATAATTATAGAGCCCTGACAAACTTCCCTTTTTTTCAGGTGGTCCAGGGTACGAATGCCAAGCACAGGAAGAGTACCGTGCTTGGGAAAAGTGTAGACTTTGCTCGGTGCGGAAAAGGTTAGCACTAGACCTGTCAAGTTAGTTTAGTTAAGAGATTCGATTCAACTATCCAAATAAGCGGAAAGCTTGTGTTAGGAGTGGGTACGACAATAGTGCAACGCCTGAGGATCAAACCGTCGACCATTTAGTTCAGCTATACTCAACCTGAAACTTAACCTCAACCTCGCGGCGGCAAGTGGCCCGCCAGGCTTTTGTGGTTGGCCCATATGGTGTTAACTATTTTGTGGTTGGCCCATATGGTGTTAACTATTTTGTGGTTGGCCCATACCTATATGGTGTTAACTATTTTGAATCTCACGCCCATAAGAAAAATTGAGATTGTGCTGAGTAAATAGGTTCTACATAGCACTAATGCGCCGCGGTGTGCAGTGTTATTATTGATACGGTAATTTGCCGTAATATACGGCAAATTATTGGAACGAAGTTCCTTATCGCGCGTTGCGAAAGGGGGCTAGACGGAAATTAAGGCCAAAAGTTGTAACGACACTTTTTGATGGCCTAAAAAATATCTTATATAATAATTTCAACGGGTTGTGCATCGCTCCTGTGGCTCAATTGGCTCGCGTGCGGCTGTTAACCGAAAGATTGGTGGTTCGAGTCCACCCGGGGGCGCGCAATTTTTATTTTCATTTTTTATTTTATAAAATTATTTTAATTTTAATATTTTATAAAATCGATATTTAGGCTTCCCTGGGGTCATTTTGATTTTTCTCGATAAAAAAATCATGATAAAAAATGTATACCCGAATAATTATTTTCTTTATACCTCGAATAGATCTTGAAACTTGAAATTAATATTTTTATAATAATAACTTCGTTCCTATCTGGTGTCCACACGACTTTTTCTTTTTTTTGCGGCCCGCGATCCCACGACTAACACGTGTTTGTGGCCCCCTAAAAAAAGGTGTTGAGTACCACTGATTACCACTGATTTAGTTTATCATTACCTTTAACCATTAGGCTATTCAGGCTTCAAGAAGAAATTAGCCCCAATACCATTCATTCAGAGTTCGAATGTCGTTCGAGCTCAGCGTATTTGTCACAGACCACGCTTCCCGTTCCATACGACGTGACATGTGACAAAGTACGCCGGCATGCATGACTCACGCGCAGGTTGGGGGGCGGGGCTAAACACGCGCCAACTCTCCGCCGACCTGATTGGTGGACTGGACGACGTGTGGCCGAGTGTTAACGGACACGCGGTACAATAGGGTATTTGACTATATTAAAAATATCGTTTCATTTGGTGTCATCCTAAAAGATTATTATCTAAAAACATTATTCCATACGACAAAACTAAAAAATAAAGTATTATTTAATTAGAAAACATTAAATAAAATTGCTATAATTCCGGCCATGGTCACGTGATCGAAAACGTTCCGTGATCTCGAATGACGTCACAGTCCACACCACCTATGGGATGTGGAATTGTCATTGTTTGAAATGTGAACTGTGACGTCATGAGAGCAAATGGAACGTTTCGGCGGCAATTTATTTTTTTGAATTTATTTCTCGATTTTTATGAAAAATACTGCAAATTATGCCGAAATATACGTTTTGTTAGCTTCAGCATAGCATTATTAACAATTTAAGATGATTTTCTAAAAGTAGTCAAATACCCTATTGTGTGACAATACGCCTAGATGATAGATTGAGTGCATTGCAAGTAGCTAGTATTGAAGTTTTTTTATACCAAAGCCAAAAGGAAGTTATGGTTTTAGCAATCTTCTTCTTCTTCATCAACCTATAGACGTCGACTGCTGGACAAAGGTCTCCTGTATTAGAAATGTATCTGCAGTGTTGCCAACCCGAATTTTAGGAAATTAGTAGATTGTGTGCCAAATGTTGGTAGAAGTTGGTAGAATGTAAAATGCAAAATTGGTAGATCTACCACCTCAATTTAGAAGATTTTTTAAGATTAAAAATTCATGAACTGTTCTTAAAATGTTTATTTTTGGCAATGATGGTACATGTTTTTATTGAAAAATTTTAAATGTTCTGCACTAGGCTGCCCGTTGTTTGCTATGAATCTTTTGGTTCGCAACAATCCCTCTAGAGTCTCCGTGCAAATTCTATTTCTCTGGAAGGTTTTCATATTATTAATTGCAGAAAACAATCTCTCAACGTTGGCGCTACTATGTGGAAGTGAATGGGCCACAGATGACAGAACAGTATAATAATGTATAGGGGCGCGGAATGGCGCGAACGGCGGCGAACTCTTGCCACGTTTTTTTTTTTTTTTTTTTTTTTGTTGACTGGACTATAGCTTGACCCAGCGTCGCATGGCTCACGCCATGGAACTAGAAATTACGACTCACGCAACACATCGCCATAGATATAAAGCACATCGCAACCATATCGCAACGTCGCTCGTCGTTAGCAACGTCGCTCGTCGTTATAAAACTCCATCTACGTCGATATAAAAATGATCCAAGATAAAAATTCAAAAAATAGGTAGTTTTTAGGTCTAGGGTGGTAGATAGGTAGACTGAAGTGAAAATTGGTAGATCTACCAAAAAGTTGGTAGATATGACATCACTGTGTATCTGTGACTAGTTGACATCTGCTGTCAGTGTCAATTACAAAATAGAATGACTTTATGATTGTCTTCCGGTTCCGTGTATTGCTTAGGAAATATGGCGTCTAGAAAACTGTGTATTTGATCTGAAATAATAGTAATACTAAAAACATATTGAATGTTTCACTGCGCAACATTAATTTCAATATCCTGCATGGACTTCCACAGGCTTCGGTCTTGCGCCGCTTGAATCCAGCGGCTCCCTGCGACTCGTTTGATGTCGTCGGTCCACCTAATAGGGGGTCTGCCAAGTGCCAACACTGCGTTTCCCGGTGCGGGGTCTTCCCTCCAGCACTTTGGGACCCCAACGACCATCAGCTCTTCGATCTATGTGCCCCGCCCATTTCCACTTTAGTTTCGCGACTCGCTGAGCTATGTCGGTGACTTTGGTTCTTCTACAGATCTCCTCATTTCTGATTTGATCTCGCAGGGATACTCCGAGCATATAGCTCTCTCCATCGCCCGCTGAGTGACCCTGAGCTTTATGAGGCCCACAGTTAGCGACCATGTCTCGGGTCCGTAAGTCATCACTGGCAACACGCACTGTTCGAAGACTTTAGTCTTCAGGCACTGAGGGGTTTTGAACGAGAAGACATCTCGGAGCTTCCCGAACGCTGCCCAGCCGAGTTGGATTCGGCGGTTGATCTCTTTATCGAAATTGGACCTACCTAGCTGGACTCAAATCATTATCACGGAAAATCAAAGAATTCCCGCGGGATTTTCAAACTAAGCCCGCGCGGACGGAGTCGCGTATATCGGTCGCGTCGCGAAGAATATTTCAGCGTTTATGAATACTACTAGCGCTATCTATCGGTAGCTCTTAAGTTAGTACAGTAACAAAGCCTCAATGCGACATTATTTTGCTCAATTTTTTTGTTCAATTTTACTTAATTTTGTTTTATTTTATTTACTAGCTGATGCCCGCGACTTCGTCCGGGTGGACTTAGTTTTTAAAATCCCTCGTGAACACTGATTTTCCGGGATAAAAAGTAGCCTATGTTAAAAATCTGACGCCTTTAGAGTAGTTTGACTGACAAAATAGGGCTATCCACGATGGCTATATACGATAAAGTACGCTTGCCAGCTTAAGATGAGCCGTACATTCAAAGTACCCTGTACATTCCGGGGTTCAAGTTATTTGGACACCATACTGAAGATACCTTGAAATAATTACAGAACAATCTCTAAAGTACCTGCTTTCTAACAAAAAAAGAATGAATGAAATCGGAATACGCCTTAATAAATTACAACTAAATACTCATTTTGACTTTCATCCCCTCTCCCAAGGGAACCGTGCTGAATTTCGGGATAAAAAGTATCCTATATTATACCTCGTAGTATGAACTTAAATCATGCCAAGTTTCATTTAATTCCGTCCAGTAGTTTCGGCGTGATGCGCGGCCAAGATACAGACAGACAGACAGACAGACAGACAGACAAAAAATTAAAAAAAAATTGTTTTGGCTTCAGTATCGATTATAGAGTGCCCTCAAACAAAAATTTTCAAAATATCTTCAATGTACAGAATTGGACCTGTTACAGTTTTATTATATTATAGATTAAAGTGAAATCTTCTTTAGGCGCGTTGAGCACCTTTTTTGGGCGAGCAAAAAACATGGATTTCACATCATCGTCACCTGGAGATTTCAGTAAGCGTTCAACATTTTAGAAGTTCCCAAGCAACCTTGTACAGCGCAGCGGGCAAGCAGCCGCCTTCCTTACCGTTTAATGTATGATGTAGCAGGTTCGAAAGGTTCACTCACGAAATCGTGACAGTGCGCCTTTTCTTATTTGTTTTTAATTATTAGCAAATCTAGTTTTCACTTCTATCGACAGTCCCTATTGACTGCCAATTTTTTTTTTAACAATTTCCCAACAGCTTTTCACAAATTCACAAAACAATCATAAACATTGGACAGAACGTCTATCGGAATTACGGATGGGCTAGCAGAATTTGCTTTCTAATCTTGCCAGTTCATAATTCAGTAAAATAAAGTATTAGGTACTAAGCCTGATAGAGCTTCATCGATTATGAATGCAACTATATACAGCTTATCATAAAGATTAATTTCTTATTACTTAGAAAGGCCCAAGTGTACCCACAGTTGTTGAATAGTTGTTGCTGACTAAGGGACTAAAATAGAATTTTAAGAAGCCATTTCAAACAGTCAATTGTTGTTATTGGAATACCAAACAGATGAATTGTGCAAAATTTTATTATACCTAGACAGGGTTATCTTATACTAATACAATAATGTGAAAGTGTTTGTTTGAATATGCTAATCTCCGGAACTACCAGTCGGATTTGAAAAATTCTTTTCGCATTTAATAGCCCAACTCTTGAGGAAGGCTATTCAATATCATACAACCCTTAGAAGCCGAGTAAAGAGAAAAATCGGCCAAGTGCGAGTCGGGCCTCGCTCTTTTAGGGTTCCGTTAAAAAAAATTTAAATAAAAATATTTACATGTACCCATGGAAAGATTTTAATTTAATTTAATTTTTATTATTTGTTGTTATAGCGGCAATAGAAATACATAATATGTGAAAATTTCATCTGTCTATCTATTACGGTTTACGAGATACAGCCCGCTGACAGACGGACGGACGGACGGACAGCGTAGGCTTAGTAATAGGGTCCCGTTGGTACCCTTTGGGTACGGAACCCTAAAAAGTAACAGTGCGGGTACGTAGTACTATTATATATTCTGTGGCGCGGGCGGGTGATGCGATGCGGTCAGTTGGTGGCTGAGGGCGGTCACCCGATGAGAATTGTGCAAGAGCTGAACCGAAGGCTATTTTTTATTGCAGAAATCAAAAAGTTCCCACAGGATTTTTAAAAACTAAATCCTCGCGGCTAGTGAATAAAATTGTATCTCTACAATTTTGTTTGTGACTTTTCTGCATCTTATTATGACACAACATAATTATAATTTTATTTGAACAACAAATTGATAAGCTATTGTAGCACTTTTGTTTTGGAAATAGCAACTGCTGAGTTTCTTGCAGCAGAATCTGCTTACGGAACTGGTGGTAGTCTCAACTCTTCATAAAAGCCACAATTTAGCCGACATGAAATTTAGAATTTTTTAATGTTGAACAATTTATATATTTCATAGCATAATTCAAACATTTTTATAAATATATAAAATTGAAGTGCTTAGTCTGTGATTTATAAATAGCTGCCTCATATTAAGACCTATAATTTTATGTGAACAATAATTGCTAAGCGACATATTGTAGAGTCTGTTCAATAAGCCAGTGGACATGGGTAAATCGAAAAAAGGTTGTAGAAATATTGTGTGTCATTGTCAAACAGTTTGATAATTTACATTAAATATATCTCACTAGCTGATGTCTGCGACTTCATCCACATGGATTTAGTTTTTAAAATCCCTCGGGAAATCTTTAATTTTCCAGGATTAAAAGGAAATCCCGGGATAAAAAGTAGCCTATGTCACTCTCCAGGTCTTACGACCTCAACAATACAGATGCAAAGAATCACGTTAATCAGTAGGTCTCTTGCTGCGTATACGTCATTTTTTTACTCTTTTTTTCTCACCTTTTAAACCTTCCTAGGACTGCTACAAATATTATTCAAAACCAAAATTAGGCAAATTGGTTCAGCCGTTCTTGAGTTTTTGTGATACTAATAAACGTCAATTCATTTATAGATAGATTTCAATTAAAAATAATATATGCACACATTCATGTGGAAAGGTGAAATAAATGGAAAAACTCTTGAATCTCACAACTCATGATTTTTTAAACAGACTACTGAACTTATGTTTTGAAAAGAGCAACTGCAGAGTTTCTTGCCAATCTTCACAGCAGAATCAGTTTTCCGAACCGGTGGTAGTCTTGACTGTTCATAAAAGGCACAAGTTAGCCTGCATGAAAATAAATAATTTTGAATTTTTTTGTATTTTGAATAATAGTGTCGTGATCAAACAAAATTGTTATTTTTAAGTGGCAATTCTCTCAGTGTGGCAGCACTTGTTTGATGATTCATGATAGTATTCGTTTATAGTTGGTAAGCCTGGTAGGATTGGCCAATCAGGAATAAGCGCGCTGTTGCGACAAAATGGCGGAAAGAGTATGGTTGGTGGGTCATACTTGTTCTATAATATTGATAATATTGGTTCGTGGTTGGTAGGCCCGGTTTCATTGGCCAATCAGGAATGGGCGCGCGCTGTTGCGACAAAATGGTGGGAAGACTTGGTTTGGTGGGCTTAGAGAGAGGTCTGCACCCGAAGGTCGGGTCGGAGATTCATTCCGTTGTGTATTTTCGAGTGATCAAGTGTTCAAAGAAAAGTAAAGTGTCAGTGTACCCAACAACTGTATTAACCCAAATATAAATTTAAAAAGTTTTTAATGTCTGTCTGTTGGTTCCAGCTAAATTACAAATCGACTATCGACCCTAAGGAAATTTAGATAAAATTGATTGACAAGACAAATTGATAACTCTCTTTTAGGCATTAGCAAAACAATTTAAAATAAGTATAAACAAGTATAATCGTATGTCCGCCAATTCGCGTTTGGCCAGCGTGGTGGACTATGGCCTATAACCCTTCTCTGAGAGGAGACCTGCGCTCAGTAGTGAGCCGTTGATGGGTTGCTAATGATGATGATAATAGGTCCAAATTCACCACATGTTTTTAAATTAATAATTCATTCAATTAAGCTGGATATTCATGAAAGACAGATACAAGGAAACAGGCTATTTCTTGGATCTTTTCAGGCATATAGTGACATCCAAGCTAAACTCTGTCTGCCCGTCTTAACATGTATTGAATTGTAGTACGCATTTTTGGAACTTCCCCTCATTGTGGAAATATTCTATTCTTTTCTATTCTAACAAGTTGCATGGGATAAATCAACTTGGCATCCAGCTGCCCACAAGATAGTATAAAAAACTATTTTGGAATGTAATAGCTAAAAATGATTATTTTGAAAAGAGCAACTGCTGAGTTTCTTGCCGGCTCTTCTCAACAGAATCCGTTTTCCGAACCGGTGGTAGAGTCATGACGTGTCATAAGAGCCACAGGTTGGCCTACGTGAAATAAATAATTTTGAATTTTTTGAATTTTGTAACTACAAACAAGAATAAATGGCTCAAAATCACCAAGGTGCAGAATTGGCTTTGCTAGCAATTTAATGTCTTAAATCTTGACTTTATTGAGAAAATAAAATTAATAAAATACTACAACTAACCTGTTTTATGTGTACATCAAACAATGCAATTTAATAATGAAGTAAATTTTAAATTAAATCAATATACATGCATAGAAAGTCATTTCGGGAACGCGTCCTAATGTACGATCTTCCACAACAAGTCCAAAATATTAATGAAAAATTTAAGATATTTAACACCTGTCATTACTTAATATACCGTAAGTTTTATAAAAAATCTAGTTTTAAAAAGGATACTAAAAGATTATTTATTTTTAATTTTAAAAATACAAAAAGAGTTTGTCCGATAGCACACGCGTCATGTCAGTGAACGCATCGATAATCGAACAATAATAATTTTAAGTGAACGCAGCGATTCGGTGTCAAACGTCAGTAGGGAAAGAAATTAATAACAAAGCCGGCTGTCAGTGTATTTATCGTCAAATAAATTTTAACTAAGTGGTAAGTACCTTTCAATTCATTATTCGTAGAGCGTACATCAATAGTCCGTCAATTCGTGAACGTGTTTATTACATTTAATTATTGATGAAATTCTTTTTTACGACACGAATTATCAAAGTAACGTCAAATATTTTAGTATTGTCAAAGTCAGATCGAATTTAAGATGGCCGCCGTATAATCAAAGCGCGTGCTTATTTGAAATCGTCATTTCGTGAACGGTCATTTCGGGAACGTTCCCGGACATGATACTCAAATTGTAAGAAATGATTAAAACTTTAAGGAGATATAACTATGATTAGAAGTTCCTCTAGACTGATTTATGAAAATGTTATAACTTATTTATAATAAGAATGTATTAATAGTAAGTGATTTTTCTTAAGTGCAAACAATATGGCAATATAAATAAATAACTTTGTTATTTAAAACGTTGTTTATAATTATAATATTTCCTAACTTATGCCTTATGATATCAATACCATCACTTCCGTAACATTTTTGTCATTCCGGGAACGGTTGATCGTTTCCGGGAAGTAAATTTCAATAAAATACGCATAATTTGATCTATTTTTTTTGAAAAAACATGTTTTATTACATTAAAAAACTTTCATTCTGTTCATGTAACGTTAATTCGATTATTAGAGTTTTGAATATTTTGAAATTTCTTAAATTTTATCCACGATAATAGCAACTTTTTTAATTTTTTGACGTATTTTACATGTAGAAGATTTTGTATGTTTTGTTTTCATTATTGTTTATATGGTATAAATATATAATATACCCATGTTATTCAACAAAGCTTAAATTATGTACTTTGTTTTGTTTTTGTTAATTTTATCAAATTTAGAAAAACGTTCCCGAAATGATGATTTTCTGTAAGATATTCGCCAAAACGCAATATTACAAAAAAAGTATAGAATTCTGTGCTCTGCCCGGTTAAAATTTATTAATATACAAATTTTGCAACAGTATAAACCAAGAGTCATCATTATAGTTTGCATTTTTTTTTGTCATGAAACCAATCTTGAAATTCGCAACCTTGGTGATTTTGAGCCAAATATGCTGTACTTTTCAAAAGGTGCCCTATGGAATAGGACAGCAATAATTAGGAGCAGATGGCCAAGAATCTAATTAGCAATTCAATTAAATTCCCAAACAGTAGTTATTAACATTATTGTACAACATTTTCACTGATCAAACAAGACAACCGAACTACAGAATAAAAATCCAACATTTTATTTGCACATTTGCATAATAACAAGGATTTTAAATAACAATGAGTACAAGAATGAAAGTCAATAAGAGATAAGCGATTAAGTAATAACAGAGGCGCAGTATTTAATTACCTACCAGGCGTTAATCTGCCATTGTTACCGGGTTCACGAAAAAAAACTTTCCCGCCACCGCGCCGCACCTAACGACGTCAATCACAATAATTGACAGCCTGGCACCGTGCTATTTTCGTTCAGACCAGCGAACCCGACGTTGAAAAGAAGCTTTTTCCAACCAAAACACATGAAGCGCAACAATAAAATACCTCCTCAGCGTAAGTTTGTCACCTGTCAATATTGTATTGTATTGTAACCTCAAATTCAGTGAAATCAACAACGTAACCTGCGTATTGACAAAACGAAAACCTTTTTGAGTTATCCAAAAACAGTCGTGAATTCGTAGAGTTTACAACCTAATGCAGATTGAGATAACAAATCGTTGTGTGTATTGCAAAAACATGACGGTGGAGCAAAGACAAAACACGGCCATTTTCGTTTATGTGTATGCTGGAAGATAAAGTTAGAGAATTTACCCTTTCCACGTCCAAGTCGGTCCCGCTGCAGAGTCTCTTGCCACCACCACCGTTGTAAGCCATTGTACACCACAATACAAACACAAATCACACCGTAACGCGATAAGCTATTGCCGAACACGAATAAACCACCTACTTCCGTGGTTGAGAGCAGACTGAAAGAAACACGAAAGAAAGAACGAATGTGTTTAGCAAGTGGCGAATGAACGGAACAAATGGAACGGTATCATAGATTCTTACTCTACTCGTCATAGACTATTGTCACACAGATTATAAAATCACATCAGTTATCAACAGGAAACATAATTATTTATTCAAACGCCAATGCAACAGATTTGTCTAATTTTTTTTAGTGCATTAGAAGAGATGCCTCGGACTGGATCATGAACGATTAGGTATTAGGTAAAAACTCATTTATCTTGTCTATTGTCATTTGGAAGGAAATGGCCATAGACGAATGATATTTACTACCGTGAAATGGCATGGAAATGGAGTGATTAGTGAACTGTCAAAAATCAAAATTCAAATGTTTTGATGATGTTTTGTTTCTTGTTGTTCCTGGTATCCTAGTGTTCGTGGTCTATGGTTCCTGGTCTGTGGTTTTGTTTACCTTTCGATTTATTTATTCTAATAATAATAATATGAATATTGAAGAAAACGAAATTAAAATAGAATTTATCGAAAGTTTTGAAATTGATCCTTTACGAGAAGATGCTTACGCTTACCAAGAAAATCAAAGTTTTCATAGCCTTGTGGTAAGATATTTTTATAATTTTACGCTAACCAGTGTAGCTATACGAAGATAATATTATATTATTATTAAAATGATGCTGATTCTCGCGACTTCGTCTGCGTGGATTTAGTTTTTAAAATCCCGCGGGAACCCTTTTATTTACGGGATAAAAAGTAGCCTATGTCACTCTGGTCCCCAATGATACCCGTAGGCGGTACGAAAAATCACGTCGGTCTATAGCTCTGTTGCAGCGTGACTGAAGGACAAACCAACACACTCACATTTATAATATAATAATATTAAGATCGGCTTTAACTTGTCCACTGTAACTACCCAATATTCTTACATGTTAACTGGATCACTACTTTAATATGCAGTTCTAAATAAAATAAAAGGAAATTGGCGAATTCTATAGAGTTTCTGACCCAGACGAATTGAACTGAACGCCCATGTTCACGAATAAAACTTCTCGTAGGTACTTGTTCTAGTAAACCAGACTAACAAAAATTTAATCAGTCTATCAAATAAAGTTGGGAGAAAAAGATATTCACGTCTTGTATTGTCATGTAACAGTTATTTATAATGTGTACTTGTGAACAATGGGGCGGTGCCCCCAAATCTACCCTTATAGAAGCAGAGAGAGCACAACGGTCTGTCTTAAAAGTTATACTCAAGAAGCCCTACAGATACCGCACTACGCTCCTCTACAAAGAGGCCGAAGTACTTACCGTTCGGCAACTTTTTGTACTAAAGGCTGCCCTCTATAAACATAGACAAGTCCTAAGATCCCCAAACGCAGACTCGATCTTCAAGAGACGGGTTGTCAAGGTCGATCTGCGGGACGTAAGAACGGCCTTTGCAGGACGTTTCGGCCCCTTTGTTATTGCAAAAATATACAACGGAGTCTAAATAAGAAATAAATCTTTTTAACACCTCAAAAACATATATCTTATTTATTTAATTATAATTATATCATACGTAATATATATTTTGCAGTAATATTATATAACGGAGACCGCGTGGGTGGTTGGCTCCTCATTATCGTGGGCATGTTGTTCTTCTTGATCTGATTGCATAGTTGTGGGTACTCGGGCAATTAAACGCGAGAAGCTGATTACATGATTTATTGCACTGCACACAATATTTAAAAGTTTGTAGAATTAACACACAGTAGTTCAAAACACAATTACTTTAAATACTTTGTAAATAGCTAGGTAAATAATTAACACCACCATATAGCGAACGATGGGTTTGGCGCGACGGTGTGACTGGGAGACCATGCTCCACCAAGCTCTCATGAACAACTACTAAGACTACTACTGACTATCTCATAACTGTCTAATAATAATGATGACTTCACTAATAATAATGATGACTTTTCTAATAATAATGATGACTTTTCTAATAATAATGATGACTTTTCTAATAATAATGATGACTTTTCTAATAATAATGACCGTCTGGCGGGCACCACAGCCCTACTTATAGACGATTCGTCAGCCCCCCGCCACGCCAACTCCATCCAGGTTTGAATGTCAATGGAGTCAATTGAGTGATTGAGTAAACTAGTACATCCAATACCTGAGTTCGCTTATAGAGGGCGCTTTCGAGTCACTTGAGCGACTTAATAAACTTGTACAAACAATACCCGAATTCGATATAGATGTCGCTTTCGAGTCAATTGAGTGACTTAATAAATTAGAACAAACATTTCGAGTCAATTGAATGACTTATTAAACTAGTACAAACAATTCGAGTCAATTGAATGACTTAATAAAGTATTACTAACAATTCAAGTCAATTGAATGACTTAATAAACTAGTACAACTGTTTTATAACAGATGGCGCTTCAAATAATGGCCATTTTAATTTTAATCTCCAACACGGCCAGAACTGACAATCACACGTCCCCGTGTGGCAGCGTATCTGTTGACAAGAAAAAAAAACATTTGAGGCACCTTAGTTACAAGGTTCGGCCTACCTGACATGTTATTCAAAATGAAGCAATGTCACTCATCTGTACACAATTAATTGTAATCAAAATCATTTGACCAAATGAAAAGTTCCCATTAAACAAAATTAATCAAAATCAAAGTAACAGTTGCATATCAGTACACCATAGTACTACACCATCCATTAAAGGAATCAAAAATTGCTTAATCGTACATCTTGGCCCAACTGCCACATGCAGCGCATAAGTAGCGACCATTGGTCACCCAGGTTAACACCACAGTGTGTGATTTAACCAAAAACTGTAGTCTCATCAGAGACCCCGGCCACCCTAGGCCAACACAGTAGTCTCATCAGAGACCCCGGCCACAAAGGCCCCGGCCACAAAGGCCCAACACCGTAGTCTCCACGAGACCCGAGCAACACCAAGTTGCCAAAAGTAGTCTCCACCGAGACCCAAGCAACACCAAGTTGCCAAACGTAGTCTCCACTGAGACCCAAGCAACACCAAGTTGCCAAAAGTAGTCTCCACTGAGACCCAAGCAACACCAAGTTGCCAAACGTAGTCTCCACTGAGACCCAGGTTTCACCACATAGTCGGACGCTCATTACACCAATACAAAGTTTGGAAGCGACACGTCCGATGTCTGCAGCTACGCCTAGCCAATGTGTACGTTTAAGCTTTCTCATCAACATGCTCGTCACTATCGTTATCAAACTCTAAGGGAACTTCACATTCAGGCAACCTTAGGAGCCTGTAGTGAGCGTACTTGTAAGTACGATTACCAGTTAAAGATTTCAGAACGTATCTGTCACCATCAAGAACTTCGATGACCTTAAAAGGTCCCTTAAACTTAGGATCAAGTTTAGTCTGATTGCGTTCTTCATTTTTTAACAAAACATAATCATCAACATTAAATTTTAAAATTTTAGCTTTATTTGCATCAAACCTAACTTTATCATAATTTGAATTTTTAGTTATGTTCTGGACCACCTGCTCTCTTACGTCAGAAAGATCTATTTCAACTTCGTTATCATCAGGACTCAATAATGACAACGGTCTAATAGAAAACGGTCTAATCAATAAACAACACGCCCTAATAGAAGTTCTAAAGGACTCGACTTATTTGGTTAAAGTGTCAAGAACAACACGTAGTCTTTCGAGACCCTGATCGACGTCATGTGATGGTATCATAACATCATCGATGTAAATAATAGCATACGAATGCACTAAGTCACCAAGAGCCTGAGTGACTGAACGTTGGAAAACGCTGGGTGCATTGCGTAATCTAAAAGACATGGTAAGATACTCAAATTGACCGTCCGGGGTTACAAATCCAGTAAGCTCAACGCTATCTGGATGGACTTTAATTTGATTAAACCCACTGGCACAGTCTAGACACGTAAAATAATTACCCCTACATAGACTCGCAATTTGATTCGAAATAATAGGTAAAGGAAAACGATCAGAAAGCGTGTTGCTGTTTTAGTTCTCGATAATCCACACATAACAGATCTGTACCGTCTCGTTTTTAACTAATATTATGGGACTCGAAAAAGGTGAACAACTAGGTTGGATAATACCCGCATCCAACATTTAATTAATTTTATCACGAACTAACTGCCGCTCATCAGGCGAAAGACGGTAAGGACGACGTTGAACCGTTTTACTAGGATCTACTAAACGAATCTTTAGTTCTCCGGTTGTAACTCTTGAACGCGGTAATCCGTTAATAAAAGCATCTGAATATTCGTTAAGCAATGACAATAGTCGCGGTCTATCCTCAGCTGGTATATCCGTATCAATATTCGTAAAATCAATATCCGAATTAGAAATACTACATTCATCAACAATCTTACACTTTGAAATAGAAAAAGTACTATCCGCAGTCATCGTACTTAATTGAAAAAAAGCTTTAAAATATCACGACCTATCATAATTTCTAAATGTAAAAACTCATCTGATATCACGTGAAACAAGATTTCTAAACTATATCTATCTTACTTAAAATTTGCAATTTAATATCAACACTTGAATTTCCAATACCGGTAATGTTAACAATTTTATTATGCCGCACACCCGATAACCTATTCGCAATTCTTTCTTTGACGAGAGAGCATTCGGCACCAGAATCATAACAAAATGAAAACGACCGACCTGATTGATTTAATCGACCGGTGACCGGGCGAATCTCGCATGTATCCATGCGTCACCGCATTGACGCCCCAGGACTGCTGCCGCCGGCCGCATGCGCCGCGCGCACTGCCGCCGACATTGCCGGCGTCACCGCCGATAAGTGACATGCGCAGAAGCACTGCGCTGGTATCCAATTGCATGAAGTATGCATGAAGTATTCACATGAAAATAAAAAATCATTGTTAAGGTACATTCAAACTTCCTAAAGTACTAAACTGCAAACGAAGTACCCACATTTAAATAATAATCATTGTTTAAGTAGGTACCTGCAAACTGTTGCATTAATCAGTGGGTGAACGGGTACGTTCAAGTTTCATTGCATCTAACTTTGATGTCTAAAATGAATATCAAAAAGGGAAATTAAAATAACCTTAAATTCCTTCATATTCAGAGATGGGAATCGAATGTTAAAAAAAGCTCTCAGTCTAACTCTTCAATAACTCTTACTACCTTATTAAACAAACAAAACTAAGCGTACCGCCCTACGTATGGACTTAAGACAACGAAATAATTAAGAAACTTTATAAAATAACATCACTAGACATTGGAACGATACAATGACTCACCGTACAATCCAGTAGTGCTTTATAGTGGGTATACGATCATTACAAAGCGGTAGCAATACACCAGAATTCCTTAGTGGTAAGATTTTTCCACACAGTCATAATCGTTGACATCAAACAACTTCCATACGCAGCTAGACACTCGTTTTCTTTCGGACCACTATTATTCAAATTAATTAAGGTTGCAGCTGTAGTTTCATTATTGTCAAATCACACTAGGGAAATGTCCTTAAACTGGTCCCAAGTAATACCGTACGCCGGTAAACGGAAACTTGCGAAAGCCATGTAGATGCAGTTCCTTTCATCGCCTTACTCAAAGCAATCACAAGCGCACAACCCTGGAAAGGCTTCTCAGACAAACACAGGTCTATAACAGTGGAGCACCATGCCCGTGGATCCGTATCTTGGTGTTCAGGGTTGAAATCAGGCAGCGATAGTTTCGGCACGGAGGGTAGTTTAATCACCTCGATTAACTGCTTCATATTTTGGTTTTGTAAGTCCAGTACAACACTCAATAAATCATCAGTCTTCTCGGTAGCCCGAGGCGATCCCACTTCTGATAACGGAGACCGCGTGGGTGGTTGGCTCCTCATTATCGTGGGCATGTTGTTCTTCTTGATCTGATTGCATAGTTGTGGGTACTCGGGCAATTAAACGCGAGAAGCTGATTACATGATTTATTGCACTGCACACAATATTTAAAAGTTTATAGAATTAACACACAGTAGTTCAAAACACAATTACTGTAAATACTTTGTAAATAGCTAGGTAAATAATTAACACCACCATATAGCGAACGATGGGTTTGGCGCGACGGTGTGACTGGGAGACCATGCTCCACCAAGCTCTCATGAACAACTACTAAGACTACTACTGACTATCTCATAACTGTCTAATAATAATGATGACTTCACTAATAATAATGATGACTTTTCTAATAATAATGATGACTTTTCTAATAATAATGACCGTCTGGCGGGCACCACAGCCCTACTTATAGACGATTCGTCAGCCCCCCGCCACGCCAACTCCATCCAGGTTTGAATGTCAATGGAGTCAATTGAGTGATTGAATAAACTAGTACATCCAATACTTGAGTTCGCTTATAGAGGGCGCTTTCGAGTCACTTGAGTGACTTAATAAACTTGTACAAACAATACCCGAATTCGATATAGATGTCGCTTTCGAGTCAATTGAGTGACTTAATAAATTAGAACAAACATTTCGAGTCAATTGAATGACTTATTAAACTAGTACAAACAATTCGAGTCAATTGAATGACTTAATAAAGTATTACTAACAATTCAAGTCAATTGAATGACTTAATAAACTAGTACAACTGTTTTATAACAGATGGCGCTTCAAATAATGGTCATTTTAATTTTAATCTCCGACATATATATATATTATTTACTATAAGTATCATAATATTATCACACACTTAATTTGTACCTAATGGTAACTCGCCCTACCTAGTTATCTGGTTAAGTTTTACTTATCAATCGTAATTAAGGTCTCTACGACACAGGTTCTTCCTAGTGTGAAGACCAACGGCAAAACTAATGTATTATTTTATTTCTTATAGCTGATGCCCGCGACTTCGTCCGCGTGCATTTAGTTTTTAAAATCCCTCGTGAACACTGATTTTCCGGGATAAAAAGTAGCCTATGTCACTCTACAGGTACTATAGTACCCATGCAAAAAATCACGTCGATTCGTGGCTCTGTTGTGGCGTGATTGAAGGACAAACCAACAAACAAACACACTGTCGCATTTATAATATTAGTATGATTAGAATATTAAATTACATAGGAAATCACTGTAACATTACGTCCATACGATGTATTACATCCATACCTACTATGTAGTATGTAGGTATAATGATCGTTTGGCAAAATCTGACACCAGGGCTGAGGGCTATCCACTAGGGCTTTCGAATACCGGATTTTTTCAATACCGGTATTAATACCGGAAATATTTTTTTCAATACCGGGATCCCGCGATCCCGGTATTGAAATCGGATTTAATTGGGGTTATATGAAAGTCGTATCTTTTGAAGTAAGAGACATGAAAAATTGGCATTTAAGTTATTAATTTTAGGTATTAAAAACCTGTATAAGCTATTTCAGAAAATCACCCTTTCAGAGAAAGAATTCTTTCATAATATAGGGTAAAAATTTGTATGGGAATATTTTGATTTTATAGATATTGTTTACTTGTTTGGGCGGTAGGTTATTTCTTGGGATCAGCTCAGAAAAGATCTACGAAAATCCCCCTCAAAAGGGGTAAAGTGAGGGTTGGAATGTTGGATGAAAGTCTTATCAATACTAAACATCTGATAGTTGAGGACCTGAACAGTTATATAGGCTCCTTTTATTCCGAAATAAATGGGTGCCACAGGATTTTTAGAAAACTTACTACACGCGGATGAAGTCGTGAGAAACCGTTAGTTTCTTAATAAAACAAATCAACTATAGGAAACTTTTTTAATTCTTAAATTAATTATTATTGATACCTACTGCTGCTTCATAGGGCTCTTTCTTCCTAAAGTTATGATTTTTCCGAGAGTGATTTTATTAACAGTCACACAATGTCTGTAATAGTCTTAATAGATTTGTCTTTGTTCTGCGCAGACTTACAAGAACAATAAGTATTCGCACGGCTCTTACTGCGTACCATGATTATGTCTCTGCAGTACTCCGTTATGGTCTTGTAATTTGGTTCAAAAAATGCCTTAGAGCTATCTTTCGCATGGCACTATATGATTCGTGAAGGCCGGCTTTCACAAAGCTCAAGGTCTTGTCACTTCCATCCATGTACATTTTGGAAATATCGAAATTTGTGAAAATGAATATGCATAACTTAACCGCCAAGCGTGACACAAATTTAAATACGCGATCTCTGAGAGATCCCGATAAACTTATTTTTACCATAGCACCACAAACATCACATTTTAATAAAAATTGTTATGCTATGGCAATTAAAATATTCAATAAATTGCCAACCGATATCAAAACTCTACCAAAACAATACTTTGAAAAGTTTTTACTCCTTAGAAGAATTCTTTCAATACGACAAAGAAAGATTTTGACATTTTAATTGCCGTAACAATCTATTAACTTCTGACGTGATTTTGAAAATTTACTCTACGTCTTAAAACGCTTATAATTAATTCCCTTTTCAACTCTCACAATAGATTCATTATCAATGCTAGAGGAAGCTTGGGGTTTAGATACTTTTTTTTAGTTTTAGCCTCCATTTCTGCTTCCAGTTGTTTTTCAGTTCAAATAAACTCAATATTGGGCTGCAGGCGTGTCTGTAGATATTGATAAAAATGTGAAAAAGGCCTAGGATCCTGGTATTAGCCCTTATTACTACCTATTATTGGAAGCCCTCAATACCGGTATTGAAAAAGTCCGGGATTCCGGTATTAGCCAATACCGGGATCCCGGTATTGGAAGCCCTACTATCCACGATGGCTATATACGATAAAGTACACTTGCCACCTTAAGATGAGCCGTACATTCAAAGTATCCTGTAGATTCCGGGGTTCAAGTTATTTGGACCTTATACTGAAGATCGTGATGTCTATAATTTCTGAACTACTAAATTGACGACCTTGAAATAATTACAGGACAGTCTCTAAAGTACCTGCTTTCTAACAAAAAAAGAATGAATGAAATCGGAATACGCCTTAATGAATTACAGCTAAATACATATTTTGACTTTCATCTCCTCTCCCAAGGGAACCGTGCTGAATTTCGGGATAAAAAGTATCCTATATTATACCTCGTAGTATGAACTTATATCATGCCAAGTTTCATTTAAATCCGTCCAGTAGTTTCGGCGTGATGCGCGGCCAAGATACAGACAGACAGACAGACAAAAAATTAAAAAAAAATTGTTTTGGCTTCAGTATCGATTATAGAGTGCCCTCAAACAAAAATTTTCAAAATATCTTCAATGTACAGAATTGGACCTGTCACAGTTTTATTATATTATAGATGGCAATAAAGTTTTTTATTTTTTTTATTTAATTATATTTTTGATCCCCATCTTCTAAAAATATGGGGCTTACACAGAAAAATACTCTGAAAAATATTAATTAAAATTAAATGTTTTCTGAATCTGAACCAGTTTTAAAAATGCTGGGTCAGAATTCGCCAATCTCCTTTCAAGCCATGATCTACACATAAATAATGTGTATTAAATAATTACTTACTGTTTATGTACAGGCTGAAGAATTACATGATAATTCTAATGCATCTACTCACTCAAAAAATAATGATGATAAACAAAAGTTAGAGCCACATTACCAATCACTCAAATTGGATCACCACAATGCTTCGGTAAGTATTTTTTTTTTCATTCTAAATAATCCAATACCTTAACCTAAATGACCCTTTTCCTTATTTCTCTTTCATATATCTGCCATCAGTGTAATAATTTGTTCTTAGAATAGAATAGAATATTTTTATTCAAATAAACTTTTACAAGTGCTTTTGAATCATCGATGAGTCTACCACTGGTTAGGAATGCCCTTCCTGCCGAGAAGAACCAGCAAGAAACTCGGCGGTTGCTCTTTTCAAAACAAGTTTACAATAGGTACTATGCTATGTATGCAGTGTTTCCAGAGGGAAGTTCCAAAACATGCAAATTTACAATTCAATACATGTTAAGACGGGCAGGCAGAAAGTAGCCCCATTCCTGCCGGTGGCACCCATTCACGAGCATGATGCGTTGCTTCGCTCAACCATACATGAGATTTTTTTATATTTACTAAACTTTGCATATCCAATGTCTCATTCCTTCAAAGTATTTATAATAGTTTTGCTATGTTGCCCAGTTTTATTTTATTAAGGTTGATTATACAGGTCTGCATGGGCGTCGCCAGGGGGGGGGGGGAGGTAGGGGCGGCTGCCCCCCCCCCCTAGACATTTGAATATACATATAAAATATAGACATATAAAAATATAGTACTAGTAGATACTTCATCATTGAAATCCAGATATACCTTTTAGCTTTTGCCCCGACGTCGTCCGCATGGCGTAAGGTTGTTATAAATTCAGTGGGAACCCTGTCAACTTGCCGCCCCCCCCCCCTTGGCCATTGGCTGGCGACGCTCTTGGAGGTCTGCCAGTGAAATTCAAATTTAATTTAGTTTTTCGCAATTTGTTAACTAATATGACAAAGTAAGCTTATGGCATTCTAATTGCGACAATGGCAGTATCATCTTCACAGGTTTATATAAAAATCTTTACTTGAAAGTGTCCAGTTTAAGAAATCCAGTCCAGAATATCGACTAATTTGTGAGAACTCACATCCAACTCGATATTCTAATTTCTTAAACTGGACACTTTCAAGTAAAATTTTTTATATAAACCTGTGACGATGATACTGCCACTGTCGCAATTAGAATGCCATAAGCCTACTACGTCGTATTAGTTTACAAATTGCGAAAAACCTCATTAAATTTTTATTTCGTGGGCAGACCCGTAAATTCAACCATAACCTGCAACATGCTACCATGATATTATCTAGAAGCAAAACTAGTTGTGTTGCTTTTAAACTGCTTTTGTGAACTGTGTATTGAAGTCAAATACTTCACCATTCATAGTATGCTGACTCTCAGTATATCATTATAGATTGTTGCTAGAAAGTTTTTAACATAGTTTGTATGTTTCTCATTTCAGAGTGTGCACGAAAATTCTACATGGTTTAAATCAAAAGACAGTAATGGAAAGCTTTTATGTAAATACTGTGAACTGAAATATTCCACTGTTCAAACTGTACGACACCATGTGCAGAACAAACACCCAGAAGAAGCTCAAACATTGCGTAAAATAATAATAAATAATAAGAGAAATCAAAAACATGTATGTCATATTTGTAAGAAACGATTTAAAAACTTGTCCAATTTAAAATCTCATGTGACAGACCATTTGATGAAATTAGTTGAAACATCTTGTATGCATTGCAATGCTACGTTTAGTAACTCGGAAGATTTGACAGGACATATTTATATGAAACATCAAAAAGGAAATAAAATAATGTACATGTGCAACATATGCGGCTACCGTACATCGAAAAAATCACATTATCACCAGCATAGTAATACTCATAAAGAAAATAAAGACTTAAGTTGTAAGAACTGTGATTATAAAACTAACTACTCACCGAATTTAAGAACACATGAACATATTCATGCAAATGACAAACCATATGCGTGTGACTTTGAAGATTGTGTATATAAAAGTGCTACAAAGTCTGCTTTAAGAAGTCATAGATTAAAGCACTTCCCAAAAGAAATTGTACTTTTTTGTGAAAAATGCAGCTATAGCACAGTGTATAAACAGTCCCTGAAGAGACATTTAGATAGTCATGAAAATAAAACTGTAAGAATAAAAAGATTTTAAAGTATTTATATTTTATTTACACTTTTAAACATAATTTTAAACGAATATGTACCTACTAATAAAATACAAATAATATATTATACATCCAATAATTTTATTCCTACATTAACTAGGTACTAATAGTTATGTACAATATTTAGAGATAGTAACAATATTAGGCTTCATCAATAGCCTATAATAGTCCACTGCTGGACTAAAGGCCTCCCCCAAGGGGAGGGTTTGCCCGTAATCACCACGCTGGGCAGACGGGTTGGTGATCGCAGTAGATGGTAGCAGTAGCACAGAGTAATAGCACTCCCTTAGTCGCCTCGTACGACACCCGCGCGAAGAGCAGGGGTGGTGACAACTGTATTCTGATCTGCCGTCACCACACGGCACATTAGGCTTATGAAGAACAAAATGTAATTTATACAATATATCATTTGCAATGTCACACAATTGGAGCTAGTAAAAAAAAATTAAATTAAATTAAAATAATTATAAACAATGTACTTACATATCTTTTTGTGTACCACAGAATTAGCTCCTTTAACTAACTTCAGTACAACAGACTGCACTTTCTAGAATATTTACTATATTCAATCTATCTGTGATCTCTCATTTCGTTACACCTTGGTGCTAATAATCAAAAATTGTATCAACTTTTTGGCAAAATAGCAATGTTACTAGGTTATCTTCAGATTACAGATAGATAGAATATAGGAAGTAGGCATTAGTAAAATATACAGTTTACACAATCCTTACATAGACATTAGCTGTTATCCTACAAAAAATTATCTTGTACTCATTGATTGAGATTGCATTTGATAACTTATTATAAAATCAGTGTGGTGCAGGTTTATGTCCGTCAACATAGAAATTTCTTGTTGCCTTCGGTAATGTCAACTCCATTCCTTCCATGTCCTTTGTTAGGGTGATTTGACAACCTTGAAAGAATGAGTAAATAAAAGTTAGTGGATGCTCCAAATGTCTATTTATTAAGCTATTGCATAGCTTTTATCGCGGGCTTTGAACTAGGACAAGCAGTTTGAGCACGGCGACCGAATTAAGAAATTCCGTAACGAAAATAAACCTAACACCGTCGTTCAGTAAGCGTTCAACATTTTAGAGGTTCACAAGTAGCTCTGTTTGGCTCAGTGGGCGAGCGGCCGCTTTCTTTACCGTATGGTGTATGATGTCGCAGGTTCGAATCTCACTTGCGAAGTAGTGACAGTGCGCTTTTCTTGTTTGTTTGTTTTTAATTTTTTTTTTCATAATTTTTATCATGCAAAAAAAAAATTGCATAAATATTATAATTGCATACGTTGATAAAAAATGCTATGCAATAGCTTTACCGCGGCAGTCGCCGAGTGCCACTTCATTTATTTTTTTTATTTATTTGACACACAAAACAGCTAGCAAGTCTGAAGTAGTGAAGTCTGCCAATTTGCATTTGGCCAGCATGGTGGGTTGTAACCTATAACCCTTGTCTAAGAGGAGACCTGCACTCAGCAGTGAGCCGTTGATGGGTTACTGATGTTGATGACGACTACTAACTCAGGCTGACCACTGTCAAAAGCTAACAAGTTCACCAATATTATCTCCTGACTGTGTGCTCTCCTTCAACGTGACATTGGCGAAATATTTGTGCCCTGTGCACGTTTAAAGCCATTTCGCTTAAAGTGAAGTGAATAACATTAAATTCAAACTTATTTTAATTCATTTTGATCAGCCCCCGACTGTCTAAACTTGCTGTGAAATGAATAATCAGAGGTGTGATTGTCAAGGTTGCAGATCAAAATCATATTCATTTGATGGCATTAGCATCAAAGTAAAATAAACCATAACAGAATTGAATCAGAGCTCAATTTTGTGTATGCATTCTTATACGTTTAGGTATGTACGATACGCTCCATAACGTTCCATGTTAAAATTGGTTGTACTGAATTTGTGACTTTAAATCAATACAGTCAAGGAATATTTTACTTTGACGCTAATGCCACAATTTCACACACAACTTTTAGACAATCACACCTCTGATTATTCATATTCATATTCATTTATTCTTTGCATTCCAACTTACAATATATAATATTTACATTGGAACCCTGTTGGGGCACAGCAATTACTAGTTTAAGTAGAGAGACGGACACCATTATTATTCTTCAAAAAAATCTTTTATTTTATAATATGCTCTTTCTATCAGAAACATTTTTAAGGGCTTGATAAACGCTGTATCACTTCTAATTTCTTTTATGTGGTTTGGGATATTATTATATATTTTTACGCACATTGGGTTGGGGCCGGTACTATGGATCTTTAGGTTGGAGCTTGGTTTATGCATATTATGCTTACGCGCTGGCCGAAGTTCATAGCGTCGCGGTACGTCTTGTAGTTTTGTGAAGTTTTGTGGTTGTTTTCTGACGAATTTGGATGCTTCTAATATGCAAATGCTGGGCAGGGTTAAAATCTTTAGTGATATTCATTGCACAGCAAGTTTGAATACCAACCTAATCTAGAATTTTCCTTCAAAAATGGTGCCATATCCAACAAATCATCCTCTTTCTCCTCTGGATCCTCCAACTTGTCCACATAGTCCTCATGTACGTACACGTGACATGTTGTGCAGGCCAGGGAGGCTTCGCATGCACCTGTAGAACCATAGACAAATTCTTTATTTAGGATGTTGCCTCAACATATGACATAATCTGTGGCTTTCTAATCTTTCAAAAAAAACACATGCAGATGTTGCTCATGTTAAAAATAAATTATTTCTTACTAATTACTCAATAGTCTTGATTATGAAAAATTCTTTTCAAAAAACCGACTTCTAGCGCCACTACAAAGTATAAAAATAATTTTAGTTTGTCCACGTTTGTTGAAGTCGGGCGGGCCTAAATACAAACTATGAAACCGATGCGCGACGCTACACAATATGATAGACTCGTTTGTAGAAGTCGAGCGAGCATCGCGAGTCGATTTCATAGTTTGTATTTTAGGCCCGCCCGACTTCAACAAACGTGGACAAACTAAAATTATTTTTATACTTTGTAGTGGCGCTAGAAGTCGGTTTTTTGAAAAGAATTTTTATTTTAAGCTTTTAAGTGTAGTATCCTATGATTGAGGAGCTAGGACCTGGAGCTCCATGATGTAGTCCATACTTGTTACCTACAATATCAATTCGTAACCGAAATTTCCTAAATCCCCATAGTTTTAGGTAGGCAGTACGCTGCAGCATCAGGATTGAGGAGCTAGGACCTGGAGCTCCATGATGTAGTCCATACTTGCTACCTACAATAATAATTCGTAATCGACATTTCCCAAATCTCTTTATTTTAGGTGAGCAATATCCCTGCAGCATCAGGCTTGAAGAGTTGAAGGTTAACATTTTTATGGGACCATTTCGCAAACATCCTCTGTCGATTAAAAAAAAAAATCACGCGAATCGGTCCAGTAATCCCGGAGAAATCGGTGGACATACATAGAAAAAAAAAATACCGGCCGAATTGAGAACCTCCTCCTTTTTGGAAGTCGGTTAAAAATACACATCCATTACTAGTATGATAACTATATTAAATTAAAGTAAAAGCTGCCATACTATTTATAAACATTTTGATGTTTAATAAATAGTTGATGGTTTGATTAGTTGGCAACATTATATTGGTCTAATAAAAAGATAATATTCTACACTGTTTCAAGCATAAAGTTGGATTTCCATAGAGGTAAAGGCATACACTTGAGCAGTATAACATCGCTACAAAAGGAAAGCATATAGGAAGTAAATTAGAAGAGGACAAAGTACAATTAAGTATTAACTTAAAATTAGGTACTAACCTTCCATTTCAATTCCATATCTATGCGCTAAATACAAAACATTATCACCGACTTTGCCTCTCACTTTAGTCTTTTTCCCTTCTTTGTCTGTATATACTATGTTCACTCTGAAAAATGATTAAGTACACATAATTACAATCTGAAGCAGTGATAGCCTCGTGGTTAGGACTGTGGTCTCCTATTCGGGGGCCCCAGGTTCGATCCCGGGTACGCACCTCTGACTTTTTCGGAGTCAAGTGTGTTTAAGCAATTAAATATCACTTGCTTCAACGGTAAAGGAAAACATCGTGAGAAAACCTGCACACCTAAGAGTTCTTCATAATGTTCTTGAAGGTGTGTGAAGTCTGCCAATTTGCATTGGGCCAGCGTGGTGGACTATGGGCCTATAACCCTTCTCTGCGAGGAGACCTGCGCTCAGTAGGGAGCCGTTGATGGGTTGCTAATGATGATGATGAATTACAATCAAGATTTTGAAATATCACTTTTTAACTAATTTAAATCATCTCGACCTTACATTACATATTAGGTGTGATGCGAAAGTGTGTTTGTTTGCCCTTCAATCACTTTTTGATGTTTTGCATGGGTATAGTTGAGGAACTGAAGAGTTACATAGACTACTTTTTATCCCGGAAAAACTAAAGGTTCCCGAGGGTTTTTAAAAACTAAATCCACACGGACGAAGTCGCGAGCATCCATAGTATCAGAAACATTTATAACCTCTCTCATATAATAATAATATTATTATAAATTAAAGTAGTAGTTACTTACACTTCGTCTTCCGACTTTGGGTCCTGCCATTCGTATTCGCCATGTTTCAAGCCTGAAAATAAACATTACTCCGTATTTACATACAAAAACCCAACACTAAGCGAAAAATAATACTTTACCTGGAGTTAAACGAAAAAGTCTTTTTTGAATACAAAGCTGAGTCTGTATTAACTTAAAATTACGACTAACACGGATTAACTTTAGAGTTCTAAACATTTTGATCATTTAATGTGTTTATTTCCGCATTTCAAAATGTTAATAAAGTAAACCATTTAATTTTTAATGAGGTTAGAAATAAGAATAAAGAAATTAGAATAGAAGGTAGTGATGTGAACAGGTTTTAAAAAATCCTATAAAATACCGGTTTTCGTAAAAACCGATAAACACCGGTTTTCGTTTACTGAAACCGAATATTTTTCTCTCTCTACTTTGATCTCGCGGGGATGCTCGCACTGTTCGAAGACGGATTTTGGACGAGAAGACATCTCGGACCTTCCCGAACGCTGCCCAGCCGAGTTGGATTCGAAGGTTGATCTCTTTCTAGAAATTGAACCTACCTAGCTTGCAGATTTGTACAAAATAGTTTAAGAAATGTACCAAAATACAAAATGCAAATACTTTTTTTTTTATATATTTTATTTTACAGGAAAACTTACAGCTAAGTTAAAAAAGTAAATAGATAAGAACAGAAGAAAATTATAGCTAATTATAAGTTTTCACAGATAGAATAATTTACATAATTAAGGAAAACAAAAAACTCAACTGGGAAGAAAAAAGAATGGGGGGGGGAGCAAAAAGACAATAACAATATGCGGTGAAAAACAAGAAGAGTTAAAAAAAAACTAATCTAAAAAAAAAAAAAAAAAACTGAAAAAAGTAACTGGTCAACGAATTATTCAACCAAAGTGTGAGTTGAAGAACTCATTGGCCAGCGTTTTACGAATAGCGGTGGCGGTGATGCAAAAAAGATCCAAATTTTTATTATTTTTACAAATGTTATTAAAAGATAAAGCAGATCTAAGCATCAACGAGTTTTTGCGGAACTTGGTATGCGTGTGTGGCGTTTGAAAGATTGAGAAGATTCGAGGATGAGTATTAATGGGGATTTTAAATGATAACTTCCCAAGAAGCGGCGCACAGTCAACTGTGTTATTTGTGATATTAATGAGATAGGCAATATCACTTATATTTCTTCGAATGGCTAGTGGCAGGAGATGTAACTGAGCACAAGTAACTTCATAGGTCATATTAGACTTAAGTTTAAATTTGTATTTGAGGAATCGAATGAATTTTTTCTGGATTCTTTCAATACGTTGAATATAGGTACACCTCATATTGGGGGTTCCAAATTTGAGATGCATATTCAAGGTTGCTTCTCACTAGGGCACAGTAAAGAACTTTAATTGTTTTAAGTTTGGAGAAGTCCTTGGACGAACGGATTAGGAATCCCAACATTTTTGAAGCCTTGCTTACAATTTGGTCCACATGCTTATCATATAGGAGTTTAGTGTGAACTGTGACACCTAGATCCCGTATAGTGGATACACGATCCAGCTCTTGACCCTTTAATTTGTATGAGGATCTATGTAAATTGTGCTTGCGTGTGAAGGATATGACAAAACATTTAGAAACGTTAAGGTCCAATTTTTGATCGACCTATTTCAAATGCAGAATATCAAATAGTGTTTTGTATTTCGGCTTGGCTCGGCTCGGCTAGGCTCGGCTCGGCACGACTCGGATCGGCTCGGCTCGGCTCAGCTCGGCTCGGCTCGGCTCGGCTTGGTTCAGCTCGGCTCGGTTCGGCTAGGCTCGGCACGTCTCGTCTTAACTTGTTGTTGTATTGTGTTGCATTGATTACAAGCATGCTTTGGTATAAATACGGGTAGCATGCCTTGCGTTTCATTCTCGCTCGAGAGGTCGGACCGTTCGGAGCTCGGCTCGGCACGGCTCGGTTCTGCTCGGCTCGGATCGGCTCGGCTCAGCTCGTGTCGGCTCGCCTCGGATCAGATCGGCTCGGCTCGTCTCGTCTTGTCTTGTTGTTATATTATGTTGCATTGATTACAAGCATGCTTTGGTATAAATACGGGTGGCTGATGCCTTGCGTGTCATTCGAACTAGACTGCGCAAAGCCCCCGGCCCCGACCGAGTCACCAACGAAGCCCTGCGTCACCTACCCCCGCGAGCAATCGCGACGTTGACGCGGCTCTTCAATGGAATCCTCCGTACCGGGCACTTCCCATCGTCGTGGAAGCTCGGCCGAGTCATCCTGATTCCCAAGCCTGGCAAGAACATCATGCTGCCTGGGAGTTACCGTCCCATCACTCTTCTGTCGTGCACCTCGAAAGTCTTCGAGAAGCTACTGCTGCTGCACATCACGCCCCATCTTCAGCCACGCGACGAACAGTTTGGTTTCCGTGCCGAACACTCCACCACTTTACAAGTGGCGAGGGTACTACATCACCTCGCGGCCGCCTACAACAAGCGAGAGCAGTCAGTCGCAGTATTCCTCGACATGGAGAAGGCGTTCGACCGCGTTTGGCACACCGGCCTCGTGTACAAGCTGTCCACGTCTACTACTCCGCGCCGAGTAGTCAAGACTGTGGCCACCTTCCTGCAAGACAGACGTTTTCAAGTGGCGGTTGAAGACGCCCTGTCCACGGAGCGCACCATCCGAGCCGGTGTACCTCAGGGAAGCTGCCTGTCGCCCGTCTGCTACAGCAGATACACGGACGACATTCCAGTCGCTGACGGCGCCATGTTAGCGCTGTATGCCGACGACGCGGCCTTCATTACCTCCTCGCTGAATGCCCCGCATGCAGCGCTGAAGATGCAGCGAACACTGGACGCACTTCCCACATGGCTGGAGAACTGGAGACTCAAGGTCAACGTGGCGAAGACTCGGGCGATCTCCATCGGGCGGGTGCGACTACTGCCGCCCCCGATGTCACTCATGGGCGAGACCATCGAGTGGTCCCCGAAGGCCGAAGTACCTCGGCGTGACCGTCGACAAGATCCTCTCGATGCGGCCCCACGTGATACGACGCTACGCTACGCACGATACGCTTACGCTACGACGCCGCCGTGTGCTAAGAGCCTAAATTGTAACTTGCGACTTGCTAGTCTAAATTTTGGTCGTTTACACGTTTTCAATCACTAATGAATATGATTTACTAAACTAATAAACTACTAAACCCGTGTAAATTGGCCATTTGCGATGCGTACAGCGTACATGACTTTATACAAAATGACAGTTTTTTTAATGGACGAAATGCGAATGTATGCGCACAGATGTGATTCCAGCCTAATCGGGCGATATATTATGACAGAATGTCAAGGTTGGATGTAAGTGTAACACACGGCAAAGTATAATAAGTAAAATATGGCGGAGTAGGTACCTAACTCGTGTAAACTTGTGTAAAATCAAAACGACATTATTAAAAATTTTTACTTAGGCTGAGATCTATAGGTAGTATTCTGGCTCTGCTCATGACTCAAGATAGAATTAAAATGAGACATTAATATGTTCCAACATAAATCTTTCTCGTTAAGTCAATTTCGTGTCCGAGCTGAGTGAGAATGCCATCTATCTAGAATCTAGATCTTACTTTAGGCTGAAATCACATCTGTGCGTATCGATTCGCATTTTGTCCATACAAAACATATCTGTTATTTTTCATAGACATCGAAAAGCCGAATTGAACAGTCATGGAATGGAGCAGAGTAATCAAGATTAACATAAGGTTACATATCTACTTTCAGAGGGCAACACTTGAAATACTTGACACATGACATAGAAATGTCATTTCGACGATTGGCAATCTTGAAAAACGTCAACAAAAATAATCAAATAACCTTGCTCATTTCATTTTACGTTATGATTTTTAAAAATATAATTATTGATTTTCGCCACAAAGGCATTGAGGACGAATAGATTATTATAACAAGGAATGTAATTTAGTTTTAATTGTTATAAATATACGGCCATAGTATCTTATAATTGTGAATTTGGTGATAGAATTTTATTAAGGTGAGTTTTATGACTGAGTGACGTGTATATTTTATTCAATAATCGCAAGAATGAAGAACCTTCGAATCATAAGCCATCTTTTTTATGACTCTGTTCAACTTATAATATGTAAATTAAGATCATATAGCCTTTATAACTTATAATGGAGTAGTTGCTATTTTCTAACCATAATCAGCCCATGTGCATGTAAATACTGCTTTTTCTTATCATCTTATCGTTTTACATTGATTATATTGTGTTCCCTTGCACCTTTGTTATCTATTGCTGTGATCTTCAAGGAATCTTACATATTATTATATTATTTAAACTTATTCCATCGAGAATAGCAAACTATTCCAGCTCTATGTTGTATATTAAACAACTTCTCATATCCAACGCTAAAGATAGTAAATTAGGCTTGATTTTTAGTTCTACAGGTTTTACAAATAAGCATAAAAGATGTGGATCTGATATTAACTACAATGCACTGAATTGAATACTGATTTTCTTGCAAAAAGTCCTATGCTGCAGTGGTAAGCAAGAGGGCAGTAATTCAGAAAAGATGGTTTAAAGAAAATGATGATTAAACATTTGTTCTAATATCTTTTGTCTGGGAAAAAAATTATACACTTAACTTTCATGTTGCAAGCATCAAAAAGATATTTAAAGCCGATTCTATTTTATTTTATGAAACATAATGTCTTTTTGCTTACCATGACAGCATTGTGCAGTAATCTCTTTGAAAAAAAATCAAGAAAAGATTATTCATTTTTTTTTTAAATTAATATGCTATGTTGACATTGAGGGATTGATTGTAGACAAAGCTATGCAAGCTTTTAGTAGAGCTACATCATTAGACTCTGGATATCATCTAGGATCAGAGGTACTTGTTATGATGAATCAAACGAGCCCAAACTCGATGGGGTTACGTCGTTTTATTACAGAGTTCCGATAGCCATCTTCCGTCTCCATCATCAGATTAGCTCGATGTCACAATAATATTGCATTGTCATCCGATTTACACATAAATGCAAAATTTCAGCTCGATCAGAAACCGGGAAGTGGGTCTAATTCATCTTGGAAGATTTGACCCAAACAAACAAATAAATAAATAAACCGGTCAAGCTAAATAAAAGCTTGTAAAAACCAAGACAAGGGAACAGTGGATGTGGTTGGGGAATTTTTTTTATGATTGCTGTATAGTTTTTCATTCATTAAGTCAATGACATCATCATCATCATCATCATTATCAACTCATCATCGGCTCACTACTGAGCGAGGTCTCCTCTCAGAGAAGGGTTAAGTCAATGTAACTATGATCAATAGAGAAAACAAACACTATGCCAGGAGAGTCTGTGTCTTCCCCTCAATTCACTTGACAATTCAAAAGCACATATTACGTACATTACTGCATACATTTATGATGCAACACTGCTTCTTCTATAGAATAGAGAATAGAAATGTTTTTTATTCAAATAAACTTTTTACAAGTGCTTTTGAATCATCGATGAGTCTACCACTGGTTCGGAATGCCCTTCCTGCTGAGAAGAACCAGCAAGAAACTCGGCGGTTGCTCTTTTCAAAACAGGTTTACAATTCAATAGATACTATGCTATGTATGCTGTGTTTCCACAATGAGTTCTGTTTGCACCAACCACCAAGACATGAGTCAATATTCAAACAGAGTCTGCAGTCAAAATTTAGTAAGCATAAAAATGTAAAATATTACAATTATGTATATTGTATTTCTTTTTTCAGATTAGTTCTAAATTTTTTAAACATAATATGAATTGAATAAATTATAATTTTAAACAAAACAAAAACATGTCAGTAAAAGAGGAGAAACCTGATATAAAAAATTTAAAAACTGAAAACATAGATGATGACAAGAGAAAAGATCCAACCACTTTGTTGCCAGAGGAGCCAATGTCGTACGAAATTAAGGTGAAGAAGAAGAAGAAAAAAAAGAAAAAGAAAGATTTAATGGAAGATCCTTTCAAAGATATAGAGGAAAGAGTCAAATTGCCAACTCAGGCATTTTATGATCCAGTCACGGAAACTGATCCAGAACCGTCAGTTCTTGATCCAGAAGTTAATATCAAGGTTGAGAATATTGAAGTGGAGCTCGACTTCAATGATGTAAGTAATAAAAATTCAAAATTCAAAATTATTTATTTCATGTAGGCCAACCTGTCGCTCTTATGACACGTCAAGATTCTACCACTTATAGGTATACTAATAGGTCTTGAAGGTGGAAACATTATTCAAAGTGCAGTTTTTAAGCTATTGCATAGCTTTTATCGCGGGCTTTGAACTAGGACAAACAGTTTGAGCGCGGCGACCGAATCAAGAAATTCCGTAACGAAAAAAACCTAACACCGTCGTTCAGTAAGCGTTTTAGAGGTTCTCAAGGAGCTCTATTTGGCGTAGTGGGCGAGCGGCCGCTTTCTTTACCGTATGGTGTATGATGTCGAAGGTTCGAATCTCACTCGCGATGTAGTGACAGTTCGCTTTTCTTGTTTGTTTGTTTTTTAATCTTTTTTTTGCATAATTTTTACTATGCAAAAAAAATATTGCATAAATATTATAATCGCATAAGTTGATAAAAAATGCTATGCAATAGCTTTACCGCGGCAGTCCCCGAGTGCCTCTTAAATTTTTTGTTGTAGCTTGGTGTGGGTACAGTTTAATAGAATTTAACTTATTTTGTATTATACTGCTGCAACTATAAGGTTCAAATTCACACCATTTAAATCTATTGAGACTAAAATTTTTCTGAAAATCTGTTTTCGTAATTTGAACTTTATGTGTGCAGCAATATGGTACAAAATAATTTACGTTCTATCGACCTGTCACAACAAGGTTGTTACAAAAACTTCAAACTAAGTAGTAATGGGCAACATTGGTTAAAGAAACTGATGGATTTCGCTGGCATGGGGTCCCCGCACCGGGAAGCTCAGCTTAGTATTATT
This sequence comes from Oeneis ivallda, assembly GCA_029955525.1. Taxonomy (NCBI): domain Eukaryota; kingdom Metazoa; phylum Arthropoda; class Insecta; order Lepidoptera; family Nymphalidae; genus Oeneis; species Oeneis ivallda. Next base: position 13,989,756 of record JARPMR010000029.1, on the reverse strand, counting down.
ATACCCTGTCCAACCGTTTATTTTCTTTTTGACAGCTCAGTCTCACTCACTCTCACTATGTGAGAGTATAGTCTCACATAGTGAGAGTGAGTGAGACTGAGCTGTCAAAAAGATGTCAAGAAGATTATATCGTCAGATCGTAGAACAATGACGTAATTTGAATTTCACTATACAAAAGAAGACAAAAACTTAAACACTTAATATTATTATTGTTCATGAATAATTACAAAAAGTAAGTAGGTATCTGGTATATGTTATAGCTGAAAAGGCTACTGCCTCAACATAATGCTGCAGCATTATAATGCTCTAGCGCTGATTTTCATGCATATCCTTTAATAACGTCCACAAGACAGTAATTAATAGATAATTTCCGACATTGTTTTATCATAACTTAATATTAAAATAAATTGTGTAAATGTTGGGTACTATGCCACACTGCGGTGGCTTGGATGGGGTTTTAGATTTTAATTAGTTTTTATTTTAGTTTTAATTTTAGAATTAAATTTAGGTTTAATATAGTATTGTATATAATTAAAAAAAAAAATACATTATTGTTTTACTATAGAATAATGTACTCGTATAGATACACAATATTAGGTATTTAATATATCAAGTTAGTAATATTTTGTTTTAACAGTAAATGAATAATAATAATTAAAATTATACATAGGTACGTAAATTGTGTAAATTTTTTATTATTTAAATTTAGATTTTAATACATTTAGGTAAATTATTTCAAATGGCTGCACTGCACTGTAAAGTTAGTAAAATGCAGATCCGACATTGCTCTACGATCATGACGATATTTTCACAAAAATGTTCAAGGACATTGAAAAAACCAAAGAGTTTGGTCTCAATGCCATCCGCACCCAGTACCTTAAATACCACTTACTTCATCATAATACATAGGTAGGTACATACAATTAATACTACTAAAGAACTACTTCCGAGGCAACCAAAATACATAGCAAAATACATGAGTACGCATTTTGAAGAGTTACGTATTCTATTACATACCTACCTAAATTAATAATGATCATGGGCAAATTGGGCAAATTCAAGGGCATTCCGAACCAGTGGTAGACTCATTGACGATTCAAAAGCACTTGTAAAAAAGTTTATTTGAATAAAAAACATTTCTATTCTATTCTATTCTATTCATGATTATAAGAAAGCCTAAGAAATAGTCCTTCAGCTTCCGCTTAATATTAATTCGCGTCACTGCTCCGGACAGAGCGGGGGGCAGCTGCGAGGAACGATGTACCTTGTCGTTTTTTCACCGTACGTATTAACGGCTCGCTCAGTGCGAAACCGACGAAAGTGCGACGTTGGATTATGTTGGCGTAAAATCGACTCTTTCAAAAGATGTGGGCGTCTATCTCTTGAGATGATGATGATGAAAGTTTAAATCTGGGAATCCTCACAGCTGCTAGCGCATTCCACGTAATAAAATCATCATCATCATCAAAGAACTGGTCGAGAAAATATATTTCATAGTGTAAACGTCTATCGCGAGATGTAATTTATATTTGGCGATATAATTTCCCAGAAAAGTCAGCTTAAATGCATATTAAAACCCTTTCTACGAATATTTATAGTTTTCGAAAGGGTTTCTGAAAGATTCGATTTCAAGTTCCGACTCATACATCTACAGCCAGCGCCCCCAGTGACGACTTTGTGAAGTAAAATCTGTGAACCAAGCAAGCTTGCAGAATATGAGAATATTCTTATTATTTAATATGATTATATATTAGGTCCTTCCTTCCTTTCCTTTAATGTTGAAAAGTAATTAATGGCAAACATTAATTTTTGTCTTTCTTTTTTTAACAAAACTTATAATATTATTTACTATCATGCTTGTTTTCATGCTTTACGTAAAAGAGTAGTTTAACATTGAATAACTTTCTTTTCAGTTTGCAAATGACAACGGCCTAATGGTAGAGGGTCCTCAAAGTGAAGAGAGTCAAGAACCGGCTGTGAAAATAGAAGAACAGAACCATGAAGCTGTACTTCTAACTTTTGAAAGTATACTAAAAGAGAAAAACCTCTTACGTTACAATCCTGATGAAAATGTCTTAGGTTATAATCTCAACACAGCACCCGCACCAAATTACGTGTGCAAAGTCTGCCATCTAGTCTTTCAAAGTCCGAAAACTTTAAGAATGCATCAAAAAAGAAAGCACAAAGTATACCAAAAGTCATTTAAACATATTTGTGACTACTGTGGTATGGCTTATGAACAGAAAAACAGTCTCGTCGCTCACATAAAGAGGAAACACGGTCCCAACTCCGTGCCTGAAGATCCCCAAGAAAGAACATGCGATGTATGTGCTCTGGTTTTCAAAGGATATGCAAGATTGCGTATGCACATGAGAAGGAAGCATGGATCGTTTGAAGAGTCTTTCAAACATGTTTGCAATGAATGTGGACTAACATACGATAAACATAGAAGTTTAGTGGTTCATATGCAAAGAAAACATTCAAATGAACCCAAACCAGTGTTGGACACTTGGTATAATTGCCCGTTCTGCCCCAAGGTATTTACTAAAAGAGAAACATACGCGCGGCACGTACAAAGAAAACACCGCATTAACGATGAAGAGAATAATAAACAAGACGAAGGAAAGGAGGAATTGAAGGATTTATTAAATTGCAAGAATGAGCAAACTGGTGAAATTATGTGCAAGCAATGCCCTCTAGTTTTTTCGTCATTAAACTTCTTGAAATTGCACATGAGAAGAAAGCACAATGCGTTGAAAGACAATTTTAAATTGAAGTGTGTGATATGTAATCTCTCGTATGATAAAGTCGAAAGTTTGAAACGTCATATCAGAAGGAAACATGATAAGGAATTGTATTGTGAGGTTTGCGAAAAACATTTTGAAACGAGAGAAATGTATCTTGGACACACACATACTAAAGTAATTCAAGAATGTCATATTTGTGGTTTAGTTTTCGCTTCTCGAGGGGGTTTGTGTAAGCATTTGCGGTGTACTCACAAAATTGAGACGCCAAAAACGGTTTTCTGTGATTTATGCACCGAAAGTTTTCACGATAAACGCCAGTTAAAACCTCATTACATGAAAGTCCATTTAAAAGTGTCCTATACGTGTCGATTTTGCAAAAAAATCTTTAGAGCAAAAGAGAGTTATAGACGCCATGTTTTATTGAAACATCCGAATTTTAATGAAAGTCAAAGCAAGCAGAAATGTGACCAGTGCACAGAAACGTTTACGGATGAGTTTGAATTGTGTAAGCACATCAATATAGCTCATAGAGTAACCAAAACTGAGATAGGTGCTCCGACTTTAATAGAAATTAAAAAGGAAGAAGTGGACATACCACCTTCCTTTCAATGCAATAAATGTCCTGAAAACTATGAGAGTTGGGATCAATTAAAACTGCATTATGAGCAAAACCATCAAACAATTACTCACACCCAGTGTCAAGTATGTGGAGAAATGGTGCCAGAACTAGAAATCCAGAAACATATAAAACTACACCATACAGATACAAAAGTACAGTGTAGATTTTGTGAATTTGAAACATCCAATCGTTCGAGTATGACCCAACATATGTTAAGGCATAAAAATGCAACAACTCTACACTGTGACTTTGCCGGCTGTAGATACAAAACTTATTATGAGCTTGCCATGGAAAAACATAAGAGAAAACATGCAGACATAGGTGTAAAACTCCAGTGTTCACAATGTCCATTTCAGAGTATGAATAAATATATTCTAAAATATCATGAAGAGGCCCACGCGACCGGTAAAAAGAGATACATGTGTGATCAATGTGACTATGCGACCATATTACCAGCAAATTTAGTCCAACATAAATACAAACACTCTACAGAAAAGAGGTTTAAATGTGAAGTCTGTCCATTCGCCACGAAGTACAACACGTCATTACGTTTTCACGTAAAGAAAAAACATTGTGATCTCCCTACATTCAAATTAATGTCTAAGTAATTTTAATTATTATTGTTAACATTAAGTTTTTTGGTGTTATGTCTTTATATATTTGATTTATTAAAAACAATGGAATATTTTCATAAGATATTTGAATTTCAACGACAAGTTCAATAAAAGAAGAAAGAAAAATAATTTATCTAAAGTGCCCATTTGCCACATATCAATGCCTAAGTATGTCACGCCGCGCTCTCTTTAAACATTTCTGTGGTGGTGTCGTGTAATGCGGGTTGTTACGTTCCCTCAAATATGGTTGAGCGAAGCAATGGCTGGATCATGCGTCATGCTCGTGAACGGGTCCCACCAGCGGGAATGGGGCTTCTCTCTGTCTGCTCGTCTTAACATGTGTTGAATTATAATTAGGTATGCTTTTGTTGAACCAAAGTCACCGACATAGCTCAGCGAGTCGCGAAACTGAAGTGGAAATGGGCGGGGCACATAGTTCGAAGAGCTGATGGTCGTTGGGGTCCCAAGGTGCTGGAATGGCGACCCCGCACCGGGAAGCGCAGTGTTGGCAGATCCCCCACCAGGGGGACCGACGACATCAAACGAGTCGCAGGGAACGGCTGGATTCAGGCGGCGCAAGACCGAAGCCTGTGGAGCAGTGGACGTCTATCGGTTGATAAAGAAGAAGATTCTTTTGTTGAACTCATTGTGGAAACACTGCATATATAGCATAGTAGGTATCTATTGAATTGTAAACTTGTTTTGAAAAGAGCAACCGCCGAGTTTCTTGCTGGTTCTCTGCAGGAAGGGCATTCCGAACCAGTGGTAGACTCATCGACGATGCATTTCTATCCTATTCTTCTAATTAGTTAGTTATTAATTATTATTGTTGTGTATTGTTGTTGTATAAGTGTTCTACGATGAGTAAAAAAGGAAAAGTTTTGCATAGCGCAGACTATTTATGACTTTAATTATGAATTTCTTCGAAGAGGAGACAAATAAGAAATTGAAAATCACGCCCTTCGACATTCATGACATCATTGCCATGAAAAGGATAGCCAGAAAAGAAAACTTCCGCCACAGCCGTTGTAACAGTAAAACATACAATAATTTTTTTATGTCAACGGTACAGTATTACGTCAATTTATAACAGTCGTCGATGGCCCACTTGAAACGAACGTGTAGTACGTAAACATAACAAGGCTCAGTTGAAAATCGCTACTCGTTAGTTATTGAGTTCAGTCATCGTCGGCGAATATTATATTGACGACGATTACTGGGTGCATTCCCTAATCCTTCAGTAATATAATTATGTTCCTTGCCCTAATCACCCTGACCCAAAGATTCCGAATTGATTCCGAAAGAGGACTCCGAACGCTATCGTTCGGAATTTCATAAAAAAAAGAAATGTGCGTGTGTGATAGAACCCCTTGCATGGAACTAGGAATTACGTAGTCTTCCTATTTCGTGTTCGTGGTTTTCAGTATTCTATCTAGGGGCCCCTTAGGGGCCCTTGATTTTTAAACGGATTTGCTGCGTTCAAAATTCCAAATGGGTTTACAAATGTTTGAATTTTTTTCGAGTTCGAATTTCGAATTTTTTAAAGTGTGGGACAATCTTTCGTATTGTACAAGATCAAGAAGTTAATTGTGTCAAATGCCAATAGATTTCAAGATTTCACTCTAAAAACATTTTTTACTTTTGATATAAAATAATTAGGTAAACCGATAATTTTAGTTAATAATTAATATAGTGAAATAAGTATTAGTCCGTTTTATGGCTTAAGCAAGCTTATATTTCTATTTGTATACCTAGTACTAAGGCTAGAATGATAGTACAATATAGTTATACCTATAGCTACCAACACGGACCGAAACAAAGGGTTACCAACTGTCAAAAGACACCCTTCCTTTTAGCTCTTTCTCTCTCTACCAATTCTAGGTAGAAAATAAAGAGACAAAAATAAATGTCAAGTCGATTGCTCATCAAAGAAACATCGCGAATTCAAGAAAAGAAATTCTGCTTTGTTTATACCTACTTGATAAATGAATTCAGACACTGCATAATAAAGTTAATTAAATTAGTTTTTGTATCACAAATGTGAATGTGATAAAAGGTGTTCCTGTGTGGAGTGAATTCAGTGAGAAAAATGACTTTGTTAGGACTTCCCGCACTCGTCATAGAAAATATATTTTCGTATCTATCTTACGATGAAATTGCTAAGAGCAGACTGGTAAGAATTATTTTATTTATAAATGTGACAATATTTTTTTAAACGCAATGCAACTACTGCTTACGCAGCCTTATAAGTTTTTTGTAATAAAAAATTGTAATAAAAATAATATTATAAATAATAAAAATAATATTATTTTAGGTTCCTATTAAGTATGATCTAATAAGCATTGTTAAGCTAGTAGTATGGACTGTGGCCTCGTGTTCGCAAGTTCGATCCCGAAACCTCTGAATTTTCGGAGTTATGTGCGTTAAAGCAATTAAATATCACAATATTCAATGGTGAAGATAAACATCGTGAGGAAACCTGCACACCTGAGAGTTCTTCAGAATGTTCTCAAAGGTGTGTGAGGTCCGCCAATTCGCATTGGGCCAGCGTGGTGGACTATGGCCTATAACCCTTCTCTGAGAGGAGACCTGCGCTCAGTAGTGAGCCGTTGATGGGTTGCTGATGATCTAACTAAAAATAATAAATCAAAGAGCTTATAGAAATCTCAAAGTTTGTTAGCATTTTTTTATTGTATTGTAATTTGAATATGAGGAAATAATTACGCTATTTATTCAAATTGATAAAACAAACTAGACAAGTCTCATCAAGTAGCTTTGTTTCACTCTTCCTGTATTGTAATTTAAAATTGTAATAGTTTGCTTGGGTATCATGTTTAAACTGCTGGAACAATTAAGATTAAACTTTGAGAGGTTCATAAACTCTTTCTTTATAAACTGATGTACGTCCACTGCTAGACAAAGGTCTCTTGCGTGGACTTCCACAGCTCTCGATCTTGCACCACCTGATTCCAGCAGCTCCCTGCGACTCATTCGTTGTTGTCAGTCCACCTAGTGGGGGGGTTTCGAAAATAAACTCCTACAATAAATAAAAAAACTGCTCAAAATAATTGCTCAAGTTTGTTCAAAATCTGTCTACTAGACACAACTTAATCTCCAAAGCCTGAAGAATCTCCAAAGCGTGTTAGAACTTAATTAATATTTATTTAGTCCAGTAGACAGGTAGTTTCAGATGGGGAAAAGTCAGAAGTTAATGAAACTTTGGGATGTTGTATAGGGATGGCTAATTATAATTTTCTCAAGTTTTGGACCTCGAGGACCCTGTGCTTAAAGAGGGGGGGGGGGGGGGGACTGTAAAATTTTCGATCTTCCTCTGGTTTTCCCTCAATAACTTTTTTCCTTACGTCCTACGGCAATAGAATCCATCCCCTTTATACAAACATGTTTGTATGTTAATTCGTTACCGAGATATGGCACTTCGAAAAAAAAATTGACAAAATTCGCTAAAGTTTCATTAACTTCCGACCTTTTTCCACCAAACCCCACTTTTTCCTACCTGTCGACTGGGCTAATTTATAAGTTTGTAATACCTTGCTAACTGGTCTTACAGTTTCATGCAATTAAAATCCTTTGTGTGCCCATGAATCATGCTTGACTGGTACATTCTGGTAAGGTCTATGTAAAACAATATTTGTTTTGTTTAGTTGGTTTGTTTTGTTAACTTGAAATAATCTTCTGTAGATAATATATTATAATCTACAGAATCTCCGATTTTTTGGTATAAAAAGTAGCTGCCTATGTCACTCTCTAGGACCTCAACTCCATGCAAAAAAGCACTTAGATCCGTAACCCTGTTGCGGCGTGATTGAAGGACAAACTAACAAACACACTCGCATTTATAATATTAGTATGATGATACATTAAAAATTACTAATTTTTACTTGCCGCTTCGCTCCCGCCACCTATTAAAAGAAATACAAACTTTACCAATTTAAATTTTTTTAGATTTTTCAACTTTAAGGTTCTTTAAGGTTCTTCAAGGTTCTTTAAGGTTTTCTCTACTTTTTTATTTTTAAACCACACCTGTATTAATAAAGCAATTATTATTCAAATCAGTCAAGCCGTTTTTGAGTTTTAGCCACACTAATGAACAGCAATTCATTTTTATGTGTATTAAAATACTAAAATATTTTATGTATACAAATTCCTAAAATCTTATTTACAAACATTGATAAAAAAACAGGCTCGTCAAATAACACAACACTATGTTTTCCTTCGACTTAAGACTTCAAAAAGGAGGAGGTTCTCAATTCTTCTGAATTATTTTTTTATTACTTTTTTTATGTATGTTCACCGATTACTCGAAGACGCCTGAACCGATTTGGAAAATTCTCTTTTTGTTTCAAAGGGAATACTTCCCAGATAGTCCCATTGAAATTTTATCGAAATCGTTGAGCGGGTTTTTAAAATATCAACAATAAATTATATACTTTGAGCTGGCGCGGGCGTTTGAAGTCGGTTTTTTAAAAATAATTTTTTATATTAAATTATTACAGGTGTCCAAAGCATTTAACGACATATGTATGAGAATTCTGAACAGAGGCTTCCTCATGATCGAGAGGCGTCATGCGCTGGCGCTTAAGAGTGTTAAGGCTCAGCTACCTCGGAGGGAGTCAGAGCGCAGGTATAGTCTACTTTTCCTTAGGCAGCCCACACAGTCAATATTATTGTCAATATTTTTGAATATTGTCAATAATATTGCGTGTGTGCGGGGCGTATTGAAGGATTATATATATAATATTATATTATAAAAAAATATACACAATAATATTGACTGTGTGCGGGCTGCCTCAGTTGTCTTAAACAAGTGGTAACTCACAGAAAAGCGTAAGCTACACAGAAAACATGTTAGTACAGGTACACGCTCTTTTTAAACATTTCTGTGGTGATGTCGTGTGATGCGGGTTGTTAAGTTCCCTCAAAGATGGTTGAGCGAAGCAATGGCTGGATCATGCGTCATGCTCGTGAACGGGTGCCGCCGGCGGGAATCTGGCTGCTTTCTGTCTGCCCATCTTAACATGTATTGAATTGTTTGTATTAAACACTGCATACATAGTAAGTGCAAACTTGTTTTGAAAAGAGCAACCGCCGAGTTTCTTGCTGGTTCTTCTCGGCAGGAAGGGCATTCCGAACCAGTGGTAGAGGGAGACGATTCAAAAGCACTTGTAAAGTTTATTTGAATAAAAAATAATTCTGTTCTATTCTATTCTACAGCACTAACTTACCTATAGTCATATTCACCTTACCTCTCTTTCTATTATAATACCTAATTTTTTATGTTGCAGATACCACCCATTGTCTCGACACTGCGACATTCTGACGTCCATAGAGACCCGCATATCGATGCTCAACATGACATACACTAAGTTCATTGACAACGGCCTATGCTGCTTTATACCGGGAAGGGTATGTATCTACCTTTAGAATAATTGGTTAGGTTTGAAGATTTTACAGAAAAAAAATACAAGACAAATTGGGTATTTGACTGTTGTCAAAATGTTATAATCGAAAATGTAACATGTAAGAATAACATGTGTTGTAATGTAAAAACAGAATATAAATCGGTAAAAAAATAAATAAGATACATACAGACTGTTATACTTTGACTGTATCTGTCTTTTTCCAAAACGATATGGAGCGTGTATGGAGCTACCTACTGTCTTTTGACATCACACTTCGGTAGCGCTCTCTCTGTCTAACAAGAAACTTTGAAGCTCTATGTATCCGATAAGAATAATATATTTCTGTTAAGAATAACTTTAAAGCTCAGTATTTCCTATAAGATAAGACATTTAAAAAAGAAAACTTTGGCATTGTGTTATGATATTTAAAAATTTTATTAAAAATATCAGTCAAATACCCAATTCTCTCAAAAAAAAAATTCTAAATTCAAAATTATTTATTTCACGTAGGCCAACCTGTGGCTCTTATGACAAGACTCTACCACCGGTTCGGAAAGTGGATTCTGCTGAGAAGAGCCGGCAAGAAACTCAGCAGTTGATCTTTTTCAAAATAACCATTATACAATATTATTATGAAGCTAAGCTCTGAGAGGAGACCTGCGCTCAGTAGTGAGCCGTTGATGGGTTGTTGATGATTTTATTATTTTGCAGGTAATCGACGAGATAAGACGCGTGCTTCACGTGGTGGAGTCGTCAAAGACGCCGCCGCGCCCCCACGAGGTGCTTCAAGAGTTACGCGACATATCCAGCATGGCCATCGAACATTTCGACGACAAGATCTCGCCAGCCTTCCGCAAGCGCCTGCAGGAGGGCGTCGCGCAGCCCTGCGCGAGACCCACGCAAGGTAAGTGCCATGAACAGGCAAGAAAGTGAGACAAAAGAGGCCAGAAAGACGACGGCTTTGTCAAGGTTTATTACGAGGTAAGAGAAAAATGCAGGAGGGCGTCGCGCAGCCCTACCCGAGACCCGCGCAAGGTAAGTGACCAGAAATGAAAGATGAACAGGCATGAAAGTGAGACGAAAGAGGCAAGAAAGACGATCGGGCTTTGTAAAGGTTTATTACGAGGTAAGAGAAGTCAGGAGGGCGTGGTGCAGCCCAGCCCGAGACCCGCGCAAGGTAAGTGACCAGAAATGAAAGATGAACAGGCATGAAAGTGAGACGAAAGAGGCAAGAAAGACGATCGGGCTTTTTTTTCAAGGTTTATTACGAGGTAAGAGAAGTCAGGAGGGCGTGGTGCAGCCGAGCCCGAGACCCGCGCAAGGTAAGTGACCAGAAATGAAAGATGAACAGGCATGAAAGTGAGACGAAAGAGGCAAGAAAGACGATCGGGCTTTTTCAAGGTTTATTACGAGGTAAGAGAAGTCAGGAGGGTGTGGTGCAGCCCAGCCCGAGACCCACGCAAGGTAAGCGACCAGAAATGAAGCATGAACAGGCAAGCAAGTGAGACAAAAGAGACAAGAAAGACGATCAGGCTTTGTCAAGGTTTATTACGGGGTGAGGGAAGAATGCAGGAGGGTGTGGTGCAGCCCTGCCCGAGACCCACGCAAGGTAAGTAACCAGAAATGAAGCATGAATAGGCAAGAAAGAGGATCGGTTTCTCTCAAGGTCAGAACATAATATGAGGTAAGAGAATGCAGGAAGGTGTCGCACAGCCCTGCGCGAGACACGCGCAAGGTAACTGACCGTAATTGAAGCATGAACAGGCAAGAAAGTGGGACAACAAGAGGCGAGACAGAGGATCGGTTTCTCTCAAGGTCAGAACATATTATGAGGTAAGAGAATGCAGGAAGGTGTCGCACAACCCTGCTCGAGGCCCGCGCAAGGTAACTGCCGAGCGAGGCGAACCAGGCTCTTTCACAACCAGATTATACATGCATAAACAGGCAAGAAAGTAGGACAAAAAAGGCAAGAAAGAGGATCGGGTTTTCAAGGTCAGAAGATGATATGAGGTAAGAGAATAATGCAGGAGGGCGGCGTGCAGCCCTGCCCGAGAACCGCGCAATGTAACTGGCAAGAAAGAGGATCCAGGTTCTTTCAGGATCAGATTACAGTAGTTAAGACCATAAAAGAAGCATAAACAGGCAAGAAAGTGAGACGAAAGAGGCAAGAAAGAAGATTGGGGACTTATTAATCTCTGACAGCATTATCGGCAGACCACACCCCCAAATAGCACTCCATGACAACTTTAAATGTTTTAGTTTTTTTTAAGCTATTGCATAGCTTTTATCGCGGGCTTTGAACTAGGACAAACAGTTTGAGCGCAACGACCGAATCAAGAAATTCCGTAACGAAAATAAACCTAACACTGTCATTCAGTAAGCGTTCAACATTTTAGAGGTTGGATAGAAGCAGGCGTTACTTTGCGGAAGTTCATGATTAGCAAGGAAAGGTTAGAATTATTTTGCTATAATCCGCCAACAGAAAAAATCTGTATGGTCAAACATGCAATTAAAAGCTAAGCACCGCTCACCTACCCAGCCAAGCAAGAAAGCCAAGTTCCCAAGCAAGCAATGCCACCACCACTCACATGCACCACCACACAAGACTTTTACACTACTCTCGACGCACGTTTCGCCCCGACACCGGAGTATCCTCAGGAGATGTCGACTTTACAATGATCTTCTTTACAATGAAGACTAGACAATACATCATTGTAAAGTCGACATCTCCTGAGGATGCTCCGGTGTCGGGGCGAAACGTGCGTCGAGAGTAGTGTAAAAGTCTTGTGTGGTGGTGCATGTGAGTGGTGGTGGCATTGCTTGCTTGGGAACTTGGCTTTTTTGCTTGGCTGGGTAGGTGAGCGGTGCTTAGCTTTTAATTGCATGTTTGACCATACAGATTTTTTCTGTTGGCGGATTATAGCAAAATAATTCTAACCTTTCCTTGCTAATTTTAGAGGTTCACAAGTAGCTCTGTTTGGCGCAGTGGGCGAGCGGCCGCTTTCTTTACCGTATGGTGTATGATGTCGCAGGTTCGAATCTCACTCGCGAAGTAGTGACAGTGCGCTTTTCTTGTTTGTTTATTAATTATTTTTTTGCATAATTTTTATTATGCAAAAAAAATATTGCATAAATATTATAATTGCATAAGTTGATAAAAAATGCTATGCAATAGCTTTACCGCGGCAGTCCCCGAGTGCCACTTAATATTTTTTTCAACAGTCGCGGCGCCAATAGCGGCGGTCCGCCAGCAGATGCTGCATCTGCGTCGAAGGTCCATCTTGAACGCGAAACTGTCGCTATACCTCGCCGCCCAGTACAAGAAATACCACAAGCGGGTGAGAATGCACTTACTTTTTAATATCTTTGTATTTTTGACGTGAAACATCTATAGCGGCGGGTCAGAGCTACTGTTGGCGTGGCTAAGCGTCGCCACGCCAACAGTATGTATGTACCTAGTATGTATGTATGTAGTACGAAACAGTGTTGTTTACTACGGTACACGTAACTCGTGTCTTACATAAAAGAGAAATAATTTTGTTTGTACTAAGCTCGATATTACCTGTACAAAATAATTTCGATGTTTCATATCTGCCAGGCGTCCCGAGACTAATCACAATTTTTTTTAATTGTTTGAAAACAATCGGGGAAAAAATTCTACGAGTCTGACATTTATCACCGTGCTTATGCTATACCACAGTCAAAGTACGAAGCTAACTGAAAAAGAGCCACCAATTCGTTTTTACTCGTTTATTGAGTTGCAGATGATGGACTACAAGAAGATCGCGTGGAGACAACATAAGGCTATCCGAGAAATGGCCAAACGACAGAGACAACAAGATAACTCTATAGGTGAGTCTTGTCTTTAGTCTGTGGCTTATTAGTACCACTATACCAGTGGCGCCATCTAGCGGCTTAATGTGGAGAAGTCCATCTCCACACTTAGCTGCTAGATGGCGCCACGCGTCGAAGGCCCGTTAATGGGTTGCTGATCATGATGTTTGATCGTTAGGCAATTAGGACGATGCCTTACACTTACTTGGAGGGGAAAGGGTAATATAAGTTCAGCACGGCTAATATTCTTTAAAAAATAATCTTGTTTGGTTGTGAAACATCTATAGTGGCGGGTCAGTCAGGGTCGCCACGCTAACAGTATGTATGTAGTATGTACGTAGTAGTATGTATGTATGTAGTACGAAACAGTGTTGTTAACTACGGTACACGTCACTGGTGTCTTACTTAAAAGAAATAATTTTAGCAATAAAATATGTCTGATAGTGATAGTTTAGAAAGTGAAACTTGAAAGTGAACAGCCTCTTGCAAAGAAAGCAAATTATAATTATAGTGTGCATTTATGTGTGTAAGTTAAGCTCGGAATAATTTCGATGTTTCACATCTGCCAGGCGTCCCTTTTAGAACGAAGTTCCTTTTCGGACGGTTTGGCGGATGTGGGGCTAGACGAAAAAAATTGTAAGAATTTTCCGTCGAGACCCTTGTTGCCTTCGTTTATTATACACGTTCTATCAACGCTTTGGTGGCGCAGCGGCCTAACGATGGAGTGAAACTATCGGTTCGGGGTCGAATCCTGACTTTAGATCATGTTTTTGTTCTTTTGTTTAAATTTTGGAACAAGATTTTATAGAGGAGAAATTCTGAACAAAATATTTGCGGCATTTACTAACGCCATCTATTGTCGGCAACGTGAAATTGCTTGAATTTGCTTTAATGTCTGTTTTTACGATATGGTTCTGAGTCTAACATGTGGCGAGAGATGGCGTTGATTCTGGACTTCGTTCCAGCCGAGTGTGCCACGATACTCAAAAATATTTTTTTTTCAGCCGACCTCAAAAAGCGTATAGAGGAGTGCGACATCCGGTACAGCGAGTTGACTCACACCAACCAAGCCGCGGGCGGTAAAGCTATCGCAGGTTAGTTATAAATAACCTCCACCCATTGCCCTATTGTCGTACCCACTCTGATGATAGAGGAATTAGTCAAGTTCAGAATATAATAGAATAGAAATAATTTTATTCAAAATTTAAAAGTCAAAATTATTTATTTCACGTAGGCCAACCTGTGACTGTTATGACACGTCATGACTACCACCGGTTCGGAAAGCGGATTCTGCTGAGAAGAGCCGGCGAGAAACTCAGCAGTTGCTCTTTTCAAAATAATCATCTTACAATATTATTATGCAGCTATTACATCGTAATAAGTTTTTCTTACTACACTAGCGGCACGCTATGATGGCCGGTTTGACGTTTGTCCGCTCATGAAGTTCCGTATTAATTGATAACGACTTTGAAGGAAATAATTGTATTACTTTATTGACGATAGTGATGTGCAGAGATTCATAAATTTTATCGAATGTAGTTTTAGGTTTAGGACTCAAAATTTATTTATTAAATTGATTTCTAAAATGTATACAAGTGTAGAAAAATCAGTTTGCACCATTTAAGGGGTGAATGTACTTGTGAATATGAACAATTTTCACTATGTGGACAAACCTCTGAAATCGCAAAAAAATATCAGCTGTTCCATACAAAAGGTAAAATTTTTATTTTTATATGATATATACCACAACTCGGCATTTGGTTTTCTAAATTGAAAATTTTTAAAAATGGAATCTAATACGATCGTCACATAGGATCGCTGGCTAGCACAACTACTACCTCCGGCAAACTCGCGTCAATGCTCAATGCAAAACAAAGCAGTTTCGAATTGACGTTGCTTCGAAAAGTATAAACTGTCAGTGCAATGCGATTGTGATATAGTTTTGACCTGGCTTTGGATTTCAAATATTGATACTGCATTACTGTTGACCCTTGCTCGTTAATTTGGACTCTGTTCAAGCCCTTTGTTGTGGATTTCGTCGATATGACCGAACGTACGCAGAGAACTGTTCTAAATAGTCAGACACGTGAGTTCGTAATACGCCTTCGTAACTATTTCGATCGTGAAGCTCAAAATGGAGGGCCAATTTTACCTATAACGTCAGTGGTTGAACGCGTAGCTGATGCGCTTAATATTGGACAACGAACTGTTAGACGGATAACTAAAAAAAAATATGGCGAGACTGGCACAGAAGAAAATAAACTTCACACACCAAAAAAGAGAAAACGAGCAAAACCAGTCGTAGGCATCGATAGCTTTGATGCCGATGCTATCCGAAGACATGTTTACGGCTACTATTTACAGAAGGAGTATCCAACAAGAAAAAAGTTGGTGCATTCACTGAAGGAAGCTGGATTATTCTTCGGTGGGGAAAGTTCTTTAACGAAGATTTTGAAGACCATTGGATTTCGATACAAAAAATGTAACAAACGCAAAATATTGATGGAAAGATTTGATATAGCGATGGCAAGGTATACTTTTTTACGGCAAGTGAAAGAAATCAAAAATTGGCAAAATGTTGTGTTCTTGGATGAAACATGGCTTAATGCTAACCATACTGTAGGCCGTTCTTGGAACGATGACACAGCAGCATCTACTTCCAAAGTTCCTGTAGGAAAAGGATCGCGACTTATAATTTGTCACGCCGGAACCATCAACGGGTTTGTCGAAGGTTCTCTCATGGCTTTTGCGTCAAAAACCACTGGAGACTATCATGAAGACATGAATGGAGAAAAGTTTACTGAATGGTTTACCTCAATGTTGTGTAGCCTCCCTGAACCATCTATTATAATTATGGACAACGCCCCATACCACTCGATGCAAATTGACAAGCCACCTGCCCAATCCCAAAAGAAAGCTGATATCGTCGCATGGCTTCGTAAAAATGGCGTAGATGCAAACATGAATATGTTAAAAGCGGAATTAGTACGTCTTTTAAAAGAAAACAAACCAACCAAGATCCGATACGTCATTGACGAAATAGCATTAGAACATGGGCACAGAGTTATACGGTTACCGCCTTACCATTGTGAGTATAATGCGATTGAGTTGGTGTGGGCTCAAATTAAGGGATATGCTGCAAGACACAATACAGAACCCCCATTTACCACAAAAAAAATGCTAAAATTATTAGAAGAAGCTTGTGAACATGTGACTAAAGGAGACTGGGAAAAGGTTGTGAATAGAACTGTTAAATTAATAAGGGAAGATTATGAAAGAGATGTGAAAATAGATAATATTATAGAAAACGAACATATAATTATTAATGTAGGTGATGATAGCAGTGACGACAGTGAAAATAGTAGTATGGACGAATCTGATTAATTATGGCCTTTTGTGGCACCTTTTTTGGTATCTTTTGTATTCATATGTTTCTTGTGTGCATATAAAGTATGTATATTCATTTTCATTCAAATATTCAGTTCGTTCAAATAAATTAAATAAACATATACATTTTTGTTTTATTAAACCTATTTAATCAGGTACAAAAACAAAACTTAATTGTTTTTTGTTCGAGAATAAATTGACATTCCACATCACTATTGTAATGTGTCAAACCGGCCATCATAGCGTGCCGCTAGTGTATCTTGTGTTCAGCCGGATGCCAAGCCGATTTAACCCATGCAACTTTGTTAGAATAGAATAAAATATATTATTTCCACATATTACTACAATTCAATTCAAGTTAAGACGGGCAGACAGAAAGTAGTCCCATTCCCGCCGGTGGAACCTGTTCACGAGCATGACGCATGATCCAGCCGTTGCTTCGCTCGAGCATATTTGAGGGAACGTAACAACCCGCATCACACGACACTATTCAAATAAACTTTTTACAAGTGCTTTTGAATCTTGGATGAGTCTACCACTGGTTCGGAATGCTCTTCCTGCCGAGAAGAACCAGCAAGAAACTCGGCGGTCGCTCTTTTCAAAACAAGTTTTCAATACAATAGATACTATGCTACGTATGCAGTGTTTCCACAATGAGGGGATATTCCACAAAAGCTTATCTACTTAAAATTCAATACATGTTAAGACGGGCAGACGGAAAGTAGCCCCATTCCCGCCGGTGGTACCCGTTCACGAGCATGACGCATGACCCAGCCGTTGCTTCGCTCAACCATATTTGAGGGAACGTAACAGGATGACTAATACTCTTTTTTTAAAAAGGGATAAAACTAAAAAGAGTAACTAAACTAACTTTAGGCAGAGATCTTAGTAAGAAGAAACAGATTGCTACTTAATTGTTTTTATAAATCAAATTATGGTAAAGTCTATCCTAGGTGGCGTTACAGAGATTAGGAGTTAGGAGGGAAACATATTTTGCTATTTTCGTATTATTTTTATTTGATTTTTAGAATTTTTTATTTTAAGTCCTAGAAATAAATAAATATGACGAACCGGAACAACATAATTTAATATAAAAAAAAAATTTTAAAAATTCGACTTCAAACGCCCGCGCTGCTTACTACAAAGTATAAAATTTATTGTTGATATTTTAGAAACCGCCTATTCACTCTTGCCTTGAAGGTACTGAGGTTATACGTGGCCGGAAACACAGATGTTGTAAGATGTTGATGTTTATTTTACTTTGCCATCAAATGAATAAGATTTTAATCGGTAACTTTTAGACAACCGGGGGACTGAAATAAACGGTGTATTATTATTATTATTACAGTCATAAAAATAAAACCTAATTAACTTGTCAGCGACAGCAGCGACGGACGCCGCCTCAGGCTCGCAGCCGCTGCGCCACTTCGGCAGTCAGATCAAGCTGGATCTCTCCGTGTTACCCATCGGTACGTCGAAGAGGAATCAGGCCAAAGGTACGTGATAAGTTTGAGGTGGATGAAATTCAAATTTAATTTGGTTTTTCGCAATTTGTACACTAATACGACAAAGTAGAATAGAATAGAAATAATATTTTTTATTCAAATACACTTTTACAAGTGCTTTTGAATAGTCGATTAATCTACCACTGGTTCGGAATGCCTTTCCTGCCGAGAAGAACCAGCAAGAAACTCGGCGGTTGCTCTTTTCAAAACAAATTTACAATACAGTAAATACTATGCTATATATGCAGTGTTTCCACAATGAGGCAAGTTCCAAAAATGCATACCGACTGCATAACTTCTATAAGGCTAAGGTAGGCTTATGGCATTCTAATTGCGCCAATGGCAGTAACATCTTAACTACCCAAGTTTGCAAACTACTCCAGCACCTTGGGACCCCAACGAAAACCACGTCTTCGAACTATCTGGCCGCATTTAAAACCAAACCCATTCACATTTAATTTCAACTTACGTAAGTTTTAAGATATTTCGAGAAACTGCTTAGAAAAGCGTTTACATCAGTAAATTTTGTCGTAAGTTACGTACGTAATAGCTTCAAGGTCCGCGGCCATTTATGTGAGGTAGTGGCTTGTGCCAGACCTGTCGCGTTAATAGAAAAAAAACATAAAATCCGCTTTATTAAAAAAATTATTTCTCTAAAATTTTATATAGGACATGTATAAAACTTATATTGATGGAATCGTTATGAATTAATTTTGTATGTAATATATACTTATCCGTACATATTACTGACATAGAATTAGCAAAATCTCATTTAAAAGTAACGAGAGCTATATTTTGTACAATTTTATCATAATTGATGAATTAATGAATTTGGTGCAAAATTGTTATTTATCTACATGTATTTTACTTAAAAACTGTTTATTACGTACCCTTCCATTGTTTTCACTATGATTAACACCAAAAAACACATCACAGGAATAAATATGAACCTATTTATCACTACACTCGGCACGGTCGATGCGAGTACTGAGTGCCAACGCGTTTTTTAACATAGACTATGTCAATGTCTTAAGGTTCAACATTGTACAAAAAAAGGCATAGAGACCGTCAAGGTTGAACTTTCGATAGATATAAGTTAGAGAAGGCTGGGTATATTGTTTACTAGCAAATTAAATGCAAAACCACACGAGTCGAAACAGGATAGCTAATATCGGGAGCCGATAGGGCGGCAAATATCCGGTCTTTTTAAATCTGCGGGAGCCGGGGAAAGGGCGCTTGAAGGGAGTGAGGACAAGTTACAAGTGTAAACGGAGAAAACTTTACTTATGTAATAACACCGATGTTTTAATGTAGTACTAGATTTAAGGTTACGAACACTTACCATGTTCAACTGAGTTGGACTGAATTCTGCACACTACAGTTAGTGTGGCCGTGGCATTCGCGACGTACGGACGCGGGCGCTATTTATGCGATAAAACTTTATAAGTACCTAATTGTGAATTGAAAAGCCAACAGTACCTATATTCAAGTAAGAAAAAAGTATAATATTATTGTGATTAATTAGATAATTACACATCGTAATTCGTAATTTTTTTAATACAAATGACCGAGCGATATTTTCAAGGATATAATATGCCTCCCGCACCCCGCACACCGTTCACGTTAACTAACCTTCTTCACCATGCCGGCTCCCCTCACTACCTCAGCCCGCGCAATCCAAAACTGCGACACATAACAAATTGCCGGTCTATACATAGAAGTCTTTGGGTAATAATAAAATTATTTAATCCTATTGCAGCACTACCGAATATAAAGCCACGGAAACCGCTCATAAAGCTGCCCAGCCTCTCCGAAGACCTGGAGTCCAGAGCGGATCAGAATCCAGGACCCTCCACTTCGACCCAGAGCCCCAAAACCAGGAGCCAGTCGACTATGGCCAAAATCCGGGGAATCACCAACGAAATACGCCATCTATCGAATTTGTCCAAAAACTTCGAAGGCAAACTAAAACGTATGTCGAATACGGAGCCAGAGGAGGTCGAAGCCAAGAAAACGAAAATAGACTGAATAGATTTCGTATTTCAGTTGAAATATCGTCTTAGAATTAAATATTTTTTAGTTTTAGTGATTTTAAATATTATTGTTTTTTTTTATTAGGTACGATATTCCATTCGTGGTAGTCGTTCTCAGAAACAGCAGTTTTAATGATTTTATAAAACCGAGTGGGGCGAAAATAAAAATGTAGGTGTTGATTCTGTTGCACACAATGTCTAAACTAAATCAATCTCTAAACTGAAATAATATAAATTATGTAAGATTGTTAACAACAGAACTCTTCCATTATCTACATAACAATTAATTATATTAGTGCAATAAAGATGGGAAGAGAAAAATTGTTGTGCTAATTTTGTTGTACTCGTCGTAAGCTTAACTCTAGCTTTTCGCTAGGAACCTCAGTCAATGTTTAGAAATTGTGCACAACATAATAAGTACCCATTATCTAAATAATATCAATTATAGTGATTTCAAATATTGTTGTTTTTGTTTATTTTAATTACGGTATTTCTTTGAGGGTAGTTGTCCTCAAAAACAGAAGTTTTTAAATATTTTAGTCATACTAATATTATCAATGCGTGAATAACAGTCTGTTAATATTTCACGCTTAAATAGCTGCACCGATTTTGACAGAATTTGGTAAGCTTTAAATTTTTAAAAAAAGCAGAATTTGAAAATGACAGCTTAAATTATGGATCAATTTGAAGCGCCACCATTTGACATACGAGTGTCTCTGGAACTAATAAAATAGGGACGCAGGAAGTGCCAAAAAGTAACAACTATCAGTAAAGTTGTCAACTAGCGTCCTCACTAATTTTCTAGTTCCTTGGACACTCGTTACTGTTTACAGCGCCAAAATGGCGTCAATCAAGTGGGTCCAAAAACATGACCAGCCTATCCAGTTAAGGATGATTATACGAGTCCGCTAGCGAAATACAAATTTAATTTGGTTTTTCCCATTTTGTAAACTAATACGACAAAGTAGGCTTATGGCATTCTAATTGCGCCAGTAGAATTATCATCTTTACAGGTTTACATAAAAATCTTTACTTGAAAGTGACCAGTTTAAGAAATTAATCAAAATACTGACTAATTTGTGAGTAACTCACGTCCAACTCGGTATTTTGATTAATTTCTGACTAATTTGTGAGTAACTCACGTCCAACTCGGTATTTTGATTAATTTCTTAAACTGGTCACTTTCAAGTAAAGATTTTTATGTAAACCTGTGAAGATGATAATTCTACTGGCGCAATTAGAATGCCATCAGCCTAGTTTGTCGTATTAGTTTACAAATTGCGAAAAACCAAATTAAATTTGAATTTCGCGGGCAAACCCGTGTATTCCACCTTAATCAGAGGTCAGTGTTGCATCCCGAAAAAGAACGTAGGGTACCCAGGGATAGCTTGCATCCAGGAGATGATATTATGATACATTTTGTCCCGGAAATTCAGAGTTCTCACGGGACTTTTATTAAAGTTAACGCTAAAATGCGGACGAAATCTCGCTAGTAATGGTATAAAACCAAGTACAGTTTTTGCAATTCACGAAGGCGAGTGAGCTTTACTAGTGGTTACTTCGTGTACATGCACATTGCATAAGTGTGCGTGCCTGTCAAAGCCTAGGTGGGAGCGGGCAGGCGCGAGCATTGCGCTCGCTCACACTTATACAGATACGACACACACAACCATAAGTCAGTCGCCCTCGTGAATTGCAAGAACTATATCTATAATTTATAGGAATTACTCCAGCCTGTAATTATGTGAGTAAAGTCAGCTGAAATCCTATTTCGAAACTTTTAAGCAATATTTAGTAAGTACTTAGTTTATTCATATATTTACTTATAATTAGTTTAATCATAGGTTGTCTATGTGCCAGAGAGTTCTCCATGTTTTCATTCACGGGTCTTGCCGGGCCTAGAATGAGAAATACAGGGTTTGAAGGACACCCTAACGAAAACTTTGCGAACAGGTTACAATTAATGCCTATATAGTTATTTGTGTTTTATAGGGTCAAAGAAATTTTTTGTTCCCCGAGGGCGTTATTTGGAAATCAGAGCAAAGGGAAGGATTCCAAAGTAGAATCCTGAGAGTAGCGAGGAATTCAATATACGCCGCCCGAGAACAAAATATTTTGGCCCCAAATGACACAAACTATTTTTCATCATTACCTATGAGAAAAAGTTAGGAGTATCAACATACATAGTAGATGTATAGACATCGTATATTGAAAGTTTAAATAAAACACAAATTAGTAGATTATTAACCAAGGGGATAAAGCAGTGTCTTCTGTCGCGGGTGACGATTTAAATCGCGAGTGTAGCGAGGGATTTAAGTTCACCCAAGACTAAGACAGCTTTATCACCGAGGAAAATACTCTACTTTTCGTACCATTTGCGAAAAAATTAACACAATAATAATATGAGATAAGCATTTATTAAAAATAATGACAGTTAAAAGTAAAAGTTAACATTCGAAACATTGGTCCAATTATTATTGATAAAGAGAGTTACATTTTTGTTTGGGTACATTTATTGTTGATGAGTTGATTTGAGTATTTCTCTGTTCTTGCGTCTGAGCATTTGCACTGATGGAATCCGACAATTCACTGTCACTGTCGCTTTGATTTAACATCGTAACGTATTTTTAGAACATTTACTTATTTATAAAAATAAATTAAAATAAACTTAAAGTTTATGTATTTGAAGAAAACAAAAACACGGCAAATTCCTAGACTAATATTTTTTTGTCGGAAAAGCAAAGGCATCAAGCTCATACGGCCTCGTCGGTTTTCGTAATTTTATTTAATAATCATAACTGCATAATAAATGCGTATTCCTTTTTCAAAAAGATGTATAATGCTTTATAAACAAACTCAATGGTGTAAACACAGATGTAGTTCAGTATCGGTAAGTATTCCAAATTTAAATCACATTCTCCCCCTAGAGGATGAATGAAATTCAGTACAATTTTCTTTCCCTGTTTTTAACAGATTAAAAATGACTATCGTTATGTTCGCTTTTTGTGGCACAGAATGTCACTTTTTTGAGCAAGTGGTACGAAAAAATTATTATTAAATAATTAAACATATAAAAAATAATGTTTGTGTTGGATACAGTATGGGCGTAGGTATATCCGATCGAAAAATTGATCACGTGACTTATCGAAGACAACAGCTTCTCAAACATATTTGAATTTCGACACGTACTAAAGCACGAACGCGAACCAATCAGAAGGTAGAAATGAGAAGTCCCATGGGGTTAAAATTAAATTTTGCTCCCGCTATCCTCTGAAGCCAATATTCGTTTATCGAATAGGTATGATGAAAATGAAATTACAAATGCCTCTCGGAAATGATCGGTTACCAAAATTGTAACTTTTTAGCATGCAATGTATTTATGTATCGCGAACAACGAACGGCCGATACTACGCGCAGTAGGTGTAGATACAGGTAAAGGTTTTCAAAATGTAAGATCTAAAAAATTTTTTAAAGTAATTTTTATTTGTTTTTAAAAAGCTCAAATTGCTAAGTTTGCCATAGTTGATACGATATTTAGCCAACATGTCAGGCCATTAGGTTTCAGGATAATTAATATGCATCCGATTATTCCATTTCCATAGGTAGGTACGTAATTTCACTAGAAGGTTTGTATTGTAAAAAGTCGTGTGGTGTCGTGGGACACCTCACACCAGATAGGAACGGAGTTCCTTATTATAAAAATATTAATTTCAAGTTCTATTCGAGGTATAGATAGAAAATAATTATTCGGTAAACATTTTTTATCATGATTTTTTAACGATAAAAATCATAAAAACTACTTTACAAAATTATCTTAGCACCTTTATTTTGTTTACAATAATTTATAAAAATATATAATAACAAGTGTAATTTGTTTTTAATTTTTAACCAAATATTATAAATTATAAAATTATAAATAATAATAAATTAATAATAAAAATGAAATAAATAATAATTATCTGAAGTCAGGATTCGAACCTCTGAACCGATAGTATCACTTCTTCTTTTTACCGCTGCGCCATCGAAGCGTTGATGGAATGTGTAAAATAAACGAAGACAAGAAGGACTGTGACGAAAAATCTTACGCTTTTATTTTTTAACGTTACGGACATTTTTTGACGGCTAGCGTACCCCTCCGCAACGCCCCATAAGGAACTTCGTTCCAAAAATAATGTGACGTTATAAGTATACTTACATAATTAACAATTAGAACCTAAATTTTAAGTAGATAAAATTGAAAAACCTAAATCCTAGTTTATAAGCGGTGTGCAAAGTTTTCGCATGGAACTAAGAACTATTTACCTAGGTACTTATAGAGCATATCTATATAGTCTATTTCTCTATGCTCTAAAAGTAAACTAAACTATATCTAACGAATTTTGATAGTTTAAACTTTAAACTATCAAAATTCGTTAGATATAGTTTAGTTTTACTTTAAAGAATGTGTATAGATAGCTACACAGTGCCGAAGTACCTAATAAAGCACCATTTTTACTTGAGTTCTACGTACGTTTAACTGTCAAATAAAATTTTAATGAATGTGGTTAATTTTTATTTACTTGTGGACATATTTAAATTATGTTTTAAACAAAAAAGAAAATATTTTTCAAACGTAACGTACCTAAGTAAGTGCTTGAAGTCGATTAGATATATTATTTTCAATTTTAGTTTTTATAATTTTAATTAAAAACTCGTGCTCGCTCCCGTTGCACTTAAAACAACGTTGTTGATAAAGATAATGTAAAATAGTCGATATTACAGTTCGGCCGTTCAGAGAATGCGTTCCTGACACCTATCAGTAAAATATTGTTTACCAAGTTATTTGACACTCAGTTTGGCACAAAATTATAACATTAATTGATTATTGATATAATAATGTTGTTTTAATGCTCATCAATTGTTAAAACGGTAAACAACCAGCAATAATATTTTTATCGTAACTGCAACGCCATTACAAAGTTACGTCGTCAGTTCAATCGCGACGTGTCAGGAATGCATTCTCTGAACGGCCGTAGTTTAGACTCGTTTATTCAGTACTTGTGTCTTTTATTTCACACATCCACATGGGGCGCTGTCTGTGGATGCATGAGTAAACTTGAATCTTAGAATAAGGTGCATAAGGCCCCTTTTCATTTAACGTTAAAGTGTTTAGCTAACTCAACAAACTCATAATAACAGCGTGTACCGGCTGATGGTGATAATTCTGCTGTACACATTCTCTAACTTACATTAATTATGCAGGTTAGAGAAGAGATACCTATCTTGCCGGCTTCTATTTCTTGTCGGCTCTTCTCAGCAGAATCCGCTTTTCCGAACCGGTGGTAGAGTCATGACTTGTAATAAGAGCCACAGGTTGGCCTACGTGAAATAAATAATTTTGAATTTGAAATTTGAATATTTAAGAGCTGTCAATATATCTAATCTTCTAAAAATATAAAAGGAAAAAGTGACTGACTGATGTCTGACTGACTGATCTATCAACGCACAGCTCAAACCATTGGGCGGATCCTTTGAGTAATAAACCAACATTTATTACTCAAAGGGCGGATCAGACTGAAATTTGGCATACAGACAGCTATTATGACGTTATGGCATCCGTTTATAAAGGATTTTTGAAAATTCAACCCCTAAGGGGATAAAATAGGGGTTAGAAAAATCGAAACAACGTGAGCGGAGCCGCGGGCAAAAGCTAGTATAGGTACATTATATTAATGACAGCTCTTTAATGTTATTCTATCACTGCGCTTTAAAGTGCGAGGTGCGAGTCAGTGCGAATGCCACTACAGCACGTTGGGACTCCCTACGACCATTGTATTGAATAGAATAGAATAGAATAAAAATGTTTTTATTCAAATAAACTTTTAAACAATTGCTTTTGAATCGTCGATGAGTACCACTGGTTCGGAATGCCCTTCCTGCCGAGAAGCAGCAAGAAACTCGGCGGTTGCTCTTTTCAAAACAATTCAATAGAACAGTTATACAGTTTAATTACCACCTACTGTCTCATGAATCGCTGGAACGAATTATATCCACGCTTTTTTATCATTTATATAGTCTTCAATTGCATAATATGCTTTTTTCATGAGATTAGTTTTAACTGATTTCTTAAACCTTGTGTAAAGGCAAGTCTAAAATAGACTGTGGAATTTTATTATAAAACGTCACGCCCATTCCCACAAATGTATCTTCCAACTGTGTGTCTCGCCCATTGTCGCTTCAGCTTCTTGACTTGCTAGTGTATTGTCTATGGGTCTATGCGCTGAGCTATGTCGGTAACTTTGGTTCTCCCACGGATTGTTATTGTGATTTTTTTTACAAAAATAATTAATTTTTTATCCGAATAAATTCTTAAATACCTACTTATCAAAAATTCCGAGGCCGGCGGGGCTCGAACCCACATCTCTCGGGAATCGCGCCCTGAGTGTATTGACCTTACACTAAGGCCAAGAACGAATTACCCGTCAGCAACGAAATTAGTGATACGTACCTATTTACTTTTCAATCAATGTTTAGCAACTGTTGTCGGGATTTTTGAGTAAGTAAGTAAATAAAAATTTATTCGAATATTTCCTTATTTGTAGGTTAACACTATACCTAATAAAAAATAAAAATAATAAGTTTTAATTTCTTCCTCCCTTTGGCCTGTGCAGATCAAGTATAAGAGTAGGTTACGCATTTTTAAGTTAGACAATCTAGGTAATACTTACAATGATTTTTATAGTTTGTGTTTATGTCTAGGTTGTTACCTAGCTTTTGACTAACAAAAGATGTATAAATATGTATTACTATTCGAATAGTTCTTTGTGTTATAATTATAACCGAATTAAAATTAAAGTAGGTTCATATTATACGAATACTCTCCTGTATAAATAAAATATTGAACTTTTATTGTTGTTTTATTTGTGTCTTTTTAATAAATATTGGGGCACTTAAAAGATCCAAACACACATTGCACATTCCCAAAAGAATTGTTAATTAAAATAATCTAAAATACATACTTCACGTATTATCATACTAATACCTATTATAAATGCGAAAGTGTGTTTGTTGGTTTGTCCTTCAATCACGTCGCAACAGAGATACGGATTGACGAGATTTTTTGTATGGAAATAGCTGAGGTGACATAGGCTAATTATTATCCCGGATAATCAAAGAGTTTTCGAGGGATTTTAAAAACTAAATCCACGCGGACGAAGTCGCGGGCATCAGCTACTTTTAAATAAATAACATAAAAAACCATTTTAGCTCACACATTCTAACATATTCTAAAGAAAAAAGATATGTATAATGTATATTTAGATTATGTTTATTCATAGGATTCTTTTTCGATAATAATATATCCTTTTCCTTTAGTCACTGACGAATAATACAAAACTAAATCGACTAGTCAAAAACTCGCCAATATGGTTGTTATTTTTACATTAAATATATTAAGTATATAGACAATTTGTTTTATATTACACTCCTTTCTATAAATAGAGGCTTAATCAGGGATTTAAATACCGTTACTTCATGAGTTTCACACACAACTAACGCTATTATTGAAATGTCTGTAGGTACCTAGTCAAAATAACGGTATTAGATTAACTGCAACATATTGTCAAACCGTTAATTAACCATTAACACGGGACATACTTTTACTTATAAAATCTTTTCTTGGTTCTTAAAACGGGGCATACCTGTCCTTACTAATATTATAAAAGCGAAACTGTGTTTGTTTGTTGGTTTGTCCTTCAATTACGCCGCAACAGGGCTACGGATCGACGTGATTTTTTGCATGGGTATAGTTGAGGACCTGGAGAGTGACATAGGCTACATTTTCTCCCGGAAAATCAGAGTTCCCGAGGGATTTCAAAAACTAAATCCACGCGGACGAAGTCGCGGGCATCAGCTAGTTAATAATAATTTCAAATAACGGCCTTAGTTCCAATTTCGTCCACCAAGTTTCCAAGTTGGTGCCCATCGAACTATTATCTTTGCTTAGCGCAACAGTTGACGCGATGATAAGCCAATTTTAGTACGCCTAGTATCGTCGCGTCGTAGCTCGCAGAAAATTATTAAAAAAATTAAGGGGCACTCGGGGACTGCCGCGGTAAAGCTATTGCATAGCATTTTTTATCAACTTATGCAATTATAATATTTATGCAATATTTTTTTTTGCATAATTAAAATTATGCAAAAAAAATTAAAAATCAAACAAACAAGAAAAGCGAACTGTCACTACTTCGCGAGTGAGATTCGAACCTGTGACATTATCATAGAAAGCGGTCGCTCGCCCACTGCGCCAAATAGAGCTACTTGAGAACCTCTAAAATTTTGAACGCTTACCTACTGAACGACGGTGTTAGGTTTATTTTCGTTACGGAATTTCTTGATTCGGTCGCTGCGCTTAAACTGTTTGTCCTAGTTCAAAGCCTGCGATAAAAGCTATGCAATAGCTTAAAATGACGTAGGTAATTCATCACAACCATCAAAAATTTAATTATCAGAACCAGTATGTATAGTCGACGTCAAAAGTCCATACATAGCTTAAAGGCTAAAACCGTGCGCAAGCAATGCTGTGTATCACTCGCATGCTCACTCACACAAATAAATATTATCTATCAATAATCAACCTCAAGTTAACAACATAAGGTTCAAACGATTTCAGTTCAATACTGCAGTAAGTGTGTGAGTGACAGACTGCATGCAAGGCAACTTGTTTGCTTTTTCTATATGGACTTTTGCAGCCGACTGTACTTCTATAGAAAACTTGTAAATAATTACATGACTGATGGCACTCACACATTCATTGATTGTTTTGAGCCTACATTTGGAGCGGAACTTTGTTAGAAACTTCTGTTCTAAGCATTATAGTTCGATGTTGGTGGCACTTAAAGTAGGTACAAATTGCCATCTACCCATTAAATAAATTCATTAAACAAGCATAATTTACGTAATATTGTGCAAGTGGTACCATAAGTGGTACAATATGTAATGTCATGTCAAAGTATCACATTATTATTTATGTATCTACATACTCGTACATTACACTGGCTTTCTAGCAGTTTCACTTTTTGTCACTTGGCGGGAAGTATGCTATATAATTTTGGTCACATTTTCTTTTATGCCATTTTATATTTTGAGTTGTGTACAGTGACATACCTATCTATTATTATAATTAATATACTTTAAGTTTTTCATATGTCGAGTGTATACAAACGTAGTTACCTATACAATATTATGTTGGATTGATATAAACTTGCAAATGAGACGTACCTATCGAGTCGAGATACGAAATTAAATAAAGTATAATAAAATCCTTAC
Organism: Oeneis ivallda; assembly: GCA_029955525.1. Lineage (NCBI taxonomy): Eukaryota > Metazoa > Arthropoda > Insecta > Lepidoptera > Nymphalidae > Oeneis > Oeneis ivallda. The sequence goes on along the minus strand of JARPMR010000029.1, from coordinate 13,960,291 downwards.
TTATTAATATCATGTATTGCGAAAGTGTTTGTTTGTTGGTTTGTCCTTCAATCACGCAGTAGCGGAGCAATGGATTGACATAATTTTTTGCATTGGTATAGCAACTTTAAAATAATACAATTATCCCCAACTGTTCAGGACTTTTTGGGTGACAAAACATTCAGGTGGTAAGTATATGTATAACATATATATAATCGAATTTCATTAACTTTATATAATTAAAAATATATAATGCGAGTAGGTAATTTTTATATTGTACTTTACAACGGATTCTATTATGTAACATAGGTAGTTACCTACATAATAAATATTTAATACGTGTGCGTTTTATTTGTACCTTCTAGCTTCCAGCTGCCTTATATTAACATTAATTAAAAACCTACCTAAATAAATATTATATAAAATTACATAATTTGAACGAGGATTTCACTTATTTATACACATATTGGATATTTAATATTTTAAAATGAATACTTAATATTAAACATCTATATATATAAAAGAAAGTTGTGTTAGTTACACTATTTATAACTCAAGAACGGATGAACCGATTTGGCTCAAAATTGGTGGAGAGGTAGCTTAGAACCAGGAGACGGACATAGGATACTTTTTATCCCGTTCGACCGCGTTTCCGTCAAGTCAATATAAAACCTGTTATAACAAAAATGCATCTGACATGGAATAAAAAACGAAAATGACAGTGGAAGAACAAAACGTAAATGACAGCTAAACGTAATTTTGTATTTGGTTAATTATGGTTAAAACAATTATCAAAAATTATAGTTTAACGTAGGTAATTGATAATATCATCAGTAATATGTTTTCTCTTTGAATCATCATTAACAATGCCGCGAGCAAGACGATCAAATGTTTCCTGCTACAAAGCTACGGATTGACGTGATTTATTGGATAGGTATAGTTGAGAACCTGGAGGGTGACAAAGATTTCCCGCGGGATGTTATGAACTAAATCCACGCAGACGAAGTCGCGGGCATCAGCTAGTAATTATATAAAAATCAATTAAGTATACCGTTCGTTAGTCTTGCTACAGGGGTGGTTTAAAAAAAATGGACAAATAAAACAACTGAAAATCGAAAAAATCACTATTAGTAATTTTGTATAGCATTCACCACTTTGGCGGGAGCAAAGCCGCGGGTAAAAGCTAGTAACTAATATTCCCCTTTCCCCTCCAACTAAACGAACAGCTAGTGTCAGAAGCAGATTAGCTAAAACTTGCGCAAACTGACTTGTTACGAGCGTTTATAATGCAACTGACTTCAGGTTTCATCAACCCAGAATGAAAAGGGTTAGGACATCATGTATCGGCCAAGTGCGGATTGGCAGACTTTACACACCTTTGACATTATGAAGAACTCTCAGGCATGTCGGTTTCCCCACGATGTTTTCCTTCACCGTTAAAACAAATGATATTTGATTGCTCAAGAGGTCACTTTTACAAATAGGTATTGCTAGTGGATTTTTGATAAATTATTATTATAATAATATCCTAATAAAATATAGGGATGATGCCTTATTTTTCGGCAGTCTGTATGAAATACTGAACTGTGACACATTTTTTAAAGTTTAATTATTTTAATTAAAAACGATGAATGATGATTAGCTAATCTGAACTTGCCGTATATTCCCCTCTCCCCTCCAAATAAGTGGAAAGCTTGTGTTAGGAGTGGGTACGACAATAATTATACTGCAAGTTGCAACGGGTGGGGTACTGGGGATAGAGTCACCGATCTTTCGGTTTTCAATTCGCACCTTTAACCGTTAGTCTCGATAGGCTTCAATTTAAAACGATTATCACACTTAAAAATAACAGCGAACGTGTATTTCATTTACTATCGAAATCCCTATAATTAATAACTACTATTAATTCGATTATAATCGAATAGATAAGAAATAATTTATTTCTAACATAGGCAACAGCTGTGTGTTCTTTTCGTGTTTCTAGTTTCGAGATATTGACTGTACAATTGAACTAATAGTTTGGTTTACACACATGATTTGTATGAATAGTTTAAAACTATTACTAGCCACAAGTTGTATTTAGGTTTTCACTAGGTTACAATGCTATTAAAAAAAAATAATTGGCACTCGGGGACTGCCGCGGTAAAGCTATTGCATAGCATTTTTTATCAACTTATGCAATTATAATATTTATGCAATTTTTTTTTGCATTATAAAAATTATGCAAAAAAAAACAAACAAACAAGAAAAGCGAACTGTCACTACTTCGCGAGTGAGATTCGAACCTGCGACATCATACAAAGAAAGCGGTCGCTCGCCCACTGCGCCAAATAGAGCTACTTGAGAACCTCTAAAATGTTGAACGCTTATTGAACGACGGTGTTAGGTTTTTTTTCAAAGAAAGCGAAAATGAACAGAACTCTATTTTGACCAAAAAGCCACTTGAATCACATGGCAGTGTGCACTGAAGTACCCAATTAGGTATGTCTTATTTTAAATGATCATAACTGATGTCAGCATGGTATCCAGAAGGTCCTGCGGAGTAGTTGACGAACTGCATCCTACCATCTGGTAGAAGCACGTGATAGGTTCCCTTGGTAGACTTGCCCTGTTTAGCTTCTCGATGGCCGAAATAGTTCCCGCTGTCTTCATCGCGGACTCTGTACCCGAATTCGTAGTTAGCTGCGTACTGGAGCTGCAATGGAAGTGAGTATTTTAAAGTGGGTAAGTGAAATAAAGAAGTAATCATCATCATCATCATCATCATTAGCAACCCATCAACGGCTCACTACTGAGCGCAGGTCTCCTCTCAGAGAAGGGTTATTCCACCACGCTGGCCCAATGCGAATTGGCGGACTTCACACATTTTCAAGAACATTATGAAGAACTCTCAGGTGTGCAGGTTTCCTCACGATGTTTTCCTTCACCGTTGAAGCAAGTGATATTTAATTGCTTAAACGCACTTGTCTCCGAAAAGACAGAGATGCGTACCCGGGCTCGAACCTGCGACCCCCCGAATAGGAGACCACAGTCCTAACCACTAGGCTATCACTGCTTCAAAGAAGTAATAAGTTGAAGATAAAAGTTATAAGCAGTGATAGCCTATTTAGCCTATAGTGGTTAGGACTGGGGTCTCCTATTCGGGAGGTCGCAGGTTTGATCTCGGGTATGCTACGCGCCTCTGACTTTTAGAAGTTATGTGCGTTTAAGGAATTAAATACCACATGTTACAACGGTGAAGGAAAACATCGTGAGGAAACCTGCACAACTGAGAGTTCTCCATAATGTTTACTAAGGTGTGTGAAGTCTGCCAATTCGCATTGGGCCAGCGTGGTGGACTAAGGCCTATAACCCTTCTCTGAGAGGAAACCTGCGCCACAGTAGAATTTTTACATAATTCTACTGTGCCTGCGCTCAGTAGTGAGCCGTTGATGAGTTGATGATGATAACTTAAAGCTGTTGTAAGTGAAAGATAGGTAACCAAAAATCAATTGGACTTAGTTATGCAAAAACGTTCCAACTTACAAGTCTGTCAATATTGTGTTAATAGCACTAGGCTACTTATTAAAAAACCCTTCATCATTTACAGTAAAAATCCGTACCAGGCGTGAATAACTGAATAAGTCGAAAATGCACATTTTTCAGGGCAGCCATTTTTAAGTTTAAACTTTATCTGTAAATTCAGATTTTATGTTATTAAATATTTTTTTATCTGTGTGTAATTCATTTGCTTTGCGTTTTCAGATAACATAAGATTATTGAATGAATTTACCGTATTTATTATATAAAAATGACATATCAAGTTGTTCACCAGTGAGTTATCAAGTTATTCACCTAAGCACCTACTTTAAGTACGTGTGTAAAAAAAATAAAAGTAATAAGTATAGTCTCTGCCTGCATCTTATGGGACTGATATAGCAATATTATATAAGTAGGTATGTAAAGGTAACAAAAAAACGAATAGATAATTGTAAAATAATTATTTTTATTTCGAAACCAAAGTTATAGAAAATTTTGGCATCCATTTCCTCTTTCTTGTCCCAAGGGAAGCCCAAATATCGATTTTAAACGAAATCGGTCGAATAACAAAGAATTTCAATATGGCGGTGACTTTTTAAAATTTTGGAACCCATTTCCTAATTCTTGACCCCAGGGAATCCTAAATATCGATTTTGAACGAAATCGGTCGAATAACAAAGAATTTTAATATGGCGGTGACTTTTTTAAATTTTGGAACCCATTTCCTAGTTCTCGACCCCAGGGAATCCTAAATATCGATTTTGAACGAAATCGGTCGAATAACAAAGAATTTCAATATGACGGTGACTTTAAAATTTTGGCATCCATTTCCTCTTTCTTGACCCAAGGGAAGCCCAAATATCGATTTTAAACGAAATCGGTCGAATAACAAAGAATTTCAATATGGCGGTGACTTTTTAAAATTTTAGAACTCATTTCCTAATTCTTGACCCCAGGGAATCCTAAATATCGATTTTGAACGAAATGGGTCGAATAACAAAGAATTTCAATATGGCAGTGACTTTTTAAAATTTTGGAACCCATTTCCTAGTTCTTGACCCAAGGGAATCCTAAATATCGATTTTGAACGAAATCGGTCGAATAACAAAGAATTTCAATATGGCGGTGACTTTTTAAAGTTTTGGAACCCATTTCCTAATTCTTGACCCCAGGGAATCCTAAATATCGATTTTGAACGTAATCGGTCGAATAACAAAGAATTTCAATATGACGGTGACTTTAAAATTTTGGCATCCATTTCCTCTTTCTTGACCCAAGGGAAGCCCAAATATCGATTTTAAACGAAATCGGTCGAATAACAAAGAATTTTTCATCTCCCAATCTTGGAAAGAGTATTTTTGCTCTTCGATATCAGAGTGCGAAAGCCGTTTTTATCCGCTAGAGGATAAAAACGGTATAAACGGTAAAAATAAAGTAAATTGAATTTAGAACACGAAATCGGTCGAATAACAAAGAATTTCAATATGGCGGTGACTTTTTAAAGTTTTGGAACCCATTTCCTAATTCTTGACCCCAGGGAATCCTAAATATCGATTTTGAACGTAATCGGTCGAATAACAAAGAATTTCAATATGACGGTGACTTTAAAATTTTGGCATCCATTTCCTCTTTCTTGACCCAAGGGAAGCCCAAATATCGATTTTAAACGAAATCGGTCGAATAACAAAGAATTTTTCATCTCCCAATCTTGGAAAGAGTATTTTTGCTCTTCGATATCAGAGTGCGAAAGCCGTTTTTATCCGCTAGAGGATAAAAACGGTATAAACGGTAAAAATAAAGTAAATTGAATTTAGAACATCGTGTGCACTTAAGTTTGTGAATTCAAAACATCATTAAACCTATTTACTTCTACCTTCATGGTACCGAATTTATCATACAACCTTTTTTAAGTAATTTGTTAAAAACTCAGACATGGAACCTTCTTGGTGTACTTTTTATTAATTTGCTTTGCGTGGCCCATTTTCTTTCACGTTATATTGTTAAAATGGGGAGATGAAAAGCTACGTGTTGCACTCGAGTGCAAAGATTTTTCACCTCGTGCTCTTTTGATTCCCTCGATAACGCTCAGGATTCTAATTTTTGAATCACTCGCTGCGCTCATGATTCAATTTTAGAATCCTTCGCTTGCTCGGTCATCAAAATTGAGCACGCGGTCAAAAAGCAACTTTGCACTCTTGTATAACAAATAACTATTAATATTATTTATTAATTAATTTAATACGTACCTATACGTATAAAAAGTACTTTTTTTCTCTATATCTCTCAGATATAAAAAAAGGAAATGTCCTTATTGTCTTTGGGTTGTTTTAAACAAACTGTGCAAGAGTTTGGCATTTTTACACTCTTCGTCTATTTATTTTCACTAAACGCACGACCGTCAGCCCTTACGTTCATACCCTGAGTCAACCGGTTCTACCCTGATCGGCGTGTCGGTGAATGTGTCGGTGAGAGCTCACGCAAACAGCGCTTCCACTCTGTTACCTTACTCGTGTGTCCCTACCTAAAAAATGGCGTGATTTAAGGATAAACCTTACTCGTGTGTCCCTACCTAAAAATGGCGTGATTTAAGGATAAACTGCCAAAACTGCAGCTATCTCTATTTAACATATCACTTTGTCTCATCACACACGCAAGGGATAGATGGTAGATCTATTTGTCACAAAATACACACGCAATCTCGATGCGGTAATAACTGGACAACTTGATTTATACTATTACACTAGCGGCACGCTATGATGGCCGGTTTGACGTTTGTCCGCTCATGAAGTTCCGTATTAATTGATAACGACTTTGAAGGAAATAATTGTATTACTTTATTGACGATAGTGATGTGCAGAGATTCATAAATTTTATCGAATGTAGTTTTAGGTTTAGGACTCAAAATTTATTTATTAAATTGATTTCTAAAATGTATACAAGTGTAGAAAAATCAGTTTGCACCATTTAAGGGGTGAATGTACTTGTGAATATGAACAATTTTCACTATGTGGACAAACCTCTGAAATCGCAAAAAAATATCAGCTGTTTCATACAAAAGGTAAAATTTTTATTTTTATATGATATATACCACAACTCGGCATTTGGTTTTCTAAATTGAAAATTTTTAAAAATGGAATCTAATACGATCGTCACATAGGATCGCTGGCTAGCACAACTACTACCTCCGGCAAACTCGCGTCAATGCTCAATGCAAAACAAAGCAGTTTCGAATTGACGTTGCTTCGAAAAGTATAAACTGTCAGTGCAATGTGATTGTGATATAGTTTTGACCTGGCTTTGGATTTCAAATATTGATACTGCATTACTGTTGACCCTTGCTCGTTAATTTGGACTCTGTTCAAGCCCTTTGTTGTGGATTTCGTCGATATGACCGAACGTACGCAGAGAACTGTTCTAAATAGTCAGACACGTGAGTTCGTAATACGCCTTCGTAACTATTTCGATCGTGAAGCTCAAAATGGAGGGCCAATTTTATCTATAACGTCAGTGGTTGAACGCGTAGCTGATGCGCTTAATATTGGACAACGAACTGTTAGACGGATAACAAAAAAAAAATATGGCGAGACTGGCACAGAAGAAAACAAACTTCACACACCAAAAAAGAGAAAACGAGCAAAACCAGTCGTAGGCATCGATAGCTTTGATGCCGATGCTATCCGAAGACATGTTTACGGCTACTATTTACAGAAGGAGTATCCAACAAGAAAAAAGTTGGTGCATTCACTGAAGGAAGCTGGATTATTCTTCGGTGGGGAAAGTTCTTTAACGAAGATTTTGAAGACCATTGGATTTCGATACAAAAAATGTAACAAACGCAAAATATTGATGGAAAGATTTGATATAGCGATGGCAAGGTATACTTTTTTACGGCAAGTGAAAGAAATCAAAAATTGGCAAAATGTTGTGTTCTTGGATGAAACATGGCTTAATGCTAACCATACTGTAGGCCGTTCTTGGAACGATGACACAGCAGCATCTACTTCCAAAGTTCCTGTAGGAAAAGGATCGCGACTTATAATTTGTCACGCCGGAACCATCAACGGGTTTGTCGAAGGTTCTCTCATGGCTTTTGCGTCAAAAACCACTGGAGACTATCATGAAGACATGAATGGAGAAAAGTTTACTGAATGGTTTACCTCAATGTTGTGTAGCCTCCCTGAACCATCTATTATAATTATGGACAACGCCCCATACCACTCGATGCAAATTGACAAGCCACCTGCCCAATCCCAAAAGAAAGCTGATATCGTCGCATGGCTTCGTAAAAATGGCGTAGATGCAAACATGAATATGTTAAAAGCGGAATTAGTACGTCTTTTAAAAGAAAACAATCCAACCAAGATCCGATACGTCATTGACGAAATAGCATTAGAACATGGGCACAGAGTTATACGGTTACCGCCTTACCATTGTGAGTATAATGCGATTGAGTTGGTGTGGGCTCAAATTAAGGGATATGCTGCAAGACACAATACAGAACCCCCATTTACCACAAAAAAAATGCTAAAATTATTAGAAGAAGCTTGTGAACATGTGACTAAAGGAGACTGGGAAAAGGTTGTGAATAGAACTGTTAAATTAATAAGGGAAGATTATGAAAGAGATGTGAAAATAGATAATATTATAGAAAACGAACATATAATTATTAATGTAGGTGATGATAGCAGTGACGACAGTGAAAATAGTAGTATGGACGAATCTGATTAATTATGGCCTTTTGTGGCACCTTTTTTGGTATCTTTTGTATTCATATGTTTCTTGTGTGCATATAAAGTATGTATATTCATTTTCATTCAAATATTCAGTTCGTTCAAATAAATTAAATAAACATATACATTTTTGTTTTATTAAACCTATTTAATCAGGTACAAAAACAAAACTTAATTGTTTTTTGTTCGAGAATAAATTGACATTCCACATCACTATTGTAATGTGTCAAACCGGCCATCATAGCGTGCCGCTAGTTTAAAAACGTTAAGTAGGTTGTTGGAATAAATCAACATCTCGTGTTGTTCGTTACTTTTTTTTAATAGTTGGCAGCATTATATTGACATGTTGAGTTGTGTAAATAATTATAATTTGTATGTTTTAATATCTCAAGACGTCACATTGTACCCTTTAGTAAGAGAGTTATTCAAAAATTCACATGTTTGCTGTGTGCGGTAAAACAGACCCATCGACTTACACTAGCGGCACGCTATGATGGCCGGTTTGACACATTACAATAGTGATGTGGAATGTCAATTTATTCTCGAACAAAAAACAATTAAGTTTTGTTTTTGTACCTGATTAAATAGGTTTAATAAAACAAAAATGTATATGTTTATTTAATTTATTTGAACGAACTGAATATTTGAATGAAAATGAATATACATACTTTATATGCACACAAGAAACATATGAATACAAAAGATACCAAAAAAGGTGCCACAAAAGGCCATAATTAATCAGATTCGTCCATACTACTATTTTCACTGTCGTCACTGCTATCACGAGCAAGGGTCAACAGTAATGCAGTATCAATATTTGAAATCCAAAGCCAGGTCAAAACTATATCACAATCGCATTGCACTGACAGTTTATACTTTTCGAAGCAACGTCAATTCGAAACTGCTTTGTTTTGCATTGAGCATTGACGCGAGTTTGCCGGAGGTAGTAGTTGTGCTAGCCAGCGATCCTATGTGACGATCGTATTAGATTCCATTTTTAAAAATTTTCAATTTAGAAAACCAAATGCCGAGTTGTGGTATATATCATATAAAAATAAAAATTTTACCTTTTGTATGAAACAGCTGATATTTTTTTGCGATTTCAGAGGTTTGTCCACATAGTGAAAATTGTTCATATTCACAAGTACATTCACCCCTTAAATGGTGCAAACTGATTTTTCTACACTTGTATACATTTTAGAAATCAATTTAATAAATAAATTTTGAGTCCTAAACCTAAAACTACATTCGATAAAATTTATGAATCTCTGCACATCACTATCGTCAATAAAGTAATACAATTATTTCCTTCAAAGTCGTTATCAATTAATACGGAACTTCATGAGCGGACAAACGTCAAACCGGCCATCATAGCGTGCCGCTAGTGTAGTCATTTATTCACCCTATGAATAAAACAATCCTAAAGCCTATTATGCATTAAAAAAATATATATGTATGTCGACTTATCAACCTATTCACGCCTGGTACGGAAATATTCCAGTCCTACTACATCATTATTCTTTTATTTGCAACTAGCTGATGCCCGCGACGTCGTCCGCGTGGATTTAATTTTTAAAATCCCTCGGGAACTCTTTGATTTTGCGGGATAAAAAGTAGCCCATGTCTCTCCAGGCCCTCAACTATAACCACGCAAAGAATCTCGTCGATCCGTAGCCCTGTTGCGACGTGATTGAAGGACAAACCAACAAACAAACACACTTACGCATTTATAATATTAGTAATAATTATGACTAGGCGTTAGATATGTAGGTACTAATTAAGTTCTAATCACTTAACATCCAATCCACCCAAGGTATATAATTTAACGGACGTTCAAATTCAATTGGTTTGTCTTTGCGCGATCCATTGGCCTATTAGGTAATCCTAAAAGGAAACTTTCTTTGCATCAAGTTTGGATCTTGCTAAGATCCAAATTGCTATCGGAATAGAAAGCGTATGGTGGTCACGTATTGAATACAAATTAATTATGTCTCGAGAGGCTACAATTTGCATAATAGCTATAGTTCAATTCATCAGTTTAATTATTGTACCTATTTTTTCGCCGCGATAATTTTATTACCTAAACCTGATACCAAATAAAACGTGCTTACCACTTATTACGTATTGAAGCTGTGTATACCTATTGAAGTAAGTACCTACCTACTACATACCTATAGATAATAGCGTGGAGGGTGATAGAGAGTTACAAATAGGTATATTTTTAAATTTCCTACTATGAAATTTGTACTTAAAAAATTTGTAAAGTTAATTTTTAAACGATTTCAAGAAAGAGGAGGTTGTCAATTCGTCGACATATTTTTTTTATTGGAAAATTATTTTTTTGTTAGAAAGGGTATACTTCCCAGGTGGTCCCATTAAAATTTTATCGAAATCAGTCAGCGGTTTTTAAATAATCAACAATAAATTATATACTGTTTAGTGGCGCGGGCGTTTGAAGTCGGTTTTTTCAAGAATTTTTTATATTAAATTATAACTTAAAATGTTACTTTTAAAATTAAACAAGTAGGTACCTACCTAGGAGCCGGAGGAACTATTTTTTACTGCAATCTACTCTGCATACTTACAGAAAAATCGGTCCCGTCGTAGGTTAAGTCTTAGGTTTTAGTTTTACTAAAAATAATTTAGATACTGTTTACTAAAACTGAGTTCCTAGATAAAAAATATTTAATATACCTGAGTAAATAGGCACTTTTCACCCGACTGCGCGACGCAAAGGAGTGGTAATGTGTTTATCAGTCTATGTATGTTTGTTCCTTTGTTAGTTTGTGGCACTCTAGAGACCAAACGCGTTCGCCGATTTTGATAAGTGGCACGTCGCGTCGTTAGATTCGCCATACCAGCGCGAGTGTCCATGAGAGCATAAAAATTTGAAAAATTCAATATGGTGGATTTTGGACACCATAATGTGGGGCTCAACCCGCAAGCTTGTTTTTGTCCAAATACCATACGTTACATCTCTTCCAGATATTATTAGCATTTAGCATGTCATTGCATAAATACTGTTAGAACTGGCAGTTTCGCTATGGTTTCTCACATAATACGGTAGGTAGTAAGGAATACCTACTAGGTATGTTTAGGGCACAGACCTGCTAAATTCACCTACTGTTTCTTCTTCTTCTTCTTTATCAACCGATAGACGCCCACTGCTGGACAAAGGTCTCTTGCATGGACTTCCACAGGCCTCGGTCTTGCGCCGCCTGAATCCAGCGGCTCCCTGCGACTCGTTTGATGTCGTCGGTCCACCTGGTGGGGGGTCTGCCAACACTGCGCTTCCCGGTGCGGGGTCGCCACTCCAGCACCTTGGGACCCCAACGACCATCAGCTCTTCGAACTATGTGCCCCGCCCATTTCCACTTCAGTATCGCGACTCGCTTAGCTATGTCGGTGACTCTGGTTCTCCTCCGGATCTCCTCATTTCTGATTCGATCCCGCAGGGACACTCCGAGCATAGCTCTCTCCATCGCCCGCTGAGCGGTCCTGAGCCTACTTATGAGGCCCTTAGTTAGCGACCATGTCTCGGATCCGTAAGTCATCACTGGCAACACGCACTGTTCGAAGACTTTAGTCTTCAGGCACTGAGGAATTTTGGACGAGAAGACATCTCGGAGCTTCCCGAACGCTGCCCAGCCGAGTTGGATTCGGCGGTTGATCTCTTTCTCGAAATTGGACCTACCTAGCTGGACTGTGTGTCCCAGGTAAATATACTCGTCGACAATTTCGAGTGCAGAGTTCTCAACAATTACTGGGTGGAGCGGTGCATGAGCATTGGACATGATTTTCGTCTTGCTCATGTTCATTTTCAGGCCCACCTGTTGAGAAACCCTGCTGAGATCGTTGAGCATTGTATTGAGGTCTCTCAGAGTCTCTGCCATGACTACTATGTCATCGGCAAATCGCAGGTGAGTGATGTACTCGCCGTTTATGTTGATGCCAAGCCCGTTCCAATCCAGAAGCTTAAAGACGTCCTCCAACGCAGCGGTAAAGAGCTTCGGGGAGATAACGTCTCCCTGTCGCACTCCACGCTGCAAGTGGATTGGCCTCGTAGTCTGGTCCTGTATACGTACTGACATTGTGGCGTTTTCATACAAGCACTTCAACACTTGGATATACCGGTAGTCAATCCGGCATCTCTGCAGCGACCTCAACACAGCCCAAGTTTCCACCGAATTTGGTGAAATGGCCGAAATGGCTTTCTCATAGTCCACAAACGCTAAGCAAAGTGGCCGGTTATACTCTTCCGTCTTTTGTATAACCTGCCGCAGCGTATGAATGTGATCTATGGTACCAAAGCCTTTTCGGAATCCGGCTTGTTCGGGAGGCTGGAAGTCGTCGAACCTTCACCTCAACCTACTGTTTCACGGCGAAGATATTGTGCTATTATATCAGGCTCTTTGTCTGTATCACTGGGCACAGGACTCTTCTCAGAACAAGCCTTGGCTATAGTCCACCACGCTGGCCGAGACAGATTTTACAAACCTCGAGTACATAATGGAGAACTCTCAGGCGAGCAGGTTTCCTCGCGATGTTTTCCTTCACCAGCTAAAGCAAGCGATATTTTTAAACCAAAAATGAGGCCTCTCTTAACCTAACTGATATCACCATTGCTTTATATCTACCTTTAAAACTACATCATAATATAAGCCCACTGCTTATATAAGTTATAATAACCTTCGATACAATTCGATTCGATAGTGTTAGATACCTACGTATAATTATTTTGTGAACATTTCCTGTGAAATATCCACGAAATGCCAGTATTCGCATGCAATGAGTCCATTAGGCAAATATGCCAGCCCACCTCGAAAGACAGTGAAGTAACTTATTATGTATGCGCCTAGAATTTGATGTTAGAAGATTATATTTAATGTCTTATGAATACCTAGGTATTACTACGCTAGTTACTAGTTATTATTCTGTGGTATTATCTAAGCTTGAGTTTACGTACAACCGTAGTTTTGGTTTAATTTAGAAACTACCTTTCTAGGCCCCTTAGGCTAAGAGGTATCGAGCTTTGTAATTGGCTTTTGCTATGAAAAAATAAAACTGAGGAAAGAATAGAGCCACATTCTCTATTGCCTGCTGTTTGTTTGTCACAAAACCAATTCCAAACCTTGACAAAGTAAAGTTTACTTGAGTCTACTAGAGCTTACGGAAGCCTCTAGTCTAGAAGCTTGAATTTCCAATGATCAATATTTAAGGATCAATACCTAAGAGCGTGGTAAGTCTTCTTTTGTATTTAAAGTCTTAGCAAAGTCTTAGTAAGTATAATAGTTTAAACTCCTTGTTTTTATTATAATATAATCTAATATAATCTTAAATCTAAAAAAAATATAAATATAATATAATCTTTCGAACACCTAGCACAGAATAAAAGTCGTTAATTTAAAAACCGTGTTTTTCTTAAACTTATAATTTTTATTGAATAATATAATTACTAAATTTTTTGATTTACCTTGATTTACTTAACATTTTATTACTTATTCAAAAATTAATAAATATCTTAAATTAACCTTAAGTAAAGTAATAAATAGGTATATAATATGTCAATTAAAATGGTACCTTCTACTTCTACTCTTTGAAGAATCTTATATTTTATGTTATGTAAGGCATCAAAATGATTTTAGGAGTGATATATTTTCATGTTAAACAATGAGCAGAAAACTTTCGGAAAATGTGTAAGCGACCCGTTTATGACCTTCTAAAGTGCTATTACGTCGCTTACAACCTTACAAGAGGCGCATCGTTTAGAACTTTCTGTAAGAACGACTTGTTTGTGTTTGCTTAGGAAAAATATATCGTTAGACATCGTACCTAGAGGTATCTCAAAATAGTTTGCCTATCCATGAAACTTATGTAACTTGTGCAAGTTATTTCTCACATGCCTAAAGGGATTCCGTTTTCTATATTTCCTGGGAAAATGAGGAGCTTTTTTCCCCTTATTTTCCTTGGAAACCTGGTACAAATCCAGATGTTCAATATTTAGATTATGGTGTCCCACTAGCTCTTTTAATTGCGACTGGGTCAACATATACACAGGTTCTATTATATTCGGAAAATGTCCCAAAGAATTTAAAGCGGGTAGTTCAAATTTAGGATGGACATAAGTTTGGGGGGACGTAAAAATAGTTGCTGGCGTGCCATAAATAGGTACACCATAAGACGTGGCAGGGGGTGATCCATACAATTGGGGTGGATTTGACGAATTTGGGCGTCTATAATGACGGATTTTTTTCGAAAAACTCCCTTTAGCTTCTATCTGAAAGCTCGGAGACTGAGGGTAATTTTGAATATCATAATCAGGGGAGCTAAAATCATCATAGCTGTAATCGTCTTCCTCGTAAAAAGACTCGTATTTGTTGTGTGGTCGTTTTTTTATCTGCGGGTAATCATAGTCATCTATGTAGTCGGTTGCTTCACCGATAGGAAAGTTGGGAGCTAAAAAAACGTTGAAATCGCTCACTCGTTTCTTGCCGAACGGATTTAATCTTATAAGGGGCCCGGATGTAGGAGTGTCGGTGATATTAGAGCTAATCGGTGCTTGAGTGGTTATTTTTTCATCCTCCAAAATAAATGGACCAGTTTCTAATTCTGAGCGTTTAGTTCTATGCGATGTTTTATACGTCTTATTCATACTATAGGACTTGGTAAATGCTGTGCTAGTACCTAATTTTTTCGCCGATAAACCTCTATCAATTATACTTACATCATCTTCCCCAAATGCTGAAGTTTCAGTGCCGTCTTCTAGTAAATGCTGTACCCCAGTCGGCTCTACGTTATGATGTAAATACATTTCACTTTTGCTGTCATCTGTTTCTGTGTAAATAGGTTGATATCCGTAAGTTAACGATTCATAATGCGGATCATCTTCTTGTTTAACAAAATACTCTTCTTTAATATGCTTCGGACCTGCGCTTATGGTTTGACTGGCGACTTCAACTTTGTAGTAGTTATTATTTTTCGTTGTAGTGGTTTGTTCTGGTATTACCGTTGGTGGTATGGGTTGGAGGTTGAACGATTTTGGTCCAGTATTAGGATCCTCTATATCATCAACTTCTTCAGATATTGGCGTATGATCTTTGATGTTAGATTGTGGTGCATATGCACTTGCGTATGTTTGTGGTAGCTGATTATATTTTAAATCATGGTAATTTTGATTTAAACTTTGTTGAGTTGGATCTTTGAGGTAGTAATAGAAATCTACAGGTATTCCTTTGGTTATGTCATCGGGAGATTTTTCATTCTTCAAAAGAGCGTTAAACTCAGATAGTTGTTCTGTGGGGTTCATTTTTAATAACGAATTGAGTGCTTGTATATCTTGAACTGATTTCAGAGAGTTGACATTATTTGGGTAAGAATATTTTGTATCACTAGGTATCGTTACTGTGTGTAAATTAGTAGGTTCATTTGTTTGAACTTGAGATAAACCTGCATTACCATTTGGTTTTATTGCAACTCCTTGCTCATAACTAGGAGTTGGTGATACGTAGACAGATTTATACCTCATGGGTTCCAAGTTTTGGTGATAATCAGCTGAACCGTAGGATCTATGGTTTCTGTTTCTAGCATCATTTATGATTGCATCAGCTTTAGTGATTTTCGTTGGTTCTATTCCTTGGAAGAATTTCGTTTCTCCTCGCCTGGGAAGTTCTTGCCTTTGTTTTTGGACTCTATTAGTTGGTTCATTTTGCGTTGTTCTTGATGGTATTTCAGAATTTGCTACTACCCTCTTATTTTGTACTATCCTTTGTCTTACTGGTCGGTTTTGTGCCCTTATCGTAGTGGGATTGGTAACAGGGTTATCTCTCAAAGTTGCCTGCTGCTGTTCTATTGCCAGCTGATGGTTTTCTTGAGAGTCATGATACGCTTTCATATAACTGTCTATTATTCGTGGTCCTTGCGACCATCTTTGTAACTGAGCCTTGTGCTGTCTCATTCTTTCAGCGTTGAACATTGCCTGTTGGTTTTTCGCGTGTATTCTTGCGTTTTGTATGGAATTGCCTGCTAGAGGGTTACCGTACGGAAGTAGCCCTGGACTGCTGGATAATCTTATGTTGTCATCTATCCTTGATTGCTCGTTGATGTTCTCGAATACAGGTCGGGTGTTTGGCTTAGCTGATGACGCGATGTGTGTTGTGATGAATAGTACGGTGCTTATATAGTTGATACTTGTTAGTTTCGCCATTTTATCTGAAAAAGAAAGAAATAAGACATTTAGGTATAAACTTAATATTATAAAAGGTCGTCTAGTCTACTGGGGATCAAAGAGCTGTCAGCTACCTTGGCCAAAGTATTAGTTTGGTCATCCACAGGGGCAATGCTGCCAGCATCTTGGGTACTATGCCGCGCTGCGGTG
The DNA here is from genome assembly GCA_029955525.1 of Oeneis ivallda. NCBI lineage: Eukaryota > Metazoa > Arthropoda > Insecta > Lepidoptera > Nymphalidae > Oeneis > Oeneis ivallda. The sequence goes on along the minus strand of JARPMR010000029.1, from coordinate 13,943,689 downwards.
ACATAGATGAGGTTTTAGATTTATCAACCGACTTCAAAAAAGGAGGAGGTTATCAATTCGTCGGAATCTTTTTTTTTAATGTATGTTACGCCTGAAACGATTTGGAAAATTCTTTTTTGTTTGAAAGGTGGTCCTATATAAATATACTCCCCAGGTGGTCCTATATAAATATCATCGAAATCGGTCGAGCTGTTATTAAAATATCAACAATAAATTTTGTACTTTGTATAGTGTGTGTGTAATGTAGTAAAGCGGGAGTTTGAAGTCAGTTGTTTAAAAAGAATTTTTTATATTAAATTATATTAGTTTAAATTTTAGCAGTAATTTATAATTAATTGTTCATTTGTTCGTATATACAGTGTCATATTAGTGGAATATTATTGGACCCTAACTATGTGGGCAGGAGGGGCTTGCAGTTCACAGAGTCAGAAAAGCATTGCTTGCCCTGAAAAAAGCGGTGTTTAGGAACTTTAAAGAAAAAGAACACATTAAATTGACACTGACATAGACAATTTAATGCCTATTGCATAACCTCTCATAAAACCCTGAACACTACACCGATATGCAGTCCCAACTCCCAGCAGTCGCTGGCAGTACGGTTGGTTAAAGAAATACTTACAAGAGATGGCCAGCCCTGGACCTCTATCTGGGAGTTGTGACACTGATGCCATCGAAAAAAATGCAATGTTTATGACAAAAATTAGTTCGATAAAAGAAAGAGGTCGAAGATTGTCATTAATTTTATGCATGAATTTAAATTAATTAATGACTGAAAAAAGCTCCAAGATGGATGTAAATTCTACTTGATTAACAATTTAGATTAAATTATTATCGAAGACAGTTATACACATACCTAACTAGCTGATTTTTGTAAATACCGGAACTCTTCGATTTTTTTATGAAAAGTATGATGTATCATATGTATCTGCAAGCTATCTCTATACCAAATTTCCACAATTGGTTCAGCGCTCGAGCAATACAAAGAAATATTAAATGAATCATACTAATACTATAAATGCGAAAGTGTGTTTGTTGGTTTGTCCTTCAATCACGCCGCAACAGAGCTACGGATCGCCGTGATTTTTTGTATGGGTATAGTTGAGGACCTGGAGAGTGACAAAGGCTAATGGAAAATCAAAGAGTTTCCGTGGGATTTTAAAAACTAAATCCACGCGGACGAATTCGCTAGTTATTTGTATTTGCAAGATTATGAGATCTAAAACAATATGATACTGACTTAATTACAAAAATAATAGCCTATATGTCACTCTCCAGATCCTAAACAATACCCTTGCAAAAAATCACGTCGATCCGTAGCTCTGTTGCAGCGTGATTGAAGGACAAACCAACAAACAAATACCTACAATTTCGCATTTATAATCTTAGTAAGAATGGATTAGTACCTAACTATCTAATTAGCAACTATGTAGGTAGTTAAGTACTTATATTGTATTTGTTTAGTTCTCTATTACATAAGTATTTAAATATCATAAAAGGTCAACTAGATATTTATAGAAAGTAAGTAGGTAGGTACACAACGTAGCCATATTATGCATAAATATATAGATATTATTGTATAGGTAGTAACAATAAAATAAATTAACGCGTGTTATACTGTCGTGCCAACAAAAGAAGTTTTCGCAAGTCATTAAAAAAACTTATATTTTAGATCGCGTTTTTCTTCGACTGAGCATTACGTTGTGTTGACCGATGATTTGCATGAAATATTGTTACGCATCTGAAGTCTAAAGTGTTACGAGTTAGATCTATAGTCCACCACGCTGGCCAAGTGCGAATTGGCAGACTTGACACACCTTTGAGAACATTATGGAGAACTCTCGGGCGTGCAGGTTTCCTCACGATGTTTACCTTTACCGTTAAAGTAAGTGAAAACCCCATGAGAATTCGTCTACTTAGTACTTTTTTATAGTTAATTATTATGCATTTTGGAAACACTGGATACATAGCATAATATCTATTGAATTGTAAACCTGTTTTTAAAAGAGCAACCGCCGAGTTTCTTGCTGGCTCTTCTCGGCAGGAAGAGCAGTTCGAGCCAGTAGCAACTCATCGACGATTCAAAAGCACTTTTAAAAAATTTATTTGAATAAAAAATATTTCTATTCTATTCTATTCTATCAGCGAATTCAAACAGACGGACGGACTAGTTTTTAAAAATAGACTTATTGTATTCTGTTATATTCGCTACTTACATACATCACTCGCTATAAGGTTTTTGTAAATATTATAAGGTTCGAGAGTTTTACTTTAGTAGACAGCTACTGTAATACTAATTACTAATAGATTTTGAGTCTTTAAAAAGTTTTTATTAATATTGTTCGCGCCATAATTCCTAGTTCCATGGTCGTGACGCTAGCAACCTCTTTGGCTCGAAATGAAATTGACAGATGACACTTGAAAGGTTAAACTTCCCGCCGTTTTTGGGCGTGGTTGGCAAGTTCCTTTTGTCCTTTTGACAGCTAATGACTAATCACAAAAATTCGGGTCGCTCGCGCCCCCGTTTTGCTGTTTTTAAGTGTCTAGATTGAGTTGATTTTACGCTTTTGTTGCGCCGTTAAGCGGCCTAGGTGTCGACCTAGCTATAAGCACCATTGTTAACGTGTTGTCCGTAACAAAAGAACCTTTGGAACCCGCCGGTTTTCGCTCGCCAACGCGATCGGCGGAAGTGTAAGATTTTGGACCAAACTAGTGACAAGCCGAGTGTACAGTGCCACGCCAGCCCAGCGCCTTCAGCAGGCCATAGCTGGCTCCCCGCCTGCTGCGCCGTAGCGGTCTGAGAAGTTCACAGCACACTTAACCCCACAACACACCCCACATAATCACCACTAATCATACCAATCTCAGGCCCTATACAAGGAGGAGGACTGCGGCAAGTAAGGTCAGTGCAACCCTACCATTAAGTTACGTCGAGAACAAATCTGACCGCGGAGAAAGGCCCTTAGGGCAGCGACCCTGGACTCAGGTTATAGCTGATGGGCCCCTATATCTCGTGTTCCAGGCCTTGACTCGCTGGCCAAGCCGTTGGCCTCAACATTTGGTAGTCAGAGCGCGGTTAAATTGATTCCGCGGACAGATTTGGCATTACTGTGACTTAACTTGGCCGTTCTAGGGTTAACTCATTTATTGTAAATTAATGGACCTTATAACTTATTAATACACAGGCTTATTGAGTTACTAGTACATAGCCTACCTTGTCACATGTAGGCCTGTATAATGATTGCAATTATTGAGATTTTATTTTGTTAATTTTTGTTGATTAATAATTAATAGTATCTAATTGTTGTTTGTGGCCCGTAACTGGCCAACAGTTAGATGTAGATTGGATGTAATAAATAAACTTAATATTAATATAATTTGATAATTGTAGGTTGTTACCAAGCCAATTTGTAATTTGCAGTGCCTAGTATGAGTCTAGTGGCTTAGTACGGGTAATTAAAAACTTAATTTTTCTTTTATCTTAATTTATGTTATTGATTGACTTAACATAAATTATTGATAGCTTAATTTGTATCTCTTGGTACTTTTAACCAACAAATACTTTGTTTGTTTACTAAAACCCCTCGTGGTTAGGTAACAGAGTAGTTTGTTTGATGTATTTAAAATAAATAATTCTTGTTTTAAGGTAAATAATTTTAATTAATAAATAGTATTTAAGTAGTAATTTGTTTGTGTTTAAAGTGGGTAATTCTTGTTTGATTATTAATTTGTTTGGTTGAAGTTGAAACATAACTTGTAAAAAATAACTTTGTTTTGATTTTGTTATCTATTTGCTGTAACTACCTTTATTTAAGTTGTTTTGTACCTACCTAAGATGGCAGCCCACAAAAAATTGAGTGTGCAAATTCAATCAGAGCTGCGTTGGGCTGCTACAGCCAACGCCTTGGTAGGCCGGGAGGACCGGGCATCCGCACTGCTCCAGCGGTGCGAGCAGGTGCGGACCAGGCAGGCAGTCGTCGAAGGGGCCTTCCGAGACCTCATGGCATTGGAGCTACCTCCGGAATCGCTGGAGTCCTCAGTGCGGGACTACGAACAGTTTTTTGAGCTGACAGACGGTCTGGTGGAGGAGGCCGCGAGGCTCAAGAAGGAGGCGAGAATGAGCTCTATTCTTGAGTCTCCCACCAGACCCACCACGCAGCCTGCGTTACAGGGCAAGTTGCCAACAATAAACTTGCCCCACTTTTCTGGCAACTTGAGCGAGTGGCTAGGCTTTCTCAGCCTCTTTGATAGCCTGGTGGACGCGAGAAGGGACCTGTCTCCCTGCCAGAAACTGGCCTATCTACTCTCTTCCCTGCAGGGAGAGGCTCTGGGTTTAGTTAGCCACCTAGACCTCTCCGAGGAGAGTTATACCACCGCGCGGGAACTACTGACTCGGCGGTATGCCAACGTGCGCCGGTTAGCAGACACACACGTGGCACAAATTCTAGCGCTGCCACGTGTCTATGGGGTGTCTCATTTAAGAGAATCACTCTTAAATCCACTGATTGTAGCCTGCAACGCTCTTAAGCGTTTGGAGCTTCCCGTGGACCAGTGGTCCTTCCTTTTATTACACATTGTGTTGTCCCGCCTACCTCCAGAGTTGAAACTGCGTTTTGAGCAAAGGTATGGTGGGGACGGGGCCAGCTACCTGCCCCCCTTTTCGGACCTTTTAAAGTTCCTTGAGGAAGAGTGCCGGCAGGCTGATAACTCCGGTATTGCTGGTCCTTCAAGGACCCCAGAGCGGCCTGCCCAGCTGAGGAAGGAAAGGGGTCACACTGGCGTCCCTGGTAAAAGGGCCTCCGACCGGAGACCAATGCCCGTTTACACTGGACTTGCTGCCACTGAACCTGCCCCCTGTAACTATTGCAGGCGTCCAGGCCACCGGGTGCTTTCTTGCCCCCAGTTTCTCTCTAAGCGGATCAAGGATCGGAGGGGCATTGCAAGAGACCGCCACTGGTGCTATAGTTGTCTGGGAGCTCACATGCAACGGGACTGCCAACAGCAACGGCCATGCCCAATTTGTAGGGGTAACCACCTGGAGATTTTGTGCGCCAACAAGAATGGTGTTAGCCGCCAGGTGGAGAGTGAGGGCGCGCCCCGCACGGGCGGGGGCGCTCTTACCAATCGCTCCCCGGATTATTTGCGTCGGTCCCCTGATCAGGGCCATGAATCCCGACGCGTCTGGATTTCGACCCCGCCTATGGGGGCTTCACCCCCCCGTGAGGGGGGCGCCAACCCCCCTCGACGTTCTGATGGGAGATTTGTGGCGGCTCCGTCTACGGTTCAGTCTGCCCGCTATTCACCTCCGCTTCATGAGTGGCCACGCCTCGAACGCCGCCCACCTCGAGCGGGTCGACAGCCTTACTACGGCCTACCGACCTCAGCCCGTATGACTAGGCCCGTGCTGCCGCCACGAGATGACGCATGGGTTTACCCAAATGGAGGTCCGTCCCACTCACCTTTGGAGGTCCCCCATGAGTCTCAATATGAGATTCCCCGGTCAGAGGACCGGTTTGATGAGGACGACCACCAATAGGTAGTTGCCGCCCTAGCCCCCACCACAGCAACTTCTCCTGAGACCTTGAATCTCCGGCAGTCCGTCTGTCAGACCATTCTTTTGCCGACTGTCTCAGTGAAGGTATTCAACCCGAAGGGTGAATTTTTAATCGTTCGCGCCCTTTTGGATTCGGGTTCACAGCGCTGTATTGCTTCTTCTCGTTTGGTGGGTGAGCTAGGGCTCCCTTGGAGTCCTCGAACAGGACGGGTGATAGGTATCGGGGGTATAGAGCCCTCGACTCCTACCGGGGAAGCGGAATTAATGTTTGGCCCCGTTACGGGCAATTTTAGGGTCTTGGTCAAGGTGTCAGTCCTTGACAATATCTTAGGTCCCCTACCGCAGGTCCGAATAGCTGACGCTGCGGTGTCCTGTGCATCAGGCCTAAACCCAGCTGACCCCCACTGGACTGAACCCGGTCCTACGGACCTTTTGTTGGGTTCCGACGTGTTGGGCCTGGTCTTGTCAGGGAAAATTAGGGTTTTGCAGAAGGACGGCCTATGTGCCATGCCCACTATATTCGGTTCTAGCTTTTTTGGACCCGTGCTATGGTCTTCGGACCTACCGGTGCTGGACCAATTGCAAGCAGCCGGATTGACGCTGTCGGACGTGGTCCAGCGCTTTTGGGAAGTTGAGGAGCCGCCGCATGCCGCACGAGTTGACCCTCTTGACCTTGAATGTGAGTTGTTTTATCAAAACAACACAGGCCGCCGTGTTGATGGGCGATTTGTAACTCGCTTGCCCTTTCTCGCTTCTCGCCCCCCGCTTGGTCAATCGCGGGCCTTGGCGGAAAAGAGGCTCTTGTCCATGGAACGGCGCATGCGGCGCGACCCCACCATCCGCTCCAAGTACGTTGAATTTATGCGCGAGTACGAGGACCTGGGGCATATGTCACCATCCAATTTTGATTGGCGCGCACACGAGCACTACTTCTTACCCCACCATGCCGTCTTGAAGACCCCTGGGGGGAAGATTCGAGTGGTTTTTGACGGCTCCGCGGCCACATCCAACGGGGTGACATTGAACCAATGCTTGCACTCCGGTCCTAAGCTGATCAAGGATATCTCCGATATCCTCACGCATTTCCGCCGGCATCAAATTGTTTTCGTAGCTGACATCAAGATGATGTTTAGACAGTCGATGGTACATCGCGATGATCGGAGATACCAAATGATTCTGTGGCGCGAAAATCCTAATGAGCCAATGCGTGTCTTTGAATTGAACACCACGACCTATGGACTCAAGTCAAGCCCCTATATTGCTATCAGGACCTTGTTAGAACTAGCTAACCGGGAGCGACTGAATTACCCTCGCGCATCAGCCATCTTGGAATCGTCAGTCTATATGGACGATATTTGCACGGGAGCCTCGAGCGTTGAGGAAGCTCTGACTCTTCGCGATGAATTGATTGCAATACTGAAGTCCGGAGGTTATGAGTTGGGCAAGTGGCTGTCCAACTCCCCTCACGTCTTGAAGGATCTTCCGGGAAAGGATCAGCAGGATCCTCATATTTTTGAAAATCCCGAAAATCCCAATTTGCTGACGGTCCTTGGAATACAGTACCAGCCCGTCCAAGACATTTTCACCTACCGGGTCAAATTAGACCCACCTCCTAAGGTCTGGACTAAGCGTTCCGTATTGTCTACGGTTGCTCGCACTTTCGATCCCAATGGATGGATCACTCCCGTAATATTTTTAGCTAAATGTTTCCTCCAGAAACTTTGGATTGCTGAACTCGGTTGGGACGAACCACTCTCTGGGAAGTTATTGAAGGAGTGGAACTCCCTTGTGTCTTCACTTCCTGAAGTTAACCGAATTTCCATGCCTCGACGCTTCCTACCAACAGGAAGGTGTCATGCCAGTCTCCACGGGTTTTGCGACGCCTCCGAACGAGGATACGCCGCCGTGGTATATTTGAGGACTGTCGATGTCGCCGGTGAGGTCGCGACGCATCTCGTCTTGGCAAAAAGCAAGGTGGCCCCTATTCGGTCACGGTTAACTATCCCGAAATTAGAATTGTCTGGCGCCGCCCTTCTGGTACGCCTCTTGAACCACGTCCGCTCCTCTTTGGCATCTGCGGTCGATCTGACCGACGTTTATGCTTGGACGGACAGTGAGATTGTCCTTTGCTGGCTACGAGCCGCGCCTCACAACTTAGAGGTCTTTGTGGCGAATCGGGTCTCCCAAATTCAGAGCTCTGCAGTACCGGTGATTTGGAGACACGTACCCGGAGAACTGAACCCGGCCGATTGCGCCTCCCGCGGCTGGGCTGTGAGGCCTCTTCACTGGTCCACCATCACCTTTGGTGGGAGCCAAGTTGGCTATCCCAATCCGAGACGACTTGGCCTCAAAATAGGTTTTCGGCTCCCGAAGTATTGCCGGGCTTAAGAGTCGGAGTGGTTGAGGATAAACAGATCCCCGACTTGAACTTTCTTTTGAACCGTTACAGTTCCCTTGATAAACTAATTGGTGTTACCGGTTGGATTCGACGTTTCATCCATAATGGGCGGAATTCAGAAAATAAAAATTTGAGTCCTGTGCTTTCCCCTCTTGAACGCCAAGACGCCCGGAACTACTGGGTGCGTGTGGTTCAGGTGGAGCATTTTTCATCCGTGATTGACACTCTAAAGAGAGGTTTAGTTTTGAAGGGCCCCCTGGCTCGCCTAAGCCCTTTCTTGGACAATAACGGAATGCTACGCGTTGGAGGACGCCTCAAGAATTCCAATCTGCCCTATGGTGCTCGCCACCCCCTTTTGCTACCTAAGGACGGCACTTTTGTCAAATTGCTAGTGACACACTACCATCTTAAAAATGCCCACGCTGGTTGTAATGCACTCTCGGCTATTTTACAGCGCGAGTTTTGGATTCTGGCAGGGAGACGCACCATCCGGAACGTCACTTTCAAATGTATTCCGTGTTACCGCTTGAAGGCTAATACTTCACAGCCGATGATGGGTGATCTGCCCTCCGACCGCGTTCTAGCCACTCGACCCTTTGCTGGGGTTGGCACTGATTTTGCTGGCCCGTTTGCCATCAAGAGCTCTAACCTCCGCAATGCCAGATCGCTCAAGGCCTACCTCTGCGTTTTTGTATGTCTCGCTACCAAGGCGGTACATTTAGAACTTGTGAGTGCCTTAAGCACTGAAGCCTTTGTAGCCACGCTAGGTAGATTTGTCTCTCGTCGAGGATTGCCTGACCTGATTCGCACGGATTGCGGCACAAATTATAAGGGCACTGATAGATATTTAAAAGAGATTGTCGAATTCCTGTCTAGCAATAAGATTAGATTAAGTACTGCATTCTCCAAGATGGGGGTAACCTGGAAGTTTGACCCCCCAGCTTGCCCTCATTGGGGTGGAATATTCGAAGCTGTGGTTAAGGTGGCCAAGACTCATCTCCGGCGCGTTATAGGCGAAACTGTTTTAACCTTTGAAGAACTCGCCACCGTGTTTTGCAAAATTGAGGCTGTACTCAATTCTCGGCCACTCTGTCCCCTCTCATCTGACCCAAATGACCTAGAGGTCTTAACTCCCGGTCATTTTCTGATTGGTCAGCCCCTTAACGCTCTACCCGAATACCCCTTCAGGGACGTGAAGGTCTCACGTTTGTCCCGGTTTGAGCTGCTGCAACAGATGACTCAGAGTTTTTGGCACCGTTGGTCACTAGGGTATTTGCATCTTTTGCAGCAGCGGGTTAAGTGGGCTGACAAATCTGATCCACCCAAAGTTGGTGACCTAGTGCTGATTAAGGAACCTAATTTGTTGCCTTTATACTGGCGCCGTGGGCGCATTCTTAAGCTGATCTACGGGTCTGATGGGGTTCCCAGGGTTGCCGAGGTAATGGTCGGAGACTCTGTCTTGCAGCGAGCCGTTTGCTCCTTATCACGTTTACCCATTTACTAGTAAGTGGACGTAAATCCTTACGACCACGGGCGGGGGGATTGTTCGCGCCATAATTCCTAGTTCCATGGTCGTGACGCTAGCAACCTCTTTGGCTCGAAATGAAATTGACAGATGACACTTGAAAGGTTAAACTTCCCGCCGTTTTTGGGCGTGGTTGGCAAGTTCCTTTTGTCCTTTTGACAGCTAATGACTAATCACAAAAATTCGGGTCGCTCGCGCCCCCGTTTTGCTGTTTTTAAGTGTCTAGATTGAGTTGATTTTACGCTTTTGTTGCGCCGTTAAGCGGCCTAGGTGTCGACCTAGCTATAAGCACCATTGTTAACGTGTTGTCCGTAACAAAAGAACCTTTGGAACCCGCCGGTTTTCGCTCGCCAACGCGATCGGCGGAAGTGTAAGATTTTGGACCAAACTAGTGACAAGCCGAGTGTACAGTGCCACGCCAGCCCAGCGCCTTCAGCAGGCCATAGCTGGCTCCCAGCCTGCTGCGCCGTAGCGGTCTGAGAAGTTCACAGCACACTTAACCCCACAACACACCCCACATAATCACCACTAATCATACCAATCTCAGGCCCTATACAAGGAGGAGGACTGCGGCAAGTAAGGTCAGTGCAACCCTACCATTAAGTTACGTCGAGAACAAATCTGACCGCGGAGAAAGGCCCTTAGGGCAGCGACCCTCGACTCAGGTTATAGCTGATGGGCCCCTATATCTCGTGTTCCAGGCCTTGACTCGCTGGCCAAGCCGTTGGCCTCAACAAATATATACTTACATAAGTATTTATAAGAAAAATATCATCAACTAATTGGGACGACGAATTTTCAATTTTAGTTTGAATTAATTTTATAAACCGACAGAACTTAATCTTTATTTTTGGCGGACACTAAGCTTGTGGCCATTACGATAAAAAGTGATCGCTTCCTTCGCAACTTGCACTATAAAAATACTTTAAACTGGTTAATTGATAGAAAATACAGGCTGCTCTACAAATTCAATGTCTCCATTAAGCATATAAACGTAGGTACATAGATGTAAAAAAACAACGTCCTATCTTGTGGGGGAGAAGCTTAAGGTAACGTACCGTCTGCCAAAGAACTTTACAAAATGGTCCACAATTTATACAATACTATTCTTTGTTAGGAAAGCTAAAAATATCTTTGATCAAAATCAGTATACCTTTATCGATTGCAATAGTTTTTAAACAATAGCGATAGTTATTTTTAAGTTCAATTTGGCTGTGACTTTATCGGGTCCCTTCTGAAAATCAGCGCCTTGTATTGTTTGCGCATTGATATAGAATAGTTTTTTATTCAAATAAACTTTAAAAAGTACCTTTGAATTCAATTGATTCTATCACTGACACTGTTTCAAAATATCATGGATCTTACTTATGATGCCAAGTTCACATTGAGCTGTACAATTTATCCCGATGGTGTCACTGTCATGGACAATCATTATATTACATAATATTCTGTGTCAATATAATATTTTCCTTTTAACTGTTTTAAACGACAAAAATATTGTGTTTTCTCGCAGAAGCGCTTAAGTATGCAACGCACTAAGAACAGCGCATTAGATGCTCTTACCGGCTACGGCATAGTGAAAATGAAACCGTGCTACGAGCGAAAAATCAAACGTCGTAAACGCCCGGCTACGTTATGGTTTACACGTTTCACCGAAACTTTTCTTTCGAACTTTTCGAAAGTTTACTTTTTAAGTGCCGTTTTAACCAACGTCGAGTAACGTTTAACCAAGGGATAAACAGTTTTTTTTCCAAAATATCAAATTTACAGTCGCATAAGACTTACGTAGGTGAAATCGGCCCTTAGCGAGCTAAGCAAAAATAGGCTGTATAAATGTTTGTTTGTGACACCATCCTACTATCCTACTTATCCTACTAATATTATAAATGCGAAAGTTTGTGAGGATGGATGGACGGATGTTTATTACTTCTTCACGCCACAATGAATGAATCGATTTAACTGAAATTTGGAATGGAATAGCTCATACCCATGATTAACACATAGACTATTTATTCTGGAAAGTTAAAAGAGTTCCAGCGGGAATAAAAAACCTTACCTAATCCATGCGGGCGAAGTCGCGGGAATCATCTAGTAGACTATAGACTATCATCATCATCATTATCAACCCATCATCGGCTCACTACTGAGCGAGGTCTCCTCTCAGAGAAGGGTTATAGGCCATAGTCCACCACGCTGGTCCAATGCGAATTGGCGGACTTCACACACCTTCCAGAACATTATGGAGAACTCTCAGGTGTGCAGGTTTCCTCATGATGTTTTCCTTTACCATTAAAGCAAGTGATATTTAATTTCTTAAACGCACTTAACTTCGAAAAGTCAGAGGTTGAACCCGGGATTGAACCTGCGACCCCCCGAATAGGAGACCACAGTCGTAACCACTAAGCTATCACTGCTTAAGTGACTATAGGCTACATTATAATGTTTGTTTGTGACACCATAAAAAATAAAATATAATCTGTTTTTTTACCCGACTGCCAAGATAGGGTTATCTCTCTAGTCTCTAGCGTTATGTTATGTCTTCTCTCTCGGCAGGAGTGTAGCTTAATGTAGAAGGATGGACATGCAAACTCGTTCATAAGTGATAGTGAAAGTCCCGAGTCACTGATCTTACGTTACGGCGTCTGTAGGTAACTTAATGAAATGAACATCGAGACTGTTTTTACTTACTTATCTATCTAAATATCTTTAAACGAGCAATTCTTGTATAAATATACCTATATATAATAATCTGAATCTCGGAAACGGCTCCAACGATTTTCATGAAATTTGGCATGCAGGGGGTTAAGGGGGCGATAAATCGATCTAGCAAGGTTTAATTTTTACAAAAGGTCGTTTTATCCGTGTTTTCAGGCAATGAAAAACCCCTTACAATATCATTAGAAAAGGTAAATTTCGCCATTAATTGTAAAATCCCGGTAGCTCAGTTAGGTTATCGGGCGGTCCCGAAACCAGAAGACCCTGGTTCGAGTCCAGATGGATTATTTATCCCCTATGAATTTTATTATTATTATTATTGGATAGAAGCAGGCGTTACTTTGCGGAAGTCCATGATTAGCAAGAAAAGGTTAGAATTATTTTGCTATAATTCGCCAACAATTTTGTTGGCGGTTTAGAATTTTATTATTATTATTATTGGATAGAAGCAGGCGTTACTTTGCGGAAGTCCATGATTAGCAAGAAAAGGTTAGAATTATTTTGCTATAATTCGCCAACAATTTTGTTGGCGGATTATAGCAAAATAATTCTAACCTTTTCTTGCTAATTATTATTATTTATTATTTTATTATTATTTTTTTAATAAGTATATAATATTCAAAACACGACTTACCAAAAAAAAAATAATAACCGAGCAAAGCTTGGTCACCCAGATATTGTAATTTTTAACCGACATCAAAAAAGGAGGAGCTACACTGCAAAGCTAAAATAACAATTGTTTGTAAAAACCCGACTTTAAACGTTACTATACCGTATAAACGTCTATGTAACGTCGCGCATCGGTTTCATCGTTTCTATTTAGGCCCGCCCGATTTTAAAATACGTGTACAAATGTGTGTGTGTCCGCGTGGATTAAGGTTTTTGATTCCCGCGGGAACTCTTTACTTTTCCGGGATAAAATCACTAAAATAATGAGGCTTGTGGGCGTACAGCTTTATTCAGAACTATTCTACATTCAATGCCACAGGTATAGCTCTTAGTTCCGACTGCTGCATACTTTAGTGGTTGTGTCAACTGTCAACAGAGTACAGACACGACAATCGTGCATTTCTTGTGCATAATATAATTAGGTATTAATTATATTTATTATTTAAGATACTAGCTGATGCCCGCGACTTCGTCCGCGCGGAATCAGTTTTTAAAATCCTCGGGAACTCTTTGATTTTCCGGGATAAAAAGTAGCCTTTGTCAGTCTACAGGTCCTCAACTTTATCCATGCAAAAATCACGTCAATCCCTAGCTCTGTTAAGGCGTGATTGTAGGACAACTCAACTAACAAACACACTTTCGCCTATTTTATAATATTAGTGTGATTTAAATAACAAAAAAATTATTTATTTATATGTATTTCGAAGACAATATTAATATATCCGCGTAATTATTGGAACGTTAGTTCCTTATCGCGCGGTGCGGAACTCGGAAGGGGGCTAGACGGATCGACACTTTTTTGAAACCGACACTTTTTTGAAGGTATTGTGTTCGTTATTTTCGCGGTACAATATTGGGTCTCCGTAGCCTAATTTTTCCCTAATTTTTTATAACTTGTAAGTTATAAAAAATTAGGGAAAGGTTCCACATGTAGAAATTGTTTAAAATAAAATTGAAAATGGAAAATTCGGTCTGTCGAGCTGGAATTCGAACCATCGACTGTTAACTGTTAGGCGACTGCAGAAGCCACTAGGCTACGGAGACCCAATATTGTACCGCGAAAATAACGAACACTATGCCAAATTAACTAGTGATTCCCCGAACTGAGACCTCGCGGTAACGGTATCCCGTGATTATTCATTCAATCGATACATGACGACCAAAACTGACATTATTATTATGCCCGTTTTCACCAAACATACCTAAATCATCCCCTATGTAGGAGTCTCTTTACGCAGGTAGCTCCAAAACACAATCCTAAGTCCTAACATCCGTCCCAATGTCCTTTTAGGTGTCCCGTACAGGATCGTGATAAAGAAGTTGACAGTAATCATCACCTAACTTATCATAGGTAGCCCGTAAAGGTTAGGGAACGTCAGTGAAAACATTGAATTATTATGTAGGTACTAACGAGTGAAAACGGGTTAGGGGCATCTGTACAAATCGTCATCTATCGACGCGAATAGAAAATATACAAAATGTAGCAATTAATAGTTTATTGAAGTTTGATATTTTACTAAAGAATAATAAAAGTACAGCTTGAAAATATATAGCCGATTTTCCCAGAGAGCGTCTTCAAGCGAGCGTATTAAATCGCCAATTTGAAAGCCCTCCATTTCGTCAATTTTAGGAAAAAAATAATACGTTTGTACTCTGTTCCAAATTGTCTTTAAAATGATACACAGAAACCTTCTGAATCGCAAAAAAAAATATTTTACTTCGCATTCGCTTCTATGAGAGCCCCCCTGAAATAAAGATTTTTATAACTTTTTAAGCCATTTTCGGCTGGAAGCCATCGGTTTACATATTATATCTAAATTTGAAGTAATTACGTTCAGTAATTCAAAAGTTATAAGGCTCTGACAGACAGACGGACAGACGGACGGACGGACAAGTGCAAATCGCTCTAGTAGACTCAGAGACCTCGCTTCGCTCGGTCAATTAATCGAAAGGAACTTCGTTCCATCCGGGTGTCCCTTGACACCTGTCTCTCAAGTTTTTTTTTATTATGACAACCTCCTTGCTGTTGTCTTTTAATTGGGAGGTCTCGGGTTCGTTTCCTGGCGTGAGCTTAAAGTAACTAGTTTTTACCCGCGGCTTCGCCCCGCCATCTTTAGAAAGGAATCTGAACTGGTGATTCCTATGCAAAATTACCAGTTTTGTTTTTTCAATTTTTCAGCTGTAGCTTAGATTAAATAATAATTAGATATTCATTTTTTATAATCGAAAATGTAACATGTAAACATTTGTAGAAACAGAAAATAAATCGGTCCAAAAACAAAAATTAGGTAAAGAGCTTTAAAGTTTCCTGTTAGACAGAGAGAGCGCTAGTGGATTGTGATGTCACAAGTCAGCAGCTCTATACACGCTCCATAGAAAATTTCGTTTTAGAAAGAGACAGATACAGTCATAGTAAAACAGCTTATAATTCCGAGACTAGTAAAGATATTTAAAAAAGAGAAATGGCATTGTGTTATAATATTTAAAAATGTTATTTTAAATAAATAAAAAAATATCAGTCAAATTAACAAGATTTTTCTAACAAACTAAGCTACGTAATTAAAAGATAAATAAAGATACCAACATGAACTCTCGGTGCGCCAAAAAACAACAAAACAGTAAAAAAAAATAACGTGAGAGGCAATTTTATCATTGGTGTATTGTGTTGATTTAGGGTGTGTACAGACTGTGTGATTTTAATTAACGACTTATTATCAAAACTTTAAAACATAATAATGGGTACCTACAGTAATGTTCCATGCCAACTTCTGGGCACAGGGCTTCTCTGTAATGCGAAGGGTTTAGGCCATAGTCCAAATTGGCCACTGGCCAAGTGCGAATCGGCACGCTTGTCAAACCTTTGAGAACATTATAGAGAACTCTTAAGCACTAGGTTATCACTGCCTTTGTGTACTCTTTTTTTCTTTAAAGAGTATCAACCAAGTTGAACTTGACTAATATTCTGCTCTCCCCTCCAAATAAGCGGAAAGCTTGTGCTAGGAGTGGGTACGACAGTAGTACAACGGGTGGGATTCGAACCTGTGACCTTTCAGTTTTCAGTCCGCTCCTTTTACCGTTGGGCTATTGAGGCTGCAAAAAACTTTCACGGGATAAAGCCCGGATCATAATCTTGCGCCACAGTTTGGACGATTAGACAGAATAATATTATAATATCTACGTACAATAGTACAGGTCCAGAAGATTCACTTCGCGAAATCATTTATAGAATAGAATAGAATAGAAATATTTTTTATTGAAATAAACTTTTTTCAAATGCTTTTGATTCGTCGATGAGTCTACCACTGGTTCGGAACGCCCTTCCTGCCGAGAAGAATCAGCAAAAAACTCGGCGGTTGCTCTTTTCAAAACAGGTTTACAATACAATAGATACTATGATAATTATGTATGCAGTGTTTCCACAATTAGGGGAAGTTCCACAAAAGCATACCTACTTACAATTCAATACAATATGTTAAGACGGGCAGACAGAAAGTAGCCCCATTCCCACTGGTGGAACCTGTTCACGAGCATGTCGCATGACCCATTACCCATACATTGTCTCAATGAATAGGTGTTAGACAGATGATGATCAAGGATCGAGGAGGAAGATCTGATGATGGAGCAGAAAACAGGGTAACAGGATGTCAGGTATTTCGCACATAGTCCGGCCATAGATTCACATGTCGGAGGTGTTTTAAACTTTCATTTTAAACTTGTATAGAAAACACACAACCTTAAGTGTATACTCGACCCTAAGTTGGTGTCGAGGTTAAGTTTTTATTGCATTTCTCAGACACTACCATTTGTCTCTTGTGATTGTAATATTGTCCGTGAACATTATCAACTCTAAGAAGTACCTAATTAGATACGACAAAATATTTTCATACTATTCAGCTGCAACATACAAGTTACATCAAAATTCAAAATTATTTATTTCATGTATGCCAACCTGTGTGGCTCTTATGACACGTCATGACTCTACCACCGGTTCGGAAAGCGGATTCTGCTGAGAAGAGCCGGCAAGAAACTCAGCAGTTGCTCTTTTCAAAATAATTATTTTACAATATCATTATGCAGCTATTACATTGCAATAAGTTTTTTATACTATCTTGTAGGCAGCTGGATGCCAAGCTGATTTAACCCATGCATCTTTATTACAATATAATATTTCCACAATGAGGGGAAGTTCCAAGAAAAAAAAGCGATGGGTACTACAATTCAATTCAAGTCAAGACGGGCAGACAGAAAGTAGCCCCATTCCCGCCGGTGGAACCCGTTCACGAGCATGACGCATGATCCAGCCGTTGCTATTATTGTAAGTTACAATAACTCAGAACGTGCAATACAATTACCAGTGGTACCGACTACTATATTTTTCTCATGTCCATGAACTCGAGCAATTATTATTATGATTGGCAAATTCTGTCTTTTATGCGAAATTAGCCTCAATAGCGTAACGTTTCAAGGTGCGGACTAAAAACAAAAGGTCGACGGTTCAAACTCCATCCGTTACAATATTATGTGCCTGCTTATTCTTCTTCTTCGCACAAGCGTTACCTACACTTAGCATGCGGGTTGTTACGTTCCCTCAAATATGGTTGAGCGCAGCAATGGCTGGGTCATGCGTCATGTTCGTGAACGGGTTCCACCGGCGGGAATGGGGCTAATTTATGTCTGCTCATCTTAAGATAGAAGTTAGTCGGTATGCATTTTCGGAACTTCCCCCATTGTGGAAACACTGCATATATAGCATAGTATTTACTGTATTGTAAATTTGTTTTGAAAAGAGCAACCGCCGAGTTTCTTGCTGGTTCTTCTCGGCAGGAAAGGCATTCCGAACCAGTGGTAGATTCATCGACTATTCAAAAGCACTTGTAAAAGTTTATTTGAATAAAAAATATTTCTATTCTATTCATGTTCAACAAATCACATAAGTAGGTACATTTAATTTTTTTTAAATATGTTTTAATTATTGTGAAATAATTAAAAGGAGTTTGGCGAATTCCATTGAGTTTCTGACCCAGACGAACTGAACTGAACACTGAACGCCCACGTTCACGAATCAAACTTCTCATACTTGTTCTAAAGTAAACCAGACTAACAAAAAATTAATCAAAGTCTATCAAATAAAGTTGGGGGAAAAAAGATATTCACTTGTATTGCCATGTAACGGTTATTTATAATGTGTACTTGTGAATAGGTAATTATATTTTTGATCCCCATCTTCTAAAAATATGGGACACAAAAAAATACTCTGAAAAATATTAATTAAAATTAAATATTTTCTGAATCTGAACGGTTTTTAAAACCTATGGATCAAAATTCGCCAACCTCCTTTAAATTAATTGATAATTCAAAATGTTAATTTTTTTAAATGATAAGATGTATTTTTTTTGGGGTAATTGACATCATAGGAACTGTGTTTTCTGGGTACCAATTGTCTAAGAGTTATTCCATTGATGGTGATCGTATTCGATGACATTAGAGTCAAAGTAAAATAATCCTTGATTGTTTTGATTTAAAGTCACAAATTCAGTACAACGGATTTTAACATGGAGCGTTATGGAGCGTATCTTACATACCTAAACGTATAAGAATGCATACACGAAGTTGAGCTCTAATTAAATGCTATCATGGTTTATTTTACTTTGATGCTAATGTCATCGAATACTATTACGATTAATGATCTGAGTTGTCAATAATGATAATCAAAATACTGAGTTGGACGTGAGTTACTCACAAATTAGTCGATATTTTGATTAATTTCTTAAACTTGTCACTTTCAAGTAAATATTTTTATGTAAACCTGTGAAGATGATAATTCCACTGGCGCAATTAGAAGGCCATAAGCATACTTTGTTGTATTAGTTTACAAATTGCGAAAAACCAAATTAAATTTGAATTTCGCGGGCAGACCCTTGTCTTCAACCTTAAGGATTGAACATTAATGAAGTATAACAACAAAGTAGTAATACCTCAAGCGCGTGTTTTGTGGCGATCCATGTGAATAACCTATATTATGTCCGTAGAGACGTAAGTAACCACGTATCAACTTTCTCTGATTAAGTATTCATTATGTACGAAAAAAATACGTAAGTGGGTGACAGTTTTTTGCAAATTTTAATATCTATTAAAATTGGTGAAAAAACTGTTACCCACATTATGAAAGTAGAGTAATGGCCCATAGCAGCGGTACAAGATATTAATTCGACTTTTCCGACATATTATAATTTTATAAGCCGTTAATGCATTCGAATAAACTAATTCGTTTTATTAGTAGGTTACTATTATCTACCTAGTTAAATAAATAGCATAACAAATAATCTAGTTCCTGAAGTTTTTGGGGCAACAACCCATTTTAGAAAATAAGGATAAAGGTTAGTTTCGCTAATGAGCTGTAATTTGGCAAGGTTATACAATATACATATTAAATATTAATTAAGCCGACAAAGCAATAAAATCTTGAAAAAAAAAATCGGCCAAGTGCGAGTCGGGCCTCGCTCTTTTAGGGTTCCGTTAAAAAAAATTAAATAAAAAAATTGGTTGCCTGTAAAGTCGGTATACGGGCGAAAGTTTTACGTGACAACCGAAATAGAAGCGCAAGACATGAACCGGTGTGTATGCCTATCTCTCTCACTCTCTCTCTCTCGCTCTGTCTCTCTCGCTCTTAGGCGGGCTAACTGTGCTCGAGTGGAAGGGACGCGTGCCTTTCACTTTTTATGTCTGTCTCTCTCGCTCTTAGGCGGGCTAACCATGCCCGAGTGGCTCTCACTCGCTCTCATTGTGAGCGCATAACGTGAGCGGAGCGTAACGCAGTTTCTTGAAGTGTCACCCGGCAAACCAATTTATAAGACGTTGTCACGTCAAAATATTTATATATAAATATTTAATAAATATTATATAAATATTTTAATTTAATTTTTTTAATTTAATTTAATTTTTATTATTTGTTGTTATAGCGGCAATAGAAATACATAATATGTGAAAATTTCATCTATCTATCTATTACGGTTTACGAGATACAGCCCGCTGACAGACGGACGGACGGACGGACAGCGTAGGCTTAGTAATAGGGTCCCGTTGGTACCCTTTGGGTACGGAACCCTAAAAAGTGCGTGCGTACAAAGTAGGTACACATGTCAGAAGTGAAACTTCTTTGGCGAAACTCTTTTTCGACACTTCCGTTTCCGTTGCATACTTGCGTGACGTTACATTTGTAAAATTTTACCCTCATGCGCCTAAAGAAGTTTCACTTCAAAAAGCTTTATTTTAGATACCTCCCGGCTCCCCTACAAGTAAAGTGGGGATGATATTTTTTTTAACCGTCTTTTCTATTGTGTGGAGTGTCGTTGGATAGGTCTTTCAGTCTTTCACCTTTTAAAAATATTGGAGGTATAATATTATGAACATTATATTATCGTTTGTCCCCCAAACCCACTCTAAAAACTATACCATTGATTTTAGTTATGTGAAAACTATTCACGATAGTAATATAATAGAATATAATAAAAGTTATAAGGAAAACTGTCCTTTAAAAGTTAGCGATTAAGACTAACTTTTAAAAGTAGGTACCTAAAAATTTCAAAGTAAATAACAGAGATGTCATGAGTATTGAATAGAAAATAGAAGTTACGCTTACTTTGCGGAATTCTATGGTAATCATTTCAAGGACAAACTGCATATTATTAAGCTATTGCATAGCTTTTATCGCGGGCTTTGAGCGCGGCAACTGAATCAAGAAATTCCGTAACGAAAATAAACCTAACACCGTCGTTTCAGTTCGGCAGACTTCGACACGGTTGATATGAGATTTCGGTTCACAAGTAGCTCAGTGGGCGAGCGGCCGTTTTCTTTACCGTATGGTGTATGATGTCGCAGGTTCGAATCTCACTCGCAAAGTAGAGACAGTGCGCTTTTCTTGTTTGTTTGTTTTTTTGCATAATTTTTATTATGCAAAAAAAATATTGCATTACTATTATAATTGCATAAGTTGATAAAAAATGCTATGCAATAGCTTTACCGCGGCAGTCCCCGGGTGTGTATACCCTGTCCTACCGTTTATTTTCTTTTTGACAGCTCATTCTCACTATGTGAGAGTGAGTGAGACAATATAATATTGTCTTACTATTGTCAACAAATAATATTGTCTTGACTCTAAGCTGTCAAAAAGAAAATAAACGGTTGGACAGGGTATAACTCAAATTAATCAGTCAAATTAAATAATCAGTCAAATTAAATATTCGGTTTTGTAGATTTTATTTATGCATTACAAAATTTAACGCGCAAGTCGGCCTTAGTTATATAGTAGGTATAGTATAGAGCTAATTTTGCGAATTGAACATTCTGCGTGTAGGCGAACATTTTACTGCCGGGTAAACTGGGTTGAGAGTTAAATTTTGTGCTTTAAATCCAGTGGACGTTCAGCTTTAATTGAAATCCGAGTGAAATCTCTTAAATCCGGAAGCGGTTCGCGCCACGCTCCATTACATAATAGCACCAAATAATACTATAACTATTGCATAACGCACGTGTCGTAGATATGTCGTCCGCTTATGATAAATACCGACCAAATTCATTGCTGGCGCACCAATTACCGGCTGAAATATTATTGTAGAAATTTATATATAATCTTCTACTTCTGCTTTATCAACCGATAGACGTCCACTGCTGGACAAAGGTCTCTTGCATGGACTTCCACAGGCCTCAGTCTTGCGCCGCCTGGATCCAGCGGCTCCTTACGACTCGTTTGATGTCGTCGGGGGCTGGGGGGTCTGCCAACACTGCGCTTCCCGGTGCGGGGTCACCACTCCAGCACCTTGGGACCCGACGACCATCAGCTCTTCGAACTATGTGCCCGCCCATTTCCACTTCAGTTTCGCGACTCGCTGAGCTATGTCGCCGGCTTTGGTTCTCCTTCGGATCTCCTCATACTCCTCATTTATATAATACACAAGATTATTCCTTATCTTCTGTGATATGAAGTATCTACGTATAATGTACATAAGTAATAGGTAGTTATGGTTGAAACCTATAACTACCTATAAGTATACATACTTCGTAATATATCTGGGGTCATGGGCGAGGATACTAGAGGCAATTTTTAGGGTTCCGTACCTCAAAAGGTAAAAAAAGGAACCCTTATAAGATCACTCTCTTGACCGTCTGTCTGTCTGTCTGTCTGTCTGTCTGTCCGTGTGTCACCACCGATTTTCTCAGGAACGAATGGACCTAGCAATTTGAAATTTATACCAGATACTGAGGTCTATAGTCCCTATTAGATGTATAAAAATCAAGGTCCTTGAGTCAACACGATAAAAAGATATGGGCAAATTTAGATTTTCGCGAAAACTTGTAAAGTACCAATATTTACCTTAATTTTCACCTTTTTTATTTTTCGGAATTTTCCCTTTACATGTGCTGTAAGACCTTGCTTTAACCAAAATGGACAATTCTAGGTCAACCGGAAGTACCCTATAGGTTTTGGGTCGAAAACCTATATGGTAGTTCCCGTTGACCTAGAATCACGAAATATGGCAAAAAGCAAGGTCTTACAGCACAAATAAAGGAAAAATTCCAAAAAATAAAAATGTGTATGGGTAGGTACGGAACCCTCGGCGCACGAGTTCGACTCGCTCTTGACCGGTTTTTTATCCCAGGAAGTCACATGATTTCCCAGATTTTTATAAATATGAAGACTTGGGCTTTATGTTATACTAGTTTTTGCCCGTGACTCCGTCCGCGTGGAGTTAAGGCTTGGCACCGGAGGCTAAGCGGAGAAAACAGGTTTGCTAGATCAAATGGTTTAGGTATTTACTATTAAATAACGGACTTACAAAAAATATATGATATACCTTAAGATATTGTCTAAAGAATGTGCTAATTCGATACACGATACGATGTACTTCACTCGATCAAATAAAATCTTGAAAAAGGCTAAAATAAAATTCTAAAACGAATTGTTTAAATATAAAATTTCTGAATTTGCACATAATTTTTATATGGAGATATTTCCCTTTAAGTACTACAGAGAACCTGCTAAATTTTGGTTTTCAACTAAAGTTCTATATTTATTAAATTCAAATTTAACCCAGAACTTGAACGTTGCCCAACGTTTTCAGAACACGCCACGCTGCCCGCTACCCCGCCAGTCTCAAACGAGCGCTTGCCGAGGTTGGGTCTGTGACAAAATTTCTCCGTCCAATCTTATGTTTGCGCATCGCTAAAATGGCTAATAAAAAAACAAAATTAGGAAGAAATCAGTGGTTAGATCTAAAAGAAGGACAGGAAAAGAGAACTACATGAAAAGATATGTAAATTACTCTCTTTTATGCCTAGTATAATTATGTACATTTAATTTTTATTTGATTTCGCAATTACTTGACACAGAATAAATAATATTACAGTATGACAAAAATTTCACTTCACTTGGTATAATAGTTTATTTATTTATTTACTATGTAATATTATAACTTAACTGCCTCTGGTCTAGTGGTGAGCACGTTCGACTACGGATGACGAGGTCCTGGGTGCGATTCCCGGGTAGGGCCAAAAAAAAAGTATTGGGTTTTCCTGTCAAGAAATTCTCATTACTAGGCCGAAGTTAGGAAGTTGGCGGTGAGTCACCCCCGTGCCTCGGAGAGCACGTAAAGCCGTCGGTCCTGCGCCTGATCTCTCTCCGGTCGTGTCGGGTTTTCCGTCCCATCGGACTATGAGAGTGAGGGAATAGAGAGTGCACCTGTGTCTGCGCACACACTTGTGCACTATAATATCTCCCGCGCAGATGGCTAATCTCTGAGCAGGTTGGCCGCCGTGATCGGATTCGGTCGGGAGGACATTATTATTAATATTATAAAGAGGAAAATTTGTTTGTTTGTTTGAATTGAATAGACCTCAATAGCCCAACGGTTAAAGGTGCAAGGTCGCAGGTTCGAATCCCACCCGTTGCACTATTGTCGTACCCACTCCTAACACAAGCTTTCCGCTTATTTGGAGGGGACAGGAGGATATTAGTAAACTCCAATTTGACTAATATTCTTTTTTTTTAAATCTGCGATCATAATGTTAACATTATAATCATGTTAACATTATAATATTCTCCCTATAGTGAATAAGAATATTATGCTAGTGTCCGTGTAGTTCTCTGTTCCCTTGTAGCTCCCTAACGAATACACCGATTTTGATGCGGTTTATTTATATTTGAAAGACGTGATCGAGATGGATCTTAGCTATGATTTACGAAGAGCTGCTTAGGCGTTTGAAGAAGATGAAGCTCATTTGAAACTTGTCGCCGCCATATTGAAATTCTTTGTTATTGGACCGATTTCGTTCAAAATCGATATTTAGGCTTCTCTGGGGTCAAGATAGAGGAAATGGTTGCCAATATTTTAAAAAGTCCCCGCCATATTGAAATTCTATGTTATTGGACCGATTTCGTTCAAAATCGATATTTAAGGTTCCGTGGGGTCAAGAAAGAGGAAATGGTTGCCAAAATTTTAAAAAGTCCCCGCCATATTGAAAATCTATGTTATTGGACCGATTTCGTTCAAATCGATATCTAGGCTTCTCTGGGGTCAAGATAGAGGAAATAGTTGCCAAAATTTTAAAAATACCCCGCCATATTGAAATTCCACGTTATTGGACCGATTTCGTTCATAATCGATATCTAAGGTGCCCTAGGGTCAAAAAAGAGGAAATGGATGCCAAAATTTTGAAAGGTCCCCGCCATATTGAAATTCAATGTTATTGGACCGATTTCGTTCAAAATCGATATTTAGGCTTCTCTGGGGTCAAGAAAGAGGAAATAGTTGCCAAAATTTTAAAAATACCCCGCAATATTGAAATTCTTTGTGATTGGACCGATTTCGTTGAAAATCGATTTGTAGGCTTCCCGGGGGTCAAGAAATTGTATATGGTTGCCAAAATTGGAAAAGTCCCGGCCATATTGAAATTCTTTGTTATTCGATCGATTTCGTTCAAAATCGATATTTAGGTTTCTCTGGGGTCAAGAAAGAGGGAATGGTACCTAAAATTTTAAAAAGTCCCCGCCATATTGTAATTCTTTGTTGTTGGACCGATTTCGTTCAAAATCTATATTTACGGTTCCCTAGGGTCAAGAAAGACGAAATGGTTGCTAAAATTTTCAAAAGTCCCCGCCATATTGAAATTCTTTGTTATTCGACTGATTTCGTTGAAAATCGATATTTAGGTTTCTCTGGGGTCAAGAAAGAGGAAATGGTACCTAAAATTTTAAAAATCCCCGCCATATTGAAATTCTTTGTTGTTGGACCGATTTCGTTTAAAATCTATATTTAAGGTTCCCTAGGGTCAAGAAAGAGGAAATGGTTGCCAAAATTTTCAAAAGTCCCCGCCATATTGAAATTATATTTTATTGGACTGATTTCGTTCAAAATCTATAGTTAGGCTTCCCTGGGGTCAAGAAAGAGGAAATAGATGCCTTTTTTAAATTTTGGCAACCATTTCCTCTTTCTTGACCCCAAAGAAGCCTAAATATCGATTTTGAACGAAATCGGTCCAATGACAAAGAATTTCAACATGGCGGTGACCGTTTAAAATTTTGACAATCATTTCCTCTTTCTTGACCCTAGGGCACCTTAAATATAGATTTTGAACGAAATCGGTCCAATAACAAAGAGTTTCAATATGGCGAGGATTTTTTAAAATTTTAGCAATTATTTCCTTTTTCTTGACCCTAGGGCATCTAAGATATCGATTTTTAACGTAATCGGTCCAATAATACAGAATTTCAATATGGCCGGGACTTTTTACAATTTTGGCAACCATTTCCAATTTCTTGATCCCAGGGCACCTGAGATATCGATTTTGAACGAAATCAGTCCAATAAAATATAATTTCAATATGGCGGGGACTTTTTAAAATTTTGGCGACCATTTCCTCTTTTTTGACCCCAAAGAAGCCTAAATATCGATTTTGAACGAAATCGGTCCAATAAAATAGAATTTCAATATGGCCGGGACTTTTTAAAATTTTGGCAACTATTTCCTCTTTCTTGACCCCAGAGAAGCCTAAATATCGATTTTGATCGAAATCGGTCCAATAACGAAGAATTTCAATATGGCGGAGACTTTTTAATATTTTGACAACTATTTCCTCTTTCTTGACCCTAGGGCACCTTAGATATCGATTTAGAAAGTAATCGGTCCAATAATATAGAATTTCAATATGGCCGGGACTTTTTACAATTTTGACAACCATTTCCAATTTCTTTACCCCAGGGCACCTTAGATATCGATTTTGAACGAAATCGGTCCAATAACATAGAATTTCAATATGGCGGGGACTTTTTAAAATATTGGCAACCATTTCCTCTATCTTGACCCCAGAGAAGCCTAAATATCGATTTTGAACGAAATCGGTCCAATGACATTGAATTTCTATATGGCGGGGACTTTTTAAAATTTTGGCAACCATTTCCTCTTTCTTGACCCCACGGAACCTTAAATATCGATTTTGAAAGAAATCGGTCCAATAACATAGAATTTCAATATGGCGGGGACTTTTTAAAATATTGGCAACCATTTCCTCTATCTTGACCCCAGAGAAGCCTAAATATCGATTTTGAACGAAATCGGTCCAATAACATAGAATTTCAATATGGCGTGGACTTTTTAAAATTTTGGCAACCATTTCCTCTTTTTTGACCCCAAAGAAGCCTAAATATCGATTTTGAACGAAATCGGTCCAATAAAATAGAATTTCAATATGGCCGGGACTTTTTACAATTTTGGCAACCATTTCCTCTTTCTTGACCCTAGAGAAGCCTAAAATCGATTTTGAACGAAATCGGTCCAATAACAAAGAATTCCAATATGGCGGTGACTTTTTAAATTTTGGCATCCATTTCCTCTTTCTTGCTTATTCGATACGATCGCTACGATCCCTGTGTCGTATCGTATGGTTGTGATCCGATCCGAATCATTATAAATGCGAAAGTGTGTTTATTGGTTTGTCCTTCAATCACGCCGCAACAGAGCTACGGATCGACGTGATTTTTTTGCATGGGTTTATTTGAAGACCTGGAGAGTGATAGGCTACTTTTTATCCCCGAACATCAAAGAGTTCCCGAGGGATTTTAAAAACTAAATCTACGCAGACGAAGTCGCAGGCATCAGCTAGTCGATCTATAAAAAATGATAGTGTAGACTGGCATTCAAATTCACTCACGGAACGCCGAAAACGCAACTCGATCGCAGCGTTCGATCGCGGCATCGCGCAGCAGACTCTAGAACAGAGCTACTACTAAATAGAAACGATCAAACCGATTCACGATACTCGCTCGACATCAACAAACGAGTGTCTCATGTTATGTCATCATCGTCGGGCATCGGTTTCGTCGTTTCTATTTAGGCCCACCCGACTACAGAAACGTGTACCAACGAAAATTATTTTTAATCGACTTCAAAAAAGGAGGAGATTCTCCATTCATCGGAATCTTTTTTTATGTATGTTTTACTGATTACTCGATTATATTCCTTTTTACTGGCGCGGGCGTTTGAAATCGGTTTTTTAAAAATATTTTTTTTATATATTAACTAGATGATGCCCGCGACTTCGGCCGCGTAGATTAAGGTTTTTTAATTCCCGCGGAAACTCTAACTTTTTGGAATAAAAAGTAGCCTATGTACTAATCCTGGGTATTAGCTATCTCCATTCTAAATTTCAGCCAAATCGGTTCATTCGTTGTGAAGTTATAGAGTAACAAACATCCATTCATCCATACATCCTCACAAACTTTCGCATTTATAATATTATATATACTTAGTAGGATTATTATACTTTGTGGCGTTTGAAGTCGGATTAAAAAAAAAAATTGTCGGATTTGTAAAGAAATAAATGATGACCAAATAATATTAATAAAACATTACATTATAATAAAACATACCAAAAAAATATTTATGATTTGTTTTTATTAAAGTCCAAATTTTATGTGTCACACTTTCAACGCTCATGAAACTGAACCTTGCACACAAGAAACTTATGTGCTGAAACGAAAAGAATTTGGACCATACTACCGTCAGCTAATTGCGCATTTTTATATTGGAACTTGAGAGTTAATTTTTTTTTCGTTTTGTACAAAGTTCTTGTGGAAAGTCCTTTAGTTTTATGGTTGGAACGCATCTTTAAAATATGAATGGTGATTCAAAAATAACCCATGATAAATAAAAGTACATAATTAGGTAGGTAAGTAATTTATCTCTAAATAAAGTAATGAATACTTACTCTACTTATTTTTTATATTTATAATCTGAAAAATAAAATTACTTTATGCATTTTATACTTAATATAAGTAATCTGTTGATCGTGGTCTACTGAAATATTTCATACTGCGGCGTAGCGCTGAGGTCTCGAGAATAGAGTAGTGCAGCGCGCCGAGCGAGACGCGTGAGGCGCGCGCGGGCGGCACCCCACACCTCACCTCCTAAAATCGTGCCTCGCGTTGAAATGTATCGCCTTAGGTATTTAAAATCCCTTAGAAACCCGTTGTTTTTCCAGGATGAAAAATAGCCTATGCCACTCTCCAGGTCCTCAACTATATCTACCGATGCAAAGACGTCGATCCGTTGCTGCGTGATTGAAGGACAAACCAAAAAACCAGCAAACAAACACACAAAGCATTTATTAGTATCTACTAGCTGTATCCGGCATGCGTTGCAACTTGCAATGACATGTAAAGTGTAAAGAAATTAAGTTATAGATTTTTTTGGGCCAGGAACCTTCGCGGGCGTCCCCAGAACACCCTACCAAAGTTTTATCACAATCTGATCAATGGTTTCGGAACGCATAGAGGACTAACATAAAATAGAAAGTGGTAGATAATAGATTCATCGACTATTCAAAAGCACTTGTAAAAGTTTATTTGAATAAAAAATTAGCAAGAAAAGGTTAGAATTATTTTGCTATAATCCGCCAACAGAAAAAATCTGTATGGTCAAACATGCATTAACAAGCTAAAAACTAACTTAACTGTTAAGCGACTGCAGAAGCCACAAATGCTACGGAGACCCAATATTGTACCGCGAAAATATCGAACACAATGCCAAATTCACATTCAAAAAAGTGTCGGTTTCAAAAAAGTGTCGATCCGTCTAGGGCCCCCCTTCCGAGTTCCGCCCCGCGCGATAAGGAACTACGTTCCAATATTTCTATTCTATTCTATTATAACATTGATTTTTATATAAAGAAGGTTGATGTGTATATTTTGTTAACATTAAAGCTCGCAAAGTAAATGTCGTTTCGACCTAACAGGTCACTCTGTTCAAGGAACGCAACTTTCGTTCGTAAACTTTAGCATTAATGGTTCTTCAGCCTACGAGTATGTACCTATTAGGTAGGTAGACTAGGTACATAATGATTCGAGTTGGGTTGCCAACCATAATTATGTGAATAGAACACGCATCAGATCGCAGCACACGCAATCATTGCTAAAGTAATCATCATCGTCGTGACCATCAGTAACCCACTATTGAGCGCGGGTCTCCTCCCAGAGAAGGGTTTAGGCCAGGGGTTCCCAAAGTGGTCGATATCGACTCCTTTGGGTCGAAATCGAAAACTGATTTTGGGGGTCGACGAGGTCTAAAAATTGACCCCTATTAATAACACAAGTTCTTATTTGAAACTTTCAAGATACTGTTTAAGTTGTGATACATGTTATAAGAATGATTAATATTTTAGTAGAAAGTACTATCATTGTTGTACTTTTTACGTAATTTGTATTAATAATTATTAATTACACTTGATATTTACTGAATTTTATGTAAGTATAGGTATTTATTTAATTTTGATGAGAAAATTATGTCGAGTTTACTCACATAACCAACGGCAAAGTTTTTAAACTGATTGTAATTTAAGTATTTTGTATCAATAGGAAAAAACTAGAGATTAGATTTTTAAAGTACTTAATTTGGCTATGGGGGTCTGAAGTATCAGTTCATTTTGGAAAAGGGGTCTCTTGCCCAAAATAGTTTGGGAATCCCTGGTTTAGGCTATAATCCACCACGCTGGCCCAATGCTAATTGGTGGACTTCTCACACCTTTGATAACATTACGGAGAACTTTCAGGCGTGCAGGTTTCCTCAAGAAGTTTTCCTTCACCGTTGAAGCATATATATGTACCTATATATACTGGATGACATTTTCCAGCGTCTCGGAAAAAATATGGTGTGATAAGTTAATGGAGTAGAAGCCCATGGCATCGTTCTTTTCGCAATATTGATAGAATTACTAGCTGAGCAAACTTCGTCCCGCCCGCCAGCAAAAATATTTAGGGGTGGGTCACCCTTATCATTTAGGGGTATGAAAAATTGGTGTTGGCCGATTCTCAGACCTACCCGATATGCACACAAAATTTCATAAAAATCGGTCCAGCCGTTTCGGAAGAGTTTGGTTACAAACACCGCGACATGAGAATTTTATTATATTAGATTTTATATAATATAAGAAGAATCATAATAAGTTAGTAAAACTAAAAAAAAAGTAACGATGCCATTAGCTTCTATTCCATTTACTTATCACACCCTATTTTTTCCGAGACGCTGGAAAATGTCATCCGATATAAATATTAATAACTAGCTGATGCCCGCGACTTCGTCCGCGTGAATTTAGTTTTTTGTTTTTTTTTTAATATTAAAACCTTCCGTGGAACTTAAGCAACATACAAAAAAAAAATTAACCGAATTGGTCCATCCATTCTTGAGTTATGCGCTTACCAACATTCATTTTTATTTATATAGTAACTAAAACGCTCGTAACTCCGAAAAGTCAGAGGTGCGTGCCCGGGATCGAACACGCGATCCCCCGAAAAGGTGACAGCAGTCCTAACGCTAAAGCTGTAACCACTAAGTAACATACAGTAGTTTAAAAAATTCTTTTTAAAAAACTGACTTCAAACGCCCGTGCCACTACAAAGTATAAAATTTATTGTTGATATTTTAATAACCGCTCGACCGATTTCGATAAAATTTCAATGGGACCACATGGGAAACAATAAAATAATTTTCCAAATTGGTTTAGGCGTCTTTGAGTAATCAGTAAACTTACATAAAAAAAAGATTCCGACTAAATTGATAACCTCCTCCTTTTTTGAAGTCGGTTAATTATATTAGTCCTACAAATTGTAGTGATTGGTTGAATTTTTCTCTAATAGAATCTCTCGCTATCGCTACAACAATGTATTGTAGCCATAGCGAGAGATTGTCGGCCAATTAGAGGTTTGCATACATTTATAGAGCAGTGGTAGCCTTGTGGTTAAGACAGCGGTCTCTTATTTTGGCGGGTCACAGGTTCGATCCCGGGCACCTCTGACTTTTTGGAGTTATGTATGTTTAAGCAATCTAGATATACTTTAAAAAGGAAAAGGTGACTGACTGACTGATATCTATCAACGCTCAGCTCTAACCACTGCACGGATGCCGCTGACATTTGGCATACAGACAGCTATTATGACGTAGGCATCCGCTATGGAAGGTTTTATGAAAATTCAACCCCTAAGGGGGTAAAATAGGGGGCTGAAAAATCGAACTTAACTTGAGCTTTTTATATCACATGCTTCAACGGTGAAGGAAAACATCGCGAGGAAACCTGCACGCCTGAGAGTTCTCCGCAATGCTCTCGAAGGTGTGTGAAGTCTGTCAATCCGCATGGGCCAGCGTGGTGGGCTATTGGCCTAAAGTTTAGGCCAATAGCCCATCTGCTCTCAGTATGAGATGGTTTAGGCCCTAAACCATCTCACACTGAGAGCAGATCCGTGTCTAGTAGTGAAATCTCGATGGATGATGATGATAGGTATTTATAAATCACTATTAAATTAAATATATTTATGAATAGGTAAGTATTTAGGTCATAAGAAGGCTCAGGGTCACTCAGCGAGCGATGGAGAGAGCTATGCTCGGAATATTCCTGCGAGATCAAATCAGAAATAAGGAGATCCGTAGGAGAACCAAAGTCACCGACATAGCTCAGCGAGTCGCGAAATTGAAGAGGAAATGGGCGGTCAAATAGTTCGAAGAGCACATAGTTCGAAGTGCAAGAAGGCACATAGTTGAAGAAGGCACATAGTTCGAATGTCGTTCGGGTCCCAAGGTGCTGGAGTGGCGACCCCGCACCGGGAAACGCAGTGTTGGTAGACCCCCACTAGGTGGACCGACGACATCAAACGAGTCGCAGGGAGCCGCTGGATCCAAGCCTGTGAAAGTCCATGCAGGAAACCTTTGTCCGGCAGTGGACGTCTATAGGTTGATAAAGAAGAAGAAGATGTACCTATTTAGGAACTTCATTTTATTTGATTTTAAAATTAATTTGTAACCGACTTATTTTTAGTAGGTAATGTTTTGTAATCAAGGGGCAAAAGATCATGTTTTCTGGCGATTTAAGACCTTTCTCCAGCAGCGATGTCTATCGATTAATATCGTTATTTTGAAAAGAGCAACTGCTGAGTTTCTTGCCGGCTCTTCTCAGCAGAATCCGCTTTCCGAACCGGTGGTAGAGTCATGACTTGTCATAAGAGCCACAGGTTGGCCTACGTGAAATAAATAATTTTGAATTTTGATTTTTTTTTAATATTGCCGACGAATATTTTACTACATTAATTTCGTAAACAAAACACGACAATAAAGTTTAATTATGCTCTTTAAGGCACTCACCAGAAATTTTTATCCAAGCAGCATATAAATAAAAATAAATAAATAAGTAACCTCAGTTAACCTAAGTTAAGTTAACCTAATCACAAATACACAAATAACACTAAATATCGAGAAGCACAAGTGAAATCCACTACGCGTCTGCACTTCGAGACATCGTCAAGTTTTGTGCAGTGTAACGAGACAACTCGAAGCTTGTGGAGGGAAAATATCATTGGAAGCTTCGCGAGGACTTTTTGAACTATTTAGACTTTATTAGAAGAGAATAAAATAATACACATTGTTTCTTCTTTAGTCTTCACTAGGAAAACCGGTACTGTGAAAACCTTATCAAGATTGCCTAAATTTATTTACTTGAGGTGGGGAGTAGCTGATTTTCATCTGAGTGCGCGACGTAAAGGAGTAGTATTTGGTAATGTGTTTATCAGTCTATGTATGTACGTAATAATACGAATATGTATGTAGGTATGTATGTTTATTCCTTTGTGGCACTCTAGAGACGTGCGTGGGGCGATTTTGATAAGTGGCACGTCGTTAGATTCGCCATGCCAGCGCGAGTGTCTTCGTTTACACGGGAACATAAAAATTTGAAAAACTCAAAATGGCGGATGTTCAACGCCATAATGTAGGGTTTTTTCAAATCCTATTGATTGGGGTATCAATTTAAAGGGTTTGAAAAGTTGATTTAGTACGAAAATATACGAGTATTTTTAATTTTTTTTCTCATAAATTTGATAATTGATGTTTTCTTTCATTGATATTCTTTAAAGTAGTCGAGTTTTTATTCTTTTTTAATTTAATATTTTGCTTGCCAATTCAAAAACTTCCAGAAAATCAAGCTTCTTACGAGGGCCAAAGTGCTATTGAAAATCAGTTATAGAACAAGTGAAAAAAATTTAAAAAAAAACAAGCTTTTAGTAGATGGCTACATCATCAGACCCTGGATATCATCTAGACCCAGAGTACTTGTCAAGACACGTGAAACGAGCCCACATTCAGTGGGGCTACGTCGTTTTATTACAGAGTTCCGATAGCCATCTTTCACCTCCATCATCAGATCAGCTCCATGTCACAATAATATTGCATTGTCATCTGATTTACGTATACATGCAAAATTTCAGCTCAATCTGAAACCGGGAAGTGGTTCAAATTCATCTTGCAAGATTTGACCTAAACATACATACTCGTACATTGCAAGTTAAATAAAAGCTTGTAAGAACAGTTTACTTGTAAAATAGTATAATCAAATTTCTTACGAGGCCCAAAGTGTTATTAAAACTCAATTATAGAAAAACAGTTTACTTGTATAATAGATATAGATAAGTATAGCTAGAGATTTAGTCACCCGCGCGGTGCAGTTCCCAGCAATTACGTCCCATTGATCACGAGATAAACGTTTTTGCCGGTAATTTCACTTCGCAACAATGAGAACGAACTGTTGTATCATACGTGCATACCTTGCTTTATATGACTTTACGTAATTGCTAAATCATTGTTGATTTGCGGCTGATTGAACTGGTAAACAGTGATAGCCTGGTGGTTAGGACTGCGGTCTCCTATGATAGCCTACCTCTTTGACTTGTCGCAATTAAATATCACATGCTTCAACGGTGTGAAGGGAAACGGTGTGAGGAAACCTGCACCCCCGAGAGTTCTCCATAATGTTCTCAAAGGTGTGTGAAGTCTGCCATTTCACATTGGGCCAGCGTGGTGGACTATGGCCTAATCCGGGCCCGTTGTGAGCCGGCGTTGGGATGAGATGATGAATAAACGGCTGGTTTTCTTTTAAGAACGTACCACATCCTAAAAATTTAAAAATTGAAAGTCAAAAATTTCATCCAAATATTTAGAGTAGGTACCTAGTTATAGCTTGTTGATAATAATTAAGTGCCGATTTCAACAACGTTGAGTAACGTTAACCGTGGAATAAATTTTTTTTGGCAGAATTTTCAACACAAAAACTGTTAGCCCAATTTATTCCTCGGATAAACGTCCGTCGACATTCGGCACTTTTATCAGTACTGAGATTACAATATTATATTTTATCAATGAATTTTTAAGCTTTACAACCATAGACGTATTATCAGTCTACAACAGATTTGGATTTTGAATAACCTAATCCAAATATAAAATGACGTACTTAAGTAGTTTTAAAGTTAAATGTAGAAATGCAACCATAATTTCGTTAGTATCGTCACCGGCTCGTTGGTCTAGGGGTATGATTTTCGCTTAGGGTGCGAGAGGTCCCGGGTTCAAATCCCGGACGAGCCCAAACTCAATTTTGTTTTTTTTTTGTTTTTTAATTTCAACAATAAAATAAATAATCCCTTACAATTTCACAAGAATTCATCATAAATTAATTTAATCATGACATTCAGTTTATATGGATTGGACTCGCTCATATAGATTGTAGATGGTAGTCAGTTCTTGTCAGTTTTTAAAGTAAAAATATTTAAGTATAATTTTTTTTGACGTGATAACGTCTTATAAATCGATGAACACGCGCGGAACAAGCGATAGAGAGGCACGATCGGCCCAAGCGTTGGCTTGTGACTTGTTTCTTTATGACGTTATCACGTAAAACTATCGTCCGTAAACCGACTTTACAAACAACCAATTTCTTTATTGATAGATAGGCTTGCGCTTGACGACAATCAACGCTGGGAAGCACTGATGAGGTCTAGGTTGGATCGCGCTTGCCTAGAAGATACCTATTCACTCTTGCCTTGAAGGTACTCAAATTATAGGTGGCAGGAAACACGGATGCTGGAAGGGTGTTCCACACCTTGGCGGTTCGTTTCAGAAACGTTCAACTGAAGCGTTTCGTGCGTGTAAGTCGGATTTCTACCACGTAAGGATGCCTATATGTAAGCAGTGACCGGCCTAGTGGTTAGGACTGTGGTCTCCTATTCGGGGGGTCGCAGGTTCAATCCCGGGTACGCACCTCTGACTTTTCGAAGTCAAGTGCGCTTAAGCAATTAAATATCACTTGCTTCAACGGTGAAGGAAAACATCGTGAGGAGACCTGCACACCTGAGAGTTCTTCATAATGTTCTTGAATGTGTGTGAAGTCCGCCAATTCGCATTGGGCCAGCGTGGTGGACTATGGCCTATAACCCTTCTCTGAGAGGAG
Source organism: Oeneis ivallda (assembly GCA_029955525.1). Lineage (NCBI taxonomy): Eukaryota > Metazoa > Arthropoda > Insecta > Lepidoptera > Nymphalidae > Oeneis > Oeneis ivallda. The sequence continues at coordinate 13,908,025 of JARPMR010000029.1, read as the reverse complement.
ACCTGCGCTCAGTAGTGAGCCGTTGATGGGTTGCTAATGATGATGATGGTGAAGGATGCCAACGCTCACGACGTCTCGCAGTTCTGTGGTAAAAAGGTGAAGAAGGTGCAAGGTTGTGAAGTTCCTTAGCGCACTCGCCAAAGTAGGTCTAAGTATAGAAGACCGATAGACAGGCGACATTGCGTCGGTGCTGCAGACTGAGCATTTTCGCCTGCGTTAGTGATGATCACCTAGTAGAGGTACTTTACATTAGTATATTACACTAGCTGACCCAGCGAACTTCGTAGCGCAAATAAAAATATTTAGGGGTGAGTCACCCTTATCATTTAGGGGTGTGAAAAATAGATGTCGGCCGATTCACAGACCTACCCAATATGCACACAAAATTTCATAAAAATCGGTCCAGCCGTTTCGGAGGAGTTTGGTAACAAATACATGAGATCTTTATATATTAGATAAAACATCGAGTAGGAACGACTGATATCAATAAAATCTATAAAACATGGTGTCAGCCTAATCTGGAAACTATTTAGGAGATTTATTTTTGAACTAGTCAGAAATAAAATAATTCCAAAAAAAAGACTTTAGTTTTCCAAAAAAATATCTTTATTTAATTCAACATAATATTTTCTTAAATGTAACAACATTAACATAGCTTAAGTTCAATTGTATTAAATAAATAATTGATAATTTAAAACTTGTCTTAGACTAGGGCCACAAATAATTGAATATAAAAATAAATAAAAAAAAACCCGGTGATATTTTATTTCAAAAAATACTTAAGTAGTTATTTTAACTGGTAGGTAAAGAAGAAAAAAAATCCACATGCTCTGTGAAAGTTATATTAACTGAAAAGTTAACTAACATTTGTTTGAAACTATTTGAAACTATTTTACTAATTATTTAACTACTATTAACTATTTTTTTATTTTCAACTATGTATTTGAAACCTGTAACACACATTTTTACGAACGATAAGTAAAACCATTTTTTACACCTTATACGATTGACCACTATAACTAATGACGAAAAACTACTCTGCCCCCTTAGCCAAGTTACTCTTCGTTGTATCTATTCTCTTTCTACGATCGGTAACGCTTAAAGGTTTGGCTAGGGCTAAACTAGATGGCGCTGCAGCTGACCAAAGACAGAAGTATATTGATTATATTTCGCGGCATTTTGTATTATAAATGTTTTTTTAACATTTAAAATGCATAAATTATTCACTGTAGTGTCCATTTAAAATGCACACTATAGTAAATGAGATAATTTTATTATTGTACCTTGTACGAGTTTCAAAATCGCAAACTAGATGGCGCTGTAGCCCTAACCAATCCAAGCGTTAACGATCAAAGTAAGAGAATAGAAACAATCCAATGTAACCAGCCCCTGTAGCCAAGTTACACTTCAATGTATTGTTTCTCTTTCTACGATCGTTGTCAGTTGAAGTTTCGGCTAGGGCTAGACTAGATGGCGCTGCAGCTGATCAAAGACAGAAGTGTATTGATAATATTTCGCGGCATTTTTTATTATAAATGTTTTAAATGCTAAAAAAACAATATAGAACGCCGCGAAATATTATCAATGTTTCTGTCCTTGATCAGCTGCAGCGCCATCTAGTCTAGCCCTAGCCAAAACCTCAAGTGTCAACGATCGTAGAAAGAGAAACGATACAACGAAGTGTAACTTGGCTAGAGGGGCAGATTTTAAAATTCAGCAGTAGGCATACACTTTAGGATTCAGGTCAGCCTTTGTAATATAAATCTTTACGTTTAATAGCTAAGGGAGTACAGCAATAATGCGAACGAAGTTGTGAGTAACAATTTTGTTATCATGCTGCAAAAGTTCTCAGTTTAACGAACTTATACCAACTGCCATAGTTCTCGGATTTTGGAGCCCAAACGTACCTACCTATCCCCTTAAATACTAGTCATAAAATAATCATCAGGGGGACAAGGATCACTCGTGTCAATCGGTTTGTATCTGTAAATTTTACCCTTAGTAGCAATTATGACATTGTTCCTGTGGTCAAAAGCCATTCCTGTAATTTTGAAACCCAACTGCCCAATCTTAACTGGCAAAATACTTTTTGTTGACAGCTTAAACAATGATCCTTTCACAGCTACTATGGCTTCATCGTTGTTATTTAAACGTAGGATATACTTCAGTTCTCTGGTAAACCCTTTGTATTGTATAGGTTCGTAGAAATCAGTAGAAAAGAAGTACAATCTTCCGTCTACGTATTCGTAGAATACATTTCCTCTCTTGTCCAATACAAAACTGTATGCTTTTGGAATTTTCTCGAAACGCTTGACAGCTGCAGATCCGTTTATAAACTTGAATATCTCATGATTGGATCCAGTTGTTATGTACATTTGGTTATCAGTTTTATCAATGAATATACTGCGAACGTCGTCGTCACCTAAAAGTAAAGTGAAATTTATTGCACAAAAAAATACTGGTTAGACAACAGACGGTCTTGTCACTTTTCCAGGCAGTCGAGCAGAGGATTCCTGGAAAAGGCATTTTGTAGAGGGAAAATATTTTGTATTTTTCCACAGAAAGACGTAATTGAATAATTAGCAATACTCGTAGTTTAAAAAACTAATAAACACGCTTTTGTGGATAACCGAATTAAAAAGTAGAAAATAATTTTCAATAAGTTTAAAGTAAGAACAGAATGATTAACAAAAAAAATACTTTATTGTAAGAAAGCGTGGGGTGTTTTATTAGATATTAGGGTTCCGTACCAAAATGGTAAAAATGGAACCCTTATGGTGAGACTTTCTCCGTCCGTCCGTCCGTCTGTCAAAGTCGATTATTTCAGTAACTATTAAAGCTATCGACATGAAATTTGGCATAGTTGTGTATAATAGTGGCCCAACATCATTGGAATAAAGAAAAATCGAAAATTATTTTTAGTTTTATTAAAAAAGGGGGAAAATCGGGGGTTTGAAATTTCAAAGTAAAATAACTATACCCAGTGGCGTATCATATGAAAGGCCTTTATTTGTGCATTCTAAAGCAGTTTTTTATTTATTTTTATATATAATAGTTTTTGAGTAATCGGCCAAAATGTCGAAAAATATACCGTTCCCCCCCCCCCTCTTATCTCCGAAGTTTACCAATCGAAAAATCTGAAATAATTATGGTCAATAGAGGTTTATGTATATTTTACAGGAAAAATAAAAGCAACGCGAAAATTATTTTAGTTTGATTAAAAAAGGGGGAAAATCGGGGGTTTGAAATTTCAAAGTAAGATAATTATACCGAGTGCGGTATCATATGAAAGGCCTTTACTTGTGCATTCTAAAACAGTTTTTTATTTATTTCTATATATAATAGTTTTTGATTAATCGGCCAAAATGTCGAAAAAAATACCGTTTCCCCCCCCTTATCTCCGAAGTTTACCAATCAAAAAATCAGAAATAATTATGGTCAATAGAGGTTTATGTATATTTTGCAGGAAAAATAAAATCGACGCGAAAATTATTTAAGTTTAATTAAAAAAGGGGGGAAATCAGGGGTTTGAAAGTTCAAAGTAAGATAATTATACCGAGTGGGGTATCATATGAAAGGCCTTTATTTTTGCATTCTAAAACAGTTTTTTATTTATTTCTATATATAATAGTTTTTGAGTAATCGACCAAAATGTCGAAAAAAATACCGTTCCCCCCCCCCCCCCCCCCCCCCTTATCTCCGAAGTTTACCAATCGAAAAATCTGAAATAATTCTGGTCAATAGAGGTTTATGTGTATTTTACAGGAAAAATAAAATCAACGCGAAAATTATTTTAGTTTAATTAAAAAAGGGGGAAAATCAGGGGTTTGAAATTTCAATGTAAGATAATTATACTGAGTGGGGTGTCTAATGAAAGGCCTTTACTTGAGTATTCTAAAACAGTTTTTTATTTATTTCTATATATAATAGTTTTTGAGTAATCGGCCAAAATGTCAAAAAAAATACCGTCCCCCCCCCTTATCTCCGAAGTTTACCAATCGAAAAATCTGAAATAATTATGGTCAATAGAAGTTTATGCATATTTTACAGGAAAAATAAAACCAACGCTCTAACTAGCATAGTTTTTTTTTATATTAACAATAAACCTCTACAAACAAAGTTAACGATAAATAAGCAAATTAATATAATATTATCGTTTTACTTTTACTTTTAGAGTACGGAACGCGCGAGTCCGCGAGTGCGCGAGTCCGACTCGCACTTGGCCGGCTTTTTTTTATGATGATGCTAATTTTAAAGACACTAACGGGTATCAGAGATGAAAAATTCGCTAAACCTGAGGATCCTGGCAAGGATAATGGGACAAACTATAGGTATTTAAATTATTGCATTGCCATCGGTCCTTGATAAAGTATGCGAAGTTTCAAATCAATCCGACGTTTTGGATGAAAATCAAGTCCGAAAATTCTGTTACATAGATGCATATACATACCAAGCTAATAAAAGCGTGTTAAGGATGATTATACGAGTCTGCCCGCGAAATTCAAATTTAATTTGGTTTTTCGCAATTTATAAACTAATACGACAAACTAGGCTAATGGCATTCTGATTGCGCCAGTAGAATTATCATCTTTACAGGTTTACATAAAAATCTTTACTTGAAAGTGAGCAGTTTAAGAAATTAATCAAAATACTGAGTTGGACGTGAGTTACTCACAAATTAGTCGATATTATTTTGATTAATTTCTTAAACTGGACACTTTAAAGATTTTTATATAAACCTGTGAAGATGATACTGCCATTGGCGCAATTAGAATGCCATAAGCCTACTTTGTCGTATTAGTTTACAAATTGAGAAAAACCAAATTAAATTTGAATTTCGCGGGCAGACTCGTATAATCCACCTTAATATCAGTTTAATTTGTCTATATTGGCCATGGCTAGTTACCTGGAGCCTACCGTCAAAGACGTGCCGCCAAGCGATTTAGCGTTCCGGCACGATGGCGTGCAGAAACCGCTTAAGCGGTAATGAGTTTAAATATAATTGTCATACCCTCTTGCAAGTTAACCCACTACCATCTTTGAGCACATCTTCACTTACCATAGTCAAGGGCTAGTTATCCAATTTGTTAATTATTCAGGTGATAAAAGGCGACATACAGACCGCGAGGTTGACGGAAAAGTGCTTTCTTCAAATAGACTCGGAGACCTAAATTCGCTGATCGCTCGGTCAAAAATTGCTCTAAGCGCTGAGAGTTCTTAAGCCATAATAGCAGTAGGCTAATATTTAAAGAATAAGAACTTCTAGAAGGAATAAAAAACTATCGATATAGCTCAGCGAGTCACGAAGTTGAAGTGGAAATGGGCAATAGTTCGAAGAACTGATGGTCGTTGGTAGGTCTCAAGGTACTGGAATGGCGACCCCACACCGGGAAGCGCAGTGTTGGCAGACCCCCCACTAGATGGACTGGCGGCATCAGAAGCTTCGCAGGAAGCCAATTGATACAGGCGACGCAAGACCGCAGCCTGTGGAAGTCCTTTCTTCAGCAGTGGACGTCTATCGGTTGATAAAGAAGATGAAGGAAACGGTTTTAGGTGTTCTTTTAGCATTAGATATAAAAAATTATATTACCTATTGGACGTTCAGCATTTATTTCTGTTCTTGAATAATCATAGACTATTATACCCTGATTAGTGCCAATGTAGATCACGTTGTTTGCCGAGTCCACACCAACGCATTGGCCAATCAATTCATCTGATACGGGTAATTCTTTTATGCCTAGAGAGCCATGTTTCAGTAGATGGATACCTTTGGAAAGAAAGAATAACTGAATTACAATAATAACGCAAAATAAGTAAGTATAATTTTATGGAGCTGCAATGAAACACGCAATTAAGTATCACTTGATTCGACGGCGCAGGAAAATATCGTGAGGAAACCTGTATGCCCGAGAGCTCTTCATAATGTTCTCAAAAAGTATGTGAAGTCTGCCAATTTGTATTATGCTGTATGGCATAAAACCGTTCACTGAGAGGAGACTTGCGCTCAGTAGTGAGCCGTTGATGGGTTGCTGATGATGATGATGATGTGGCCTATAGCCCTTCTTTGAGAGGAGACCTACGCTTAGTAGTAATCCATTGATGGAGAACTGATGATGTTGATGATAATGATGATGGAAGCTGGGGGTCAACGCTAGCGTCTTAATAGTTTTTAAGTTACACCTTACTAAAAACTGCTTATATTCTTAGAACCCAGTCTATCCCAAACATAATAAATATATTTTGTTCATTAGTTTTTAAATAGAGTTTTAAGAGGACAGATTTGGGAGCTAACCCCTTTTTAGGGTTCCGTAGTAAACAATCCGTCTGTCTGTCTGTCTGTCTGTCTGTCCGCGGTTTAGCTCAGAGACTATTGGTACTAGAAATCTGTAATTTGGCAAGGGTATAAATATCAATCACGCCGACAAAGTGGTGAAATAAAATTGTGAAAAATATTTTTTTTAGGGTACCTCCCCTACATGTAAAGTGGGGATGAATTTTTTTTTCTCGTCTATCCCATAGTGTGGGGTGTCGTTGAAAAGGTCTTTCAAAAATATTGTGGGTGTGGGAACACCATTTTTCAATTCAGGGAACCGTTTGTGAAATATGATATTTTTAAGTGCTAAATTTTATTAGAGTCAAGTGTCCCCCCCCTCTCCCAGCTAAATGGTTGTATAAAAAATACAAGAAAAAATTCACAGCAGTAGTATATATAATGAATTTTAAAGGAAAACAATCACGGCTAAGTAGGGTTCATTAGTTAAAGAGTTATATCTTTTTTTTCTAAGTTAGGTATTACACGTAGTGTAAGTTGCATATTTTGTAATATATTATAGTATTTAAACCATGGAACTCAAAATGTATTCAATGTTCATAAATAAAATAAAATCACTATCCTAGGTCAGCAATAATATTTGAGATTATATTAATTTTTAGTGTAGCCAAGTGCGTGGCCCGACACGCACTTGGCCGGTTTTTATTTATCCCATGATTATGCCCCATCGTTACATATTATGTGATCAATGCAAGACCACCATAAATCTCAAACGCGATGCTAATAATTTACCTTTTGTATAATTCCTTTTAAGGAGCATGAAAAACGCGTTGCAAAGAGACTTACCCTTTGTATAATTCCTTTTATGGAGCATAAAAAATATGTTTTCCGTTCTAGGATCGATTGTGATTCCGGTGGCGTATCCATCTATGGTTGCTATGAGTTGCCTCTTGTAATATTCGCTGCCGATTTTCGTGCGATCGCATCTCTCAGTGGTCACTATCGCAATGACTGATGCGGATAGAATAGCAATTGTGCCTTTTAGCGCTAGCATGATGGTGTCATGACAGGCGGTAGTGGATGCTGAAACAAGTTTGAATGAATTTTTATTTATTAAGCTCAATTTTTTTCCCCCCACACACATGTATCTTATTTTGTAGTATAGTTCACACTTTAGACTTGCAGGAAGTCTAAAGTGTAAATCTAGTCCGTTGGTGTGTGGTCCCCTGTGGGTAAAAGCCTCCTCCATCTGTTGCCATCTCTGTCTGTCATTAATTCATTCAAAAGGTGAAAAACGCATAAATCTTTCGCCTTTTGAATGAATTAATGAATAAAAATATTCTTTAATTTCCTTCAGTTTTGATGAATTAGTCAAAATATTCTTTACTTTACTTTAGTTTTTAAAATCTCTCGGGGACTCTTTGATTTTCCGGGCTAAAAAGTAGCCCAACTATACCTACCCATGCAAAAAATCGATCCGTAGCTCTGTTGCGGCGTGATTGAATGACAAACCAACAAACAAACACACTTTCGCGTTTATAATATTAGTATGATTGTACCCGCAAGAACAAGTTTGACGTAAGATAATAAAAGAAAATAAAAGTTATGTAGACTTAAAAGAAAATTACTCATAGGCATCGATGTACTCATAGGGAACGTAAAAAATGTATTGATATTATTTTTGTTTAATCGAGATGTTTAATTTATTAGATAATAATTTCAAATAAAAAGAATTGCTTGTATAGAGAGCTAAAGGTTGGTATACGTATTGAAATTTATTCGCTAAAAACTGCGATCAAAAATTAGTACAGCTACAAATTGAAATATTTTGCGAAAGATCAAATAAAAATATTTTCACTTTTCATCAAATTAGAAAAAGACCCTAATTTCAATATAGGTGTAACTTAAAAAAAAAAAGACAAAAGTATATTTATTAGTTTGGAGGAAATCAAACATATTTCTTGCCGCTTTCAGAATAATCCGACAAAACCTGTTTAAAAATATATTAAAAAAGTTTCCTTTTTTCCATTTTTGCAACAAAAAAGTCTTACCGAAAAACTACCTACCCTATCTACTTTCTACTTTTATGGTAGAAATTCAGGCAAATGACAACTTTTTTTTCAAAATTGAAATCTTGACGTAGCTATACCGTACCTACTTACTACTTTAAGAAATGATAAAAAAAAATTTTGAAACAAAAATTCTGATCTGTGAATATAGAGTAGTTAGGTACTTTATATTTTTATGCTAGGAATCCGGGTAAGTATAAATAAAGAAATTACCTGATTGACTGTCCAACTCAAATGAACGACTAGCCTGACACTGGCTGGTGACTCGTCTTTATAAAACAGCTATTGTATTGACGTCTGTCCGTTTGTAAACAACGCCGACGGAAGTCACCGGAATAGCATGTTCCGAACATGATGAGATTATAATTTATTTTGGACCCTTCATCACCTCTACTAGCTAACAAGTGTAAATTTAAATTTTATTTTTAAATGCAAGCTTTTAGTAGCTATATCATTAGACTCTGGATATCATCTAGGATCAGAGTACTTGTTATGAGGAATCAAACGAGCCCAAACTCGATGGGGTTACGTCGTTTTATTACAGAGTACCGATAGCCATCTTCCGTCTCCATCATCAGATCAGCTCCATGTCACAATAATATTGCATTGTCATTCGATTTACACATAAATGAAAAAATTTCAGCTCGATCAGAAACCGGGAAGTGGGTCTAATTCATCTTGCAAGATTTGACCCAAACAAACAAATAAATAAAATAAACTGGTCAAGCTAAATAAAAGCTTGTAAAAATGATTTAATCAATGAATAAAAGATTATTTATTGTACACTAAGTAAAAAAACCGGCCAAGTGCGTGTCGGGCCACGCGCAGTGTAGGGGTTCCGTAGTTGCAAGTCACAAATATTATTGCTGACATTGTTGAATATTGGATATATCTAGAGTTCCATGGTTTAAATACATACATGGCATATTACATAATATCATATTTCACAAACAGATCCCTGAATCAAAAAATGGTGTTCCCACACCCACAAACCCACAATATTTTTGAAAGACCTATTCAACGACACCCCACTATGGGATAGACGAGAAAAAAAAATCGTCCCCACTTTACATGTAGGGGAGGTACCCTAAAAAAATTATTCTCCATAATTTTATTTCACCACTTTGTTGGCGAGATTAATATTTATACCCTTGTCAAATAACAGATTTCTAGTACCAATAGTCTCTGAGCTAAACCGCATACGGACGGACATGGCGAAACTATATGGGTTCCTTGTTTACTACGGAACCCTAAAAAAGTAGTGATAGCGTAGTGGTTATGACTGCAGTCTCCTATTCGGGGGGTCGCGGGTTCGATCCCGCGTAGACACCCCTGACTTTTCGGAGTTAGGTGCGTTGTAATTAAATATCACACCCTTCAACGGTCAGGGAAAACATCACGAGGAAACCTGCACGCCTGAGAGTTCTTCATGATGTTCTCAAAGGTGTGCGAAGTCTGCCAATGCGCATTGGGCCAGCGCGCAGCGTGGTGGACTATGGCCTATAACCCTTCTCTGAGAGGAGACCTGCGTTCGTATAAAATGTAGAATATGTCACCGGACCATCATCATCATCTCCTTGTCCTTATCCCACGCTATGTGGGGTCGGCACAACATGTCTTGTAAGCCATGTTGTAAGTGGTTGCTTGACATTTTACGACCGGCCGCCTGCCTGACGTCAACCCTCTTTGGGAATGCTTTTGTTGGTGGAAAGGATAGAACCGCCACCTTTCGGTTCAATAGGGTAGTGTTGGAATCCCCTTTTTTTAAATCTCAAGACGCGAGCGCCTGGCCTCGAATTCTGAACTGTACGCGGGCACTATGTATGTGGCGTCCATTATAAGACAGAATAACTTCGGTATCATCTTCATCATCAGGTTCTGTGTTCAAAACTGACCCCGGACCATAATATAACGAATCGATTGACACAACACATTACATCACATGAGGATAAAATCAGAACCCTCCTTTTTGACTGTACCGTAGTCGAGTAGGTACCTACTAAAATATAGAAAAGTATAGTCGAGTACTAAAATATATAAAAAAAATCTGGCACAAATCAGAACATCCTATAGATAAAATATTAGATGTAATAGAAAAGTGATGCAATGTATCTATGATAACATCCGAAGTGGAACAAAAGGGTGGGAAATAAGTACAAAAGGTTTAGTTTTATAATTGTACAAAGCCCTTCTATACCTACCTACCTGTAATTATAAACATAGACGATTCTTGTAGACCGACGTGAGCTCTCTACAATATAATATTATATCTTGGTAAATTTTTTGTCTTCACTTTTAACTTTTCAATTTATTTAGTCTATGGAGAGTGTTTTTAGGAATAATAATAACACTCATTTTCTAGTTAATTAAACATTTTTAATACGTGAAACAAGGATGAAAGGTGCTGGAGTGGCGACCCCACATCGGGAAGCGCAGTGTTGGCAGACCGACGACATCAAACGAGTCGCAGGGAGCCGCTGGATTCAGGCGGCGCAAGACCGATGCCTGTGGAGGTTAATGCAAGATACATTTGTCCAGCTGTAGACGTTTATCGATTGATAAAGAATACGTGAAACATACTCTACAGAGCTTATAAGGCTATCTTTAGTCTGTAAAATTGCGTTTTATAAAACGCAAATCTATCAAATGGGACCAGAAACAATTGTCTGAGCTCCTGCTTCTCAACAGCGCTCACAACTCCGCCAAGGATGTAGAAAAAACTCAACAGCCCAACGTATAAGGCGACTGTAAACTGAAAGGTCGCAGGTTCGAACCCCACCCGTTGCACTATTTTCGTACCCACCACTAGCACAAGCTTTCCGCTTATTTGGAGGGGAGGGGAGGATAAAATATTAGTCAAGCAAAATATTAAATAAAAAAGAATAAAAATCCCGACTGCTTTAAAGAATATAATTGCAAATATCAATTATCGTGAGAAAAATTAATTAAAAATATATTTCCGTAATCACCTTTTCAAACCCTTTAATTTAACTTAATAGGATTTGAAGAAAATCAATTTTTTGACCCACACATTATGGCGTTCAAAATCTGAATTTTTCTTATGATCTCGTTGACACTCGCGCTGGCATGGCATGGCGAATCTAACGACGCACTGTGGGCCGAAATTCGACTTTCATAGACATAGGGATAAAAAAAATAAGGGTCGTTTTTTTTGCGTGAAACGGCTTCTATTAATCAATACTATGCCTAAAAATATCATGGGATACAATTTGGTGCAGAAAATGTCGAGTTACAATTTTTTTACGAAAAAAATGTATGGAAAGTATAACAAAAGTCCGGATTTTTAAAAAAAAAGTGCACATCGAGTAATATGAAGTATGCCAAAAAATCATAAACAATTAGTACTATAACCGTGTGCAAGGATATAACGGTTATCCTTGCACTTCCGGAGTTATCCGGACTTTTGTTATACTTTCCATACATTTTTTTCGTAAAAAAACTGTAACTCGACATTTTCTGCACTAAATTGTATCCCATAATATTTTTAGGCATAGTATTGATTAATAGAAGCCGTTTCACGCAAAAAAAACGACCCTTATTTTTTTTATCCCTATGTCTATGAAAGTCGAATTTCGGCCCACAGTGCGACGTACCACTTATCAAAATCGGCCCACGCGTTTGGTCTATAGAGTGTCACAAAGGAACAAACATACATACATACATACATAGACTGATAAACACATTACCACTCCTTTGCGTCGCGCAGTCGGGTGAAAAAAAAAAGAAAACTGGAAGTTAATGACAGAGTTCAGAAATGGTTAATTAACCACACCAGATCTTTCCTTCCAAGGATAATATTATGTTGGTATCACCGCCAAAGACAGTGTGTTTCCAGCGGTGTTCCCAAGTCCCACTAAACTTTGATATAGGCGTTACTATCCAAGTGGCGGACATTTAAAAATAAAACAAACGTTAAATATAATAATAATTTATAGGTTTATTTCACTAAAATGTTATTTTTGGCAAAATATGTTACACAACTTTATGTTTATTGTTGACATGTACCCAACGTTCGATTCAAGTTGGCCGTCGACGACCGTTACAAAATGACGTCATACTGTACCGTTGACATAAAAAAAATTATTGTATTTTTTACTGTTACCATGGCTGTGAAGGAGGTTTTCTTTTTTGGGAATGCTTTTCATGGCAATCGAAGGGCGTGATTTTTAATTTCCTATTTTTCTCCTCTTCGAAGAAAGTCATGAATAAATTATTAAAGTACTTAGTAAATAGTCTGCGCTATACAAAACTTTTCCTTTTTTACTCATGGTAGAAAACTACACGCGAACAATAGTAACCAAACAACAATAACTAACTAATTTAAATTTAACAAAACAATTTAAAACGTAACAAACAAAAGTTTGGAACTGTACCTACTGACAATCCCGAGCGGTAAGTTTCTATCTGTACTAAGTGGGTCTGACTTGAGGTGCGGGGCGGGGAAGCGCAAGGAAGGTAGTGGCCAAATTGAATCGGATGTTTAGTATATAACATGTAATTTATTATTAGTTTTTACAGTTATCACTAAACTCATAAATAACACCACTTGTCGACAAAAATATAGTATTCTCGTGGAACGCTATGCCTGAAGGGACGAAATCTAGATCCATTAACTTCTTGGGGATCAATGAATCTGGTCTGAGCCAATATAGCCCATCGTTCGCTGCAAGAATTATCCTCCCATGAGTATCCAACGCCATCGCTCGTGCTGAATTCTTCGGTATCCCGACAAATTCAATAGCTTCTTGAAAGCCTTTGAGCAACATCTTCACATACTTCGATTCGCATTCGTAATACACATTTTCCTTCCTATCAACGGCTAGAATGAACGCGCATGGTACGTTTTCGACTCTATTTTTTTCGTTTGTAACTAAATCGATTGCGTATACTTCACTGTCCGGATATAATACTGCATATAGCTTGCTGCTAGATGCAGGTTTGAACAGTTGAGTTATGTCGTCTCCCTTGAAACCAATGAAATTGGCTTTGTTTGTTTTGTTCAAAACACTAAGACCGTCGTCTGTTGCGATGTACATCATGTTATTTTCTGCATCAACTGCCGCCGCCTGGCCGTTAACATTATCAATTTTGATCGGTTCTCCTTGCCTAATTAAATACTGGTCCATTTTAGTTTGCACATCGTCACTCTGTAGCGATTCTATATCGATTAAGGTGAAAAGTAGATCTTTATTATTCGGATTGACTACCAAGTTAGTTGGTAACCCTTTGATGGTTAGTAGGGATCTTTTCGTATATTTTTCACCGTCGAATATGGAGCAGTTTTCGGTGTAAACCGATGTTATTGCTAGGAGTATGATCGCTAAGCGCATTTTGGAACCTGGGAAAGAAAAAAATTGTTGAGAATTTATTTAAGGCACCGCTGTGCAAACGGAGACACATTTTGTAACCAACACAGAACTACATCACAGGTGTCTTTGTTCATCCTGCCCCCCGATTGTCTAAAAGTTGCTGATCAAATCGTCAAAGTTAGTTTCAAAGTAAAATAAACCATAACTTCATTGAATTAGAGCTCAATTTCGTTTATCCATTCTAAACGGTTGAGAATGGATACACGAAGTTGAGCTCTAATTCAATGCTGTTATGGTTTATTTTACTTTGACGCCGAATTTAGACGAATTGATCGGCAAATCTTACACAATCGCACTTCTGAAAGAAAGAATCTGTCTAATAAAAGCTAAGAGTGAAAAATTAAAAACAAACTTAAGTGATGGTTATTTTAATGTGTTAAACTAGAAATAAAGTATTTAATACAAACATTAATGCCTATGCCACTCTTCAATTCCGATTTAATTTGCACAACCACTCAGCTTCCAAAATAGCCCGCTACCATCTTAGACTACATCGTCACTCAGGTGAGGTCACAATAAAGCGCTATCTTGACATCAAATAAAAAATCACTATCACACCCACAACGTACCTAGTTAAATCAGGTTGAATCAAATAAAAAACTTACTTTTACGACGTAAAAGTTTGTTCGACGACTCACTAGCGATGCCCACAATAAACTGATTTATTTTCTGGTTAATTCCAAACTATAATTAATTATCCAATAAAGAGGCAACAAGTTCGACGAACGGTTATCAAAAATAGAGCGAAAACAAACCGTTTCCGGGTAAAGAAACTTTTTATCAAAACAATAGTTAGTTTTGTTATTGTTTGTTTAATAATTGGAATTTCGGCGAAAATGTTGAATCAATCCATAGTTTTGTTCAAAATGCATTCGGAAATGTATTTAGTGTGATATATAAGTTCTTTGAGGAAGGAAAGAAAACGCATGTACGTGTCCATTCAACCACGACAATCGTTAATGAAGACGGATGTACTCGTACTATCCTATTAGATCTATACTTATAAAAAGACGTGTAATATTATAAACGGAAGGTTTGTGAGGATGGATGTATGGATGGATATATGGATGTTTGTTACTTTTTAACGCCACAACAAATGAACTGATTTGCCGGAAATTTGGAATGAAGATAGCTCATACCCGGGATAAGCATATAGGCTACATTTTATCCCGAAAATTGAAGAGTTCCCGCGGGAATTAAAAAACCTTAAACTACGCGGACGAAGTCGCGGGCATCATCAGCTAAGTTAACTCTTCTCTCTAATTATATCATTGATTTTTTTTTACCCAACTAAGGCAAAATGAAAAGAAATGGTTATCATTTTAGCAGTCTTTGTATGTACGTATGTCTGTATTTACGTATGTTCCACCGTAGCGACTAAACTTCTGAGCTGGTTTTGATGAAGGAGGTGTCAATTGATTCGTTATTATTAGTTAAACAAACTATTATTGTTTCTGACAAGTTGGGCAGAGATTTTGGCTCATGTATTAGCAATTACTTGCAACATTCAGTGATTAACCGATGTTCACCGGGGGCTAGTCTGGAGTATTTATTCAATAGTTTAAATGAAGATAATTTGAACCATAATACAAATGTTATTATTTTGTTTGGGGACAGTCTAAAGGTAAAAAAACACCAAATATTAAAAGGTATTGATAAATTACTGCACTTACATATGAAAACAAAATGTAGGTTTTATATGTGTGCCTTACCTTACTCCAAGTCACTGAATGATAAGCAAAACCAGCATATACATAACTTAAATATACTTATGTATAACCTGACTAACCGTCATAGCGACGCTATTTTTTATTTTGACACAAATAAATTTATTACTAATTTTCAACTGACCGGTGAGAGTATGTATCTCCCGAGGAGATGTAAGCTCCATATAGCTTCACTTTTAGCGCATAATATTAACGATGCAGTTACAAGTGATGTAACCTATAATATACAAAATTCAGCCAATTTTGGCTTGTCGGGCGATGGTACATGTTGTACCAGAAATATTGACACAATTATTACTAATTCAAGTATTTTGACACCAAAATTAAATTCCAGCGACAGTGGTACATGTTGTACTAATAATATAGACATAATTAGTAGTAATACTAATTCAGATTTTTTGTCATTGGATTCCAATAGAAGTAATTCCTGTGGAATTAATAAAATTTTAAACTAAGCAATAGGACAACAGATAAGCAATGTAAAATTAATCTTGTACATCAAAATATCCAGGGCTTATCTCGCAAAGAACATGAGATTGAGCTATTTATAAAAGAATTTGATATTGACATCTTGTGCCTCACTGAGCACTGGCTCAATTCTCATCAGTTAATTGTACACTTTGAAAATTATTCACTGTCAAGTGTGTTCTCAAGAAAGACTGCGATACGCGGGGGATCACTAATAATAACCCGCAACAATAATAATTACAAAGAGCGAAAAGACATTGTTAGTCTTTCTATAGAACGCATAATAGAGCTGTCTTGTGTTGAGCTGGACCGATATATTATAGTTTGCGTGTACCGACCCCCCTCGGGTGACTTCGGTCTTTTTGAGCAGGTCATGGAGGACGCCTTAAAGCGGCTATGTAGGTCATCAAAAAAAATAGTAATCTGTGGAGACTATAATATTGATATTTTGCTTCACACTCCTTTTACGGGTAGACTACTAAACTTATTTAAATGCTTTAACCTGGAGAATATTTTTGTTGAACCCACAAGAATAACTGCAAATTCAGCTACTTGTATAGATAACATTTTTTGTGATTGTAACATTATCGAAAAATCTGTTATCACTTATTTAAGATCTGATCATTGCGGACAAATGATATCTGTTCCAAGCAGTGAACAGAAAATTACAAAAATAATAAAATGTAGGCCAGTTACCACTAAAAAAGTAAGGCAATTCAAACATAATATCTCGGCTACATTACCGACACTTGACCTTACACAGGGTGGTCCGGATGAAATTTATCGCAAGTTTTTTGATCTGTTAAACTCTCAATTCAACTCTGCCTTTAAGATGATAGAAAAAAGGTTTCGGTTTAATCTAAAGTTTAGTGACTGGGCAACTGTTGGCATTTATAAGAGTAGAAGTAAGCTATTTGATTTGTATGCAGAAAAGCGATATAATTATTCCCCCGCGTTTATTGAATATGTAAGAACCTATTCCAAATTATTTAGAAAGGTATGCATACAAGCTAAGTCTCTTTACATAAAACAAAAAAATATTAATTCTGATAATAAAATAAAAGCCGCATGGGATATCATCGGCAATGAAATGGGAAAACACAAGACGCATAATAATAAATTGGAGCTCAAAATTAATAACCATATTATTGACTCCGACATAGACATTGCAAATACATTTGAGAACTTTTTCAAAAATATTCCAGTTACCACAACTAGTTCTCTAAATTCCTCGCCAACAGGAGCCTATAATCTTTTAAAGAGCAATGTTTCTGAGTGCAGTAAACTATTTAAGTTTGAACACGTTACCCCATATGATATTATCAAAATATTTAAAGCTTTACAAAATAAAAAAACGGGAGATCTATGGGGAATTTCAGTTAAAATAATCCACAGTATAATTGATATTATTGCGCCATATCTTGCCTTAATTTTTAATAAATCAGTTGATTCTGGATCTTTTCCAGACCTTATGAAATGTAGTAAACTAATACCTCTTTTTAAATCGGGAGACAAAAGTGACCCGAATAACTACAGACCAATTTCAATTTTGCCAACCCTCAGCAAGATATTCGAAAAAATAATGCTCAACCAACTGCTTCTACACTTTAATTTAAATGGACTTCTTCACCCTGAGCAGTATGGTTTTACTAAGGGTCGATCAACAACCGATGCAGCCGCAAAGCTGTTACAACACATATTCGATGCATGGAAGAACTCACAGAATGCCTTTGGTACTTTCTGTGATTTATCAAAAGCATTTGATTGCGTTGATCACGAGACCCTTTTGCTTAAACTGAGCCACTATGGTATTAAAGGTTTTGCACTTAGTCTCATTGCGTCTTATCTCAGTGATCGTGTTCAGAGAGTATGTGTCAATGACGTAAAATCATCCGGATCAGCCTCAGTAATGGGTGTACCCCAGGGTTCTATTCTAGGTCCATTCATGTTTTTGATTTACATAAATGATTTACCACATTTTGTCCAAAATACTTGCGATATTGTACTATTTGCTGATGATACGTCTTTGATTTTCAAAGTCGATAGGAAAAAAGACAATTTTGACGATGTAAATAATGCATTATCTCAAGTTTCTGAATGGTTTACGGCAAATAATTTACTTTTAAATGCTAAAAAAACCAAGTGTGTTGAGTTTTTATTGCCTAACACCAGAGCTGTCAGTAATAATCTAAAGATAAATAATGAACCTTTGAAAACTGAGGACTCCACAGTGTTCTTGGGATTAACCCTGGATTCTAAGCCACAGTGGGGCACCCATATAACAACACTTGCTGGCAGGCTTAGCTCTGCTGCTTACGCTGTTAGGAAGATTCGACAGTTAACTGACATAGAAACTGCAAAAATTGTTTATTTTGCATATTTCCATAGTATTATGTCATACGGAATCTTACTATGGGGTAAAGCAGCCGACATTGGAAAAATTTTTGTATTGCAGAAAAGGGCAATTCGCGCAATCTACAATTTAAAACCGCGGGATTCCCTTCGAGAAAAATTTAAGGAAATAGGCATTCTGACAGTAGCTTCACAATATATTTATAACAACATAATATTTGTCAGACAAAATATTTTAAGTTACAAAAAAAAGGGTGATTTACACGATAGGCAGGTTAGAGATCCAAATAGGCTCGTGATTCCTCGACTGCGCCTCCAGAGGGTCCGAAAGACATTTGTGGGAATGGGCGTGACGTTCTATAATAAAATTCCACAGTCGATCTTAGACTTGCCTTTACACAAGTTTAAGAAAGCAATTAAAACTTCTCTCATGGAAAAAGCATATTATACAATTGAAGACTATATTAATGACAAAAAAGCGTGGATATAACTCGCTCCAGCGATTCATGAGACAGTAATAATCAACCTGTGTAACAAAATTATCCTGTGCTATTCAGTGTTTCTACTTTATTTGTGTCTAAGTGATGTCTTAAAATTAGCATTTGAATATTAGTTTTCAGTTTGATGCCTTGACATGGGTAGCATAAGTATGTCACGCACTCTTTAAACATTTCTGTGGTGGTGTCGTGTGATGCGGGTTGTTACGTTCCCTCAAATATGGTTGAGCGAAGCAATGGCTGGGTCATGCGTCATGCTCGTGAATGGGTTCCACTGGCGGGAATGGGGCTACTTTATGTCTGCCCATCTTAAGATAGAAGTTAGTCTGTATGCATTTTTGGAACTTTCCTCATTGTGGAAACACTGCATATATAGCATAGTATTTACTGTATTGTAAATCTGTTTTGAAAAGAGCAACCGCCGAGTTTCTTGCTGGTTCTTCTCGGCAGGAAAGGCATTCCGAACCAGTGGTAGATTCATTGACTATTCAAAAGCACTTGTAAAAGTTTATTTGAATAAAAAAATATTTCTATTCTATTCTATTAGAGACCGGATTATATGCAACATAAAAAGCTTGAAATATGCATGCAAATATGCATGAAAAATGCTTGAAATATGCACGAAAACTGACAGAATATGCAACATTAAATGATAAGTTTCAGGAACAAAAAGAAAAAAATCGGCCAAGTGTGAGTCTTTTAGGGTTCCGTACATATGACCAAATCATTTTTAGGGTTCGTACCCAAAGGGTGCCAACGGAACCCTATTACTAAACCTCCGCTGTCCGTCCGTCCGTCCGTCCGTCTATCCGCGGGCTGTATCTCGTAAACCGTAATAGATAGATAGTTGAAATTTTCACATAATATTGTCTTATATTGTTATTTCATTTTATATTAAAACATACTAGCTGATGCCCGCGACTTCGTCCGCATGGATTTAGTTTTTAAAAATCCCGCGGGAACTCTTTCATTATCCGAGATAAAAAGTAGCTCTCCCGGTCTGAGGAACCACTACTACATCCATTACTATACCCATGCAAAAATCGCATCAATCCGCTGTTCTGTTGCGACGTGATTGAAGGACAAACCAACAAACAAACACACTTTCGCATTTATAATATCAGTAATGCTTTATTATAACACTTTTTATAATTGGTACTTAACCAAAGACAAAATTACGTTTAGCTGTCATTTACGTTTTGTTATTCCACTGTCATTTGCGTTTTGTTATTCCATGTCAGATGCGTTTTTCTTATACCACGTTTTATAGTGACATGACGGAAACGCAGTCGAACGGGATAAAAAAGTATCCTATGTCCGTCTCCTGGTTCTAAGCTACCTCTCCACCAATTTTCAGCCAAATCGGTTCATCCGTTCTTGAGTTATAAATAGTGTAACTAACACCACTTTCTTTTATATATATAGATTAAAACATAATATTGTTATTACATAATATTGTTATTACATATTAAAACATAATATTGTTATTTCTATTGCCGCTATAACAACAAATAATTAAGATAAAATTAAATTACAAAATAAAGGGGGCCCGCTCATTTTATTATCGTACCAAAACAAAAGACGCGCGGCTGCTGAATGTGCCGATAGCATTAGACTTATCTAGATTTTACGGAAAATATACAAGTGCATATGCAAATATGCAAATGCATATAATCCGGTCTCTAGTTATTATAGTTCGGGTGACAAAGGCTGCATTTTATATGAACAAAATCCATATGACGCATGGTGCATCTCCGTAATCGGCTTACCGTTTTTTAACCGACTTCAAAAAACGAAGAGGTTATCAATTCGTCTGAATTTTTTTTTATGTATGTTGACGGTACTCGAAGACGCCTGAACCGATTTGGAAAATTCTTTTTTTGTTTGAAAAGGTATACTTTCCAGGTTTTCCATTTAAATTTTATCGAAATCGGCCGAGCGGTTTTTAAAAATCAACAATAAATTTTATACTTTGTAGTGGCGCGGGTGTTTGAAGTCGGTTTTTCCAAAAGAATTTTTTATATTAATGTAAGGTTACGTTGTATTTGTGGGGGTAGAATGTGATTTTAAGTGTATTTTATAAAAACAATACTGCATTTTAGTCGTCCATTTCCGTCAACATTCGATAAATAGTTGCTAATATGAGTATGTCATTATACTACTGTCATGATAGTCAATATACAGTGTCAATATACCTTAACCACGTGACCTGTCAACATATTATAAATACCAGTGTACCTCGTCGAAACGGGCAGTCTTTCTGTGAGTTGAGTGGACGCTAGGCGCGGTGAAAGTACTTAAGCCAGATGGGCAATATTGCAATTAAATAAAGTATGAGAATGTGAAGTTGGTGTTTCTCTCACGTCCAGAATAGGAGTGATCCTACATTAAATAAACTTAAGCGGCGCGCTGAAGTATTCTAAAGCGTCTAAAAATAGCAATAAATTTTGTGTCTGATCATCATTGTGACCACTGTTGGATATTGACATCTAGATAGCGCCATCGTTACCTATCCTCGGCCTTTCGCAACCCATCAAATATGGTCGAGCGAAGCAACGACTGGATCATGCGTCATGCTAGTGAACGGGTGCCGCTGGCGGGAATGGGGCTACTTTGTCTCTGCCCGTCTTAACATGAATTGAATTATAGTACTTTTTTTTTTTTGGAACTTCCCCTCATTGTGGAAATATTATAATTTATTCTAACAAAATTGCATAGGTTAAATCGGCTTGGCATCCAGCTGCCCGCAAGATAGTAAAAAAAAAACTTATTACAATGTAATAGCTTCATAATAATATTGTAAAATGATTATTTTGAAAAGAGCAACTGCTGAGTTTCTTGCCGGCTCTTCTCAGCAGAATCCGCTTTCCGAACCGGTGGTAGAGTCATGACTTGTCATAAGAGCCACAGGTTGGCTTACGTGAAATAAATAATTTTGAATTTGAATTTTGCTAGTTTCCGGCTAATTGCTCGATCTTACCGGGCACAATTTAAACTCCGTTACGACTTGACCTTACGACTCCAGTGGTCATCGGTGCTCCGACAAAATATGTGACCACCGACCAGCCCACTGCCTTGAGAGCTACGTTAGTTACTTTAGTTCTTTAGCGAATTAATTCGGTTTCGAACTTTCATCATTCATTATCAACCTTTAGATGTCCACTGCTGGACATAGGTCTCCTGCATGGACCTCCACAGGCTTCGGTCTTGCGCCGCCTGAATCCAGCGGCTCCCTGCGACTCGTTTGATGTCGTCCGGTCCACCTAGTGGGGGATCTGCCAACACTGCGTTTACCGGTGCGGGGTCGCCACTCCAACACCTTGGGACCCCAACGACCATCAGCTCTTCGAACTATGTGCCCCGCCCATTTCCACTTCAGTTTCGCGACTCGCTGAGCTATGTCGGTGACTTTAGTTCTCCTGCGGATCTCTTTATCCCCCAAAAAATAAGCTCTATTCTGTAGTCTTTTTTTTATTCGATGACAAGATAGTCCTTGACTGCGATCTCACCTTATAGTAAGTGACGATGCAGTCTAAGATGGTAGCGGGCTAACTTGGAAGGGGTATTTCAGTGAACATTCAACCCATAACCCTAATTGGTTTCTACACGCCATCGTGCCGGAACGCTAAATCGCTTGGCGGCACGTCTTTGACGGTAGGGTGGTAGCTAGCCACGGCCAAAGCCTCCCACCAGACCTGACCAGAGACAATTCAGAAATTATGAATTCC
This sequence comes from Oeneis ivallda, assembly GCA_029955525.1. NCBI lineage: Eukaryota > Metazoa > Arthropoda > Insecta > Lepidoptera > Nymphalidae > Oeneis > Oeneis ivallda. The sequence continues at coordinate 13,885,523 of JARPMR010000029.1, read as the reverse complement.
CAAATTGACCCCGCCGGGAATCGAAGCGGAAGCGCTCACCACTGAGCCAGGGATGTCGTCAAAGTACGCTGAGCAACTTGAAGTTTTTGTCTAACCTCACCGTCAATCCACGTTTCAGCACCCGTAAGTCATCAGTGTAGTACATTATTGTGATAAATATTTAAAGTTTATGTTCCCAATATGGTACTTTCGTTTTGTTTTTGTAATAAATAAAAAACTTCCGGATGGAACGTAGTTCCTTTCGATTACATTGTGTTCGTTATTTTCGCGGTACAACATTGAGTCTCCATAGCCAAGTGGCTCCGGCAGTCGCCTAACAGTTCAAAGTCGATGGTTCGAATCCCAGCTCGACAAACCGAATTTTTCATTTTCAATTTTATTTTAAACAGTTTCTACATGTGGAACCTTTCCCTCATTTTAACTGCCGGAGCCACTAGGCTACGGAGACCTAATGTTGTATCGCGGAAATACCGAACACAATGCAAAATTCACATTCAACAAAAAAGTGTCGGTTTCAAAAATGTGTCGAGTGTCAGTTCCTTAATTTTTTGCGTCTAGTCCCCTTCCGTACCGCGCGATAAGGAACTTACGTACCAAAAAATTAGGGAAAAATTCCACATGTAGAAATTATCTAAATATATAAAAGGCAAAGGTGACTGACTGACTGACTGGTCTATCGACGCACAGCTCTAACCACTGGACGGATCGGGCTGAAATTTTGCACACAGATAGTTATTATGACGTAGACGTCCGCTAAGAAAGGATTTTTGAAAATTCCAACCCCAAGAGGGTTAAATGGGGTTTGAAAGTTTGTATAAAAGTCCGTCATTTATCAAATTATTTTTCATGTAATATCGATGAAATTTTAATTTTTGGGCTTTCGATAAAAAAATAAGAAATACGTGTTTCGCAAATTTTGAAAATTCCACCCCCAAAGACTTCAAATAGGGGATGAAAATTTGTATAAAAGTCCAGATTTTTAGGTTATTTTTAAGTAATATCCATCAAACTTGGTATTTTGCCTTTCAATTGAAAATAAAGAAGTACGCGTTTGACAGTTTATAAATGTTCAACTCCCAATGGAGTTAAATAGAGGGTGAATGATTGTTATTAAGTCTGTCGTTTTTCAACTTATGAATAACCATGAAACTTGGTATGTTGGCTTTTTACAGAGATACGAATCGCGTTAGGTTGGATTTTAATTACCAATAAAAATCTAACTCAACGTGAGCTAACCAACCGCTAAGAAACCATTTTTGAAAATTCAACCTCTAAGGGGGTAAAATAGGGGTTTGAAAAATCGAACTTAATGTGAGCGAAGCCGAGGGCAAAAGCTTTTACCAATAAAAGTCTACACTAGCGGCACGCTATGATGGCCGGTTTGACGTTTGTCCGCTCATGAAGTTCCGTATTAATTGATAACGACTTTGAAGGAAATAATTGTATTACTTTATTGACGATAGTGATGTGCAGAGATTCATAAATTTTATCGAATGTAGTTTTAGGTTTAGGACTCAAAATTTATTTATTAAATTGATTTCTAAAATGTATACAAGTGTAGAAAAATCAGTTTGCACCATTTAAGGGGTGAATGTACTTGTGAATATGAACAATTTTCACTATGTGGACAAACCTCTGAAATCGCAAAAAAATATCAGCTGTTTCATACAAAAGGTAAAATTTTTATTTTTATATGATATATACCACAACTCGGCATTTGGTTTTCTAAATTGAAAATTTTTAAAAATGGAATCTAATACGATCGTCACATAGGATCGCTGGCTAGCACAACTACTACCTCCGGCAAACTCGCGTCAATGCTCAATGCAAAACAAAGCAGTTTCGAATTGACGTTGCTTCGAAAAGTATAAACTGTCAGTGCAATGCGATTGTGATATAGTTTTGACCTGGCTTTGGATTTCAAATATTGATACTGCATTACTGTTGACCCTTGCTCGTTAATTTGGACTCTGTTCAAGCCCTTTGTTGTGGATTTCGTCGATATGACCGAACGTACGCAGAGAACTGTTCTAAATAGTCAGACACGTGAGTTCGTAATACGCCTTCGTAACTATTTCGATCGTGAAGCTCAAAATGGAGGGCCAATTTTACCTATAACGTCAGTGGTTGAACGCGTAGCTGATGCGCTTAATATTGGTCAACGAACTGTTAGACGGATAACTAAAAAAAAATATGGCGAGACTGGCACAGAAGAAAATAAACTTCACACACCAAAAAAGAGAAAACGAGCAAAACCAGTCGTAGGCATCGATAGCTTTGATGCCGATGCTATCCGAAGACATGTTTACGGCTACTATTTACAGAAGGAGTATCCAACAAGAAAAAAGTTGGTGCATTCACTGAAGGAAGCTGGATTATTCTTCGGTGGGGAAAGTTCTTTAACGAAGATTTTGAAGACCATTGGATTTTGATACAAAAAATGTAACAAACGCAAAATATTGATGGAAAGATTTGATATAGCGATGGCAAGGTATACTTTTTTACGGCAAGTGAAAGAAATCAAAAATTGGCAAAATGTTGTGTTCTTGGATGAAACATGGCTTAATGCTAACCATACTGTAGGCCGTTCTTGGAACGATGACACAGCAGCATCTACTTCCAAAGTTCCTGTAGGAAAAGGATCGCGACTTATAATTTGTCACGCCGGAACCATCAACGGGTTTGTCGAAGGTTCTCTCATGGCTTTTGCGTCAAAAACCACTGGAGACTATCATGAAGACATGAATGGAGAAAAGTTTACTGAATGGTTTACCAAATGTTGTGTAGCCTCCCTGAACCATCGATTATAATTATGGACAACGCCCCATACCACTCGATGCAAATTGACAAGCCACCTGCCCAATCCCAAAAGAAAGCTGATATCGTCGCATGGCTTCGTAAAAATGGCGTAGATGCAAACATGAATATGTTAAAAGCGGAATTAGTACGTCTTTTAAAAGAAAACAAACCAACCAAGATCCGATACGTCATTGACGAAATAGCATTAGAACATGGGCACAGAGTTATACGGTTACCGCCTTACCATTGTGAGTATAATGCGATTGAGTTGGTGTGGGCTCAAATTAAGGGATATGCTGCAAGACACAATACAGAACCCCCATTTACCACAAAAAAAATGCTAAAATTATTAGAAGAAGCTTGTGAACATGTGACTAAAGGAGACTGGGAAAAGGTTGTGAATAGAACTGTTAAATTAATAAGGGAAGATTATGAAAGAGATGTGAAAATAGATAATATTATAGAAAACGAACATATAATTATTAATGTAGGTGATGATAGCAGTGACGACAGTGAAAATAGTAGTATGGACGAATCTGATTAATTATGGCCTTTTGTGGCACCTTTTTTGGTATCTTTTGTATTCATATGTTTCTTGTGTGCATATAAAGTATGTATATTCATTTTCATTCAAATATTCAGTTCGTTCAAATAAATTAAATAAACATATACATTTTTGTTTTATTAAACCTATTTAATCAGGTACAAAAACAAAACTTAATTGTTTTTTGTTCGAGAATAAATTGACATTCCACATCACTATTGTAATGTGTCAAACCGGCCATCATAGCGTGCCGCTAGTGTAACTTAACGTGAGCTAACCAACCGCTAAGAAACCATTTTTGAAAATTCAACCTCTAAGGGGGTAAAATAGGGGTTTGAAAAATCGAACTTAACGTGAGCGAAGCCGCGAGCAAAAGCTATTACCAATAAAAATCTAACTTAACGTGAGCTAACCAACCGCTAAGAAACCATTTTTGAAAATTGAACCTCTAAGGGGGTAAAATAGGGGTTTGAAAAATCGAACTTAACGTGAGCGAAGCCGCGGGCAAAAGCTAGTTTAAAATAAAATTGAAAATAGAAAATTCTGTCTGTCGAGCTGGGATTCGAACCATCGACTTTTAACTGTTAAGCGACTGCCGAAGCCACATGGCTACGGAGACCCAATATTGTACCGCGAAAATACCGAACACAATGCAAAATTCACATTCAACAAAAAAAGTGTCGGTTTCAAAAAAGTGTCGAGTGTCGGTTCCTTAATTTTTTCCGTCTAGCCCCCTTCCGCACCGCGCGATAAGGAACTTACGTTCCAATAATTTTCTAATTTGTGTCTAGTCCGGCTTCGAAACACAGTTGTTGAGAGACGTTGGTAAACAATGGAAATAGTTTCTTTAATGTTAACTTCATGCACTATTGCATATAGCGTGCGTATTTATGTTGAATAATTGATTGCTGATTATATAATAGGTGCCAACTAAAAAATTTTCACGAACGATAGACTAGTTTTTAAGAGTAAAAGTGGATCATCGTCTTTAATATTAATATATCAAAACACTTCATCGTTTTCAACCGATAGACGACCACCTGTATGGACTTTCACAGGTTTTGCTCTTGCGCCGCCTGTATCTAACGGCTCCCTGCGAATCGTCTGATTTCGTGGATCCGAATGTGACTAGAATAGAATAGAATAGAAATATTTTTTATTAAAATAAACTTTTTACAAGTGCTTTTGAATCGTCGATGAGTCTACCACTGGTTCTGAATGCCCTTCCTGCCGAGAAGAACCAGCAAGAAACTTGGCGGTTGCTCTTTTTAAAACAAGTTTACAATACAATTGATACTATGCTATGTATTCAGTGTTTCTACAATGAGGGGAAGTTCCAAAAATGCATACTACTTACAATTATTCAATATATATTAAGATGGGTAGACAGAAAGCTCCTCAGGGTAGCCTGATTCCCTAGAGGACGCGTCCCCAGGTGGCGGATAGGGGAATGCTCGATGGAGGGTCAAACCTTCATAGGGTAGGAGGGAAATAAAATACCTTCCGCGGACCACAAGGCCGGAGAAGGACACTCCGACACCAAACCCCTGCCCCGGGCTTCTTCGACATATTCGGAGTAGAGGTCGCGGGCAGTGCTGCGTGTCTAGACTGGGGCTCGCAGAAGAGTAGGCAGCGGATGAACCCCTAGCGGGTCAACGGTGGCACTCACACCTGGAGGATAGGTGACAGTCTTGGCGTCAGGTGGCAACCGGCCGTAAAACTCACAGCCAAAACACAATCTCCTGATACAAACATGAAAACACAAAAGAGAAGGAAACAGATAAACACTAGGGCGTCCCCCGGAAGCGACGGTCAGAGCTCCCATACGATACATACTAGGGCGTCCCCCCTAAGCGACGATCCTAGACACAGCGCTTCCAATATGCGCATAGCGATATGGAACATTGGTTCACTGACTGGACGCAGCCAAGAATTGGCTCAGACCGATAGATAAACATATGTTGTATTCAAGAACTAAAATGGAAAGGTTCTAAATCCAGGGACATTGGACAAAACTACCAGCTGTACTACCATGGCTCGTCGACCAGGAACGGTGTAGGAATTATACTCGATGAAAATCTAAAACAAAGAGTTATTAAAGTAGACCGAATAAATGATAGAATTATGTACGTCAAACTCGCGCTCGACAATCAGCCCTGCCTTAATATTATCTCTACCTATGCGCCACAGACAGGCTGCAGAAAAGAAGAAAAGCAAACCTTTTGGGAAGAACTACAAGAGGTACTCCAAACTATACCAAATACCGAGAGAAAAATAATTGCAGGAGATCTTAATGGACATGTAGGCCAGAAAGCTCCAAGAGGCTGCAACGCTCATGGTAACTTTGGATATGGCATTCTCAATAACCAGGGAAATGACATCTTGGAACTAGCATCAAACTTTGATATGTCCATAGTCAATACCTTTTTCCAGAAAAAGGAAGAACATCTTATCACCTACAAAAGCGGAAGGGACGCCTCTCAGATTGACTTTTTCCTGTGTGATGCAGCTATGCGCAAACTCTTTCGAGACTGCAAAGTTATCCCGGGCGAGCCTTTAACTACTCAACATCGTATTCTAGTAGCCTGTCTAACATTACCAAATTGGAATAGAAACTGCAAAATTAAATCACTTCCTAGAATTAAGTGGTATAATTTAAATAAAACTGAAGGGACCATAACCATGAAACAAGTAGAAGAGTACCTCGCTGATTCTTTAGATGACTGCAACACAAAAGACGCTAACGCAGCCTGGAATGATTTACATGCTCACACTTTAACGATTGCCAAGAAGACCCTGGGAATATCCAAAGGCAGTAAACTATATACCGGCAAGGATGCTAGTTGGTGGTCTAGTGAAGTGAAGCAAGCGCTCGCTGAAAAGAAATCCAGTTTTAAATTGTGGCAAGAAACAAAAAGGGAAGTGGATAAAATCGAATATATGATGGCAAAAAGATCTGCAAAAAGAGCTGTAGCTATAGCTAAAGCATCATCAGAGGATGCGCTGATATCTCGACTGCTTAACGCTGAAACAGAAAAGGAAATTTTCAAAATAGCCAAGCAACGTAATAAGCAATCACATGATTTTAAACAAAACAAATACATCAATGATACTTCAGGAAAATTATTAACTACAGATAAAGAAATAAATAACAGGTGGCAAAAATATTTTCAAAAACTGCTGAATGAAGAATTTCCACACCAAAAAACGACTCTACTCTCCCCTATTTCTGGTCCTATAGAAGCCATTACACCTACTGAAGTTGAAACCACTATTATTGCAATGAAAAATGGCAAAGCCACAGGCCCTGATGAAATACCTGCAGAGCTATGGAAAAAAGCAGGTGCTTACGGTGTAAAATGGCTAACAAAACTATTCAACCTTATCTTATCTAAAGGAACTATGCCAGATATGTGGAGACTAAGCAGAATCTTACCATTCTATAAGAATAAGGGAAATATAGCGGAGTGTGGAAATTACAGAGCGATCAAGTTGACGTCACAGACCCTTAAGATCTGGGAAAGAATAATGGTCAAAAGACTTTATAAACTCACATCCATCTCATCAAACCAGTGTGGCTTTACTGCAGGAGTGGGGACTACGGATGCTATACATACCTTACGGATACTAATGGACAAATACAAAGCCCTAAAAAAAGATCTGCACATGGTCTTCATAGATCTGGAAAAAGCCTTTGACCGAATACCGCGGCAACTTATATGGCAAGCACTCAGGGCCCAACAAGTACCGGAACAGTACGTAAGCATCATACAATACATGTATAACGACGTGACCACCCAAGTTCTCTCACCTGCTGGCCTGAGTAACAGCTTCGAAGTGAAAGTCGGCGTTCACCAAGGATCTACCCTGAGTCCCCTACTCTTTAATATCGTTATGGACTACATCACCAAAGATCTTCAAAAACCGGCCCCATGGACACTTCTATATGCGGACGATGTAATCCTAGTAGAGGAACCACAGCCAGTACTTCAAAGGAACCTCGATGCATGGCGGGTAGCATTGGAGGGCAAGGGCCTAAGAGTGAGCCGACAGAAAACTGAATATATGTACTGCAAATTCACTGAAAGTGACATATGCACCCAGTCACCACCCACGATCGATGGAAAACCCTTGAATAAGGTCGAAAAATTTAAATATCTCGGGTCCGTTGTTAACACTATGGCCACTACTGAAAGCGATATTCAAAACAGAATAAAAACAGGATGGCTTAAGTGGAGATCTCTTACTGGTGTTCTTTGTGATGCAAAAATGCCAATTAAAACCAAAGGCACCGTGTACAAACGAGCTGTAAGACCGGCTCTGCTCTACGGATCCGAATGTTGGGGAATGAGAAAGTGTGACGAACAGAAATTATATGTCACTGAAATGAAAATGTTGCGTTGGTCTGGAGGTGTTACTCGATCAGACAAAATTCAGAATAAGCTCATCCGAGGCACTTTTAAAGTTGCCGATATTCGGGATAAGATGCGGGAAGGCCGATTACGCTGGTATGGTCATGTAATGCGCAGGGACGAACACCACATGACAAGACGAGTGATGGATATGGATGAGGGCAAGAGAAGCAGAGGTCGCCCACCAACTACCTGGACTAGAACCATCTCCAATATATATGACGATGCTCGACCTAACGCCAGAAATGACTCAAGATCGCAACAAGTGGCGATCAAGTATCAGGAGGGCCGACCCCAAATAGGGAATGCGCCAGGGGAATGATGATGATGGGTAGACAGAAAGTAGCCCCATTCCCGCCGGCGGGACCCATTCACGAGCATGACGCATGACCCAGCCTTTGCTTCGCTTAACCGTATTTGAGGGAACGTAACAACCCGCACCACACGACACCACCACAGAAATGTTTAAAAACTGCGTGACGTACTGAGGCTACCCATGTTAAGGCATCGAATTGAATACTAATATTCAAACACTGATTTTAAGACATGACTTCTGCCAACACTATAATACGCTTTCTGGTGCTGGGTCGCCACACCAGCTCAGCACTTTGAGACCCCAACGACCGTCAATAAATAATTATCCGAACTACGGTCTATCAAAACACTACCATTACAAATATTTTTCCATACTAGGAAAGTTTTAGACGACCTCCCTGGTGGAGGGCTTGTCTTGTCTTATAACTGGGAGGTCTCGGGTTCGATTCCCAACGGGGGAAATTTAGGAATTTACAATTTCTAAATTGTCTTTGGTCTAGTCGTTAGTACATTGGCACACGTTAATCACTTTACTAAATCCTTATTTACTAATATAAATGCGAAAGTGTGTTTGCTTGTTGGTTTGTTGGTTTGTTGGTTTGTTGGTTTGTTGGTTTGTTGGTTTGTTGGTTTGTTGGTTTGTTGGTTTGTTGGTTTGTTGGTTTGTCTTTCAATAACGCCGCAACAGGGCTACGGATCGACGTGATTTTTTGCATGGGTATAGTTGAGGACCTGGAGAGTGACATAGGATACTTTTTGTCCCGGAAAATCAAAGAGTTCCCGAGGGATTTTAAAAACTAAATCCACGCGGACGAAGTCGCGGGCATCAGCTAGTTACTTATACTCGTATCTGTATAAATCAAAATCAATTGCCACATGTATGAAAGATCATCACTTGAGAACGGCTCGGACCTCGATTTGGCTATTTTTTTTTCTCGTGTTCGTAATTGTTAGGACAGGACAAGGTTTTTATGAAAGGATTTTTGGAAATCCATTGCAAAAGTTAGAAAAGATGTATCTATATATAATGAAACTGTAACAGGTCCAATTGTGTACATTGAAGATATTTTGAAAATTTTTGTTTGAGAGCACTCTATAATCGATACTGAAGCCAAAATATTTTTTTTTTAATTTTTTGTCTGTCTGTCTGTCTGTCTGTCTGTCTGTCTGTCTGTCTGTCTGTCTGTCTGTCTGTCTGTCTGTCTGTATCTTGGCCGCGCATCACGCCGAAACTACTGGACGGATTTAAATGAAACTTGGCACGATTTAAGTTAATACTACGAGGTATAACATAGGATACTTTTTATCCCGAAATTCAGCACGGTTCCCTTGGGAGAGGGGATGAAAGTCAAAATGTGTATTTCGCTGTAATTCATTAAGGCGTATTCCGATTTAATCCATTCTTTTTTTGTTAGAAAGCAGGTTCTTTAGAGATTATCCTGTAATTATTTCAAGGTCGTCAATTTCGTAGTTCAGAAATTATAGACATCACAATCTTCTGTATAGGTCCAAATAACTTGAACCCCGGAATCTACAGGATACTTTGAATGAACGGCTCATCATAAGCTGGCATGCGTAATTTATCGTATATAGCCATCGTGTATATTATTTTGTCAAAGTCAAACTACTCCAAAGGCGTCAGATTTTGCCAAACGATCATTATACCTACATACTACATAGTAGGTATGGATGTAATACATCGTATGGACGTAATATTACAGTGTTTTCCTATGTAATTTAATATTCTAATCATACTTACTAATATTATAAATGCGAAAGTGTGTTTGTTTGTTGATTTGTCCTTCAATCACGCCGCAACAGAGCCACCGATCTACGTGATTTTTTGCATGGGTATAATTGAGGACCTGGAGAGTGACATAGGCTACTTTTATCCTGGAAAATCAAAGTGTTCCCGAGGGATTTTAAAAAACTAAATCCACGCGGACGAAGTCGCGGACATCAGCTAGTTTTTTATAAAAATCTCAATTTCTTCGTTAGATTTTATGAAAGGATTTTTGGAAAATCCTTTGCAAAAGTTGAAAAGATTTTTACATTAAACTCTCAATTTCTACGTTAGTTTGAAAGAATTTTTGGAAAATCCATTGCAAAAATTGAAAAGATTTTTTTTCTCAATTATTTTTCGTTACTTTTTATGAATGGATTTTCGGAAAATCCATTGCAAGAGTTGGAAAGGATGGTATTTTTTAATGAAAATCTTAATCTCTTCATTAGTAAATTGTATCCGTACTGTACTGTACTGAGCGAGGTCTCCTCTCAGAGAAGGGTTATAGGCCGTAGTCCACCACGCTGCTGGCCCAATGCGAATTGGCAGACTTCACACACCTTCGAGAACATTATGGAGAACTCTCAGGTGTGCTGGTTTCCTCACGATGTTTTCCTTCACCCTTGAAGCTTGTGATATTTAATTTCTTAAACTTACTTAATTTAGAAGCGCCAGAGTTGTGTGCCTGGGCTCGAACCTGCGACCCCCGAATAGGAGACCACAGCACTAACCACTATTCTATTACTGCTTCACTCAACTTAACGTAATATTTTTTCTCTTGCAGTTTCAAAAATGGATACCATCCGATTTTGAATGGCTATAGCTGCCTGTCTCTCTTCTGTGGCTGTATCAAAATTCAAGATCCACAGGGATGTAGCATATAACAAAATGTTCCGATCCAAACAGATTGTATAAGTTACTGGTTCCTGCTGACGGTACATCGTATATTCAAGAAGATTTCTCCAATATACCCTCAATATTTTTTATGATTGCCGACTCTACTTTGGAAGGAGGAAACTGTATATACGTCCTAGAAGATTTACCTGCTTATGAAATATTAGAAGGGAGGGATTCCACTTCTGATTATAGCGTCGATAGATCGGTATATTTCGAATCTAAAGACGGCATTTATAAACACAATGCTGATACTGACACCCGGATGGAACGAAGTTCCTTTTTTTTCCAATTTGGCATTGTGTTCGTTATTTTCGCGGTACAATATTGGGTCTCCGTAGCCTTGTGGTTTCTGCAGTCGCTTAACAGTTAAAAGTCGAGGGTTCGAATCCCAGCTCGACAGACCGAATTTTCCATTTTCAGTTTTATTTTAAACAATTTCTACATGTGGAACCTTTCCTTAATTTTTTATAACTTATAAGTTATAAAAAATTAGTGAAAAATTTCCTTAATTTTTTAAGTCTAGTGGGATAAGGTCTGTGGAGAATGGTAGCTCAGAAAGAATCTCCAACTTAAGCTGTTGCAATTTTCGCATCATTTATTGTGCATAATATTTTTATTGAAGTATTTAGGGAAATTATCCGTTTAAGTTGGGATTAATAATAATTTATAAGTTAAGGACTTTTTGATTAACAAAGAAGAATTGAACATTGGAAAAATAAAAGTCATGGTTATTTAAGTTTATGTTTAGAAAAAGTTGTATAGTTTTTGTTGATTTTAATAAGATAACATCTGTAGGTAAGTCTTATGGTTTAGGCTTAGCCTTAGTACGAGCTGCTTGACTTTTTGTCTTCGAAGCGAGTACTTTAATGTCATCTGCCCTTGAATTGAGATATTCGCCGAGATCCTCTATGACAGATTGCATAAGCAAACTTAAAATGTTGAATTCATAGATTTTCTTGTTAATAGCGTAGTATTGGACTAATGCGGCTTCTGGAGCATACGCCGTGGGCTTGACTTTGGATTTGAAATATATATCACTCGTTTCACTTGTGCCGTTAGAGTATATAAGGTAGACTTTGTCATCAGCTAAAAATGCCACTGCGTCATCTAAAATGAACGGCGGCTTTATAAGCCTCACTTCGGAAAGGTTTTCTGGTAAACCTTCTATCGGCTTAACACCATCAGCTGTCCGCACGTATGGTTTTTTTTCATCGGAAAAGAAGTAAAGGTTGTCGGAAGTATCGAGAACAATTTCCTTAGCGTTAACAACATCATCCAATTTCTCTTTTTTCTCTCCGTTATCAGTAACCTTGTATACCTCACGGCCTTCAGTCAGTATGTAAATTACATCACCGGTTTTTTCCTTTGCCATAGCAATAATGCTATCAGTAATTGGTCCGTACTTATCAGCGGAGTTGGTTTTCTGGTTATACACGTAAAGTCCATCTGCAGCTCCAAAGAATACAAGTTTGCTCTCATCCGCTGAAGCGGCAGCATCTCTGCCGTTCTCAAGGATCTTCGTAGCTTTTTTATCCTTGTAAACGTAGAGTCCTTTATCTATACGTGTTCCATCAGATTGTAGATCAGCTTCAACGAAGAATAAGGTGACTTGCGAGTCTGTTTCTGATGAATCTGATTCACTGGAGTCCGATTCGTCAAAGTTTAGCGAGTTGAGAGGTACCACTATGTTGACAATGTCGTGCTCAGAACGGTATATGACGAGTTCCTCCTCAAAGAATGAACTTGTTATTTCAAGAGACGCAACGTCCACGTCAGCGCTGGGTGCGGCGACCAGCAGACCGATCAGCGCAAAGGTCGTGAAGCATATCAGAAGTCTCATGTTGGAATCTGAAATAATTAAAGTTTGCTACTTAGAAGAATCACTTCATTGAATTGTCTCAAGGTTGACTGTGTTGTGTTGCGTTAGTATCTATTATAGACGAAAATCATATTTCTTGGGTTTAAACAAGTTTAAAATCCATTTCAATCTATTTTATGTATTTTTAAAGAATTTTGACTTTTTCGTGGTTTAATCAGGGTTTAATGACATAGCTAAGATAATAATAATTTATTATATTTATCATGGTACGTACTCGTATAATATATTGGCTATTTTGTACATATTCTCGAGCAAATAAAACTATTTTAGCAATAGGAAGGGATATTATTTTAGCAATCAGTATAGAATAGAATAGAATATAAATGTTTTTTTATTCAAATATACAAGGGCTTTTGAATCGTCGTCGGTACTCACCGACTACTACCACTGGTACGCAATGCCCTTCCTGCCGAGAAGAACCAGCAAGAAATTCGGCAGTTGCTCTTTTCAAAAGAGATTTTTTTACAATACAATAGATACTATTTATGCAGTGTTTCTACAATGAGAGGAAGTTCCACAAAACCATACCTAATTATAATTCAACACTATATGTTAAGACGGGCAGACAGGAAATAGCCCCAACTTTAAACTTAAACTTTTTTCTTGTAAAGAATATCCTTAGTGTGAATTAAAAAATTAACTTTTTAGCACTTTTTAGCATAGGTAGGTAGGTAGTAGGTACACATAAACGACTAGATTCCTATGTATATTTTTGATATAAACATGTTTTCATGATATTTTAGAGTAATAATGAAAGTTCCTGTAATTATGATAGTGTTTACATCTTTATAATTTTATTGTATTATTGCAAAGTACCTAGAATATTTAAATTCACTATTTTGGAGACATTTATAGGTCAAAGTTCACCGATACGTCAGTGATAACTTCTAAATTATTATAAGCCAACGGCCGTCATGCATCGAGTTGCAGTCGTTGTGCGGGCAGGTTTCCGCGTCACCACGCCCTGAACGATATCGTCCGCAGAGCCCTCGTCTCGGCTGGCGTGCCCTGCATACTCGAGCCACCCGGGTTGAGCCGCACAGACGGCAAGCGTCCAGATGGCTTGACGCTCGTCCCATGGCAAAATGGCAAATGCTTGCTGTGGGACGCGACGTGCACTTGTACATTCGCCCCAAGCCATCTCAGTCGGACGGCGCGGGTTGCCGGCGCTGCTGCAGAGTCCGCTGCTTTAAAAAAAAGAGGCAAGGCCCTCTTCTGGGCAGCTACCTTTTTGTCCCTCTGGCGGTGGAGACGATGGGATGCTGGAATGAGGAGGCTAGGAGATTTTTATTTGACATCGGACGTCGTTTAAGGGAAAGAGGCTGCGATCCACGCTCTGGGGCTTACCTGATTCAAAGGCTGTCAATCGCCATACAACGCGGCAATACCGCGAGCTTGATGGGCACCTTTGGCTCAGGGGCAACCAGGGGTGGTCTTTTTGACTAAAATGTGTTTTTAGTTTTATTTACTTACCTGACATTGTACGATTTTGACATTTATAATAAAATAATAAAAGTATAGATCAATAAATTATTATAAAAATATAATAGGTAATACTATTGATACTTGTAAAGGTTTACGCAAAATATTGTTCAAGTAACATGTAGGCAGATAATCTATACTTATAAAAAACCGGCCAAGTGCGTGTCGGGCCACGCGTAGTGTAGGGTTCCGTAGTTGAAAGTCTCAAATATTATTGCTGACCTAGGATAGTGCTTTTGTTTTATTTATGAATATTGAATAAATTTTGAGTCCCATGGTTTAAATACTATAATATTCCACAAAATATGCAACTAACACTACGTGTAATACCTAACTTAGAAAAAATAGATATAACTCCTTAACTAATGAACCCTACTTAGCCGTGATAGTTTTCCTTTAAAATTCATTATATATACTACTGCTGTGAATTTTTTCTTGTATCCTATATACAACCATTTAGCTGGCAGAGGGGGGGGACACTTGACTCTAATAAAATTTAGCACTTTAAAACATCCCATTTCACAAACAGATCACTGAATTGAAAAATGATGTTCCCACACCCACAATATTTTTGAAAGACCTATTCAACGACACCCCACACTATGGGATAGACGAGAAAAAAAAAATTCATCCCCACTTTACATGTAGGGGAGGTACCCTAAAAAAATTATTTTTCACAATTTTATTTCACGACTTTGTCGGCGTCATTGATATTTATATCCTTGTCAAATTACAGATTTCTAGTACCAATAGTCTCTGAGCTAAACCGCGGACAGACAGACAGACAGACAGACAGACAGACGGACGGACATGGCGAAACTATAAAGGTTCCTTGTCTACTACGGAACCCTTATGAAACTATAACTGGACGATTTCTGTACATTCAATCTATTTTGAAAATTTTAACCGGGGGATGCTTTATTATCAATACCTACTGATCCCAAAACAGATTTTTATTTAATTTTTGTCTGTCTGTCTGTCTGTCTGTCCGTCCGTCCATCTGGCTGTCTGTCTGTCCGGGCATCACGCAAAAACAACTGAACGGAATTGTATGAAATTTGGTATAGTAATAGGCGATACTCCGGGTCAACATATAGGATAGTTTTTATCCTGATAAACAATAAGGTTCCTCCAGGATAGGGGATGAAAGTTTTTATCGGTATTACTTGATAATTCTGTCAAATATGAACCGATTTTAATCATTCTTTTTTTATTTAAAAGTGTATAATATCAGGCAAAGTTTGTCTAACTTTGATGAAGCTCTGACAAATACAGTAGGAGATAGAGGACATAATGCTTCACGGGTAGCAGCAAAAGTCACTCACATAAAGGACAACGATCGAATACAGGCATTCCATATTTATATGAGGGTTTTAGCCATAGACTTAGACTTAATCGTTAATCTCCAGGCCCTAGATGATTATACCATTGGGTTTGTTTTGTAGCCTACCCGTGCGAAGCCGGGGCGGGTCCACTAGTTATATTATAATGTAGGTATGCTAAACACGTAAACATGTATAATATGCAATACGGATTAGAAATATATTTATATAATATTATAATACTATAAATTATTATATAAGTATAATAACAATTATGTAAGGTAATTTAACGGGCGAATAATTTCAGAAATAATCTTCTTTATATAAAAAATAGATGTCCACTGCTGGATCTCTTGCATAGAATTCTACATGTCACGGTCTTGCGCCGCCTGAATCCAGCGGCTTTCTGTAACTCGTCTTATATCGTCGGACCATTTAGTGGGGGGGTCTGCTAACAGTGCATTTTTAACGATATTCCTAGGCATCAGAAAGAAACATTGACCTTTGACCTTTGGAGGAAGTTTTCCTATCAAGGAAAGGTCATAAAGTGACACAATAAATAAATAAAAATCAATATGTCGTACACACTACTTACCGGACACAACTTCTCGACGGAATGATAATATATAATGGCTCTTAGTGATAATAAATCGGAGTTGATTATTTATTTTATGTTAATATATCTTCGGGTTAAGGGGCAAGCATTCGGACTATCAGTAATAATTAATAGATACCTAGACTTCATGGTATTCAGTTTAATTAGGAACATGAAAAGATAGTCCTTGACTGTGACTCCACCTGCTGACGATGCAGTCTAAGATGGTAGCGGGATAAGTTGAAGTCGGTATAGCAGTTTAGGTACATTCTCTCACCTAACGGTAAGTGACGATACAGTCTAAAATGGTAGTTTTTTATCACACCTCCTATCCTTTCAGAAGGGAGGCGTGATAATAAAAACTTTGGGAACCCCTACTCTGCGTTAACGATCATAGAAAGAGAATAGATACAACGAAGTGTAATTAGGCTAGGGAGGCAGACCAGAGATAATTCAGAAATTATAAATTCGAATCGAACCCAAGACCTCCCAGACCCCAGTTATAAGACCTCAGTGCTCACAAGTGCGCCAGAGAGGTCGTCATTAAAACGTCTATAGGCGCGTATCCATTAGAGCAGCCTCAGACCGAGCAGCCTCGACTTGAGGCAAACAGCCTCAGTTTGAGGCTGCTCGGCCTGAGGCATAGGCCCGATGCACGTTGCGGATCAAGCTGAGGCGACACGCCTCATCGTGATCCGCGAGCCAGTTTAAAGCCAACACGCGATGGCACCAGACGCGCGTAGAGTAGCTGCTGCTACTGTCATTAGCATCAAAAAAATAGAAAGCTACAAAAAGCTATACAAAAGAGAAATCATCGATGGTGGATAAAAGAATTATATCGCAATAGATTCGTTGTCCATTGCGACCCGAGGCAACACGCCCGTCTCCATCAAATGCACGGCTCAGACTGAAGCTCCTTTGAGCACGCCAAAAAAGCCGACAAAATATGGCTCGGCTCGCGGCGCCGAATTTGCATCGTGTCGCGGCGCGCCTCAGGTTGAGGCATCGTCTCCACTTGCGCGGCCTCGGAGCGAGGCAGCCGCTCGGCCCGAGGCTGCCTCTAGTAGATATGCGGCTTAACGTTACCAATAAAAAATAGTCCCTCTAGAGGAGCGTCACACTCACATAGACATATCAATCTCTTGGTAAGGCTGAAATTAGACGGTGCCTCGTACATCGTTCATTTTTGCGAACATTTTTTGCGAAAATGCACCCTAAGGCCCTTTGTCTCAATTGCGAATTTAGACAGTTCATTTTCGATGAAGCGTCGAGAGTGAAAGCAAAAAAATTCTTTTCAAAAAACCGACTTTTAACGCCACTACAAAGTATAAAAATAATTTTAGTTTGTCCACGTTTGTTGAAGTCGGGCGGGCCTAAATATAAACTATGAAACCGATGCGCGACACTACACAATAGAGAGACTCGTTTGTAGAAGTCGAGCGAGCATCGCGAGTCGGTTTCATAGTTTGTATTTAGGCCCGCCCGACTTCAACAAACGTGGACAAATTAAAATTATTTTTATACTTTGTAGTGGCGTTAGAAGTCGGTTTTTTGAAAAGAATTTTTATTTTAAGCTAAGTGTAGTATATTCATAAGATCCAAATCCCCATAGTTTTAGGTAGGCTTTACCCTGCAGCATCAGGATTGAGGAGCTAGGACCTGGAGCTCCATGATTTAGTCCATACTTGTTACCTACAATATCAATTCGTAATCGAAATTTCCTGAATCCCCATAGTTTTAGGTAGGCAGTACCCTGCAGCATCAGGATTGAGGAGCTAAGACCTGGAGCTCCATACTTGTTACCTACAATATTAATTCGTAATCGACATTTCCTAAATCCCTTTTTAGTTTAGGTGGGCAATATCCCTGCAGCATCAGGCTTGAGGAGTTGAAGGTGAACATTTTTATGGGACCATTTCGGAAACATTTTCTGTCGATTAAAAAAAAAATCACGCGAATCGGTTCAGAAATCCCGGAGAAATCGGTGGACATACATAGAAAAAAAAGATACCGGCCGAATTGAGAACCTCCTCCTTTTTGGAAGTCGGTTAAAAATCTCGAAAAATGAACCATCTGAATTCGCCTTTTTAGGGCGAATGAAGATGTAAAATGAACGATGAACGAGGTACCGTCTAAATTGGGCTTTAGGGCTAAATTATAGGGTACCTAGTGTGGTGACTACCTCTTGACTACCGTGTGCTGGCCGGTGCTATTCAACTGAGAACTCCTTTTGCTTTAAATGTTTTATGTTTTACGTTGAAAGAATTAAAAGTATTAAAATATGGAAAACTGTCAAGTTTGATGCGCGAGGAAATTGCGCAGATTCTCATTGTTATTAGTAGTATTATTAAATCGGACGGAATCGAATCGGTTTACATTCCGTCTGCTTCTAATCACCATTGTTTACAGATATCCTTTCAGCTTACCAAGAACTTTTAAGCGCCTTTATTTGGTTCTTATTCAGTTTTCACAGTTCACAGTTTTTCTGTGCTTCTAACGATCTTGTAAATCAGTTATAAAGTTCTTCCAAATAGTGTTGTTTGGCTAGCGATTAACCAAATTGTGAAGTTGATATTATAGCCTGAAGAATCACTTCGAGTTTTATTTTTGGAGTTTATTGGAGTTTACTCCTTAAGAATCGATTTTAGGCGCCCGGTATGAGAAAAATTCGAGCAGTAAAATCTACTTATGAATGACCTCGTTACGTTTTTCACAACGATGCAAATTTCTACTCTAACGTTGAGTAAATAAGGTTGGTTTCCGCTTGAGTTGTCGAATGCCCGCGTTACGTTTTTCCCAATGATGCAAATTTCTACCCTAACGTTGAGTAAATAAGGTTGGTTTTCGCTTGAGTTGTCGAATGCGAAAGAGCTTTCGCTTCGGGAAACCGAGCGCGTACCGATGGGGTCCGAGCGGCGCCGCCCGAGACGCAGCGAGCGCCGCGAATGCATTACGACGTTTTAAGGAGTAAACTCCAGTCGTGCGTCGGAGCTGACACACACACACTTATTTTTTAATTCTGCACTACTTCATTATGTCGTTTATACTTGGTACATACAATATCAATTCACGATCAGATCGATAGTTTCTAAATCTCCACCATTTAAGGTGAGCCGTAAAAAAATTCGCGCTCGCTTAGCTAGCAAAATTTTATATATTTTTTCATATTTTGTATAATATTATTATAATTTCATAAATCGCGGGGGTTTAAAAACTGAATTCATGCGGATGAAATCGCGGGCTTCAGCTAGTATTTTAATAATATAATATACTTAAGCCATGCCTGTATAGTGTATACGTTTCCGGTATATTTCAATTTCGGTGGACACATTCTTTCATTTCGGTGGTAAGTTATTTCATATCGGTGAACGAATGTTTCATTTCAATAGCCTCCAAATTTCAAACACGAATTGTCGTAGGTTAATTAAGATTAATAATATTTTGATGGCATTACATAAGAGCATAACCAATATCAAGAAGTATAATAATATACTACAGCTAAAATAAAAAAAAAAACTTAATAGTACGGAAGTTCACCGAAATGAAAGAAAAAGCACACTCATGAAATTGACCCATTTTCAATGTCTTCAAACTAAAACTGATGCCCAGACCCATTTTGAGAATACCTACTAATGAAAAGTGAAAAAAAAAGTATTTCATGTAGGCCAACCTGTGGCTCTTATTACAAGTCAAGTCTCTACCACTTGTAGAAACTGCGGGGATTTAGGAATTGTCGATAACGAATTGATATTGTAAGTACCAAGCAAGGACTACATCATGGAGCTCTATAGGTCCTAGCTCCTCGATCCCAATGCTGTAGGGCCACCTCAACTGTGGGGAATTAAGAAATTGTCGATTACGAATTGAAATTGAAGGTGCAAAGCTTAGACTATAAAAGTGAATATAAAGCTTTATGAAAAATCTAGAGAAAATCTCTACCTGTGTAGATAAATAAAATTCATAAAAAATCGTCATTCATTTTTTTATTACCAAAAAATAGTGCTTCGCCGTTAAACTAAGTACTGGGTTGTATTTTACGCTTCAGTGCGGTTTTCTTTGAAGCAACTTCATTAATTTTTGTTTGTTGTGTCTTGAGGAAATCGGTGAGTTCATCTAAAAGAGAGGATATAATCAGAGCTAAAATATTGTATTCGTAGATCTTCTTATCTAAGGCGTAGTATTGGATTATAGCTCCTTCTGTGGCGAGAGCTGTTGGCATCGCGTCAGGTTTGAATCCAAACTTTGTATATTCACTAGTACCGTTAGGGTACATAAGGTACACGTCGTTATTAACGATAACCGGAGCACCTTCTTCGAAGATGAACGGAGGTTTGAAAAGGATTACATTTCCTGTACTTTCCGGGAGACCTTCGATTTTCTTAATGCCATCAGCTGTGCGGACGTATAGTTTCTTATCATCAGAATAGAAGTACAGGTTGTTCTCATAATCCAAAACAATTTCCTTAGCTTTAACAACATCGTCTAATTTCTCTTTCTTCTCGCCGTTATCAGTGACTTTGTATACATCGCGATCTTCCGTCAGAATGTAAATGACATCGTCACTAGTTTCCTTTTCGACTGCAATAATGCTATCGGTGATAGGTCCATATTTGTCAGCTGAGTTTTTCTCGAAGTTGTAAACGTAAAGACCGTCTTTAGCTCCGAAAAAGGCCTTGTTGCTGTCATCTACTGAAGCAGCAGCATCTCTGCCGGTCTCTAGAATTTTCTTTGCCTTTCCTTCCCTGAAGACGTACAATCCTTTATCTACACGGCTTCCATCTGGCTGGACATCAGCCTCCACGAAGAAGAATACAACGTCACTGTCCATTTCATTCGATTCTGATGAAAAGCTTTCAGATTCGTTATTATTGAGTGCGTTTAAAGGTACGACCAACTTAACGATATCGTGTTCTGCCTCGTATTTAACAAACTCTTTGATGTAATAATCCTTTGTTACTGTAATTTTGACATCGTCGTCTTCGTTAGAGGTGGGCGCGGCAGCCAGTAGACCAACCAGCGCAAAAGCTGTGAAGCACGTCAGCAGTCTCATTTTGAAATCTGAAATAGTAACAAGAAACAAATGTAAATTAAAAATTTTATTTCTTAAAACAAGCTTTTATTAGCTACATCCTTAGACCCTAGATAACATCTAGGACCAAAGTACTTGTCAAGACGAATCAAACTAGCCTACACTCGATGGGATTACGTCGTTTTTTACTGAGATCCCATAGCCACCTTCCAGCTCCATTATCAGACCCTGGATATTACCTATGACAAGAGTAGAATATTGACGAATCATAATTTGTAGGCAAAATTAAATGAAGTATTTTGTGGCAAGGTCTAGTGGTTCGCCCCGAACTGAGACCTCGCGATAACGGTTTCCCATAATTACTTATTCATTCAAGAGATACGTGACGATCAAAATTGACATTATTATTATGCCCGTTTTCACCAACCATACCTAAATCATTCCCTCTGTAGAAGTCTCTTTACGTAGGTAGCCCCTAAATACAATCCTAACATCCCAATGTCATTTTCACCTTTAGTTGTCCCGTAGAGGTTCGTAATAACAAAATTGTCAGAAAGCGTCAACTAACTCAACATAGGTAGCCCGTAAAGGTTAGGGAACTGTAGTGAAATCAGGCCTCAATCAAACTTAGGTATAGTTTTTTGGAACATTCAAATTAAATTATTTGTACACAGCGTCATCTATCGACATGATCAGAAAACATGTAAAAACAAACTGCAACGTAAAATTTTATTGATGTTTGATATTTATCTAAATAATAATTTAATTGAGTAGTATGTTTTTATATGTATTAGTAATTGTTATACATCATTATTATATGTATTAGTACTTCAATCATTATTGTTATTATATATAGCTGCGTTTGCATTATGAAATGAGAGCGCCATCTATTGATATCATTGTGAAGTTCTGTGAAAAATACTGCAGCTCATTAAAAGTTAAATAATTTAATTTTATAATTAAATTTATCTAATTTTAGTATTTGTTGTTCAAGCACATTATATAATGCTAATATTTATAAAAGTTTCAAGCCCGGCCTTTCAACGGTTAATCCGTTCTGAGGTCAAATATAATCTCCACTTTGAAAAGCCCCCCATTTCGTCAATTTTAGGAAAAAAATTAAAAAAAAACTCTTGTACTCTGTTCCAAATTATCTTTAAAATGATATATCGCAACCCTATGAAACGCTATAAAAAATATTTTACTTAGCATTCGCTTCTATGAGAGCCCCCCTGAAATAAAGATTTTTATAACTTTTTAAGCCATTTTCAGCTGGAGGCCATCGGTTTACATATTATATCTAAAATTGAAGTAATTACGTTCAGTAATTAAGAAGTTATAAGGCTCTGACAGACGGACGGACGGACAGACGGACGGACGGACAAGTGCAAATTCACTCAAGTAGACTCAGAGACCTTCGCTTCGCTCGGTCAATCATAATCATAGTAAGTATTACTTGGGTCAATCATCTTCTTTTTGTTCAATTCCAGTCCCAAAAATTTAGATTACATTTCACTTATTCCTTAGGATTGATTGCTTTTCCGAAAAATTAATATTTGCGAAAATGTTGCCAAGTAATTAATATTTTATTATTGCAATAAGTTCAAGGTTTTTTAAAAAGTATCCTTTCATAGTTCTAAGTACAAGCACGCATTCCTAAGTCTATCGGATAACAGCTAAAAATTTCCTGCAATTTAACACAGATGGCGTAAAATAATTCTTTAGGCAACGAGCAAATAATTCAGTTAGATAGATAAAAATAACTTTATTGCTACACACTAATGTTTACCATTAAAACTGATACATGAAAATACAGTACGTAAAGGCGGCCTTATCGCTTAAACTAAGCGATCTCCTCGAGACAAACTTGATTTTCTATCATAAAAGGAATCTTATTATTATTTAATTATAAAGCCAAAGTGAGATTATCTATAATTATTTTAATGTAATGAAATAAAAAACATACAAGGCTACCGTTTTTCCGGAAAAACAGAGGTTATTTTAAAAAACTTAACTCCAAGTCCAACGGACGAAGTCGCGGACAAAAGCTAATAATTAATTCAATGTCATGGTCAAGTTAAAGGTCACCGTATATGGCAGTGAAAGTGATAATAATTATCTTAATTTAGCCTTTTCTTAGTCTTAAAATGATCGAATTTGCTCAGAACGTAATTTAGCATGTTCAAAACAAGTAGAATAACGTGAAATTTAAGTTATTAGGGAATAATTTATGAATGTGGTTTGAAGATTTAAATATTTTTCTTTGTTTATTATTTTCTAAAAAACATACTTAAACCATCCATTTTTAGGGTTCCGTACCCAAAGGGTACCAACGGGACCCTATTACTAAGCCTACGCTGTCCGTCCGTCCGTCCGTCCGTCCGTCCGTCCGTCTGTCAGCGGGCTATATCTCGTCAACCGTAATAGATAGACAGTTGAAATTTTCACATATTGTGTATTTCTATTGCCGCTATAACAACAAATAATAAAAATAAAATTAAATTGAAAAAATTAAATTAAAATTTTTCCATGGGTACATGGAAATATTTTTATTTAATTTTTTTAACGGAACCCTAAAAGAGCGAGGCCCGACTCGCACTTGGCCGATTTTTTTATTTAAATAATTTATAATTTCGTATTTTAAGGAACTAATGCACAAATTATGCGCGGGAAATTCAAAAAGCAACATTGGCTATAATTAAGAATATATTATACTAGCTGAGCCCGCGACTTTGTCAACATGGATTTATTTTTTAAAATCCCTCGGAAACTTTTTGATTTTCCGGGATAAAAAGTAGCCTATGTCACTCTCCAGGTTCTCAACTATACCCATGCAAAGAATCACGTCAATCCGTAGCTCTTTTGCGGCGTGAATGAAGGACAAACTAACAAACAAACGCACTTTCGCATTTATAATTTTAGTATGACAATCTTTACATAAAATACCGGCCAAGTGCGTGTCGGGCCACGCGCAGTGTAGGGTTCCTGAGTTGCAAGTCACAAATATTATTGCTGACCTAATAAAATTTAGCACTTAAAAATATCATATTTCACAAACGGATCCCTGAATTGAAAAATGGTGTTCCCATACCCACAATATTTTTGAAAGACTTATTCAACGACAACCTACTATGGTTTAGACGAGAAAAAAAAATTCAGCCCCTCTTTACATGTAGGGGAGGTACCCCAAAAAAAATTATTTTTCACAACTTAATTTCACCACTTTGTTGGTATGATTGATATTTATGCCCTTGTCAAATTACAGATTTCTATTACCATTAGTCTCTGAGCTAAAACCGCGGATGGACAGACAGACGGACGGACGGACGGACATGGCGAAACTATAAGAGTTCTTTGTTTACTACGGAACCCTAAAAAGACTTGTCCTTAGACTGACTGATCTATCAGCGCACAGCCTAAACCACTGAAGTTAGAAACTTGAAATTGTAACAGTAGGTTCTTTTTATGACGAACGCGAGCACTAAGAAAGGATTTCTTGAAATTCTATCCCTCAAGGGGGTTAAATGGGGGCTTAAAATTTGTATGAAAGTCCACCATTTTTTAAGTTTTTTAAGGGTTTTGAATTAAAAACAAAGAAGTACTTGTTGCACAGTTTTTGAAAATTCTACCCCCAAATGGGGTTAATTATGGGAAGGAAGTTTGTATGAAAGTCCGTCATTTTTCAAGTTATATCCATGAAACTTGGTAATTTGGCGCTTGTTTAAAGACAAAGAAGTACGTATTTCACAGTTTTTGAAAATTCTATCCCCAATGAGGTTAAATAGGGGGTTGAATGTTTGTATGAGAGTCCATAATTTTCCCGAGTAATAGTTTTAAAAATAAAGAAATAAATTAAGTAAGTACAAATATAAAAAATTATATTTTGTCCTTTTCAAAACGACCTTACGGTACGATTTTTTCGCGTCGAGCTTTTGTCGCATCATCAGCAACCCATTAACGTCTCACTACTGAGCGCAGGTCTCCTCTCAGAGAAGGGTTACAGGCCATAGTCCACCACGCTGGCACAATGCGAATTGGTAGACTTCACACACCTTTGAGAATCTCATGGAGAGTTCTCAGGCGTGCAATTTTCCTCACGATGTTTTCCTTCACCATCGAAGCATGTGGTATTTAATTGCTTAAACTCACATAACTCCGAAAAGTCAGAGGTCCTTAGAGTCAGAGGAGAAGCCCGGGATTGAACCTGCGACACCATGAATAGGAAACCGCAGTCCTAACCAGTTTTGAATTTGAATTTGAATAGCCTAGTCGAACTATGTTCGAAGAGCTGATGGTCGTTGGGGTCCCAAGCTGCTGGAGTGGCGACCCCGCACCGGGAACCGCAGTGTTGGCAGGCCCCCCACCAGGTGGACCGACGACATCAAACGAGTCGCAGGGAGCCGCTGGATTCAAGCGGCGCAAGACCGAAGCCTGTGGAAGTCCATGCAGGAGACCTTTGTCCAGCAGTGGACGTCTATGGGTTGATAAAGAAGAAGAAGAAGCCTAGTCTATTCAAATTCAAAATTATTTATTTCACGTAGGCCAACCTGTGGCTCTTATGACACGTCATGGCTCTACCAAGTAGGTTTGGAAAAGCGGATTATGCTGAGAAGAGCCGGCAAGAAACTCAGCAGTTGCTCTTTCTCTCTCAAAATATCATTTTATAATATCAATAAGTAGCTATTACATTGTAATAAGTTTTTATTCTATCTTGTAGGCAGCTGGATGCCAAGCTGATTTAACCCATGCATCTTGGTTAGAATAGAATATAATATTTCCACAATGAGAGGAAGTTCCGAGAAAAAAAAAAAACGTACTACAATTCCATTCATGTTAAGACGGGCAGACAGAAAGTAGCCCCTTTTCCTCTATTACTACCACTTAGTATTACCTACAACCAATTTAGTAATGTGGTTGAAATAATATTAGATCACAAAGTAGAGATGAGTTATTATAACATTTCGGGTGTGATATTTGATGTCACCTACATACTTCTGTTATTGTTACATGAAATAATAGATAACAGCAGGATTTTACGTAGACGTATTTTTCGACAAAAAAAACTTAGGCTCTTAGAATGAAAATAATGAGTATAAAACATGTTTGGCTTTTAAATTAAATGTTTCAAAAACACTAGATGAAATCTATTAAGCAATAATTAGTGTTTTGGACTCACCAGTCGGACCTTCTTCACCGAATGAGATTCAAAGATGCTGGGCTCAGATTAAATATGTCGGGTAATTTGTTTATATCCGTCTTCCGAGTAACCTTGTCAGTGCATACCTATTTGTTATAGCTATGGTGACCAAATTATGGACTTATTATTACAACAGGATTGGTAAAACGGCGATAGCTCAGTGGTTCAGACTTCAGCCTCAATTTTGGTGGGGTTTAAGGTCAAATCCCAGTCACCTCTACCTTGCCTTTCGAGGTTGTATGTGTATTAAACAATTAAATATTTAGGGACACGAGCTTCTCACTTATTTGGAAGGGAGAGAAATATTCTTATTAGTCAAGTTCTGCTCGACTAATATATTCTTTTTATAATAATTTAATATAAGAATTATTTTTAAAAAACCGACTTCAAACATCCGCGCCACTAGAAAGTATATAATTTATTGTTGATTTTTTAAAACCGCTCCACCGATTTTGATATAATTTAAAGTACTAAAAGGTCATAAAAAAAGATTCCGAAGAATTAAGAACCACTTCACGCTCTTTAAGAACCAGAAGAAAACACCGCGAGGTAAACCTAAATGCCTGAGAGTTTTCCATAATGTTTTCGAGCATAAAATATGAAGTCTTCCAATCTGTACTTGGTCCATAACTATTTTGGGAACGTTTTGTGTTTGTGGTCAATGAAACTTAATTAATCAAAAGAAATCTTCTTTCCTCTTAGCTTGTACTGTGTCCACTTAAGTTAATTGGAAAGGAGGTTTTGGAATAACGATATCCTATTGGTCATTTGGTTCTCCTCATTTCTGATTTGATCTCGCAGGGATACTCTGAGCATAGCTCTCTCCATCGCCTGCTGAGTGACCCTGAGCCTTCTTATGAGGCCAACAGTTAGCGACTATGTCTCGGATCCGTAAGTCATGACTGGCATCACTGTTCGAAGACTTTAGTCTTCAGGGACTCAAGGATTTTCGACGAGAAGACAATCAATCTCTCGGAGCTTCCCGAACGCTGCCCAGACGAGTTAGATACGGCGGTTGATCTCTTTCTCGAAATTGGACCTATCTAGCTGGTCTGTGTGTCTCAGGTATGTATATTCGTCCAAATTTTCGAGTGAAGAGTTTTCAGGGTGGAGAGGAGCATGAGCATCTTGCTCATATTCGTTTTCTCGCCCACCTATTCAGAAAACCTGTTGAGATCGTCGATCGAAACCAAAGTCACCGACACAGCTCGGCGAGTCGCGAAACTGAAGAAGAAATGGGCGGGACACAGTTCGAAGAGCTGATGGTCGTTGGGGTCCCAAGGCGCTGGACTGGCGAACCCACACCGGGAAGCGCAGTGTTGGCTGACCCCCCACTAGGTGGACGGACGACATCAAACGAGACGAAGGGAGCCGCTGGATTCAGGCGGCGCAAGACCGAGGCCTGTGGAAGTCCATGCAAGAGACCTTTGTCCAGCAATGGACGTCTATCGGTTGATAAATTAGAAGAGAAGAGTGGTCATTGACAAATCATCCTCTCCGCCCATTTCCGCTTTGGTAGATACCGAGTCTTATAAAATAAAAGAAGTATATCGCTAATATATAAAATTCTCATGTCGCGGTGTTTGTTGCCAAACTCCTCCGAAACGGCTGGACCGATTTTTATGAAATTTTGTGGGCATATCGGGTAGGTCTGAGAATCGGCCAACAATTATTTTTCATACTCCTAAATGATAAGGGTGACCAACCACTAAATATTTATGTTGGCGGTACGAAGTTCGCTGGGTCAGCTAGTCTAATATTTAAAATTCTCATGTCGCGGAGTTTGTTACCAAACTCCTCCGAAACGGCTGGACCGATTTTTATGAAATTTTGTGTGCATATCGGGTAGGTCTGAGAATCGGCCAACATCTATTTTTCTTAACCCTAAATGATAAGGGTGATCCACCCCTAAATATTTATGTTGGAGGAACGAAGTTCGCTGGGTGAGCCAGTTATAAAATGTATAATAAAGTAAGTGTTGTTTTAGGTTCATTTTTGGCGTAATTTGATTTAGTCAAAGAGTAATGTCAAATCTACAGCTGTATGGTTTGCATAATATTGTTTCAGGACTTTCCTGGATTGCATGTGAAACCATGGCTACAGTATTGTCTCAGTAATTGGTAAATATGGTATTATATAATATTGTTTTCCTTAATGAAAAAAGTGAGGTATACAATAATATGGTAAACATTTAAGTATACTGTTAACTTTAAATGATAACCTAGTTATCAGTTTCTTGAAACAATATTAAAAACATTATTTTCAATGTCTTCTCATATCAAACTTAAATTGACGGCCAAACCCATTCTGAGAATACCTACTACTGAAAAGTGAAAAAAAAAAAATCATGTAGGCCACTCTTATTACAAGCCAAGACTCTACCACTGGTAGAAGCTGCGGGGATTTAGGAATTGTCGATAAGGAATTGATATTGTAAGTACCGAGCAAGGAATTCATCATGGAGCTCTAGTTCCTAGCTCCTCGATCCCGATGCTGTAGGGTACTGCCCACCTAAACTGTGGGGAATTAAGAAATTGTCGATAACGAATTGATATTGTAAGTACCAAGCAAGGACTACGTCATGGAGCTCTAGTTCCTAGCTCCTCGATCCCGATGCTGTAGGGTACTGCCCACCTAAACTGTGGGGAATTAAGAAATTGTCGATAACGAAATGATATTGTAAGTACCAAGCAAGGACTACGTCATGGAGCTCTAGTTCTTAGCTCCTCGATCCCGATGCTTTAGGTTACTGCCCACCTAAACTGTGGGGAATTAAGAAATTGTCGATAACGAAATGATATTGTAAGTACCAAGCAAGGACTACGTCATGGAGCTCTAGTTCCTAGCTCCTCGATCCCGATGCTGTAGGCTACTGCCCACCTAAACTGTGGGGAATTAAGAAATTGTCGATAACGAAATGATATTGTAAGTACCAAGCAAGGACTACGTCATGGAGCTCTAGTTCCTAGCTCCTCGATCCCGATGCTGTAGGGTACTGCCCACCTAAACTGTGGGGAATTAAGAAATTGTCGATAACGAAATGATATTGTAAGTACCAAGCAAGGACTACGTCATGGAGCTCTAGTTCCTAGCTCCTCGATCCCGATGTGGCCACGCTGATGGTTCTGCCACTAGTGCCTACTGGAACTATAGATCTCAGTATCTGGTATAAATTTCAACTGGTAGGTCCACCCGATCCTGAGAAAATCACACACACGTACAGGTGGTGACACACGTACAGATGGACAAGAGAGTGATTTTAAAACCACTTTTAAACGCCACTACAAAGTTTAAAAATAATTCTTGTTTGAATATTGGATAGAAGCAGGCGTTACTTTGCGGAAGTTCATGATTATCAAGAAAAGATTAGAATTAATATATTTATATTTTAGGCTGGATCATGCGTCATGCTCGTGAACGGGTGCCACCAGCGGGAATCACCAGCGGGAATGGGGCTACTTTCTGTCTGCCCGTCTTAACATGTGTTGAATTATAATTAGGTATGCTTTTGTATATCTCTGCGAGATCAAATCAGAAATGAGGAGATTCGTAGGAGAACCAAAGTCACCGACATAGCTCAGCGTGTCGCGAAACTGAAGTGGAAATGGGCGGGGCACATAGTTCGATGAACTGATGGTCGTTGGGGTCTCAAGGTGTTGGAGTGGCGACCCCGCACCGGGAAACGCAGTGTTGGCAGACCCCCCACCAGGTGGACCGACGACATCAAACGAGTCGCAGGGAGCCGCTGGATTCAAGCGGCGCAAGACCGAAGCCTGTGGAAGTCCATGCAGGAGACCTTTGTCCAGCAGTGGACGTCTATAGGTTGATAAAGAAGAAGAAGAAGATGCTTTTGTGGAACTCATTGTGGAAACACTGCATACATAGCATAGTATCTATTGAATTGTAAACCTGTTTTGAAAAGAGCAACCGCAGAGTTTCTAGCTGGTTCTTCTCGGCAGGAAGGGCATTCCGAAGCAGTGGTAGACTCATCGACGATTCAAAAGCACTTGTAAAAAGTTTATTTTAATAAAAAACTATTCTATTATTTATTAGAACCTACAATTTTCATATTATTATTATTAGGTACTAGTGGTTCGCCCCGAACTGAGACCTCGCGGTAACGGTTTCCCATAATTACTTATTCATTCAATAGATACATGAAGATCAAAATTGACATTATTATTATGCCCATTTTCACCAACCATACCTAAATCATCCCCTTTGTAGAAGTCTCTTTACGTAGGTAGCCCCTAAATACAATCCTAACATCCCAATGTCATTTTCACCTTAAGTTGTCCCGTAGAGGTTCGTAATAACAAAGTTGACAGAAAGTGTCAACTAACTTAACAGGTAGCCCGTAAAGGTTAGGGAACTGTTATAGTGAAATCCTCAAGGCCTCAATCAAACTTAGGTATAGTTTTTTGGAACATTCAAATTAAATTACTTGTACACAGCGTCAACTATCGACACGATCAGAAAACATGTAAAAACAAACTGCAACGTGAAGTTTTATTGATGTTTGCTAAATGACTAAATAATAATTTTAATTGAATAATATGTTACATATAGCTGCATTTGCTATATGAGATGAGAGCGCCATCTATTGACATCATTGTGAAGTTCTGTTGTTGCTGCTCATTAAAAGTTAAATAATTTAGTTTCCTTATTACATTTATCTAGTTTTAGTATTTGTTGTTCAAGTACATGATATTACGCTAAAATTATAAAACTTTCAAGCCCCAGCTTTCAATGGCTATTCCGTTGTGAGGTCAAATATAATCTCCACACTGAAAGCCCCCCATTTCGTCAATTTTAGAAAAAAAAATAAAAAAAAAATACTTTTGTACTCTGTTCCAAATTATCTTTAAAATGAGGTACTGTAACCCTATGAAATGCAAAAATTATTTTTTTCTTCGCATTCGCTTGTATCAGAGCCCCCCTGAAATAAAGATTTTTATAACTTTTTAAGCCATTTTCGGCTGGAGGCCATCGGTTTACATATTATATCTAAAATTGAAGTAATTACGTTCAGTAATTCAGAAGTTATAAGGCTCTGACAGACGGACGGACGGACGGACGGACGGACGGACGGACGGACAAGTGCAAATTCACTCAAGTAGACTCAAAGACCTTCGCTTCGCTCGGTCGATAATAGCTAAGGTTTATAATATTATATTATACTACTATTATTATCTGTACTTTATTTCGTTTATCTTCTTGTTATGTTACACTAACCCATTACATCAACTTTTTTCTACATACTTCTATTTTATCATATTATTATCTTATGCTAAATTTTATATACTTATTAGTTATTATATATATTTGCCATTTGTGTCGTTTATGAAAATTCGTGCCTGAAAGAATAATCTAGGCAATTTTTGCTATGTTAGCCAAGTAGGTGTA
Source organism: Oeneis ivallda (assembly GCA_029955525.1). Classification (NCBI taxonomy): domain Eukaryota; kingdom Metazoa; phylum Arthropoda; class Insecta; order Lepidoptera; family Nymphalidae; genus Oeneis; species Oeneis ivallda. The sequence goes on along the minus strand of JARPMR010000029.1, from coordinate 13,853,863 downwards.
GGTAGTATGTTTGCTAAGTATGAGATAACAAATATTTATTTTTAATACCCATAAAATATACAAAAGTATGAGTATAGGTACTTTTTGCGCCAGGGCTGGGGCAATTTTGCGCATTCTCCTTTGGAATGGAGATATACTCATGATAAAAAGTAGCCTATGTTTTAAGGCTACTTTTTATCCCGGAAAATTACAGTTCCCGCGTGTCAGCTACATGATTAAATTAACTAGCTTTTACGAATAATAATAAGAATTAGTGTGTATATAATATCAAATAGTTTTAAATATAAGAGATAATATAGGTGATAGTTTTGTTGAAATTTGACTGAATAGAATTTAAATAGACTAATATTTGACTTCTCCCAACGATTGGACGAATGATTTCAAAGGTTCGTCAAAGAAGTGGGAGGTACCGCCATTTTGTAAATGAAATATATAAAAAGCGAAAAGAAAGACGAAAGGCTCTCAGTTCGGTTATGTCGTGAAAGCGTACGCTAAACTCTGTTGAGTTATCGCGCGAGTGATTTACCTATGATTTATGTTTAAATAAGTTTGCAGAAAAGCTAGTGTAATTAGTGTTAATTTGATAATTTGTGATAGATATTTGGTATAGAAATAAAGGCCTGCTTCTGAACAGTAAAGTAGTTCCAATAACTAGTAGATGCTTTCGTGTCTAGGTCGTTGTATTTGATTGAGGGATTGCGATAGCAATCGCACCCTAATCGAATAAATATTGCCAGTACGCTTAGATTAGTGTTATTGATTAATTGATATTTAAATGTTTTGATAACTACCCTCATGTTCAGATGGTGTTTGTCTGTCGTGTTTGTGGTGAAATTGATTAGATGTGAGGAAAGGGGCCGTTGTGGGGGTGGAGGAGACGGCTATAGGTAGGGTTTTAGCGTTTTAAGAGATGTATTCTCTTAAGGCGTGATTAGTTTTGAGTGATAAGTTCCGCTTCTGAGTCTATGTTCAACAACTCAGAAGTGGGATGTGACTTACGTGTCCATGAATCCGTTTTGCCATCCACATCAGCGTGTTATCCACGCTAAGTTCATGTAACAAGGCGCGAAGCAGACGCAAGAAAATAACGCCACGCGTGCGTTGGAGGTACGATGAAGGTAACTACAGCTGAGAATTATCGCCGGTTGAAGCCACTCGGTGAGATCGTTTCATTATTAATTGCAATGTTGTAGAAATATAGATGAATCTTCATTTAAGTGGCAGATTTGAGTATCCAAGCTTGTTTCTTTTTTTTTTTTTTTTTACAAATACCTTCATTTGCTACGAATGATAAGTTTATGACTTTTTTGATTGAGACTCATAACTTTGAGATCCCTGACCATCAGGTTTAACGAAATTTTTGTAATTTATTAATGTTTCAAAACTGAAAATACCTACGTAGCATAAAGTAATACTATTTGATTAGAAGATTTTGCTATAACGAGTACTTGGTTTCATTGAATATTTTTTTTGAAAGATTAAGAAAATATATAAAGGTTTTGGGGCAAGAATGCACCATTGAATTGATTTTCATGATTTATTTCCGATTTGATTGATATAACTAAAACTACAAGCAATTATAATTTTATTCAAATTTGAAATAAGAGATACTGAGACTGTGAATTAATCATTTTTTTTTTGAACTTTACATGAATATTTTTGTTTTTTTTTTTAATATTAGTAAATTTTAAGTATCATGACGTGAAACTGATGCAAACTGTTTCACACGTTCCGTCCGCCATGTTTTCATTACCTTCCTAAGATTCAATTTGTAATTAGTATCTACACACCTAATAGAATAAAACTGGAAGAAAGCCGAAACCGGGAATGATTATCATTATTGAGCATTAACGAGTTTCTTTTAATAGGTTCTGTGTTCTGTTTTCTTTATTTTAATATAGAAAAAAAAATAGTTACAATGAATCAGCCTACCCTTTAATTAAATAATGTAAGTGGTTTAGAGGTGGACCATTTCTAAACTATAACCTTTTGATAGTGCCTATATAGATGTGTAACATTGAATTGTATAAGATATGTAATGAAAGCTTGACGATAATTTGAAAAAGGGATTATATTGACAATAATTTCAATGATACGAGGGCAAGACAGCCTGTGACAAGATTTAGGGCAAAATGCCCGATGACACGATTTAGGGCAAAATGCCCGATGACACGATTTAGGGTGAAATGCCCGATGACACGATTTAGGGCAAAATGCCCGATGACACGATTTAGAGTAAACTACTCAGATGGACAAGATTGTCCAAAATTGTTGATGAACAAAAGATCACCTGTAAAATTGTAAATATTGTCAATATAATAATTGTTCTTAGGACCAAGGAATTATTTAATCATAATAATATGTAGAGGCAAGACTGTCAGAAATCTGATGAAATTGAGAGTGCTTCCTTCATTATTAAGTGGTTGTGTGCCTTTTTGGTGAACGAGTAGGATACGCGATTGGTTGGCCATGTGCATTTGATGTTGCGTTGTTCTTTGTTAGAATTACCAATATTTTAAAGTAAATATAGTGAAATTACATTTTGGAATAAATATGCATTCGGGTCATTTTAGTTAGTAAATATTTAAAAAAAAAGAGGTTTGAATAAACGTGTCTTAAATAGTTTGCTTACTGCAAAGCATTTCATTAAGACATTAATCTAAAGGTTTCGTTTTGATTAGGAACATTATAAAAAAGAATATATTATATTTTGAATGCGTTTCGCGTGAGTAGCGTTCAAAGAAAAAGACACAAAAACGGGGTTTATTTTAATGCCTTCGTAATCGGGAAGCTGATAGTTAACTGTACAAGATGAGTGTGATCTTGAGGATGATAATTTTGATGAATTACTTATTTATACAGAGTATGGTAGGCGAAATATTTTATTCAAAAAAACCTTGACTCAATTTATACATAGAATATATTGTATATTGTTACTGTTTATAATCAGTAATAGATACATACTATGACATAATATATAAACATAGTATAGCTAGATAATATTTAGCAAGTATATTAGGTTTAGTGACCGATAGTGCTTTTGAGAATTAGTATTTCCGTGATAAATATACTTGACGTTGACTATTCTAATGAATATGATGAAAATGAAAATGAATTTTCCGTTTGATGAAGAATATTCTGATGTGAATATTTTAATGAAGTGTTTGTTGATGAGTTGATCAAAAATTGTAGATTGACGATAGGAATATTGATTGATGATGATTGTTTTGATCACAAATTATTATTATTGATCGACTTACAAGAATTTGTAAGTCGATTTTATGATTGATTTGCCAGTGTATTGCGATGAGAATTACGATGATGACACAATTTGAATTATAATTTTAGTTTTTATTAGGGAAAGTAGATAAACAGTTGAACAGTTGTAAGTATAACAGATCTGATTTGAAGAAACATAGGTTAAAATGCACTTGATAAGATAAAGCGTAAAATATTATGAAAACCTTGGACTTATAACTGATTTTGTTTTTATTTATTTTACTATTAAATTTAACATGAAGAGAAATTTGACAGGATATCTGTATGATTTAAATAACTCACATTTTATTGTGCTAATGGCATTCTGGAATCGTGCCTCAGATAAAGTAAATACGTCTTTTATGAACTGTTTAATGTAAGTGTCCACAAGTTGACGCATAGGTGAACATTTCCCAGCATTGATTCCAAAAGGATAGGCAGCAAGCAGATTATAAATATTATATGAATGCATTAGTCGTCAACTTGCACCTGTAACTGACATTCAATAGATAATATTATTAAATAAAAGAAACTCTTCGTGGGGAAGTTTTGAACAATAACATCTTTAATTCAGTGAACGAAGGAATTTTTCCTGAACATTTTCAATCTGATTTAGTTACTAATGGTAAAAATGGTTTCATAAACGGAGGGCATAATTATAATATATTTTAGCTGTAGCGTTCTTTAAAAAAATTATATAAATGAAGGACGGTGGGTGATTTCGAGAAGTTCTTCATCAAGTGCATTACAAATCGATAGGGACTGATATAGATAGATGGTCTAGGTCTTGAAAGATATAGCAGTCAAGTTTAGTGTCCTTTTGTAGCTAGAGATTTTGAGATCATTTGCGAAAAAATGTTACGACTGTTTGAAACAGAGATGAATGTTATTAATATGAGATTTATTTTATTAATTTTAATTTGATAATTATACAGCGTAATGGCCCCAAAACTAAACCTCGTGGTATGCCTGATGTTAGAGACAGATTCTCAGAATTCGAACCGTTTACCATTAACGAATTAGTTGAAGAATTGTTTGGATTAACGATTTAGTTATTTTACTATAAATTAGTGATTGTTTATTTTCGATAGATATCTATTCAATGGGTAAACTAATCTTATGATTAAAATGTTATTAGTTATGAATTTCGTTTATGGTTATTCTAGTTGACCATATTATTATTTTTTATGAATAATGATTTTAAAATTATTGGGAGATGACAATGATAATGAATGACTTTTTTTTTACGAAATTCTTGATGGTGAAAGTTGAATAAATAAGCGGTTTTAAGACAAAAACTTTGCTTAAAGAAATGAGCAATACATCTGATAATAGTTCTAGGTTGTAGCCAGCAGATCTATTCTGTAAAAACCTTTTGTAAAGAAAAATCAATGCGTGATGTTTTTGTAAATTCGTAATCTGCCCACTCGGAAGATGGCGCCACATTCATGAATATTGTGGCGAGGTAAACTATTTGTTAAAGATAAATTGGGGATCATTTTATACAAATTGTTATTTGCTTAAACAATACCAAACCAAGGTGAAGTGAGTTTGCTTTTGAAGTTAGTAGTTTCTGATTTCGATAATATGGTATTTAAGTGAATAACCCTCCAGAGATGAGATTGAATGTGAATGGAATAGAATATAATTTAGTTTTTATTCAAATTATCAATTGAATTTACCACTGGTTCTGGTTCTACAATCAAGAAATATATAAAATGTAGTAAAAAAAGCTGAAAGAGATAGATTGCGAAAAGTAAGTAAAATGAACGTAATCCAGATTTGACATTTTGACAATTTGACTAAAATAAAATAGTCGGCAGTCCTTACTTTAATTTAAAACATAACAGAAATTAAGTATTTAATAGTATACTTTGAGGGACAAGAAGTTGTTTGAAGAGTTCGTCAATGCAGAGTTTGTAACTTTTGATTTAAAACTTATTAGAAATTAAGTATTTAATATAATAGTTTAATAGACAAGTTGTTAGATGAGTTTGCCAATGCAGAGTTTAGAAGTTTGAAATTGACTTATTAAAAAAAAATATTATGCAGTTAAAAATAATATTGAGCTTATTAAACGAATAAAGATTTGACATGATGAACAAAACGACAGGTTGAGTATGGGAAATAATGTAAAAGTTTAAAGTTTTGAATTTTTGAGTAAATTTAAAAATTTTAATTTTTAGTCTCGATATCAAATATTCAGGCTGAAAATTCGATTTTGAGTTAATTAATGACTTTTTTTTAAACAACTTAAGAGACTTGACAGAGGGCGAGACCGCCCACAATTTTACTAAAAGCAGTCATGACCGGAATTAAGGCAGATTGCCTGCGACCTGAACGATATGACAGAATTGCTTGAGACCTGATTAAGAGTAATGTTATCCTCGAATCGAACTTGGGCAATAAGTATATTTTCCTTGCTATATTTATTTATATTATTTTCTTTTTGTTCTTATATGTTTAGGACATTACGTACACCTTTACGGATTAAGTCTTGTAAGTAATGAAAGTTCATATTATAGGTAAATGAAAAAATGACACAATTAAGATTAAGTTTTATTTAAGTATACTTCGAACACGATTATTATGCAGAACTATGTCGAAGTATTTGGAGCGATCAAAGTATTTTATAAGATTAAATATAATAAGTATATTATTTTAAGAAAAGTACTAGTAATTATCGAAAAGATCTACAAAAAATATATATGTAAGAATTTATTTGAGACTGACCTGACTTAAGACAAGACCTTCTATGACTTGAACGTGGGCAAGACTGAAGCGATATAATAATAAATTATTATATGTTAGGGAAATGATAGAATTTAATTTTTCTTATCTTATTTATTTATTCTATATATTTATTATTAAAAAGAGTCAGAGTAGGTGAAGCGGACATAATATACCGCTTTTAGTTTGAGTGTCACAAACATTTTAAATTATCGATTAAGTATCTATAAACAGTGCGTCAAATGTTTGTGACGTATCGGTTTGATAATTCATGCAAGCTCCCATACTGTGCGCGCGCTTTGACGTGTGATGGGAGTGGTGAATTGCTGGTTTGATTAGTTGCCAACATCTCTATTGAAGGTAGGTAAGGTAGACTGGAAAAAGTAGAGAACACGGGGACGTGTTTAGTTTCAGGACGGCCGAACTGTCAGCTACATGATTAAATTAACTAGCTTTTACGAATAATAATAAGAATTAGTGTGTATATAATATCAAATAGTTTTAAATATAAGAGATAATATAGGTGATAGTTTTGTTGAAATTTGACTGAATAGAATTTAAATAGACTAATATTTGACTTCTCCCAACGATTGGACGAATGATTTCAAAGGTTCGTCAAAGAAGTGGGAGGTACCGCCATTTTGTAAATGAAATATATAAAAAGCGAAAAGAAAGACGAAAGGCTCTCAGTTCGGTTATGTCGTGAAAGCGTACGCTAAACTCTGTTGAGTTATCGCGCGAGTGATTTACCTATGATTTATGTTTAAATAAGTTTGCAGAAAAGCTAGTGTAATTAGTGTTAATTTGATAATTTGTGATAGATATTTGGTATAGAAATAAAGGCCTGCTTCTGAACAGTAAAGTAGTTCCAATAACTAGTAGATGCTTTCGTGTCTAGGTCGTTGTATTTGATTGAGGGATTGCGATAGCAATCGCACCCTAATCGAATAAATATTGCCAGTACGCTTAGATTAGTGTTATTGATTAATTGATATTTAAATGTTTTGATAACTACCCTCATGTTCAGATGGTGTTTGTCTGTCGTGTTTGTGGTGAAATTGATTAGATGTGAGGAAAGGGGCCGTTGTGGGGGTGGAGGAGACGGCTATAGGTAGGGTTTTAGCGTTTTAAGAGATGTATTCTCTTAAGGCGTGATTAGTTTTGAGTGATAAGTTCCGCTTCTGAGTCTATGTTCAACACGCGGGAATAAAAAACCTTAATCCACGCGGACGAAGCCGCGGGCATCATCTAGTTTTAATAAATAAAATTCATAAAAATTCGTTTATTATCAGAAATTCGTTTATTGGTTTATTATCAGAAAATAGAGCTTCGCACTAGTACGCCCATTAGCACGTAAATAAATTAAGTAGTTGTAAGTTTCGGCTGTTTCTTGTGCCTTGAGGATATCTCTGAGTTCTTCTAATAGAGAGGTAAAAGATTGTACCTATTCGTAAATCTTCTTATTGAAGGCGTAGTATTGGACTATAGCACCTTATAAAAAGTAAAATCTAACTGAAAATAAAAAAACTGAAAAACTAAAACTAGAAAAACTGAAACTAAAACTGAAAACTGAAGTTTAGTTGACTGTAAAACTGAAGTTTACCACGTTTAAACTGAAGTTAGGACTCACCAGTCTTCACCGAATGAGATTCAAAGATGCTGCGCTCAGAATAAATACGGCGGCTAAGAATCCGACAAAGCCGAAGCAAAGATAATGATAAATAATGAGATATATGGATAAGATCCGAAGATGGCTTCGGAGTTACCTTATTGACATTATTATGAAACAAATTTCATACCAAATATTTGTTTCTACATAGAAATAATTAGGTAGGTAGAATGGTATGGAACAAGAACAAGTGATGGCTTAGTAATTAGTTAGTTTGGTTAGGCCAACCTGGGGGCCGATATATGTGGTAGCCTAAGTCTTCCAGACTTTCATCTCTTTTATTCAAATAGTGAAATAATTTATCTCATGACTCGTTCTTTTATTATTGTACCTGATGCAAAGGTCCTCGCCATTAGTTTTCGGCCGTCAATTTATGTGGTAATCATGAAGAAGATGGGTTAATAGTGAAGATCATTTTGGAAGTGGCTGTAAACCGAAACATAGATGTAACGGCACCTCAGTTTTCGGCATGGCGTAAATGTATGGAAAGCATGTGGCCGAAAATTGATACATATCGCTGGGATATGTTTCAATTTTCGGCCATTAGGTAAACTGCAAAGTTTAAATTAGTAAATTTTATTTATTTAAAAAATAATAAAATTAAACATAAAAAAGAACGCATTAGATAGTTTAAATAAAGTTGTTGTAGTTAGTGAGTGACAAAATTTTCTTAGTATTTTATTTATTTAATTTGCTTGAATTATGTTTTGATTTTTTATTTCTTTTTTATTTCTTTTTTATTTCTTTTTTTGTGATTTTTCATTTCTTTTTTTTAGATTCATTAAATGTATTGATCAGATCGGCGACTTCATCTAAACTAGATGTATCCAAACAGACCCAATTCATTCCTTTCGTAGATCTTCTTATCAAAGGCATAGTAGTGTGTATTTTCTTTTGCGGCGAGAGTTGTTGGCATCGCGTCAGGTTTGAATCCAAACTTTGCAAATTCACTGGTACCGTTAGGATACATACGGTACACGTCGTTATTAACGATAACCGGAGCACCGTCTTCGTAGATGAACGGAGTTTTGAAAAGGATTACATTTCCAGTGCTTTCCGGGAGACCTTCTATTTTCTTAACGCCATTAGCTGTGCGGACGTATGGTTTCTTATCATCAGAATAGAAGTACAGGTTGTTCTCTAAATCCATAACAATATCCTTAGCCTTAACAACATCGTCTAATTTCTCTTTCTTCTCGCCATTATCAGTGACTTTGTATACATCGCGACCTTCTGTCAGAATGTAAATGACATCTCCACTAGTTTCCTTTTCGATTGCAATAATACTATCGGTGATCGGTCCATATTTTTCAGCTGAGTTTTTCTCGAAGTTGTAAACGTAAAGACCGTCCTTAGCTCCGAAGAAAGCCTTGTTGCTGTTATCTACTGAAGCAGCAGCATCTCTGCCGTAATCTAGAATTTTCTTTGCCTTTCCTTCCCTGAAGACGTACAATCCTTGATCTACACGGCTTCGATCTGGCTGGACATCAGCCTCCACGAAGAAGAATACAACGTTTTTCTTCGACGATTCTGATAAATAGTTTTCAGATTCGTTATAATTATTGAGTGCGTTTAATACGACCAACTTAACGATATCGTGTTCTGCCGTGTATTTAACAAACGCTTTGACAACACATCCTTTGTTACTGTAATAATCCTTTGTTACTATAACTTTTTCATCATCGTATTCGTGACACCTGGGCGCGGCAGCCGGTAGACCGACCAGCGCAAAAGCTGTAAAGCACGTCAGCAGTCTCATTTTGAAATCTGAAATAGTAACAAGAAACAAATGTAGATTAAAAAATTTATTTTTTAAAACAAGCTTTTACAAGCTACATCATTAGACCCTAGAAAACATCTAGGACCAAAGTACTTGTCAAGACGAATCAAGCTAGCCTACGCTCGATGGGATTACGTCGTTTTTTACTGAGTTCCCATAGCCAACTTCCAGCTCCATCATCAGACCCTGGATATTATCTAGGACAAGAGTAGAATATTGACGAATCATAATTTGTAGGCAAATTAAATGAAGTATTTTGTGGCAAGGTCTAAACTAGTGGTTCGCCCCGAACTGAGACCTCGCGGTAACGGTTTCCCATAATTACTTATTCATTCAATAGATACATGACGATCAAAATTGACATTATTATTATGCCTGTTTTCACCAACCATTAAATCATTCCCTCTGTAGAAGTATCTTTACGTAGGTAGTCCCTAAATACAATCCTAACATCCTAATGTCATTAGTTGTCCCGTAGAGTTTCGTTATAACAAAGTTGACTGAAAGCGTCAACTAACTTAACATAGGTAGCCCGTAAACGTTAGGGAGCTGTAGTGAAATCAGGCCTCAATCAAACTTAGGTATAGTTTTTTGGAACATTCAAATTAAATTATTTGTACACAGCGTCATCTATCGACACGATCAGAAAACATATAAAAACAAACTGCAACGTAAAGTTTTATTGATGTTTGATATGTAACTAAATAATAATTTTAATTGAATAATATGTTTTTATATGTATTAGTTCTTGTCATACAAAATAATAATTACATATAGCTGCGTTTGCATTATGAAATGTGAACGCCATCTATTGTGTTCGCGCCATAATTCCTTGTTCCATGGTCGATGGCGCCAGCAACCTCTTTGGCTCGCAATGAAATTGACAGATGACACTTGAAAGGAAAAAACTTGCCGCGTTTTTGGGTGTGGTTGGCAAGTGCTTTTTGCTTTTTGACAGCTAACAAATAATCACGAAAAAATTCCGGTCGTCTCGCGCACGTTTTTGCTATTTTTAGTGTCTAGATTTAGTTATTTTACGTTTTTGTCGCGCCGTTAAGCGGTCGATGTGTCGATCTAGCTATAAGCATCATTGCTAATGGGTTATTTGTAACAAACGGCGACCCCTAACCAGCGGTTTTCGCTCGCCCCGCCAAGTGTGAAAAAGTGACTTGGACCACCTCGAGTTGGACCCTAACTAGTGACAAGCCGAGTGTACAGTGCCACGCCAACCCAGCGTCTTCAGCAGGCCATAGCTGGCTGTCTGCCTGCTACTGCGCCTAGCGGTCTGAGAAGTTCACATTACACTAAACACCACAATACACCACACCACCACTCTCATACCATCTCAGGCCCTATACAAGGAGGACTGCTGCAAGGAAGGTCAGTGCAACCCTACCAGTTACGTTGAGAACAAATCTGACCGCGGAGAAAGGCCCTTAGGGCAGCGACCCTGGACTCAGGTTATAGCTGATGGGCCCCTATATCTCGTGTTCCAGGCCTTGACTCGCTGGCCAAGCCGTTGGCCTCAACATTTGGTAGCAGAGCGTGGTTAAGGTGGCCAAGACTCATCTCCGGCGCGTTATAGGCGAAACTGTTTTAACCTTTGAAGAACTCGCCACCGTGTTTTGCAAAGTTGAGGCTGTACTCAATTCTCGGCCACTCTGTCCCCTCTCATCTGACCCAAATGACCTGGAGGTCTTAACTCCCGGTCATTTTCTGATTGGTCAGCCCCTTAACGCTCTACCCGAATACCCCTTCAGGGACGTGAAGGTCTCACGTTTGTCCCGGTTTGAGCTGCTGCAACAGATGACTCAGAGTTTTTGGCACCGTTGGTCACTAGAGTATTTGCATCTTTTGCAGCAGCGGGTTAAGTGGGCTGACAAATCTGATCCACCCAAAGTTGGTGACCTAGTGCTGATTAAGGAACCTAATTTGTTGCCTTTATACTGGCGCCGTGGGCGCATTCTTAAGCTGATCTACGGGTCTGATGGGGTTCCCAGGGTTGCCGAGGTAATGGTCGGAGACTCTGTCTTGCAGCGAGCCGTTTGCTCCTTATCACGTTTACCTATTCACTAGTAAGTGGACGTAAATCCTTACGCCCACGGGCGGGGGGATTGTTCGCGCCATAATTCCTTGTTCCATGGTCGATGGCGCCAGCAACCTCTTTGGCTCGCAATGAAATTGACAGATGACACTTGAAAGGAAAAAACTTGCCGCGTTTTTGGGTGTGGTTGGCAAGTGCTTTTTGCTTTTCAAGTGTCATCTGTCAATTTCCAAATGTTGAGGCCAACGGCTTGGCCAGCGAGTCAAGGCCTGGAACACGAGATATAGTGGCCCATCAGCTATAACCTGAGTCCAGGGTCGCTGCCCTAAGGGCCTTTCTCCGCGGTCAGATTTGTTCTCAACGTAACTGGTAGGGTTGCACTGACCTTCCTTGCAGCAGTCCTCCTTGTATAGGGCCTGAGATGGTATGAGAGTGGTGGTGTGGTGTATTGTGGTGTTTAGTGTAATGTGAACTTCTCAGACCGCTAAGCGCAGTAGCAGGCAGACAGCCAGCTATGGCCTGCTGAAGACGCTGGGTTGGCGTGGCACTGTACACTCGGCTTGTCACTAGTTAGGGTCCAACTCGAGGTGGTCCAAGTCACTTTTTCACACTTGGCGGGGCGAGCGAAAACCGCTGGTTAGGGGTCGCCGTTTGTTACAAATAACCCGTTAGCAATGATGCTTATAGCTAGATCGACACATCGACAGCTTAACGTCGCGACAAAAACGTAAAATAACTAAATCTAGACACTAAAAATAGCAAAAACGTGCGCGAGACGACCGGAATTTTTTCGTGAATACGTGTTGGCTGTCAAAAGGAAAAAAGCTTGCAAACCACTTCGCCTGCCTGCCTGCCTGGTCCGCACTGCTCCAGCGGTGCGAGCAGGTGCGGACCAGGCAGGCGGTCGTCGAAGGGGCCTTCCGAGACCTCATGGCATTGGAGCTACCTCCGGAATCGCTGGAGTCCTCAGTGCGGGACTACGAACAGTTTTTTGAGCTGACAGACGGTCTGGTGGAGGAGGCCGCGAGGCTCAAGAAGGAGGCGAGAATGAGCTCTATTCTTGAGTCTCCCACCAGACCCACCACGCAGCCTGCGTTACAGGGCAAGTTGCCAACAATAAACTTGCCCCACTTTTCTGGCAACCTGAGCGAGTGGCTAGGCTTTCTCAGCCTCTTTGATAGCCTGGTGGACGCGAGAAGGGACCTGTCTCCCTGCCAGAAACTGGCCTATCTACTCTCTTCCCTGCAGGGAGAGGCTCTGGGTTTAGTTAGCCACCTAGACCTCTCCGAGGAGAGTTATACCACCGCGCGGGAACTACTGACTCGGCGGTATGCCAACGTGCGCCGGTTAGCAGACACACACGTGGCACAAATTCTAGCGCTGCCACGTGTCTATGGGGTGTCTCATTTAAGAGAATCGCTCTTAAATCCACTGATTGTAGCCTGCAACGCTCTTAAGCGTTTAGAGCTTCCCGTGGACCAGTGGTCCTTCCTTTTATTACACATTGTGTTGTCCCGCTTACCTCCCGAGTTAAAACTGCGTTTTGAGCAAAGGTATGGTGGGGACGGGGCCAGCTACCTGCCCCCCTTTTCGGACCTTTTAAAGTTCCTTGAGGAAGAGTGCCGGCAGGCTGATAACTCCGGGATTGCTGGTCCTTCAAGGACCCCAGAGCGGCCTGCCCAGCTGAGGAAGGAAAGGGGTCACACTGGCGTCCCTGGTAAAAGGGCCTCCGACCGGAGACCAATGCCCGTTTACACTGGACTTGCTGCCACTGAACCCGCCCCCTGTAACTATTGCAGGCGTCCAGGCCACCGGGTGCTTTCTTGCCCCCAGTTTCTCTCTAAGCGGATCAAGGATCGGAGGGGCATTGCAAGAGACCGCCACTGGTGCTATAGCTGTCTGGGAGCTCACATGCAACGGGACTGCCAACAGCAACGGCCATGCCCAATTTGTAGGGGTAACCACCTGGAGATTTTGTGCGCCAACAAGAATGGTGTTGGTCGCCAGGTGGAGAGTGAGGGCGCGCCCCGCACGGGCGGGGGCGCTCTTACCAATCGCTCCCCGGATTATTTGCGTCGGTCCCCTGATCAGGGCCATGAATCCCGACGCGTCCGGATTTCGACCCCGCCTATGGGGGCTTCACCCCCCCGTGAGGGGGGCGCCAACCCCCCTCGACGTTCTGATGGGAGATTTGTGGCGGCCCCGTCTACGGTTCGACCTACCCGCTATTCACCTCCGCTTCATGAGTGGCCACGCCTCGAACGCCGCCCACCTCGAGCGGGTCGACAGCAGTACTACGACCTACCGACCTCAGCCCGTATGACTAGGCCCGTGCTGCCGCCACGAGATGACGCATGGGTTTACCCAAATGGAGGTCCGTCCCCCTCACCTTTGGAGGTCCCCCCTGAGTCTCAATATGAGATTCCCCGGTTAGAGGACCGGTTTGATGAGGACGACCACGAATAGGTAGTTGCCGCCCTAGCCCCCACCACAGCAACTTCCCTTTTGGATTCGGGTTCACAGCGCTGTATTGCTTCTTCTCGTTTGGTGGGTGAGCTAGGGCTCCCTTGGAGTCCTCGAACAGGACGGGTGATAGGTATCGGGGGTATAGAGCCCTCGACTCCTAACGGGGAAGCGGAATTAATGTTTGGCCCCGTTACGGGCAATCTTAGAGTCTTGGTCAAGGTGTCAGTCCTTGACAATATCTTAGGTCCCCTACCGCAGGTCCGAATAACTGACGCTGCGGTGTCCTGTGCATCAGGCCTAAACCCAGCTGACCCCCACTGGACTGAACCCGGTCCTACGGACCTTTTGTTGGGTTCCGACGTGTTGGGCCTGGTCTTGTCAGGGGAAATTAGGGTTTTGCAGAAGGACGGCCTATGTGCCATGTCCACTATATTCGGTTCTAGCTTTTTTGGACCCGTGCTATGGTCTTCGGACCTACCGGTGCTGGACCAATTGCAAGCAGCCGGCTTGACGCTGTCGGACGTGGTCCAGCGCTTTTGGGAAGTTGAGGAGCCGCCGCATGCCGCACGAGTTGACCCTCTTGACCTTGAATGTGAGTTGTTTTATCAAAACAACACAGGCCGCCGTGTTGATGGGCGATTTGTAACTCGCTTGCCCTTTCTCGCTTCTCGCCCCCCGCTTGGTCAATCGCGGGCCTTGGCGGAAAAGAGGCTCTTGTCCATGGAACGGCGCATGCGGCGCGACCCCACCTTCCGCTCCAAGTACGTTGAATTTATGCGCGAGTACGAGGGCCTGGGGCATATGTCACCATCCAATTTTGATTGGCGCGCACACGAGCACTACTTCTTACCCCACCATGCCGTCTTGAAGACCCCTGGGGGGAAGATTCGAGTGGTTTTTGACGGCTCCGCGGCCACATCCAACGGGGTGACATTGAACCAATGCTTGCACTCCGGTCCTAAGCTGATCAAGGATATCTCCGATATCCTCACGCATTTCCGCCGGCATCAAATTGTTTTCGTAGCTGACATCAAGATGATGTTTAGACAGTCGATGGTACATCGCGATGATCGGAGATACCAAATGATTCTGTGGCGCGAAAATCCTAATGAGCCAATGCGTGTCTTTGAATTGAACACCACGACCTATGGACTCAAGTCAAGCCCCTATATTGCTATCAGGACCTTGTTAGAACTAGCTAACCGGGAGCGACTGAATTACCCTCGCGCATCAGCCACCTTGGAATCGTCAGTCTATATGGACGATATTTGCACGGGAGCCTCGAGCGTTGAGGAAGCTCTGACTCTTCGCGATGAATTGATTGCAATACTGAAGTCCGGAGGTTATGAGTTGGGCAAGTGGCTGTCCAACTCCCCTCACGTCTTGAAGGATCTTCCGGGAAAGGATCAGCAGGATCCTCATATTTTTGAAAATCCCGAAAATCCCAATTTGCTGACGGTCCTTGGAATACAGTACCAGCCCGTCCAAGACGTTTTCACCTACCGGGTCAAATTAGACCCACCTCCTAAGGTCTGGACTAAGCGTTCCGTATTGTCTACGGTTGCTCGCACCTTCGATCCCAATGGATGGATCACTCCCGTAATATTTTTGGCTAAATGTTTCCTCCAGAAGCTTTGGATTGCTGAACCCGGTTGGGACGAACCACTCCCTGGGAAGTTATTGAAGGAGTGGAACTCCCTTGTGTCTTCACTTCCTGAAGTTAACCGAATTTCCATGCCTCGACGCTTCCTACCAACAGGAAGGTGTCATGCCAGTCTCCACGGGTTTTGCGACGCCTCCGAACGAGGATACGCCGCCGTGGTATATTTGAGGACTGTCGATGTCGCCGGTGAGGTCGCGACGCATCTCGTCTTGGCAAAAAGCAAGGTGGCCCCTATTCGGTCACGGTTAACTATCCCGAAATTAGAATTGTCTGGCGCCGCCCTTCTGGTACGCCTCTTGAACCACGTCCGCTCCTCTTTGGCATCTGCGGTCGATCTGACCGACGTTTATGCTTGGACGGACAGTGAGATTGTCCTTTGCTGGCTACGAGCCGCGCCTCACAACTTAGAGGTCTTTGTTGCGAATCGGGTATCCCAAATTCAGAGCTCTGCAGTACCGGTGATTTGGAGACACGTACCCGGAGAACTGAACCCGGCCGATTGCGCCTCCCGCGGCTGTGAGGCCTCTTCACTGGTCCACCATCACCTTTGGTGGGATCCAAGTTGGCTATCCCGATCCGAGACGACTTGGCCTCAAAATAGGTTTTCCGCTCCCGAAGTATTGCCGGGCTTAAGAGTCGGAGTGGTTGAGGATAAACAGATCCCCGACTTGAACTTTCTTTTGAACCGTTACAGTTCCCTTGATAAACTAATTGGTGTTACCGGTTGGATTCGACGTTTTATCCATAATGGGCGGAATTCAGAAAATAAAAATTTGAGTCCTGTGCTTTCCCCTCTTGAACGCCAAGACGCCCGGAACTACTGGGTGCGTGTGGTTCAGGTGGAGCATTTTTCATCCGTGATTGACACTCTAAAGAGAGGTTTAGTTTTGAAGAGCCCTCTGGCTCGCCTAAGCCCTTTCTTGGACAATAACGGAATGCTACGCGTTGGAGGACGCCTCAAGAATTCCAATCTGCCCTATGGTGCTCGCCACCCCCTTTTGCTACCTAAGGACGGCACCTTTGTCAAATTGCTAGTGACACACTACCATCTTAAAAATGCCCACGCTGGTTGTAATGCACTCTCGGCTATTTTACAGCGCGAGTTTTGGATTCTGGCAGGGAGACGCACCATCCGGAACGTCACTTTCAAATGTATTCCGTGTTACCGCTTGAAGGCTAATACTTCACAGCCGATGATGGGTGATCTGCCCTCCGACCGCGTTCTAGCCACTCGACCCTTTGCTGGGGTTGGCACTGATTTTGCTGGCCCGTTTGCCATCAAGAGCTCTAACCTCCGCAACGCCAGATCGCTCAAGGCCTACCTCTGCGTTTTTGTATGTCTCGCTACCAAGGCGGTACATTTAGAACTTGTGAGTGCCTTAAGCACTGAAGCTTTTGTAGCCACGCTAGGTAGATTTGTCTCTCGTCGAGGATTGCCTGACCTGATTCGCACGGATTGTGGCACCAATTATAACTGATACTGATAGATACTTAAAGGAGATTGTCGAATTCCTGTCTAGCAATAAGATTAGATTAAGTACAGCATTGTCCAAGATGGGGGTAACCTGGAAGTTTGACCCCCCAGCTTGCCCTCATTGGGGTGGAATATTCGAAGCCGTGTTTAAGGTGGCCAAGACTCATCTCCGGCGCGTTATAGGCGAAACTGTTTTAACCTTTGAAGAACTCGCCACCGTGTTTTGCAAAATTGAGGCTGTACTCAATTCTCGGCCACTCTGTCCCCTCTCATCTGACCCAAATGATCTGGAGGTCTTAACTCCCGGTCATTTTCTGATTGGTCAGCCCCTTAACGCTCTACCCGAATACCCCTTCAGGGACGTGAAGGTCTCACGTTTGTCCCGGTTTGAGCTGCTGCAACAGATGACTCAGAGTTTTTGGCACCGTTGGTCACTAGAGTATTTGCATCTTTTGCAGCAGCGGGTTAAGTGGGCTGACAAATCTGATCCACCCAAAGTTGGTGACCTAGTGCTGATTAAGGAACCTAATTTGTTGCCTTTATACTGGCGCCGTGGGCGCATTCTTAAGCTGATCTACGGGTCTGATGGGGTTCCCAGGGTTGCCGAGGTAATGGTCGGAGACTCTGTCTTGCAGCGAGCCGTTTGCTCCTTATCACGTTTACCTATTTACTAGTAAGTGGACGTAAATCCTTACGCCCACGGGCGGGGGGATTGTTCGCGCCATAATTCCTTGTTCCATGGTCGATGGCGCCAGCAACCTCTTTGGCTCGCAATGAAATTGACAGATGACACTTGAAAGGAAAAAACTTGCCGCGTTTTTGGGTGTGGTTGGCAAGTGCTAACAACTAATCACGAAAAAATTCCGGTCGTCTCGCGCACGTTTTTGCTATTTTTAGTGTCTAGATTTAGTTATTTTACGTTTTTGTCGCGCCGTTAAGCGGTCGATGTGTCGATCTAGCTATAAGCATCATTGCTAACGGGTTATTTGTAACAAACGGCGACCCCTAACCAGCGGTTTTCGCTCGCCCCGCCAAGTGTGAAAAAGTGACTTGGACCACCTCGAGTTGGACCCTAACTAGTGACAAGCCGAGTGTACAGTGCCACGCCAACCCAGCGTCTTCAGCAGGCCATAGCTGGCTGTCTGCCTGCTACTGCGCCTAGCGGTCTGAGAAGTTCACATTACACTAAACACCACAATACACCACACCACCACTCTCATACCATCTCAGGCCCTATACAAGGAGGACTGCTGCAAGGAAGGTCAGTGCAACCCTACCAGTTACGTTGAGAACAAATCTGACCGCGGAGAAAGGCCCTTAGGGCAGCGACCCTGGACTCAGGTTATAGCTGATGGGCCCCTATATCTCGTGTTCCAGGCCTTGACTCGCTGGCCAAGCCGTTGGCCTCAACATATTGATATCATTGTGAAGTTCTGTTAAAAATACTGCAGCTTATTAAAAGTTAAATAATTTAGTTTTTATTTTAGTATTTGTTGTTCAAGTACATTATATAACGCTAATAATTATAAAAGTTTCAAGCCTGGCCTTTCAACGGTTAATCCGTTCTGAGGTCAAATATAATCTCCACTTTGAAAAGCCCCCCATTTCGTCAATTTTAGGAAAAAAATTAAAAAAAACTCTTGCAATCTGTTCCAAATTATCTTTAAAATGATATACCGCAACCCTATGAAACACTATAAAAAATATTTTACTTCGCATTCGCTTCTATGAGAGCCCCCCTGAAATAAAGATTTTTATAACTTTTTAAGCCATTTTCGGCTGGAGGCCATCGGTTTACATATTATATCTAAAATTGAAGTAATTACGTTGAGTAACAACGGCCAAGTGCGTGTCGGGCCACGCGCAGTGTAGGGTTCCGTAGTTGCAAGTCACAAATATTATTGCTGACCTAGAATAGTGCTTTTGTTTTATTTATGAATATTGAATATATTTTGAGTTCCATGGTTTAAATACTGTAATATACTACAAAATATGCAACGTCCTCTATGCGTAATACCTAACTCAGAAAAAACAGATATCTAATACCTTTAAATGAGCAATTCTTGTATATATATATAAATATATAATCTGAATCTCGGAAACGGCTCCAACGATTTTCATGAAATTTAGTGTGCAGGAGGTTTCGGGGGCGATAAATCGATCTAGCTAGGTTTCATTTTTAGAAAAGGTCGTTTTATTCGAGTTTTCTGTGCAACATCAAGCGTCGGCATTGCAGCTGCGATATTTTGTTTAAATTGCCTTACTTTATTGGTGGTAACTGGCCTATATTTTACTACTTTTGTTACATTCTGCTCATTGCTCGGAATAGATATCATTTGTCCGCAATGGTCAGATCTTAAACAAGTGATAATCGATTTTTTGATAATTTTACAATCAGAGAAAATGTTATCAATACAAGTTGCCGAATGCGCTGTTATTCTTGTAGCTTCAACAAAAATATTTTCCAGGTTGAAACTTTTAAATAAGTTTAGTAATCTTCCTGTGATAGACGTGTGATGCAAAATATCTATATTAAAATCTCCACAAGTTACTATTTTCTTTGATGACCTACATAGCCGCCCTAAGGCGTCCTCCATGACCTCCTCAAAATGAACAAAATCGCCCGAGGGGGGTCGGTACACGCAGACTATAATATATCGGTCCAGCTCAACACAAGACAGCTCAATAATGCGTTCCATAGAAAGACTAACAATGTCTTTTCGCTCTTTGCAATTAATGTTATTGCGCGTTATTATTAAAGAACCCCCGCGTATAGCAGTCCTTCTGGAGAACGCACTTGACAGTAAATAATTATCAAAATGTATAATTAACTGATGAGAATTGAGCCAATGCTCGGTGAGGCATAAGATGTCAATATCGAATTCTTTAATAAATAGCTCAATCTCGTGTTCTTTGCCAGATAAGCCCTGTATATTTTGGTGTACAAGATTAATCTTATATTGCTCATCTGTTGTCTTATTGGTTAGTTTAAAACAATATTAGAATTATTCCTATTGGAGTCTAATGTCGAAAAACTTGGATTAGTACTACTACTAATTATGTCTATATTGTTAGTACAACATGTACTTTTGTCAACTAAAATTGATTAATCATTAGATTTTATTGTCAAAATACTTGAATTAGTAATATTACTAACTAAGTCAATATTATTTGTACAACATGTACCATCGCCATTCAAGCTAAAAATAGCTGAATCTTGTATATTGTAAGCTACTAATGTAGCTATTTGTTTCCTATATCTAAAGGGTAGATGCATAGTATCCCTTGTCAATTGAAATTTTTTAATAAACTTATTGGTATTAAAGAAATGAAAATATTCTCTATGACCATAAGTTAGGTTATGTAAAAGCAAGTTAAGCTTATAGATATGGTTATTCTGTGCTGGGGTCAATGTGACAGAGTAGGGAAAAGCACAAAGTATAAACTTGCAACTTGACTTTTTTGTACATGTAATAAATATTCAAAGCTTCTTAATACATCTTTTTTAAGTATTTTCAGGCTGTCACCAATTAACAAAACAACTGTACTGTACTTATCTAAACAATTTGCCTTAATATTTTTAATTATATGTTCATAGGGGGCCCCAGGGTTACATATGTTGAGGACCTGTTGTTGCAAGTTATTACCGAGTAAATGGCCAAAGTCTTTTCCCATCTCATCAGAAACTACAAATGTTCTTTGCCGCAAAGAATTTACTGATATACTACTATTATGTTGACTATTTCGTAGTTTCCTGCACTGACCATCTATAGGTACTGCTGTGTTCTGCTCCGGATGAGAAGCCAATTTTTCAGGGAGTATTGTATTATTGCAGTCGTTGCTAGCCATAGGTACGTGATTACATTGACACTTGTTTGTCAATGACTCAAAGCGAGCCATATTACAATTACCTAGGGCTAATAACTCATCGGCTGCCAGTATTTGCTCATGGATCTGACTTTGTGACCGCTCATACTCAATGGTAACTTTCTTTAGGGAATCATTCAAGCTTAAAATTTGATCATTCAAACGTTGAACATCCACCTTACGAAGGTAAGAATATCATCATAATTTCATAGAAGATGGCGAAATTTACCTTCGAATACGAAGGTAAATTTCGCCATCTTCTATGAAATTTCTTTGGCTCGGAAAGTCGGGCGGTCCCGAAACCAGAACCCCGGTTCGAGTCCAGACGATTATTATATTTTCCCCCATGAATTTTATTATTATTTTTTTTTTATTTTTTTTAATATATAATTTCCAAAAAACACGACTAACCAAAAAAAATAACCCAGATACTAACTCCCTAACTAATGAACCCTACGTAGCCGTGATAGTTTTCCTTTAAAATTCATTATATTATATACTACTGCTGTGAACTTTATTAACCCAGACTATGGTTTAGACGAGAAAAAAAAATTCAGCCCCTCTTTACATGTATGGGGAGGTACCTTAAAAAAAATTATTTTTCACAATTTTATTTGTCCACTTTGTTGGCATGATTAATAATATTTATGCCATTGTAAAATTACAGATTTCTATTACAATAGTCTCTGAGCTAAACCGCGGACGGACAGACAGACGGACGGACATGGCGAAACTATAAGAGTTCCTTGTTTACTACGGAACCCTAAAAAGACTTGTCCTTAGACTGACTGATCTATCAACGCACAGCCTAAACCACTGAAGTTAGAAACTTGAAATTGTAACAGTAGGTTCTTTTTATGACGAACGCGAGCACTAAGAAAGGATTTCTTGAAATTCCATCCCCCAAGGGGGTTAAATGGGGGTTTAAAATTTGTATGAAAGTCCACCATTTTTTAAGTTATATACCCATGAAACTTGTTATTTGGGTTTTGAATTTACAAAAAAAAGCCGGCCAAGTGCGAGGGCTCCGTACTCCAAAAGTAAAAGTAGAACGATAATATTATATTAATTTGCTTATTTATCGTTATACATAAACCTCTATTGACCATAATTATTTCAGATGTTTCGATTGGTAAACTTCGGAGATAAGGGGGGTGGGACGGTATTTTTTTCGACATTTTGGCCGATTACTCAAAAACTATTATATATAGAAATAAATAAAAAACTGTTTTAGAATGCACAAGTAAAGGCCTTTCATATGATACCCCACTCGGTATAATTATCTTACTTTGAAATTTCAAACCCCTGATTTTTCCCCTTTTTTAATAAAACTAAAATAATTTTCGCGTTGATTTTATTTTTTCTGTAAAATATACATAAACCTCTATTGACCATAATTATTTCAGATTTTTCGATTGGTAAACTTAGGAGATAAGGGGGGGGGGGAACCGTATTTTTTTCGACATTTTGGCCGATTACTCAAAAACTATTATATATAGAAATAAATAAAAACTTTTTTAGAATGCACAAGTAATGGCCTTTCATATGATACCCCACTCGGTATAATTATCTTACTTTGAAATTTCAAACCCCTGATTTTCCCCCTTTTTTAATAAAACTAAAAATAATTTTCGATTTTTTTTTATTCCAATGATGTCGGGCCTCTATTATACACAACTATGTTAAATTTCATGTCGATAGCTTTAATAGTTACTGAAATAATCGACTGTGACAGACGGATGGACGGACGGACGGGTAAAGTCTCACCATAAGGGTTCCATTTTTACCATTTTGGTACGGAATCCTAACAAAGAAGTACTTGTTGCACAGTTTTTGAAAATTCTACCCCCAAATGGGGTTAATTATGGGATGGAAGTTTGCATGAAAGTAGAAAAAAAAAACGTACTACAATTCAATTTATGTTAAGACGGGCAGACAGAAAGTAGCCCCTTTCCCTCTATTACTACCACTTAGTATTACAACCAATTTAGTATTATAATGTGGTTGAAATAATATTAGATCACAAAGTAGAGATGAGTTATTATAACATTTCGAGTGTGATATTTAATGTTACCTACATACTTCTGTTAATGTTACATTAAATAATAGATAACAGCAGGATTTCACGTAGACGTATTTTTCGAAAAAAAAACTGACACCCATATTCTAAGTCGTAACCTCATGATTTCCTTCACTCAACTCAACCTCACTGAGGCGATTTCATATTCTTAGTTGTAATTTTTCACCTCCACTCGAGGAGTTTCCTCACTCGAGGTGAGTATGAGTGGAGTAAACGTAAGGTTGATCGGCATCTACCTTGAGGATGATTTTGAGTGAATCGTAGCTAAATAACGCGTATTTTGTCAGAGTTTTAAAATGTTTTTGAAGAGTTTATGGAATACCAGCTTTTGCCCGCGGCTTCGCTCACGTTAAGTTCGATTTTTCAAACGTCTATTTTACCCCCTTTGGGGTTGAATTTTCAAAAATCTTTTTTTTTGCGAATGCCTACGTTATCTGTATGCCCTTCAGCCCGATTCGTGCAGTAGTTTTTGCAAGGTACAATGCAAGGTATACATGCCTACTTATAAATCGAACTTAATGTGACCGAAACAAGTGTAAATTAAAAAAAAAATTTAAATACAAGCTTTTAGTAATACATCAACAGACCCTGGATATCATCTAGGATCAGAGTACATGTCAAGACAAATCAAACGAGTCCAAACTCGATGGGGTTACGTCGTTTAATTACAGAGTTCCTGTAGCCACCTGCCAGCTCCATCATCAGAACCTGGATATCATCTAGGACCAGAGTACTTGTTAAGACTAATCAAACAAGCCCAAACTCTATGAGGTTACGTCGTTTTATCTTAAAGCTGCCAAAACCACCTACCAGCTTCATCATCAGAACCTGGATATCATCTAGGACCAGAGTACTTGTTAAGACTAATCAAACGAGCCTAAACTCTATGGGGTTACTTCGTTTTATCTTAAAGCTGCCAAAACCACCTTCCGGCTTCATCATCAGAACCTGGATATCTTCTAGGACCAGAGTACTTGTCAAGACTATTCAAACGAGCCGAAACTCTATGGGGTTACGTCGTTATATCTTAAAGCTGCTAAAACCACCTTCCGGCTTCATCATCAGAACCTAGATATCTTTTAGGACCAGAGTACTTGTCAAGACTAATCAAACGAGCCCAAACTCTATGGGGTTACGTCATTTTATCACAAAGCTGCCAAAACCACCTTCCGGCTTCATCCTCAGACCCGGCCGCCCTCAGACTCAGACCGGCTTCATCATCTAGGACCAGAATACTTGTCAAGACGAATCAAACGAGTCCAAATTCGATGGGGTTACGTCGTTTTATTGCAGAGTTCCGATAAGCATCTTCCAGCTCCATCATCAGATCAGCTCCATGTTACAATAATATTGCATTGTCATCAGATTTACATACACACGCAAAATTTTAGCTCGATCGGAAACCGGGAAGTGGTTCTAATTCATCTTGCAACATTTGACCTAAACATACATACATACATTGCAAGTTAAATAAAAGCTTGTAAAAAGGACAGCACAACTCTAGTGCGAATTACTACGAGCAAAATATTTTTGGTCCCAAGTCATTATTGTGATAGGTAGGTACTTGTGAAGTTAACTTCACAATATTTTTTAGCCAAAACTTTACTTATATTTGTCTCAAGTGATTATCAGAGCTTGTTTTAATGTATTCAATTTCATATTTTTAACACTTGACACAAATATGTGACACTTGAAATTGAAAGCCATAGTTCAATAAGGTTCAAATTTCGTTTAAAAGTAAGTTTAGACAACATAACAAATGAAACATTCCTTAAAATTATGACGCAATCGTTGAATTTTACCTCGACTCACACTCATTCAAGGAAACTCATTATTTCCTTAGCTTTACAACTAACAACTTCGAGGGACGTTCGAGTCCTTCCTTGAGGCTCCCTCGAGTGAGGATGAGTCGAGAGGCTTTCGAGGTTACGACTTAGAATATGGGTGTGAGGCTCTTAGAATGAAAATAATGAGTATAAAACATGTTTGGCTTTTAAATTAAATGTTTCAAAAACACTATATGAAATCTATTAAGCAATAATAATTAATTGGAGTTTTGGACTCACCAGTCGGATCTTCTTCCACCGAATGAGATTCAAAGATTCTGGGCTCAGAATAAATATGTCGGGTAATTTGTTAATCCGTCTTCCGAGTAATCAGTGCACACCTATTTGCAATAGCTATGGTGACCAAATTGTAGACTTATTATTACAACAGGATTGGTAAAACGGCGATAGCTCGGTGGTTCAGACTTCAGCCTCAATTTCGGTGGGGTTTAAGGTCAAATCCCAGTCGAGGTGACTGGGATTTGACCTACCTTAACTTGCCTTTCGAAGTTGTATGTTTATTAAACAATTAATAATATTTAGTGACACGAGCTTCTCACTTATTTGCACACAGCAGGCTGTATCTCGTAAACCGTAATAGACAGATGAAATTTTCACATATTATGTATTTCTATTGCCGCTATAACAACAAATAATAAAAATTAAATTAAATTAAAAAAATTAAATTAAAATATGTCCATGGGCACATGGAAATATTTTTATTTAATTTTTTTTTAACGGAACCCTAAAAGAGCGAGGCCCGACTCGCACTTGGACGATTTTTTTGTAATTCACAATGTTTTGTCTGAAAAATACTATGTTGTTATAATATGTTGTTATGAATATATTGTGAAGCTACTGTAAGAATGCCTATTTCTTTAAATTTTTCTCGAAGGGAATCCCGCGGTTTTAAATTATAGATTGCGCGAATTGCCCTTTTCTGCAATACAAAAATTTTCCCAATATCGGCTGCTTTACCCCATAATAAGATTCCGTATGACATAATACTATGGAAATATGCAAAATAAACAATTTTTGCAGTTTCTATGTATATATTTATCATATTGTACAACGTTTGTCCAATTCTGGCCCGAATAACACAAAATATCCACATAATCTCACATGTGCATATCGGGTAGGTCTGAGAATCGGCCAACATATATTTTTCATACCCCTAAATGATAAGGGTGACCCACCCCTAAATATTTATGCTGGCGCGGTACTAAGTTCGCTGGGTCAGCTAATTATAATATGTATAATAAAGTGTTGTTGTAGGTTCATTTTTGGCGTAATTTGATTTAGTCAAAGACTAATGTCAAATCTACAGCTGTATGGTTTGCATAATTGTTTCAGGACTATCCTGGATTGCTATCAAACCATGGCTACAGTATTGTCTCACTAATCGGTAAATACAGTAATAATATTGTTTTCCATAATAAAAAAAGCCGGCCAAGTGCGAGTCGGACTCGCACACCGAGGGTTCCGTACTCCAAAAGTAAAAGTAAAACGATAATATTGTATTAATTTGCTTATTTATCGTTAACTTTGTTTGTAGAGGTTTATTAATATAAAAAAAACTATGCTAGTTAGAGCGTTGGTTTTATTTTTCCTGTAAAATATACATAAACCTCTATTGACCATAATTATTTCAGATTTTTCGATTTGTAAACTTCGGAGATAAGTGGCGGGAACGGTATTTTTTTCGACATTTTGGCCGATTACTCAAAAACTATTATATATAGAAATAAATAAAAAACTGTTTTAGAATGCACAAGTAAAGACCTTTCATACGATACCCCACTCGGTATAATTATCTTACTTTGAAATTTCAAACCCCTGATTTTCCCCCTTTTTTAATTAAACTAAAATAATTTTCGCGTTGATTTTATTTTTCCTGTAAAATTTACATAAACCTCTATTGACCATAATTATTTCAGATTTTTCGATTGGTAAACTTCGGAGATAAGGGGGGAACGGTATTTTTTTCGACATTTTGGCCGATTAATCAAAAACTATTATATATATAAATAAATAAAAAACTGTTTTAGAATGCACAAGTAAAGGCCTTTCATATGATACCCCACTCGGTATAGTTATTTTACTTTGAAATTTCAAACCCCCGATTTTCCCCCTTTTTTAATAAAACTAAAAATAATTTTCGATTTTTCTTTATCCCAATGATGTTGGGCCACTATTATACACAACTATGCCAAATTTCATGTCGATAGCTTTAATAGTTACTGAAATAATCGACTGTGACAGACGGACGGACGAACGGACGGACGGACGGACGGAGAAAGTCTCACCATAAGGGTTCCATTTTTACCTTTTTGGTACGGAACCCTAAAAATTGAGGTATACAATAATATTATTTAAGTATATTGTTAAACCTAGATATCAGTTTCTAGAAACGATATTAAAAACATTATTTTAATGTCTTCTCATATCAAACTTAAATTGATGGACAGACCCAATTTGAGAATACGAATACAGCTAGTGAAAAGTGAAAAAAATTATTTCATGTAGGTACGCCAAACTGTGGCTCTTATTACAAGTCAAGACTCTACCACTGGTAGAAACTGCGGGGATTTAGGCGTTGTCGATAACGAATTGATATTGTAAGTACCAAGCAAGGACTACATCGTGGAGCTCTAGGTCCTAGCTCCTCGATCCCGATGCTGTAAGCCACTAATGCCTACTGGAACTATAGACCGTGTCTGTACCGTATCTGGTATAAATTTTAACATGTAGGTCCACCTGTTCCTGAGAAAATCGGTGGTGACACACGGACAGACGGACAAGAGAGCGATCTCAAAACCACCTTCAAACGCCACTTCCCAAGTTTAAAAATATTTTTTGTTTGAATATTGGATAGAACAGGCGTTACTTTGCGGAAGTTCATGATTATCAAGAAAAGATTAGAATTAATTCAATAATTAATTTAATAGCAAATTAATTCTAACCTTTTCTTCATAATTTCTGTTTGATCAAATAGAGTTTGGACTTTAAGAACTCTTCACCATTCGACTAAAGCATTTCGTGGTAGCTTTAAATATGCTACTACGAAATGCTGGAACGATAAAAAGTAGCTCTCCCGGTCTGAGGACCCACTGCTACATCCAATTACTATACCCATGTAAAAAATTGCATAAATCCGCCGCTCTGTTGCGACGTGATTGAAGGACAAACCAACAAATAAACACACTTTCACACATATAATATCAGTAATGTAAAATTATAGTAGCAGTGATAGCCTAGTGGTTAGGACTGTGGTCTCCTGTTCGGGGGGTCGCAGGTTCGATCCCGGGTACGCACCTCTGACTTTTCGGAGTCAAGTGTGTTTAAGCAATTAAATATCACTTGCTTCAACGGTGAAGGAAAACATCGTGAGGAAACCTGTACACCTGAGAGTTCTTCTGTTGTCGAAGGTCGCCAATTCGCATTGGGCCAACGTGGTGGACTATGGCCTATAACCCTTCTCTGAGAGGACACCTGCGCTCAGTAGTGAGCCGTTGATGGGTTGCTAATGATGATGATGAATGTAAAATTATAACACAATCTAGACAACCGCAATCTAACATCGTTCGAGATTTACGTTGCTAGGTTGCCTAGCAACCTAAATCTCGAACTGTCTATATGACTGTCGTGTAATTAACATATTTTAATTTACAATAACAAATATTGATGTCAATAATTAAGATAAATAGCGAGTTTATTATTTTATGTGGTGTTTTCTTTATATTCGCTATAAGAATCTATATTTCGTATAATATAAGAAAAACCGGCCAAGTGCGTGTCGGTGTAGGGTTCCGTAGTTGAAAGTCTCAATAGCCCAACGGTTAAAGGTACGGACCGAAAACTGAAAGGTCGCAGGTTCGAATTCCACACGTTGCACTATTGTCGTACCCACTCCTGGCATAAGCTTTCCGCTTATTTGGAGGGGAGAGGAGAATATTAGTCAAGTTCAACTTGGTCGATATCCTTTTAAAAAAAAAAAATTATTGCTGACCTAGGATAGTGCTTTTATTTTATTTATGAATACCGAATATATTTTGAGTTCCATGGCTTAAATACTATAATAAACTACAAAATATGCAACTTACACTACGTGTAATACCTAACTTAGAAAATACAGATATAACTCCTTAACTAATGAACCCTACTTAGCCATGATAGTTTTCCTTTAAAATTCATTATTTATACTACTGCTATGAATTTTTTCTTGTATCCTATATACAACCATTTAGCTGGCAGAGGGGGGGACACTTGACTCTAATAAAATTTAGCACTTTAAAATATCATATTTCACAAACGGATCCCTGAATTGAAAAATGTTGTTACCACACCCACAATATTTTTAAAAGACCTATGCAACGACACCCCACACTGGGATAGACGAGGAAAAAAAAAATCATCCTCACTTTACATGTAGGGGAGGTACCCTAAAAAAAATTATTTTTCACAATTTTATTTCACCACTTTGTCGGCGTGATTGATATATTTATACCCTTGTCAAATTACAGATTTCTAGTACCAATAGTCTCTGAGCTAAACAGCGGACGGACAGGGCGAAACTATAAGGGTTCCTTGTTTACTACGGAACCCTAAAAATGTCATGATTTATGGGTATGTGTGCCAGGAGGCAACACATTGTCGGATGGCCGAATGTCATGATTTTAATTTATTAATAAGACTAGAAGAAGCATCGGCAGGGCTTCCATCCCTATATCGTTGATGTAGCATCCACGCGCACGAAGCGGTTCAAGTCTTCATTTCTGACTCGCACGGCTGGAACACTCTTCCGAGATCTGTGTTTCCTAACACGTACAATTTGGGTATCTTTAAAGCAAGGGTGAATAGGCGTTAGCCTAGAAGATCTAGGCTAACGCATTCCACCTTAGGCCACATCATCACTTTCCATCAGGTGTGATAGTGGTCAAGCGTGTGCCTATAATGTATGTAAAAAAAAAGACTGGCTGATGCCCGCGACTTCGTCTGCATGAATTTAGTTTTTAAAATGCCTCGGGAACTCTTTGATTTTGCGGGATAAAAAGTAGCCTGTCACTCTCCAGGTCCTCAACTGTAGGTACCCTTGCAAAAAATCACGTCGATCCGTAGCCCTGTTGGGGCATGATTGAAGGACAAACCAACACACTTTTGCATCTATAATTGACCGAGCGAAGCGAGGTCTCTGAGTCTACTAGGTGAATTTGCTCTTGTCCGTCCGTCCGTCCGTCCGTCCGTCCGTCTGTCAGAGCCTTATAACTTTTGAATTACTGAACGTAATTACTTCAAATTTAGATATAATATGCGAACTGATGGCCTTCAGCCGAATATTGTATAAAAAATTATAAAAACCTTTATTTCAGGGGGGCTCTCATAGAAGTGAATGCGAAGTAAAAAAAAAATTATCGCGTTATATAAAATTGTAACATATCATATTAAAGATAATTTCGAACCGAGTACAAAAATATTTTTTTTTTATTTTTTCCTTTAAAATTGACGAAATGGGGGGCTTTCAAAGTGGCGATTTTATACGCTCGCTTGAAGACGCTCTCTAGCAAAATCCGCTACGTATTTTCAACCTGTTTTATTTTTATTATTTTACTTATATCCTGTACTTGAACAACAAATACTAAAATTATATGAATATTATAAAGAAACGAGATTATTTAATTTTTAATGGGCATCAGTAATTCATATAGCATCAACATAGCTTCACAATAATGCTAATAGATGGCGCAGTCATTACATTAGGCACTATTCCATGGAACTAGGAGATTACGACTACGACCTATCCCAAAAACAGTTTTGCGTCGACCATTATTATTTAGTTACATAATAATATAATACCATATTATTCAATTAAAATTATTTTTTAGTTAAATATCAAACTTATTGAAGTTTGATATTTAGTTAAATATCAAACTTATTGAAGTTTGATATTTAACTAAACAATAATTTGATGATTTAGGTATGTTTGGTGAAAACGGGCATAATAATAATGTCAGGTTTGGTCGTCATGTATCGATTGAATGAATAATCATGGGATATCGTTACCGCGAGGTCTCAGTTCGGGGCGAACCACTAGTATTTAACATATAAAGTGCAAGTGCATTTTTTCAACGTGTTTTTTTACACAGGTAAAGGTAAAAAGGTATATTAAGTAAGTATATATATGTAATTTTATAGTATATTTTAGGGATGTACATTTTAGACCTATACCACTTTATAATTTTTCGAGGGATGCTGGAAGTAATCTCTACTTAGAGATAAGCTTTTCCTTTTTCCGCTAATTCTATTACTATATTTAATAATTTTAATATGTACAGAATAATAAAAATAAAAAAATAAATAAAAATAAAGTTGAGGACCTGGATAATAACACGGACTACTTTTTGTTCCGGGAACATATATTTAAACGCCCGCGCAACAATACAAACAAAGTATCCATCTATCCGTATACTACATCCATCCATACATCCATCCTCACAAACTTTCACATAAATAATTTTAGTATATAGGATATAGTTAATATAGTTATAGTTAGTAGGAGGAGGATACAAACAAACATACATACATACATACATACATACTTACATACGAGTACATGCATGCATACATACATTCATACATACATGCATGCATGCATGCGTGCATGCATACATACATACATACATACGTCATACGTGACATACATACGTATGTCACGCACTCTTTAAACATTTCTGTGGTGGTGTCGTGTGATGCGGGTTGTTACGTTCCCTCAAATACGGTTGAGCGAAGCAATGGCTGGGTCATGCGTCATGCTCGTGAACGGGTGCCACCGGCGGGAATAGGGCTACTTTATGTCTGCCCATCTTAAGATAGAAGTTAGTCGGTATGCATTTTGGAACTTCCCTCATTGTGGAAACACTGCATATATATAGCATAGTATTTACTGTATTGTAAATTTGTTTGGAAAAGAGCAACCGCCGAGTTTCTTGCTGGTTCTTCTCGGCAGGAAGGGCATTCCGAACCAGTGGTAGATTCATCGACTATTCAAAAGCTCTTGTAAAAGTTTATTTGAATAAAAAATATTTCTATTCTATTCTATTCTATTCTATTCTATTCTATTCTATTCTATTCTATTCTATTCTATTCTATTCTATTCTATTCTATTCTATTCTATTCTATTCTATTCTATTCTATTCTATTCTATTCTATTCTATTCTATTCTATTCTATTCTATTCTATTCTAAACATACATACATACATGCATATTGGCGCATATAATTGAAGGATAAATATGTAAAAGAAGCATACTAATATCCCGCCGGAACCGTTTGTTTTCCCGGAATAAAAAGTAGCCTCTGTCACTTTTCAGGACCTTAACTTTACCTGTGCAAAAAAACAACGTCAATCGAAAACTCCTTGCCTTCCATATATATTTTGAAGTGCGTGCGTTTTACAAGTGCGTAAAAAATAGCGATGCTATCCCGCAGGAACTGTTTGCTTTTCCGAGATAAAAAGTAGCCTATGTGTTATTCCAGTCTATAATCTATGTCTGTGCGAAATTTCAGTAAAGTCGGTTCATTCGTTGTTGCGTTAAAGAGCAACAAACATCCATCTATTTATACATCCTCACAAATTAATAATTACGCATTCATAATATTAATAGGCAAATAGGATATAATATTAATAGGATATCGTTTTGATTTGTGTTGATTGAGTGTCATGATTTTCAATTAAATAAGATATGACGGCTCAAGAGCCTCAGAGTCATTTTTAGTAACAGTGACGCTGACGTCACTGTTACTCAGCAATGCTGACATTGCTGACGTCACAATCTTCAATACTTTCACTCATAGGAATCCAAACATAACTTGTCGGACATTACTTTTATTACGACAACTCTCAGAGGTCCGTACGGTCAGACGCCTCGAGCGAGAATGAGCTGCGAGGGATCGGCCGCCCGTATTTAAATGAAAGCATGCTTGTACAATCATCTTTTGTAAATTATTTGCTACCGTCCAAATTATGTTTACAAAATCATATTGAGGGTAGTTAACATTGATTAACAAAGAAATGTTTGATTTGTGATTCAAACCGTCTAAAAGCGGTTAGTTATTGAAATCTAGACTTTCTTGACGCCGCTGAATGAGGTTAATAACCTCTTCGTGCCGACATGGCCATTCTGACAGGCGGTGCGCGCTCTGCACCAGCCTGACGGTTTGATGTTAGCTCTGAAACAAAGATAAATTTCTTTTTGAGTGTGGTACTTGTAAGCATCTAATGATGCTTAGTCATATTTCTGATAGACCAATACATCTTTCATGTTTTGGTCCTTAAGGATTTAGTATGTCTAGTAGACACTTTTGAAACCAGTGGACTAATTCGTAGATCTAAGGGATTACTCGTGGATCTCGGGGATTACTCGTAGATCTCAGGGATTGCTCGTGGATTTCAGGGATTACTTTTAGGGAGGAATTTCTCGTAGATTTCTCGTAGAGTTCTCGTAGTTTTTTCGTAGAGTGGGAGGAAAGGATAGTGTGTCTCAGAGGAAATTGGGTTATTTTCTCGTAGATCTCGTGGATCTCGTAGAGTGGGAAGAAAGAATAGTGTGTCTAAAATGATTATTGATAAGCGGGCTTTACAACATGGTTGCGACTCACCGTTTTTTTTTTCTTTTTTTTGTCCGTGGTTTTTGAATTTTCCGTGGTTGTTTCATGAGAGGGTTGTTCTGGCAATCCTTCTCGGGAAGGCAAGGATTCCGGATCGGTCAGCCATTCATCTTCTGGCGCCGACACGGTTTCCTGATCACCAAGTTGAGGATCTCGGGAGAGCTGTTCATGGGAGACTTTCCGTGGTCGTCCTCTGCCGACTACGTGTGCCATTCCTTGGTTTCCATAATTATTATCATGGTCAGTGCATTCTTGAGTGTAGTCACGAGTCTTTCAACTTGACCATTTGCTCGGCTGATTCCTGACGCTAGCGTTGTTTTGCTGCGGCATATTTAATTATCGACCTGAAGTGGTGGCCGATCCCACTTCTGATGATGGCTCAAGAGCCACAGAGTTATTTTTAGTAACGGTGACGTCAGCATTGCTGACGTCACAATCTTCAATACTTTCACTCATAGGAATCAAAACACAACTTGTCGGACTTCATGTTTATTACAACGACTCTCAGAGATCCGTACGGTCCGACGCCTCGAGCGAGAATGAGCTACGAGGGATCGGCCGCCCGTATTTAAATGAAAGCATGCTTGTACAATCATCTTTTGTAAATTGTTTGCTACCGTCCAAATTATGTTTACTAAATCATATCGAGGGTAGTTAACATTGATTAACAAAGAAATGTTTGATTTATGATTCAAACCGTCTAAAAGTAGACTTTCTTGACGCCACTGAATGAGGTTAATAACCTCTTCGTGCCGACAGATATTATTTTGACTTTTTAAAATTAAGGGTGTGTTTTGACTTGAATGATGTATCGTTTGAGTTAAAACACAATATTTATTGAAAAACATGCCGTTCCAAGTTAGTTTTACTAGTAGTTAGTTCAAGACTGTTTTTAAGTTAGTTTTCGTTGAGCGTTGGAGCCGACTGTGGCTCTAATATAAGTGTTTTCGAATATTAATACAATTGTGCTTGAGCTCTAAATTTGCAAATTATATCTAATAAACGTTTATTATTGATTAAGGAGTTTTCTTTACAGTACCTTAGCGCTATCTGGATAAATAAAAATCACGAAAATTTCGTCATTTCTTTTATTATCAAAAAATAGAGCTTCGCACTGGGACGTCCAACAGCACGTACCGACATTAACTAAGCTTTAGATTGTAATTTACGCTTCAGTGGGAATTTATTTGAAGCCACTGCATCATTGATTATTGCTTCTTGCGTCCTGAGGAAATCGCCGAGATCTTCCACAGAGGTTACAGCCTCAGATAAAAGATTGTATTCGTAGATCTCTTTATTGAAGGCGTAGTATTGGACCACAGCACCTTCTACGCCGGTAGCGGTTGGCACCCCATCAGGTTGGTATCCAAGCTCTGGTAAACTGGTACCATTAGGGAACATGAGGTATACCTCGTCATCAACAAGAACCGGAGCACCATTTTCGAAGTTAAAAGGAGGTTTAAACAGGACTACATTTCCTGCGCTTGCTGGGAGACCTTCTATAATCTTAATACCGTCGGCTGTGCGGACGTATGGTTTCTTATTATCGGCATAGAAGTACAGGTTGTTCTCATGATCCAAAACAATTTCCTTAGCATTAACAACATCGGCTAATTTCTCTTTCTTCTCACCGTTATCAGTGACTTTGAATACCTCACGACCCTCAGTCAGAATGTAAATGACGTCTCCAGCAGCTTCCTTTTCGATCGCAATAATGCTATCAGTGATCGGTCCATATTTGTCAGCAGAGTTTGTCTCGTAATTGTAAACGTAAAGACCGTCTTTAGCTCCGAAGAAAGCCTTGTTGCTGCTATCTACTGAAGCAGCAGCATCTCTGCCGTAATCTAGAATTTTCTTTGCCTTTCCATCCCTGAAAACGTACAATCCTTGATCCACACGGCTTCCATCCGCCTGGATATCAGCCTCCACGAAGAATAATAATATGTTAGGGTCTACTTCTTCCGATTTTGGTGGATTGTTCAGCGCGTTCAAAGGTACGGTTATCTTAACGATATCGTGCTCTGCCGTGT
Organism: Oeneis ivallda; assembly: GCA_029955525.1. NCBI lineage: Eukaryota > Metazoa > Arthropoda > Insecta > Lepidoptera > Nymphalidae > Oeneis > Oeneis ivallda. The sequence goes on along the minus strand of JARPMR010000029.1, from coordinate 13,818,313 downwards.
ATTTAACAAAGTCTTTGATGTAAAAATTCTTTGGTAATATAACTTTGTCGACTTCGTTGCGAGCGACGGGCGTGGCAGCCAATAGACCGACCAGTGCAAAAGCTGTCAAGCATCTCGGCAGTCTCATTTTTTAAATAGCTGCAATGATAACAAGTGTAAGTTAAAAAAGTTATTTTTAAAAAACAAGCTTTTAGTAACTGGCTACATCATCCGATCCTGTATATCATCTAGGACCAGAGTATGTGTCAAGACTAATCAAACGAGCCCAAACTCGATGGGGCTACGTCCTTTTATCGCAGAGTTTCCATAGCCACCTTCCGGCTCCATCATCGGATCCTGTATATTATCTAGGATCAGAGTACTTATCACGACGAATGAAACGAGCCCAAATTTGATGAGCTACGTCATTTTGTTACAGAGTTGCGATAGCCATCTTCCGGCTCCATCATCAGATCAGCTCTTTATCACATGCATCGTCAACCGATTTACATAAACATGCACAGCTCAATCCGAAACTGAGAAGTGGTTCTAATTCATCTTGCAAGATTTGACCTATACATACATACATACATACATACATGTATGTGTATGATTATTAATGCATACAATATACATACATAAATAATCGGCAATTCCTTAAAATTAAAACAAACATCAAAATATCCACCTGCCAAGTGCATAAAAATTTATAATAAACTTGATGCAAGCCTAAAAAAATTGCCTACAGGTCATTTAAAAAAAACCAGAATACCTATCTTATTAATAGTGAATACCTAATGAAAAATATTGACATTATATAATATGACATTTCATTTCATTTCAGAAAGTACCACTGCAGCATCGGGCTTGAGGAATTGAAGGTAAAAAAATTATGGAACAACCTCGCAAGCTTCCTCTGTCGATTAAAAAAAATTACGTGAATCGGTTCCGAAATCCCGGAGAAATCGATGAACATACATAGGATAAAAATACCGGCTGAGTTGTGAACCTCCTCCTTTTAGGAATTCGGTTAAAAATAAAATAAACACTGTTAGGCAAAATTTAATAATTTAGTTTTTGACTTACCGAGTTGGATCTTCTTCACCGAATGAGAATTATTGGTGCTGAGTCCAGAATAAATAGTCGGATAATTTTCTTATCCATCTACGGAGTAACTTTATCACCTTTAACACTAAATTCCTATTCATAATAATTATGGTGACAATATTGTAGAGTTGTTAATACAGGATTGGTATATAAATATATATACAGTGTGTCCGGACACGAACTAGCGATATTTTAAACACTTATATAACAACTAATTTTAAGTACAAATACACTCTAAACTTGGGCCCAATCCACTTCCCCTCTATGTGGCAGCCATTTTGTTTTTGTACTGAAATATTCTCTAAGCATGTACAAAAAAAATCATATCTCTCAAAGTTTTGGTCTTACTGAGATAAAAATGGGCTTATTCGAAGCGCAATAATACTGTCCTACCGTCTACGTTACAAAACAAAGTGTTCACATTTCGATAACCTTTGAAAAAAATATGAAACCCGAAAAAAATAATCGTAAAATCATGCAAATGAACAAATTATTGTAAATAACTGCAAAAACACCCCCGACAACCCTTTTTATTTTTTTACTAGATCAAGAGATATTGAGCTAAGCTATAATACAACATTTAATTTATAACTGTATGTCTAATACTTTCAGAGTTATTGTTGTTTGAACATAGCGCATACGCAAGCACAAAAGGCCTTTGTCGGAACCCTAAACAGGAAATCATTAAAAACACATAACATTCATGCGTATGCGCTATGTTCCAACAACAATAACTCTGAAAGTATTAGACATACAGTTATAAATTAAATGTTGTATTATAGCTTAGCTCAAAATCTCTTGATCTAGTAAAAAAATAAAAAGGGTTATCGGGGGTGTTTTTGCAGATATTTACAATAATTTGTTGATTTGCATGATTTTACGATAATTTTTTTCGGGTTTCATATTTTTTTCAAAGGTTATGGAAATGTGAACACTTTGTTTTGTAATGTAGACGGTAGGACAGTATTGTTGCGCTTCGAATAAGCCCATTTTTATCTCAGTAAGACCAAAACTTTGAGAGATATGATTTTTTTTGTACATGCTTAGAGAATATTTCAGCAAAAAAACAAAATGGCTGCCACATAGAGGGGAAGTGGATTAGGCCCAAGTTTAGAGTGTATTTCTACTTAAAATTAGTTGTTATATAAGTGTTTAAAATATCGCTAGTTCGTGTCCGGACACACTGTATATATATATATATATATATATATATATATATATATATATATATTAGTATATACCTAGTGATGTAACTCATAATTGCATATGCATTAGCAAGAAACGATGCGAATATTTGGCGAATTTAAGCTGATCCAAAATAGCCGAAAATTTACAAATTGATTTTAAATAAATATTTGGTGGGCCCAAAAAAAAATATATAGGATCTTAAAATACTTATGGTATTTTAAGAATATATTTTTTGAAATTTAAATGTTCCAGATATATTTTTGATCAATCCACGAACATTCGCATTAGCATCGTTTCTCACGAATGGGAATGTGATGGGAATAGTATGAAATAATAAAAGAAATCACAAACTATATCAAAACAGAACATCATTCTCAGCAATCATCTAAGTTCAATAAAAATAACTACCTACAAGAAGGAGTACATTTTAATCGTTGAATAACAAGTATGGAACCCAATATTTCCAAGTCTAACTAGACAACCCGGTTAACTATCCTCACATGCCATTAGGAAAATTTAAACACTTAATGAAGAAAGCTGACTCTCCTAATTGTGAAGTATGTGGCAAAATAGAGGATGTTTCACACTTGCTATTGGCATGTGTTCGGAACCCCAATTTGAGAGAAACACTAATGTATGAACTAAATTAAAATTTTATGAATACTGGTATTTTTAACTCTATTTTTAGTAAACCGTTGAGCATTTCGGCTATTAAAGTGTATAGATTTGTTAGTGATTCTCTCAAATTGGTATAGTTTAAGATTTACTTATAGTTGAATTAATTATACTCATTTGTAAATTGTGTACGATTAGTACGATGGGGCTGACATTTATAGGTCACCTATAAAAGCCCCTTAAAAAAACTATCCTAGCCTAGGTATGGCCTCCAACCACCACCTCCTAAGTCCTAGCCATCCATCTTCACCAAGAAGACCCTAGCAAATCTCCTTTCTAACTCAGGGCCTATCATAAGGCAACGAGACACTTTAGAGATATCAGAGTAACATCAAAGTATATTAGAACGAACTCACTAAAACAATCCGGTAATACTCCCATAGCATCGACTGACCAATCCCTCACTCTAATTAACCACTTCAGGTCTTAAATCCAACGCGGAAACATAACATCACAAATCTGTACACCACTCTTTTTTGCTATTATGAACCGTCATTCCAAAATTGTTATTGGAACGAAGTTCCTTATACACTACACTGTCGACACTTTCGACACTTTTTGATGGCCTAAAAATATCTTATATAATAATTTCAACAAGTTGTGCATCGCTCCCGTGGCTCAATTGGCCCACGCGCGGTTGCCAACTGAAAGACTGGTGGTTCGAGCCCACCCGGGGGCGCGCAATCCTATTTTCATTTTATTTTATAAAATTATTTTAATTTCAATATTTTATAAAATCGATATTTAGGCTTAACTGGGGCTAGGCTTATGTTTTTATCGATACAAATCATTTTGATTTTTATCGATAAAAAAATCATGATAAAAAATGTATACCCGAATTATTATTTTCTTTATACCTCGAATAGAACTTGAAATTAATATTTTTATAATAATAACTTCGTTCCTATCTGGTGTCCCACGACACCAAAGAGTAAATATATACCTAGGGCACACGACACCACACAACTTTTTTTTCATCTCAATAGCAACCACGTGCAAGAGTCCAAAGAGAATGTAATCACTAATCACCATACCTTATAGTAGAATCATAGACGTAATAAACAAACAGGACCGAGTACTCGCAGCTGAAAAGCGAGCCGAGCGAGATAGTTAGTACAGAGGCCGTGTGTCCCTTTCTAACAGGGTGACAATAAGATTTTCGATATGTGAGACAAATTCAATCTTGCAATCTTCCTACTAATTAGTTTATTAGAAACACAGTTATTGAAGTTTTTCTTTAACAATGGAAAATTTCTTAGGGATTAGGGATGGATTACGAAATAAATAATACAAAATAACAGTACACGGTATCGATTTGTCCATTGATGATGATTGATGTCATAGTGAGTACATTGCTAGATATTATAATGACTGGTCATGTGTAGATAATGTGATAAATTCATCACTTTCTCTGGATATTAATCATAATAGCTGGCCAAAGGCACCCAAAGTAATAAATACAGCCCCACTTCCCCTCCCGCGTCTTATTCCGTTGCCGCACGATCGGTATATTTACCAAAATCTTAGGTTAGGTCAGGGTTGTACAGAAATATTCAGGTGTCCACTTGGCAGGGCACTTAGGTTCTATTGGTTTGAAATGAAAAATTAAAATAATGAAAATTGTAATAATAATAATAGTACAAAAGTAAGGAGTAAGGAACCATCGTAATCGGCATCGGCATCGTACGTACTCGACCCATCACACAATACAAGAATTTAAAAATTCATGGTCAACATAGTTGTAGATTTAGCGTTCACGGTTTAACGGGTTGCCGCTCGAAAAAAGATAGACTAGATAAAAAAGACATGTCCCAGTTCAGTATGAAGGGTGGTTTTTTATTCCAAGTGTCCATGAACTTGAACCAAACTGCCATCACGTGAAAGAGAAAAATAAATAAAATTAAACGCCACAAAAATAATAATTTTAGAATCCTCGGTTTTTTTAAATTAATTTTGAAAGATATCGTTTGTAAGAAATATTTTTTGATGGATGGCAATACTAAAAACTTTTTCTAGTCTATTGATCTATCAAATCTGTTGTTGTTGTTTTGTTTTTATGGCACCTGTTACTGTCACCTAAATGTCATTTTGAACCATGCCACTAGGAAATAGGTAATCTTGTCCTTTTTGGCTTTACTATGGAACTAGGAATTACGACTACGGGCTTTACTATCTTAAATAATCGACATTCGTTAGTATACGAAAATTGCCGAAATTGCTATTCCTGACAATCACCTGACATTGACAACTACATAGACAAATGATATTTTCAAGTTTTTTTTTTAAACCAGTGTGTAATTACAAGCAAAGGTCGTTAAATGAGTCAAACATGGAACTAGGAATATGGAGTCAAACAAATAGTTATTTGTGTTATATGGGGCCAAAGGCATTTTTTGTTCCCCGAGGGCGTTATTTTGAATTCAGAGCGAAGTGAAGGATTCTATAGTAGACTCCCGAGCGCAGCGAGGGATTCTAAAGTAGAATCCTGAGCGTAGCGAGGAATTCAATATACGCCGCCCGAGAACAAAAAAATTTGGCCCCGAATGACACACACTATTTTTCATCATTACCTATGAGAAAAAGCTAGGAGTATCAACCTACTATGTATAGAGTATAGACATTACCAATACGTATATTGAAAGTTTAAATAAAACACAAATAAATTTTTATGAACTAAGTAAACATTAATTTTTATGTTGGAAGTAAGGGTTTACATATCTAATCGACAAATTTGATCACGTGACTTATTGAAGACAACAGCTTCTCAAACATTTTTGAATTTCGATACATTTTTGAATTCTCTCTTCTGATTGGTACGCGTTAGTGCTTTAGTATGCTAAAGCACGAACGCGGTCCAATCAGAAGAGAGAAATGAAAAGTCCCATGGGGTTAAAATTAAATTTTGCTCCCGCTATCCTCTGAAGCCAATATTCGTTTTTCGAATAGGTATGATGAAAAAATATTTTTCTTATTTTCGGAGGCTTTAAAAAAAATCTGTAAATTATTTTGATAGAAGCTTTTTTCGGATCTCTATCCAACTACATTAAAATCATCCTAGTTCATTAAATTCAAATTTAAAAAACCAATTTTGGACAACACCTTTATATTTTCTTTTTTGTTAAGGAATATATCTATCGAAATTAATGCAATTAAATACGGTGACTTAAAAATGTTAAAATAAAATTAAAATATAAGTGTCTCAACTGAGTTTTTTGAGCCAAAATTTTTTATCAAAATCATTTTTTTAGGCTGGCAAGATGAAAGAACGAGACACACGGCCTCCGTTATTACTATCCCTCTCGGCTCGGATTAGCCTCTGTGTAATGCACAACAGGAAATATACTTTATCTACTTGCTATAAGGTTCATTTTCGTAAATGCAAATTTTCCGAGTTATCACTCCTGTTTGTATATTAACTTCATGAGTAGAATAGGAACCACGACTGCGCCCACAGACAATAATATTAAGGCTTGACGTTCCGTAGTTTGCTCTTCGACATACAGCAATATAGGCGTATAATATAATATAGTGTGATAGCTTAGTGGTTAGACTTTCGCCACCATTTCGGGGGGTCCGAGGTCAAATCCTAGGAACCTCTACTCCAGTTAGTTGATCCGCACAGCTTGCTGGATCTTCTATCACCTATTTCTCGTGCCCCTTTTCTTTTTCGTTTTCTTCAACTAACTAGTTTTTTTCTTATTTGCAAGCTGTGTTTCTAACCATAAAACATTAATAAGTATGTCGAATGTCGATGCTCTACAAATACAATATATTTGCCAACACGCACACAGATATACAAAAAATCGGCCAAGTGCGAGTCGGGCCTCGCTCTTTTAGGATTCCGTACTTATGACCAAATCTTGTTTTAAAACTAGATACATATTTAGATATCTATGATATTATGTTCTTAGAACGTACTAAATTAGCATATGGGGAAAAAATGCTCGTTTGTTTTGGTCACAAGTTGGTATAATGCAGTTTGTATGTTGTGACTCACAACATACAAACTGCATTATAAATCGGTGTTTTCAGTATTTGTTGTTTAAATACACTAATTATAGTACATAATGTACCACAATTTCAAATTCCTAACTAGTTTAGTTTTTGAGATAGACCCCCTAACAAAATTGGTCTAAAACCGACAAATTTGAGGGCCCCCAATTTCTTCATTTTTGTGGTTAAAAAATAAAAACATATATATACATGAATTCCACTTAATAGTTTAATAAGTTCTAGACAATGACAACCCACATGCCAGGGTAAAAAATAAAATTTTATTTCGACTCCTTTTCCATGTATGGGAGCTCCCCTTTGTTTTTCAATTTTATTTTATTTTTATTGTTTACTAGCTGACCCAGCGAACTTCGTACCGCCAACTTATCTTAGATATAAATAAAACAAATAAACTATCCCAATCCAAAAAAACTATCCTATCTTTTAAGTTGAACCAAATTACAGATAGTTACGAAGTTTGATAAAAATCGGTTTAGTAGTTTAGGAGTCCATCGCGGAAAAACAACGTGACACATAATTTATATATATTATAAAATAAGAAAGATAAGATAGTATTTTTATGGCGGCAATAGAAATACACAATAATAATTATGTGAAAATTTCAACTGTCTATCTATTACGGTTTACGAGATCAGCGGAGGCTTACTAATAGGATCTCGTTGGCACCCTTTGGGTACGGAACCCTAAAAGTAGCTTTCATTTGATGAATCATATATACCTGAATATGCTAAATGGTTCCAAAGTTAGAGCACAAAAACAGTAAAACATTTCACCTGTAAAATTTAGATTTTACGATTATTGTTTTATTGACGGGTTGATAGAGAACATCTGTACCTACGCTGTGGGGATAAATCAAATTCATAAAAATTTCGTCATTTGTTTTATTATCAGAAAATAGAGCTTCGCACTAGGACGTCCAACAGCACGTACCTACATTAGTCATTAACTAAGCTTTAGTTTTTAATTTACGCTTCAGTGGGGATTTCTTTGAAGCCGCTGCATCATTGACTGTTGCTTCTTGCGTCCGTACGAAATCGCTGACTTCATTCAAACGAGAGATTACAGCCTCAGATAAAAGATCGTATCCGTAGATCTCTTTGTTGAAGGCATAGTATTGGACCGCAGCACCTTCTACAGCGATAGCGCTTGGCACCGCATCCGAACTGTATCCAGTCCGTGTGTTTTGACTGGTTCCGTTAGGGAACATGAGGTATACTTTGTTATTAACGACAACTGGAGCACCATTTTCGAAGATGAATGGAGGTTTTAAAAAGAATACATTTCCTGTGCTTGCTGGGAGACCTGCTATAATCTTAATACCGCCAGCTGTGCGGACGTATGGTTTCTTATTATCGGCATAAAAGTATAAGTTGTTGTCATAATCCAAAACAATTTCCTTAGCATTAACAACATCGGCTAATTTCTCTTTCTTCTCACCGTTATCAGTGACTTTGAATACCTCACGACCCTCAGTCAGAATGTAAATGACGTCTCCAGCAGCTTCCTTTTCGATTGCAATAATGCTATCAGTGATCGGTCCATATTTATCGGCAGAGTTTGTCTCTTGATTGTAAACGTAAAGACCGTCTTTAGCTCCGAAGAATGCCTTGTTGTCGCTGCTATCCGCTGAAGCAGCAGCATCTCTGCCGTTATCTAGAATTTTCTTTGCCTTTCCATCCCTCAAAACGTACAATCCTTGATCCACACGGCTTCCATCCGCCTGGATATCAGCCTCCACGAAGAATAATAATTTGACTAAATCATGCTCTTCTGGTGCAGTGTTTAGTGCGTTCAAAGGTACGGTAATCTTAACGATATCATGCTCTGCCGTGTATATAACAAAGTCTTTGATGTAAAAACTCTTTCGTATTTTAGTTTTGAAATCGTCGTCTTCGTTAGCGACGGGCGTGGCAGCTAATAGACCGAGCAGCGCAAAAGCTGCCAAGCATGTCAGCAGTCTCATTTTGTAATCTGAAATGATAAAAATATATAAAATTAAGTCGTAGAAAGGTAATGCGAAGGGTGAAGAAATATTATTTTACGATGGGCCTGGGTCATTTTTGTCACTCTCCTTTCTCCGAAACTATTTTTGTGATTTTTTGATTTTCAAACAGCTAAGGAAAATAAGATTGTAGGCCACAATAAGGTAAGACCACCAGTACTTGACAACCAGTACTAGACTACCAGTACTGGACTACCAGTACTGGACTACCAGTACTGGACCACCAGTACTGGACCACCAGTACTGGACCACCAGTACTAGGCCAACAGAATAAGCTTACCTATACCTATATTACCCGCAGTTTAGGTGGGCTGTACCCTGCAGCATCAGGATTAAGGAGCTGTGATCTAGACCTCCATGATTTAGTTTATGCAGGGTACCAACAATATCCATTCGTAATCGGCAATTCCTGTCAGTATCTGGTATAAATTTTATTTTGCTAAGTCCACCCGTTCCTGAGAAAATCGGTGGTGACACACGGACAGACGGACAAGGAAGTGATCTTATAAGGGTTCCTTTTTTACCTTTTGAGGTACGGAACCCTAAAAATACTGGCCGAATTAAGAACCCCCTCCTTTTAGTAAGTCTAAGCATAATTAATATTATACATATAAAATATAAGCACTGTAGGCAAAATCTAATAAATTAATTTTTGACTCACCAGTCGGATCTTCTTCACCGAATGAGATTAATAGATGCTGGGTCCAGAATAAATAGTCTGGCAATTTGTTTATCCATCTACCGAGTAACTTTATCACCTTTATCACTAAATACCTATTTACAATAGCTATGGTGACAATATTGTACAGTTGGTAATACAGGATTGGTGTATGAATAATGACATTACACTAAACTAGCGGCACGCTATGATGGCCGGTTTGACACATTACAATAGTGATGTGGAATGTCAATTTATTCTCGAACAAAAAACAATTAAGTTTTGTTTTTGTACCTGATTAAATAGGTTTAATAAAACAAAAATGTATATGTTTATTTAATTTATTTGAACGAACTGAATATTTGAATGAAAATGAATATACATACTTTATATGCACACAAGAAACATATGAATACAAAAGATACCAAAAAAGGTGCCACAAAAGGCCATAATTAATCAGATTCGTCCATACTACTATTTTCACTGTCGTCACTGCTATCATCACCTACATTAATAATTATATGTTCGTTTTCTATAATATTATCTATTTTCACATCTCTTTCATAATCTTCCCTTATTAATTTAACAGTTCTATTCACAACCTTTTCCCAGTCTCCTTTAGTCACATGTTCACAAGCTTCTTCTAATAATTTTAGCATTTTTTTTGTGGTAAATGGGGGTTCTGTATTGTGTCTTGCAGCATATCCCTTAATTTGAGCCCACACCAACTCAATCGCATTATACTCACAATGGTAAGGCGGTAACCGTATAACTCTGTGCCCATGTTCTAATGCTATTTCGTCAATGACGTATCGGATCTTGGTTGGTTTGTTTTCTTTTAAAAGACGTACTAATTCCGCTTTTAACATATTCATGTTTGCATCTACGCCATTTTTACGAAGCCATGCGACGATATCAGCTTTCTTTTGGGATTGGGCAGGTGGCTTGTCAATTTGCATCGAGTGGTATGGGGCGTTGTCCATAATTATAATAGATGGTTCAGGGAGGCTACACAACATTGAGGTAAACCATTCAGTAAACTTTTCTCCATTCATGTCTTCATGATAGTCTCCAGTGGTTTTTGACGCAAAAGCCATGAGAGAACCTTCGACAAACCCGTTGATGGTTCCGGCGTGACAAATTATAAGTCGCGATCCTTTTCCTACAGGAACTTTGGAAGTAGATGCTGCTGTGTCATCGTTCCAAGAACGGCCTACAGTATGGTTAGCATTAAGCCATGTTTCATCCAAGAACACAACATTTTGCCAATTTTTGATTTCTTTCACTTGCCGTAAAAAAGTATACCTTGCCATCGCTATATCAAATCTTTCCATCAATATTTTGCGTTTGTTACATTTTTTGTATCGAAATCCAATGGTCTTCAAAATCTTCGTTAAAGAACTTTCCCCACCGAAGAATAATCCAGCTTCCTTCAGTGAATGCACCAACTTTTTTCTTGTTGGATACTCCTTCTGTAAATAGTAGCCGTAAACATGTCTTCGGATAGCATCGGCATCAAAGCTATCGATGCCTACGACTGGTTTTGCTCGTTTTCTCTTTTTTGGTGTGTGAAGTTTATTTTCTTCTGTGCCAGTCTCGCCATATTTTTTTTTAGTTATCCGTCTAACAGTTCGTTGTCCAATATTAAGCGCATCAGCTACGCGTTCAACCACTGACGTTATAGGTAAAATTGGCCCTCCATTTTGAGCTTCACGATCGAAATAGTTACGAAGGCGTATTACGAACTCACGTGTCTGACTATTTAGAACAGTTCTCTGCGTACGTTCGGTCATATCGACGAAATCCACAACAAAGGGCTTGAACAGAGTCCAAATTAACGAGCAAGGGTCAACAGTAATGCAGTATCAATATTTGAAATCCAAAGCCAGGTCAAAACTATATCACAATCGCATTGAATCGCACTGACAGTTTATACTTTTCGAAGCAACGTCAATTCGAAACTGCTTTGTTTTGCATTGAGCATTGACGCGAGTTTGCCGGAGGTAGTAGTTGTGCTAGCCAGCGATCCTATGTGACGATCGTATTAGATTCCATTTTTAAAAATTTTCAATTTAGAAAACCAAATGCCGAGTTGTGGTATATATCATATAAAAATAAAAATTTTACCTTTTGTATGAAACAGCTGATATTTTTTTGCGATTTCAGAGGTTTGTCCACATAGTGAAAATTGTTCATATTCACAAGTACATTCACCCCTTAAATGGTGCAAACTGATTTTTCTACACTTGTATACATTTTAGAAATCAATTTAATAAATAAATTTTGAGTCCTAAACCTAAAACTACATTCGATAAAATTTATGAATCTCTGCACATCATTATCGTCAATAAAGTAATACAATTATTTCCTTCAAAGTCGTTATCAATTAATACGGAACTTCATGAGCGGACAAACGTCAAACCGGCCATCATAGCGTGCCGCTAGTGTAATAGTGATGTAACCAATACATTCGCATTCGCAAGAAACGATGCGAATATTTTGCGAATTTATGCTGATCCAAAAGGTGTAGTTCCGTTGTCCCCATTGAGCGTTTCCCCATTAATGGGGACAGTGGGATTTGAATAAAATTATTTAAAATTAGTCCCGTCGTCACCATTGGTTGTGTCCCCATTAACGTGCCACAGTGACTTAGTAACGTCGTCCCCATTGGTTGTGTCCCCATTAACGTGCCACAGTGACTTAGTCCCGCCGTCCCCATATTAATTGGACAGCTATAAATTGTAATTGAATAATATTTTTACTGAAATCTTCCCATTGCCCCTGTTGATCTAAGGGTCGAAGTTTAATTAGTAATCAAAGACATTTATCGTAGCAAGAAGAAAATTGAAATGAACAAAATATGATGTATGTCGGATCTAATCACATAATGCCTGCTGGCTCGATTGACGCTGGTTCCCTGGGAACGGGGACGGGCCCTAGTGCCTCATCTGGTGACAAAATTGCTGGCTCATTTTTTGCGCAAAGGATCAGCCTGGCTGTCCAACGTGGAAATGCAGCCAGTATTCTTGCCGCCATTCCACGCGGGAATGATTTGTATAGTAATAAGTTTCTGGTTATCGATGGTTTATATCATCAAATGTGATGAATTGATGTTGTACTGTGCAGATAATTTTGCATCGTCTCACATTTTTGTTGTAATTTAAGTGTCTACTAATATCTTTACCCACAATTGCACGTCATACATGGCAATACACTGTGTCTTTAATATTGTAACACCATATCTACGTGTATTTTTGCAATAAATAAATAAACAATTGTAACGATTTCATAAAAAGTCTTCGCTACCAATTCAGATTTGCAGATTAATCTCCAACGACATCTACCGTTATAACAAGAAACTAGCTTATGACATCGTCGACAACGACATCTACCGTAATAGCGTCTAATTAATTAACTCAATTATTATTCAGTCTAATCGATGGCGACAAGCCAACCTTGCGTAACTAACTTGCAGCTAACACCATCAGACGGGCAGTAGCTAAATTAATATCTAGGAGCGACATCTAGCAGCGTATGGCCGTAATTCCTCCAATGTTTACTCATGGAAAATTCTAGACCTACTTCCTAACCATTGCATTATCCGTTATAGAGAATTCTCGAAACTAGCTGGTGCCTCCAACTAGTGGAGAGTAGCCGAGAATTCGGAGATTGATTCTAGATCATTCCAAGAACGGAATCATATATAAGCGGGAACAGCCAATGAGAAGCAGTCTTTACCTACCTCTCGTCGGAGACGCTGCCCGATTCTTAGTGACAATAAATAGTGAATAAGAGTGTTGTGTGCAAAACAATTAACCCTCTACAGGTGAGTTGCAAGTTTATAAATACACCCTAACCGTCCCTAGATACCTAAGCCTTATTTTGTGTTCCCTCCAGGAAGTAATTGATTTTGATTAATATTCCCTACTTACTATATGTGATTTCTGCTAGGAGCTGTAATTGTATACACTCTTAATATGTTTAAATTCTCATGTGTTAACTACTTACCTTGTTATGCCTGCATCGTTGGTGATACTAGGGTCAAGACACTGTCCTGTTGCTGACTTAAGAAGCACTGAGGCCCTAGGGAAATCACCGATGCAGACATAATCAAGAAACCTCAACTCAGACCGGCAATATGACCAATTCCAGGGTTCTCTTCGTACCCCGAGCTTTTCTACCCTGAGCTCTTCCTATACGAGTTCTACCACGAGTCCTTCTACGAGCTCTTCTAGCAACGGTTGCCTTCCAACGGGAGCTGCCCCGTTCTCCGGAAGCCAACGCCGTGCACACTCTGGTCACTTCAGCTGACCCGGCCAGAGCTACTAGCATCGCCGCGTGGGTCTACCATCTGCGTCTGCGTGCCTTCAACTACCAGCTTCACTACGAGTTTGCAGTCTGCTACCTACGGGCTGAGCGTCGTGTCTCCATCATCTCTACGTCCAGCAAATACAGGACAGTATCCTACGTGCTGTAGTTGTAATACCATTCGTATAATTGTGAACCTCTAAGCAAGCGCTGTACCTACCCTTTGGTACGGACCCCGACTATCTCTCCGGCTGAGTTCTACTGATTAATCTGATTATCGTTTTAACAAAGTATTCCAATTTGTGTTTTACCTCATTAAATTAGAACATTTAGTTTGTAACTTAGAAGTAGATCTTAATTTTGTTAATATATGTATTAAACCTTCTCTGTTTTTAATTAATCTCTCTGGCTAGATCTACCTACTCTACCTACCTACTCACACTCTAAAAAAACCGTGACAATGGCCCCCAATGATTTGTTTTTATCTGTAACTGGACTGACTAACTACCAACTTCTAAGGGTCCTGTCCACTCTAAACTTGTCCACCCCTAAAAGTGCGACACAATAGACAATAATCGTTCCTGGACTATCTCGCATAGCATATCAAATCATGGTTACTGACTAATCATAACAATGCTAATAATCTTCTACTCAATAAAAAATCGGCCAAGTGCGAGTCGGACCTCGCTCTTTAAGGATTCCAAACATACGACCAAATCATTTTTTTAAACTAGATACATATTTAGATATCTTAGTTCTGAGAAAGTACTAAATTAGCATATGGGAAAAAAAGCTCGTGTGTTTTGGTCACAACTTACAAACCGCATTATAAATCGGTGTTTTCAGTATTTGTTGTTTAAATACACTACATAATACATAATATATGCCAAAATTTCAAATTCTTAACTAGTTTAGTTTTAGAGCCCCAACCAAATTGTCTAAAACCGACAACTCTGACAGCCGCCCCGCATTTCTTCATTTTTGTAGCTAAAACATAAAAAATATATATCTGAAAGACAATGACACCCCGCAACAATGCCAGGGTAAAAAAATAAAATTTTATTTCGACTCCTTTTCCAGTGTAAGCTTTATTTTTAATTTTATTTTATTGGAACGTAAGTTCCTTATCGCGCGGTACGGAAGAGTGCTAGACGGAAAAAATTAAGGAACCGACACTCGACATATTTTTGAAACCGACACTTTTTTGTTGAATGTGAATTTTGCATTGTGTTCGGTATTTTCGCGATACAACATTGGGTCTACAATTTCTACATGTGGAACCTTTCCCTAATTTTTTATAACTTATAACTTATAAAAAATTAGGGAAAAATTCCACATGTAGAAATTATTTAAAATAAAATTGAAAATAGAAAATTCGGTCTGTCGAGCTGGGATTCGAACCATCGACTTTGAACTGTTAGGCGACTGCCAGAGCCACTAGGCTACGGAGACTCGATGTTGTACCGCGAAAATACCGAACACAATGTAATCGAAAGGAACTACGTTCCATCCGGGTGTCCCTTGACACCTCTCAAGTTTTCTTTTATTATTTGTTGTTAGTATAGCGGCAATAGAAATACACAATATGTGAAAATTTCAACTGTCTTTCTATTACGGTTTACGAGATACAGTCCGCTGACAGACGGACAGACGGATGGACAGCGGAGGCTTAGTAATAGGGTCCCGTTGGCACCCTTTGGGTACGGAACTCTAAAAACATATTTATATAGTTTTATCTATAATAATACTGGAAAATACTCATAATAATACTGAAACAGGATGAATTCTGTACATTAATTAATTTGAAAATTTTAATTGGAAGACGCGTTACTATGGAGACTGTACAATTTTATTTATCTCTGTCAGTCTGTATGACCGCGCATCACGCGAACACACAACATATTTGAATGAAATTTAAATAGTGGTTGCTGATACTTCGTGTCGACATAGAGGATAGTTTTTATCCTAAAAAACAATAACATTCCTCCGGGATAGGGGATGAAAGTTTTTATCGGGTTTACTTCATAACTCGATCGAATTTAAACCGCTTTTAATAACTCTTTTTTAATTTAGAAGCGTTTACTATCTGGCATGTTTTATCTAATTTTGATGAGGATCTGATCAACCTTATCGGGGATAGGAGAAGTAACACTTCACGGATAGCAGCAAGTCACTCGCATAAGAGGCAACGATCATATTATAATATCGTTGGGGTCTCAAGTGGGGGAGTGCTCATGATGATGATAATTATGCTCGGGAATGGGGCTACTTTCTGTCTGCCCGTGTTAACATTAATTGAATTGAGTACCTTTTTTTGGAACTTCCCTTCATTGTGGAAATATTATATTTTATTCTAACAAAGTTGCATGGGTTAAATTGGCTTGCGTCCGGATGCCCACAAGATAGTATAAAAAACTTATTGCAATAGCTTCATTGAATAATAATATTGTAAAATGATTATTTTGAAAAGAGCAACTGCTGAGTTTCTTGCCGGCTCTTCTCAGCAGAATCTGCTTTCCAAACCGGTGGTAGAGTCATGACTTGTCATAAGAGCCACAGGTTGGTCTACGTGAAATAAATAATTTTGAATTATATTTTTTTTTGAAAAAAATTGTAAAATAAATTTATTTTTTAGGGTTCCATACCAAAATGGTAAAAATGGAACCCTTATGGTGAGACTTTCTCCGTCCGTCTGTCCGTCCGTCTGTCACAGTCGATTATTTCAGTAACTATTAAAGCTATCGACATGTTTGGCATAGTTGTGTATAATAGTGGCCCAAAAGCATTGAAATAAAGAAAAGTCGAAAATTATTTTTAGTTTTATTAAAAAAAGGGGGAAAATCGGGGGTTTGAAATTTCAAAGTAAAATAACTATATCGAGTGGGGTATCATATGAAAGGCCTTTACTTGTGCATTCTAAAACAGTTTTTTATTTATTTCTACATATAATAGTTTTTGAATAATCGGCCAAAATGTTGAAAAAAATACCGTTCCCCCCCCCTTATCTCCGAAGTTTACCAATCGAAAAATCTGAAATAATTATGGTCAATAGAGGTTTATGTATATTTTACAGGAAAAATAAAAGCAACGCGAAAATTATTTTAGTTTGATTAAAAAAGGGGGAAAATCGGGGGTTTGAAATTTCAAAGTAAGATAACTATACCGAGTGGGGTATCATATGAAAGGCCTTTATTTGTGCATTCTAAAACAGTTTTTTATTTATTTCTAGATATAATAGTTTTTGATTAATCGGCCAAAATGTCGAAAAAAATACCGTCCCCCCCCCTATCTCCGAAGTTTACCAATCGAAAAATCTGAAATAATTATGGTCAATAGCTTTTGAGTAATCGGCCAAAATGTCGAAAAAAATACCGTCCCCCCCCCTCCCCCCTTATCTCCGAAGTTTACCAATCGAAAAATCTGAAATAATTATGTTCAATAGAAGTTTATTTATATTTTACAGGAAAAATAAAACCAACGCTCTAGCTAGCATAGTTTTTTTTATATTAACAATAAACCTCTACAAACAAATTTAACGATAATTATGCAAATTAATATAATAATATCGTTTTACTTTTACTTTTGGAGTATAGAACCCTCGGTGCGCGAGTCCGACTCGCACTTGGCCAGCTTTTATTTATTTTTCGATGATTTTATTACTTTACAGTAATAATACCTTTCAAGTAAGGGCCCGGCTGCGGCCATTAGTTTTAGCATAGATACTTAGACCTTTTTAGGGCTTAAACAGTTTTTGATTTATTGCTATATATATAATAGTTTTTGATTAATCGGCCAAAATATCGAGAAAAATACCGGTCCCCCCCCTTATCTCCGAAGTTTACCAATCGTAAAATTCTGAAATAATTATGTTCAATAGAAGTTTATGTATATTTTACAGGAAAAATAAAACCAACGCTCTAACTAGCATAGTTTTTTTTATATGAACAATAAACCTCTACAAAAAAGTTAACGATAAATAAGCAAATTAATATAAGATTATCGTTTTACTTTTACTTTTGGAGTACGGAACCCTCGGTGCGCGAGTCCGACTCGCACTTGGCCGGTTTTTTTAATTTATCTATGGTTTTAGTCAGAGATGATAATTTATTCAAAATAACGTGATGTAACGATATTGTTTACATTAGTTTTTCTATATAACTGATAGCTAGGTTATCATCTAAAAAAAAAAATATTTATGGTACTAGTCGACCCACCCGGCTTCGCACGGGTGGGCTATAATACAAACACAATATTACAAACATTTGGGGCCTGGAGGTTAATGATTTAGTCTATTCCTATGGTTAAAATCCCATATTATAATATGTTCTTCTTCTTTATCAACCGATAGACGTCCACTGCTGGGCAAAGGTCTCTTGCATGGACTTCCACAGGCCTCGGTCTTGCGCCGCCTGGATCCAGCGGCGCCCTGCTACTCGTTTGATGTCGTCGGTCCACCTAGTGGGGTGTCTGCAAACACTGTGCTTTCCAGTGCGGGGTCGCCACTCCCCCACTTGGGACCCCAACGATATTATAATACGGTTTGCATGTATTCGATCGTTGCCTCTTATGCGAGTGACTTGCTGCTATCCGTGAAGTGTTACTTCTCCTATCCCCGATAATGTTGATCAGATCATCATCGAAATTAGATAAATCATGCCAGATAGTAAACGCTTCTAAATTAAAAAAAGAGTTATTAAAATCAGTTTAAATTCGACGGAGTTATGAAGTAAAATCGATAAAAACTTTCATCCCCTATCCCGGAGGAACCTTATTGTTTTTTAGGATAAAAACTATCCTCTATGTCGACACGAAGTATCAGCAACCACTATCGAAATTTTATTCAAATATGTTGCGTGTTCGCGTGCTGCGCGGACATACAGACTGACAGAGAGAAATAAAATTGTACAGTCTCCATAGTAACGCGTCCTCCAATTAAAATTTTCAAATTAATTAATGTACAGAATTCATCCTGTTTCAGTATTATAATGAGTATTTTCCAGTATTATTATAGATAAAACTATATAAATATGTTTTTAGGGTTCCGTACCCAAAGGGTATAAAGTATAAAGTCCATAGGTAAAAAACGTGCTCGCTTCGCTCGCGAAAATGTCGTTATTGAATTGCTATTGTAAGTGCCAAGTATACGCTCGCGATAGTGTCGCTTATAGTCTGCTTTTATATATACCCATTAGTACATGGACTTCACACAGGTGTAGTAATATCAAAAAAAATTCAAAAAATATCAGTTTTGAATTGCTATTGTAAGTGCAAAGTTACACTTCATAGAGGTGTAGTGCAATCAAATATTTTCGCACTCGCTTCGCTCGCGAAAATGTCTTTTCATGATTAGTATTATATAATTCAAGTATAAAGTACATAGTCAAGTAGTGCAATCTTAATAATCGCGCTCACTTCGCTCACAAAAATGTGTTTTTCTTAATTGGTATTGCAGGAACCAATTACACAGTTAAGTAGTGCCGCACTAAAAAATTGTTGTGCAAATGTCCGTTTTGGATTGCCACGTATAGACTACATGTGATGCAAATGTAATCGTAAAAATTTCGCGCTTGCTTCGCTCGCGAAAATATGTCTTTTCTTGATTGGTATTATAAAAACCAAGTATAAAGTACATTGTTAAAAAACACGCTTGTTTCGCTCGCGAAAATGTCATTGTTGGATTGCTGTTGTAGGTGCTAAGTATGGAATACATAGTGGCGTAGTTCTATCGAAAAATATTTTCGATAATGTCGGTTGTAAGTTGCTTTTGTAAATACCCATTAGTACATGGATAACCCAGAGGCGAAGTAATATTAAAAATCTTCACGCTCGCTTCGCTCGCGAAATTATACAGTTTGAATTGCTATTGTAAGTGCAAAGTTACACTACATAGAGGCGTAATGCAATCAAAAATTTTCGCACTCGCTTCGCTCCCGAAAATGTGTGTTTTCTTGATTGGTATTATAAGAACCAAGTATAAAGTACATAGTTGAGTAGTGCAGTCTTAAAAATCGCGCTCACTTCGCTCACGAAAAAGTGTCTTTTCCTAATAAGTATTTCCGGAACCAACTATGAATTTCACAGTTAAGTAGTGCCGCACTAAAAATTGTTGTGAAAATGTCCGTTTTGGATTGCCACGTATGGATTACATGTGATGCAAATGTAATCGTAAAAAATTTCGCGCTCGCTTTGCTCGCGATAGTGTCGATTGTGGATTGCTTTTGTAGATAACCATTAGTACATGGACTACACAGAGGCGTAGTAATATCAAAAAAAAAACACGCTCGCTTCGCTTGCGAAAATATCAGTTTCAATTGCTATTGTAAGTGCAAAGTTCCACTACATAGAGGCGTAGTGCAATCAAATATTTTCGCGCTCGCTTCGCTCGCGAAAATGTCTTTTCTTACTTGATATTGTAGGAACCAACTATGAATTACACAGTTAAGTAGTGCAGCACTAAAAAATTGTTGTGAAAATGTTCGTTTTGGATTGCCAAGTATGGACTACATGTGATGCAAATGTAATCGTACAAAAATTCGCGCTCGCTTCGCTCGCGAAAATGTGTCTTTTCTTGATTGGTATTATAAAAACCAAGTATATAGTACATTGTTAAAAAACACGCTCGCTTCGCTCGCGAAAATGTCTTTTCTTGATTGGTATTATAACAAGCAAGTATAAAGTACATAGTCAAGTAGAGCAGTCTTAAAAATCGCGCTCACTTCGCTCACGAAAATGTATCTTTTCTTAATTGTATTGTAGGAACCAACTATGAATTACACAGTTAAGTAGTGCAGCAAAATTGTTGTGAAAATGTCCATTTTGGATTGCCAAGTATGGACTAGATGTGATGGAAATGTAATCGTAAAAAATTTCGTGCTCGCTTCGCTCACGGAAATGTATCTTTTCTTGATTGGCATTATAAGAACCAAGTATAAAGTACATAGGTAAAAACGAGCTCGCTTCGCTCGCGAAAATGTCATTGTTGAATTGTTGTTTTAGGTGCCAAGTATGAACTACATAGTGGCGTAGTGCTATCGTAAAATAATTTCGCGCTCGCTTCGCTCGCGATAATGTCGGTTGTGGACTGCTTTTGTAGATACCCATTAGTACATGGACTACACACAGGCGTAGTGATATTAAAAAGAATTTTACACTTGATACGCTCGCGGAAATATCAGTTTTGAACTGGAATTGTATGTGCAAAGTATGAACTACATAGAGATACAAACAAATATATTCCACTAACTTCACTACCATTCGGTTTGTATTAGGAATCGCCCTCCCCGCGCTACATCACTGGACTACATCATTGAAGACCAGTTACCACCTCCTTAATCCTGATGCTGCTGGGTACTGCCCACCTATATTTTGGGTTTTTACGAAATTTCGATTGTGAATTGATATTGTAGGTACCAAGTAGGTAGTGGCGTAGTACAACTGTAAAAACCTCGCGATTAACACAAAGCGATTCTTTTAAAACTTTTTCCACGCGGACGAAGT
The DNA here is from genome assembly GCA_029955525.1 of Oeneis ivallda. Taxonomy (NCBI): domain Eukaryota; kingdom Metazoa; phylum Arthropoda; class Insecta; order Lepidoptera; family Nymphalidae; genus Oeneis; species Oeneis ivallda. The sequence goes on along the minus strand of JARPMR010000029.1, from coordinate 13,796,885 downwards.
CGCGGGCATCAGCTAGTATTCAATAAGTCTGTAATTAACTGTACTACTGTATCAGAATTTGGAAAAATTTACCACAATAATCCCATAAGTGACTTTTACGGAAGAATGTTCCTAAGATATTTCCAGCAATATCTTTTTCATAAAAATAATATTATACATCATAAAAAAAGATATTTTAATATTTACACCAAAGACTTGTGCAATAAAAATATAGCTTTCATTTGATGTATCATAATATACCCGAATATGCTGAATGGTTCCAAAGTTAGAGCACAAAAACAGTAAAACATTTCTCCTGTAAAATTAAGATATTACGATTACTGGTTTATTGGCGGGGGGTGTTGATACAGAAAATCTGTACCTACGCCCTACGCGCTGTGTGGATAAATAAAATTCACAAAAACTTCGTCATATTTTGTTTTATTATCAGAAAATAGAGCTTCGCACTAGGACGTCCAACAGCACGTACCTACATTAGTCATTAACTAAGCTTTAGATTGTAACTTACGCTTCAGTGGGAATTTCTTTGAAGCCGCTGCTTCATTGACTGTTGCTTCTTGAATCCTGACGAAATCGAAGAGTTCTTCCAAACGAGAGGCCTCAGATATAAGATTGTATTCGTAGATCTCTTTATTGAAGGCGTAGTATTGGACCACGGCACCTTCTGGGGCCCTAGCGGATGGCACCGCGTCAGGTTTGTATCCAAGCCCTATGTTTATACTGGTACCGTTAGGGAACATGAGGTATATTTCGTTATCAATAAGAACCGGAGCACCATTTTCGAAGATGAACGGAGGTTTAGAAAAGAATACATCTCCTGTGCTTGCTGGAAGACCTGCTATAATCTTAATACCGTCGGCGGTGCGGACGTATGGTTTCTTATTATCGGCATAGAAGTACAGGTTGTTCTCATAATCCAAAACAATATCCTTGGCATTAACAACATCGGCTATTTTCTCTTTCTTCTCACCGTTATCAGTGACTTTGAATACATCACGACCCTCAGTCAGAATGTAAATGACGTCTCCAGTAGCTTCCTTTTCGATCGCAATAATGCTATCAGTGATCGGTCCATATTTGTCAGCAGAGTTTGTCTCGTAATTGTAAACGTAAAGACCGTCTTTAGCTCCGAAGAAAGCCTTGTTGCTGCTATCTACTGAAGCAGCAGCATCTCTGCCGTAATCTAGAATTTTCTTTGCCTTTCCATCCCTGAAAACGTACAATCCTTGATCTACACGGCTTCCATCCGCCTGGATATCAGCCTCCACGAAGAATAATAATATGTTAGGGTCTACTTCTTCCAATTTTTGTGGATTGTTCAGCGCGTTCAAAGGTACGGTTATCTTTACAATATCGTGCTCTGCCGTGTATTTAACAAAGTCTTTGATGTAAAAATTCTTTGGTAATATAACTTTGTCGACTTCGTTGCGAGCGACGGGCGTGGCGGCCAATAGACCGACCAGCGCAAAAGCTGTCAAGTATGTCAGCAGTCTCATTTTGAAATCTGCAATGATAACAAGTGTAAGTTAAAAAGTTATTTTTAAAAAACAAGCTTTTAGTAACTGGCTATATCATCCGATCCTATATCATTTTATCACAGACTTTCCATAGCCACCTTCCGGCTCTATCATCGGATCCTGTACATCATCTAGGATCAGAGTACTTATCACGACGAATGAAACGAGCCCAAATTTGATGAGTTACGTCGTTTTGTTACAGAGTTGCGATAGCCATCTTCCGGCTCCATCATCAGATCAGCTCCTTATCGCATTAATATGCATCGACATCCGATTTACATAAACATGCACAGCTCAATCGGAAACTGAGATAATTCATCTTGCAAGATTTGACCTATACATACATACATACTTACATACATACATAGGTACATAAATAATCGGCAATTCCTTAAAATTAAAACAAACATCAAAATGTGCACCTGTCATATTGTGCATAAAAATTTATAATAAACTTGATGCAAGCCTAAAAAATTTGCCTGCAGGTCATTTAAAAAAAATCTCTACGTTGGCTGTGTAACAAATCTTTTTATTCCTTACCAGAATACCTATCTTATTAATAGTGAATACCTAATGAAACAATATTTATTCGTAATCGACAGTAATTCTAAATCCCCACAATTTTGGTGGAAAGTACCACTGCAGCATCGGGCTTGAGGAATTGAAGGTAAAAAAAATATGGAACCACCCCGCAAGCTTCCTCTGTCGATTAAAAAAAAATTACGTGAATCGGTTCCGAAATCCCGGAGAAATCGATGAACGTACATAGGAAAAAAATACCGGCTGAGTTGTGAACCTCCTCCTTTTAGGAAGTCGGTTAAAAATAAAATAAAATCTGTTAGACAAAATGTAATAAAATTAGTTTTTGACTTACCAAGTCGGATCTTCTTCACCGAATGAGATTTGTTATAAAACTAAAACCTCAAATGTCATTATTCGCATGAACGGGTTTTAAAAAGATATATTGCTTTCTGACAAGTTGTTAGTCAGTTATGTCTTAAGTTGGAAAATAAACTACAATGTTAAATATTTGTAATTTTATTTTATTGGCAACGAGGAATAAGGACTTAAAATATTGATAAGAATGAATATGGAACAACTGCAACAAATAGTAACCAACCAGGTAGAACAACAAAAACAAATTTCAGAACTCTTAAAAATATTAACTTATCAACAACAATGTTATGCCACTCCCACACCAACACAACATGATGGTACGGAGTTGGAAACAACAAACAAGAACAGTAAACTCGCCATAATCAATATATTCAAAGGGGATAAATTTAACTCCTCCACGACGTCTATAGACAACTTTATCGATTTTTTTGAGGCGAAGTGCAATATAGGGGGAAAAGAATATATTTCACTGCAAAAAGATCTTCTTTTGACATGTCTTGCCCCTGAAACTTATCATGAATTAAAAACAGCTCTCATTCCTAATTTTGAGAAAAGTACATACGAAGACATTAAAACTAAGCTTTTAGAACTATACAAAACCCGTAAAACAAGATATAAAGCACTCACAGAATTTTGGAATTGCGTGAGACAAAATTCTGAAAGCATGGAACAATATGCAAATAGATTAAAGGAATTAAGCAAAGATTGTGGCTACGATGATATCTTATTGGAACGGCAATTGAGGGATCGCTTTGCAACAGGATTAAATCATCAACAGCTACAAATTGATTTGAGGCAAAAATGGCCTGATCTTTTACAGGTTAAAGATACACAAACAAAAGAAGTAACCTTTGCACAAATATTTGCTGTAGCACAGTCCCGAGAATTAGCAGAGTTAGATATGCCTACGGTAAACAGTATTAACAAAATTAAAAAAGAAAGATACGAAAATAAACAAAATAAGACAATACGTAAACTACGTCTTAATCAATGTCGACGTTGCGGAAATCATAACAGACACAGCTTTAACAATTGTAACGCCAAGGAACATTCTTGCAAAGAATGCGGGAACGTTGGACATTTTGAAAGCTGCTGCATCAAAACCGGGCGAGCATATTTAGAAAGCTACCAAAGAGACAAAAAACAAACAAATAAAGGCAAATCAAGATTACAAAAAATAAAGTCAAATCCTAACGATAGTGAAACTGAAAGCACAACATCAATATCTTCGGAAGACAATTGGACGCATAAGATAAACATTACAAATCGGTGTAAGAAAATCGACCCTACAATTAACGGTGTCAAATGTTGCATGGAATGGGATTCCGGATCTATATATTCAATCATTAGTACCAAATTTTGGAAACGTATTGGAGCTCCACCACTTGAAGAAGCACCACGGTTAAGAGCTTATTGTAATTACAAATTAAAACCTAAAGGTCTAACCGATGTTACGGTAAAAATAGACGGAGAACAAAAAACATTACCTGTAGTAGTAATGGAACATGCTGAACCAATGCTATTTGGGTTAAATTGGAGTGAAGCATTTAAAATGCCTTTTCCAAAGTATGTCTACTCACTTAAAAGCAAACCTCCTAGTAAGACACTGAAACAATTAATTGATAGACATCCAAAACTTTTTGATGGCAAATTAGGAAAAGTAAAGGATTATCAAGTCAATATACATGTTAAGCCTGGAACAGAACCTAAACATTTACCGGCAAGACCTATCAAATTTGGTATCAAAAAGAACGTAGAAGCTGAATTAGAACGTCTAGTTAGGGAAGGAATCATTAAACAAATAGATCCGAACGATACACCTATTGAATGGGCAACACCCACAGTGAACGTAGTAAAACCAAATGGTCAAATTAGAATATGTGGAGATTATCGGATAACAATCAACCCTGTACTGCTTAAACATTCATACCCGGTACCACAGTTTGATCACTTACGGCAACAATTATCTAAAGGAGAAAAATATTCTAAAATTGATTTGAAAGATGCATATCTACAATTTGAGATAGCACCGGAGTCCAAGAATTTTTTAACAATTACAACTCATAAGGGCTATTATCAATACAATAGAATGCCTTTTGGAATTACGACAGCACCATCAATATTTCAACATTACTTAGATAAACTATTAGAGGATATACCTAATGTAGCAGTATATTTTGATGACATAGCCATAACGGGAACGAATGACACTGAACATCTAGAAACACTCTACGAAGTTTTCAGTAGGTTAGAACATGCCGGTCTTAAAGTCAATTTAAAGAAATGTACATTTTTACAGCCTGAAATAGAGTATCTTGGACATACAATTGATAAAAATGGAATTCGGCCGACCAAATCAAAAATAGACGCAATAAACAAGGCTCCACCACCAACTAACATAAAGGAACTACGATCGTACCTTGGACTAATAAACTTCTATGAGAGATTTATTCCACATCTTCATAGTAAGTGTGCAATACTTCATGAATTAACAGGTAAGAGAAAATGGCAGTGGACTGCTCAAGAAGTTAAAGCTTTTGAAGAGACTCAAAAACTAATAGCAAAATCAAAATATCTTATTGCTTTTAATGAGAAACTACCGTTGTTCCTGGCATGCGATGCGTCTGAAAAAGGAGTGGGGGCAATGTTGTATCACAAAGTACGAGAATGCGAACAACCAATTGCGTTTGCATCAAGGAAATTAAAACCAGCTGAAAGCCGATATTCGGTTATAGATCGAGAAGCATTGGCTATATTTTTTGGTATTAAAAAATTTGATCAGTACCTAAGAGGAATTAAATTTACATTAGTGACAGATCATAAGCCTTTAATACATATTCTCGGACCACAGCGCAATCTTCCAAAGTTAGTCAATAACAGGCTCATTAGGTGGGCGTTATTAATAGGCAGCTATGACTACGACATAATATATAGAAAGGGTGAAAATAACACAATAGCTGATTATTTATCTCGAATGCCAAACCCTGACGAACAGCCCACCAAAGAAGAAGCGCACATAAGTAAAATAGTTTTAAAAGCACAAGTCAACAATATTGAAGATCTTACTTTAAATGAGCAGTCCATAAAAGAACATACAAAAAGTGACGGTATATTAAAGCAGGTAAAACATTTCCTAAAAACAGGCTGGACCAACCACAATAATATTACTAATGAACTAAAATATTATTGGCGTAAACGCGATGAACTCTCTATCGAAAACAACATAATTATGTGGCAGGGAAGGATTGTAATTCCACACATACTTCAACGGTCAGTTTTAAAATATTTACATAATGGACATCCTGGTATCTCAGCAATGAGGGCATTAGCTCGGTTTTATGTATGGTGGCCAGCAATAGATGAAGATATAGACTCATATGTCAAGCGCTGCTATAAATGCCAAGAACATCGACCAAACATACCGGAACTTCCAGTTTTTTCGTGGTCTATCCCTGATAGCACTTGGGAAAGAATTCACGTAGATTTTGCCGGACCATTTGAAGGCAAACAATGGCTAGTTTTGCAGGACGCATTATCCAAGTGGGTTGAAGTAAAACCTATGACAAAAATCACATCAGAGAAACTTTGCGACAAATTAGATAACATCTTTACAACTTTTGGTTTACCAAAAATGCTCGTATCAGATAATGGTCCGCAATTCACATCGCATCAATTCAAACATTTCTGTGAAGTTAGAGGTATAACACATGCTAAGTCATCACCCTATCATCCACGAACAAATGGGTTAGCAGAACGCTTTGTCAGAACTTTTAAAACAAGAATGACTGCCGGTAGCTGCGATGGAATAACATTAAAAGCTCAATTAAGAAAATTCCTATTTACATATAGAAACACGCCTCATACTTCAACTGGGAAATCACCTGCACAAATGATGTTTGGAAGACAGTTGACATGTCTTCTTGACAATGTGCGACCAAATCTTAAAATGAACCTTAGATATAAACAATTTCAAGACAATATGACAGCAGACGTAGGATTCGCACCAGGAGAGGATATATATACCAGGAATAAAATTCAAAATAAATGGGAACCAGGAGTAATAAAAAAGAGGACACATCGATACTCATATATAATTGAAACACCGACAGGAACTGAAAAAAGAATGCACGCTGATGCAATTCGCACGAGGGCGGCGGATATAGAAGCAGACACAACCAGCAAACCAACAACCACAGAACAACCCTCTGTGATCGTGCCGAATACAGAGGCAGAAAATGAACAGCAACCGGTAACAACACAAGTCACACCTCTGCCACTCAGACGGACAAGTCGTGTAAGCAAACCACCTCGACGACTTATAGAAGAAATGAGTTGAAAAGAATTATAGCGGGGAGAAATGTTATAAAACTAAAACCTCAAATGTCATTATTCGCATGAACGGGTTTTAAAAAGATATATTGCTTTCTGACAAGTTGTTAGTCAGTTATGTCTTAAGTTGGAAAATAAACTACAATGTTAAATATTTGTAATTTTATTTTAAGATTAAATTGATGCTGGGTCCAGAATAAATAGTCGGATAATTTGCTTATCCATCTTTCGGTAACTTTTAAATCACCTTTAAATACTTACCTATTCATAATAATTATGGTGACAATATTGTAGAGTTGTTCATACGGGATTGGTTTAAAATATAATATATTATATTAGTGATGTAACGAATATTTGCATAATGCATTAACGATAGCAAGAAACGATGCGAATATTTGGCGAATTTAAGCTGATCCAAAATAGCCGAAAATTTACAAATTGGTTTTAAATAAATATTTGGTGAACAATACTATAATTTTATTTGAAATTTGAATAATCCAGGTATTTTTTTGATCGACACACGAACATTCGCATTTGCATCGTTTCTCATGAATGGGAATGTGATGCGAATAATATGAAATAATAAAAGAAATCACAAACTATATCAAAACAGAACATCATTCTCAGCAATCATCTTATTTCAATAAAAATAACTACCTACAAGAAGGAGTACATTGTAATCGTTAAATAACAAGTTTTTTTTATTCGATGACAAGCTAGTCCTTGACTACGATCTCACCTGATGGCAAGTGACGATGCAGTCTAAGATGGTAGCGGGCTAACTTGGAAGGTAGACTGTACGATCTCGACACTGAATATTTGCCTATCCTTGTCACGATGAACCTCCAGCGTGACTTCACTATACCACGACCTCCTAGAAGTACGAAAAATTGGGAGAAGTACAACGCCGTGCTATCGGAGCTGCAGATCCCAGGACCCATCTCGACCCCAGGGGATGTCGACCAGGCTACTTGTATTCTCATGGCAGCAATACAAAATGCCACCGATGATGGTAAGATGCGACCACCACAAATCCATACGCCAGCTGAAGAGACCTGCAGTGCCGAGCTCGGACCGAGTCAAGCTTGAGAAGAAACGCGCCCTACGTAAGCTTTGAGCGCGTACACGTCTGACGGTCAAGCGTGACCTTAATCGTCTTACCTCTGTTAGCGCATGCACTCGGCGCACGCGAAGACTTTGCCTGGGAGGATGTTATCGACGAAGCGTCAGAGTCCAATACCAGTTTATACCACCTCTGCAAGACTCTTACTGGAATGTCTACATCGGTCTATCCTCTGCTGGACCGAGAAGGTAGGCGAAGATATTCCGCCATTAACAGAGCAGAGATAATGGCGGAATATGTAGAGGGTCAATATACCCCCAAACCACCAGCTCCCGATGACACCACACCGTAACACACCAGAATGTCAGAAGACTTCCTGTCGATTCAGACAGTTCGGAGAGACGATTTTATCTCCCCGTCTATGGTACGGAATTCTATCGCCAGACTACCAAGGAAGAAGGCACCTGGCCCAGACAGAATCCCGATCGCTGCATTAGAACAGTTTCCACGAAAAGCTCTCGTTGCATTGACGAGAGTTTTTAACGGAGTACTTCGAACCTCATACTTCCCGCAATCTTGGAAGCTGGGGAAAATTATAACCATCCCAAAAACAGGGAAGGACCACCGCCTGCCAGGTAGCTACCGTCCCATCATCCTTGCTGTTTGTCAAGCTGTTTGAGCGTCTTTTGCTGCGAAGACTCGAGCCCCTCATCTGCAACCACGGGATGAGCAGTTCTGCTTTCGCAACAACCACTCCACGACACTCCAGCTGGCAAGAGTACTATACTATGTCGCCAATGAGAAAAACAGAGGGTATACTGCACCGTTGGGATCTTTCTCGAGATCGAAAAGGCTTTCGACCGCGTGTGGCATACCAGCCTCCTGGCGAAACTCCTTTACACCGATTTGCCACCCGCGATTGTACGGCTGGTAGCATCATACCTGGACGGCAGGTTATTGTATGTCTCCGTGGAGAGTGTAGACTCCCAGCCGCGCCCAATTCGTGCCGGAGTACCGCAAGGCAGCTGCCTATCGCCGTATCTATACGTGATATACACAGATGATATACCTACCCTCGCCGAAAATCTACGCGAAGGAGAGGAAGAAGTGCTGTTGTCACAGTACGCTGACGACTCATTGCCATCAACCGCATGCAACGCCTGTTGAACTTGCTTGCCGAATGGAGAAACGTGGGGAAGACGAACGCCGTCTTGTTTAGCATACGGAAGCCGCTACGTCAATTCCAAAAACGAGGCCAGGGCATTGAGTGGCACACTTGGGTGTGCTACTTGGGGTGCCGCATCGACTGCAACCTGAGCATGATTCCCACAGTAGACCACGCTGTGAACCATGCTAAGGCGGCCACGTCGTCGCTGTACCAAGTCCTCACCTCAAGGCTATCACCGAAGGCCAAGCTCCGAATCTAAGGAGCCTATGTCCGCTCCCGCTTGACGTACGCTGCCCCTGCGTAGTACGCCCTTTGCTCGGACTATCAAAAGCGCCGGCTGCAAGTTCAGCAGAACAAATGCCTGCGCATGATTGTAAGAGCTCCGAGGTACGTCAGAAATGACGTCATTCATCGAGACACCAAGACGCCTACCGTATGGGAGTTCATTCGTAAACTCGCTCGGCGCATGTTTGCCCATGCGGATCACGGACCGAGCATACACCTCCGCGGGATCACTGTACCTGGGGTACAGTGGTGCTATTCCGCGGAGGTGTATGCAACAACTGACCGGACGCCCACAACCTCGCGAGCTCCTGCGTTCACCCTCACCAGCGGAACTCGCAGGAGAAGATGGTGACGAAGAGGACGACGCGAACTATACCGGACATGACAGCACCCCCGCGCGTAGCAGCGAACCCATGCATGCCCACAGCGCGGGGTCCATAGACTTGACACCTGACCAAGAACATGAGGCCCGTAGCCAAGAAGGCAGGCCTTAGCCAATACGTGGCTTAAAGAACATTACCGGGGAAGTGTTCTTCCCTGCGCCTCACCCGGGTAAGGAGGATGCCTCGAGGCCCGTACCCCCGACTTGGCTAAGGCCAAACGGAGAAGAACCCTGCTGCTAAGTGAGCATCACTTTATTCTTATTACATTATTTACATTTCTATTCTATTCCATTTCATTCCATTCCATTCCAATCCATTCCGTTCCGTTCCGTTCCGTTCCGTTCCGTTCCGTTCCGTTCCGTTCCATTCCATTCGATTCCATTCCATTCCATTCTATTCTATTCTATTCTATTCTTATAAATCTCTGGTGCAGCTGACTAGAGTTATGTACTGTAACTGTATAGTTTGCATAATCGTTCCTGGACTATCCCGCGTAGCATGCCAAAGCACGGTTACTGACTGATCATACTACTGCTAATAATGTTCACCTTAATAAAAAACGTGAGGTATACCTATACAGTATTATTTTTCTATCTATATAATATAAAAATCTCGTGTCACGATGTATGTTCGGGATAAACTCGAAAACTAGAGAACCGATTTTGATCAAACTTCGCGACTATCTGTAATTTGGCCCAACTTAAAAGATAGGATAGTTTTTATCTTAATTATTGATATCAATATTTGTTATTGCAAATTAAAATATGTTAATTACACGACAGTCATATGTACAGTTCGAGATTTAAGTTGCTAGGCAACCTAGCAAGTTGAATCTCGAACGATGTTAGATTGCGAGATAGTCTTAACCCAAATAGACTATAGTCTGTCCAACCGTTTATTTTCTTTTTGACAGCTCTGTCTCACTCACTCTCACATAGTGAGAGTTGACAAAAAGTGAGTGAGTGAGTCAAAATATAGGTTAGTTTTTTAGGGTTCCGTACCCAAAGGGTGCCAACGGGACCCTATTACTAAGCCTCCGCTGTCCTTCTCCGTCCGTCCGTCAGCGGGCTGTATCTCGTAAGCCGTAAAAGGTAGACAGTTGAAATTTTCAGAGTGTGTATTTCTATTGCCGCTATAACAACAAATAATAAAAATTAAATAAAATTAAGAAATAAAGGTGGCTCCCACACATAGGAGTCATACATACATACAAAGTAGTCGAAATAAAATTTTATGTTTTTACCCTGGCATGTGGGGTTTTATTGTTTATAACTCATTAAGTAGAGTTCAAATATATTTTTATTATTTTTTAGCTACAAAAATGAAGAAATTACCATTAGATCACTTTTGTTACGGGGTCTATCTCAAAAACTAAACTACTTAGGAATATGAAATTTCTGTACATTATGTACTATATAGTGTATTTAAACAACAAATACTGAAAACACCGATTTATAATGTGGTTTATAAGTAATTGTGGCAAAACCAACAACAAGATTTTCCTCATAAATGCTAATTTTGATACATACTATCTAAGAACTAAGATATTTACATATCTAGTTAGACTAGAAAAGTGATTTGGTCGTATGTATGGAACCCTAAAAGAGCGAGGCCCGACTTGCACTTGGCCGATTTTTATCCTAAACAATAAGGTTTCGGAAGGAAGGAACCACGTAATTTTTTATATCAAATCAAAAGTCAAAATACCAAGTTTCAAGGATATAAATCGGAAAATAGCTGTGATAGTTTTGCTATAAAATTCTTTATATATGCTACTGCTGTGAATTTTTTCATGTATACATCCTCTAGACAACCATTTTGGCAGAGACTCGGAAAATAAAGGACTGTCATAAAAACTTTCATCCCCTATTTTATGGCTTTGTGGATAAAATTTTCAAAAACTGTGAAAATCTTACTTCTTTGTTACAGTTAGCCAGGAGGAAAGAGTGAATAGTCATCTTCTAGGCAAGCGCGCTCCAACATAGACCTCATTAATGCTTCCCAGTGTTGATTGTCGTCAAGCGTAATCCTATCTATTAATAAATAATTAAAAAAGTTTACACGGAAAAAAAAGGGTTACCTAATTGAATCAAGAAAATGAAATTTCTTGTGATTTTTCGTAAATTCAAGCAAATATTATGTATTTAATTTAGTGTAAGAAAATCAAATTTAAAAAAGACCAAATCTTGGTTGAAAACTTCTAAGTTTAGTTAAGCGTCAAGAGAAAAATATTTGATTTGATAATACTTTTACTCCGATTAATGAGTGAATGCTTAAGGAAATTTGTTTTTTCTTGGTCTGCTAATATCTTACTTTGAGAAAATATACTTAAAAGCATTTTTTTTTTCTATTGGCAAGAAAATATTGTCTCACGTCTATAGGGAGAAAAATGTTTCTTGGATTAAAGATAATCGATTTGATTTAACTAAAAGCCTCAATTTGGGCTATTGGCTACGGTTAAAGGTTCGGACTGAAAACTGAAAGGTCGCAGGTTCGAATCTCACCCGTTGCACTATTGTCGTACCCACTCCTAACACAAGCTTTCCGGGAGGAGGGGAGAGGAGAATATTAGTCAATTTCAACTTGCCTGATATTCTTTAAAAAAAAAAAAAAAAAGTAAAAGTAAAAATTTTAAAAACCCCCCGACACAAAAAAATCTCTAAACACTAAAAAATAATATTTTATACCTTTATATAATTATTATCGTCACATATATTATGTAAGTTCAAATATTTTTATTTTCCAAGTGTCGTCGTCGCGTCGCGGGACCGCTAAAGTTTATTTAAAGTATTTTTCTAACAGCTAATTAATTATTACGAATTACATTTAGGTACGAGCGATCTTAAGTTTCATGCATATATAGTCTACGCTCTACGTAATGCCGCGCGCGACACGTGAGGGCAGACGACGTTGACGGTTGTGTCGATTTTGCGAATTTTTCGGAGTAAATTCTTTTGTTGCAATCTGCGACTACACCTGTTTTTTCACTTAGCGGTCTCCCGACACGACGACGGCACTTGGAAAATAAAAATATTTGAACTTACATAATATATGTGACGATAATAATTATATATAGGTATAAAATATTATTTTTTAGTTTTTAGAGATTTTTTTTTGTGTCGGGGGGGGTTTTTAAAATTTTTAATTTTACTTTTATTAAGTCCTTGTTAAAGTAGGTATAAATATTAGGAAGGTATTTATAGTGATTTGTTAGCGCAGTGGTAATTGAGCCTAATTGATCCCATTTAATTACCCACCTTCGAAATCTAAACCTTACTCTAACATGTCATATTTAAAGTCATGGTTACCTTACCATGTTCTTTCAATATCATTGAAGTAATACGGTACCTTTCTAATCGATAGGACATATGGAAGGTAGTCAGATCACCTCATCAACTATTAAAGAGCTGATGATCTTCAAACGGCTGATCAGGTCATGGTTACCTTACCATATACTTTCAATATCATTGAAAAAACACGGTACCTAATTTCGAATCGATAGGACATATGGAAGGTAATCAGATCCCCTCATCAACTATTAAAGAGGTAATGATCTTCAAACGGCTGATCAGGTCATGGTTACCTTACCATATACTTTCAATATCATTGAAGTAACAAGGTACCAAATTTCGAATCGACAGGACATATGGAAGGTAGTCAGATCCCCTCATCAACTATTAAAGAGTTGATGATCATCAAACGGCTGATCAGGTCATGGTTATCTTACCATATACTTTCAATATCATTGAAGTAACACGGTACCAAATTTCGAATCGATCGGACATAAGAAAGTTAGTCAGATCCCCTAATCAACTAGAAAAGAGCTGATAATCTTCAAACGGCTGAACAGATTTTCATGAAACATGGCTAAGAACACTCGGGATAAAATTATCTATGACACAAAAAAAACTAAACGAAAATCGGTTCATCCGTTTGGCGGCTACGCTACCACAGACAGATACACAGATACACAGATACACAGATACACAGACAGACACGTTAAACTTATAACACCCCTCTCTTTTTGCGTCGGGGGTTAAAAATAAGTAAAAAGAAAATTAAGTGGCACTCGGGGACTGCCGCGGTAAAGCTATTGCATAGCATTTTTATCAATTTATGCAATTATAATATTTATACAATATTTTGTTTTGCACAATAAAAATTATGCAAAAAAATAATTGAAAAACAAACAAATAAACAAGAAAAGCGAACTGTCACTACTTCGCGAGTGAGATTCGAACCTGCGACATCATACACCAAAGCGGCCGCTCGCCCACTGCGCCAAACAGAGCTACTTGTGAATCTCTAAAATGAACGCTTACTGAACGACGGTGTTAGGTTTTTTTTCGTTACGGAATTTCTTGATTCGGTCGCCGCGCTCAAACTGTTTGTCCTAGTTCAAAGCCCGCGATAAAAGCTATGCAATAGCATAATAAATATATCTCATATAAGAAATCTGTTTTTTCTGTGTGCGCGCCATCGTTCCGAATCTAAATCGGCAGCAATTTTTTTTATAAAGGATGGTAACACCAGACAGTTATGATTTTGTTTTAAAAAAATTCTAGCTGGCTCTTCTCAGCATAATCTGCTTTCCGAAACGGTGGTAGAGTCATATTTGTCACAATTTGGCCTGCATAATCATTATCACTACACAATGGTAAAATAAAGTCCCCCGCCTCGTCTGTCTGTCTGTTCGCGATGCCGATAAACTCAAAGACTTCTCAATGGATTTTCATGCGGTTTACACCAATAGTTAGGGTGGTTCATGAGGGAGGTTCAGGTGTATAATTTGTTAAGGTTTTGTGTAAATTGGTGGAAATATGACGATAAATGTGGGAAATTATGGAGAAAGGGAAGCCTGCCCGGGAGCTTTCACGAAAACGCTGCCAAATCCCTTTAAGATATAACAAAACAATGTATGGTAGTGGATTGGTGGGATAGATCTATACAGAAAAGCTTGCGATGGTATATATATCTATATATATGATAGTATATATACGACAATAGTGCAACGGGTGGGATTCGAACCTGCGACCTTTCAGTTTTCAGTCCGCACCTTTAACCGTTAGGCTATTGAGGCTTTAAATGAAACAAAGCCTTTATCAATTTGTTTCTTGCTTATCTCTGGTAGGTATAGGTGAAGAAAGATAACCTCATGTTTTGGATGTAGACTTATAACTGTGAAGAGGATCTAAATGACCTCTTACACGGAATATACATAAAAATATAAACTGTAAATAAACACTAGCTGATGCCCGCGTTTTGTGAGATAGGCTTGTGGTGTACTACAATGATGGAAATGTTGAACTAATCAATGACGATCTTGTAATAGAATAAAATAAAAAAAGCCTTTTTGATTAGGTTTTACCTAGCTGACTGTACCAAATTCAAGTTATTGGTATTCGTTCGCACATTAAAGAACAAAGGCCAGAATGTTTTAGGAGGCGTCTACGAATATGATTTTATGCAAAACAAAGTATTTAAATTAGTTCGTTTTTTATATGAAATTAGTTTTACATCTTTTGCCTTGGTTAAATAATTATTAAATAATGAACCATCATCAGATTAATTAAATTCATATCGCGTTTTGAGATTGAATCGTTGCTCGATGTCATTGCTCAAATTTTTCTGTTTTGAAATTCAAGAATTTGTTTTTGTAGAGAGGTCTATAGACATCGACATGTATCGTAGGTACAATACATGTCGGTGTCTATAGACTAATAAATTACACATCCCATTGTCAAATTAGAACTTATAATAACACTAGCTGATGCCCGCGACTTCGTCTGCGTGAACTTAGCCTTTAAAATGCCTTGGGAACTCTGACTTTGCGGGATAAAAAGTAGCCTGTCACTCTCCGTCCTCAACTATAGGTACACTGCAAAAAATCACGTCGATCCGTAGCTCTGTTGAGGCGTGATTGAAGGACAAACCAACGCACTTTCGCAGTTTTAATATTTAACCATATAAAGTGTAAGTGCATATAGTCAACGTGGTTTTTAGGGTTCCAACGGGACTCTATTACTAAGCCTCCGCTGTCCGTCCGTCCGTCTGTCAGCGGCCTGTATCTCGTAAACCGTAATAGACAGTTGAAATTTTCACATATTTTGTATTTCTATTGCCGCTATAACAACAAATAATAAAAATTAAATTAAATTAAAAAATAAAATAAAATTAAAATATTTCCATGTACCCATGGTTTTTTTTTTAACGGAACCCTAAAAGAGCGAGGACCGACTCGCAATTGGCTGATTTTTCTTACACAGGTAAAGTTGAGGACCTGGAAAATAACACAGGCTACTTTTTGTCCCGGGAGCATACATTTAAACGCCCGCGCCACTACAAAGTATATAATTTATTGTAGATTTTTTTAAAAACGCTCGACTGATTGCTATAAAATTTAAATGGGACCATCTGGGAAGTGAAACCACCCTTTGAAACAAAAAAAGAATTTTCCAAATCGGTTCAGGCGTCTTCGAGTAATCGGAGAACATACATAAAAAAGTTTCCGTTGAATTGAGATCCTCCTCCCTTTTTTGAAGTCGGTTAAAGTAATAATAAAAATTAGTTCAAATTTAACGAAGTTATGGAGTATAACAGTCTAAATAGTTCAACCCCTATCTCAGAGAACATACATCCATCCGACATGATATACGACATCTATACAAACATACATCCGTATACATCCATCACAAACTTTCACATTAATAATATTAGTGGGATAATATGAGTAATAATAAGTAGGATAGGATATAATTAAAGTATTTATTGTTACTAGGAGGAGGATACAAACATACATAAATACATGCATACACACATACAGTAGTAGTAGATATGTGTGTATGTATGTTCGCATACATGCATGCCTACATACATACATTCATACATGCAAACATGCACACATGTATACATGCATACATACATACATACATACATACATACATACATGCATGCATGCATTCCATACATACACACATACATACATACATTCATACATACATACATACATACATACATACATACATTCATACATACCTACTACTACAGTATGTGTGTATGTATGTCACTTTTCAGGCCCTTAACTTTACCTGCGCTAAAAAATAATCTAAAACTTCAATCTCATCATCATCATCATTAGTTCACTGCCGATTTCGGCAACAGCGACTGGATCTCTGTTAACTTTGAAAGTTCAATAAGGGCTTCGCTCGTGTGCCCTGATGTGGCTGATGTACCCTATTTTTGCACGAAATAGCCGCGCGCAGTGAGGACATGATAGGGCACCATCGACGTAATTATAGGTTATATTGGAGGGTGGTCTACTTTTCAGTTGATCTCGGTAAACATCCAGATCCACCCTCCTTTTGTCTTCAAAATCCGTGACAGCCTGCTGAACCAAGTGCCTCCACTCCCCTCGGTTTTCAGCGAGACTTTCCCAACGAAAGGAGTCGATGTTACAATTGGTCATATGCCTCTTTAGCACATCTTTATACCTAAGGAACTGACCGCCTTGTTTCCGCTTTCCGTCCTTAAGCTCAGAATAAAAGATGCGCTTGGCTATCCTTTCGTTGGGCATTCTAACAATATGTCCGCACCAACGCAATTGCCGCCGCATAAGATATGCCTCAATGCCACTGACTTTTGCCCGCCGCAACACGTCCGTGTTTCTAATGCGGTCGGACCACCTGATGTTCTGTATTTCACGTAGACACTTGAGGTGGAATCTATCCAAAGTACGAATATGCTTGCGATAAAGCATCCAAGACTCAGCGGAATAAAGTAGATTTGGCAATACAATAGCCATGTACACCTTGATTTTTGTGCTTAGCTTAATTCCATGCAGACGGAACACCCTCTCTCGGAGTTTACCAAATGCCGCTGAGGCAGCACAGATTCTGCTAGTTATCTCTGAGTCTAGATCTCCTTTAGGTGTTAAGGTGCTCCCGAGATATTTAAATTTACTGACCTGCTTGAGCTCAGTGTTTTCAAGCGATACCTTTTGTAAGGTCTGAACAGAGTCGGCAGTGTTCATTGTCATAACTTCTGTTTTTGCGATATTAATTTTTAATCCAAACCTCACACATGACTTATGAAGGTTCGAAACAAGCTCTTGTAGGCCACTCAAAGTATCAGCCACGAAGCACAAATCATCTGCGTACAAGACTTCTGTGACAAGATCGTACGAGACTTTGGTATGGGCTTTTAGCCGTCTCAAATTGTGTAGCTTCCCGTCTATACGATAACGAATAGATATACCTTGAGCATTACACTTTAAGGCATCGTCGACTACTACGAAAAAGTACAAAGCGAAAAGAGTAGGCGCTAAGACGCATCCCTGCTTTACTCCACAAGTCACTGAGAAGCGCTCCGAAACTTCACCATTAACTGAAATACAGCAGCTCATATTATCGTGCAACAGTCGTAACGCTCTCACAAACTTTTCCGTACAGCCAAGCTTGTCAAGTACAATCCACAAAGCCTCACGAGGCACGCTGTCAAAAGCTTTCTCGAGGTCTACAAAACAGAGAAATAGAGGTTGACACTGTTCTCTGCTCTTTTCCTGTATTTGACGTATAGAAAAAATAGCTTCGCAGGTGCCTCGACTAGGTCGAAACCCGAATTGGGTTTCCGGAAGGATCCTTTCTGAAATTCCTACTAGTCTATTTAGGAGAACTCGGGCAAAAATCTTCCCAGGGACTGAAAGCAGCGAAATGCCCCTGTAGGAGTTGCAATCAGCACGACTGCCTTTGTTTTTATACAACGTGCAAATCTTGGATACTTTAAAATCTTCGGGTACCTGCTCTTCGTCCCACATGCGTGAACAGAGCTCCCAGACTTTAGAATGCAACTCATTTCCGCCATATTTAAGGAGTTCGCCAGGAATTTCGTCCACACCAACAGCTTTTTTGTTTTTCTGCTGTTTGATAGCCATAGTCACCTCACTGAGAGTGAGCGGGCTATTTAAGGACATATCTTCAGGGTGTTCAGGCAGGGATTTTATATAATCTAAATCCACTAAGCGGTCGACATTCAGCAGGTTATTAAAATGCTCAACCCAGCGTTTGAGTACATCCTCTTTGCTCGCTAATAAGTTCCCATCCAAGGACTTTATTGGAGCATTCGTCTGATGCTGGGGTCCAACTAGATTTCGCACTTCGGCAAAGAAGGCACCTAGTTGATTGGTGTCACATAACCATTGCATATATTGTGCCTTTTCCTGCCACCACCGATCTTTCAGCTCTCGAGTGCGCTTTCGTACCTCTACTGAACTTTTTTTAATTCTTTCCTTGATAACCCGATCAGTCGTTGCATCATCACATCTCAAGAGCTCTCGATGTTTGGCTATTAAGTCACGGATTGTCACGTCATTGTCATCAAACCAGTCTTTATGAACTTTGGTTCTCAGACCCAACGCTTCCAATCCTGCAGCCCGTATACTCGATATTAGAGTATTCCAGTTGGATTTTAAATTACCACCACTGTTGCTACAGAGCGCTCTTAAAGAATGATTAACGGCCTGCACATATTCCTCTTGAACGTCCGGATTTTGCAATCTATCCAAATCCAGATGAGGTATCTTAGATTTCTTAGCCCTGCGGGGAAGGCATAATCGTAGCCTTAATTTAGTAATTACAAGCCTGTGATCGGACCAGCAATTGGCTCCTCGCATCACTCGAGTAACTTGTACCTGTGATATGTCCCTGCGGCGAGATATTACATAGTCAATTAAGTGCCAGTGTTTTGACCTGGGATGCATCCACGTGGCCTTATATTTAGCAGGGAGCCTAAAAAAGGTGTTCGTTATACACAAACCGAACTGAGCACAAAGACTAAGCAACTGCAGCCCGCTGCTGTTCATGTTTCCAATGCCGTGCCTGCCGAGAACCTGCGGCCACGCTTCATAGTCACACCCAACTCGAGCATTAAAATCTCCTAATAACAGGATTTGCTCAGTAGCTGGAATCTTTGATAAAACCTGGGTCAACTCCTCATAAAATTTATCTTTAATATCATCAGGCTTATCAAGTGTGGGTGCATAAACACTAATTATGTTTAAAAAGTTATTCCCATTCACGTGTAATCGTAATGAGATGACTCTATCCGATGTATATACGGGGTGATCGCTTAATCTTGCTGCTATTTCGTTTTTAATTACAAACCCAACCCCGGATCTTCTGGGTTCGCTAGCAGCTGTACCCTTCCAGTAAAACGTGTAACCCCCACCGCGCTCGACTAGTTGCCCTTCATCAGCTAAATGCGTTTCACTCAGTGCAGCTATATCCACGTTATAGCGTTTCAGCTCCCGAGCAACGATGGCAGTTTTACGCTCAGGGCATACACTATTCGGTCCATCCAGGAGTGTGCGCACGTTCCATGCGCCGAAAGTCATAGATGATGTTCACAATTTTTCTTTTTCGTATTCACGACCACGACAATAAGGATGCACAGGCAGCCGTGGTTACTGCCTCCTTGTCTCAAGGGGGGTGAGCACTTTTTTGAGGCACCTTTTCTAGCCTCCTCCCCGGTTAAACGGGGAACCCTACCCATCGCCAAAGGGCTTGATGTTATTCAGAGTCCGGTAATAACAGAGCCAGTCAATTGCGCAGGATATATTAAAGTGCATAAGTGTACGCGCAAACACAGATGCACTCTCTCGACCACACTCCCTGAGACCCGATGGAACGGTGAACCGCTACGACCGGGAGGGAGCAGGTTGCAGTATCTAGCCGACGATAACCTTGACTCCTATCGCCGCCTTAGGCCTTCCACCAATGCTTTGCTACCCCGCCAAATCTGCCAATCTCCAATGCTTATCAGCGCTGAGATGCCTTCATTACCGGGGTAGACTTCTTGCACTATGCAGGGAGTAACTGCCAACGAACTTGTACGCTCAGCATACTCGCGCACGCTAAGCGCGCAACTGTACGCTCAGCTTACAAGCCCCCCCACCAGGTTTAGCCCACGAGCCGACGTGGTTACCGGGGTGTGGCCGCTGCGTGCAATACAGCTTCTTGGAGCCACTGGTGGGAGTTCTAGAATGTCGACGATTTTAACTCATAACCCGCCACCTTCTAAGAGAAGGCCGGCTGACAGGTAACAGACGCAGACTCTCCCTACACCCCTTCTACTACACTAAACTTCAATCTAAAACTCCGTTGGCGCATAATTGAAGGATAAGTATGTGAAAGTAACATACTAATATCCCGCGGGAACTGTTTGTTTTCCCGGGATAAAAAGTAGCCTTTTCACTTTTCAGGTCTTCAACTATGCCTATCAAAAATACCACGTCAATCTGTAACTTCGTTGGCGCATAATTGAAGGATTAATATGTGAAAAGTAGCATACGAATATCCCGCGGGAACTGTTTGTTTTCCTGGGATTAAAAGTAGCCTTTGTCACTTTTCAAGTCCTCAACTATGCCTATCCAATAAACCACGTCAATCTGTAACTTCGTTGGCGCCTAATTTAAGGATAAATATGTGAAAAGTAGAACACTAGTATCCCGCGGGAACTGTTTGCTTTCCCAGGATAAAAAGTAGCCTTTGTCACTTTTCAAGTCATCAACTATGCCAATCCAAAAAACCACGTCAATCTGTTACTTCATTGGCGCATAATTGAAAGATAAATGAGTGAAAAGTAGTATACCAATATGCGGCAGGAACCGTTTGTTTTCCCGAGATAAAAGTAGCCTTTGTCATTTTTCAGGCTCTTAACTTTACCTGTGCAAAAAAATCACGTTAATCTAAAACTCCATTGCGCGTATTTTGAAGGACAAATGCGTAAAAAATAGCGATGCTATCCCGCAGGAACTGTTTGCTTTTCCGGGATAAAAACTTTCGCATTTATAATATTTCACCATATAAAGTGCAAGTGCATATAGTCGACGTGGTTTTTTACACAGGTAAAGTTGAGGACCTGGAAAATAACACAGGCTACTTTTTTTTCCTGGGAGCATTCA
This sequence comes from Oeneis ivallda, assembly GCA_029955525.1. Taxonomy (NCBI): domain Eukaryota; kingdom Metazoa; phylum Arthropoda; class Insecta; order Lepidoptera; family Nymphalidae; genus Oeneis; species Oeneis ivallda. Next base: position 13,775,287 of record JARPMR010000029.1, on the reverse strand, counting down.
TTTAAACGCCCGCGCCACTACAAAGTATATAATTTATTGTATAATTTTTAAAAAACGCTCGACTGATTTCGATAAAATTTAAATGGGACCACCTGGGAAGTATACCCTTTGAAACAAAAAAAGAATTTTCCAAATCGGTTCAGGCGTCTTCGAGTAATCGGTGAACATACCTACATAAAAAAAGATTCCGTTAAATTGAGATCCTCCTCCTTTTTTGAAGTCGGTTAAAATAATAATAAAAATTAGTTTAAATTTAACGAAGTTATGGAGTAAAACAGTCAAACTAGTTCAACCCCTATCTCAGAGAACATACATCCATCCATCCGTAGACTACATCTATACACACATACATCCGTATACATCCATCCTCACAAACTTTCACATTAATAATATTAGTGGTATAATATGAGTAATAATAGGTAGGATAGGATATAGTTAATGTATTTATAGTTAGTAGGAGGAGGATACAAACATACATAAATACATGCACACACACATAATTATATACATACATGCATGCAAGCATGCAAGCATACATACATACATACATACATACATGCATACATACATACATACATACATAAATACATGCATGCATGCATACATACATACATACATATGTACATGCATGCATGCATATTGGCGCATAATTTAAGGATAAATATGTGAAAAGTAGCATACGAATATCCCGCGGGAACTGTTTGTTTTCTCGGAATAAATAGTAGCTGTTGTTAGGTACTTTTCAAGTCCTCAACTATGCCTATCCAAAAAACCACCTCAATATGTAACTCCCTTGGCACATAATTGAAGGATGAATACGTGAAAAGTAGCATACTAATATCCCGCAGGAACCGTTTGTTTTCTAGGGATAAAAAGTAGCCTTTGTCACTTTTCAGGCCCTTAACTTTTCATGTGCTAAAAAAAAAATCTAAAACTTCAATCTAAAACTCCGTTGGCGCATTATTGAAGGATAAGTATGTGAAAAGTAAAATACGAATATCCTGCGGGAACTGTTTGTTTTCCCGGGATGAAAAGTAGCCTTTTCACTTTTCAGGTCCTCAACTATGCCTATCAAAAAACCACGTCAATCTGTAACTTCGTTGGCGCATAATTGAAGGATTAATATGTGAAAGTAGCATACGAATATCCCGCGGGAACTGTTTGTTTTCTCGGGTTTAAAAGTAGCCTTGGTCACTTTTCAAGTCCTCAACTATGCCTATCCAATAAACCACGTCAATCTGTAACTCCGTTGGCGCCTAATTTAAGGATAAATATGTTGTAACGGAGTGGATCGACCCGGCTGAGAGCGACCCACTTCGTTCATTAGATGTGAGGGATCGAACCTCGCTTTTCACTATTTCCTAGGACAAGGAATAAAATACTCGATAAACAATAACGACTTTTATTTACAATTCTCTTAACCTATTACACGATATCGAGAGACGTTGACGCAAGCCTAAACACGGTTACAATATTATATGAAGCGGGACCGCCCGGGCGGTTGACGGAAGGACGACGGACTCCCGGTGGAGCGCGGGTGACGCGGCGGTCGCGGGGGGAACGCAGACGCTCGGGGTGGTTGGACGGGCCGGGCCGCGAGGCCAAGCGCGAGCAACAGCCCCTGTGGTCCTACCAGAGAGCTCGTACCACTCGTCAACCCAGAGGGTAATCAGGCCGACGATGGGATCGATCCAGAGGGAAATCAGACCGACCCCGATGGTACGGGCGCCGCTGGCGAACTGCCGGTGGACGCTCTTGTTCGGCGTTTTATACTTTTCTGCTGGCTGCTTCGGTGGGCCTCGGCGCGGTTCGGCGGGGATCGCGCCGCTGGTGTCATTGCCCTGGCGTGTGCGTTCACGTCGGCCCCGCGTGATGAGTCAGGCGGCACGTGTATCGTGGGCTGCTTGCGCTGTGACGGCGTGTTCACGCGGGTCCCTCGTGCGATGATTCACGCCGCCCGTGTAGGCTGCTTTGCGTTGTGACGGCGCTCGTCACACTCTCCCCTCTCGTTTTGAGATGTTTACCTGTAAACATCACCGTTGGTTACACACCATCCTCTGAATCAAAAGAACTAGAAAGTGGTTTACTGTCGTCTGTATGTCACTTTGTGTATTTCGAACCTATGCGTTTGGCTGTGCCTTCCCTCCTTTGTCACCCTTTTTGTATTTGGGTAACCTCACTATCCCCTTTCGGTGGTTACCCATGTGTTTTCTTCCTCTCCGTTTCTTTTTCTTCTTCTTTTGCCCCTCGGCTGCCACCACCTCTGTGGCCAGTGCCTGGCATTCTGGTGACATCGTTCGGTCGTCATCGGGTTCCTTTCTGGTTGACGGACCTTGCATTGCCGCTTCTTTGTCCGAGCACGCTGGGGTTGTCGCGTCCGCCATCGTTTACTCCACTGTAACTGATCCTTTTTTGACATTTTCTTGATTTCGATGTTATATTTCTTGTCTTGAGGGTAGGTTGATTTCTTTCTAGTGACATTTGTGTATTCTGTGCTCTTTGTCTATGCTTTCTTATAGTCCGATGTTTGTCTGGTCGGACCTTCCCGGTCGGGTCTATGTTGGATGGTGTGTGTCGTCTTGGACTATTCGTGTCGTGTTCTGACTTTTATCGGTTACGTTTCTTTCGTTTTATTCTTGGAATCTTTTTATATCCTTTATGTGTGCTGTGCATATCTTGCCTCCGTTGAGTGCTTTTAATAAAAATATCACGGGCGATTTTCTTTCTATTATCTTGTACGGGCCTGAGTATTTTGGTGCTAGTTTCGCGCAGAACTTTTTTTCTGCGTTTGACAGTGGAAAATCTCGTTTAAGTACGAGTTGTTCCATCTTTGGTTCCCATTCTCGTTTCGATTTATCGTAGTTTTTCTTTTGGTTTGTTGATGCTAGTTTCTGGTTCTCTCGTACCATTTGATAAATTTCTTCTAGTTTTTGTTTTTCTTTCAGTGTTGGAGTTGGGAGGTTGTTTTCGTCGTTAAAATGTCTAAGTTCCCTGCCGAATAACAAGAATGCGGGCGTGTATTTCGTTGATTCTTGTACTGAAGTGTTTATCGCAAAATTGAACTCACCTAAGTACTCGTCCCATTTTTTATGGTTTTTTTCTATAAAGGCGGCTATCATGGTTTCTAATGTCCTGTTTATTCTTTCTGTTGGGTTACACTGGGGTGTGTATGGTGCAGTAAGTCTCTGTTGTATACCGTACTTATCGAGTCTGTCTCTGAACTGTTTACTTGTGAAGACCTTTGCGTTGTCACTGAGTAATGTCTGTATTCTGCCGTATCTCATGAGTATGCACTCTTTTAGTGCGTTTATGACTGCGTTTGTCGTCGCGTTCCTCAATGGCTTTATTTCCGACCACTTTGTGAACTTATCGTGAAAAACGATGATCCATTGATATCCCTTTGACGATCGTGGTAGTGGTCCTATTAGATCGGTTGTCACTACTTGCCATGGTTCTTCCGTGTTATTGATATGCATGAGTCCTGGTCTTTTTTCCTGCGACGTTTTGTGTTTTTGACATGTCTCGCACCTGTTTACGTATTTTGCGACATCTCTAAAAATGCCTGGCCAATAATAACGTTGTGCTGTTTTGTTGAAGGTTTTTGATACCCCTAGGTGTCCTGCGCTGGGTTCGTCGTGGTTTTGTGAGAGGATTCTTCTTTTGTCGGAGTTTTTGACGCATAGCTTCCATTCGGTGTCGGGATCTAATTTGCCCCCGTATCGTGGATTGATTATTCTTCTATATAGTTTATCTTCCTGTATTCGATAGTCTGGTTCTGTTTCGGGGTTCGCCATTACCTTATTGAATTTCCTTGTGTACCATTCGTTTTCGTCAACTGACGCGGCGCATACTGGGTTTCTTGATAGTTCATCTGCTATCCCGTTTTGTTTTATTGGTTCTTTATGTTTTAGTTTTGTGATATGTTTCCCCCCTTTGTTGCCTTTTGGACTTTTTTTTCCTTTTTGGAATTCCTCGGCTATTATAGGTTGTAGTGTTTCCTGTTGTTTCTTTGCTAACCTTTGCTTGCCCTCGCGTTTTTCCTTGGGTTCTTCTTTGTCGGTCTGTCTATTTGGCTTTTGTTCCCATCTTATTGCTAGTCCCAGTCTTCTTAACAAGTCCATGCCCATTATCATTACTGTAGTTGTTGGTAGATATATCACTTGATGTGTTAGTTTCTGTCCTGCGACTTCGAGTTCGATGTTCACTGCTGTGTCCGATGTTATTTTCGAACCGTCTGCTAATTTTATAGTGTTTGATTTGTGTATTACGTCCTTCCTAGTTTCTTTTATGTGGTTCATGATGGTCTTGTTTATGTACGTGTTTGTTGACCCTGTATCCACTAGTGCTTCGTACGTCTTGTCGCCTATTTTTACCTCTGCGAATATTCTATTGTCTTTTTTTCTTTCTTGTGCGTTTGTTGTGTAGGCTTGTGACCCTGTTTTTCTCACTTTGTTCGCTCCGTTGCAGCAATCCCGAGTTAGTTTTCCTAGTAATCCGCAACGGCTGCAGAAAATAGCCTGTTTGCCTCGGCAGTCTCGGGCCCTGTGGTTTTTCTTTCCGCACTTCCAGCAGCATTTCCCTGGGTCATAGTCTGGTAAGATTAGTTTTCCTTCCGGCTTCTGTTTGTGTTCCTGGTTTCTGGACCCTGCCCTGGAGTGTTCTGGTTGGTTTCCCTTGTGGTAGTATGTCGGTGTCTTGTATGTATACTGATACTGATCTGTTCGAATTTTTTCGTATTCTTTTGCCAGCTGTATTAATTCCGTCATCGTGTTGAAATCTCTTCTTTTGATGTAGAACTGGTAGCTGCTTCTCATGTTGTCATAGATTCTCTCTAGTTGTTGTTCTGGTGTTAATTTCCCATATCTTCTGAATAATGTTTGCATGTTTGTTAGATAGTCGACGAAATCTTCACGTGCTTCCTGTTTCTTGTTTATGATCGTTTCTAAAAGATTTTTCTCATCATTTTTCGGATAGTAGTACAACTTGAAGCTGTCTGTTAAATCTTCCCATGTTTCCCAATATTGATTGTTGTTCCTGTACCATAGTGCTGCTTTTCCGTTGAGACATCTTGGTATGACGTGTATTATTTTGTCTTTGTTGACCTCTAATGTTTCGGCCAGTTCTTCCACTCTTTCTAGGAATTCTACGGCGTCTCCTGTTGAATCGAACTGTATCTTCCATCGGGATACTGCTTTGTCGAAGTCTGTTGCTCCGCTTTCGGTACCCATTGTGTTGTCTTGGCTAGTTGCTTCTTCGGTTTTTATCGTTTTTGATAACAGCTTCCTCAATTCCTCCACTGTGCTTGTAGTTGGAGCTGGTATGTTTCTCTTCTCTAGTTCTTCTGTTAGTTTTTGTTTGTTTAGTGAGTAGATCCAGGCAGTTGGCATAGTTCGCCTTCGATTTGTTCACCCTGTCTTGGGGTTTTTTTCTTTTTACGGTACGGGTGTTAGTGACTATCTTTTTTTTTTTCCTCTACGGTAACGGTACGGTTGTTAGTTAATATCTTTATATTTTTAATACCTACGGCAGCGGTACGGGTGCTAGTTTATGTCTTTTTATTTTATCTACGGTGCGGGAGTTAGTTTATCTCTTTTATTTTTAATATCTACGGTAGTGGTACGGGTGCTAGTTTATAATCTTTTGTTTTTAATATCTATGGTTACGGTACGGATGCTAGTTAATATATCTATGGTAACGGTACAGATGCTAGTTAATATCTTTTATTTTAATATCTATGGTAACGGTACTGAAGCTAGTTTATATCTTTTATTTTTAATATCTACGGTAACGGTACTGAAGCTAGTTTATATCTTTTAGTTTTAATATCTACGGTAACCTACTCTGTTGCTAGGTTATTTCGCGGTGCTCAATTTAATTATTCCGGCGGTTACAGCAAGTACGGTCGGTCGGCGAGCGTTATTTCTACCTACTGTATTTTTCTTATTAATTTTTCCCTAATCTCCGCGGTGTTCCCCCTTGTGTCGTACGTGTAGTAGTTTTCTAAACGATGAGATGCTTTTCCCGTGATTTATCTAACTACTCGAGGTTAATCAAGCCGACTAATCCGGGATAAGCATCTATTTCGCGTTTTCTTATTCTTTTCCCTATGTTTTCTTTCTCTTTATACGATCGGTTACTCACCCTTTCAGTGGACCCGATAAATCGAATCGATTACGTGAAAGAGTTTGTGACCGTTAAGTTGTAAAAGTCGCGAGTATTCCTAAAGTGAAATGACCTACTGTTTGATTGCCACTCTGTGTTTTTCGGTACGGGTAGACACCACCACGGTCGCGTGGAGCGTGTCTATTTTTACGGAATATGCCTGTGAACGCGACGCGGTACTTTTTCTCGCGACGCGACGCGGGCGGACGGGCCGGCCAAGCGTAACGGATTGGCGCGGGTGAGTGGTTTTACGGATGCGACGCGATTCTTAAGCGACGCAAAACGGACCGGCTACCTAATTGGTTCGCGCGGTATTTTCACGGACGAGTAGGTGGTTTTTTTTTTTCACGTGTTCACGGAACGGTATCGCGGGTTTTTGCGGTGGGCGCCAAATGTAACGGAGTGGATCGACCCAGCTGAGAGCGACCCACTTCGTTCATTAGATGTGAGGGATCGAACCTCGCTTTTCACTATTTCCTAGGACAAGGAATAAAATACTCGATAAACAATAACGACTTTTATTTACAATTCTCTTAACCTATTACACGATATCGAGAGACGTTGACGCAAGCCTAAACACGGTTACAATATTATATGAAGCGGGACCGCCCGGGCGGTTGACGGAAGGACGACGGACTCCCGGTGGAGCGCGGGTGACGCGGCGGTCGCGGGGGGAACGCAGACGCTCGGGGTGGTTGGACGGGCCGGGCCGCGAGGCCAAGCGCGAGCAACAGCCCCTGTGGTCCTACCAGAGAGCTCGTACCACTCGTCAACCCAGAGGGTAATCAGGCCGACGATGGGATCGATCCAGAGGGAAATCAGACCGACCCCGATGGTACGGGCGCCGCTGGCGAACTGCCGGTGGACGCTCTTGTTCGGCGTTTTATACTTTTCTGCTGGCTGCTTCGGTGGGCCTCGGCGCGGTTCGGCGGGGATCGCGCCGCTGGTGTCATTGCCCTGGCGTGTGCGTTCACGTCGGCCCCGCGTGATGAGTCAGGCGGCACGTGTATCGTGGGCTGCTTGCGCTGTGACGGCGTGTTCACGCGGGTCCCTCGTGCGATGATTCACGCCGCCCGTGTAGGCTGCTTTGCGTTGTGACGGCGCTCGTCACAATGTGAAAAGTAGCACAATAATATCCCGCGGGAACTGTTTGCTTTCCCAGGATAAAAAGTAGCCTTTGTCACTTTTCAAGTCATCAACTATGCCTATCCAAAAACCACGTCAATCTGTAACTCCGTTGGCGCATAATTGAAAGATAAATGTGTGAAAAGTAGTATACTAATATCCCGCAGGAACCGTTTGTTTTCCAGCGATAAAAAGTAGCCTTTGTCATTTTTCAGGCCCTTAACTTTACCTGTGCAAAAAAATCAAGTAAATCTAAAACTCCATTGCGCGTATTTTGGAGAACAAATGCGTAAAAAATAGCGATGCTATCCCGCAGGAACTGTTTGCTTTTCCGGGATAAAAAGTAGCCTATGTGCTATTCCAGACTATAATCTATGTCGGTGCCAAATTTCAGCAAAATCGGTTCATTCGTTGTCGCGTTAAAGAGTAACAAACATCCATCCATCCATCCATCCATCCATCCATCCAAACATCCATACATCCATCCTCACAAACTTTCGCATTTATAATATTAATAGGATAGGATAGGATAATAGGAATAATAGGATAGGATAGGATCTACACATGATCAATCATTATAATATCTAGCAGTGTACTCACTATGACTGGACAAATCGATACCTTGTACTATTTTGTATAATTTATTTCGTAATCCATCCCTAATTCCTAAAAAAAATTCTATTGATAATGAAAAACTTCAATAACTGTGTTTATCCTACTTGATTGTTGAATTGGAATTTTTTACTTATTCTCGATGCTGCGGATAATGTAAGCGTGATTTAAGTACAATCAGCGCCATCTATCAGTGGTTTTTCAAAATTCCGCGGGAACCTTGGATTTTTCCGGGATAATTTGTAGCCTATGTGTTATTCCAGGGTATAATCTATCTCCATTCCAAATTTCAGCCAAATCCATCCAGTAGTTTTTGCGTGAAGGAGGAACAAACATACACACAAACTTTCGCCTTTATAATATTAGTAGGAAGTAGGATTAGTAGGACTAGCTGACCCAGCGAACTTCGTACCGCCACTACTTATAAATGAAAAATTAGTTAAATAAACATTTTCCAGTGGACCAAATTGTGAATCTAAACCATCCTCGAATCCCCTTGAACTCACACAAAAAATTTCATCAAAATCTATCCACCCGTCTAGGAGGAGTTCAGTGACATACACACGCACACAAGAAATATATATATTAAAGATGGAAGTACGAATAACGAATACGTCTTTATACCTATCTACATATTTTTATAACCTCAAAATACATATAAAAATGTTAATATCTTTCCTTTGTGAGCTCTTCAAACGAAAAATCTTAGGGATTATGTTTTAGTAATGGAACCTCTACGCCCTACGGTTTTAACAAATTTTCATTTCACCTGAAATCGATTCGAAGCGTGTATTAGACGCTTCGAATCGATTTCAGGTAAACTGATGTATTGACCCTTGCCTTTGTTCTAAAGCGTGGTATCCGTTTGGAATAAAAAATTAATATGAATTCAAACAAATACCAGTGGTATTCGTTTTTGGTTATAGAACTGAATAAATCAGAAGATTTATAGAGAACATTTGCAATTACTGTGAGAATAAAATTCATAAAAACTTAGTCATTTGTTTTATTTTCAGAAAATAGAGCTTCGCACTAGGACGTCCAACAGCACGTACCTACATTAACTAAGCTTTAGATAGTAATTTACGCTTCAGTGGGGATTTCTTTGAAGCCGCTGCATCATTGACTGTTGCTTCTTGCGTCCTCATGAAATTGCCGATTTCATTCAAACGAGAAATTACAGTCTCAGATAAAAGATTGTATTCGTAGATTTCTTTATTGAAGGCGTAGTATTGGACCACAGCACCTTCTAGGGCGATAGTGGTTGGCACCGCGTCAGTTTTGTACGCAACCCCTGTGCTAACGCTGGTTCCGTTAGGGTACATGAGGTATACTTCGTCGTCAACAAAAATCGGAGCACCATTTTCGAACATGTACGGAGGTTTGAAAAAGAATACCTTTCCTGTGCTATCTGGGAGACCTTCTATTTTCTTAATGCCATCACCTGTGCGGACGTATGGTTTCTTATCATCAGAATAGAAGTACAGGTTGTTCTCATAATCCAAAACAATATCCTTAGCATTAACAACATTGTCTAATTTCTCTTTCTTCTCACCGTTATCAGTGACTTTGAATACATCACGACCCTCAGTCAGAATGTAAATGACGTCTCCAGCAGCTTCCTTTTCGATCGCAATAATGCTATCAGTGATCGGTCCATATTTGTCAGCGGAGTTTGTCTCGTGATTGTAAACATAAAGTCCGTCTTTAGCTCCGAAGAAAGCCTTGTTGCTGTCATCTGCTGAAGCAGCAGCATCTCTGCCGTAATCTAGAATTTTCTTAGCTTTTCCTTTGTTGAGGACGTACAATCCTTGATCTACACGGCTTCCATCCGCCTGGATGTCAGCCTCCACGAAGAATAATAATATGTTAGGGTCTACTTCTTTCGATTTTAGTAGATCGTTTGGTGGATTGTTCAGCGCGTTCAAAGGGACGGTTATCTTTACGATATCGTGTTCTGCCTTGTATTTAACAAAGTCTTTGATATACATACTCTTTGGTAATTTACTTTTCACAACAACGCCTTCGTTAGCAACGGGCGTGGCAGCCATTAGACCGACCAGCGCAAAAGCTGTCAAGCATATCAGCAGTCTCATTTTGAAATCTGAAATGATAAAAATATAGAAAATTAAGTCGTAGAAAGGCGTAAGCGATTTCGGTAAGCGTTCGGCTACGTTGCTCGTTACAAATTTCTTCGAAACGTTTCCTGCGATTTGTTTAGATTTTCAGACAGCTAAGGAAAATAGATTGTAGACTAGACCACCAGTAATAGAGGAGTAGAATATAATACAATTTGTACTGTCGAAAAAAAACAGGCTCCTAAAATCATAATAGGCTAAGCACTTTTTATAAATCAATACAAAATCGAATTCAAAAAAGGAGGAGGTTCTCAATTCGTCGGAATCTTTTTTATATTTTTTTATGTATGTTCACCGATTACTCGAAGACGCCTGAACCGATTTGAAAAATTCTTTTTTGTTTTAAAGGGTGTATACAGGGTGGAAAAAAATGATGGGCCCTGGAGGGGAACTACCTTACATCTCTAAGTTAGATCATTTTCTTATTTTCAAAAAGAAACAAAGCCTCAATCAAAGTTTTTCAAAAATTCGCTTGTCACACCCGGTAATCGAATCAGCTAAAAATTCAATAAATAAACACCGCTATTTTATTGCACTTATAGTCGATACAGTCGATGTTAAAGATAAAATTCCTCCAAGAAACATTATGTCTTACACTCGTCTATGTTCTCGTCTATTACAGTCTATGCTTGGTAACAACAATATTTATTCGTAATCGACAATAATTCTAAATTCCCTCAATTTAGGTGGAAAGTACCATTGCAGCATAAGGCTTGAGGAATTAAAGATAAAACAATTATGGGACCCCTCGCAAGCCTCCTCTGTTGATAAAAATAAATCACGTAAATTGGTTCAGAAATCCCGGAGAAATCGGTGGACTTACTGAGAACTTCCTCCTTTTTGGAAGTCGGTTAAAAATAAAAAAGCAGCTAAGGAAAATCTAATAATTTAGTTTTTGACTCACCAGTCGGATCTTCTTCACCGAATGAGATTTATAGATGCTGGGTCCAGAATAAATAGTCGAGTAATTGGCTTCTACCGAGTAACTTTATCACCTTTATCACTAAATACCTATTCACAATAGTTATGGTGACAATATTGTAGAGTTGTTAATACAGGATTGTGTATAATAGATTATTGACCGAGCGAAGCGAGGTCTCTGAGTCTACTTGAGTGAATTTGCACTTGTCCGTCCGTCCGTCCGTCCGTCCGTCCGTCCGTCCGTCCGTCTGTCAGAGCCTTATAACTTTTGAATTACTAAACGTAATTACTTCAAATTTAGATATAATATGTAAACTGATGGCCTTCAGCCGAATATTGGATAAAAAATTATAAAAACCTTTATTTCAGGGGGGCTCTCATAGAAGTGAATGCGAAGTAAAAAAAAAATTATCGCGTTACATAAAATTGTTATGTATCATTTTAAAGATAATTTTGAACCGAGTACAAAAATATTTTTTTTTAAATTTTTCCCTTAAAATTGACGAAATGGGGGGCTTTCAAAGTGGCGATTTTATACGCTCGCTTGAAGACGCTCTCTAGGAAAATCCGCTATGGATTTTCAAACTGGTTTTATTTTTTTAGGTCACTTACATTCTGTACTTGAACAACAAATACTAAAATTATATGAATATTATAAAGAAACGAGATTATTTAATTTTTAATGGGCATCAGTAATTCATATAGCATCAACATAGCTTCACAATAATGCTAATAGATGGCGCAGTCAGTAACTATTCCCATGGAACTACGAGTTACGACTACGACCTATCCCAAAAACAGTTTTGCGTCGACCATTATTATTTAGTTACATAATATAATACAATAATTGTATTGTATTTTTTTTTGTACCATATTATTCAATTAAAATTATTTTTTAGTTAAATTTTAGTTATATATTGTATATTTTCTATTCGCGTCGATAGATGACGATTTGTACAGATGCCCGTAACCCGGTTTCACTCGTTAGTACCTACATAATAATTCAATGTTTTCACTAACGTTCCCTAACCTTTACGGGCTACCTATAAGTTAGGTGATGTTTTCTGTCAACTTATTTATGACGATCCTGTACGGGACACCTAAAAGGATATTGGGACGGATGTTAGGACTTAGGATTGTATTTAGGAGCTACCTACGTTAAGAGACTCCTACTTAGGGGATGATTTAGGTATGTTTGGTGAAAACGGGCATAATAATAATGGCAGTTTTGGTTATCATGTATTGATTGAATGAATAATCATGGGATACCGTTACCGCGAGGTCTCAGTTCGGGGCGAACCACTAGTCACATACTGATGTAATGAATATTCGAATTCGCAAGAAATGATGCGAATATTTGGCGAATTTAAGCTGATTCAAAATAGCCAGAAAATTACAAATCGATTTTATCGATATATAGGATCTTACAATACTATAATTTTTTGATCACCCCACATTTCTAAAAATAAAATAAAATATGATATTTCGTGCTTTTCAACAATAAAAATAAAAAGCGTATAAAAAGTATTTATTAACGCCATCTAGATAATATTAGCGTAATTCGATTTGTAAGTACAAAGAGTGAGCATCTCTTTCTTCTCGTAATCTCTGGTGCAGCTGACTAGAGTTATGTCTCTCGACTTTCAAATCTACAGCTGTATACTCGTAGTTTGCTTAATCAGTCCAGGTCTGTCCCAGATTGCACACCAAATCATGGACATCATTCTAATGCTAACATAATTTTAATAACGTAAATTACTGTTCTCCTTTATAAAAAAAACCGGCTAGTGTAGGGTTCCGTAGTTGAAAGTCTCAAATATTATTGCTGACCTAGGATAGTGCTTTTATTTTATTAATGAATATTGAATACATTTTGAGTTCCATGGTTTAAATACTATAATATATTACAAAATATGCAACTTACACTACGTGTAATACCTAACTTAGAAACAACAGATATAACTCCTTAACTAATTAACCCTCACTTAATACTTACCCTTAATACTTAGCCGTGATAGTTTTCCTTTAAAATTCATTATATATACTACTGCTATGAATTTTTTCTTATATCCTATATACAACCATTTAGCTGGCAGAGGGGTGGACACTTGACTCTAATAAAATTTAGCACTTTAAAATATCATATTTCACAAAACGGATCCCTGAATTGAAAAATGGTGTTCCCGCACCCACAATATTTTTGAAAGACCTCTTCAACGACACCCCACACTACGGGATAGACGAGAAAAAAAATTCATCCCCACTTTATATTATGTAGCGGAGGTACCCTAAAAGAAATTATTTTTCACAATTTCATTTTACCACTTTGTCGGCGTGATTGATATTTATACCCTTGTCAAATTACAGATATCTAGTACAAATAGTCTCTGAGCTAAACCGCGGACGGACGGACAGACAGACAGACAGACAGACGGACGGACATGGCGAAACTATAAGGGTTCCTTGTTTACTACGGAACCCTAAAAACCGGCCAAGTGCGAGTCGAAATCGCGCACCGAGGGTTCCGTACTCCAGAAGTAATAAAGTGTTCAAGTAAAACGATAATTAAGACCTCATCAGTGCTGTCCAGCATTGATTGTCGTCAAGCGCAAACTTAAAAAACTATTATGTACAATTACAACATGTCGATAGCTTTAATAGTTATTAAAAATAATCGACTGTGACAGACGGACGGACGGACGGACGGAGAAAGTCACACCGTAAGGATTCCATTTTTACCATTTTGGTACGGAACCCTAAAAACGTAATATTTTCAGTATTATCTATACTAATAATAATATTGTAATTAAACGAATTCTGTACCTACATTAATTAAGGATGATTATACGAATCTGCCCGCGAAATTCAAATTTAATTTGGTTTTTCGCAATTTGTAAACTAATACGACAAACTAGGCTAATGACATTCTAATTGCGCCAGTAGAATTATCATCTTCACAGGTTTACATAAAAATCTTTACTTGAAAGTGACCAGTTCAAGAAATTAATCAAAATACTGAGTTGGACGTGAGTTACTCACAAATTAGTCGATGTTAATTAGTCGTGGGTTTGAGAAGTTGCGAACCAGTTATTCACACCTCGATTATGTCAATAAATGATTGTCACCAGTTACCATTTTTTTTTCATTAGTGCTACTCCAATAACTAAGAATTAGAATAAGAAAACTTTCCATCTACTACTTTAATAAAAGTAGTTTCGTGGATCTTTATTGAAAGGATATGAATATTTATTATTATTGAAGGATATTTCCTAGCTCAGTATTGTGGGTAGTATTTGATGTATCCATTGATTGGAATTTGTATAATTCCAAATAGCTACTCGAATCTTTTAACTTCAGAATCAGTCAGTAGACAAATGTCACTGTTAAACTTCTGATGCATGGTTATAGATGGAAAGTTTTCTTATTCTAATTCTTAGTTATTGGAGTAGCACTAATGTAAAAAAAAATGATAACTGGTGACAATCACTTATTGACATAATTGGCATTGACAAGTTTCTTTGACAAGAGTGACAGGTGTCAACTTAAGTTTCAGTCTGAGAGGCACGGTTCAATAAGGCGGGATCTTCTCAAAATTGGCGACATTTAAAATAACTTATTCATTATTTTAACTACGATGTTAAGGGATCTCTATCCTTATATTATAACATTCATTAATCCTTCATTTTACAATACCATTCTGAGACATCTTTATTTACAAATGGTCAATCTTAAAATGATATCAGAAAACATAGGGGGTAATAACTTTACTTTCCGGGTTCAGATTATGATATTTTGTAGCAGTGCAATTACAGGCATTTATTAGTGATCAGAATCAATCAGACCAATCAATCAGATCAGATCATATTCAATTTCAAAGCCTTTAGTTTTCTCATCTTTCTGAAATATTTTCATTGGTTGAGATCAGGTACTTACTAATCATGTGATCTTTGTTATAAAAAATTCCAGTTCAAAAAAAAAAAGGGAAAGAAAGGAAGGAACTTTCTGGCGACCATGGTTAAGTTGATACCTAATACGAGTATATTCATATTAGTGACTTTGTTAATAAGCCACTGACATGACAAGTAAAATTATTTAAACAAGGAAGGCTACATCCCTTCTTGTTTAAATAATTTTTACTTGTCATGGATATAGGCAGTAGACATCATAATGTCTACATTGCTCATACAGCAAATAGTGGGTAGAAGTAAAACATAGAGGCACATAAATACGGGCACCACTAGGTGGGGGGACTCAGTCGTGTGTAAGCCACGGAACGAGTAGTACGCAAGTGAAGTGTGTGTGTGCTATTACGTACTATAGAATACATGTGTACATGTGTACATGTGTATTCTATACTATCTATACCTACGCGCTGTGTGGATAAATAAAATTCATAAAAACTTCGTCATTTGTTTTATTAACAGAAAATAGAGCTTCGCACTAGGACGTCCAACAGCACGTACCGACATTAACTAAGCTTTAGTTTTTAATTTACGCTTCAGCGGGGATTTCTTTGAAGCCGCTGCATCATTGACTGTTGCTTCTTGCGTCTTGACGAAATCGCCGAGTTCTTTCAAACGAGAGGTTACAGCCTCAGACAAAAGATTGTATTCGTAGATCTCTTTGTTGAAGGCGTAGTATTGGAGCACAACACCTTCTAGGGCGAGAGCGGTTGGCACCGCGTCAGGTTTGTATCCAAACTCTGTGTTTTCGCTGGTTCCGTTAGGGAACATGAGGTATACTTCGTTATTAACGAGAACCGGAGCACCATTTTCGAAGATGAAGGGAGGTTTAAAAAGGTATACATTTCCTGTGCTTGCTGGGAGACCTGCTATAATCTTAATACCGTCAGCTGTGCGGACGTATGGTTTCTTATTATCGGCATAAAAGTATAAGTTGTTCTCATAATCCAAAACAATATCCTTAGCATTAACAACATCAGCTAATTTCTCTTTCTTCTCGCCGTTATCAGTGACTTTGAATACCTCACGACCCTCAGTCAGAATGTAAATGACGTCTCCAGCAGCTTCCTTTTCGATTGCAATAATGCTGTCAGTGATCGGTCCATATTTGTCAGCGGAGTTTGTCTCGTAATTGTAAACGTAAAGACCGTCTTTAGCTCCAAAGAAAGCCTTGTTGCTAGTGCTATCTGCTGAAGCAGCAACATCTCTGCCGTTATCTAGAATTTTCTTTGCCTTTCCATCCCTCAAAACGTACAATCCTTGATCCACACGGCTTCCATCCGCCTGGATATCAGTCTCCACGAAGAATAATAATGTGTCTAAATCATCTGCTTCTGGTGCAGTGTTCAGCGCATTCAAAGGTACGGTAATCTTTACGATGTCGTGCTCTGCAGTGTATTTAACAAAGTCTTTGATGTAAAAACTCTTTGGTAATTTGGTACTTTTGACAACGTCGTCTTCGTTAGCGACGGGCGTGGCAGCCAATAGACCGACCAGCGCAAAAGCTGTCAAGCATGTCAGTAGTCTCATTTTGAAATCTGAAATGATATAAATATAGAAAATTAAGTGGTAGAAAGGGATAACCTTACCTATAATTTTTACTGTCGAGAAATAAAAAACAGGCTTCTTAAATCGTAATAGGCTAAGCACTTTTTTAAATCAATAAAAATTCTTTTTAGCCGAGTTCAATAAAGGAGGTTCTCAATTCGTGTTCTGTTCGAATCTTTTTTTTTATTTTTTTATGTACGTTCACCGATTACTCGACGACGCCTAAACTTCTTCTTCTTCTTTTTCAAGAAAATTTTATATTAAATTATCAAAAAACCGATGAAATTGATGGGCGACGTCGCCTTCCGATGACACATGAGCTTCGCACATCGGTTTCATCATTTCTATTTAGACCCACCTGACTTCAGCAAACGTGTACAAAATAAAATTATTTTTATACTTAGTAGTGGTATTTGAAGTCGGTTTTTTGAAAAGAATTTTTAATAAATTTTAAGCTTTTTATTGCATCTTGTCCCTGCTCCCTTATTTCCCTCCCTCCAACGCTACGCTACTAAGGTACGTAGTCTATACTCGGTGCCTACAGTACTTTTTATGAATCCACAATTCCTGACTCCACGCAGTTTAGGTGGGCAGTACCCTGCAGCATCAGGATTGAGGAGCTATGACCTAGACCTCCATGATTTACCAACTATATCCATTCGTAATCGGCAATTCCTAAATCTCTACAGTTTAGATGGGCCGTAACCCTGCAGCATCAGGATTGAAGAGCTAACACCTGAAACTCCATGGTCTGTGCTTGGTAATAACAATATATATTCGTAATCGATAGTTATTCTCATCATCATCATCATCATCATTAGCAACCCATCATCGGTTCACTACTGAGCGAGGTCTCCTCTCAGAGAAGGGTTATAGGCCACGACGCTGGCCCAATACGAATTGGCGGACTTCACACACCTTCAAGAACTATGAAGGACTCTCAGGTGTGCAGGTTTCCTCACGATGTTTTCCTTCACCGTTGAAGCAAGTGATATTTAATTGTTTAAACGCACTTGACTCCGAAAAGTCAGAGGTGCGTACCCGGGATCGAACCTGCGACCCCCCGAATAGGAGACCTCAGTCCTAACCACTAGGCTATCACTGCTTTTTATCACAGTTATTCTAAATCCCCACAATTGAGATGGAAAGTACCAGCGTACTTCTCTGATTTCGTGCAAATCGCATTTCACTACAAATAAAAAAATAACGAATTAAGTTACAAAATAGATTCGCATTGTAAATTAACTCTTGTACATTTAGCTAAGTGTGCCCCAAAATTCAAAATTTTAACTCAAAAGATTATTTAAAAAATTTTGATATTAAAAAATCACCACCTTAAGTGTTCCAAACAGGATTCCAAGGGAAAATCAATTTATTTCTCAAAGTCTCCGTTTTTAAACGAGCTTGAGTTTTTTATACATCATGTACATCCTGAAGAGTAGTTGTTATAAAAAAAATGTCACAGAAAAAACTAATTACCTTGAGCAGAGATTGTAATTCAAAAATATCCTTCTGGTGTATTGCACTCCGTGCCCCCTGCCCCGTGTACAGCGCTAATAAAATCAGTGCATCTATGCACGTTGCAGACAGTGGCCGCACACTTGTTTTAAACGAAATATTTACGCTCTCACTTTCGAAAACTCTGTTTGCTACGACTTATCAATCTTTACCTTCATCATCGTTTTAGGGTAAGTAATTAGTTTTTCTTAATAATTTTATTTTCTTTCTTGTACTTTTACCAATATAAGTATCTAGTCTTAAGTTTATGTACATTGCATTTTAAAATAAGCCGCTACATTTTTAAAAGTGCCAAAACCTCACTACCCTCACAATCATTACCATCATTTACCTTCAGTTTTTGAACTGAATGAGGTGATCAATTTTTCAATAAATATTGCAGAATCCGAAATTTTGTAATTTTCCTTATATCAAAAGGTTATATTGGTTTGAAATGAAAAATTAATTTGGAGGGGTTTCTAAGCTTCCTCTACTCCTTTTCCCCTCTCCCACTATTTTTTTACCTTCACTCCTTCACTAAGCGAATTATGGCAAGGCTAAAGGGGGGCCTCTCCCTCCGTCCCCCCTCCCCTCCCCCAAATTCAGGTAGCAAGATTCAAATATTTGACCAAAATTATTTGTCCGACTTCTGTACGAATAATTATAAATTGTTCGTACGGTAACCGTATTAATAATTATAAATTGTTCGTACAGTACCCGTATTAATAGATTCAGCCTTATATTTAATGCTTACTGTGTTGGAAGAAGGCATAAACGAACAACCGGACGGAGATAAGTTCTCCCAGAGATTTTCACAGTTGCTACACGTATAATACCGTCTTTTGAGGGATGCACTTTCTCTACTACTGCTAAAGGCTAAGCCAAAGGTGGCACGTTGTCATTCATCACTACAACGACAGTTCCTGGAGTGATAGGTACAGAAGGCGTATTCCATTTTTGTCCAACTTGTAGGCTATGTGTAGATACTCCATCCTCCAACGATTCCAGAATGATTGGACCATCTTATCCATTAGCGAGTGCTTTTTAAGTAAATTGACATTGTCTGAACTGACATCAGGCGCATGCAAGGAAAAAAGAGGCGCAGTATGTAGGAAGTGACTCGGTGCTGAAGAGCTGAAGGCTCTGCGGGGCTCTGAGTACTGTCAGCGGACGCGAGTTAGGTAGACATTCGATTTGTGTAAGTACAGTACATAGTTCCTCATAGGAAAGGAGCTGTTGTCCTATGACTTTAAACAAGATCGACTTCGCTACTCTAGAGTCAAGAAATGCATATTTAGCTTTAATTGGGATGCGTTCGGCGTAATTGTCATATACTGTGCGAAGCAATTTCGACAGCAAGACACCACCTAATAGCTCGCGACGCGCGATTGAATGGTTTTGTCGGCGAAACTTTACTTTTCGCGCAAACGAGATGAGCACTTGACGCGCAGTATTACCAGTAAGTGAACTTAATATGTGTAAGTAAATCACCGCATCGTAAGCTGAGAAACTGGCATCTGACAGTCCCAGGAGGGTGACCTCACAGTCTTCAGTTACGCCCACATGACGTGGTGTGTGAAGTTTATTTAGAGCTGGTAATTCATCGCAAAACTGTCTCTACATCTTAATGATGTGTGGCGGAGCTACTGTGTCCCAATCAAGGTTTAATTGCCAAAGCATTTTAATTATTATTTTGGCATACACGACTGTGGGAGCAACGAAGCCCATTATGTCCCACAGACGGGCAACAGTCGACAAGATGGAGCGCTTAGTGAATGTCACATAGTCGAGAACGGAAATTTTGAAATAGAACGAGTCATTTTCAGTAGTCCAATGCAAACCAAGTATCTTATGGTGCATGGCTTTTTCAAACTCCACTTCAGTAGGAAGTTTGTGTGATGCTGGAAGGCTATCTAAAACTTCGCGAGAATTGCTATTCCACTTAATCAACTCCCACTGTGCACCCTTAAATAGGTCAATCATCTGCTGTGACGCAGGGCTTGCTTCTCGTTCGTTAGGAAGCGAGAAAGCAACGTCATCCATGTATAGCGCAGGTAGCACAATGCTACTCGCCTGCGGATATTTCGCGCCGCCATCTTCGACGAGCTGTCGTACCGTGCGCAGTGCATGGTATGGACTCGAAGTGAGACCGAAGCAAACGCGATTGAACTGGTATAGCACGAGAGGGTCTCGTGGGTTACAGCGATATAAGAAGCATTGATAGCGACGATCAGCTCCGCGCATAATTATTTGTAGAAATTGCTCGCGAAAATCTGCTGTCATTGCAGTTGCATGCAGACGAAAATTCAAAATTATTTTAAATAGATATCTATCTCCCTGTAGATTAGGGCCTGAATGTAAAATAAGGTTCAGTGCCCGTCCAGAGCTGGTACGGCAGGAAGCATCTACGACCAATCTCAATTTCGTAGATTTGTCTTCTCGTAAAATTCCCGTATGTGGCATCACAGATAGGAACAGGATCCCGAGAATCGTACGAAGGCGCGGGAGAAATATAATCTTTCGCGAGATAATTTCTTATGACGTCATGATATGCTGATCTCAATTTAGGTGTAGCTTCGAGCTTTCTTTCGAGGCACGCAAAACGTTTTTTAGCTACATCCATAGAATTCCCTAGGGAACATATTACATCCTCTTTAAATGGCAGGCCGAAAACGTATCTGCCAGTGACAGGATCACGGGTAGTAGTTGAAGTATAGAAATGTTCACATTCAGCATCGTCGGGATGTTGAACGGAAGCGGAAGGAAGCTCTTCGAGTTCCCAGAAACGCCTGACTATCGAGTCAATAGCGAGAGGCTCTTGAACGAAACAACATGTCAAGGCCGATTGAGTATTCACAGTAGGTATCGTAGGCGCATTGTCCATGAACACGAGACCTAAGACTGTGCGCAATGCGACTGGCATCGATGGGTCGCGACGTGACGTATGGACATCGTCGGGCTGAAGCAAATGCGGGAATAGGGAAGCTCCTATTAAAGCATCTATTTTATTAGGTACGCTGAAACTTTCATCAGCAAGCGGAATACCTTTCAGGTGTGATAGGACTGACGTATCTACCACAGCTGTAGGCAATTTATCTGTTACTTTATCAACAAGTGGCGAAATATTAAAGCTAACGTTGTCATTAAAGCGAGAATAAAACTTTAAATCGATTGAGTTGGAATGTACAACTTTTTCGATCCCTCCGAACCCCTTCACAATAGTACGTTCGGTGTTAACACATCGTATACCAAGACGATCACAACATTCTTTAGATATGAAATCTGATTGCGAGGCCGAGTCTAACAAAATGCGTATGATTTGGCGTTTACCATGGACATCGTATACTGCAATTTGTGCCGTAGCTAGTAAGACAGTAGATCGCTTATCTCCGGCGCGATGTGCAACTTGATTTGTATAAGAATGCGTAGCGCTGCTAGAAGCGCCTACGTCCGTAGCACAAAGAGCTACGTCGGTGTGTTCACCCGCTACGGGCGACGAAACGGTAGCTGTAGGTATCTGCGGTGACGTCATGGAAGCATCTAGCTTTTGCGCGCGAGTCTTTTCGACTTCAAAGTGCAATTTTTTATTATGTTTTTGTCCACAGGGGCAAAGGGGGGAAACGTCACACCGGCCAACTTTGTGCGAAAGTCCGAGGCAATATAATTGATGCAGGCGTTTTTTTCTTTGACGCATTTAAAACGTTCCTGAGGTGTTGATAATTTATTAAAATCGACACATTTATATAAATGTGTATGCGAAATATTTTTACATAGACATTTACACGAAGTAGGCTTATCAACAGTGCTCACATAAGATGTATCTTTTAGAAAATTCGTACCGCAATTTAATACGTCGACATATGTGGGTTAATGAAATATTCGACCGAGCGAAGCGAAGGTCTTTGAGTCTACTTGAGTGAATTTGCACTTGTCCGTCCGTCCGTCCATCCGTCCGTCCGTCCGTCCGTCCGTCTGTCAGAGCCTTATAACTTCTGAATTACTGAACGTAATTACTTCAATTTTAGATATAATATGTAAACCGATGGCCTCCAGCCGAAAATGGCTTAAAAAGTTATAAAAATCTTTATTTCAGGGGGGCTCTCATAGAAGCGAAAGCGAAAAAAAAAAATTTTTTGCTTTTCATAGGGTTACAGTACGTCATTTTAAAGATAATTTGGAACAGAGTACAAAAGTATTTTTTTTTTAATTTTTTTCCTAAAATTGACGAAATGGGGGGCTTTCAAAGTGGAGATTATATTTGACCTCACAACGGAATAACCATTGAGAGCTAGGGCTTGAAAGTTTTATAATTTTAGCGTAATATCATGTACTTGAACAACAAATACTAAAATTAGATAAATGTAATAAGGAAACTAAATTATTTAACTTTTAATGAGCAGCAACAACAGAACTTCACAATGATGTCAATAGATGGCGCTCTCATCTCATATAGCAAATGCAGCTTAATAACATGTAACATAATAATATATTCAATTAAAATTATTATTTAGTCATTTAGCAAACATCAATAAAACTTCACGTTGCAGTTTGTTTTTACATGTTTTCTGATCGTGTCGATAGTTGACGCTGTGTACAAGTAATTTAATTTGAATGTTCCAAAAAACTATACCTAAGTTTGATTGAGGCCTTGAGGATTTCACTATAACAGTTCCCTAACCTTTACGGGCTACATATGTTAAGTTAGTTGACACTTTCTGTCAACTTTGTTATTACAAACCTCTACGGGACAACTAAAGGTGAAAATGACATATGGGATGTTAGGATTGTATTTAGGGGCTACCTACGTAAAGAGACTTCTACAAAGGGGATAATTTAGGTATGGTTGGTGAAAACGGGCATAATAATGTCAATTTTGATCGTCATGTATCTATTGAATGAACAAGTAATTATGGGAAACCGTTACCGCGAGGTCTCAGTTCGGGGCGAACCACTAGTTATGTACAGAAAACAACTGGGTGAATACCACCACCTTTTTGAAGAATTAAAATTACAACGCATCAAGTTTCACGTGCACATTTCAATATATTTTGCTACAAATACACTCAATTTGCACTATAGTCGCCGGCAGACTGGCGAGAAATCCCAACAAGTTCGGACTCAGCGGTTGATCGGCCGTCGTCGGCAGTCTACGGACGATGACGGTTGTAGTAGTGTACGCACTCGCTTTCTTTTACATACGTTTGATTTGATCGGCCGAGTTTGGCCGACGACGCCCGAGTAAAGTTCGGCCGATAACGGATTACACTAGCGGCACGCTATGATGGCCGGTTTGACGTTTGTCCGCTCATGAAGTTCCGTATTAATTGATAACGACTTTGAAGGAAATAATTGTATTACTTTATTGACGATAGTGATGTGCAGAGATTCATAAATTTTATCGAATGTAGTTTTAGGTTTAGGACTCAAAATTTATTTATTAAATTGATTTCTAAAATGTATACAAGTGTAGAAAAATCAGTTTGCACCATTTAAGGGGTGAATGTACTTGTGAATATGAACAATTTTCACTATGTGGACAAACCTCTGAAATCGCAAAAAAATATCAGCTGTTTCATACAAAAGGTAAAATTTTTATTTTTATATGATATATACCACAACTCGGCATTTGGTTTTCTAAATTGAAAATTTTTAAAAATGGAATCTAATACGATCGTCACATAGGATCGCTGGCTAGCACAACTACTACCTCCGGCAAACTCGCGTCAATGCTCAATGCAAAACAAAGCAGTTTCGAATTGACGTTGCTTCGAAAAGTATAAACTGTCAGTGCAATGCGATTGTGATATAGTTTTGACCTGGCTTTGGATTTCAAATATTGATACTGCATTACTGTTGACCCTTGCTCGTTAATTTGGACTCTGTTCAAGCCCTTTGTTGTGGATTTCGTCGATATGACCGAACGTACGCAGAGAACTGTTCTAAATAGTCAGACACGTGAGTTCGTAATACGCCTTCGTAACTATTTCGATCGTGAAGCTCAAAATGGAGGGCCAATTTTACCTATAACGTCAGTGGTTGAACGCGTAGCTGATGCGCTTAATATTGGACAACGAACTGTTAGACGGATAACTAAAAAAAAATATGGCGAGACTGGCACAGAAGAAAATAAACTTCACACACCAAAAAAGAGAAAACGAGCAAAACCAGTCGTAGGCATCGATAGCTTTGATGCCGATGCTATCCGAAGACATGTTTACGGCTACTATTTACAGAAGGAGTATCCAACAAGAAAAAAGTTGGTGCATTCACTGAAGGAAGCTGGATTATTCTTCGGTGGGGAAAGTTCTTTAACGAAGATTTTGAAGACCATTGGATTTCGATACAAAAAATGTAACAAACGCAAAATATTGATGGAAAGATTTGATATAGCGATGGCAAGGTATACTTTTTTACGGCAAGTGAAAGAAATCAAAAATTGGCAAAATGTTGTGTTCTTGGATGAAACATGGCTTAATGCTAACCATACTGTAGGCCGTTCTTGGAACGATGACACAGCAGCATCTACTTCCAAAGTTCCTGTAGGAAAAGGATCGCGACTTATAATTTGTCACGCCGGAACCATCAACGGGTTTGTCGAAGGTTCTCTCATGGCTTTTGCGTCAAAAACCACTGGAGACTATCATGAAGACATGAATGGAGAAAAGTTTACTGAATGGTTTACCTCAATGTTGTGTAGCCTCCCTGAACCATCTATTATAATTATGGACAACGCCCCATACCACTCGATGCAAATTGACAAGCCACCTGCCCAATCCCAAAAGAAAGCTGATATCGTCGCATGGCTTCGTAAAAATGGCGTAGATGCAAACATGAATATGTTAAAAGCGGAATTAGTACGTCTTTTAAAAGAAAACAAACCAACCAAGATCCGATACGTCATTGACGAAATAGCACTAGAACATGGGCACAGAGTTATACGGTTACCGCCTTACCATTGTGAGTATAATGCGATTGAGTTGGTGTGGGCTCAAATTAAGGGATATGCTGCAAGACACAATACAGAACCCCCATTTACCACAAAAAAAATGCTAAAATTATTAGAAGAAGCTTGTGAACATGTGACTAAAGGAGACTGGGAAAAGGTTGTGAATAGAACTGTTAAATTAATAAGGGAAGATTATGAAAGAGATGTGAAAATAGATAATATTATAGAAAACGAACATATAATTATTAATGTAGGTGATGATAGCAGTGACGACAGTGAAAATAGTAGTATGGACGAATCTGATTAATTATGGCCTTTTGTGGCACCTTTTTTGGTATCTTTTGTATTCATATGTTTCTTGTGTGCATATAAAGTATGTATATTCATTTTCATTCAAATATTCAGTTCGTTCAAATAAATTAAATAAACATATACATTTTTGTTTTATTAAACCTATTTAATCAGGTACAAAAACAAAACTTAATTGTTTTTTGTTCGAGAATAAATTGACATTCCACATCACTATTGTAATGTGTCAAACCGGCCATCATAGCGTGCCGCTAGTGTAGGTGTAACCGAGCCATTAGGCGCATTGCCCGAAGCATTGTTTGACTGTTTTATATTTTTACCTTGACGTGTATCTGAAGCGTTTGTTATATATTTATTAGTACGCTCAAACACTTTCGCGCGAGTTGTGATAAATTCCACAAACACGTTGAAGTTAGGTATTTTATTTTTCAAACGCACGTATTGTTTCAATATCTACCTTTTGTGTAGCTATATGTAATATGATAAGATCAGCCAAATTATCTAATTTTAAGTTTTTTAAAGCTGAGCGCTGCGCCAGCGAACTGATCTATGAATGACTCAAAGATAGTCGCTGAGGCGGTTTGAAAACCTTTATAACGAAATAATTCGTTTAAATACGCGGAAGTCAACATACGTTTGTCGTCGAAACGATTGATGAGTGTTTGTAAGATAAGCTGATAATTTTCAGCACACGGAGAAATTCCTGCAATCGCACTTTTCGCCTTCCCTTTCAGCTTTGGTAATAGATAAAATAGCTTTTCGGCATCGCTGAGTAATGGATTATCTACCACTGCTTTAAAGGTCGTATAAAACATCTGAAAGGATTTTATGTCACCCTCGAAGTCTAATATCGATATGAGAGCCAGCTTTGGTTTGGCCTTCAGCAGTGAAAAAGTCGCGTTTTGCAATTCCGGTGTCAAATCGGAAGCTGAACATTTCGTTTGAATTCGTTTGACCCTACTTTACAAAGTCTCAAAAGCGTACAGACAGTTGTAATCAGGTATCGCATCAGAATCTAGTTGCAACAAACGAGAATTATAAACATCAACGATAGATTCGTATCTTTCTCGAAGCGAATCAATTTGTGACGATTCGTCGAGAAAATGTTCTCTTATTTCGTCATTAGTATGAATGTTAGTATCACGAGATAATTCAAAGATATTCTGCATAATTCTAAATATAGCTTCACGTTTAGCAAGTAAGATAGACAGTCTACAATCTTGAATATCTTGATCACCTTCACTCGATTTAGAATCTACTTTAGGCGGCATTTTGATAGCACGTAGGTAATTATAAACAAGTAAACTAAATCACAAATGAAAATGTAACAAAATAACCTACTTTCGTCAAGCAAAGACGGATAAATTAAGTAGGTTACGTAATCGGTAAGCGAGCGTATAGAAAACGCTCAACGTTACGCGGTCGGGTTATACCTTTCGATCGAATTCCAATCGAAAACCCGAGTGTTAATTCAAACGAATCTCGATCTTATGCGTTAGAACTTAAGTAACTTTTTCAAGTGTCGTTAAATTGACGGTGTTTACAACAATATTCAAGAATTGTTTTAATTGTTAATATTATACAAAAATACTATATATTTATCAAAAAATACATAAATATAAGTAAATTATTAGTATGCCTAACTGGGGAAATAGGTAGCTCAATGCTATATTATTTATGCCAGTATATAAGACACTGAAAAAATACATACATTCACAATGAATATTGTATGTAAATATTATAAAATCTCAATTATTAGAGCCTATAAAAGTATTCTAACAAGTAAAGATATGCTGGAAAATATCCGTCGTAGAAGGTACCAAAAATAAAATGTTTGCGCCAGGCTATGTTGCGTACGAAAATTATTATTATAATCAAGTTATTTTTATATTTAGAGAAGCGGACTGTATTTCTTAGATAGTAAGTAAAACTATGGTGCTGAAAACAAAACGAATATGGAAGGAACTTGAAGGGAAAACAGCACTCACTTGTCGAAGCTCGAAGCTGAGCACGTGGTCAGGCAAGTTGGCGATGATATCTTCTCCAGTTCCACTCGCTGGCACACACCACAGTTTATAAGGCACAAACACTTTATGGAGAGTTATTTCCCTAAAGATCCCAATGCTTTAGGGGGTTTAAAGTTCATTTATATTATATTAACAAACGGCAGCCATCATTATCGGCGCACGAAGTAATTCGTAACTTTGTAGTGAAGTTATGTTACGTCACTGCTCTGTGTTTCTCGCGAAGTTCAGGCGCATATGTGCAGACTGCTGAATGCTGCTTTATATAGGTAGGAAATTGGATGAAGGAATGCACCATAGTAAATAATGTTTTAAATTATATAATAATTAATCATATGAAACATAACCTGGTGCAACCATATATTTATTAAGTGACTGTAAAAGAATGAAATTCTTGTTTTGAAGCATTTTGAGTTTTATATTAACGAGTGACAATATTTATTTTACTTTGAAATTTCAAACTCCCGATTTCCCCCCCTTTTTTTTAATTAAACTAAAAATAATTTTTGATTTGTTTTTATTCCAATGATGTTGGGCCACTATTATACACAACTATTCCAAATTTCATGTCGATAGCTTTAATAGTTACTAAAATAATCGACTGTGACTGACGGACGGACGAACGGAGAAAGTCTCACCATAAGGGTTCCATTTTTACTATTAATACGTACGGAACCCTAAAAATACTTAAGATAATGTTACGAAGTTCTTAAATACGCGCAATACTTGGTGTCAACAATTGTTGTAAATATGTATTTTTAAAATTAGCGTCACCATGAAAATATAACCCGTATAAAAACGTGTTTTTTACAATAAAATATTTTTTTTTAGTCACTCTATACTTATTTTGAACTTTTGAAAATGATTTCCTACTTTTTAGTTCGGTTATCTACAAAAGCGTGTTTTTTAGTTTTTTAGAAACTATTATTTATTTACCTTTTGAGGTACGGAACACTAAAAATACCGGCCGAATTGAGAACCTCCTTCTTTTTGACAGATATATATAAAATAAGCACTGCAGGCAAAATCTAATAAATTAGTTCTTGACTCACCAGTCGGATCTTCTTCCCCAAATGAGATTCGTTGATGCTGGGTACGGAATAAATAGTCTGCCACTTTGTTTATCCATATTCCGAGTAACTTTATCACCTTTATCACTAAATACCTTTTCGCAATAGTTATGGTGACCATATTGTAGAGTTGGTAATACAGGATTGGTGTATATATAATTACTAGCTGGTGCCCACGACTTCGGCCGCATGGATTTAGTTTTTAAATTCTCTCGAGGTCTCTTTGATTTTCCGGGATAAAAAGTAGCCCATGTCACTTTCCAGGTTCTCAACTATGGGTATGCATGCAAAAAATCAAGTCAATCCGTAGCTCTGTTGCGACGTGATTGAAGGACAAACCAACAAACAAACACACTTTCGCATTTATAGCTTCACAGTATTTTAGCTTCACAGTACATTTATAATAATATAGTCTTTGTGAGACAAAATATTCATCTGCATAAACAAAGAGGCAATACACACAATCGACTCATTAGAAATCGTCATAAACTAGAAATTCCATCATGTCGCCTGCGCAAAGTGCAAAAATCCTTTGTGGGGTTGAGCGTACGCTTATACGAATGCTAATAATGTTCTCCTTAATAAAAAACATAAGGTATATAGTATTATCTATAACTAGTGGTTCGCCCCGAACTGAGACCTCGCGGTAATGGTATCCCATGATTATTCATTCACATACATGACGACCAAAACTGACATTATTATTATGCCCGTTTTCACAAAATATACCTAAATCATCCCCTATGTAGGAGTCTCTACGTAGGTAGCTCCAAAACACAATCCTAAGTCATAACATCCGTCCCAATGTCCTTTTAGGTGTCCCGTACAGTATCGTGATAATGAAGTTGACAGTAATCATCTCCTAACTTATCATAGGTAGCCCGTAAAGGTTAGGGAACGTCAGTGAAAACATTGAATTATTATGTAGGTACTAACGAGTGAAAACGGGTTAGGGGCATCTGTACAAATCGTCATCTATCGACGCGAATAGAAAAATATACAAAATGCAGCAATTAATAGTTTATTGAAGTTTGATATTTAACTAAACAATAATTTTAATTGAATAATATGTTATTATATTATGTACCTAAATAATAATGCTCGACGCAAAACTGTTTTCGGGATAGATCGTAGTCGTAACTCCTCGTTCCAGGGAATAGTTAATGACTGCGCCATCTATTAGCATTATTGTGAAGCTATGTGAAATTTACTGATGCTCATTAAAAATTAAATAATCTCGTTTCTTTATAATATTCATATAATTTTAGTATTTGTTGTTCAAGTACAGGATACAAGTGAAGTAAAAAAATAAGTACAGCTTGAAAATATATAGCCAATTTTCCCAGAGAGCGTCTTCAAGCGAGCGTATTAAATCGCCACTTTGAAAGCCCCCCATTTCGTCAATTTTAGGAAAAAAATAAAAAATAATAATTTTGTACTCTGTTCCAAATTGTCTTTAAAATGATACACAGAAACTTTATGAATAGCAAAAAAAAAATTTTACTTCGCATTCGCTTCTATGAGAGCCCCCCTGAAATAAAGATTTTTATAACTTTTTAAGCCATTTTCGGCTGGAGGCCATCGGTTTACATATTATATCTCAATTTGAAGTAATTACGTTTAGTAATTCAAAAGTTATAAGGCTCTGACAGACGGACGGACGGACGGACAAGTGCAAATCGCTCTAGTAAACTCAGAGACCTCGCTTCGCTCGGTCAATAATACTGAAATATTATACTAATAATAATACTGGAACTGGATGAATTCTGTACATTAATTCACTTGAAAATTTTAATTGGACGAATTTTAATTGGAAAATTTTATATGGAGACTCAGCCCAAAACAATTTTTTTGTCTCTTTATCAGTCTGTATGTCCGCGCATGAACATATTTGAATGAAATTTAATACAGTGGTAGCTGATATTCCGGGTCGACATATAGGACAGTTTTTATCCTAACAAACAATAAGGTTCCTCCGGGATAGGGGATGAAAGTTTCTATCGGTTTTACTTGATAACCCCGTCAAATTTAAACCGATTTTATAAACTCTTTTTTATTTAAAAGCGTATACTATTTGGCATTTTTATCTACTTTTTATGAGGATCTGATCAATATTATCGGGGATAGGGGACATTACTCTTCCCGGATAGCAGCAAGTCGCTCGCATAAGAGGCATAGATCGAATACATGCATACCATAGTATAATATGGGATTTTTAACCATAGGCATAGACTAAATCATTAACCTCCAGGCCCCAAATGTTTGTGCTATTGTGTTTGTTTTGTAGCCTACCCGTGCGAAGCCGGGGCGGGTCGACTAGTATACCTTGTATAATTTTTTAAATGATAACCTAGCTATCAGTTTTAAAGAAAAAGTAATGTAAACAATATCATTACCTAACGTTACTTTGAGTAAATTATCTTCTCTGACTAAAGCTGATGGCCAGGCCTAAGGAGTTGTTTCAAATATATAATATGGAGCCTGGGCCAGGTATTTGTGCAGTCTTTCAAAATGTTCGGGGTCATGAAATAGTGATTATTTTTTCTTTTTTCTTTATTTCTTGGGAAAAGGTCATTTTTACGAGGTACAATGCGAAATTAATTGCAAAATAAAAGCGCGACAACATGGCGTCCTTTTTGACATGACACGTACGGACCTACCTACACGAGTCATGATGACATTTGACATAAAACTAACCACAAAATCTATCAACACCAAACAGTTGACATCTGACAATAATTGAAGTGACATTAAGATGACGTAATGTGATTACAAACATAGGCTACAAACCATGGAACTAGGAATTACGACTACGCAAAAGCAGATGGATGTCTCTAAAATGTTGAACGCTTATTGAACAACGGTGTTAGAATTTTTCGTTACGAATTTCTTGATTAAAGCCCGCGATAAAAGCTATGCTATCTTAAAAATTATTTATTTTACGCTTTTAATAATCATCATCATCATGAGCAACCCATTCACGTCTCACTACTGAGCGCGGTTAACTCAAACATATTATAGCCAAGTATGATAGCGTTCATGCAGAAGCGTCTGCGTTGAACACGGCGCGGAGGGCGCCGCGCACCGCACCGCGCGTGTGCATAAACGTACCCTTATACTCGTAGGTACGGTTTCGAGAGACCCCGGGCAGCACGAGGGCTTGCGCTTCTAAGCGCAGCCGAGCTGCGGTCCAACCCACACCGTCCCCTCAGGCCGCAAACCTCGCATCTTGCGAGGCGACATGGATGAATCCAGCCAACATTAATTACTAACTGAAGCAAGCGACTTCGTCCGCGTGGATTTAGTTTTTCAAATCCCTCGGGAACTATTTGATTTCATATTAGAAGTAGCCTACGTCACTCTTCAGTTCCTAACTAAACCCATGAAAAAAATCACGTCAATCCGTAGATCCGTTGCAGTGTGATTGAAGGACAAACCTACAAACAAACACAATTTCACATTTATAGTATTAGTAAGTATTAAAGATTTTTCGGCGTTTCTATTGCATATGCGGGTTGCGGGTTGTTACTCATTGTGGAAACACTGCATACATAGCATAGTACCATTTGCAAATTATTTTGAAAAGAGCAACCGCCGAGTTTCTTGCTGGTTCTTCTCGCCAAGAACGACATTCCGAATCAGTGGTAGATTCATCCCACTATTCAAAAGCACTTGTAAAAGTTTGTTTAAATAAAATTCTATTCTATTCCGTTCTATTCCACTCTACTCACTATCTATTTCACTCTACTCTCTATTTCACTATATTCCGCTCTGTTCCGCTCTATTCCGCCCTGTTCCGCCCTATTACATCCTATTCCGCCCTATTCCGCACTATTCCGCCCTATTCCGCTCCATTCCGCTCTATTCCACTTTTTCCGCTCTGTTCCTTTCTATTCTATTCTATATTAACATGGAAAAGTAGCTATTATAGTTATTGTTACGGCTTGGGTTACATTATCGAAGTTTTCATACGGATTCCTAACTTTTTGAAAATATTCTATGGCGGATGGCCTATGTTCATCAGGTATAATGTAGGATTCTAATGGTGAGAGAATTTTTCAAATCGGTCCAGTAGTTTCGGAGCCTATTCAATTCAGAAACGACCTATCTTCATGAAACATAATAATAATTATCCTACAAAAAGAAAAAGTTATTGCTATTGTAATTTTGGAAGGCGCTAATAAGCATCAATTATAGCTAGAAAAATATTCCAATCAAATCGTAAAAATTCACTGTTTTCTGATCGTTTCCTTTGTATACACACAATTACCCAGCTGGACACCAAATTTCAACTTTCTAGGTCATCTGGAAGTGGGTTAGGTTTTTGATCTATATGTCAGTCAGTCAGTGGTAAAAATGCTGGTTTTGGACGTTAATATCTCAATAACCGTGTGACGAAGAAGTCACAAACCCGAAAAGCGAGGCGCGCACGTGGTTCAACGCGCGGCCTTCTAGAACATTCCTCGAGACAACATGCGAGTGGCGTGATACCAACGCACCAATCAGCGCGCAGCAAGGCGCGTACCGTCGACCGTCCCCCCGTCACCTGCCACCTCCGCCCGCCGGCCTATATATACAGCCCGGCCGGCGTCCGCCATCAGTTCGCCTGCTACCTTGTCGTACGTCGGTTCGTGGCACTTCGGGCTCGACGAACGAACGGGTCAGCACCTGAACGCCGGAGGTGTTGGTCGAATCCCGGCTCCGGCCAGAAACGCCCAACACCGCCGTAACCCCCGGTTCCCTCCCGCGTCACCTCTCCCCTCCGCGCTCGCGATCCTCGCGTCACCGATATCGTAACCTTGCCGTCGGTATACCATCGGAATCGTGAAGTGTTACGCGAGTGTAAAGAGACTGTCCGACGACTCCCTCTGAGTCGTGCCGTAATCTAATAAGTGTAGTCATAAGGTCTAGCCCTTAAGTAAACGAATGTGCTTGTAAATAAAGGCCGAGAACCAACGTCGTGTGTAATTCGTGTTTAATTGTCGAGTAACCCCTATCCCTTTATGTACGAAGTCACCTGCCAGTGAAGTCCCGGGCGCGTGGCTTCGTTACATTGGCGCCCACGTGAAAAACCCACCCGGCTGTCCCGGGTTCGCGTCGCGGAAATCCGTCCGTCCGTCCGTCCGTAAAACCGTCCGTGTCGCGTTCGTGGCGTCGTTACATTGGCGCCCACGTGAAAAACCCACCCGGCTGTCCCGGGTTCGCGTCGCGGAAATCCGTCCGTCCGTCCGTCCGTCCGTAAAACCGTCCGCGTCGCGTTCGTGGCGTCGTTACATTGGCGCCCACGTGAAAAACCCACCCGGCTGTCCCGGGTTCGCGTCGCGGAAATCCGTCCGTCCGTCCGTCCGTCCGTAAAACCGTCCGCGTCGCGTTCGTGGCGTCGTTACATTGGCGTCCACGTGAAAAACCGTGGGTTCCGCGACGCGAACCCGGGGGTTCGCGTCGCGGAAATCCGTCCGTCCGTAAAACCGTCCGCGTGGCGTCGTTACATCGGCGCCCACCGTAAATAACCCACCCGGCTGTCCCGGGTTCGCGTCGCGGAAATCCGTCCGTCCGTCCGTCCGTCCGTTAAAACCGTCCGCGTCGCGTCCGAGTAATCCGTTACATTAGCACTCAACTGAAAAACAGACCCGGCCGTCCCGAGTTAGCGTCGCGGAAAACCGTCCGTCCTTCCGTTCGCAAAGCGTCCGCGTCGCGTCCGAAAATTGGTACGCCCTGCCAAATCGCAGTGGCTACCATCCGTTCCGTCTTCCATACTAGAAGGGTAGGCATACTCACAATTCACACAGTAAGTAAAAAAGTTTTTTGTAACAACCGTCAAAAATAAATATATATATTTTTTTCTTTAGTATGAACAAATACAAGGTTTTCTGAGAAGTCGGTCCGTGGCAATTCGGATTCGACTGGAAAGCAGAGTATTTGAGCGGGATAAAAGTAGAAGCAATAGTTTTTTGGTAACAACGCGAAACGCATGCTACTTCTGAATCAGTCGGTTCGTGGGAATTCGGGCTGATAGATTCAAGGAGAAGCATCCGAACGAAAGATATTATCTAAAATTAGGAAGTACATAACACACACACACCGACACAGAGCTAAAGGGAGGAAGACAAAGGGAACCTCAAAAAAAAAATAATATATATAGCCACAACGCGCTAACCGTAAACAAATAAACAATCCGTTCCGTATAAATAAGATAAACATAGTCCGTAGACCGTAATTCCGTAAGATAAATAAATAAATAAATTTTAGTCCGTTGCGTATAAATAGATAAATAAATAAATTTTAGTCCGTCGCGCATAAATATAAATAAAGAATGCCCACATCCTGGATATATTCTCTGAGCAAACAAAAACTAACCGAAGAACTAGAAAACAGGAACATAGACGTCCCACTGACGAGCACAGTTGAGGAACTTCGAAAACAATTATCACAGTTAGTGAAAATCGAAGACGAAACAGCCCAAGAGAACACAATGGGGAGTGAAAAAGATATAAAAGACTTTGATAAAGCTATATCTCGTTGGAAAATTCAATTCGATACCACCGGGGATGCAGTGGAATTCCTGGAGAGAATAGAGGAGTTAGCGAACACGTTGAACGTAAATAAAAACAGAATTATACGCGTTATACCGAGATGCCTTACCGGAGCAGCATCACTCTGGTATAGAAACAACAGCCACCAGTGGAAAACATGGGAAGACTTCACGGAAAACTTCAAGCTGTTCTACTATCCCAGGCATTATGAAAAAAATCTTCTAGAATCTATAATAAACAGACGCCAAAAAGTCAACGAAAACTTCGTATCATACCTGACGGAAACACAAACACTAATGAGAAGGTATAAAAGGTTACCTACAGATGAACAACTGGATAGAATATACGACAATATGAGATATAACTATCAGTACTACATAAAAAGGAAGGATTTCAATACAGTATCGGAACTCATTCAGTTGGCGGGCGATTACGAGAAAATAAACGCGGATAGAAGCAAAGAGTCGTATAGAAAAACGGCTTACCAAAGAAAAGAAAATCAAACAGAGCAACCAAGGGAAAAACCTGAAAGTTGGAAAACCGAAGAACTCAAAACAGAGAGAAAACCAATAAGCACACACTACGACCCAGAGGCCTGCTGTTGGAAATGTGGAAGGAGAAACCACTCATCCAGGGAATGCAGGAGTAAACAAGCCGTATTCTGCAGCCGATGCGGCCTACTCGGAAAACTGACGAGAGACTGCTGCAACGATAGAAAGAAACCTAACAAAACAAAACAAGCATATACCTTAGAATCACACATAGAAAAAGATAAGAGAATCTTTACCGAAGTGAAAATAAATGGAATACCGTTCAAAGCCCTCATAGACACAGGTTCAACGAACACCTACATCAACAAGGAAAT
This sequence comes from Oeneis ivallda, assembly GCA_029955525.1. Lineage (NCBI taxonomy): Eukaryota > Metazoa > Arthropoda > Insecta > Lepidoptera > Nymphalidae > Oeneis > Oeneis ivallda. Next base: position 13,739,575 of record JARPMR010000029.1, on the reverse strand, counting down.
CATGGACCAGATAAAAGTAGACAACAGGAAAATGATACGGAAGAAAACCTCAATTAAACTCGCAGATGGATCGAGGATAAAGACGGACACAGCCATAAACCTCGAGCTAGAAATAAATGGTAAAACATTGACACTCAGCCATCTATCTACCATACACAACCATAATGATAGTCGGAATGGACCTATTAGCAAGAATAGGATTCACGATCAAGTTGGCAGACACACGTGAACAAAGAAACACCAAAAAGTGCGAAAAAACAGCAAACGGCATCATCGAGAAATCGAACAGCCCATCTAGTTCACCAATAGTAAGGGCCAAGAAGGATAACGGCAACATCCTATACACAGCGGGAAAAATTAACGTCATAGTTAATGAGCTTCCACAGAACCCACTGTACACTACAACAAGAGAGGAAAGCGATTGGTATTCAAAAAAATACGCCATCGTATCCGAACATCCCGAAATAAATACCGACTACTGCATACGTGAAGGGAAACTATACAGAAGACTAGTCAACCCAAGGTATGGAGGGAAGCTAGACGCTGCAACAGAGTGGAAGCTGTGCGTCAGAAAAGAAGACAAAGAGAAAATATTACATCAATATCATAACGAACCTGATGCAGGACATTTAGGAACTTCAAAAACATTTAACAAAATCGCGACACGGTATTATTGGCCAGGAATCTTCCGAGACGTATCAAAATACGTTAACCGATGTGAGGTATGTCAAAAGCACAAAACATCACAAGAAAAAAAATCAGGCCTAATGCACATAAATAACGCAGAAGAACCGTGGCAGGTAGTAACAACGGACCTTATAGGACCGCTACCCCGAACGGCAAAAGGATTCCAGTGGATCATCGTATTTCACGACAAATTCACCAAATGGTCAGAAATAAAACCATTAAGAACCGCGACCGCGAATTCCGTTACAAGCGCTCTTAAGGAGTTAGTCATGAGGTATGGGGGAATAAAGATCCTGGTAAGTGACAACACAAAATCATTTGCGAGTAAACAATTCAAAGAAACTTAGAAAAAGATACGGGATAGAACAAAAACTAACCGCTCCGTACACTCCGCAGTGTAACCCGACCGAACGAGTCAACAGAACCCTCGAAACAATGATATCAGCATTCATCGAGAAAAACCATAAGAAATGGGACGAATACCTAAATGAATTTAACTTCGCGCTAAACACGTCCGTCCAGGAATCCACAAGATATTCTCCGGCTTTCTTACTATTCGGTAGGGAATTAAGGAACGTCCACGACGAAAACCAATTCTCCACACCGACTTTAAAAGAAAAACAAAAACTAAAAGAGATTAACGAAATAGTAAGAAATCACCAAAACCAAGCATCGAACCCGCAAAAGAACAGAACAAAGGTCACCAGGAATTAAGAAAAAAATAATAATAATAATCCACTTAACTTGGCGGAGCACTACCGTGCCCCCAAATTAAAGATAGGGTAAGAGACAAAACATGCACAACACAAAAGAAACAGAAAAGTATAACAGCGGAAAATGAAGAAACAAACGAAAAGTTTTTTAAATCCACCCTCAAGAAACAAATAAATGGGAAGGAAAACCTATAAATAAGTCGGAACATGACGTCAATCGCCACTCATTCACCATGCAGGGAGAAGAAATGGTACAAGTAACTAAGTGTGAGACAATGAACCAAAAATTCAAATACAGCCCAGGAGTGAAAGTGGAGGGACCGGCGCGAAATAAGATCAGACTATCACCAAAAGAAAACGTGAAAGTGTGGATCGAAGCCTCGCCCTCGGCCGAAACTGACACGAATGAGTGCCTGGACATCGACGGGCACACGACGTCCGGCGAGTACCAGGCATTTGTTGCTGAGGCCGAGGACAACCCCACGACAAGCCAAAACCCCGCAAAGAAACGAAGGCGGGGAAAGAAGAGGAACGGGGGGTCAAGAATGGGACTTTTAAGAATGCCCAAGTACATAAGGAAGAACCAATAAAAAAGTATAAGAACTAAAAACAAATAACAAGTAAACTAGCATTTTTTTTTAACAACAGTGAATAATACGGTGATTTTTACAGGTAAAAATCTTCACACGGGGGAGGGGAATGTGACGAAGAAGTCACAAACCCGAAAAGCGAGGCGCGCACGTGGTTCAACGCGCGGCCTTCTAGAACATTCCTCGAGACAACATGCGAGTGGCGTGATACCAACGCACCAATCAGCGCGCAGCAAGGCGCGTACCGTCGACCGTCCCCCCGTCACCTGCCACCTCCGCCCGCCGGCCTATATATACAGCCCGGCCGGCGTCCGCCATCAGTTCGCCTGCTACCTTGTCGTACGTCGGTTCGTGGCACTTCGGGCTCGACGAACGAACGGGTCAGCACCTGAACGCCGGAGGTGTTGGTCGAATCCCGGCTCCGGCCAGAAACGCCCAACACCGCCGTAACCCCCGGTTCCCTCCCGCGTCACCTCTCCCCTCCGCGCTCGCGATCCTCGCGTCACCGATATCGTAACCTTGCCGTCGGTATACCATCGGAATCGTGAAGTGTTACGCGAGTGTAAAGAGACTGTCCGACGACTCCCTCTGAGTCGTGCCGTAATCTAATAAGTGTAGTCATAAGGTCTAGCCCTTAAGTAAACGAATGTGCTTGTAAATAAAGGCCGAGAGCCAACGTCGTGTGTGATTCGTGTTTAATTGTCGAGTAACCCCTATCCCTTTATGTACGAAGTCACCTGCCAGTGAAGTCCCGGGGGCGTGGCTTCGTTACAACCGTTTGAGCTATATTTATGAAATTTCCGGTGCTAGTTAATATAAGCGAGTTTAATAAATAAACCAAATTTCATGTGTTTATGTTAAATAGATTTTGAGTTATTGAGGAGGCAAAAGTGGCTCTAAATGGTTCGTGTAAATAACACACGGTCTGCGTCGCCAGTTCCATTCTCTTCTTTTGAACTTTGGCTGGATACACTTCCGTGTATCATGATACCTTTATATAAAAGCGAAAGGTCACTCACTCACTCACTGACTCATCACGAAATCTCAGGAACTATAAAACCTACAAACTTGTGGAATGTAGGTTTATAGGGGGTAGGTGTCAGCTAAAAAATGCTTCTAAACGAGTTTAGAAGATTATATGAATGTAGTATATGAAAGGTTCAATTTAATGGACATAACATTCAAAATTATGGAATAACTTTTAAAATTATGTATTAACTTTTAATATTGACATTTAGTTTTATACATATATACGTATTACACTAGCGGCACGCTATGATGGCCGGTTTGACGTTTGTCCGCTCATGAAGTTCCGTATTAATTGATAACGACTTTGAAGGAAATAATTGTATTACTTTATTGACGATAGTGATGTGCAGAGATTCATAAATTTTATCGAATGTAGTTTTAGGTTTAGGACTCAAAATTTATTTATTAAATTGATTTCTAAAATGTATACAAGTGTAGAAAAATCAGTTTGCACCATTTAAGGGGTGAATGTACTTGTGAATATGAACAATTTTCACTATGTGGACAAACCTCTGAAATCGCAAAAAAATATCAGCTGTTTCATACATAAGGTAAAATTTTTATTTTTATATGATATATACCACAACTCGGCATTTGGTTTTCTAAATTGAAAATTTTTAAAAATGGAATCTAATACGATCGTCACATAGGATCGCTGGCTAGCACAACTACTACCTCCGGCAAACTCGCGTCAATGCTCAATGCAAAACAAAGCAGTTTCGAATTGACGTTGCTTCGAAAAGTATAAACTGTCAGTGCAATGCGATTGTGATATAGTTTTGACCTGGCTTTGGATTTCAAATATTGATACTGCATTACTGTTGACCCTTGCTCGTTAATTTGGACTCTGTTCAAGCCCTTTGTTGTGGATTTCGTCGATATGACCGAACGTACGCAGAGAACTGTTCTAAATAGTCAGACACGTGAGTTCGTAATACGCCTTCGTAACTATTTCGATCGTGAAGCTCAAAATGGAGGGCCAATTTTACCTATAACGTCAGTGGTTGAACGCGTAGCTGATGCGCTTAATATTGGACAACGAACTGTTAGACGGATAACTAAAAAAAAATATGGCGAGACTGGCACAGAAGAAAATAAACTTCACACACCAAAAAAGAGAAAACGAGCAAAACCAGTCGTAGGCATCGATAGCTTTGATGCCGATGCTATCCGAAGACATGTTTACGGCTACTATTTACAGAAGGAGTATCCAACAAGAAAAAAGTTGGTGCATTCACTGAAGGAAGCTGGATTATTCTTCGGTGGGGAAAGTTCTTTAACGAAGATTTTGAAGACCATTGGATTTTGATACAAAAAATGTAACAAACGCAAAATATTGATGGAAAGATTTGATATAGCGATGGCAAGGTATACTTTTTTACGGCAAGTGAAAGAAATCAAAAATTGGCAAAATGTTGTGTTCTTGGATGAAACATGGCTTAATGCTAACCATACTGTAGGCCGTTCTTGGAACGATGACACAGCAGCATCTACTTCCAAAGTTCCTGTAGGAAAAGGATCGCGACTTATAATTTGTCACGCCGGAACCATCAACGGGTTTGTCGAAGGTTCTCTCATGGCTTTTGCGTCAAAAACCACTGGAAACTATCATGAAGACATGAATGGAGAAAAGTTTACTGAATGGTTTACCTCAATGTTGTGTAGCCTCCCTGAACCATCTATTATAATTATGGACAACGCCCCATACCACTCGATGCAAATTGACAAGCCACCTGCCCAATCCCAAAAGAAAGCTGATATCGTCGCATGGCTTCGTAAAAATGGCGTAGATGCAAACATGAATATGTTAAAAGCGGAATTAGTACGTCTTTTAAAAGAAAACAAACCAACCAAGATCCGATACGTCATTGACGAAATAGCATTAGAACATGGGCACAGAGTTATACGGTTACCGCCTTACCATTGTGAGTATAATGCGATTGAGTTGGTGTGGGCTCAAATTAAGGGATATGCTGCAAGACACAATACAGAACCCCCATTTACCACAAAAAAAATGCTAAAATTATTAGAAGAAGCTTGTGAACATGTGACTAAAGGAGACTGGGAAAAGGTTGTGAATAGAACTGTTAAATTAATAAGGGAAGATTATGAAAGAGATGTGAAAATAGATAATATTATAGAAAACGAACATATAATTATTAATGTAGGTGATGATAGCAGTGACGACAGTGAAAATAGTAGTATGGACGAATCTGATTAATTATGGCCTTTTGTGGCACCTTTTTTGGTATCTTTTGTATTCATATGTTTCTTGTGTGCATATAAAGTATGTATATTCATTTTCATTCAAATATTCAGTTCGTTCAAATAAATTAAATAAACATATACATTTTTGTTTTATTAAACCTATTTAATCAGGTACAAAAACAAAACTTAATTGTTTTTTGTTCGAGAATAAATTGACATTCCACATCACTATTATAATGTGTCAAACCGGCCATCATAGCGTGCCGCTAGTGTAGGCTCGATTTCCTGTTTACAATCATGTTGTACCTGCATTTTGTGAATAAAATTTCTATCTATCCATCCTATCCTATGTTTTTGAATACATATGTGAAAATCGGCATTTAGATTACTAACTTTAAATAATAAAGATTTGTATGAGTGATTTTGGAAAATCCCCCCTTAAGGATGGTAAAATGGTGGATGAACGTTTTTAGGGTTCCGTACCCAAAGGGTGCCAACGGGACCCTATTACTAAGCCTCCGCTGTCCGTCCGTCTGTCAGCGGCCTGTATCTCTTAAACCGTAATAGATAGACAGTTGAAATTTTCACATATTTTGTATTTCTATTGCCGCTATAACAACAAATAATAAAAATTAAATTAAATTACAAAAAATTGAGCCGTCGTGGGACGCCTGGCAGATGTGAAACATCGACATTATTTTGTAAAAGTAATATGCAGAAAAAAATCGGCCAAGTGCGAGTCGGGCCTCGCTCTTTTAGGGTTCCGTTAAAAAAAAATTAAAAGATTTCCATCTACCCACCTACCCATTTTAATTTAATTTTTTTAATTTAATTTAATTTTTATTATTTGTTGTTATAGCGGCAATAGAAATATATAATATGTGAAAATTTCATCTGCCTATCTATTACGGTTTACGAGATACAGCCCGCTGACAGGCGGACGGACGGACGGACGGACGGACGGACGGACGGACGGACAGCGTAGGCTTAGTAATAGGGTCCCGTTGGTACCCTTTGGGTACGGAACCCTAAAAACAGATTGTGATAGGAACTAAATATGTTGTCGCCAATAGCCTACACATTAGGCATATAGCGAATGTCTGAGTTGAATAATACACGTCACACGATAAATAGTTATGCAATTACCTGGGTACTAAACACGCGTAATCCAAAAATCAAATATTTCATATTAGTAACTGATTACTTGTTCATATTAGTAACTGATTACTTGATCGTGGGGAAGGCTTCCCCATTAACCTGATTGTGGGGGGAAACCCCCGGTGGCCTCCACCTCCCCATAATAGCCACCCCATGCCTCGCATGATAACTAGCACTGATATCTGCTAAATAATCTGATATACCCTGCATACTCGCCGACCGGCAGCTGTGGGCTGCCAGGTTTATAATATCTGATAACAACCGCGGGTCTTCATATGCAAGCCAACTACGTTGGATTCTGGTACACTGATATGATAATTACTCCCTGCCCACTACCAATTGACACTGATGGACCGCAGGTCCATGGGCAGACCAACCAATGTTGGATCTCTATTAAACTGATCTGATACTCCCTGCATACTCGCCGACCGGCAGCTGTGGGCTACCGGATTTATAAAATCTGAGAACAACCGCGGGTCTTCATAATATGCAGGCCAACAAATCGTTGGGTTCTGATAAACTGTTAAGAGACAACCTGTCCACTGCCGACCGACTGTCGTCGAATTTATAATAACTGATAAAACACCGGGTACGTGGACAGACCAACCAACGTTGGATTTCTGATAAACTGATAAGATATAACCTGCCCACTGGCGACCGACTGCCGTCAGATTTATAATAACTGAGTAAACACGTGGACCAATCGACTAGCATTATATTTCTGATACCTGTCTGTCTCGGTCTGCCTTACCCTTGCAAGGCAGCCCGAGAATCGGATTACAGCTTGTTTGTAATTATTACACTTGATCTTAGAGGTTGGTAGATTTAAATGATGGATTTCCAAAAGTTGAATATGTTTTAATTACTTGTAGTTACAGACAAATTATGATTAATAATTGAAGACAATGATGCTTGATGTAATTTTCTAATAACGTCTGAATAATAACTGTCAACTGTCACTCGCGTCACATTCCATTCGCCGGTCCTCGGCAAGCGTCCTCGGCCGCTCTCGGCCTTTTTGCATATTGGCGCGAACATCTTCCCCCCCCTCAACGACCTTGGGATGTTGAGATTCTTCCTTGGATGCTGAAGGTAGAGGGCACAGGTTGTGAATGGCACGTCGTATGATGCCTCTTACAGTTAATACATCAGCTACACGAGCGACGCTATCTCTTCCAGGATGAAGTTGTACAATGCGCCCCATCCGCCATTTGAGTGGAGGCAAATTGGGTTCCTTGACGACCACCATATCGCCTTGACTTAGGTTCCCTTGATTGATTCGCCATTTGACTCTTTGTTGAAGCTCACTTAAGAATTCATGTCGCCACCTTTCCCAGAAGTGCTGTTTGAATTGTTCAATTTGCTGGTATCGATTCAGGTGGTTTGTCTTGACATCCAATAATGCTGGCGATGGTAAAGAGGTAAGTGGTCTACCGATAAGGAAGTGCCCAGGAGTCAAAGGAAGTAAATCTGTTGGATCTGAAGAAAGTGGAGTAAAGGGTCGGGAGTTCAAAATTGCTTCAATTTGCACAAATAAAGTCGATAATTCCTCGTAAGTAAAATGATTGTTTCCTAACATACGAGATAAATGATGTTTCGCAGACTTAATGCCTGCCTCCCAAAGCCCACCGAAGTGGGGAGAGTAAGCCGGTGAGAATTTAAATTTTATGCCCTCGTTGGTAGCAAATGAGTTGATTGATTCATTGTTCTCAACGGATTGTAAAAATTGGCACAGATCGTTGCATGCGCCCACAAAATTCCGACCATTATCGCAATGAATCTCAGATGGCTTTCCTTTGCGTGAGATAAATCGCTTAAGACAAAGAAAAAAAAATATCAGTGCTAAGGTCAGATGCAAGCTCTAAATGTACAGCTCGAGTTGACAAACAAATGAAGAGACATAAGTAACTTTTAATTATTTTACAACCACGTCCACGGCGATCTCGAATCGGAAAAGGTCCTGCAAAGTCTACGCCTGAAATCTGGAACGGTAAGTTAGGAGTCACCCGAGACGTAGGTAAGTTACCCATTATAGGATTTTGTGTAGTTGCTTTCATGATTCTACATACTTTGCAATTGTTTACTGTGGTTCTAGCTAATCGTCTGCCTGCAATAGGCCAATAGGTCTGTCGCAACTTATTTAACAATAGTAATGGTCCACCATGCATGAGTTTGTTATGTTCATGGGTAAATAACAGTTTGGTAAATTGATGATTTGAATCTAATACGATCGGATGTATTTTGTTATATTTTTCAGGTGAATTTTGGATTCGGCCCCCTACGCGTAGGATGCCATCTTGGTCTACGAAGGGTCGCAGTGAGAGCAACCGTGACCGTGAAGGTAAGCATTTATATTTTTCAGGTGAATTTTGGATTCGGCCCCCTACGCGTAGGATGCCATCTTGGTCTACGAAGGGTCGCAGTGAGAGCAACCGTGACCGTGAAGGTAAGCATTTTTTATTTTTTAATAGTTTAAGTTCAATTTCAAAACATTCTGATTGATGTTGTTTTATTAAATAGTTGAGAGAAGTCTTAAGTTCATCAACAGTTAGATGGCCTGTGTATTTTGAACTCGAGTGTCTAGTATTGTGGATGAATCTTAACACATAAGCTGCACTTCTATTTAGTCTTGAAAAATTAGAAAATCTCTCAAAATTAATAAATTGATTTGAATGTGTACCTGTAGATTTCGTGCTTGTAGTAAAAGTAGCTGTAGTTTTAGATATAAGTGCTTCTTTAGATTTAATTGGGGTAGCCTTTCTTTCAGGAAGATCATTTGAAACTTTAATTTCACTTGGCCACTCACTTTCATCTTTTAACAAAAACAGAGGGCCTTGCCACCATAGTGTTGCATTTTGAATGTGTTTAGGGTCTAGACCACGAGAGGCTAGATCCGCTGGGTTCTGTGTACCTGGTACGTGTTTCCAGATACCGGAAGAAGTCTTTTCCTGAATCATGGCAACGCGATTGGCCACAAAAGTTTTAAGATCACGAGATTGTGATGACAACCATCCAAGAACGACAGAAGAATCAGTCCAATAATATGTTTTTGGAGTTCTTGGAAGACGCAGAGCTTTTAAAACAGCTGAAGATAAACGAGATGCGAGTAAGGCTCCACAAAGCTCTAGTCTGGGTATTGTCTGTGATTTAACAGGCGACACTTTAGTTTTAGCACAAAGAAGGTTAACCGTCACATTTTCTGATTTATCTATTGATTTTAGATATGCACATGCTGCATATGCTTCGAGAGACGCATCACAAAATACATGAATCTCTATTGTGTCTGGTTTATCACTGAGTGTGTATCTGGGAATTTGTAGTGTAGACAAGAATTCTAAACTGCTCATAAAATTAGTCCATAATTGGGCAATATCGGATGGAATAGGTTCGTCCCAGTCTAATTTAGATAACCATAATTTTTGTAAAATTATTTTTGGTATGATCGTACATGCACTTAGTAAACCAAGAGGATCGAAAAGCTTAGAAGAGTTTGATAAGATTGATCGTTTGGTAACTATAGACGTTGATTCAATTTTGAGTAGGAAATTTCAAGACGTCAGCGACTGGATCCCATTTAAGGCCCAATGCACTGGATTGTGAACTTAAATTAAGGTCGGTAACTACACGACAATTTGTATCGTTTTCAAAGATCGAAGGGATGTTAGTGCGAAATTTACGCAATGGTAAGCATGCAGAGTTAAGAGTTTCTGTTACTTTGTTTATAATATGAATAAGTTCCTCTTTAGAATTACTGCCCGCTAGAAAGTCGTCAACATAAAAGTCGTGTTTTATTAGTTGAGATATTTTTTCATCTTTACATTCTTTTGCCAGCTGGAGCAAACATCGGGTACTCAGAAAGGGCGCAGAGGCTGTTCCATACGTCACTGTATTGAGTTGGTATGATTTTATGGGAACATTTTCACTTTCTCGCCACAAAATCATTTGAAGGTGACGCTGTTCAGGTTGTATTTGTATCTGCCGATACATTTTTTCAACGTCTGCTGATACAACATGTTTGTGTTGCCTGAACCTTAATAATATTGAGAACAGATCATCTTGAACTACTGGCCCTACATACTGGATGTCGTTGAATGAAATATTGCTTGAAGTTTTTGACGACGCATTGAAAACTACTCTGACCTTGGTTGTTTCACTACCCTCTCTAATTACTGCATGATGCGGCAAGAAACAACCATGATCATCAAGACCAGTAACTTTAGTCATATGCCCAAGTTTTTCATATTCATTCATAAACTTATTATATTCTATGCGCAAATTGGGGTTATTACTTAATTTTTTCTCTATTTGAATTAATCTCTTTTTTGCAATATTATAGGAATCGCCTAAAACGTCAGTAGAATCACGAAGAGGAATTTGTACGTGAAATCTACCATGTTCGTCTCGGTAAGTAGTATCGTTGAATAGTTTTTCACAATAATGTTCATCGAAAGAAGAATGTTCTTCAGGTACCTCTTCGAGCTCCCAGAATTTGGAGAGTTGCTGTTGTATTTCTTTGGTAAAATTACAATAAATTTTCTCTGATTTATTAAAATATTTCCCCCCCATGGGGCCAGCAACTATCCAACCCAGTTGTGTTTCTTGTAGTATGGGCATATGAAGACCCAATTTGATTCTGGAAGAACAAAGCAAGTCCCAGAAGACGTCAGCCCCTAGAAGCATGTCAATTTCTGAAGATATATAGAAGTTAGGGTCCGCTAATTGAATGTGGCTAGGTATTTGTAGATTAGAGATGTTGATATTTACTTGAGGCAGCCTGTCCGTAATAAGAGGAATGATGTAGCATTTGACAGGCATGCTAAATGAATTGCATGAAGACCGTATGATGACATCGCAATGTTCAGTGATGTTAATGATGGAGTTGTTTAAACCATGTACAGAACGAAGATGATGTTTTTGTTTTGGTAAACCGATTTTAGCACGCGCAGCTTCGGTCAAAAAAGAAGATTGGCTTCCGCTATCTAATAAAGCCTTTAATGTATATGATTTGTTATTATATAATACCTCTACCAAAGCCGTAGACAGAAGAGCTTGGTTCGAGGATACAGAATACATACTTACGACGCAAGAAGGATCCCTAACATTAGTAGGTTCAGAAGATGAAGAAGGTAAGCTGTTGTGTCTAGGAACTGTTATATTAGATGTTGCAAGAGATGTAGAAGTTCCTTCATGACCTTTTAATGATGTAGATGACGTCGATGCTTGTGGTTGTGGTTGAATATAATGAAGAGAAGATTGTTTATGTAAAATTGAATTATGTTTTCTTTTACAAATACGGCACCCGCCCAGGCGACACTGAAATGACCTATGACCTTGGCGAAGGCAGTTGGCGCAAATTTGCCATTCATAGACTTTCGCAATTCTATCGTCCACTGACATTGATTTGAATTTAGGACAATTGTATAATTTGTGATCTAGCTTACAAGCTAGACAAGAAGTGTTTTTATATAAAGAAGACGGTGATGAAGGCGACGATGGCGATGACGCTATGAATGATTTGGATTTTACGAATTGACTGCGTTTATTCGATTTGATGGGGTTGTTAATGTGAACTGTTTCTAATATTGTTGCTCGTTGCCGCAAAAATTCAAAAAAGTCGGATAACTTTACGTCGTCAATCGTACTCCTAACTTCCTCCCATTTTCTTGCTGTCAAAGGATCGAGTTTTGTAGACGCCATGTATATTATCATAGTGTCCCAATGATCGGTCGGTTCACCGAGTGAATTTAATGCACTTAAATTTTTTGTAATTGTATCTACTAAATCACGCAAATCTTTTTCCGATTCAGATATTATAGATTTAATGGAAAACAAGCCTTTGATGTGCTCGTTAATGAGCAGCCGCTTATTGTTGAATCTGTCGCAGAGGAGGGACCAAGCAATGGGATAATTTATCGAAGAGATTGTGACAGAATTTATGGTGGCGCTTGCAGGACCTTCTAAATATGATTTTAAATAGTGAAATTTATTTACATCTTCGATTGTATCATTGTTGTGGATTAATGCTAAATACATATCTCTAAACTCGATCCATTTGCTAGGATTGCCGTTAAAAGAAGGAATTTTGAGCGGTGGTAATTTTAGCGCGTGATGTTTCGCTCGGTCGGAGCCACTGACAGAAGCAGATTCATTTTTTGTTGTACTTTCATACAGTTGCAAAAGCTCCTGCGATTGAGCGATCAAACTGAAGAACCGATTTTCTATTTGCTCCCTTTCACATAATTGGTAATCTTCATCACTATCTAACGATTCAATTTTTGATTGTAATTCATCGAAACTATAAGAAAGATCTTGAAGTTTACTTAGTCTTAAGCTTAATTCATTACTTTGAGTTTTATTTAATTTACTTTCTAAAAGAGGCGTTAAGTATTTTTCAAATAGAGTGATACGTGTTTTTACACGTCCTCTTTGTGCAATAAGTTCCTTTAGTTCGGTCATTGTGCAAGCGCAAACAACAATACGTACCTACACGATCCAAAGAAATTAAAAAGTATAATAAAAACAATGCATCAACCAACCTCGAACCCCGGTACAAACCGGGCGGAATGTGTAAACGCGGCACCGATCCCGATGTACGGCGCGCGCGGCAATCGCGATCGTGATCGGCAGGCAGGTAGGTAGGTAAACACGGCGGCCGGCGCCGGCGCGGCACCCGGCACCAACAAAATTCTCACCGCTTAACTCTCGGAGATCCTGAAAATAGTCGGCAAATATGTGTTTATTGACTGATATTATAATTTAACTAAGTAGTTAGCTTCTTGCAAAGTATTTCGAAAGGAAACTCAGAAATAAACTTGTTAGAATGAAGTTTGAAAATGTTGAATAGGTACCTACCTAATCACTTTTTATAATTGCTTATTTTGTAAGATTTACCGAAAATCTTTTAAAAATACATTAATGACACTGAAATATGATGTATTTTAATGAAAATTATCAGTGTATTGTAATGCAAAATCTATTTTTAACTTTGAAATCGTAAAATATAAATATTTAAAAAGTTGAAGGTAAGTTTCGTATGAATGACGTGTTCGAGAACAAAGTCGGCGTTTATTAGCACAAATAGAAGCAAAATCGACAAAGAAGGATTAAAGATGTAAAAAAGGAATGAGCGTTACTTCCCTCGGTCAAGTTTTCCACCTCTTCCTGCGGGATAATCGCTTTCCAAAAGATGTATTACGCCGATGAGCTTCGTCCGGAATTACGTCGTGAGGTCACCATAAACTTTGTTTGTGATTATTACACTTGATCTTAGAGGTTGGTAGATTTAAATGATGGATTTCCAAAAGTTGAATATGTTTTAATTACTTGTAGTTACAGACAAATTATGATTAATAATTGAAGACAATGATGCTTGATGTAATTTTCTAATAACGTCTGAATAATAACTGTCAACTGTCACTCGCGTCACATTCCATTCGCCGGTCCTCGGCAAGCGTCCTCGGCCGCTCTCGGCCTTTTTGCATATTGGCGCGAACACAGCTAGAAATGCACACGTAATAAAGAAGACACAGTTCAACGATACACAATAAAAACAATAAAGTTGAATGCACAGTGAAAAGGAAAAAAATACGTCTCACCAAGGCTGCCCTGCTAGCTCGTGTCTGCTTCATCACCTATCACTACTCACTATGTCCGCTCGCTACTGCGGCGTAATTGTAACTAACTTGAGGGTATCCCGATGTCGCTTTTATATAGCGCGGCCGTGCTGCCCGTGATTTCCCCGATTCTGAGAACCAGGTTCACGGTGCACCTGTGACCTACTTAGCTTCTCGATTCTAGGAAGTCAATCTATCTGATTTGTAGAACTCAGTCCCTGCACGCCTGTGACCTACTTAGCGTATATTCGTAGAAACCATCAGCCGTTGCTGGGCGCTTATTGTGTGGGCGTATTCCTGGAATTTCGTCTGGCCCGCGACGCCTGCTACTAAGTGCTATGGCTGTTGCTATGCGTGTCTACCCGCATATCGATATCTTTGCATTCGGCTCTTACGACATTCACATCTACCCACAATATTCAGCATTCGCGACATTCCCGCCCGAGGAAGAAGATAAAACAGAAACTTTATTAAATGAATAATGATTTAATGACAATACGTAAATCTGACAAATAATTTGCTTGATAATAATTTTATGATTGAAGCAGTCTGACTAATAAATGATACATTCACTGTTTAACTTTCTCACTAACTCTGATCGCAGAAGCTTTAGACGGCTGAATTGCCGTGACTTCTGTCGACTGTGCAGGCACTTCAATTATGCCACTGATTGCGGGAACGCTGATTAGAGAAAGCTCAGCTTCCTGATCATCTGGATCTTTGCTTTGCTGATCAACTGGTGCGTAGTTGACTAGAGGTTCTCTCGAATCATGTTCAACTCTGATCGCGAGATTATTATTTGCTAAGGGAGGTACTGTACATTGTTCGCCATCGATTTCTATCGGAAAAAGGTGGCCTTTCGAACGGGTAAACATTACCCTAGCTGGTTGTTTTACTTCCGCCACTCTGATCTGTCCATCCGAACCCTTAACTAAATCTGATATCGTGCCAGATCTCTAGTGTGCCCTGGTACTATCTGATTTAATGTGAATGGTCTGTCCTATCTTACGAGCTCGTTTGACTATCAGCCTCGGATGCCGATTTGTGTCGCTTCGCTCGCATACTAGTTAGGTACTGATTGGTAAACCACTTTTGAAAATACTGATAAGATATTCTGACCACATTTCCATCCTTTTAGCAATTTAGACTTTGTCACCGCCACTGACTCAAAATCCACGGTCTGATGTCTAAAACAGCCTCAAGCTCCTCGATTACGGTACATAAATGATTGTTACTGATCATTTTAATGTTTGTTCAACGTACTTTTCATACAATATTTGACTAAACGTATTACGCGTTCACTAAAACCTTCCCACCAGGGGGTAACTCTGAAATGAACTTCCAACGCACATTGTTGTGAATACAATATCTGGTAACTAAGATACTAGCAGTAAGCTTAAACTGAGCTGCGTCGTCTGACACAACTATTTTACACACATAAATACAAAATATTTTACTACCGTATTTCAAATAACTTGGACAATTTGTAATGACCCTTTGAACTGTTGCTGTCCCCTAAGGGACCCAAAACTTTTGCCTTAGTAGGGCTGGTGTATGAGAAACCCTTACGTGGTAGTTTCTCTCATCTGTATCCACACCAACCTTGTGAGTGAAATACGAATTATTCAGGGTAAGAATAGGTTCTTTCTGATCGTCTGTCCAGGCTATGAACTTAAATCTGCCTTTGTACCTGATAATTCCATTCTGATCTTTATATAATTGAAGTGCACGAGGCAAGCTAGTTTCTATACCCTTCATTTCATTTGGAAAATCTTCGAAAAGTTTCGGTATCAACGTTATGGTCTACTCTCATAGGATCCATCCTATCTATATCTGATTTGAGCGTATTATCTGAGGATGTATTCGAAAGACCCTCCCCGGCCAAAGAGGCTTGAGTATATGACTCTCATTTGAACTATCATTAACCCTATCAGCCTTAGGCCACTGGGCTGAATCTTCTGACAGAAATTCTGGACCCTTGATCCATTTAATATAGGAATCTATACGTTCCGATCTAGTGCCTACGTCTGATGGATTGAGTTTTGAGGGTATATATCTAACCTATAGGGACCTATTCTGTTTGATTTCATTGATTCTGTGGGAGACAAACGAGAGGAGCAGCCAGCTTAAAAAATTTGACTATCGGTCCAACGGACTTGTGAATTGATTTTTCAACGTAAAATTTTTTATCACGTACTTTAACAAACTGTAGCCAGTCAGTGCACTCCACAGTTCTAATCTCGGAATTTTTTAACTTCTTTTGGTTCTTTAGAGGTACCAATGTACTGTCCAATAACCAAATCGACAATATTATTTGTGCCCAAAGAACTGCGCAAATAAATTACCGCTATGCATAACTTTGAAAAAAAAAATCTGGGAGTATCATTGGGATTGCGAAATCATAAGATTCAAACACCGAAGCAACTGTTCTGAGTACATCCCATTTTGTATAAATGGAGGCTACTTGACTGCTGTTAAGGTTAGATTTCAAATATAACTAGTCATGATTTGTGTCCCATACCAAACCTAACACTTTTAACTGTGTCTGAGCCTCGGCCAAAGATTTCTTTGGTAATTTTAAGACTAGCTCATTTGAATTAAAATTCTACTCGTGTAAATCCACGGATAAACTATCAAACGTTTGTTTAGTTGTGCTAAATAAGTTCAATGGTTATCCACGTAAATGTTTTCCGCTATTTGTCACATGAGAAGGTTATTTGACTTATTCCTATGAAACCTGATCGTTTCATTTGGCAAAAATGGTCTGGACATGTCACTGAACAAAACCCGATTGAACTTCAAAATATCTTTATCTCGCTTTTGAAGGACTAACTGCAAGAATGCCCTTTTATTTCTATGACTATCCATAATCCTGTAAGGCCCTTTAACATTAACAGTCCATGATATAGGTCCTCTTTTAGGCTTCAGCTCACTTTATTTAATTTAGCTGAAGCGTCATAAGCAACACAGAGCTGTTTCAGTGTATCCTTTCAGTGGACACAACAGTGAGGAAGATAGTTCAATGTGTGCGCCTGAAGAACAGTAGGATGCTATTTTCTACTGGTTCCTGAATTACCTGATCATATTATGCTTCAATTTCATCGCTACTTAATCGTTTCAGTAAATTATTTAAACGGCCCCATGTTAGCCCTAGATTGTTAGAAAGATCTGAAAGAATTTCTGTCCAAGGCAATTGATTGAAGTATCTTATTTTTGAATTGAATAGTTCCGTCAAACTGTTTAATTACTTCCTCGTTATTGTGGACTTAGGTCTAAGTCCAAAATCCTTTTAACATCATCTATTCAGCGGGAGATTGGGTTTATTGAGTTTGTTGTCAAACCGCACATTAACTGAAATTGAGTTAATACTGACAGTTGATCTGATTAATCGACAATTTCATTGTATTGGATAGAAGCTTCACTATCGCATTTGACACAAGCTTCACTAGACAATACAGCATTTTAAAGTCGACATCTCCTGAGGATGCTCCGGTGTCGGGGCGAAACGTGCGTCGAGAGTAGTGTAAAAGTCTTGTGTGGTGGTGCATGTGAGTGGTGGTGGCATTGCTTGCTTGGGAACTTGGCTTTTTTGCTTGGCTGGGTAGGTGAGTGGTGCTTAGCTTTTAATTGCATGTTTGACCATACAGATTTTTTCTGTTGGCGGATTATAGCAAAATAATTCTAACCTTTTCTTGCTAATTTCATTGTAGTTTACCGACCATATACAGCCAAAATCTGAATTTACTAGGAGAAGATCCCACGTGACCGAAACCTTTTTATGCAACATACACGAGTAGTAATAGTCGTTACCTAGCAAGATATCTACCTTGTCACCACAAGAGCCATCATCTGCCATCGTCATCAAATTTAGTTAACTAGTTGTTCGCCCCGAACTGAGACCTCGCGGTAACGGTATCCCATGATTATTCATTCAATCGATACATGATAACCAAAACTGACATTATTATTATGCCCGTTTTCACCAAACATACCTAAATCATCCCCTAAGTAGGAGTCTCTTAACGTAGGTAGCTCCTAAATACAATCCTAAGTCCTAACATCCGTCCCAATATCCTTTTAGGTGTCCCGTACAGGATCGTGATAAATAAGTTGACAGAAAACATCAATCACCTAACTTATAGGTAGCCCGTAAAGGTTAGGGAACGTTAGTGAAAACATTGAATTATTATGTAGGTACTAACGAGTGAAACCGGGTTACGGGCATCTGTACAAATCGTCATCTATCGACGCGAATAGAAAATATACAATATTTAACTAAAATTTAACTAAAAAATAATTTTAATTGAATAATATGGTACAAAAAAAATTACAATACAATTATTGTATTATAATAAGTAACTAAATAATAATGGTCGACGCAAAACTGTTTTTGGGATAGGTCGTTAGTCGTAACTCGTAGTTCCATGGGAATAGTTACTGACTGCGCCATCTATTAGCATTATTGTGAAGCTATGTTGATGCTATATGAATTACTGATGTACATTAAAAATTAAATAATCTCGTTTCTTTATAATATTCATATAATTTTAGTATTTGTTGTTCAAGTACAGGATATAAGTGACCTAAAAACATAAAATCAGTTTGAAAATCCATAGCGGATTTTCTTAGGGAGCGTCTTCAAGCGAGCGTATAAAATCGCCACTTTGAAAGCCCCCCATTTCGTCAATTTTAAGGGAAAAATTAAAAAAAAAATATTTTTGTACTCAGTTCAAAATTATCTTTAAAATGATACGTAACAATTTTATGTAACGCGATATTTTTTTTTTTACTTCGCATTCGCTTCTATGAGAGCCCCCCTGAAATAAAGATTTTTATAACTTTTTAAGCCATTTTCGGCTGGAGGCCATCGGTTTACATATTATATCTAAATTTGAAGTAATTACGTTCAGTAATTCAAAAGTTATAAGGCTCTGACAGACGGACGGACGGACGGACGGACGGACGGACTAGTGCAAATCGCTCTAGTTAACTCAAAGACCTTCGCTTCGCTCGGTCGAATATTATTTCGCACAGCGGACGGAACGCAACAAACAGGTGTACGTATACCATGTGTTATATGTGGTACTACGTTTGCATGTATACGACGCGTAATGCACATACTAGTCATGTTCTCGAAATTAACTACTGGACTTTCAATCTGATTTGGCGATTATGATCCCAATAAATATTGATAAAATTTGTTCTTTCTCCTTTTTTGACAACGGTTCAGTTAATAAGCGAAAAATTTGGTTTTTTTTTTAACGACCGCTAACTGCCACAATACAATAAAATTGTACATATTACTTGATGCGGTCTGGTTACCAAATAAAATTAACAATGCAAGTCTTGACTGAGTAATATACTGCATACCTCAGATTTAATGTGTAGATTCTTCATTTGAACTGATTTAATCGCGTTCGAAAATTCAGAGATAATGCCCGGCTATGAACACCGAATTTAGCATAGCTTGAACTTACGCTTAGAACGGCAATAACAAGCTCTGTTCTGTAATTTTTGTTCAGATAACTGTAACAGCGGTTCTCTTACTGTGATTTCCTATCCCGTATCGTTGTATAAAGTGTACCTTCATCATTAAATTGATTATGTTTACAAAATACACACCTACTTTTACTTATTTTTCTAGATGGTTCACCATTCTTGTCGAAGATTCGGATGGCCTCTTTTGGGTTGGTAATATCGATTTGTTAAACTGCTTATGATGAAATTAGGTTTATTTTTCCGGGGAATAAATCTACGCTGAGATTTACCTTTGATTGATTCAGACCTCACATAAAACAAACCCAAGGTAGGACTATCGATTTGGTTTCCCTGTTTGTAGAGTCTAAATTCGTCTGTTTTTTCCATCTATTCAATGTTTCCCTAGCTAATATTTTAGGTTATAAATATTTCCTAATATTATCGATGGAATCATCTTCATCAAGGGTTTTCTTTCTGACTTCATAAATAAGATTTTCAGAAAAACTTTTCCATAATTGACCCTGAAGGTCATGGTTAACATCTTCCCTAGTGAGTTGAGCACTCTAAAGTGCTTCTAAATTTCATTAAAACGTCAGTCTTACAGCCGTACAGTCGTAGACGTACAGTCTTTGATTTGATTTGAGATGACCGGTTCGATCCTATACCAACATCACCACATAATGAACATCCATTATAGCGGCAGGTTTACCGTACCTTTCCTTTAAAGGACTAACTACGATTTGATAGTTTTTGCTCGTGGTATCCAATCCTTCAATTGCTTGCTTAACCTCCCCTTAAGATCCGATTGAAGGTATATTAATTTGTCAACGTCACTAATATTTTTGCTATGTACGAGTACATTTGGCGAAAACTGGTATTATTTAAGAGCACTGATCAATTTACTGAGTTCTATTCTTGGCAATTTACTGGTGATTTTAATTTGCCACTGCTGGTAGAGCTTGTGTCTTGGTATCTATCATTTTGTCCAACTTTAATCTATGTTTCCGAGACTAAATCTTCCGCCTGAAACTCAATAGTGGTATAATGACTGATTACCTCAGCGCTAAGTTCCGGTATTGATTTGCAACAACTTTGAATTTCAGACACAAACCTAGCATTAGTACCTTTAAGCTTAGACCCGACCAAATCTAATTCATTGATGTCGACCGCATCATTTGATAATCCTTTGTAAGTTCACACTGAGCTGATTCATATATGATAATACGGATTCTTAAATTTGTTGGAAACGGGTTCGGATGACGTCTTTCATATTGATTTTGTACAGTACCTACTAATACTCGAGAACCTCTATTTCGATCCACTCAAGACCCAACATCTCAAACATAATTAAACATCTGGTAATAATAACCTTGGACGTGGGTAAAACAATCACTACCTAATGTGATTTTATCAACAGGTAAGTATATTAGTTCCACCAATACGCATTGGGCCAGCGCGGCGGACCACTGCCTACAACCCCTCTCCGAGAGGAGACCCGCGCCCAGCAGCGAGCCGCTGATGGGCTGCTAATGATGATGATGATGAAGTATATTGAAATCTATAGTAACTCTGAATTAAATTCGAATATACGAAATTGTACGCGGTGAATGTAATTAGTTCCCATTCATAGCACGTAACTAATAAAATTCAACTATTGGTACTATTTCCATAAAATAATATAAATGGAGTTCATAATGACAGTAGTATTTAACTGATCAGTACTCTGTTAATTTGTCAAATAACTATTCACATACTTCGCCTCCAATGGATACATTAAATACAATGAATAGGGTAGACACCATCTATGCATACACTAATACTGATTAGAAAAATCAATTGATTGCTAATTATTAATGTTTATCATTGTTCATGTTGATTGCCAATCATTGTGCATATTGAATGGAAAATAAATGAATAAAATATCTGACATATCGAACCCCGTGAAAGGTTCTGCATAAGTCTCTTCATGATTTCGTATAACAAGATCTCATTTGGCTGCACTTAACCGCCTATCGAGACTCATTGTAAAATGAGTCGCGACTACCGACGGAACAAAATAAATAAATAAAAAAAACAACCTATTGTGTATCATTAGTGAAGTTGTTATTAAATTTAGTTTTAAATAATTATCACTATTTTATTCATTACCGTACAAATTGCTATACGAAAACTATTCATATAAATATTGGATCCATTTCGAAATAACTGATGGCTGATGCATGTTTTCAAACTTTACGAACACAAACATCTATATTGTTATGAAAGTACGGAACCCTAAAATAATCGTACCGTGCAATCTTGTGATTAACTCTGTGAATATCTACGGCAAAGTGCCCTTGATGCAATGAACTTAAGAAACTGATTCATTTAACTCTTTGACACCAGTACAATTTTCTGCCTACCTACAATTTTGTATAAAAAATCTCGAATGTTCTTTCGTATTCAAATCAAATTTCGTAGGCAAATTCGATCCCAGCACCTCCACCATGTCGCCAATAGCCTACACATTAGGCATATAGCGAATGTCTGAGTTGAATAATACACGTCACACGATAAATAGTTATGCAATTACCTGGGTACTAAACACGCGTAATCCAAAAATCAAATATTTCATATTAGTAACTGATTACTTGTTCATATTAGTAACTGATTACTTGATCGTGGGGAAGGCTTCCCCATTAACCTGATTGTGGGGGGAAACCCCCGGTGGCCTCCACCTCCCCATAATAGCCACCCCATGCCTCGCATGATAACTAGCACTGATATCTGCTAAATAATCTGATATACCCTGCATACTCGCCGACCGGCAGCTGTGGGCTGCCGGGTTTATAATATCTGATAACAACCGCGGGTCTTCATATGCAAGCCAACTACGTTGGATTCTGGTACACTGTTAAGAGACAACCTGTCCACTGCCGACCGACTGTCGTCGGATTTATAATAATTGATAAAACACCGGGTACGTGGACAGACCAACCAACGTTGGATTTCTGATAAACTGATAAGATATAACCTGCCCACTGGCGACCGACTGCCGTCAGATTTATAATAACTGAGTAAACACGTGGACCAATCGACTAGCATTATATTTCTGATACCTGTCTGTCTCGGTCTGCCTTACCCTTGCAAGGCAGCCCGAGAATCGGATTACAGCTAGAAATGCACACGTAATAAAGAAGACACAGTTCAACGATACACAATAAAAACAATAAAGTTGAATGCACAGTGAAAAGGAAAAAATACGTCTCACCAAGGCTGCCCTGCTAGCTCGTGTCTGCTTCATCACTTATCACTACTCACTATGTCCGCTCGCTACTGCGGCGTAATTGTAACTAACTTGAGGGCATCCCGATGTCGCTTTTATATAGCGCGGCCGTGCTGCCCGTGATTTCCCCGATTCTGAGAACCAGGTTCACGGTGCACCTGTGACCTACTTAGCTTCTCGATTCTAGGAAGTCAATCTATCTGATTTGTAGAACTCAGTCCCTGCACGCCTGTGACCTACTTAGCGTATATATTCGTAGAAACCATCAGCCGTTGCTGGGCGCTTATTGTGTGGGCGTATTCCTGGAATTTCGTCTGGCCCGCGACGCCTGCTACTAAGTGCTATGGCTGTTGCTATGCGTGTCTACCCGCATATCGATATCTTTGCATTCGGCTCTTACGACATTCACATCTACCCACAATATTTCGCATTCGCGACATATGTCACTAAGTATACATATAACATCGCATGCCGTGGCGAGGCGTCGCCACGCGAGAAATCTGTTTTACGTGCCGCTATAGATGTTTCACATCAAAAATTAAATTAAAATATTTCCATGGGTACATGGAAATATTTTAATTTAACTCGCATTTGGCCGATTTTTTAAAGGAAAGTTTTAATTATTGTTATTATTAACTTGATTTGGGACGTAGGTTCTTTGTAGAGGGTAGGTGTCAGCTAAGAATGATATTTTTTAGAAAATCTCCTCCTAATTGCGTGAAATGGAGGTTGGAAAGTTATATGAAAGTCCTATGTTTTTAAAGTTTGGGGTTTGAAAATCGGGATTTAGGTAACTAGCTTTAAATTATAAAAACCTGTACAGGTTATTTTGAAAAATCCCCTTTATGGGTGGTAAAATAGGGGATGAAATTTGAATGGAAAAGCTTTGATGATTTTTATTTTTATTTAAAATTTGGTAGGTAGGTTCTTTCTATGGTGTAGACATCAGTAAGGAAAAGGTTTGTGAAAAACCATCCTAAAAGGGTCGAAATGAGGATAGGAAGGATATGAAAATCCTATGTTTTTTAAGTCAAAGACATGAAAAACGGTTTTTCGTGAACTTTCGGAAACTTTGTAAGTAGATTTAAATTATAAAAATATACTCTATAAGTTATTTTAGAAAATCATCTCTTGAGTGTGGTAAAATAGAGCACGAAATTTTAAATAATAAAAAAAAAATTAAGTGGCACTCGGGGACTGCCGCGGTAAAGCTATTGCATAGCATTTTTTATCTACTTATGCAATTATAATATTTATGCAATTTTTTTTTTCATAATAAAAATTATGCAAAAAAATAATTAAAAAACACCTACTACCTACCTACCTACCCTATTCGGTTTCTACACGCTATCGTCCCGGAACGCTAAATCGCTTGGCGGCACGTCTTTGACAGTACGCTCACCTCACTTACGCATATGGACGATTTAGTTGTTTTTGGTACTTTGTTAACACTTTATTACGATCTTTGAGCATCAAGTATTTTAATAGGATGTCGTAAGTAGTTGGATTTAGACTTTAACGCGAAACACTGTGCAAACTGTTTCAAAAGTCCGTTAGGGCACCGTTACTCGTTGACGTTTTAGTATGTAGGTAAATGTCAAGTTCGAGTGATCCTTTTAATCTTTCTTTTTCACTATTTCTTTGCGTTGTTCGTCTTGCTAACACTTTCACTGGTGGGATTTTGTATTAAACTACGATTGGTATCGTAAAGAAACAGTCTGCTTGCGATTTCAAAATTTTTTAATTTCACTGTAAATACGGACCTAGTTTACAACTCAAGCAGTGTTGCCATGTGTGGTAAAATAGAGGACGAAATTTTAAATAATAAAAAAAAATTAAGTGGCACTCGGGGACTGCCGCGGCAAAGCTATTGCATAGCATTTTTTATCTACTTATGCAATTATAATATTTATGCAATTTTTTTTTTCATAATAAAAATTATGCAAAAAAATAATTAAAAAACAAACAAACAAGAAAAACGCACTGTCATTACTTCGCGAGTGAGATTCGAACCTGCGACATCGTACACCATACGGTAAAGAAAGCGGCCTCTCGCCCACTGCGCCAAACAGAGCTACTTGCGAACCTCTAAAATGTTGAACGCTTACTGAACAACGGTGTTAGGTTTATTTTCGTTACGGAATTTCTTGATTCGGTCGCCGCGCTCAAACTATTTGTCCTAGTTCAAAGCCCGCGATAAAAGCTATGCAAAATAAATACATTGAAATTGCGATATCCGTGGATGCGAAGTCGCGGTTTTTACTAGCGGTAGAACTTTATTCGATGGGCTTCTTGCAGCGTGAAAATTTATCTTTTTATATTCTCATAGAATATCAGAAATTCTACGCGGTCGAAGTCGCGAGCGACCGCTAGTATCTATATATATAAAAGAAAGTGGTGTTAGTTACACTATTTATGACTCAAGAACGGATGAACCGATTTGGCTCAAAATTGGTGGAGAGGTAGCTTAGACGGACATAGGATACTTTTTATCCCATTCGACCGCGTTTCCGTCAAGTAAATATAAAACCTGTTATAACAAAAATGCATCTGACATGGAATAAAAAAACGAAAATGACAGTGGAAGAACAAAACGTAAATGACAGCTAAACGTAATTTTGTATTTGCTTAATTATGGTAAAAACAATTATAAAAATTATAGTTTAACGTAATTGATAATATCATCAGTAATATGTTTTCTCTTTGAATCATCATTAACAATGCCGCGAGCACGACGATCAAATGTTTCCTGCTACAAAGCTACGGATTGACGTGATTTATTGGATAGGTATAGTCGAGAACCTGGAGGTAACAAAGATTTCCCGCGGGATTTTATGAACTAAATCCACGCAGACGAAGTCGCGGGCATCAGCTAGTACTTAATAAGTCTATGTTTGTGACACAGGCCTTGGCTCATTCAATGAAATAAACATAAAGGAGATTGGGGAATTCCATAGAGTTTCTGACCCAGGCGAACCGAACCGTGGGTCTCAAGCCCACGTTCACGATTCAAACTAATGCTTGTTCTAGTAAACCAGTCTAACAAAAAAGTTCATCAAAGCCTATCAAATAAAGTTGGGAGAAAAAAAATATTCACTTGTATTGCCATATTGTAACGGTTATTTATAATGTGTACTTGTGAATAATTATATTTTTGATCCCCATCTTCTAAAAATATCGGGCTAACACAGAAAAATAGTCTGAAAAATATTAATTAAAATTAAAAGATTTCTGAATCTGAACGCTTTTATAGAATGCTGGGTCAAAATTCGCCAAACTCCTTTAGTATTGGTAGTCGCTTCGCACACTAATAGATACCGTCGGCGTACTAGTAAATTGCGGCAATTCATAGTACGCCTGAACTGGCGCACCCAGAGCACCGTAAACAACTATTGTTTAACGTCTTCTAACAAAATATAAAATTACATTGCCGCTTAAATGAAGCTACCAGATGCGACTTCATCCGCGTGGATTAAGGTTTTTTCATCCCCGCAGGAACTTTGTAATTTTCAGGGATAAAAAGTAACCTATGTGTTAAACCTGGGAATGAGCTATCTCCATTCCAAATTTCAGCCAAATCGGTTCATTCATTGTGGCGTGATAGAGTGATAAACATCCATCCATTCATGCATTCATCCTCACAAACTTTCGCATTAAAATATTAGGAGTAGGATTGTCTGTAGGAAGGGTGGTATCTAGTAGCGACCCAACCTATTCCTAATAAAGATAATAAATTACAATTATTTTTTACAAGAAATAGGCTTGTAATTGACTGAATCAATGATGGAAACGTCGAACTAATCAATGACGATCTTGTAATAGAATAAAATAAAAAAGCTTTACCATCTATACCTACGCGTTGTGTAAATAAATAAAATTCATAAAAACTTCGTCATTTGTTTTATTATCAGAAAATAGAGCTTCGCACTAGGACGTCCAACAGCACGTACCTACATTAGTCATTAACTAAGCTTTAGTTTTTAATTTACGCTTCAGCGGGGAGTTCTTTGAAGCCGCTGCATCATTGACTGTTGTTCCTTGATTCCTGAGGAAATCGCCGAGTTCTTCCAAACGAGAGGTTACAGCCTCTGATAAAAGATTGTATTCGTAGATCTGTTTGTTGAAGGCGTAGTATTGGACCACGGCACCTTCTAGGGCGATAGCGGTTGGCACCGCGTCAGGTTTGTATCCAAGCCCTGTGTTTTCGCTGGTTCCGTTAGGGAACATGAGGTATACTTCGTTATTAACAAGAACCGGAGCACCATTTTCGAAGATGAACGGAGGTTTAAAAAGGTATACATTTCCTGTGCTTGCTGGGAGACCTGCTATAATCTTAATACCGTCAGCTGTGCGGACGTATGGTTTCTTATTATCGGCATAAAAGTATAAGTTGTTCTCATAATCCAAAACAATTTCCTTAGCATTAACAACATCGGCTAATTTCTCTTTCTTCTCACCGTTATCAGTGACTTTGAATACCTCACGACCCTCGGTCAGAATGTAAATGACGTCTCCAGCAGCTTCCTTTTCGATTGCAATAATGCTGTCAGTGATCGGTCCATATTTGTCAGCGGAGTTTGTCTCGTAATTGTAAA
Source organism: Oeneis ivallda (assembly GCA_029955525.1). Lineage (NCBI taxonomy): Eukaryota > Metazoa > Arthropoda > Insecta > Lepidoptera > Nymphalidae > Oeneis > Oeneis ivallda. The sequence continues at coordinate 13,712,239 of JARPMR010000029.1, read as the reverse complement.
CGTAAAGACCGTCTTTAGCTCCGAAGAAAGCCTTGTTGCTGGTGCTATCTGCTGAAGCAGCAACATCTCTGCCGTTATCTAGAATTTTCTTTGCCTTTCCATCCCTCAAAACGTACAATCCTTGATCCACACGGCTTCCATCCGCCTGGATATCAGCCTCCACAAAGAATAATAATACGTCTAAATCATCCGCTTCTGGTGCAACGTTCAGCGCGTTCAAAGGTACGGTAATCTTTACGATGTCGTGCTCTGCCGTGTATTTAACAAAGTCTTTGATGTAAAAATTCTTTGGTAATTTGGCATTTTTGACAACGTCGTCTTCGTTAGCGACGGGCGTGGCAGCCAATAGACCGACCAGCGCAAAAGCTGTCAAGCATGTCAGTAGTCTCATTTTGAAATCTGAAATGATAAAAATATAGAAAATTAAATGGTAGAATGGGAATGCGAAGGGTGAAGAAAGCTAGCGACCGCAATAAGTGATCGGCTACGTTGATCGATTACAAATTTCTCCAAAACGTTTTTTGCGATTTGTTTTGATTTTCAGATAGCTAAATAAGATTGTAGACTAGACCACTAGTACTGGACCACCGTACTCTTTGAGTATATAACCTATATACTCAAAGACCGTACTAGACCAACAAAATAACCTTACCTATAATTTTTACTGTCGAGAAAAAAAAACAGGCTTCTTATAAATCAAGAAAAATTCTTTTTAGCCGAGTTCAAAAAAGGAGGTTCTCAATTCGTGTTCTATTCGAATCTTTTTTTTTATGTACTTACACCGATTACTCGAAGACAACTAAAGTTCTTCTTCTTCTTTTTCAAGAAAATTTTATAACGCCGATGAAATTGATGGGCGACGTCGCTTTCCGATGACACATGAGCTTCGCACATCGATCGGTTTCATCGTTTTTAGACCCACCTGACTTCAGCAAACGTGTACAAAATAAAATTATTTTTATTACTAGTTGTATTTGAAGTCGGTTTTTTGAAAAGAATCCTACTTCCTACTAATATTATAAATGCGAAAGTTTGTGAGGATGGATGTTTGGATGGATGAATGGATGGATGTGTGTATGTATGTATGTATGTATGTATGTATGTATGTATGTATGTATGTATGTATGTATGTATGTATGTATGTATGTATGTATGTATGTATGTATGTATGTATGTATGTATGTATGTATGTATGTATGTATGTATGTATGTATGTATGTATGTATGTATGTATGTATGTATGTATGTATGTATGTATGTATGTATGTATGTATGTATGTATGTATGTATGCATATACATATTTTTATTTAAAATGTGTAGTTAATAATTAATTTTATTTATATACTAGCTGATGCCCGCGACTTCGTTCGCGTGGATTTAGTTTATAAAATCCCGCGGGAACTCTTTGATTTTCCGGGATGCCTGTCACCCTCCAGGTTCTCAACTATACCTATCCAAAAAATCACGTCAATGCGTAGCTTTGTTGCAGCGTGATTGACGGACAAACCAACAAACAAACACACTTTCGCATTTATAATATTACTCGCGGCATTATTAATGATGATTCAAAGAGAAAACATACTACTGATGATATTATCAATTACGTTTAGCTATCATTTTTATAATTGTCAAATTTTATACCATACTTAACCAAGGACAAAACGTTTAGCTGTCATTTACGTTTTGTTATTCTTCTGTCATTTGCGTTTTGTTATTCCATGTCAGATGTGTTTTTGTTATACCACGTTTTATAGTGACTTGACGGAAACGCGGTTGAACGGGATAAAAAGTATCCTATGTCCGTCTCCTGGTTCTAAGCTACCTCTCCACCAATTTTCAGCCAAATCGGTTCATCCGTTCTTGAGTTATAAATAGTGTAACTAACACCACTTTCTTTTATATATATATGATATGATATGATATATGATATATAGATTATTTTTTATAAATTTAATTAATAATTTATTAAGACTAATTCCTAAATCTCTACGTTTAGATGGGCCGTAACTCTGCAGCATCAGGATTGAAGAGCTAACACCTGAAACTCCATAGTCTGTGCTTGGTAATAACAATATTTAGTCGTAATCGACAGTTATTCTCATCATCATCATCATCATCATTAGCAACCCATCATCGGTTCACTACTGAGCGAGGTCTCCTCTCAGAGAAGGGTTATAGGCCATAGTCCACCACGCTGGCCCAATGCGAATTGGCAGACTTCACACACCTTCAAGAACTATGAAGAACTGTCAGTTGTGCAGGTTTCCTCACGATGTTTTCCTTCACCGTTGAAGCAAGTGATATTTAATTGCTTAAACGCACTTGACTCCGAGAAGTCAGAGGTGCGTACCCGGTATCGAACCTGCGACCCCCCTAATAGGAGACCTCAGTCCTAACCACTAGGCTATCACTGCTTTTTATCACAGTTATTCTAAATGCCCACAATGGAGATGGAAAGTACCAGTGCTTCTCTGATTTCGTGCAAATCGCATTACACTACAAATAAAAATATAACGAATGAAGTTACAAATGAGATTTGCATTGTAAATTAACTCTTGTACATTTAGCTAACTGTGCCCCAAAATTCAAAATTGTAACACAAAAGATTATTTTAAAAATAACAGTTTTGATATTAAAAAATCAGTGTTTCAAACAGGATTGTAAGGAAAAATCAATTTATTTCTTAAAGTCTCCGTTTTTAAGCGAGCTTGAGTTTCTTATCCATCATGTACATCCTGAAGAGTAGTTGTTATAAAAAAATTGTTTGTTGTAATTCAAAAATATCCTTCTGGTGTAGTGCACTCCGTGCCCCCCGCCCCGTGTACAGCGCTAATAATCAGTGCATCTATGCATGTTGCAGACAGTGGCCGCACACTTGTTTTAAACGAAATATTTACGTTCTCACTGTCGAAAACTCTGACAGACGGACGGACGGACAGACGGACGGGCGGAAAAGTGCAAATCGCTCTAGTAAACTCAAAGACCTCGCTTCGCTCGGTCAACAATTCAAAATCGTTATGCAATCGTGGCATTTGAATATAAATATAGCCAGTATCCCGCAGGGACACTCCGAGCATAGCTCTCTCCATCGCCCGCTGAGCGGTCCTGAGCCTACTTATGAGGCCCTTAGTTACGAATCAGAAATGAGGAGATCCGTAGGAGAACCAGAGTCACCGACATAGCTAAGCGAGTCGCGATACTGAAGTGGAAATGGGCGGAGCACATAGTTCGAAGAGCTGATGGTCGTTGGGGTCCCAAGGTGCTGGAGTGGCGACCCCGCACCGGGAAGCGCAGTGTTGGCAGACCCCCCACGAGGTGGACCGACGACATCAAACGAGTCGCAGGGAGCCGCTGGATTCAGGCGGCGCAAGACCGAGGCCTGTGGAAGTCCATGCAAGAGACCTTTGTCCAGCAGTGGACGTCTATCGGTTGATAAAGAAGAAGAAGAAGAAGATAGCCAGTATATCCATTTTAGAGACTAACATGTAACAAAAAAAAAACCAGATGGTAGAAGTTTCCAAGAAAACCAGGAATTCAACAAAAGTAAAAATACTTTCTGATGATTGTTAGTTTACACTGGACAAATACTGCTTTCTATATTATTGCTAAGTCAAATTCTAAAACTGGCTATCAAAATGATTTTGAAAGGTTCATAGTGTCGCCTTTAAAAACAGATGAAGATGAATCAAATAACTACGGGAAATTGACTAAAACGTTAAAAAAATGATGATTACAAAGAAAATAGAGGATTCTTCAAACACTCTGATTCTAGTCTGGACATATTCTAGTGTATATTGTTAATTTATTTTATTAAAACATAGGTTTTATTAGAACTTTTATTAAATATACACATAAATATATTAATTAGGTGACTGTAAAAGAATGAAAATCTTGTTTTGAAGCATTTTGAGTTTCATACTAACGAGTGACTATATTTATTTTCGGTATTTTTTTCGACATTTTGCCCAATTAATCTCGGTATAGTTATTTTACTTTGAAATTTCACTATCCCGATATTCCCCCTTTTTTTTTAATTAAACTAAAAATAATTTTTGATTTGTTTTTATTCCAATGATGTTGGGCCACTATTATACACAACTATTCCAAATTTCATGTCGATAGCTTTAATAGTTACTAAAATAATCGACTGTTACAGACGGACGGACGGACGGAGAAAGTCTCACCATATGGGTTACATTTTTACCATTTTGGTACGGAACCCTAAAAATACTTAATATTATGTTACGAAGTTCTTAAATACGTGCAATACGGGGTGGTTGGTGTCAAATTGTTGTAAATAATTATGTATTTGTAAAATTAGCGTCATCATGAAAATATCTGATAAAACAAGCACTACACGTTATTTTACAGTAAAATATTTTTTTTGTTGGTCACTCTATTCTTATTTTGAACTTTTTGAAAATTATTTCCTACTTTTTAGTTCGCTTATCTACAAAAGCTTTTTTTTTATTTTTTGAAACTATTATTTATTTACCTTTTGAGGTACGGAACCCTAAAAATACCGGCCGAATTGAGAACCTTCTCCTTTTTAATAGATATAATATGTATATATAAAATAAGCACTGTAGGCAAAATCTAATAAATTAGTAATTTTGGACTCACCAGTCGGATCTTCTTCCCCGAATGAGATTCGTTGATGCTGGGTCCAGAATAAATAGTCGGGCAAATTTGTTTATCCATCTTCTGAGTAACTTTATCACCTTTATCACTTTTTATGGTGACAATATTGTAGAGTTGATAATACAGGATTGGTGTAAATTATTAGCTGGTGCCCACGAGTTCAGCCGCGGCCCTGAGAACGGGGAAGGGCCCTAGTTTTGCGCAAAGGATCAGCCTGGCTGTCCAACGCGGTAATGCAGCCAGTATTCTTGCCACCATTTCACGCGGGAATGATTTGTATAGTAATAAGTTGCTAGTTCTCGATGGTTTATTTCATCAAATGTGATGAATTGATGTTGTACTGAGCAGTTAATTTTGCATTGTCTCACATTTTTGTTGTAGGTAATTTAAGTGTCTACTAATATTTTTACCCACTATTGCACGTCATTCATGGCAATACACTATGTTTATAATATTGTAACACCATTTATACGAGTATTTTTGCAATAAATAAACAATAGACAATAATCGATCCTGGACTATCTCGTTTATCATACCAAAGCATGGTTACTGACTAATCATACGAATGCTAATAATGTTCTCCTTAATAAAAAAAAAATATAAGATAAATAGTATTATCTATAATAATACTGGAATATGCTTATAATAATACTGGAACTGGATGAATTCTGGACATTAATTAATTTGAGAATTTTAATTGGACGACGCGTTACTATGGAGACTCAGCCCAAAACAATTTTTTTTTTGTCTCTTTATCAGTCTGTATGCCCGCGCATGATGCGAAGATTACTAAACATATTTGGATGAAATTGAATACAGTGGTAGCTGATATTCCGGTTCGACATATAGGACAGTTTTTATCCTAACAAACAATAAGGTTCCTCCGGGATAGGGGATGAAAGTTTATATCGGTTTTACTTGATAACTCTGTCAAATTTAAACCGATTTTAATAACTCTTTTTTAGGGTTCCGTACCCAAAGGGTGCCAACGGGACCCTATTACTAAGCCTCCGCTGTCCGTCCGTCCGTCTGTCAGCGGGCTGTATCTCGTAAACAGTAATAGATAGACAGTTGAAATTTTCACATATTATGTATTTCTATTGCCGCTATAACAACAAATAATAAAAATAAAATAAAATTAAAAGATAAAGGGGGCTCCCATACATGGAAAAGGAGTCGAAATAAAATTTTCTTTTTTTACCCTGGCATGTGGGGTGTCATTGTCTAGACCTCATTAAGTGGAGTTCAAATATATATATTTTTATTTTTTAGCTACAAAAATAAAGAAATGGGGGGCCGTCCAAGTTGTCGGTTTTAGACCAATTTTGTTAGGGGGTCTATCTGAAAAACTAAACTAGTTAGGAATTTGAAATTTTGGTATACTAGTGGTTCGCCCCGAACTGAGACCTCGCGGTAACGGTATCCCATGATTATTCATTCAATCGATACATGATAACCAAAACTGACATTATTATTATGCCCGTTTTCACCAAACATACCTAAATCATCCCCTAAGTAGGAGTCTCTTAACGTAGGTAGCTCCTAAATACAATCCTAAGTCCTAACATCCGTCCCAATATCCTTTTAGGTGTCCCGTACAGGATCGTGATAAATAAGTTGACAGAAAACATCAATCACCTAACTTATAGGTAGCCCGTAAAGGTTAGGGAACGTTAGTGAAAATATTGAATTATTTATCAAACATTGAATTTAACTCGTAGTTCCATGGGAATAGTTACTGACTGCGCCATCTATTAGCATTATTGTGAAGCTATGTTGATGCTATATGAATTACTGACGCCCATTAAAAATTAAATAATCTCGTTTCTTTATAATATTCATATAATTTTAGTATTTGTTGTTCAAGTACAGGATATAAGTGACCTAAAAACATAAAATCAGTTTGAAAATCCATAGCGGATTTTTCTAGAGAGCGTCTTCAAGCGAGCGTATAAAATCGCCACTTTGAAAGCCCCCCATTTCGTCAATTTTAAGGGAAAAATTAAAAAAAAAATATTTTTGTACTCAGTTCAAAATTATCTTTAAAATGATACGTAACAATTTTATGTAACGCGATTTTTTTTTTTTTACTTCGCATTCGCTTCTATGAGAGCCCCCCTGAAATAAAGATTTTTATAACTTTTTAAGCCATTTTCGGCTGGAGGCCATCGGTTTACATATTATATCTAAATTTGAAGTAATTACGTTCAGTAATTCAAAAGTTATAAGGCTCTGACAGACGGACGGACGGACGGACGGACGGACGGACAAGTGCAAATCGCCCTAGTTAACTCAAAGACCTTCGCTTCGCTCGGTCGATTATGTAGTATATAGTGTATTTAAACAAAAAATACTAAAAACACCGATTTATAATGCGGTTTGTAAGTTGTGACCAAAACAAACGAGCATTTTTCCTCCTATGCTAATTTGGTACTTTATAAGAACTAAGATATCTAAATATGTATCTAATTAAAAAAAATGATTTGGTCATATGTACGGAACCCTAAAAGAGCGAGGCCCGACTCGCACTTGGCCGATTTTTATTTAAAAGCGTATAATATTTGGCATTTTTAGGGTTCCGTAGTAGAAAAGGAACCCTTATAGTTTCGCCATGTCCGTCCGTCTGTCCGTCCGCCCGTCCGCGGTTTAGCTCAGAGACTATTTGTACTAGAAATCTGTAATTTGACAAGGGTATAAATATCAATCACGCCGACAAAGTGGTGAAATAAAATTGTGAAAAAAAATTTTTTTTAGACTACCTCCTCTATATGTAAGGTGGGAATGAATTTTTTTGTCTCGTATATCCCATCGTTGAATAGGTCTTTCATAAATATTGTGGGTGTGGGAGCACCATTTTTCAATTCAGGGATCCGTTTGTGAAATATGTTATTTTAAAGTGCTAAATTTTATTAGAGTCAAGTGTCCCCCCCCCTGCCAGCTAAATGGTTGTATAAAGAATGCAAGAAAAAATTTACAGCTGAAGTATATATAATGAATTTTAAAGGATAACTATCACGGCTAAGTAGGATTCATTAGTTAAAGACTTATATATCTGTTTTTTCTAAGTGAGGTATTTCACGTAGTGTAAGTTGCATAAATTTTGTAGTATATTATAGTATTTAAACCATGGAACTCAAAATGTATTCAATATTCATAAATAAAATAAAAGCACTATCCTAGGTCAGAAATAATATTTCAGACTTTCAACTACGGAACCCTACACTGCGCGTGGCACGACACGCACTTGGCCGGTTTTTTGTCTAATTTTCATGAGGATCTGATCAATATTTTCGAGGATAGGGGACATGACTCTTTCCGGATAGCAGCAAGTCGCTCGCATAAGAGGCATAGATCGAATACATGCATACTATAGTATAATGTGGGATTTTCAACCATAGGCATAATATAATAAATAAATGGCCCCAAATGTTTGAGCTATCGTGTTTGTTTTGTAGCCTACCCGTGCGAAGCCGGGGCGGGTCGACTAGTATACCTTGTATAATTTTTAAATGATAACCTAGCTATACTAATGTAAACAATATCATTACCTAACGTTACTTTGAGTAAATTATCTTTTCTGACTAAAACTGATGGCCTGGCCTAAGGAGTTGTTTCAAATATATAATATGGAGCCTGGGCCAGGTATTTGTGCAGTCTTTCAAAATGTTCGGGGTCATGAAATATTCTTTTTTCTTTATTTCTTGGGAAAAGGTAATTTTTACGAGGTACAATGCGAAATTAATTTGCAAAATAAAAGCGCGACAACATGGCGTCCTTTTTGACATGACACGTACGGACCTACCTACACGAGTCATGATGACATCTTCATTATATAAAAGAAAGTGGTGTTAGTTACACTATTTATAACTCAAGAACGGATGAACCGATTTGGCTGAAAATTGGTGGAGAGGTAGCTTAGAACCAGGAGACGGACATAGGATACTTTTTATCCCGTTCGACCGCGTTTCCGTCAATTCACTATAAAAAGTGGTATAACAAAAATGCATCTGACATGGAATAACAAAACGCAAATGACAGTGGAATAACAAAACGTAAATGACAGCTAAACGTAATTTAGTCTTTGGTTAAGTATGGTAAAACATTTGACAATTATTAAAAGTGTGATAATAAAGCATTACTGATATTATAAATGCGAAAGTGTGTTTGTTTGTTGGTTTGTCCTTCAATCACGTCGCAACAGAACAGCGGATTGATGCGATTTTTTGCATGGGTATAGTAATGGATGTAGTAGTGGTTCCTCAGACCGGGAGAGCTACTTTTTATCTCGGATAATGAAAGTTCCCGCGGGATTTTTAAAAACTAAATCCATGCGGACGAAGTCGCGGACATCAGCTAGTTTGACATAAAACTAACCACAAAATCTATCAACACCAAACAGTTGACATCTGACAATAATTGAAATGACATTAAGATGACGTAATGTCATTATTAAAGTGAAACTTTTATTACATCGTCTCAAAATTTTTCGTCTGTGTGTTGCATGTCGCGTGACGGTGACGTCAGAGCAGCCAAGGCCAATATGGCGGCGCCTATAGTTCGCAGCAGCTGACCGTGTAGTGTATAGACTTTAATGTGAAAAAAAGTTTCACTTTTACCGTGGTTTCATAAAACCACACAATCCTTTTTTTTACAAACATAGGCTACAAAACATGGAACTAGGAATTACGACTACGCAAAAGCAGATGGATGCACTCCGAGTGTTGCTATTCCACAGATGTACCCAATTATCAATTTTATATTTGTACATCATTAGTATTCACTGTAAAACTGCAAGAAAATCATATCTTATTTTAATTTCTATGATTTTATACTATATTTTGGTATAGCACACAAGTACCTGGCCAAAGATGAAACAGCCCCTGTGAAAGGTTACTTACTGTTAAGTAAAAAATATTAAAAAAAAAAATTAAGTGGCACTCAGGGACTGCCACGGTAAAGTTATTGCATAGCATTTTTTATCAACTTATGCAATTATAATATTTATGCAATATTTTTTTTGCATAATAAAAATTATGCAAAAAATAATTAAAAAACAAACAAACATGAAAAGCGCACTGTCACTACTTCGCGAGTGAGATTCGAACCTGCGACATCATACACCATACGGTAAAGAAAGTGATTGCTCGCCCACTGCGCCAAACGGAGCTACTTGTGATACTCTAAAATGTTGAACGCTTACTCAACGACGGTGTTAGGTTTATTTTCGTTACGAAATTTCTTGATTCAGTCTCCTCTCAGAGAAGGGTTATAGGTCATAGTTCACCACGTTGGCCCAATGCGTATTGGCGGACTTCACACACCTTTGAGAACATTATGGAGAGTTCTCTCAGGCGTGCAGGTTTTCCTTCGCCGTTGAATCATGTGATATAACACACAATTGTTTATACCTGCTTGCCCGGTAATAGGGAACAGAAAAAGGTAGGCAATAAATACAACATTTGCATGTACCTTATGATACATAATTTTAATTTCTCTTAAGTTCATTCGGTAAACAAGATAGTGAAACATGGACAAAAAATTTAATCATAGTTTTTTTTATTAAAAATAGCCTTGAACATATTATAATAAGCAAGACAAATACGATTTGTTTTTTATAGATAATATTCGATAAAAATACTTTTCATCTGGTAAACAGATGGCTGAAGGACGACCTCTCTTCGGATCTCAGACTAAAGTCGGATTTTTAATTAGACGATACCAACTGACAGTTGCTAATGTCACTTTGTAAAATAATGTTGCCATATTTATTGTAATAGTGATGTTCTAGTTCAATAGGTAGTGATAGCTGTAGTACTGTACTATTACATTTCATTTTATAAATCTCATAAGATCACATAATATGTAATAGAAATAGTAATAAAAGTCACCTTTTTAAAGCTGTAATAAAGAAAGCACGAATAGAAATATTTAAGATCTATTTTTAGTACTAAAAGTTGTTTTATTTCCTCAGTATAGGCAGACAAAGACAAGATCAGATTTTCGATAAGATCATAATTGCTATTCAATAGTACATTGTTCAACGAGGGGTGAAAGTGACCGATTACACCCGAGTAAGGAATCGCACTTTCTCCCGAGTGATACATAGTGCTTTATACTACACCTACGAGGAAAATAACAGACATTTTTTAATTAAAGTTTATATTGAAATTCGTACAATCATTAAAACTGAAGGTGATGTTTTTGTTCGACAAATTAATGGTTTTAGACGTCTGAGACAAAACAGCTGACGAGATAAATGCCTGTGCTGGTGGCACAGCGCTTGTGGAAGGCTGTGGTTCCAAAGGTCAACTGCTTGTCTAGTTGCCACTGGTGGCTTCGTAGATGGATGAGTAGATGAATGTTAGTTAAAAGAGTACAACATTTTCAGAAAAAGATGGTGCATTTTTCTCGTTTTTCCATTGTACAAAATCTTCGTAATCTTTGTTGTATCTATTTTTGGATTTTTCGGGCAAAAGATTTGCAATCGCTGCTTCAGCAAATAATTTTTAATTCTGGCGGCGTCATCAAAATAACTTCACTGTCACTACTAAATTTTATAAATTCAATATTATGATAAAACAAAGGAAAGAATTTTTTTAATTTTTTTAAATGCAAAGAAAATGCAAGCGGCCAGCAACAATTTGTTTTTTTGACAATCATTTTTTGGTACACAAACACAAAGAAAATAGCGCGAACAATTTTGTAGGTTGTTGTTGTTTTTCATTAGCCCTCTTGAGGACAGGCAAAGATCCATGACCTATTCAGCCTAATAGAATCTGTAACCGCGTATTCCTACTTATAAAACAAACTCGTCTTTATGATATTCTTCTATATTTAATTATATTAATTAAAAATTGAAATGAAAATGAAATAAATACACTAATATACAAAATAAATAACATAAGGGTACAACAACAACATAAGGGTGGCGGCTATAAAACTATTAGAAGCGATACCAGCACATGCCAGGCAACCATGTTGTAGAGGATAATATTATGATGATATGATATTTATTTATTATTTTATTATTTATCATTTAGTTCCTATTTTTTATATTTTTAGTTCGTTATTTAATTTATTAGGTACGTACTATGAAAATAATGAGTCTTATTTGTTGAAACAGATTTCTATTTTTTTTATCATTTTTTAAGTATTGGTATTACTGAACTGATTTTATCAAAAATTAAAAAAAAAACCACGTGTGTAATGGATTTTCATACAACTTTTCAGCCCGCTAAAGCACGTAAGTAATGAAATTTCATACATTTTTTCAGCCCGCAGATTTGTCTCCACGTAAAGACGTATTTTCTTTCTCGCTCTTTTCCGATATGACGCAAATCAGAAGGTACTTTCCGAGCAGGTGTAGTATAAAATATTTTTGTATCAATTATAATAAACACAATTTGAGAATTTTCTTAGTAAATAAAAAAATAAGTGTTTTGGTACACGACGTAATGAGTAAGTGATTGATGTGGTTCCTTTAGTCACAACTCACAACACTATTTTATTTTCATCAAACACTGACAACACAGTAAACGTCAGTTGACTTCGTCTAATTAAAAATCCGACTTTATGTTTGGTTAGTATTTTTCGCGTGTATACGATGAGTAGAAGGAAAAGGTTTTGCACAGCGCAGACTATTAATTTTATTAAATAGGTACTATAATTAATGACTGTCCGTCTGTCTGTCTGTCCGGGCATCACGCAAAAACTACTGAACGGAATTGTATGAAGTTTTGGTATAGTAGTAGGTGATACTCCGGATCAACTTATAGGATAGTTCTTATCCTGATAAACAATAAGGTTCTTCCAGGATAGGGGATGAAAATGTTTATCGGTTTTACTTCATAATTCCATCTTTGAACCGATTTTAATCATTCTTTTTTAATTTAAAAGTGAATAATATCAGGCATAGTTTGTCTAATTTTGATGAAGATCTGATAAATATTATAGGAGAAAGAGGACATCATAATGCTTCACGGATAGCAGCAAAAGTCACTCACATAAAGGACAATGATCGAATACAGGCATTCCATATTTATATGAGGGTTTTAGCCATAGACATAGACTTAATCATTAACCTCTAGCCCCTATGCCCCTAAATGATTATACCATTGTGTTTGTTTTGTAGGCTACTAGGTCCACTAGTTTATTAATGTGATTATATTAGATTTTACTGTTGTAGCGGACTGTTGTGTTTGATGTGCTGACCGAGCATTTTGTCGATCGAGTTTATTAAACGTTTTGAACTGGCTACGAGTCAGTTGTACCTTACCGGCCGCACACTTCACACTGTTCCACTGTAGGGTTTAGTAATTTTGTAATTTAATATTAATGTGCAATTGATTAAATATTTAAAGTCACGGAGTAACTTCTTTTAACAAGCCCTATAACCTTGATAGAGAACACGGCGCTACATACGGAGTAGTAGAGAGATTCCCACATTGGTGACCACCGCGTCGGACTATCAAGGTTACACGTGTAAATAAATTTGCGTCGTTGCGTTTTTAAGGCGGTCGGTTCTACGAAAAGGGCAACTCAACGCAAGTGGACAGTGTTTTAAGTTAAATAAAGACATTAATTAAATTCAGTGTAAATCGGCGAAAGACTTTTAAAAAATGACGCAACCAGCGACCGTGCTAAAACTTGAAGATTCGGGACTAGCATCCATATCGCTAGCATCCAAGATCCCGGAGTTCTGGACAGACCAGCCCAGGGTCTGGTTCATTCAACTGGAGGCGATACTGGCTCCGCAGAAGCTTGACGATGACACCAAGTACAATATGGTTGTAGCGAAGTTAGGCAAAGAGGTCATACAGCAGGTGACAGACATCCTGGTCAACCCGCCCGAGGAACGGAAGTACAAGGTACTCAAGGACAAACTCCTGGAAATTTACGAGGAATCCGAAAATAGGCAGATCCAGAAGCTGATAGGAGAGATGGAGCTAGGAGACCAGAAGCCCAGTCATTTACTCAGGAGGATGCAGGATCTCGCGAGAGGCAAGATAAGTGACGATACGTTAAGCGTTCTATGGCAAAAATTATTACCAGCAGCTGCCCGAGGAGTTCTAGCTGCAACCGAGGCCAAAAGCTTAGACCGTCTAGCTGTAATAGCGGATAAAATTATGGAGAGTATGAGGCTGCAACCTGTCGCCGAGGTGGTGACAACAGACACAGCGTCGAACACTACGTCGGTGTTGGCGGCAGAAATAGCTAAGCTCAGCGCGAGGATAGACCAGATGGACCATTCCAGGTCAAGTTGGCGAGGCAGTCGAGGTCGCGGAAGATTCCGCGGACGTACACGTTCCCGAGAGAGAGACAGCAGCAGGTCGAGACGGACACCGGATAGCCCGGACTGGCTATGTGTGCACCACTATAGGTACAAAGGAAGGGCCAACCGATGCGAGCAGCCATGCAGCTGGAAGAAGAGTCAGGAAAACTAGAGAAGATGCAGGTAGAACCGGTGGGTACCTGCATCGAATTAGGAAACCACCGCTTATGCGTCACAGACAAGGACAATGGTATGCGATATTTGATCGATACAGGAGCAAACATATCAGTGTTACCTAAAGCTCATAGATCCGTGCGTAACAGTGCAGTGAACGAAAAATATAAACTTTACGCCGCGAACGGTAGTGAAATACAGACATACGGTACCAAAACTTTAGTGTTAAATTTAAACTTGCGTCGTGCTTTTAAATGGACCTTTGTGATAGCCGATGTAAAGCAACCTATTTTAGGAGCGGATTTTTTGTCTAAGTATAATTTGTTAGTAGATTTAAGGAACAAACGATTGTTAGATCAAGAAACTAATTTATACGTCGTTTCTACAATAGTTAACTCGGAGCATACGTCGATTTTTACTATAGCCGAGTCTCATCCTTGTTATTCTCTCCTAAGTAGGTTCCCTGAATTGACTAAGCCAGCGACGTTCAAAGAACCACCACGTCACAACGTGAGACATCACATCGAGACTACAGGTCCACCAGTACATGCGCGCTCAAGGCCACTACCATCAGACCGATACAAAAAGGTAAGAGAAGAATTTCGCCTTATGCAGGAAATGGGTATTTGCCGCCCGTCGAAGAGCGCGTGGGCGAGCCCCCTACACGTAGTACCTAAAAAAGATGAAAATATAAGGCCGTGCGGAGACTACAGAGCGCTAAATGCTATAACAAAGCCCGATAGATACCCAATTCCTCACATAAGAGATTTTACGTTTATTTTAGCGGATAAGAAAGTATTTAGCCGTATCGATATCAACAGGGCGTATCACTACATTCCGATAGCGAGGGAAGACGTAGAAAAAACCGCGATTATCACAAATTTCGGTTTATACGAATGGCCTTGTTTGAAATGAAAATGAAATGAAAATGAAAATATTCTTTATTGTACACCACAGGATAACAGCTTACATGACTAATACATACATAAAAAAAACACAGAGTACAAAGGCGACCTTATCGCTGAAAAGCGATCTCTTCCAGGCAACCCATGGTAAAAGAAGGAGTTTTAAACAAAAACACAGGGAAGGGTGTACACAAAATTTCAAATAGCTTACAAAATAGAAAAATACAAGAAAACAAATGCCATTAGAAACTGAAAGTAACAATATTTAACACAATAATAGGTACAAAAAGTAGTAAATAAATACATACATAAAATATATAAAATATAATAACATATACCTAATATATAATACATAAATACAATATAATAAATAAATAAATAAATATAACTGTATAGATACACAATATCATTATACATTATAAAATATTGATATATTACATAAGGATTAAGCAGGCATAAAGTGCTTATTGAGTAGCCGCTTAAAAATAGGCAGCGATTTCGCACGCCTAATATCAACAGGAAGGGAATTCCAAAGCCGAACAGCTTCTACGGTGAATGATTTGGAGTAAAATGTGGTGCTATGTGAGGGAAATTTAAGTAGAAGGTTTTCATCTGAGCGAAGAGATCGACCTGAATGAGAATCACATAGCAACTGAAACCGCTCTTTCAGATAAGGAGGGGTGGATGGATTGAATAGAACAGAGTACAGAAGTGACAGAAGATGTGTATTCCTGCGAAGGCGAATTGGGAGCCACTCGAGTTTTTTGCGAAATTCGGAAACGTGGTCATATTTACGAAGCCCAAATATGAACCTTATGCAGAGATTTTGGATGCGCTCGAGTTTATTAAGTTGCTCAACACTTAAGTCTAAATAACAAGTATCAGCGTAATCTAGAATTGGTAAGAGGAGAGACTGTGCAAGCGCAATTTTAGTAGGTATGGGTAGGAAGTAATTGAGTCTTCTCAGAGAACCAACCGCTGCAAACATCTTCCTACTCACTTCACAAATCTGAGGGGCCCAGGAGAAAAATTTATCAAAAATGATACCAAGGTTTTTTACAGTGTCACTATAGGGGAGACCGAGGGGTTTTGAAACAAAGGTGAGTTGAAACAGCAGTGATTTCTCGGAACCTAGAGCCGTTAGCGAACTGGCAAAGTCGCAAATAAACCGCGTCCCGCCACCCGCCCGCGCATCAGTTGGCGTCTGTGACTGTTGGCGCGCAGTTACGTAGTTCTGGTTCACACATCGGAAAAATAATGAAAAGTAAGTTTTAAACGATTTCTTAAGCCTTCTATACTATGGTTATGCGTTTGGATTTTGAATCAGGTTATATACATTTTGAAAGCTTATCAATTATTCATTCAAATGGCAGCACTGATACATCTTATTAAGAATGTTTCCTACTTGGTGTATAATGTTACAAAAATTGGGAGGATTTCTACAACTGAGGTGATTTGAAACGGACTGTTTCAACTCTCCTCGGTTTTGTTTTGTATGATTTCTATTATTTTTATGTTACGAGGGTCGAGGTAAAGTTTATATATTTTTTTGATTATTTTGTTTCAGGATGCCTACTGATTATAAAAGAAAGACGGATAGAGGTTTGGCGAGTGCTGATATATACCAGATCGCTGCAGAAGAACATTGACAAACAGAGTCTGCGTGATGCGGCTTCAAGTTTCAATCTGAATCATACTTCTCTCTACAGATATATAAAAAAATATATACTCGTAATATATAATACTTAATTCCTTTTTCCTTTATTGTTTTGAGCCATATTCAAATAGCAGAGCCAAAGAAAAATAGGTGCAATCTCTGGAATGCAAAAACTGGGCTCATGAAGCTAGCTAGCACTGGTGGAGAACTTTCCTATGTTTGCCACAACTGCTTGTCAGATTGACGTTTTTTATAATATAAGAAACATTTTGTTGATCTGACTGTTATTTTAATAAATGTTACGAATAGTTTTAACTACTTCAGGAGTTGATTATTTGTATTAGACCTGTGGTTACCTACTTAACTGATATATCAGTACAAAATATTGATAAAAAAATTGTTTCGTACTTGAAAAGCTTTATTTTAATAAATAACTTTAAATTATAACATCATTTTCATTTTACAGCCCTTAATACTTCTCCAAAATCATATGTTTCAACTCTCCTCGGCCCCTGTTTCATCTTACCTCGGTATGAGGGGAGTTGAAACAAGTTGACTTGTTACGGTTAAGTCGATTTTTCACCACAATATTTAACGCTTACAATTTCTTTATGTTAATCATTCGTAAGTGTAAAGAATGACCTATCGATTGGTATTAATATCATACGATTTCTGTCTATAGTATTTGGTGTATGTAACAAAATGTCAAAATTGTTTCAACTCCCCTCGGTCTCCCCTACTGAAGTTGAACTCCATCAAAGACAACACAAGGTAGAGAAGTCCAATCTATCCGAGACACTAGCTTTTGGCTGCCTACTACAACTACTTGAGTTTTAGAAGGATTTACCTTGAGACCAAATGAATTGCTCCATTGAACAATGGTATCTAAATCCTGATTTACTTGTTCAATAGTCTTGGGCAAATCTTGTTATTTAGACTGAGCATAGACTTGGAGATCATCAGCGTACAGGTGGTAGAGAGAAGATAATTGATGAGTTATTGAACTGATGAAGATTGAAAAAAGAAGGGGTTGTTTGTCTTGGTTGTCTTGTTTGTCTTTCGGTCTTAGAAACGCCGCGCAGACTTTTCAACGTTTTATGAATAGTTATGTTTTACAGGATTTAGAGGCAAATTTTCAGCAAAATAACCCCGAATACGCGAAGTATAAAACGGAATTCGTTTTTTCGTATTTAGACGATTTAATAATAGCTAGTGAAAATAGAACTCTGCACGAAAAACATTTAGAGGCTGTTTTTGAAAGATTACAGGAAGTAGGTTTAACGATTAATTTAGCAAAGTGTGCGTTTTCGCAAGACAAAATCGAGTTTTTGGGTCATGAGGTTTCAGCCAATGGCTTAAGGCCGCTGCCAAGCAAGGTCCAAGCTATTGTAGACTTTCCCAGACCAAAAACGGTCGAGGAACTTCGTAGATTTCTCGGCATGTTAAATTTTTACTGAAGTCATTTGCGCCAGGCAGCCCAATATCAGGCAGAATTAAATAAGTATCTTCACGGGACAAAGAAGCGTGACAAAAGTTGTATAGTGTGGACAGAAAATGCTGTTCAAGCGTTCGAACAATGTAAGTTGGGTTTACAGAACGCCGCATTGTTAGCGTATCCGATTTCAGGTCAGGCGATTGCGATTATGGCAGACGCATCAAATAGTTGCGTCGGTGGAACATTACAACAGAAAGTGAACAACGAATGGGTACCGTTAGGTTACTTTTCGAGGAAGTTGACTGACACGCAACAGAAGTATAGTACCTACGACAGGGAGCTTCTTGCGCTTTATTTGTCAGTGCAATATTTCAGGAATATGTTCGAAGGTAGAGATCTCATATTGTATACAGATCATAAACCGTTAACGTTCGCTTTTAAAAAGTTAGGGAGTAGCAAAGAAACGCCGAGGAGAACCCGTCAGTTGTTATTTATTAGTGAGTTTACGACGGATATTCGTTATTTGAAAGGCGATGAAAACGCGCCCGCGGACACGTTATCGCGAGTCGAAACAATTTCGTGCCCGTCAGTACTCGATTTCGCCGAAATAGCACGGGCCCAGGCGAACGATAAACAGCTCGCTGGAATGCTTGGAGCAGGTAATACGAAACTAATAAAAATAGATTTACCAAACGTACCTCAGGCGATTGTTTGTAACTTGCGGGACGATAAGGCTAGGCCATACCTACCGGAGCAGTTTAGGCGTACTGCATACGAGGCAGTTCATAATCTTAGCCACCCAGGCATTAGAACAACGCGAAGGATGGTAGCTAATAGTTATTTTTGGCCTGGGATGAATAAAGATATAGGTATTTGGGCTAGGTCGTGCATAGAGTGCCAAAGAGCAAAGGTTCAGAGACACACTATGTCACCATTAGGACAATTCGAAAAGGCAGATAGGATGTGTCATGTACATATAGATATTACCGGTCCCTTTAACACTTCTGAGGAAGGATATAGATATTGCCTCACGATGATTGATAGGCAAACAGGGTGGCCGGAGGCATTCCCCATTAAGGATATTTGCGCAAAAACTGTAGCTAAACACGTCTACGAGGGATGGATAATATTGAATATTTTCTAGGTTAAGCTCTGATTGCGGTTTACAATTTGAAAGTAATCTCTTTAGACATCTGATGAAATACCTAGGCGTACATAAGTTAAGGACGATACCGTACCATCCACAAAGTAACGGTGCGATAGAACGTTGGCATCGTAGTTTTAAGGCCGCCTTAATGGCGAGGTTAACGAATAATAGGTCATGGGTCGATGAAATGCACACCGTGATGATGGGACTGCGTGCAGCACCGCGTAGCGACACAGGGGTAAGTCCCGCCGAGCTAACCTTTGGGCGAACTCTAAGGCTCCCTGGAGAATTCTTCGAACCATCGGCGAAGAATACCTAAGGCAGTTGAAACAGGTAATTAGTAGCCTAAGACCAAAACCTGATACCCAAAGAGACTCCCGGACTATATTCATTCATCCAGCCTTAAAAGACTGCGAGAAAGTGTTTGTAAGAAACGATGTTATGAGGAAGTGTCTGCAACCCCCTTATGACGGGCCGTATGACGTCATAAAGCGGTTGGACAAAGGGTATGTGGTACAGTTACCCAAGAGGCAAGCACTTGTCTCCATTGATAGGTTAAAACCAGCGTTTGTCCTGGATGTTAAAAATTCACGACAAACGCCGGGTGACACAATAGTTCAGAAAACGTGTCGATTTAGCAGCGACGACATTTTGCCGACCCCAATTATAACTCGTACGACGCGCAGTGGTCGGGTCAGCAAAATGCCAGTTAGGTTTAGGTAGAATGCTAAGTGTAACAATTAAGCTTATTAGTAATTATTGTGAAATGACCCCGATCCGCAAACTTTATTTTTCATTAGAAGATACAAGTAAATTTTATTATTGGGAGAAACATCTTGTTCATTCCACGTTCAGTAACCAGTTGTGCACGATGGGTAAACAGCAGAGCAAAGCGACTTCAGTAGAAGAACAAGTTATCATAGCACAGAACGCGTCGACCGGAAATCAAGAGCTGGAAAGCAGCGTACGAATAGTCGGGAATATTACAATTGGGATTTTAGCCCTTCTGACGCTCATCATAATAATTTGGCTATTACGCAAGTGTAACCAACATGCGAAACGTTGGGTGCGACGACAGTTGGACGGCGCGGGCTTAGCAACAGAGCAGCGTAATCCTGCCGCAGCGACCCCGCCGCCTCCCGCACAGGTAGTGGTGACGTCAGCCAAAGTAGTGTGATGCAATAGAGTATGTGCCGTGCGTTGAAAGTGAAACGAACAATGTAATAACATTATAAGGGTCGAGTCACATTAGAGTTGTTAGCTAAAGCGGATCTGGATCATTAATAGGGTTGTCAAAAATAAAAGTTGGTATAATTGTTCGAATAAATTTATTACTGTGTGCCTAGTTTAAGATTTTTGTGTGTTAATTTTTATCAAGATAAAAATTTGGGGTGGTGTGATGTAGCGGACATTTGTTTGATGTGCTGACCGAGCATTTTGTCGATCGAGTTTATTAAACGTCTTGAACTGGCTGCGAGTCAGTTGTACCTTACCGGCCGCACACTTCACACTGTTCCACTGTAGGGTTTAGTAATTTTGTAATTTAATATTAATGTGCAATTGATTAAATATTTAAAGTCACGGAGTAACTTCTTTTAACAAGCCCTATAACCTTGATAGAGAACACGGCGCTACATACGGAGTAGTAGAGAGATTCCCACATTGGTGACGCAAGAATCCTCTCTAAAACTGTTGTAACTTGTAACTGTGACGTCACCTGAGTCACAGCTGAAAAATCAGCGCCTGGCATTGTATGCATTTTTGCATATGACGCAGGGCATAGTGCTGATCTGTACACCCTTTCTGGGTGGTGTCACAGACGAAATTATACTTTTGTATCTCCTTAATACTTTTGTATTTCCTCTGTTATGTATAAAGATATTTTCTTCCTTTTTTTCTTTTATGTCAACGGTACAGTATGAAGTCAATTTGTAATGGTCGTCGACGGTCGACGGACGGGTAGTAAGTACTTCTTTATCAACCGATAGACGTCCACTGCTAAACTCCTGTCTCTTGCATGAACTTCCACGGGTCTCGGTCTTACGCCGCCTTGCGACTCGTCAGAATAAATGTAGTCGGCCCAACTAGAGGCTCTGCCAACACTGCGCTTCTCGGTGCGGGGTCGCTACTCCAGCACCTTGGGACCCCAACGACCATCGGCTCCTCGAACTTTGTACCCCGCCCAATCCCACAACTCGCTGAGCTATGTCGGTAACTTTGGGTCTTCTATTCGGCGGATCGCAGGTTCTATTCCGGGCACGCACCTTTTACTTTTTGGAGTAATATAGAGTATAAATAATTAATTAGAAAACAGATCGTTGCAATTATTGTACCGAGTTACGTGTTTAATACATCTATTAAACACTAACTCGGTACAATAATTGCAACGATCTGTTTTCTAAGTAATTATTTTCACACAGGGTTAGTTTTAATTCACCAACAACCTCCCACATGTATCTTCTATGCATCAAAGTAAATAACTTTTGTTCCACGACTTTTTATAATTCCTAAAAATAAAAAAGTTTTTTTTCAAACAATTAATATAAATAATATTTTTTTTTTGTTCTAAAATTTTAAAAACTCTATGCGACACGTGTCAAAGGGAATGGGTGGCGTATTTGACTCGCCGTCACTCGATATTCAATACTTAATGCTTGTCCGATACTTACGTCTGTCGCCGCGGAAAGCGTTTTTGGTGTTCGCGATAAACGCGAAATTATCGACTTTCAAACGATAGCCTGATGTTAGTAATACATACACATCACAAAAAATTTGTAAATACGAAGCGATAACTTCGGACGTTAATTGTTGCGCGATTAGTAACTTAGTAGTTGACGCTTCACGCAGGTGTTGAAGAGACATTAAATAAAAAGACCAAAGAGTTAAAAAAATGATAGACTCTTCAACAAAAACTAAGATTTTTTTTTGGTGAATTTTATCCCTTAAGGGGTATAATTTTCAAGAGATATAAAATACGTACTTCTTTATTTATGTAATTAAGAGCCAAAATACAAAGTTTCATATGCATCACTTGAAAAATAAATTGAAAATGAAGGACTATCATACAACCATTCAACCCCTATTTAACTCCTTTGGGGTAAGATGTTCAAAAACTTTGAAACACGTACTTATTTGTTTTTTAATTTAAAGCCTAAATACTGAGTATGAAACTCAGGGTATGACTTGAAATACAACGGATTTTCATACAAACTTTAACCCTCACATTTAACACTCCTGGGGATGGAATTTCAAAAAAAAGTGCGTGCGTACAAAGTACACATGTCAGAAGT
Organism: Oeneis ivallda; assembly: GCA_029955525.1. Taxonomy (NCBI): domain Eukaryota; kingdom Metazoa; phylum Arthropoda; class Insecta; order Lepidoptera; family Nymphalidae; genus Oeneis; species Oeneis ivallda. The sequence goes on along the minus strand of JARPMR010000029.1, from coordinate 13,689,718 downwards.
GAAACTTCTTGGGCGAATCTCTTTTTCGACACTTCCGTTTCCGTTGCATACTTGCGTGACGTTACATTTGTAAAAATTTTACCCTCATGCGCCTAAAGAAGTTTCACTTCAAAATCCTATCTTAGTGCTCGCCTACGTCATTAAAGGAACATACTGTCAACATTTCAAGTTTCTAACTTCAGTGGTTTAGGCTGTGCGTTGATAGATCAGTCAGTCAGTCAGTCAGAACAAGTCTTTTTATAAGTATAGATTATAAATGCAAAAGTGTTTAGTATGTTGGCTGGCCCTTTAATCACTCTGCAACAGAGCTACAGATCGACGTGATTTTTTGCATGGGTACAGTTGAGGACCTGGAGAGTGATATAGGCTATATTTTACCCCGAAGGAACAAAGAGTTTCCGCGGAATTTAAAAACTAAATCTACGTAGACAAAGTCGCGACCATCAGCTAGTTATTACTTTGTGGTAAAATTTCCATATAACATTGTATAGATTTTTTTATGTGAATTCCGTGTAAGAGGTCATTTATTAAATCTTCACAGTTATTAGCCTACATCCAATACATGAGGTTATCATTCTTCACCTGTACCAGACGTCATTAGTAAGAAAAAATTGATTGCTCGTCATATAAATCATATTACGCTAAAAAGTATCCTAGATGGCGTTACTAGGATTGCAACTTGCAAGTTATATTTTATCGTTGAACTCGACCTATTTATAGTGCCGGTTAACCGATAAAAGTGATGAAATTATTATTAATTACCACATTTAATAGGTGAATTTGCTATGCTACCTATGAAATTGTCGTTTTGTATGCAATAAGTGAAAGTACTTATTTTTTCAAACTTTTTTATTTCTGTTATTCGAAGTAATCACCCACGCAATCGACGCATCTTTGCCAACGCATTGGCACTTTATTGATGCCCTTCTTGTAAAAATCAGCTGGACGGGAGGCAACAAACTCTTCAAAGGCATTTTGTACTGCCTCTCGGGAATTGAATTTTTTACCCACTAAAAAGTTGTCTAAATTTTGGAAAAAGTAATAGTCGGTAGGTGCAAGGTCTGGTGAGTATGGCGGATGAGGGAGAGCTTCCAACCCCAGCTCTTGCAGCTTGGAGACTGTCTGTTGCGCATTCCTTCATTTCTTTGCCTGTTGACCAGCGCAAGGCAGGTCTCGACGCGTACGTTGCGCTGGCGATCGTTAAGGTCGTGGGGCACCCATCTATCAAGCTTTTTTACCTTACCAATTTGTCGCAAATGGATCAATATTGTTTTGATGCTTACATCAAAAGCTGCTGCTAGCTCAGCTGTAGATTGAGTTTCGTCAGCTTCCACAATCGCCTTTAATTCATTATTGTTAACCAAAGTCTCGGGACGACCACGAGCTTCATTTTTCAAGACAAAATTTCCAGAACGGAACCGGGAAAACCAATAACGGGTTGTGCGATCGTTTGTACAGTTCTCTTCGTAAACGTTTTTGATGTTACGGGCCGTTTGTGTCGCGTTGGTGCCACGACGGAACCATATTCCATAATTACACGAATTTTTAAAGTATCCATTATGACGAAAAATGTTCAAATGTAATGAAAATACAACGCTAATCAAAAAACAAAAGACTGAGTTTGTAAATAGAATGTCATGGTTTTAAAACAAAATTAATTTTAATTTAGAATACAGAGCCATTACAAACCTTTTTTTTTAATTGAAATGACCAGTACTGAAGAAAGACAATTTCATAGGTAAAGACCTAATATTACATTTAGCGGCAGAATCAATTTCCGCAATTTTTTTATAGAATATCTTTACCTAATAACTGTGCTCTTTTAGGAAAAAATTCCAGTCTGATTAGCTGGTTTTAAGAGCATTAAATTGTGGTGGTACGGCTGTGATCGTCTAAGCTTGATGATTTGTGATTAAGTATACTTGAAGAAAAGTTCATAAAAAAACAATATTTCAGGAATAAGAGACACGTTGGTAGTTGGCATGTTATCTGTAACTTCGCGGATTTCCCAAAGTGAACGGAGACGCATCGCTCACCTGGGCAATACATTTGCGGGTGGACAATTCAGGCTATCATTCCATTCTATCTGGATACGCGAGGCCCATTTGTATTGTATGGGCCTACCTTAGTAGAGCAGTGGAATAGCGTCACTTCGACACTCGGAAGTCCAGAAGGACTTAGTTAAACGGTATAAGCTAACGATCAGTATAGAATGCATGATAAGCTGGTGAATGTATGAGTGCCTTCTTTGGGCCATCGCAATCCGACCGATTCTCTCGAACACTGGGGAACCCTACACCCAGCACAGGGGTCTTTGAACATTGTTATTGGGGCACGGACCAGATCACCCTTTTTCGCTGCGAAGCGTGTATTGCCCTTGTCTTCGAGAGACGGGTTCTTTTGAGAGCCGTAGCTCGCCCCATTACCATGGTTTTATTGATATATTCATTTGTTATATTTGATATGTGGTTTGGCCAAACCAGATCGGGGCTGATCCGTATTTCAGAGGGCGTGTAATGGTTGTGTAGGAGAATCGCCGCCGGTGCGCCACACTGGTAGCCATGTACTGATATTGTATCAATCTTTGACTATTTAAAGTCAACAAGTTAATATTTAAAAGCCCACATCAACCTTAATGTCTCTCATTCCACAATATCGTGGTCACCCTAGCCATCTCCAGTAAAGTATCTCCTTTACACAATACCCTATGGTCACCCTAGTGCCTGGCAACCGCTTAACAATAGGACACAAAAAAGGTTCTAATCCCCTTACCTGCGTCGAGTCGCTGCCCGTAGAATGTGTACAGATGCTTGACGAAACTGCGGCTTCTCTCGAAATATTTACTAGTGTTGAAATACCTAATTAAATGCCCTAATCAGTCCATCGTATTAAGCTAGATGAAGTCTAGCTTTCATAGGCTGCACAGTAATTCAGAGACTATAGGCTTAATCTTTGATTCTGAGATAGTCACGTAGCTCTTCGAACTAGACCTGTTTAGTTCACTATGAAAGGTATTTATCTGTTTAAATCAAAGTAGCTTACGGTAATTGTCCAAGTTGGAAACAATTAATTACTCACAACACAGAATTTCTCTCGTCTGGGAATCGAACCCGTCGAGAAACGTAGAAATATCATAGCTATATTTGACCTGACTTAATTTATAGTATCGGAGTATGTACTCAGCATGAAATAAAGTTATTGACCTTAGTCTGAACCTCCGTAATCTGTGGGAATCGAACCCATCTCGGAAGCTTAAATATTCCTATATCTACACCTAATAGTTATCTGAGCTTAGCTCTCTGAAATGAAATTCATGATCGTACATAGGTAACATGAGGGAATTTATAGACTATATTAATAAAAGAAGTGTTTATGGATAAAAGAATGAGATTTATTATCAGTTTCTTAAAGATTATTAGGAAAGAAACTGTTTGATCATTTAATTCATGTTTAAGGCGCTAAATTACCTTAAGCCATTAATAGAATAGAATAGAATTATTTGTTATTCAATTTAAATTTTTACAAGTACTTTTGAATAATTAATGAATCTACCACTGGTTCGGAATGCCATTCCAACCGAGAAGAGCCAGTAAGAAACTCGGCGGTTGCTCTTTTCAAAAACAGTTACAATACAGTAATTACTATGTTAAATATGTAGTATTTCCACTATGAGGAAAATTCAAGAATATATATACAGACTTACTTCTATCTTAAGATAGTCAGACATACTGAGTTGGTTATAATGCAAAATGCTAGCTAAACTGTCTCGAAGAGAAAAGACACACACACACCTTAATTTTACAGTAGGAACAAACATATATTTACATAATATTGTGCTAAGATTCACAGATAGTTAATTCAATTTAATTCAATCTTTCCTTTTAGGATAAATAATTTTACATAATTGAACAGGTGGTCTACTGGTGTGCTAGATTATCGGCGGGTTTATGTCAGACTTTCTCCCTCTATTATCCACGCCACACTAGTCTGTAAAGTAGTATTAATAGGTACAAAATATAGATCACCCCCGTGAAAAGAATTACCCAATCTACTGGGTTCCATGTCATATTCCTATCTCTCTGTATTGTTCGACTCATAAGCTCAAGCGAACTGTCTGCGTCCATTACCAATAGCCTTTGAGACCTAAGGCTCTCAATTTAAGTCTTACAATTAACTCGAGTCTCTGTGGATCTTAGCAGTCTATTAATTAATTACGAAATTGAATAGAGTACATTACCAATTTACTGCATCCGCCTCACTTAATCACTGTAGCTTTTAATTTATTAAATTATATTCTCTACCCTGAGTAATTTTATTACAATTTCTTTCTTAAAAGGTTTACAAAAAAATATACTCTAATTTATACTAAATTAGGGCTGCTGGCTTAGATATACGCGCACTGCCAATCAGCTTGTAAAGGACCCTCGAGTGAGCCACTGGACCGCCACCCGGAGGCCTCAGAGATCAACTGTCCACGTCTCTCGCCAGCTCTGCGCTCGCGCCTTCCCATCCCTTCTCCAGACTTCAGCCTCTGTGGATTTAAAACACGCCCAAAGTCAACTGTACAAGATATAATTGGTCTAATTGTATCCGTCACCCGTTGTTCTCGACCAATCCTGTCGCATCACTCAATGTCACGCCTCCCAAACCGATCACGTCGTCAGTGCGTGCCTAGCCAAGTTTCTATTTTTTGTCTGTTTCCATACATCTGGCATTTTTAATGTCCAAGCTTCGCACGGCTTGTAAAGGCCACAAAAAATATAGTTTACGATGCATTTCCTAGTTAAAATTTCTTATCGTGCCTTTACTCAGATTTCTCCTAATTTCTATAGTTTATTGCTTTCAAAGTGGTTTCGAAGTTTTGTGCCTTTTGTCTTATTTTGGCTTAATTGCCTTCCACATGCGCGCACACAATTTAACTTGTCTAAATTGTTAAATTTATAGGTCTAAATGTTTATTTTACGAGTCGCTTTTAATGTTAAGGTGTTGTTATGTTCGAAAAATTTATTTATGAGTCTATTCGGCGAAGAAAGAAAAAAATATACGTTGTAGGTATGGGCGGACCACCTCACACTCCCCCAAATAGATTTTTAATACACCTAGTCTTCCCTAATGCCTCAGCATTTTGGACTAGTCGTTTGGAAATCTATTTCTCCTCTGTAATCACTCACTAAGTTCCTAATAGAACCCTAATGTTTACACGTTCTTATAGTAACGGAATAGGTGAATAGCGTTATAATTTCCTTTTGTCTTATTAGTACGAGCGTCGATCAAGGTGTATACGTTATTATATGGGACTGCTCCTATTATGTAGGGCCCTTCATATAGCCGCATGAATTTCTTTGTCAACTTTTTGTCGGCATCCGACTTCGCAAAGACCTTAAGTTTTACTAAGTCTCCTATTTCGAAATGCACTAGCTTATTAGTCCGGGAGGAATCGGCGCATGCGTACCGAAAACTATTCCACCTCAATTTTTTTATGCGATCCTCTTCAAATGGCCCTCCTAATTATATAAATGCATGTTGCCAGGGCGCCACCTGGTGCCATATTGTTTAAACCGAAATTGTTTAAACAATTGCAAGGAATTGTTATTTTTCACCCGGACAAATTTTTTTTATATTCTTTATTGAAATACCAATAAAAAAGGTCCTATGACTTTTCACGATAAAGTTAATATTTTTAAAGATATGAATTTTTAAAGGTTCGAAAAATCTCAAATTCGGGTACTTTCGACCCATGAAAAATATATTAAAAAAAAAACATAATGTTTAAGTAATATTTTTTTTTAATTCTCTATACAATAGTTAATAATATTGTTAATAGAGATTTAAAAAAATTTCATTGTTTATATCTTTTTTTTAATTGTTAATTTCGCGCGCTCACAAGTATTACGCTTACCTTTAAGAAAATTTTTAAGAAAATTTATTGACCTAATAACTAGGCCAGTGTCAATAACTGGGTCTTTTACTTTACTTTCCGTTTTAATAACAAAAAAGTAATATAAACTAATAAAAAAGTAATTTTAATGACATGTTCCGATTTATACTTAAATAACTTTTGAAAAATTGATTTCAGAAAAAAATTTATTAAAAACAAATTGTAGACAATTTAATTATTAATAACATTGCTCTCTTTAACAATCTTGATAGAGTTGATAGTATTTAAGATAAATGATAAATAATGATTCAAGACACAGAGAGGCCGATGCAACGCATGAGTCAGAGAGAGACAGCGATACTTAAGGGACCTTTAAGTAGCAATTCTATTAATAATAAATTATCTACAATTTGTTTTTAGTAAATTTTTTTCTGAAATCAATTTTTCAAAAGTTATTTAAGCATAAATCGGAACATGTCATTAAAATTACTTTTTTATCAGTTTATATTACTTTTTTGTTATTAAAACGGAAAGTAAAGTAAAAGACCCAGTTATTGACACTGGCCTAGTTATTAGGTCAATAAAATTTTCTTAAAAATTTTCTTAAAGGTAAGCGTAATACTTGTGAGCGCGCGAAATTAACAATTAAAAAAAAGATATAAACAATGAAATTTTTTTAAATCTCTATTAACAATATTATTAACTATTGTATAGAGAATTAAAAAAAAATATTACTTAAACATTATGTTTTTTTTTAAATATATTTTTCATGGGTCGAAAGTACCCGAATTTGAGATTTTTCGAACCTTTAAAAATTCATATCTTTAAAAATATTAACTTTATCGTGAAAAGTCATAGGACCTTTTTTATTGGTATTTCAATAAAGAATATAAAAAAAATTTGTCCGGTTGAAAAATAACAATTCCTTGCAATTGTTTAAACAATTTCGGTTTAAACAATATGGCACCAGGTGGCGCCCTGGCAACATGCATTTATATAATTAGGAGGGCCATTTGAAGAGGATCGCATAAAAAAATTGAGGTGGAATAGTTTTCGGTACGCATGCGCCGATTCCTCCCGGACTATATGCGTTTTATTATAGTAAGACTCTCTACTTTCCGCCGCTTTAACTATGTTCCGTCGCACCTGCTGCCTAATTTATTCTAGCATTTCCCGCTGTAGTTCGTTTTCCTTCACCATGCCTCTGTCAAAGTCAGTTGATAATAAAGTCCGTTTTCCCCACACTACCTCATTTGGTGTATAGCCTGTCGTAGTGTGTACCACTTGATTGTAACAATCCTCTATACTAGGTAATGCATCTACCCAAGATTGATGAGCCTTCTCACAATATGTCCTAAACAGCCTCCCTAACTCTTTGTTAACTCTCTCTGTAGAGTTCGGCCGCGGATTTCTGACAGATGTGTGCGTTAGTTCGATACCTAACTGACGAACGCCTGCCTCGAAAACTCTCGAAGTGAAATTCGCGCCTCGATCCGAACATAATGTCCTAATCTCGATTTGATTATGGAACTTTCTTACACATGTTAACGTAGCCTTTCCACTTGCCGCACGTAGTGGGTATAGCCTGATTTATTTGCTATACGCGTCTTGCATTACGAATATGTACTTGTATCCGAAACGACCCGCTGGCAAAGGGCCATAAATGTCACAAAAGACCCGTTCTCCTATTTCTCTCGCTACCACAGTCTTAATCGGCCCCGTATGTGTTTCTAACGCGTGTTTTGACCTCTGACATATCTCACAAGCTCTCACAATCCGACCTATTATACGAGACATATTCGAAAAATAATAACGGTGCTTCATCAAAGCATAAACCTTATATCGTCCGAAATGACCTATCTCTTCATGTATACTAACAATCAAGTCTCTCTGTATGTCCTCGGGAATGTATAGCCGTAAAGTATTCGTCTTCCCGTCGGTCCTATAAAGAACACCCTCCTTAAGCGTATAATACCTAGATTCAGACGTGCCCGTTACTTCCATACGCCTAATTATTTCGTTGGCGACCTTGTCACGCTCTTGATAACTACCTATTTCCTTCCATTTTGCCTGTACTACTCGTCCTAACGACGTTTTAAATAGATACATCTCTGGTCCCGTAACCTTATTAGTTAACACGTCCGTTGTCCCCTTTATATGGCGGGATAATACATCCGCTACCGTGTTTAGGTTACCTTTCACATGCTCAACTGTATAATCGAACCGTCCTATGTAATGTACCCATCGTATCATCCGTGCGCTTAATAACTTACACGTTTGTAGGAATATCAAGCTCTTGTGATCAGTCCTAATCACTAACCGTGCTCCTCTTAAGTACGTTTCAAACTTTGATAGACTAAAAATAATTGCCCACAGTTCCTGTTCTGTGACTGTCCATTTCCTTTCCGTTTCCGTTAAAGCCTTACTACAAAATCCTATTATTCGTTCTTCACCTACATCGTCTAACTGATAAACATACCCGGAAACCCCTAAATTACTACTATCGGTTTGCAGGTAATAAGTTTCCTTCGGATTAGGGTGTACAAGAAGCATTGTGTCTAAAAATAGTTTCTTGACCCTTTCGAAACAATCGTTCGCTGCCTGTGTCCAACGCCATTTGGTATTTTGTTTCAATAAATCGCAGAGTGGCCTAACCTCCTCACTATACTTCGCGATAAACCTCCTGAAATAGTTTATTAATCCTAAAAATCCTCGTAACTGTTTTATTGTTCGAGGTATGGGGAACTCCTGTATGGCTTCTACTCGCTCAGGATCCATACGCAATCCGTTAGTATTCACTATGTGACCTAGTAATTTCACCTCTACACATAAGAATCGACACTTCTCTAGCCTGCCGGTCAACCCTGCAGACTCTAACTTATCTAGTACTCGATCTAAGTGCTCTAAATGTAACCTTATATCCCCTGTAGTAAATATGACAATGTCATCTAAATAATTCACGCAAAACTCGCGTACTTCTTTTAATATAGAATCCATTGTTCTAGAAAACCCTGCCACAGATGTCTTTAATCCTTGAGGCAAGACACAATAGGTATAAGTTCTCCCCATAAAAGAGAAATCTGTATACTTTCTAGAATCCCGGTGTAAAGGTATTTGAAAATATGCATTATTCAAATCAATCAAACTGATATAATTCACTCCATGAAAGGATTGTAAAATCTCAGATGTGAGTGGAGGTGATCCCGCATCACCTATCATTTTCTTATTAAGCTCGCGTGCATCTAATAAAAGTCTTATTGACCCATCTCGGTTTTTTGTGAATGTGAGAGGACTACAGTACGGTGTCGCCTCCTGTCTGATTACGCCTAATCTCTCCAACTTCTCTAATTCCTCCTTAACTTGTTCCCTATACGCTAAAGGTACCGGATAGCTGTGCTTCACAAAAGGGATTTCATCGATCAACTCGATAACGTGCTCGTACCTGCTAGCCAACCCTAACTTGTCCTTAAATACCTTACAATGCTTGTCTAGTATGGGCAATAACATCTCCCTTTGTTCTGAGCTTATACCTGACTCGTCCAGATGGTATTCCCTGTTGAGTTTACCGCTCGATTCTTCAATCGATAAGCAATGTCCCACCGATCTAGGATTATGACTCAATATAGAATTAATCGTGATTGCATTCGTCTCTCCCCCTAACCTTTCGACCTTACAATCGGAGTTTAGCTTAACGCAAGACCTAACTCCCAAGTGTTCAATTGTCAACGTTCGCTCACTACCGCAGTTCACTACTCCTTTCACCCTTTCTAACCAATCATACCCTAATATTAACGATCTAGGTAGGCGTCGCATGACTAACACGGGTGCTTCAACTAATGTGCTACCTAATTGGAACTCTATTAACACCAATCGATTCGCGCTCTCGCTTCGCGATCCAAATGCTCCCTGTATCCGAATTGCCGGAATAGCGATCTCAGGTAGAGACCCGCTTTCACTGAGAATGGAATCGTACAATTCTCTAGTCATTCCGCTAATTTGACTTCCCGTATCGATAAGTACATTCATGCTTCTCCCGTACAATGACACGCATACTTCAGGTAACTTAGGTAAAGAATAACCAACCTCTTCGTCAATTGATTCATCGAGTTCGTGGAACATCGTATTCAAACTCACTCCTCGCTTAACACAATACTCGCACGTAACGCCCCGTTCGCTACACTCTATTACGTTGCTAAACTGGTTTTCCAATAAGATTCCTATGCCTCTAATTTCCGACTGACAACTGTAATTGACGTCATTTATGCCGCCTTTTAGTGCTCGCTTCAGACCCTTTCCACTGACTCCTAAACTCTGTCCTGGTTTCCATCCGCTCCTAGTTAAAATATTATAAGCTACACCTGCCCGTTCGCTCTCCGAGATCTCTATATTCCCTGATTTACACAAATTTAATTTACTCGACCTCGCTTGTGTAGGGGAACCTAGTTTTTTGACGTTCCCTCCCCCGCATTTTCCGATGAAGTAAGGCTTTCGCCCTCTTTCACAAAAGTGATAGCCTGTCTGGTTCGCTCGGTTTCAGGCAATGCTGGCCTGTTAGAATTTCCCCTATAGCCTGATCGACCTCGTCGATAACTCCGACCTTTGTTCGAGTCTCTAGTACTCCACTTCCTAGCATTCATAGTAGCAACAATGGGACGCGCCAACGGTGGTCCGTTATACCCTTTTCCTCTAAAACCACTACCTGCTACCTCCCTCGCAATTCCTCTAGGCTTCTCAACAATATTTTGCTCTATACTTCTTAGAAACTTTGCCCCACTCATAATGCTAACTTCCTCGGTCCTAGTAAACCATAACCGTTGTATATCTATAGCATAGTGACGCATAATAGCGTTTACTAAATCACGTTCGCTAAACGCAATAGTTAACGATTGCATCGACTCAACCTGCTCGGCAAAATGTTCAGACATCGTCATTCCTGAGCTACTCGTATATACGGCATTAATCAATCGATACCTCACAGACTCCTGGATCTGTTCGGTCCAATACGTGCGTCTAAAATCAACTTCAAAATCAGCGAAAGTAGTCCAATCTTTTGAATATAATTCCATAACCTGTCGCGCGTGACCTGTAATGCACCCAAGCGCTATGTCGATCTCGCGATCAAATCCATTTACCGCCCTAATATACTTCTTTAACCGTTTTAAAAATGAAATAGGGTTCGTGAATGGTTTTCCATCGAAATTCGGTTTGCTAACCGACGGCTGTACCACATATAAGTTTCGAGTTTCAGAAGACGCTATGCTATGACTCGCGGACTCATAACTAGACCCCTGTCTAACATCTCGATCACCCTCACTATTCGCCAACCCAACCGATGCGTGTGACGTAACACTCACGTTTTCGTTTGGTACCGGATTCACTTTCGAACTAATTTGTTGTAACTTTCCTTCGAACTCGCTGATTTTCTCCAAAATCAACTCTAAAGTCGAGCTACCTACGGTTCCCGTTTGCTCACTATCCCTTTCTGCACTGCCGCTTGGTAAGTCTATCGCTACCTGCTTCGCCTTACGTCCCTTTCTACCTGTCGACATATTTTATTTCGTCTTAAACCCCTTTTACTTTACCGCCTAACTTCGCCAAGTGCTAAAATAAGCTGTTTATTACCGTGCCGCTTTCACGAAACTTGAACAAAACCTTTTAGATAATAGAACAATTCCGATACCAGATGTTTGGAAACGCTCGGGATGTGTCTTGTTTTATGTGAAGTCTCTGGGTTCAAAATAAATTCTAGGAAATAAAACAAGGGCAGAGAAATAAATCTAAGAAATAAGCAAAAGTAATATCTCCGATACTGCAATCTCCTCCTTAGAAACCTGTAAATTGTACATTTATAAGACATACTGCTTATTTCTGCTCCCTCTATACACGGAATAAATGTACAACATAATAATAACATGCACAGTGCTATTTCTGCTCCACCTATATATGGAATAATTTTATAACATAATAATAACATGCACAGTGTGTGTCTTAACTCCGTTTTTTCTCTTTAATGACTACTCTCCTCATATACCTAGTCACGATTCCTACGTTGTGTTCTATTTTTATACTATTATAGATCTAGTCATACCGTTATTTCGAATACGTACATAGACCTCTGGTCAATCGGCAACAAATTCTGTGACCTAACAGGGTCACAGATGTGACACAGGATGATACACGCATCCTGGTCACGGCACCAAATTCTGTGGTGGTACGGCTGTGATCGTCTAAGCTTGATGATTTGTGATTAAGTATACTTGAAGAAAAGTTCATAAAAAAACAATATTTCAGGAATAAGAGACACGTTGGTAGTTGGCATGTTATCTGTAACTTCGCGGATTTCCCAAAGTGAACGGAGACGCATCGCTCACCTGGGCAATACATTTGCGGGTGGACAATTCAGGCTATCATTCCATTCTATCTGGATACGCGAGGCCCATTTGTATTGTATGGGCCTACCTTAGTAGAGCAGTGGAATAGCGTCACTTCGACACTCGGAAGTCCAGAAGGACTTAGTTAAACGGTATAAGCTAACGATCAGTATAGAATGCATGATAAGCTGGTGAATGTATGAGTGCCTTCTTTGGGCCATCGCAATCCGACCGATTCTCTCGAACACTGGGGAACCCTACACCCAGCACAGGGGTCTTTGAACATTGTTATTGGGGCACGGACCAGATCACCCTTTTTCGCTGCGAAGCGTGTATTGCCCTTGTCTTCGAGAGACGGGTTCTTTTGAGAGCCGTAGCTCGCCCCATTACCATGGTTTTATTGATATATTCATTTGTTATATTTGATATGTGGTTTGGCCAAACCAGATCGGGGCTGATCCGTATTTCAGAGGGCGTGTAATGGTTGTGTAGGAGAATCGCCGCCGGTGCGCCACACTGGTAGCCATGTACTGATATTGTATCAATCTTTGACTATTTAAAGTCAACAAGTTAATATTTAAAAGCCCACATCAACCTTAATGTCTCTCATTCCACAATATCGTGGTCACCCTAGCCATCTCCAGTAAAGTCTCTCCTTTACACAATACCCTATGGTCACCCTAGTGCCTGGCAACCGCTTAACAATAGGACACAAAAAAGGTTCTAATCCCCTTACCTGCGTCGAGTCGCTGCCCGTAGAATGTGTACAGATGCTTGACGAAACTGCGGCTTCTCTCGAAATATTTACTAGTGTTGAAATACCTAATTAAATGCCCTAATCAGTCCATCGTATTAAGCTAGATGAAGTCTAGCTTTCATAGGCTGCACAGTAATTCAGAGACTATAGGCTTAATCTTTGATTCTGAGATAGTCACGTAGCTCTTCGAACTAGACCTGTTTAGTTCACTATGAAAGGTATTTATCTGTTTAAATCAAAGTAGCTTACGGTAATTGTCCAAGTTGGAAACAATTAATTACTCACAACACAGAATTTCTCTCGTCTGGGAATCGAACCCGTCGAGAAACGTAGAAATATCATAGCTATATTTGACCTGACTTAATTTATAGTATCGGAGTATGTACTCAGCATGAAATAAAGTTATTGACCTTAGTCTGAACCTCCGTAATCTGTGGGAATCGAACCCATCTCGGAAGCTTAAATATTCCTATATCTACACCTAATAGTTATCTGAGCTTAGCTCTCTGAAATGAAATTCATGATCGTACATAGGTAACATGAGGGAATTTATAGACTATATTAATAAAAGAAGTGTTTATGGATAAAAGAATGAGATTTATTATCAGTTTCTTAAAGATTATTAGGAAAGAAACTGTTTGATCATTTAATTCATGTTTAAGGCGCTAAATTACCTTAAGCCATTAATAGAATAGAATAGAATTATTTGTTATTCAATTTAAATTTTTACAAGTACTTTTGAATAATTAATGAATCTACCACTGGTTCGGAATGCCATTCCAACCGAGAAGAGCCAGTAAGAAACTCGGCGGTTGCTCTTTTCAAAAACAGTTACAATACAGTAATTACTATGTTAAATATGTAGTATTTCCACTATGAGGAAAATTCAAGAATATATATACAGACTTACTTCTATCTTAAGATAGTCAGACATACTGAGTTGGTTATAATGCAAAATGCTAGCTAAACTGTCTCGAAGAGAAAAGACACACACACACCTTAATTTTACAGTAGGAACAAACATATATTTACATAATATTGTGCTAAGATTCACAGATAGTTAATTCAATTTAATTCAATCTTTCCTTTTAGGATAAATAATTTTACATAATTGAACAGGTGGTCTACTGGTGTGCTAGATTATCGGCGGGTTTATGTCAGACTTTCTCCCTCTATTATCCACGCCACACTAGTCTGTAAAGTAGTATTAATAGGTACAAAATATAGATCACCCCCGTGAAAAGAATTACCCAATCTACTGGGTTCCATGTCATATTCCTATCTCTCTGTATTGTTCGACTCATAAGCTCAAGCGAACTGTCTGCGTCCATTACCAATAGCCTTTGAGACCTAAGGCTCTCAATTTAAGTCTTACAATTAACTCGAGTCTCTGTGGATCTTAGCAGTCTATTAATTAATTACGAAATTGAATAGAGTACATTACCAATTTACTGCATCCGCCTCACTTAATCACTGTAGCTTTTAATTTATTAAATTATATTCTCTACCCTGAGTAATTTTATTACAATTTCTTTCTTAAAAGGTTTACAAAAAAAAAATACTCTAATTTATACTAAATTAGGGCTGCTGGCTTAGATATACGCGCACTGCCAATCAGCTTGTAAAGGACCCTCGAGTGAGCCACTGGACCGCCACCCGGAGGCCTCAGAGATCAACTGTCCACGTCTCTCGCCAGCTCTGCGCTCGCGCCTTCCCATCCCTTCTCCAGACTTCAGCCTCTGTGGATTTAAAACACGCCCAAAGTCAACTGTACAAGATATAATTGGTCTAATTGTATCCGTCACCCGTTGTTCTCGACCAATCCTGTCGCATCACTCAATGTCACGCCTCCCAAACCGATCACGTCGTCAGTGCGTGCCTAGCCAAGTTTCTATTTTTTGTCTGTTTCCATACATCTGGCATTTTTAATGTCCAAGCTTCGCACGGCTTGTAAAGGCCACAAAAAATATAGTTTACGATGCATTTCCTAGTTAAAATTTCTTATCGTGCCTTTACTCAGATTTCTCCTAATTTCTATAGTTTATTGCTTTCAAAGTGGTTTCGAAGTTTTGTGCCTTTTGTCTTATTTTGGCTTAATTGCCTTCCACATGCGCGCACACAATTTAACTTGTCTAAATTGTTAAATTTATAGGTCTAAATGTTTATTTTACGAGTCGCTTTTAATGTTAAGGTGTTGTTATGTTCGAAAAATTTATTTATGAGTCTATTCGGCGAAGAAAGAAAAAAATATACGTTGTAGGTATGGGCGGTCCACCTCAAAATTTTAAATTATTCCAAGAAAATTAAGTTCATCCAAAATCTACAGAAAATTTTAAAATTCCATTAAAAATAAAAGAAGAGGTTCATAGCACTGATGATTTTTTAAAAACTGTAACAACTTATGTTCTTTCGATTTCCAAAATAAAAATTGTATGTCAATGTGCCGGATAAAAAGTTATGATTTTTCAAAAGTCTTCGTTCCTCATTCGTGTAAATAACGACCTTATTGAAAAAAATGTTAATTGTTTGTGGAGACTGCAGTATGTCCTTTAATTTTAACTGCCTCGTAGGTCTAGTGGTAAGCGTGTTCGATTGCGGCCGACGAGGTCCCGGGTTCGAGTCCCGGGTCGGGCCTTACCAAGTATTGGGGTTTTCCGATAAGAAATTCTCAGAACTAGCCCGGAGTTAGGAAGTTGGCGATGTTTCACCCCGTGCCTTGGAGAGCACGTAAAGCCGTTGGTCCTGCGCCTAATCTCTCTCCGTTCGTGTCGAATTTTCCTTCCCATCGGGCTATGAGAGTAAAGAAACAGACAGTGCACCTGTGCTCGCGCACACACTTGTGCACTTTAGTATCTCCCGCACAGATGGCTAATCTTTCTGGAGATAGGCTGCCGCCGTGGCCGAAATTCAGAAAAATAAAACATTGTTTTATTTAAAAATGAAAGGAAAAATAAATTACGGGCGATCAGAGGTCGGGAAGTAGGGGGGAGGGGGGGTTTAAAGGTAAAAAACGGTTTATCTCAATTTCTGGAAAAACTACAAGTCCTATGGAAAAAAGTTAAATGGCAAAGTTGTAGGTAATAAAAAGATCTACAACTTTTGTATTTAGACTTTTTTCACATAACCTCAAAATGTATGTGAAAAATTCAAATAACCAAGTTTTTGATTTTTTATTTTTATCTTTTACAAAAAAAATATTTTTTCACGAAATTTGGTGAAAACTTACCTTTTTATGTCTCAAACACACTGTAATTTTTCTGATTTAAAATATTTATTTTTTCACCTTTTTTTTTGACTTAATATTGAAAAAGCACCTAATTTTCAATCGAAAATTCTCCCGTCAAAATATCTGCTTTTTTAAAAAAATCTGTAAGCTTTTTGTTCGTCGACATCTCTACTTTCTGATGGTGTAAAAAAAAATATACATTACTATGGTAAATGCTCTCAGAAAATGAGGAAACCAAATACGAAATAACAGGTAGTAAGGCCCAGACCCTCCTAGCTCCTACCCCACTTCTCTATGAAATACCTTTTGATGGGCTAAAATTTTCCGTAAGTCACTCAGGTAGGTATATAAGTTATCTTAAAATAGGAATAAATAGCCATCTACACATGTAATTTAAAAGGTATTTCATAGGGGCTTGGAGGGTCTGGGCCTTACTACCTGTTATTTCGTATTTGGTTTCCTCATTTTCTGAGAGCATTTACCATAGTAATGTATATTTTACACCATCAGAAAGTAGAGATGTCGACGAACAAAAAGCTTACCGATTTTTTTAAAAAAGCAGATATTTTGAAGGGAGAATTTTCGATTGAAAATTAGGTGCTTTTTCAATATTAAGTCAAAAAAAAGGTGAAAAAATAAATATTTTAAATCAGAAAAATTACAGTGTGTTTGAGACATAAAAAGGTAAGTTTTCACCAAATTTCGTGAAAAAATATTTTTTTTTGTAAAAGATAAAAATAAAAAATCAAAAACTTGGTTATTTGAATTTTTCACATACATTTTGAGGTTATGTGAAAAAAGTCTAAATACAAAAGTTGTAGATCTTTTTATTACCTACAACTTTGCCATTTAACTTTTTTCCATAGGACTTGTAGTTTTTCCAGAAATTGAGATAAACCGTTTTTTACCCTTAAACCCCCCCTACCACTACTTCCCGACCTCAGATCGCCCGTAATTTATTTTTCCTTTCATTTTTGTTGCATTCTCTTCCTTTTCCAATGGGTTTCATCCTACTATAATTTTTTTGTTTTCAAAAATTATCTGCCCTGGACTAAAGGTCAAATCTTGCAAGATGTATTGAAACCATTCCCGTTTTCTGATTGAGCTGAAAATTTGCACGTACATCATACATGTAAATCGGATTACAATGCAATAATTACTATTGTAACATGGAGCTGATCTGATGATGGAAGTGGAAGATGGCTATGGGAATCGTAACACCATGTAGTTTGGGCTCATTTGATTAGTCTTGAGAAGTACTCTGGTCCTAGATAATATCCAAAATAAAATAATGTTATATTCGAGGTACTTATATGTAAATAATGAAATAATATTTTTTGGAGTTGTGGGAAATGTTGTTTTTGGATTTAAAAGGAGCCTTTGTCATGCATATATTATGTTCAAGTTGGGCGGGCCTAAATAGAAACGATGAAACAAATGCGTCACGCTAGCCCGACTTGAACATACGTATGAAAAAGGCTCTTTTTAAATCCAGAAAAACAACATTTCCCACAACTCCAAAAATATTATTTTATTATTTACATAAGTACCTCGAATATAATAATAACTGATTTGTTTTATGTTAGGCCTAGCGCAAACATACAACTTTTAGTTGAACAACTATTTAGTTGTGTTTCATAAGTTTATAGGAATGTACTGCGATCATAGAATGTGCGCAAACTATCAACACGTCACTATAAAATAGAATAGATTAGAATAACTGTGGTGGTGTCGTGTGGTGCGGGTTGTTACGTTCCCTCAAATATGGTCGAGCGAAGCAATGGCTGGATCATGCTTCATGCTCGTGAACGGGTGCCGCCGGCGGGAATCTTTGTCGACTTTGACATGAATTGAATTGTAGTACGTTTTGTGGAAATGTCATATTCTATTCTAACAAAGATGCACGGGTTAAATCAGCTTGGCATCCAGCTGCCCACAAGATAGTATAAAAACTTATTACAATGTAATAGCTACTTATTAATATTGTAAAATGATTATTTTGAAAAGAGCAACTGCTGAGTTTCTTGCCGGCTCTTCTCAGCAGAATCCGCTTTCCGAACCGGTGGTAGAATCTTGACGTGTCATAAGAGCCACAGGTTGGCCTACATGAAATAAATAATTTTGAATTTGAATTAGAAACGTTTTTTATTCAAATAAACTTTTACAAGTGCTTTTGAATCGTCGATGAATCTACCACTGGTTCGGAATGCCGTTCCTGCCTGCCTTATTATAATACTATTATAACATATAAGGTCCTAACTGCATTCTTTTTTTTCTTTAAAGGATTAACATCAAAAGAATTTGTGCCATCATGTGAGGCTCCACCAGTAGCAATTGCTGTAAGACATGCTTCTGTCAAGAAAGGTCAGTACATCTGTTTACTTCAAACAATAACAGGATAATCTATACAGCTATTAGACTGAAAAAAAGAGTTGTGTTTTTCTGGCTATGTATATCGATATCTCTGTGATTTCTAAACCAAATAGGCGTGAATCTTTTTTTAATCAATTAAGAAACTTTGCGAGATGGTCCCATAAAAACGTCGAGTTCTAATTCTTCAATCCTGATGCTGCATGGGTACTGCCAATCTAAACTGTGATGATTTATTAACTGTCGATTATGAATAGTTGTAGGTACCAAGCAAAGACGACATAGTTAATTCCAAGACCCAACTCCTAAATCCTGAGGAGTAGTTGCTTGGGTATTGTCCACCTAAACTGTGTACTTGTGTACTTGTAGGTACCAAGTAAAAAATACATCATTGAACTCTAAGCTCTAACTCCTCAAGCCTGATGCTGCAAGAAACTGCACTCCTAACCTGTGGTAGTTTAGGAACTGTTGATTGTGAATTGATCTTATAGGTAGGTAACTATTAAGCCGGGATAGACTTCATTAAATTCCAGATACCACCCTAATCTATTAAACCCTGACGCTAAAAAGCTTTAAATATTTTTATTTCAATAAAAATCCATGCGTCCATCCATATTTTATAAATTGATCAACTTAATTTTAATTTTTAATCAATATCTTTTGATAATTATTTATTTAAAGAATTTTTTTTTCTTATTTCAGGCACTAAATCTATTGCCATCAGAAATAAATATTTGAAAGAAAACACACATTTGAAAGTCAAACTTTTAAAATTGAGGGAGAAATGTAAAACCCTAAATCAAAAAGTGCAACAAGCTGCAAAGCTATCTCAAAATAAAGCTTTTTTGAAAGCTGTCGAAAAATTGCCTGAACCTGCTGCCATTTTTACTAAAATGCAATTAAAAAAGGCTTCGATAAAACCAAAAGGAAGAAGATATACAACTGAAGAAAAAATTTTGTGCCTTACAATATATAAACAAAGTCAAAAGGCATATAAATTGTTGCAAAGACTCATGGCATTGCCGTCAAAACGGACAATACAGAAAATATTAAATATGGTCATCATCAAGCCTGGAATCAATGATTCCATCATTGAACACCTAAAAAAGACGGTCAGGAAATTACCTGAAGAAAAAAAATTATGCACACTGATGTTCGATGAAGTGGCATTAAGTCCGGGTCTATATTATAATATAAACTCTGACGAAATAATCAGTTTTGAGGATTTTGGTTGACATAAATCTAAACTAATTGCTGACTATGCACTAGTTTTTATGGTCAAGGGTTTGAAAGGCAAATACAAACAGCCTATCTCTTTCACATTCTGCCAGAGTCAAACGAAGAGTGCGGAATTAAAAAAGCTTCCTATACAAGGATACAATAAATGCTGTACAAAGCACTGGCTTAAAAGTTGTTGCCACAGTTTGTGACCAATCGCCCACAAATGTGAACGTCATAAAAAGCCTCATAGATGATACAAAAAGAAAATATCTATGTGAAGGAAAAGAATACAAAAGTTTAGGGTTTGAATATAACGGAAATAAAATATTCCCTATATTTGACCCTCCGCACCTCCTCAAAGGTTTAAGGAATAATCTTCTTACAAAGGACCTAAGATTTATTCAAAACGGGGAAGTCAATATTGCCAAATGGGAGCATTTGAAAATGCTACTTGATGCTGATCCAGGAGAAGATGATGTAAGATTATTGAATAAACTAACTGAAAGTCATGTCATACAAGACAAAATACCTAAAATGAAGGTAAAGAATGCAGCCCAAATATTCAGTCAGAGAGTGTCTGCAACGATGCGGTATTTAGCCAGTAAGTATTAATTAATCTATATATATAAAAGAAAGTGGTGTTAGTTACACTATTTATAACTCAAGAACGGATGAACCGATTTGGCTGAAAATTGGCGGAGAGGTAGCTTAGAACAAAAATCTGACATGGAATAACAAAGCGCAAATGACAGTGGAATAACAAAACGTAAATGACAGCTAAACGTAATTTTGTCTTTGTTGGTTTGTCCGTCAATCACGCTGCAAAAAACCTACGGATTGACGTGATTTTTTTGGATAGGTATAGTTGAGAACCTGTAGAGTGTAAAGCATCCCGGAAAATCAAAGAGTACCCTCGGGATTTTAAAAACTGAATCCACGCGGATGAAGTCGCGGGCATCAGCTAGTAGTTTAATAAAAGTAACCATATTATTATTATGAAGCTTCAAATTACAGCATATTATTTTTTCTGGTCTTACCAACTAGTTGGTGTATCTTATGATATGATAAACTTTTAAGTGAGTGAGTGGGTGTCCCCACTTTAGAAACAATAAAAAATAAATGTTTATTCAGTTATCAATATTTACATAATTTATGAATTATTGTATTTAAGCAATTAAATATCACTTGCTTCAACGGTGAAGGAAAACATCATGAGGAGACCTGCACACCTGAGAGTTCTTCAAAATGTTCTCAAAGGTGTGTGAAGTCCGCCAATTCGCATTGGGCCAGTGTGGTAGATTATGGCCTATAACCCTTCTCTGAGAGGAGACCTATGCTCAGTAGTGAGCCGTTGATGGGATGTTAATGGTATTTAAATACAAATACCTAGGTATATAATTTATGGTCATTGTACAAATAGATTTGTGAATTTTGCGTGCGAACCCAGAGATAAAATTGAAGAAAATCGTGTACAGACAGATCAGACCTAGCTTAATTACATTGCAACAACAATGACAAGTAGGTAATAACTTGAAATCATTGTTTGTTTCTTTTCAGATCATGATATTCTTCCTAAGGAGTGCCTGGGTACAGCAGACTTGTTACTGCTGATAGATAAACTTTTTGACTCTTTCAACGGTCACAGCTACCAGAATTCAGACAAAATATTCAAGAGTGCGCTTAAAAAGAACTCTCCACATTTTAAACTGTGGAGTGAATCACTGCCTGTATTGAGGTCGATGCAGTTTAAAGTAGAGAAAAAGTTAAGAGATGGTACAGTTTCAACAAAATTTGCACAAGTCCCATCTCTTAAAAATTGGATTTCTAATATCAATGTATTTAAAGAAATGTTTAATTACTTAAATGAAACTCATGGCTTAAGTAGTCTGTTGACAAGAAATATAAACCAGGATCCATTAGAAATTTTTTTCTGCAATATAAGGAGCAATGGTGTACGAAACACGTCTCCATCTTGCTCGCAGTTTATAGGTGCGTTTAAAACATTGCTGGTTAATAATTTAACGTCACCACACTCAGTTGGGGCAAACTGCGAGCAAGATGACAATAAGGCACTTTTTAAATCTTTAAAAACATTGCTAAATTATAAAGAAAAAGAAGCAAGCAAACAACCCACTGATATTGTTAATGTGGATTCTGTAATAAACCATTTCATGCAAACATCGGACACAGAATGTTCGATTAATAATAACACCACCAGTAAAGAGGCAAAAAGATATGTTACGGGCTATATATTAAAAAAAACAATAAAAAAAGTTTG
Organism: Oeneis ivallda; assembly: GCA_029955525.1. Classification (NCBI taxonomy): domain Eukaryota; kingdom Metazoa; phylum Arthropoda; class Insecta; order Lepidoptera; family Nymphalidae; genus Oeneis; species Oeneis ivallda. The sequence continues at coordinate 13,667,617 of JARPMR010000029.1, read as the reverse complement.
TAAAAAATGCCATACTTGCCGAATGCATTTAGGAAGCACAGTGCCTCCGAGTAATAAAGATTACATTTTAACTAGAGATATTACAAAAAAATCACTAAATTATCCATCAGAGGCACTGTGCGAGTTTGTAGACGATGTTTGCACGATAATTCAAATGAAGCTTAATGAGGAACCACAAGAAAAATGTTTAAAGGGTTTAATTATACAAACTGCAGATATATTCTGTAATTTGTCACCATTCTCTTGCATGACACATAAGAAAGATGTACAAAATTTTTTAATGGACAAAATAACCAATATTATTATAATTAGCTGGTGCACAAATGTAAACAGATTACTAAAGGGGAAAACAAACATCTGTCATAATAATGAAATAAAATTACAAGCACTAAATTATTACAAAAAACATAACAGAAAGAAATAAACTTAAAAATTAAATAAATATTATTTTGTTTCACTTATAGACACACTAAGAACCACTTTCTTTCATTTTGCATCAGAGGATGTTCTAGAATCTAGTTTAATTTATTGATCAAGTATGTTTCTATATTGTTTTTTTTTATATTGGTTTCATATTGATTCATAGTTTATTATTTATTTTGTGGATATGTGAATCCTTAAGTGTATGTTCCAATTCAAAAGTTCCGTTCACAAATAAATAATAATAATCAATAAGTAATCATACCTACCAATATCATATAAACATAGCCATAAATATTATGCATATATATAGTACCTATACCTACAGTATGAACTTGGTCGGGAGGACATTAATCCTTTAATGATGACTGACGGTATCTACATTTTTAAGAGAAAGAAAAATAAAACAATGCTTTATTTTTCCGAATTTCGGCCACGGCGGCGGCCTATCTTCAGAACGATTAGCCATCTGTGCGAGAGATATTAAAGTGCACATGTGTGTGCGCGAGCCGCGAACACAGGTGCACTCTCTGTTTCTTTACTCTCATAGCCCGATAGGAAGGAAAATTCGACACGATCGGAGAGAGATTAGGCGCAGGCGGAGAGAGATTAGGCGCAGGAGCAACGGCTTTACGTGCTCTCCAAGGCACGGGGGTGAAACAACGCCAACTTCCTAACTCCGGGCTAGTACTGAGAATTTCTTACGGAAAACCCCAATACTTGATATGGTCCGTCCCGGGACTCGAACCAGGGACCTCGTCGGCCGCAGTCGAACACGAGACCAATGAGGCAGTTAAAATTAAAGGTCATACTGCAGTCTCCACAAACAATTAACATTTTTTTCAATAATGTCGTTATTCACACGAATGAGGAACGAAGACTTTTGAAAAATCATAACTTTTTATCCGGCACATTGACATGCAATTTTTCTTTTAGCAATCAAAAAACATAAGTTGGTACAGTTTTTAAAAAAATCACCAGTGCAATGAACCTCTTCTTTTATTTTTAATGGAATTTTAAAGTTTTCTGTAGATTTTGGATGAACTTAATTTTCTTGAAATAATTTAAAATTTAATGCTCTTGAAACCAGCCAATCAGACTGAAATTTTTTTCTAAAAGAGTACACTTAATAGGTAAAGATATTCCATAAAAAAATTGCTGAAATTATCACTGGAAAAATTAAAAAAAAATTAAATATTCGTCAAGGCAATGATATTCCAAAATTTTAAATAAAAAAATTTTTCTCGTAATCGAGTGGGAACCGACTTTTTTCCTTGCGGGTCCTGGTAGGCCCCTAAGTGAACAATCTAAAAACAATTTTATATCCACCTGGTCTGGCCCACCCTGTATATATGTATATATTATATTTTTACTTCTACACTCTAAAACTTTGTTATATTAAGTAAACTATATTATGTAAATGTGAATTTTATTATTAAATATAAATAAGTATAATAATATTTTATTGTGCAATTTTTAAATTAAAGAAATCTTTTAAAGTGTAGAAGTTATGTGCAATAAGCCATTTATACAGTTTATTTTTAAATAACTTCATTGGCAACACCTTTAAACTCTCAGGCAACTTATTGTAAATGCTAACACATAAGGCTGCACAACTTTTCAAATAAAATTCCGTCCTCGGCCTACACTGCAACACAAGTCTATCAGTATTTCTTGTACACCGCGGATAAATCTCATTAGCTTTAGTGAATAAATTATCATTTTCCTTTATAAATACAGATATTTCAAATATATATAAACTGGTCAATGTCAAAATATTTAACTTTGTGAATAGAGGTTTGCAGGAAGTTAATGGTGAGACTCTGCAAATTGCTCGAATACATTTCTTTTGGGCTATAAAGGCCCTGTTGAATTCTGAACTGTTTCCCCAGAGAATTAGCCCATATCTGAGGACAGATGCTACGTATGCATGGTATACTGAGACTGCTGTTTTTTGATCCGTCAAAGAAGTTAATTTCTTTAAGACATAGTTAAACTTATTTATTTTTTTACATACGTGATCAACGTGGGTAAACCATTTCAGACCTTTATCTACAAAGACACCTAAAAATTTTACTTCACGTGACTCATTAATATTCGTATTGCTATATTTTATATTTAATTTTGAGTTAGCTTTATTATGAAATTGTATGTAAGTTGTTTTTGTAAGGTTTAGTTCTAATTGATTGGCTTTAAGCCAATCTATTATTGATTTTACAGTTAAGTTAATTTGTTTTTCATGTTCCTCAATATTATTTTTCATATTTGATGTAACAACTATGGAGATATCATCTGCAAATAATACACATTTATGCTGAATTACCTCGGTTATATTATTAATATAAATGATAAAAAGAAGAGGCCCAAGAATACTGCCTTGAGGTACGCCCCTGGTAGAATAAAGATATTCTGAATGGAATGTCATTTGTTCATCATTAATAATTTTGTTGACGTCAAGCTGTTGAGCCAGGGAATAGTAAACTGTCTTTAAGCAAGCCAAGTAAACCACATTCCTCAGTTGCTTAAAGAGAAAGATAAGTTTCCTCAGTCGAGACACCAATCTTAATATATATAAATTACGTGTCACGTTGTTTGTCCGCGATGGACTCCTAAACTACTGAACCGATTTTTATCAAACTTCGTAACTATCTGTAATTTGGTCCAACTTAAAAGATAGGATAGTTTTTTGGATTGGGATAGTTTATTTGTTTTATTTATATAGATAAGCTAGCGGCACGAAGTTCGCTGGGTCAGCTAGTGAATCTATATGTTGGTTCCACGTCATAGAACTGTTCATAGTTACACCTAGGTATTTGGTGCTTAGTGAGCGCTCCAAGAGTGGACAATTACAAGTATGGGGCTCTTCAGCCGCCCCATAATTAAATTATATTGCTTGTTGAATAATAATAAACTGATTGATTTAGAAGACTGTATATATTATAAAATAAATCGATATAAAAACACAATAATTTCGATGACGGCCGGCCTAAATGATATCTGATATAGAATCCTTTGCGCAGACAGCTTGCGCATCTATTTATATTTTCAAAACGTTCTAAACTTAAAAACTTTCTCACTGACATGTGGCTATATTTTAATTCCTCAATAGAGGTTGTATACGCCACATATACCCTCCTAGGGAGTGAATGAAAACAAAAAAATGAATGAATGAAGGGTAACAAACGAAACCAATGACCATGACGGCGAAGCGACTAGGACGAGAAAAACAACGTCGGACGGTTCGTACAGCATTCGGCACGAAAGGCGTCGAGACGTGCAGCGCAGCATTAAGCTAAGCGCGAAAAACGTCAGTCGAAACTTCAAAAGCAGCACAGCACTAGGCGCGAGAAAGGAGAGGCAGCCATAGAGTCGCGTAGCGCTAGGTGCGGAAAAAGGCGTCGGTCAGATCGCGTAGCGATGGGCGCGAAGGGTTTCACGGTGCTCGCGCAACGATGGGCGCGAGGAGCGTCGCGTCGGTCGGGTCGTGCAGCGATGGGCACGAAAGAGCACCGGAGAAGTCACGCAGCGTTGGGCGTGAAGGAGTCCGGGAGGCGTCGAGCAGCGCAATGAAAGATGCGGCGACGTCAAATTGCAACCGACGCGAAGAATACCCTAAGCTAAGGGGAACACGACTAATAAACTCATTAGAGCTTACAAAAGCCTTAAACTGTTCCTCTTAGTTGCGAGCTGTCAGTGAGAAAATTATTAATTATTAAACTAAAAACTCACACAAAAAAATTAATTACAATGACACTTAAAAAAGAAAATTTTGAAAAAGAATGTCACTAATTTGTTTCATGAATGTCAAAAACAAAACAATCACTTTTGTTTGTCAATTGCACTAAATTTCAAAACAATTATGAAACTTGAAACTGGGGCTTTAAATGCTGGGGCTCGGAGAAAACTGGATACGATGCGTCCACGATGTATGCGCCCCTTCTTCATAGGTAGATAGATCGCTCGCCGATTCCAATTGTGGCGGGTACAGCGTACAATTCTGCGGAAAATTTGCGTCTTCACAGATCAGTGATTCGCACTGATATCGTGTGAAATCTTCTTAATAATTATTCTTGTTGCCGAAGAACTTGGGCTTCCCTGGTCGGGCGGCGCTCACGGGCTCCAGCTTTACGTAGGAGCAGTCGTGCAGGCAGGCCTTCTTGCGTTGCAGATCTTCTTTGTCAAGGGGCACCATTATAAGTTCTTCTTCTTCTTGCGTGAGTCGACGGTCACCAATATGGGTGGTGACATAATATATTCTTGCTTGATATTTTCGTGTTCGTCGTCGGGTTGTCACCAATATGGGTGGTGACATTATATTCTTGCTTAATATTTTCGTGTTCGTCGTGGGTCACCAATATGGGGCTCTTCAGCCGCCCCATAATTAAATTATATTGCTTGTTGAATAATAATAAACTGATTGATTTAGAAGACTGTATATATTATAAAATAAATCGATATAAAAACACAATAATTTCGATGACGGCCGGCCTAAATGATATCTGATATAGAATCCTTTGCGCAGACAGCTTGCGCATCTATTTATATTTTCAAAACGTTCTAAACTTAAAAACTTTCTCACTGACATGTGGCTATATTTTAATTCCTCAATAGAGGTTGTATACGCCACACAAGCATCGATATTGAGACAGCAATGGGCTCGTATTATAAAAGAGGGTGGAGCTTGTGAGGGTGAATAAGATGCAAAAGTAATAAATTTTGTTTTTGCAACGTTGAGGGTTAGCAAATTCAGTTTTAGCCATATCAACACGGATCTTAAAGAAGATTCAGAGCGTTTTGTAGCTACTTGCCAGTTTTTCCCATGGGTAAAACTGTGTCATCCGCATACATGATAGTCTTACAGTTAGGTAGATTTATGTTACACAACCCGCTTATATAAATGAGAAAAAGGGTAGGCCCAAGGACACTACCCTGTGGGACACCGTAATTAATTGGGGCCTTTTTGCTTAGGAAGTTACCTATTTTTACGCACTAGGTACGATCAGTTACCTCATTCGTACCTTCAGGAAAAGGAACATGGATTTGGAACAAAGGATCGAAATAAGCAAACACCCTAAGATTTATTGCAGTGATGGTTACACTAGCAATAGTTTAGATTTATTGCAATGATGGTTACGCTAGCAATAGTTGATGATGTCAGGCGCAGATGGTTACACAGGCGATAATTGACGAGGGCAAGCAGATCGTTACACAGCACAGCTGATGATGATTGCAGGCACCGACACGACAGCGACACTCATCACGTGTTTGGCGGCACACCCACTCCATGATGGCAAATTGACACTGCACGACGACTTTCCTTCGCGCGGCAGAGGACGTCTGCACATCGCGACGCGTACGAGACACTGAGCGCCTAAACGACCGGCGGATCAGTTTTACAACAGCATCGTCTCTCACTCGCTGACGTCACGCGTCGTCGGCGCGGCATCAGACAGAGAGCGTGAGCAGGAGCGAAGACATGCCATACCGCTCAGCGCCGTAATTGGTAGTTTGACTTACCTCGCTCGTCAAATGTCTAGATTTAAGATTTGTAATTTTGTAAATATAACTAAGGTAAGGGCTCCTAAAGAACCCGCCACTTGCGCCAATTGCAAGGGCCCCCATCCGGCGAACCACACCGCCTGCCCAGTGTTCCGCAAGGAGGCGCGGAGCAAGAAGGTGGGCACAGTCGCCTCCACTGTCCCAATTCCTCCGAGGACAACCCAGGAGGCCTCAGGGGCATTGAACTCAGAACAAGAACAAGGCCAGACGGGCAGCAATCTCAGAACTCTGGCCAATGAGCCCAGAGCCCGTACCGCAGCTGCCCCCAAGAAAAGACGCCCGAGGGGGGGAAAGAGACACAAGCCAGCACAGCCAGCACAGGCACAGGCTGAGTCAGAAGCCCCTCGTCCGAAACCAAAACCCGCTACGGACACAACCGGCCCCACCAGCAGCCAGAGCCAATTAATAAACACGGTGTTAGAGGTTCTGCTAAAGGTCATCCAGGCTGTGCGGGACGGAAAGGACCTTAGTCCCAATATCCTCGGAGGTGTGACGAATTTAATCTCCGAAATACGATAAGCCTCTGAGGATATTATACTGGAACGCCCATGGTCTCAAGCATAAGGTGACTATGCTCAAGATGGTACTCAGGGAAAGGAACGTTGACGTGGCTCTTATCTGTGAGACTCTCTTGGGCTCCGCGGATAGAATACGCTTCCCTGGGTACCACACTTACCGGCGGGATGAACGCTCTACGGCTAATATTAGCTACCGAGGTCTAGTGGTACTGGTGAAGAGGAGGGTAATTCACCAACCACTACCCGAAGTGAACCTACATACTATGAGTGCCCTTGGTGTGGAAATTTCAATCGGAGGAAAACCACACCATATATACTCCATATACCGTCCCCCGAGCGGCAAGATGGATACCAGTGACGTCCACAAATTATTAGATTCTCCACTTCCAGTCATAGCCGCGGGGGACTGGAACTGTAAAAGTCCTTCCTGGAATTCCTCCACCACATGCCCGAACGGGAGGATCTTAGAGACGGACGCTGAAGCCCGGGACTACGGAGTAAGCGGACCAGAGGTCCCAACCCACTACCCATTTACGTTGTCCCACAACCCGGATGTAATCGACCTGGTGGTCCACAAGGGATTGGACAATCGACTTACTTTAGAGGTAATTGACGATGAGCTACAATCGGATCACCAGCCGGTTGTAGCAACTGTTGAAGCACTCCCGGCCAGAGCAGCGCTTCCCGCACAGCGCTCCCGGACCAACTGGCAAGTTTTTACCAGCGAATTAGAGTCCAGTTCCATATACAGATCCATACAGACAGCCGAGGAGGTGGACAGTTTCTCTCAGCTGCTCACATCAACGATCCAACGGGCACTGGATCAGGCTAGACAAGACCTCCCCCAACCCACTTACCATGGGATTCCATTTCGCATCTTGAGGTTGATCCGTGAGAAGAGAATCCGTCCCTCAGACGCGAATTTCAAAATTCAAGATGCCCCAGATTAAAGACGAAGCTAAACAAAATTGCGGAGAGAGTGGCGCAAGAACTGAGGGACCTGGATGCAGAGTCATGGGACCAACGCATAGAGGAAGCCGAGGGCGATATGACCTCACTCCACCGACTCTGCAGACAAATTACAAACGCACGCCCCCCACAAAGGCCTCTACTTCATGAAGACGGCACTCTGAGATACCGCGCAGCAGACCGAGCTGAGATTCCAGCTAGACACCTGCAAAAGCAATTCACCCTGAACCCACTGATAGACACCCATCACCAGGGTCCATCACCCATCACCCATCATCATTGAGGGTAAGCACTCAAAAAGCGCACACGTATTTTTTTGGGTGTGGAGTTATTTTATTTAAATATTTATATGTACTAAGTGTTTTTGTACTTACCAGCTTTAACTCCAACCAAATAATCCATACTTAACAACGTGACTGAAGGATTTAATTGTTAGACACATCACCAAAGCACATTCACTATGGAGGCCATTCAAAACTCGATTCAATCACTGACTGAGCATTTCAACACTCAAATGGCTGAATTTCAGAAGAGTCTACAGGGGGCAATTCCTGCAACGAGTCCCACTGCTAACATATCTGGTCAGTTTAATGAGTTCCGTTCTTTTGTGTTATCCGCACTTGCCGGTCTGCAGCAGCAGGTAGAAGTACTGGCGAAACAAACTGATCAGCTAGAAATGCGGAGTAGGCGGAAGATGCTACTGATCCACGGGATTCCAGAGGGCAACGATAGTAATCTGTCAGCCACAGTGAGTGTTTCCTTGTCCACTCATCTGAAATTACCCAACATGCAGGATGATTGTTTTGACCGCTGCCAGCGCTTGGGTCAGCCTAAGGCTGGCAAGCCTCGGGCTATACTGCTGAAATTCCGGGACCTAACAGTGAAGAATCAGGTCTGGTTTGCAAAAACTGCTCTCAAGGGTACAGGTATAACTTTGTCTGAGTTCTTAACAAAAGACCGGCACAATGCCTTCATGGCTGCAAGGTAGAAGTTTGGAGTATCAAAGTGCTGGACGAGAGAAGGGCTCATCAAAATAATCGGATGTGACGGCAAGCGCCACCGGGTGACCTCCAAGGCGGAGGTTGACGCCATTCGGCTGCGCAGTGATGAGCAGGTTCCTGCCTCCTCAGCGGCCACTTCTTGTTCCAAAGTCACTTCTCAAGTACCGAAGACCGCTAAACCAGTGGTGAATGAGGCGGTAAGGTCGAAACGGACTGTTAGGAAGTAAATCAGAGCTAAGCAATCTGAGTCACTTTATTTTATTTTATATTTTTTTGAATAATGCGGGTTGGCATAATTTTATTTCGTAAACTTTCAAATTCAAAAGTAGACATTTACTTACTACCGTCAAGCTGTCAAATTGAATTCTATGTGTCAAATGATGTCATAATTATAGTTTGTTTGACAAAGATACTGTCATGATACAATCAACCACTTAAGTCGTAATTTCTAGTTCCATGATCAATCATATATCTATCATAGACAATGAGACCATGGAATTAGGAAGTACTAAATAAGACTGAGACAGAACATAAATGAATATTTAAAAATACTTTTTCCTAAATTGTTGTGTACTTACTGTTGTGTGTACTTACTTATTATGTACTTACGACTCCTATATTCTAGATATTTTAGTTTCTTTATTTTAATTACTGTTTCTGTACTGTACTGTTTGTTAAGTTTAATTATGTTGCAATAGTCTCAAATAATTAATAATTGATTGTAAGTAGTGATGTTTTTTATGAATTGTTGTTGCTGGTAGGTATTATGATTTGTCATTTTATTTTATTTTTTTATTAAGTTTATTTATATTTAATTTTATTATTACATATTTATTTATTATTATTATTAATATTTTATACATAATAATATTATGTCATTTCAAGATGTAAGCCTAGATGATTCATTTTTTCCCTTTCGTCATCTGATGGACTGAATAGTACTAACACCAGTTTCTACAGTATCCCTTCTCTTACTGAAACATTAGATTCGCACTTCTCAGATGTACTGAAAAATTTCAATGTTATCCACATTAATGCTCAAAGTATTCCTGCACATTACCCTGATATGCTCTCATCATTTAATAACAAAAATATACATGCCATTTTTATCTCTGAATCATGGCTTAAGCCATGTTTGTCGTCCACATCCTACGCTCTTCCAGGCTTTCAATTAATAAGAAATGATCGTACCACTCGGGTTGGCGGTGGTGTTGCCATTTACCTTCGATCTCATCTACCATTTACTAACATAAGTATGTCAATTGACCAAGGTACTCCAGGTGTGGAGCATTTATTAATAGAAGTTACTTTTACTGGTACCAAATTATTACTTGGCGTGTTCTACAATCCCAGCCTTACAATTGACTACTATTCCACATTTGAAGGCCTTTTAGATAGATATATTCCACTTTATCAACACACTATTATTATGGGCGATTTTAACACTTGCCTTTTAAAAAACGATTCTCACTCTACTCGACTAAAATCAATAGTTACAGCAGCGGGTCTGCATTTTCTCCCCCTTTCTGCTACTCACTCTCTTCCAAATTGTTCTCCATCTCTTTTGGATCTTATTCTTGTCTCTTCCATTCATTATGTTGCTAAGCATGGGCAATGTCCTGCTGATGCTTTTTCATATCATGATCTGATTTATTTGTCGTATAAATTGCGCCCCCCTAAAGCTAAATCGAGAACACTTCTGCTTCGTAATTTTAGTGGTATGGATTTAGATCGTCTAAGAGATGATGCTGCGATGATTGACTGGTCTGTTGTTTTCACTGCAGCTAGTGTTGATCAAAGGGTGGACAGTTTTAATTCTATCCTTACGCAACTCTACGACAAACATGCCCCAATTCGACCGGTCCGAATTAAGCATCTTCCTGCTCCTTGGCTTACTCCGGAGATCAAAAAATTACAGCATAAAAGAAACATTGCGAAAGCTAAATACAAAGCACATAATTCAGAATATAATAGAGATATATAATATAATAGATATAGATATAGATATAGAGATATATAATAGAGAAAATACAAAATTATTCGGAATCATTGCAACAGGTTGTGTAGGGATCAGCAGCGACGCCATATTCATAAATCTATACTCGAAGAAGATGACTCTAGTCGAGTATGGAAATTTCTTAAGTCTCTTGGAGTTGGGAAAGCGCGTAGAAATAGTAACTCCATTAAGATTGACTTAAATCAGCTTAATAAGCATTTTTCTTCTGGTTGCGCCATTGATGACGCTATTAAATCGCGAACAAAAAATCAAATTTCAGCTTTACCCACTTCTAATGATCCTGCTTTTATTTTTAGTCAAATCGCTGACAGTGATGTTAGGAGAAGCATTGTTGAGGTCAATTCTGATGCCATTGGTACAGACTGCATAAGTCGTAAAATGATCATTCCTATAATCGATATCCTGACTCCTGTTATAAAATCCATCTTTAATTACTCCATTTCTTCTGGAAATTTTCCCTCTTCCTGGAAAGAAGCTCAAATTACTCCTATACCCAAAAAAGCAAATCCCTCTGATCTCTCCGACTACCGCCCCATTTCCATACTTCCATTCCTATCAAAAGTATTTGAGCGTATAATACACCGGCAATTAACTCTTTTCCTTTCCCGATGGAGTCTTTTTAATCCATTCCAATCTGGTTTCCGTATTGGTCATAGCACGACTACTGCCTTAGTCAAGATTACTGAAGATATTCGTTGTGGTATGGATAACCAATGTGTAACAGTGTTGACCTTACTTGACTTCAGTAATGCCTTCAACAATGTTGATTTTGACATATTGCTGGCTATGTTTGCCTCTCTTAACATATCTCCTGCAGTGATTGACTGGTTTCATAGTTACTTATTTGGCCGCCGGCAACGGACACGTGTTGATGATTCTTTCTCCAACTGGTGCTCGATCGATGCCGGTGTACCGCAAGGTGGCGTGCTGTCTCCTCTCCTTTTTTCAATTTTTATAAGTTCAATTACTCTCCGATTATCTTCTCGCTACCACCTGTATGCTGATGATCTCCAAATTTATGTCCAGGCCAAATTAGCGGATTTACCTAAAACCATTGATTTACTAAATAATGACCTTAATTCAATTGTCGAGTGGAGTAAGTCATATGGTCTAAAAGTGAATCCATCAAAAACTAAGGCGATTATAATAGACAGTCAAAAATTGGTTACTCGTATCGATGTGCCTAATTTACCAGGTATTATTTTTGATGGGACATCCGTGCCATACAGTGACACAGTTAAAAATTTAGGCATTATTTTCGACAAATACCTACCTTGGGCTCCACAGGTAAGTGAGGTAAGCAGGAAGGTGTTTGCTTCGGTTGGGTCTCTTCGTAGATTAAGCAATTTCTTACCCATACCAACAAAAATTGCGCTTGCACAATCACTCCTTCTACCAATTCTCGATTACGCGGATACGTGTTATCTTAATCTAAATGAGGAATTGCTAAATAAGCTTGAGCGCATTCAAAATCTTTGTATAAGGTTCATATTTGGACTTCGAAAATATGACCATGTTTCCGAATTTCGCGAAAAATTCAAGTGGCTTCCAATTCGCCTTTGCAGGGATACTCATATTCTTTCTCTTTTATACAGTGTTCTATTCAATCCCACATCTCCTTCTTACCTTAAAGAGCGGTTTGAGTTTCTAGGGGACAATCACTGTCGCTCGCTTCGTTCAGATAACAACCTAGTCCTAAAAATACCTTCACATAATACTTCCTTCTATACTAAATCTTTTACTATCGAAGCTTCTCGGCTTTGGAACTCTCTACCGCTTCCTATTAAGCGTGCGCAGTCACATGCAATATTTAAGAGGCAAGTCAAAGCGCACTTCTTTCCTCCCTGAATTCTAAGTCATCCCATCCCTACTTTAGTATTGAATCTTGGCTTTTATTTTATTTTATTTTATTGTATTTTCTCCTAGTCTTGTGTATAATATATTATGCATATGTGAAGTATGTGTTTATATTCATTATTTGTGTATTTAGGTATCTGAATGTTGTTTTTTTTTTTCTCTCTCTTTTTTTTACTCATAAACCTGCGTGCACCCTCACTTTATATTTGATCATTATATCCTTTGCAACGTGGTTGCCTGGTAGAGATCGCTTTTTAGCGATAAGGCCGCCATTTGTACTACCATGTGTTATTATTTATTTTTAAGTTTATTTTTAGTTTTTGTTTATTTTTAATGTGGTGTGCAATAAAGTGGTTTTCATTCATTCATTCATTTCATTCATTTCACCAGGCAACAGTCGAGAAACACCTTGGAGAGTACTTCGCCGAACCAATTGGCAACGAGGATGATCCAGTGGTGATTTCCCCTGGCATGGTGAGGCAAACCATCAGAGAAGCCAAACTAAGAAAGGCCCCCGGCGCAGACAATATCACGAATAATGCGCTGAGACACATCCCCCGTAAGACGCTGGCAGCGATCACGCACCTGTTCAATGCCATTCTACGCACGGGGAAATTCCCTGATAGCTGGAAAGAAGGTTTAATCATAATGCTTCCCAAGCCGGGGAAAAATACTATGAAACCGGAGAACTACAGACCAATAACTCTCCTCTCATCACTCTCCAAGGTGTTTGAGAAACTCCTGTTGCGTCATCTGAAGCCCCATATACCTTCCAGATCAGAGCAATTTGGGTTCAGGTCAGAGCACAGTACTACGCTCCAATTGTCGAGAGTACTGCACCTGATTACAGCAGCAATAAACAAAAAAGAAAGCGCTACTGCAGTATTTCTCGACATGGAGAAAGCTTTTGACAGGGTCTGGCACGATGGTCTGCTCTACAAGCTGGCCCAGTCGACTGCCCCCCGCCGCCTCATACGAGTGATAGCGTCCTTCCTAGCGGAGAGACGCTTCCGCGTTAAACTAGAAGACCAAATATCTAGTGAAGGTCCGATTGCTGCCGGAGTTCCACAGGGTAGTTGTCTGTCACCCGTCCTGTACGCCAAGTACACGGACGACATACCAACAACGGCAGACACTACCCTTGCACTATAAGCCGACGATACGGCATACATCGCCACCTCACTGCCAACCCGTCCACAGCATGCAGTGGACAGACTACAAGTTCTGAATCTGCTCCCCGACTGGCTTAACAAATGGAGGCTTGCGGTCAACGTGGGGAAGACGCAAGCCATCATGTTCGGCGGAGCTCGAAGGCTACCCTCCCGGCTCTCACTATTGGACCAACCAATTCCGTGGTCCAATGAAGTGACGTATCTGGGAGTCACCATTGACAGACGCCTCAACATGCAAGCTCAAGTGAAGAAGTCAGTGAACAAGACACGTGCGGCAACGATGCTGCTTCGGCCGGTGCTGCACTCCAGACTCCCGCTGCGTACAAAGCTTGGAATTTACAAGATCTACATCAGATCAGGCTCACGTACGCAGCGCCGGCTTGGTATGCCCTAACTAGTGAGACCAGCAGAGTGAAACTCCGAACACAGCAGGCCATCGCTCTGAGGCGAATCACGAGAGCTCCCAGATACGTCCGCAATAGTACAATTGCGCGCGATCTAAGGATGGAGAGCATCGCCGTACCACAGGCGCCCCCCGGATGGAAGAAGATTTCCGCGCGATTTAACCGCGCCTTAGCTAAAAGGAAGACCAAACTCCCAACTAGAAGAACTAATCTCGATTGGTGGACTCCTGCTCGACCGCGGTAGGCATCTGCTGGGCTTCCTTATGGTCTCACCCGGTAGGGCCGGTCCGCGACAGCAGAGAGTCCACCAACTTACTCCAAGGTCTTATTACCAACCAAAAGACCCTGCCGTAGTGACGGCAGGCGGTAGAACTCACATGCAGGAGGGCTCCGCCCCGAACATGTTTCACCCGCGCCCTTGCGGGCGCGAGTGCTCATCACGTTATATATAATTCCGAGGGATTCTAAAATTGGCACCTAATTCCGATGTACATAGAAAAACAGCTTTTTCTACCCATTACCAAGCTCATATGCACTGCAAGCTATTTTAATCAATTGATAGTTTATCGTTCCGTGATTGATTGACAAAAAGGGTGGTTTTATGTGTGTAAGTTTTAAATTATACGATAAATTTTGTGGTAGCAGACGGCTCGAACGCACGCTTCATACATTCTGAACCTTGTGCACGTGAGTACCTAAATTTTTTAAATAGTGTTTACTCGTTAATTTTGTACAATTTTTGTTTTTGTTTAGGTTAAAATATTGGAAGGATTACATTTTTTATCGAAAACGCTTAACTTTTGTAAGGTTTTGTAAAGAAATGAAGTTGAAAAAATCGGCCAAGTGCGAGTCGGGCCTCGCTCTTTTAGGGTTCCGTTAAAAAAAAAATATTTTAATTTAATTTTTTTAGTTTAATTTAATTTTTATTATTTGTTGTTATAGCGGCAATAGAAATACATAATATGTGAAAATTTCATCTGTCTATCTATTACGGTTTACGAGATACAGCCCGCTGACAGACGGACGGACGGACGGACGGACGGACAGCGTAGGCTTAGTAATAGGGTCCCGTTGGTACCCTTTGGGTACGGAACCCTAATGAATATTAAAAATAACACGGCATTAGGTGCCAGATATTTTAGCCGGTTCCTTATGCCGAGGTATACCGCGGAATAGCAATTTCATAGGCCTAAACATTTTTTTAATTCTTAGGGCCGTTTTTATGATAAGCATTTCTTGCTTCGATTTCTAATACTTAAATGGTCAATCAGCATAAGAACACCTTATTCCGAGGTACACTTTGGCGTCGAAATCACTAATTATAGCATTTCAAAGATTATCTATTTTGGTAATTCATTTACTGATCGTATGGGAAAGTTAAGAAAGGAAAATTAAGTTCATACGTATTTCGATGCAATGTTGAGAGAATATAGTATATTTTTGCGAAGATATTCCAATTGAGAAATAATTTATTTATTTACTGTGGAAAAATCTTTTCTTTTTTAATACTCGGAATTAAGAAACATGTTTTTTGTTATAAAACGCTATTCCGATGTATATACATCGGAGTTAGGTTCTATGAGCACCTTATTACGTGGTATAAACAGAAGTTAAATACAGGATGTTCACAATATTACCGCAGTGTGTATTATTTCAGTGTATTATATTTGCCATTTAAAATAACATTCGTAATCTAAAATGTTTATGTAAAATTTGCAAATACAATAATGAAATAAGGGGTACTTACCCGTGGTACTACCGGTGGGACTACTGGTAGTATCACGGGAAATCAGGTCTTACCAGACACGTTGGTATTACCACGTGCAAAAAAATCACCCGTAGTTTTAACTAGTTAATTTTCTAAATAAAGTTAAAAGTTTTTATAGAAAACAATTAGGTAAACTTAAACGACACCGCATGAAAGTAAAAACTAATTTACACCAATTAAAATTCAAAATTATTTATTAGATGTAGGCCAATCTGTGGCTTTTATGACAAGTTAGGACTAACACCGGCACCTACTTAACGTTTAACAATTAACTGTATTAGCATCCACCTTGTTGGTTTGGAAAACAGGTACCAACATCAACCCTAACGGGAAACTAACGGGAATCAGGTAAACGGACAGGCGCCTTCCCACGTTGACTTATACCGACATTAATCGCTCGCTTTATGACTTATACTCGCGGTAACGGTATCCCATGATTATTCATTCAATTGATACATAACGACCAAAACTGACATTATTATTATGCCCGTTTTCACTAAACATACCTAAATCATCCCCTAAGTAGGAGTCTCTTGACGTAGGTATCTCCTAAATACAATCCTAAGTCCTAACATCCGTCCCAATGTCCTTTTAGGTGTCCCGTACAGGATCGTGATAAAAAAGTTGACAGAAATCATCACCTAACATCATCATCATAGATAGTCCGTAAAGGTTAGGGAACATTAGTTAAAAAATATATATTTATTAAAAAAAAATTAAAAAAATATATTTTTGTACTTTGTTCAAAATCGCCTTTAAAAGATATATCGCGAGCCTATGAAAAGCAACAAAAAATATTTTCCTTCGCATTCACTTCTATGAGAGCCCCCCTGAAATAAAGATTTTTATAATTTTTTATGCAATATTCGGCTGAAGGTCATCAGTTTACATTTTATATCTAAATTTGAAGTAATTACGTTCAGTAATTCAAAAGTTATAAGGCTCTGACAGACGGACGGTCGGACGGACAGACGGACGGACGGACAAGTGCAAATTCACTCAAGTAGACTCTGAGACCTCGCTTCTCTCGGTCAATAACCGGTCATAAATATTAGTAATTTTTTTTACCGGTATCGATAATATTGGATGTTATTTAGGAGTAATAATTTATGGTAATTAATATTACTCACCATAAGAATATTATTAATGGTAGATTGTGATATCATTTTACTAGTCAACTAAGAAGACAGAGACTAGGCTGATTTAGAAACCAAATTTAATAAATGCAGTTGGCTTTTAAACACCCTGTAGTACTCTTTCTACTCCTTTTCCTTTTGTATTTTGTACACTCGGAATTAGGTACCAAATGCATCGGAATAAGGATTTTTACATCGGAATTAGGTGCTCCGGACTATTTTCATATTTTATTTTATTTTACATATAAATTAAGGTTTAAGTATCAAACTTTTAGCCTATTTCAAGAGTAAGTCAAATAACACTTCAGAAAAAAATAGCCAGTCCGGTAGAAAGGTATAGTGAATGCTTAATTTTTGATGATTTTTCAAGTTTTGATGAAAATACCGTGGAATTAGGTGCCGTTACCTTAGGCTAAGTTTGATCAATAAATGTTCTTGTTCTTATTCATTCCATTCCAATATAATCGTTGGTTTTACTCATAACACTAGGATTCCCTCAACACTTTTCAAAATAATCATTTTACAATATTATTATGCAGCTATCACATTGTAATAAGTTTCGTGTTGTTGTGTGTTGTGTTGTTACTATCTTGTGGGCTGCCGGATACCATGCCGATTTAACCCATGCAACTTTGTTAGAATAGAATAGAATAGTATAGAATAGAATAGAATAGAATGGAATGGAATGGAATGGAATGGAATGGAATAGAATGGAATAGAATAGAATAGAATAGAATAGAATAGAATAGAATAGAATAGAATAGAATAGAATAGAATAGAATAGAATAGAATAGAATAGAATAGAATAGAATAGAATAGAATAGAATAGAATAGAATAGAATAGAATAGAATAGAATAGAATAGAATAGAATAGAATAGAATAGAATAGAATAGAATAGAATAGAATAGAATAGAATAGAATAGAATAGAATAGAATAGAATAGAATAGAATAGAATAGAATAGAATAAAATAGAATATTTCCACAATGAGGTGAAGTTCCAAAAAAAGCGTAGGTACTACAATTCAATTCATGTTAAGACGGTTGACTGCAATCAGTGGTGGAAACGTTTTAGTAATCAATGACGATCTTATAAGTTATGTGTGAATAAACAAAAATAAAAAAAAACTTCGTCATTTCTTTTATTATCAGAAAATAGAGCTTCGCACTGGGACGTCCAACAGCACGTACTGACATTAACTAAGCCTTAGATTTTAATTTACGCTTCAGTGGGGATTTACTCTTCAGTGGGGATTCCTCTGGATCCGTTGCATCATTGATTGTTGCTTCTTGCGCCTTGACGAAATTGCCAATTTCATTCAAACGAGTCTTTACAACTTCAGATAAAAGATCGTATTCGTAGATCTTTTTATTGAAGGCGTAGTATTGGAGCACAGCACCTTCTGGGGCAATAGCGGTTGGTACCGCGTCAGGTTTGTATCCAAGCCCTGTATATTTGCTGGTTCCGTTAGGGAACATGAGGTACATTTCGTCATTTATAACAACTGGAGCACCATATTCGAAGACGTATGGAGGTCTAAGAAGGAATACATTTCCTGTGCTATCTGGGAGACCTTCTATTTTTTTCTTAATGCCATCATATGTGCGGACGTATGGTTTCTTATCATCGGCATAGAAGTATAGGTTGTCATTGGAATCCACAACAATTCCCTTAGCATTAACAACATCGTCTAATTTCTCTTTCGTCTCACCTTTATCAAAGACTTTGAATACCTCACGACTCTCAGTCAGAATGTACATGTCGTCTCCAGAAACTTCCTTTTCAATCGCAATAATGCTGTCAGTGATCGGTCCATATTTGTCAGCGGAGTTTGTCTCGTAATTGTAAGTGTAAAGTCCGTCTTTAGCTCCGAAGAAAGCCTCGGTGTTGCCATCTGCTGAAGCAGCAGCATCTCTGCCGTTATCTAGAATTTTCTTTGCCTTTCCATCCCTGAAAACGTACAATCCTTGATCTACACGGCTTCCATCTGCCTGGATATCAGCCTCCACGAAGAATAATAATATGTTATTGTCTACTTCTTTCGAATTTGGTTTGCTTGGTAGATGGTTCAGCTGGTTCACAGGTACGGTAATCTTTACGATATCGTGCTCTGCCGTGTATTTAACAAAGTCTTTGATGTAAAAACTCTTTGGTAATTTACTTTTGACAACGACGTCTTCGTTAGCGACGGGCGTGGCAGCCAATAGACCGACCAGCGCAAAAGCTGTCAAGCATGTCAGTAGTCTCATTTTGCAATCTGAAATGATGAAAATATAAATAATTTAGTCGTAGAAAGGCGTAATCGTCCGTGGTAAGCTTCGGATACGTTGCTCGGTTACAAAGGAGCTGTATCAAATCCCATACAAAAATATCCAAGCCAAGCGCAAAAGTAATATGTCTTGTAGCGCGATTCATCACGAAAAAGGGTCCAGAGACGGCTTGCACGGAATCGAATCGTTGCACAGTGGATCGAAATGGCTATATGAGGGACATAGGATTTTTGTCATTCGGATGAATAGTTGTTATTAAATGTTTTTCTCTAAAACTGATAGTTTGCCCGGAAAAAAATATTTTCAGGTTTTGTTGTATGGAATGAAACAGAAACTGCTAAAATTTAGCCAAGTCTTGAGAGGTCTTGCTTTAAAACTTCTTTATTCTTATTCTTTGGCTTGTTGGCTATAACTCTATACTATCAGCTCGCACCCGTTCCCGTTCGTATCAAACTTCCCCGTTCAAGAGTTATAAGAATCCGAAATTTAAAAAAAAATATGATTAGTATTGATTTTATAATGTGGATTATCAATTATTTGACCAAAATAATGTGCTACATGAAAATTCTATGAATAAATATTGAAATTAACTTTAAAGCCCTACTTCACCGAAGAGAAACTTATAAGTTAAGCACTTAAAAAATATATTTCATAGATTAAAACTGTAAATTATATTAAAATAACGTAAATTCAAACAAAAGATCTACAAAAATAAAACTTTCAAAATATAACTTTCTTTATTTCTTTTTAACAATTCATTTTACTATGTATTTAATGTATCTCCTTAGTTAAACTGTCTTGGTTGCTGGAAACTAATTACAAACAGTGAAAAATTAGCTCCTCATCAGATAGTTATAATATTTCATTCGCTGTTCTATTCACTACGAATTATCTCCTCTGCAAATTATTTTTTCAATTTGCTAATTACTATATTAGTAATGTAATTAAATTGAATGACTCCACTTCCCTAATAATATACCTTAATGAGAGCCATATCATCTTGAATGTGGCGTAAGACAGGGGGGCTTAACATCTCCTGCTCTCTTTAATATATACATAAACCAATTATTGATTGATGAGTTGAGCGGGACCGGGATCGGCTGCTCGATTGATGGTACAATTATTAATAATTAAAGCTATGCAGACGATATGGTCTTGCTGAGCCCATCAATCAGCGCACTCAGAAGGCTCCTCAGGATATGCGAGTCCTATGCTGCGTCACATGGACTTGTATATAATGTGAAGAAGATCGAGCTGCTGATATTTAAGGCGAAAGGGAATACCCTAGGTGACATTCCGTCCGTAACCCTAAACGGGGTTCCACTTAGGAGAGTGACAGAGTTCAAATACTTGGGGCACATTGTGACGGAAGATATGTACATATCTTCCGTCACAATGTGCCAAGTGCATCAGACGTCTGATGTTAAAGACATAGAAAGGGAGCGTAGGGCGTTGACGGTCCGATGCAATATGCCCGCAGGTTTGCTCGCTGCAATACAGAGGTAAAGCTCACACTTTTTAAGGCATATTGCACAACTTTTTATACATGCAGCCTGTGGGTGAAGTATACGCAAAGGGCCTACAACCACCTACGAGTACAGTTCAATAATGGTTTCAGAATGCTGATGGGGCTGCCGCGTTTCTGCAGTGCGTCACAGATGTTTGCAGAGGCTCGTACCGATGATTTTTACGGTATTATGAGAAAAAGAGCAGCATCTGTGATGAGCAAAGTACGTGAGGGCTGCAACGGTATTCTGAAAACATTATCAGGAAAATGGGAAAACCCTTTCATGAAGCGCTGGGTGTCTCTACACATGAACACCGAGTACCCCAGGCGATACTTAAATTAGATTTCGAATATAATCAATTGTGTTTGTGTTTTTGTATTATTTTTAATCTAATTTGAATGTGTTTTTGTATTAATTTTGATCTAATTTAATTATTTAATTTAATTTAATTTAATTTGATTTGATTTGATTTGATTTAATTTAATTTTATAGTTTAATTTAATTTAATTTAATATGGATGTTATGTCTGAAACAAATAAATTATTATTATAACCCCGCAAAAAATCTTAGATATTGGTTCAGAGTTCAGAGTTCGATGATACTTGCCAATCAGTTATTATTAATTACGATTTATTGTCAAAAAATCAGTTTTCAATATGAACGACTGCAATTCTTTTTATGGGTAAAATACTACTTAGCCATACCACCGTGGTCCAGTACTGGACCGGCTAATAAATTGGCTAAGTGCGAATCGGGCCTCGCTCTTTTAGGGCTCCTACATATGACCAAATCATTTAATTTAATTTTTATTATTTCTTATAGCGGATTATATAGTTCATAATATACCAAAATTTCAAATTCCTAACTAGATTAGTTTTTGAGATAGATCCCCTAACAAAATTGGTCTAAAACCGACATGTTTGACCCCCTCCCCCCCATTTCGTCATTTTTGCAGCCAAAAAATAAAAAAATATATATTTGAACTCCACATAATGAGATCTAGAAAATGACATCCCTCATGCCAGGGTAAAAAAATAAAATTTTATTTTGACTCCTTTTCCATGAAGGGCCCCCCCCCTTAATTTTTAATGTATTTTAAGCTTTTTATTGCATATTGTACCTGATCCCTTATTTTCCCCCTCCAACGCTGCGCTACTAATGTACGTAGTCTATACTCGGTACCTACAGTACTTATTGAGGATCTACAATTTCTGACTCCCTACAGTTTAGGTGGGCAGTACACTGCAGCATCAGGATTGAGGAGCTAATATCTTAAACTCCACGGTATAGTCTATGCTTGGTATCAACAATATTTATTCGTAATCGACAGTAATTCTTAATTCCCACAATTGAGATGGAAAGTACCACTGCAGCATAAGGCTTGAGGAATTAAAGATAAAACAATTATGGAACCCCTCGCAAGCTTCCTCTGTCGATAAAATAATGACGTTAATTGGTTCAGAAATCCCGGAGAAATCGTGGACTTATTGGGAACGTCCTCTTTTTTGGAAGTCGGTTAAAAATAAAAAAGCAGTTAAGGAAAATCTAATAAAATTAAGTTCTTGACTCACCAGTCGGATCTTCTTCACCGAATGAGATTCATAGATGCTGGGTCCAGAATAAATAGTCGGGCAATTTGTTTATCCATCTACCGAGTAACTTTATCACCTTTATCACTAAAATTCTATTCACAATAGTTATGGTGACAATATTGTAGAGATGTTAATACAGGATAGTTTATAGATTGGATTGTAATAGATTATACATATATGATGGTATTGGTATATATGTGTATTAATTACAATATCTGGGTGGATATCGTGTTTTTTGGAAATTATAATTAAAAAAAAAAAATAATAACAATCATAAAATTCATAGGGGAAAAAATAATCGTCTGGACTCGAACCGGGGACTTATGGTTTCGGGACCGCCCAATTTTCCGAGCTATAGAAACGTTTTAGATGATGGCAAAATTTACCTTCGTATTCTAATGATATTGTAAGGGGTTTTTAATTGCCTGAAAACACGGATAAAACGACCTTTTCTAAAAATAACCCTGCGTACTAAATTTCATGAAAATCGTTGAAGCCGTTACCGAGATTCAGATTATGTATATGTTGCCTTAAAACTTCGTGCTGTGTTTGTTCCCTTAAAAGTTTGTGAAAAAGAAATTTACAGAAAGCGTCACCTAACTTAGCTAAAGGTAGCCCGTAAAGTTAGGGATCATTAGTGAAAATGGGCATAAGTATGTAAAAATAAAAAATAAAGAAAAATTAAACAACTTTTTATGGGTTCTATGGCGTTTTATTGGATTTTTACTACTTCTTACTGAGATGATTTACAGCTTCCATCATCATGGGTAGGACTAAGGTAATTAACTCTCAGATGTCATGTTAAATAATGAAACAATCTTTAATATTACCCATGGTTATGGTGGCTGTAAAGCTTCTAATACGTCAGAATATAACAAATTCGAAAAAAACGCAACATATTTCTTACGTAGCTTCAGATGTAATTTGTGTGTAATTAAACATTATATTCAAGGGGCACCCCGCCCTTATAAAAATTAAAATTGTAATGAAGTAGTGTTTAATTTTATGTTTAGATGAATAAATTATTCTTATTCTTATTCTTATTCTTATTCTTAAACCATGCATACCATATTACAAAGCTGGGACGAGTCGACTAGTACCGTAGGCAACTTTAAATGATAACCTAGCTATCAGTTATATACACAAAAAAACAATATTATTATCTAACTTTTAATAAAGTCCGAAACGAAGTAATTCGCCAAAGAACTAAAGTGACCGACGTAGCTCTTAGGGCGAGCACGCTGAAGTGGCAGTGTGCTGGTCACATTGTCAAAGGACCGATGGCCGCTGGGGTCGTAAGGTCCTCGAGCGGAGACCACGTCTCGGCAAACGGAGTGTAGGGCGCCCCTCGGCTAGATGGAGAGATGACATCCGGAAAGTGGCCGGCATCGATTGGATGCGAATGGCCGAGGATAGGCAATGTTGGCGCTACTTAAAAGAGGCCTATGTCCAACAGTGGATGCACTCTGGCTGATGATGATGATGATGATGATCTAACTTTATTTTGAATAATATTATCTTCTCTAACTAAAACTAATGGTCGGACTTAAAGGTTACTCACTCACTCACTGATTCATCACGAAATCTCAGGAACTATAAAACCTACAAACTTGTGGAATGTAGGTTCTTTCTAGGGGGTGGGTGTCAGCTAAGAATGCCATTGGTATTACTCACAGAATGCCATTGGTATTTTCTGTGATTTATCAAAAGCATTCGACTGCGTTGATCACGAGACCCTTTTGCTTAAACTGAGCCACTATGGTATTAAAGATTTTGCGCTTAGCCTCAATGCGTCTTATCTTAGTGATCGTGTTCAAAGAGTATGTGTCAATGATGTAAAATCATCCGGATCAGCCTCGGTAATGGGTGTACCCCAGGGTTCTATTCTAGGTCCATTCATGTTTTTGATTTACATAAATGATTTACCACATTTTGTCCAAAATACTTGCGATATTGTACTATTTGCTGATGATACGTCTTTGATTTTTAAAGTCGATAGGACGAGAGACAATTTTGACGATGTAAATATTGCATTATCTCAAGTTTCTGAATGGTTTACGGCAAATAATCTACTTTTAAATGCTAAAAAAACCAAGTGTGTTGAGTTTTTATTGCCCAACACCAGAACTGTCAGTAAAAATTTAAAGATAAGTAATGAACCCTTGAAAAGTGAGGACTCCACAGTGTTCTTGGGATTAACCCTGGACTCAAAGCTGCAATGGGGCACCCATATAGCAACACTTGCTGGCAAGCTTAGCTCTGCTGCTTACGCTGTTAGGAAGATTCGACAGTTAACTGACATAGAAACTGAAAAAATTGTTTATTTTGCATATTTCCATAGTATTATGTCATAAGGAATCTTATTATGGGGTAAAGCAGCCGATATTGGAAAAATTTTTGTATTGCAGAAGAGGGCAATTCGCGCAATATATAATTTAAAACCGCTGGATTCCCTTCGAGAAAAATTTAAAGAAATAGGCATTCTTACAGTAGCTTCACAATATATTTACAACAATATAATATTTGTCAGACAAAACATTGTGAATTACAAAAAAAAGGGTGATTTACACGATAGGCAAGTTAGAAATCCAAACAGGCTCGTGATTCCTCGATGTCGCCTCAAAAGGGTCCGAAAGACATTTGTGGGAATGGGCGTGACGTTTTATAATAAAATTCCACAGTCGATCTTAGACTTGCCTTTACACAAGTTTAAGAAATCAGTTAAAACTAATCTCATGAAAAAAGCATATTATGCAATTGAAGACTATTTAGATGATAAAAAAGCGTGGACATAATTCGTTCCAGCGATTCATGAGACAGCAGGTGGTAATTGAACTGCATAACTATTCTATTGAATGTAAACTTATTTTGAAAAGAGCAACTGCCGAGTTTCTTGCTGGTTTTTCTCGGCAGGAACGGCATTCTGAACCAGTGGTAGACTCATCTACGATTCAAAAGCACTTGTAAAAAAGTTCATTTGAATAAAAAACATTTCTATTCTATTCTATTCTTTTCTATTCTAAGAAACGGACTTGAAGAAATCCCCCCCTAAGGGGGTGTAATGGAGTTTCGAAGGTTATATGAAAGTAGTATATGAAAGATTTGACAATGTAATGGACATTCAAAATTATGGAATTACTTTTAAAATTATGTATTAATTTTTAGTATTGACATTTTGTTCACTTAAAAGTATTTCTATTATTTAGATTTTCTGTTTACAATCATGTTGTACCTGCATTTTGGTGAATAAAATTTCTATCTATCCATATATTATCTATCCTATGTTTTTGAAGTTAGACATGTGAAAATCGGCATTTAGATTACTAACTTTAAATAATAAATATTTGTATAAGTGATTTTGGAAAAGCCCCCCTTAAGGATGGTAAAATGGTGGATGAAAGTTTTTGATGTGAAACATCTATAGCGGCACGCAAAACAGATTTCTCGCGTGGTTTTTAACATATTATTTAGTTCCTATCACAATCTGTTTAGTAGTAGTAGTTTGGTGGGAGTTGCAGGTTAAATGAAACTCGATTGTAGTCTTCAATTGAATGAATGTTTATTGCAAACCTTAGCTTACTTATAATACAAGCTACAGAATCTAATGACCGACAGCGAACGAGCGACAAAGCGAGTCGGCATGATATTCGCTTTGCCGCTCTGTAACAACACTCGAAGTCCCGTTACCGCGCCGCGAAGACATAAATATGGCCCGCAGCTCGAAGACATAAATATGGCCCGTAGCTCGCCGCGCGCTCTCAGTTGCCGGCGACCGTCGCGGCTCGCGGACCTGTCCTCAGCGCGTGCAGCGCAGCAACCACGTGGAGGATGAATTATTGTGCCGTCATAGAATGATGCGACAGGCAGCCACTATATATATGTCTACTACATCACTCCCCACCAGCGAAGCGTACAGGTGGTTTTGATATTCTTCCAGATCGCGTGATATATGTGTTAGCTTTATCCACACTTGTTGTATTAATAATGAAGGCGGGCTTTAGGCGATCAATAGACACGTTGGTTATCCGTCCTTTCATTTCTAGAGTGTAGTATTTATCGTGCCGAGCTCCAACTTTAAAGGGTCCATCGTAGTTAGGCATCAATGGTTTTCTAGTTGCGTCATTGCGTACAAATACATGCGAGCATTTGCTTAGTTCTTCATGAATAAATGTAGCTTGGTTTTTATTTGACTTCCTTTGTGCTTGTGCTCTTCTTAATGCGTCGTTGAGATTATGCACGAAATGCGATGATGTATTGTTTTCCTTCGTGGATTCTTCGTAAAATTCGCCGGGTAAACGCAGCGGTTGGCCATACAGTAATTCCGCTGTGCTTTTGCCGATATCTTCTTTTATTGCGGCGCGTAATCCCAATAAAACTGTAGGTAATTCACGCGTCCAACTTGGAGTATTGCATCGTGCAATTAAAGCAGCTTTCAACGACCGATGCCAACGCTCGATCAAGCCGTTTGCCTGCGGATGATAGGCTGTGGTGTGGATCCTTTTTATGCCCATTCTCTGCATCAACTTATTGAATAGATCTGACTCAAATTGCGAACCTCGGTCCGTCGTAATAAAAGCAGGACAACCAAATCTGACAATCCAACCATCGTAGACTGTATTAGCTATAGTTTCAGCTGTTATTTCCTTGATTGGGTAAGCTTCTGGCCATTTAGACGCTCGATCAATCATCGTCAATATATAACGGTGTCCTTCAGATATAGGCAACGGTCCTACAATATCAACGTGGACGTGCGATAATCGATTGGCTTCTTCAAATGATCCAATTGGCGATTTCGTATGCTTCTGGATTTTTGTTCTCTGACAATGCAAACAGCTCTTGGCCCAGCTAATGACGTCTGTTTTCATCGATGGCCAAAAATAGCGTGATGAAACCATTCTTTTTGTAGTTCTGACACCGGGGTGACTTAGTTCATGAGTTGCGTGGTATACGGTTTCACGGAATTCTCTTGGAAGGTATGGTCGCGCCGTGCCTGATGATAACTCGCATGTAACAGTCGTAGTAGTCCCTGGTATGATGACGCTTTTAAGGTCGTACTTTGCGTTTCCCTTCAGTTCCTTTAGTTCTTCATCTTGGGTCTGACTTTTGGCGAGTGCCTCATAATTAATCGGTGAGGGACACGAAATTGTTTCAATCCGAGAAAATGCATCTGCAACTTGATTATCTTTCCCCGAAATGTGACGGATATCAGAAGTGAACTGTCCGATGTACTCAAGGTATCTCGTACGTCTGGGCGTTTCGTTTTTGCTGTTCATATTTAGTGAGTGGATCAATGGCTTGTGATCAGTGTATATAATAAGTTTTCTTCCTTCGAACATCCGCCGAAAATGTCGAATAGCTAGCTAGGTATGTAGACAGTAATTCTCGGTCATAGGTACTATATTTCTGTTGTGCGTCGCTAAGCTTCTTAGAAAAAAATCCAAGTGGTCTCCAACGTCCGAAAATTTTCTGCTGTAATACAGCTCCAGCGCAAGTATCTGACGCATCGGTCATCAAAGCGAAAGGTGCGTCAGCTGATGGGTAGGCTAACCGCACAGCGTTTATGATATCTTCTTTGCACTTCTCAAAACTTATTCTTGCTGTCTCAGTCCACTGGATTAACGTCTTATCATTTTTCTTTGCATTATGTAGGTATAGGTTGAGTTCTTTTTGATGATGTGCTGCGCGTGGAATACTTTCTCTGTAAAAGTTTATCATTCCCATAAATCGGCGTAAATCTTGAATTGTCGAAGGCAATGGATATGACTTCAGGGCATGTACTTTCTCTTCAGTAGGTGTGATTCCTTGTTCCGATATGGTATATCCGAGGAAGTCTAATTTGCTTTGTCCAAATACACATTTTGCCACATTTATTTGCATTCCATTTGCGTCCAGCCTCCTTAGTACTTCTTCTAAGTCTTTCTTGTGATCTGCTTCAGTGGCTGACGCGATGAGGATATCATCCACGAACGGAAACACTGGTAGTCCTCTCAATATATTGTCTATGTGACGTTGAAACGTCTGGCCGGCGTTACGTAGGCCAAAACACATCCTGGTGAACTCAAAAAGGCCGAACGGTGTGATGACCGCTGTCTTCTTTACGTCCTCTTCCCGATTCTTAATCTGATAGTATGCCTTCTTTAAATCGATCTTTGAGAAGATCTTTTTGTCTCGCAGATGATATGTAAAATCGTGCAGCCTGGGTATTGGGTACCGGTCGGGTACAGTTACCGAGTTAAGGCGTCTATAATCTCCACAAAACCGATAACTGCCGTCTTTTTTGTCTACTATGTGCAGTGGGCTGGCCCACGGGCTGCTTGATGAGCGACATATCCCTTGGTTAATCATTGTTTGGAATTCTTCTTTCGCTGCCTTGTATTTATGCGGTGGTAACGGTCTGGCTTTCGCGTAGATAGGTGGCCCTGTAGTCTCAATGTGGTGTTCGACTTCGTCGCTCCCGCTACTCAGCTTTTGTAGATTTGGCCGAGTGATGTCTGGATACTTTGCTAAGAGATCGTGGTATGGTTGGTTGGCATCTATAGTTCGAATGCTCTCTTCAGTACACGATGATATGTAGCCCTTCACAGTTAGGTTCGTTTCCTTGTCGATTAAACTTTGTCCATGGAGGTCTATCGTAAGGTTATAATGATGCAAAAAGTCGGCTCCTAATATTGGTCGGCTAACTGCTGCAATCACGAATTTCCACCTGTAGGGTCGTCTTAATCCCAAATTTAGCACCATAGTCTTTTCTCCATAACAAGGAATAGTTGATCCGTTTGCTGCATATAATTGATCATTTACTGTATGGCGGCTTTTAGAGAAACGTGCGGGTAGTACGGACACATTGGCACCAGTGCGATCAGGAAACATATCTCTGAGGAAATATCTTTGATGAATAGGCGGTTTTTCGATATTTCTTCGACCACGTTCCCCGCCTGAGCGTGAGCCGATGTTAGTTTTCCGAGTCCTTCTTAAAATCACATGGGCTCCTGCAACGGTACGCTTCCTTGCCAAATCTACGGTGAAAATAGCAAATGGGTTGCGAATCCTTTTCATATTGTGACGTTTGTGATCGCGAACGACTTCTAAATCTGCGCCCTTGTGAATACTGGCGTCGCTCTCTAGTGCGTGACCGATCCATTTTAAGTTGTGCCACTTCTTTCCTCAAGTCTTCAATGGCTTCGATAATGCTAGCATCCGTTTTCTCTGACCTAGAAGACTGCCCTCTGCACGAACATACCGCATTTACCTCTTTAGCTTGCTCATGCATCTTGTCTGCCATTGCCGCTAATGCTTCTAATTTCAGAGTCTCTTCACTTATAGACAGGACCGCACGGGTGGACGCAGGTAAGTGTCCCATCCATAGCAAGCGCAATGTCTTATCTGGCATGTTGTTGCGAGCTAGATCCTTCATTTTGCGGAGGAGTTGTGATGGGCGTTGATCTCCGAGCTCCATTTCATTTAACAATTTTTGTAACTTTTTGTTCTCGGAAACTTCGTAAATTGACAGTAACCTTTCCTTAAGGCTTTCGTATCTTCCAGTTTGTGGTCCCATGAGAATATCGCCTATCTGCTCGACGTCACATTTTTCTAGCTGCGACACGGCCAAGCCGAACTTATTTTCATCGCCTAATTTCTGCGTTGCGACCATCGTCTCGAAGTGTGCGAACCATAACCGTGGATTGTCGCGCCAAAACGGTGGAATGCGCGATTTGACTCCGATAGTCTCGATGATATTTTCGATCGGTAAATCTTCCTTTTGCGCCATAGTAATAGTCGGTGTCACCACTTTGGTGGGAGTTGCAGGTTAAATGAAACTCGATTGTAGTCTTCAATTGAATGAATGTTTATTGCAAACCTTAGCTTACTTATAATACAAGTTACAGAATCTAATGACCGACAGCGAACGAGCGACAAAGCGAGTCGGCATGATATTCGTTTTGCCGCTCTGTAACAACACTCGAAGTCCCGTTACCGCGCCGCGAAGACATAAATATGGCCCGCAGCTCGAAGACATAAATATGGCCCGTAGCTCGCCGCGCGCTCTCAGTTGCCGGCGACCGTCGCGGCTCGCGGACCTGTCCTCAGCGCGTGCAGCGCAGCAACCACGTGGAGGATGAATTATTGTGCCGTCATAGAATGATGCGACAGGCAGCCACTATATATATGTCTACTACAGTAGTAGTAGTGAATAGAATAGAATAGAATAGAATATTTTATTTGCAAGAATGTGGTACAATCAGGTCTTAGAAATAGAATTAATTTGCGCTTACACATTCAACTAATTCATTAGTGTGCAAATTTGATAAATACATTGCTGCTTATTCTCGAGTATTTATTTAAGTACTACATATAGTTTACATATCGAAATAATATTATTGTTAAATTAAAAAGGATCCTATTAATTAAAACTAAACTGAAAACAATGCATGATTAAAATTAAGATAAGTACTTAGATATTACAATGTCAATGGGTATGTCAAGTTATAGCAGTGAATTATACATGTTAATAGTTACGTCATATATTCATCCAAATTATAAAAACATTTCTCCATAAGCCAGTCTCTAAGTTTGACTTTAAAAGTTCGGAGAGGCATGGCCTGTATTGGCTGAGGTAGCTTGTTAAATATCTTTATGGCCATATAATACGCATTTCTTTTATAAATGTCCATATTACACCTTGGCGCATAAAGTTTATTCGGATACCTTTTACTCCTATATATTTCAGTGTTGAGCTTGAAATATTTAGGGTATTTTTTTACTAAAATACATATATTAATATATATATAGATGCTCGTGCTGATTCACTGATTGACTGATTCACTCACTGATTGATCACCTCTCCTGTAAAATTTTGTATGAAAAATTTTTTTTTTCATCCATGGTTTCGTATAGAGGACAAAAATTCATTCAGAGGAAAATTATGGAGAGAGCTGATGATTGCTGAGAGAGCTGAAAATAAATTCAAAATGGCGGAAAAAAGATGGCCGCCATACAAATTTCGTCGGTGTCTATCTCGGGGAGTATAAAAGATGGAAGAGTGGTTTCTTGGCAAAAGATGATCAGGACCCAAAGGTCTATTTGATGAATAGAAAAAAAATCCAAGATGGCGGAATTTTTTTTTCTTCATACAAAATATATGGCGAATATTGAAGAGACTAGAAGCCGGGAATCATGCAAGACTTTGATACGGTTCCTTTTCAAGATTTGTTTTTATTGAAGAATTTTCATTATGACAAATGATGACATATGATGATCGAGGGTTTGGAAGGTGGGTGAGGAGCACGACCATGGTAATGAAGATAGGTGGGGCTGCTCGAACAAAAGTCACTCGAAACCTCATCCAATTGGCAGTGAGCTGAAAAAAAATCCAAAATGGCGGATTCAAGATGGCGGCCATACAAACTTCAACGGTGTCTATCTCGGAGAGTATAAAAGATGGAAGAGTGGTTATGTGATAGAAAATGATCAGGACCTGAAAGTCCACTTGACGATAGAAAAACCGCGGTCCGCTTGCGGGCCGCCCACCCACGCGCCCTACTAGTCTTTTATATACATGCTCGGTAGTGGCAAAACTTTTAAATCTTTAAATAGTGGCCTACAACTTACAAGAGGGCCAACACCAAAAATAGCCCGAATACACTTCTTTTGAGCTCTAAAAGCTTTTTCAATTTCAACCGAATTGCCCCAGATTACAAGTCCATATGACAGAACTGACGCCACATAGCCGTGGTAAGCTGTCACCGCGGCTTCCTTAGACACCGTGATGCGGAGTCTCCTTAGGACGTAGTGGTAGTGTTAGTGGTAGTGGTAGTAGTAGTATTATTATGTGTATACTTAGTGACATATTTAGTTCCTATCACAATCTGTTCTTTTCTGCATATTACTTTTACAAAATATATTAATGTCGATGTTTCATATCTGCCAGGCGTCCCACGACGGCTCACAATTTTGTTATAGGAAAGTTTTAATTATTATTATTGTTAACTTGAAATTTGAATAGAATAATAGAATAGAAATGCTTTTTATTCAAATAAACTTTTTTACAAGTGCTTTTGAATCGTCGATGAATCTACCACTGGTTCGGAATGCCGTTCTTGCCGAGAATTTGGGAATTTGGGACGTAGGATCTTTCTAAAGGGTAGGTGTCAGCTAAGAATGATTTTATTAGAAAATCTCCTCCTAAGGGCTTGAAATGGAGGTTGGAACTGGAAGGTTATATGAAAGTCCTATGTTTTTAAAGTGTGAGGTTTGAAAATCGGGATTTAGGTAACTAGCTTTAAATGATAAAAACCTGTACAGGTTACTTTGAAAAATCCCCCTTATGGATGGTAAAATAGGGGAGGAAATTTGAATGGAAAAGCTTTGATGATTATTATTTTATTTAAAATTTGGTAGGTAGGTTCTTTCTATGGTGAAGACATCAGTAAGGAAAAGGTTTGAGAAAAACCATCTTAAAAGGGTCGAAATGAGGATAGGAAGGATATGAAAATCCTATGTTTTTGAAGTCAAAGACATGAAAAACGGTTTTTCGTGAACTTTTGGGAAACTTGGTAAGTAGATTTAAATAATAAAAATATACTCTACATATTATTTTAGAAAATCACCTCTTGAGTGTGGTAAAATAGAGAACGAAATTTTCAAAAATAAAAATACATTGAAATTGCGATATCCGTGGGTGCGAAGTCGCGGTTTTTACTTGCGATAGAACTTTTTTCGTTAGGCTTCTTGTAGCGGGAAAATTTATCTTCTTATAATCTCATAGAAAATCAGAATCATAGAATCAGTCGCGGGCGACCGCTAGTATACTTAAAAAATTGTGAGCCGTCGTGGGACGCCTGGCAGATATGAAACATCGACATTAATATATTTTGTAAAAGTAATATGCAGAAAAGAACAGATTGTGATAGGAACTAAATATGTCACTAAGTATACATATAATAATACTACTACTACCACTACCCCTACCCCTACCCCTACCCCTACCCCTACCTCGACCGACCCCGACCCCGACCCCGACCCCGACCCCGACCCCGACCACGATCCCGACCCCTACCCCTACCGCTACCACTACTACTACTACTACTAAACAGATTGTGATAGGAACTAAAATATGTCACTAATTATACATATAAAATCGCATAATATCGCATATAATATTTGTCAGACAAAACATCGTGAATTACAAAAAAAAGGGTGATTTACACGATAGGCAAGTTAGAAATCCAAACAGGCTCGTGATTCCTCGATGCCGCCTCAAGAGGGTCCGAAAGACATTTGTGGGAATGGGTGTAACGTTTTATAATAAAATTCCACAGTCGATCTTAGACTTGCCTTTACACAAGTTTAAGAAATCAGTAAAAACTAATCTCATGAAAAAAGCATATTATGCAATTGAAGACTATTTAGATGATAAAAAAGCGTGGACATAATTCTTTCCAGCGATTCATGAGACAGCAGGTGGTAATTGAACTGTTTAACTATTCTATTGAATGTAAACTTATTTTGAAAAGAGCAACTGCCGAGTTTCTTGCTGGTTCTTCTCGGCAGGAACGGCATTCCGAACCAGTGGTAGACTCATCGACGATTCGAAAGCACTTGTTAAAAAAGTTTATTTGAATAAAATACATTTCTATTCTATTCATGCCGTGGCGAGGCGTCGCCACGCGAGAAATCTGTTTTACGTGCCGCTATAGATGTTTCACATCAATAAGTCTATGTTTGTGACACAGGCCTTGGCTCATTCAATGAAATAAACATAAAGGAGATTGGAGAATTCCATAGAGTTTCTGACCCAGACGAACCGAACCGTGGGCCTCAAGCCCACGTTCACGAATCAGACTCATGCTTGTCCTAGTAAACCAGTCTAACAAAAAAGTTCATCAAAGTCTATCAAATAAAGTTGGGAGAAAAAAAATATTCACTTGTATTGCCATATTGTAACGGTTATTTATAATGTGTACTTGTGAATAATTATATTTTTGATCCCCATCTTCTAAAAATATCGGGCTAACACAGAAAAATAGTTTGAAAAATATTAATTAAAATTAAAAGATTTCTGAATCTGAACGCTTTTATAGAATGCTGGGTCAAAATTCGCCAAACTCCTTTAGTATTGGTAGTCGCTTCGCACACTAATAGATACCGTCGGCGTACTAGTAAATTGCGGCAATTCATAGTACGCCTGAACTGGCGCACCCAGAGCACCGTAAGCAACTATTGTTTAACGTCTTCTAACAAAATATAAAATTACATTGCCGCATATATGAAGCTACTAGATGATGCCCGCGACTTCGTCCGCGTGGATTAAGGTTTTTCCATCCCCGCAGTAACTTTGTCATTTTCCGGGATAAAAAGTAACCTATGTGTTAAACCTGGGTATGAGCTATCTCCATTCCAAATTTCAGCTCAATCGGTTCATTCATTGTGGCGTGAAAGAGTGACAAGCATCCATCCATCCATCTATCCTCACAAACTTTACACACATTAAAATATTAGGAGTAGGATTGTCTGTAGGAAGGGTGGTATCTAGTAGCGACACAACCTATTCTATGGAAATAAATTACAATTTTTTTTTTTACAAGGCATAGGCTTGAGATTGACTGAATCAATGATGGAAACTGTAGAACTAATCAATGACGATCTTATTTTAGAATAAAATAAAAAAGCTTTTTAACCGACTTCCAAAAAGGAGGAGGTATGTCCACCGATTTCTCCGGGATTACTGGACCGATTTGCGTGATTTTTTTTTAATCGACAGAGGATGTTTGCGAAATGGTCCCATAAAAATGTTCACCTTCAACTCCTCAAGCCTGATGCTGCAGGGATATTGCTCACCTAAACTAAAGAGATTTAGGAAATGTCGATTACGAATTATTATTGTAGGTATTTGCTGCAAGTATGGACTACATCATAGAGGTCCAGGTCCTAGCTCCTCAATCCTGATGCTGCAGGGTACTGCCTACCTAAAACTATGGGGATTTAGGAAATTTCGATTACGAATTGATATTGTAGGTAACAAGTATGGACTACATCATGGAGCTTGAGGTCCTAGCTCCTCAATCCTGATGCTGCAGGGTAGAGCCTACCTAAAACTAGGGGGATTTAGGAAATGTCGATTATGAATTGATATTGTTGGTAACAAGTATGGACTACATCATGAAGCTTCAGGTCCTAGCTCCTCAATCCTGATGCTGCAGGGTACTGCCTACCTAAAACTATGGGGATTTAGGAAATTTCGATTACCAATTGATATTGTAGGTAACAAGTATGGACTACATTATGGAGCTTGAGGTCCTAGCTCCTCAATCCTGATGCTGCAGGGTAGAGCCTACCTAAAACTAGGGGGATTTGGGAAATGTCGATTATGAATTGATATTGTAGGTAACAAGTATGGACTACATCATAGAGCTCCAGGTCCTAGCTCCTCAATCCTGATGCTGCAGGGTACTGCCTACCTAAAACTATGGGGATTTAGGAAATTTCGATTACCAATTGATATTGTAGGTAACAAGTATGGACTAAATCATGGAGCTTGAGGTCCTAGCTCCTCAATCCTGATGCTGCAGGGTAGAGCCTACCTAAAACTAGGGGGATTTGGGAAATGTCGATTATGAATTGATATTGTAGGTAACAAGTATGGACTACATCACAGAGCTCCAGGTCCTAGCTCCTCAATCCTGATGCTGCAGGGTACTGCCTACCTAAAACTATGGGGATTTAGGAAATTTCGATTACCAATTGATATTGTCGGTAACAAGTATAGACTACAAGCTTGAGGTCCTAGCTCCTCAATCCTGATGCTGCAGGGTAGAGCCTACCTAAAACTAGGGGGATTTAGGAAATGTCGATTAAGAATTGATATTGTTGGTAACAAGTATGGACTACATCATGAAGCTTCAGGTCCTAGCTCCTCAATCCTGATGCTGCAGGGTACAGCCTACCTAAAACTATGGGGATTTAGGAAATGTCGATTAAGAATTGATATTGTAGGTAACAAGTATAGACTACATAATGGAGCTCTGGGTCCAGTAGGGCGGGGGGCGGAGGGGGCTGCCCGCCCCGGGCCTCTGGTCCAAAGGGCCCCAAATGCTTCCATGTTCCCTCGATCAAATCCTATACAAGGCTTTAAA
This sequence comes from Oeneis ivallda, assembly GCA_029955525.1. Taxonomy (NCBI): domain Eukaryota; kingdom Metazoa; phylum Arthropoda; class Insecta; order Lepidoptera; family Nymphalidae; genus Oeneis; species Oeneis ivallda. Next base: position 13,631,297 of record JARPMR010000029.1, on the reverse strand, counting down.
ATTTATTCTTTGTAGGTACCTATCTAAGAGGTGATTTGGATCTAATGAACATACTACACTTAAAAGCTTAAAATAAAAATTCTTTTCAAAAAACCGACTTCTAACGCCACTACAAAGTATAAAAATAATTTTAGTTTATCCACGTTTGTTGAAGTCGGGCGGGCCTAAAATACAAACTATGAAACCGACTCGCGATGCTCGCTCGACTTCTACAAACGAGTCTCTCATATTGTGTAGCGTCGCGCATCGGTTTCATAGTTTGTAGTTAGGCCCGCCCGACTTCAACAAACGTGGATAAACTAAAATTATTTTTACACTTTGTAGTGGCGTTAGAAGTCGGTTTTTTGAAAAGAATTTTTTAAAATAAAATTCATAAAAATTTCGTCATTTGTTTTATTATCAGAAAATAGAGCTTCGCACTAGGACGTCCAACAGCACGTACGTACATTAACTAAGCTTTCGTTTTTAATTTACGCTTCAGCGGGGAGTTCTTTGAAGCCGTTGCATAGACTGTTACTCCTTGCATCCAGAGGAAATCGCCGAGTTCTTCCAAACGCTCCTCTACAGCCCCAGAAAAAATATTGAATTCGTAGATCTCTTTATTGAAGGCATAGTATTGGGTCACAGCCCCTTCTAGGGCGATAGCGGTTGGCACCACGTCAGTTTTGTATCCAAGCCCTGTGTTTTGACTGGTTCCGTTAGGGAACATGAGGTATACTTCGTTATTAACGAGAACCGGAGCACCATTTTCCAAGATGAACGGAGGTTTAAAAAGGCATACATTTCCTGTGCTTGCTGGGAGACCTGCTATAATCTTAATACCGTCAGTTGTGCGGACGTATAGTTTCTTATCATCAGCATAGAAGTACAGGTTGTTCTCATAATCCAAAACAATTTCCTTAGCATTAACAACATCGGCTAATTTCTCTTTCTTCTCGCCGTTATCAGTGACTTTGAATACCTCACGACCCTCAGTCAGAATGTAAATGACGTCTCCAGCAGCTTCCTTTTCGATTGCAATAATGCTATCGGTAATCGGTCCATATTTGTCAGCGGAGTTTGTCTCGTAATTGTAAACGTAAAGACCGTCTTTAGCTCCGAAGAAAACCTTATTGCTGGTGATATCTGCTGGAGCAGCAACATCTCTGCCGTTATCTAGAATTTTCTTTGCCTTTCCATCCCTGAAAACGTACAATCCTTGATCCACACGGCTTCCATCCGCCTGGATATCAGCCTCCACAAAGAATAACAATCGGTCTATCGGCAAAGAATAATAAAACCTTAATAAATTATCCGCTTCTGTTGCATGGTTCAGCGCGTTCAAAGGAAAGGTAATCTTTACGATGTCGTGCTCTGCCGTGTATTTAACAAAATTCACTGGTAATTTGGAACATTTGACAACGTCGTCTTCATTAGCGACGGGCGTGGCAGCCAATAGACCGACCAGCGCAAAAGCTGTCAAGCATGTCAGTAGTCTCATTTTGAAATCTGAAATGATAAACATATAGAAAATTAAGTGGTAGAAAGGGAATGCGAAGGGTCTTTACCTTTCACCAGTTAGCGAGCGCAATAAGTGATCGGCAACGTTGCTCGGTTACAAATTGCTCCGAAACGTTTTCTGCGATTTGTTTTGATTTTCAGACAGTGGTTTGTAAGGTTGATGCCACTGCACAGCCTGAGCTAGCGGACTGTATGAATTTAGAATTTTGTATTACGCTCGGAGATCTGGGACCTAGGTAGGGAAATTAGGATTTCCGTGCACTAACCTTGAAATGTCCCGGCTGTGGTCTCATTGCGTAGGCAGCACACACAAAACACTAGATTCTTTGTCTCCGGAGCACTTAAGTAGTTTTAAGTTCGGCTGTACAGCAGCGAGGTCCTTCTTTCACCACACTTATTTGTTGGGTTAATCACGAGGACGGCGATACAATAATTATGCACATGCGTCTCGCGGAGCACGGAAGATCGTACTGATTTAAGTGTCATGGCGTCTCCATTGATTGACGTCACGAAGATATATTCAGTGCACGGAGGGAAAGATAGGCTAGATGTGAAAAAAGATTTGACATTAAAGTCAATCCAAACAAGGAACCAAAAAGGTGGCATCACCATTTACCCCCGCCCTTAAAGGCTTGGCTTTAAGAAAAACAAAATTATTTTGTATAAAATAGAGCGTGCTGCTAATAGCACACATTAAATAAATGTATATCCATAGCGATATATAGTTACATATATATGTTGGACGGACATTATAGAGATAACATTAAATCAAGTAGTACATAAATAAGTACATCATAATTATAAATTATTATTTAATTAATTATTATAAAATAATCATAAATTACACCTACCTAATCTAAAGACGAATGCTGCAAGTTAAGTGAAGCTTAAAGATTAGGCAGGAACCGCCGGGCCAAGAAAGCTTTCCTAGCCGGCGCGACAAGAGCTACGCTTGGTACGCCGCCGTCATGGGAACGATGGATCCCGAGTACGACACCGCTCCATCGATTCCTTGTGCCTTGAGGACGTTTATGTGAACGTGAACAGCGTAAAAATAAACGATAGCTAGACACCGATGCTATCGGTTCAGTGGTGATTGAACCACGCATAGAAGAAATAAGCTGTGACATCAGCAAGTAAGCCTTCTGTTCGAGGACCGCAGTTAGTACCTCGGAAGAAAGGGGTTGCTGGTCAACAGCTTCGAATGGTTGAAACGTCATAGTTTCGAGTATGCTTTCCCAATCATCGCCGTAACGTAGTAAATCAGGAGATTTGTATTTGTGGGAAATATGAATTTCGCTTAATTTCTCTTGAAAGCGCAAGTGATAATTTTTAAATATAAAATTATAAATATTGATAAACGACAGAGCTCCTTTAATATCTCGGAAACCGTTCGTAATCATATAGGTACGTGAAGCATAGTATGTGAGCTGAGTGAGTAGGTTGGTAGAACAGGCGATACGTGTAAGCTACATACCTACGAGCGCCGCATCCCTTTATCGGCGCGTAGCCCACAGGGTCTGCGTGATTATTGTAGTCTGTACGCATAAAATCTGTAATAACGGAGTAAGAACCTCTGCTACTCACTATTTTATTTATTTATTTATTTATTTGCACAGATTGAGTAGTACAATGGTGTTAACATTATAATAAAAGTCCTTACAATCTGCCGGATAGGCATGCAAAAATAAACATAAAAAACATAACATAACCAAAATTAAACACGAGTAATATATGAGTAAAAATAAACATTATATCTCCAAAAACATTAGGGGTCGATTTCACCAACTTAAAGTACGTCATAACCCAGCGTAAAGATAGTACATTCATACATTCAAGAATCTGCTGTCCCTAAACTAGGTAAAAAAAAAAAAACCTGTATCTTAGGCGACAGCAGCAAAGATGACATTTTATTGACAAAGATGTGTGCGTGCGTGTGCGTGTGCGTGTGCGTGTGTGCGTGTGCGTGTGTGTGTGTGTGTGTGTGTATGCGCGTGTGTGTGTGTGTGCGTGCGCGCGCGCGTACTCAGTATGTCTAGTATGTCCGAAATAATATTCCGTTAACCCAAAACTTCCAGCAACTTTTCAGTATCAACATACGTTTGCTTGAGCAACCATTGTTTAACACGCCTTTTACAATCGTTTCTATTTAAAGGGTAAATGTTAATAGCTTTATTAATTTTATTGTACAGTCTAGCGCTAATGATATAATACTGTCTCGCAGCAAGTTTACTTTTATGTCTTTCTGTTTGAAAGATTTGATCTATTCTTCTCTTTGACAAATTTTTATCATAACTAACGGAATTATGTTTGCGTGTTATAATGTGGAGCAAGTACAGTTGGCGGACTGTTAAAACCTTGCAGTCTTTATATAGATCTATTGTAGGAAATCTGAAAGGTCTTTTAGTCATTACTTTCAAAATCGATCTTTGCGCTCTTTCTATCTGTAGCATCGCAGTTTTATTACTACCTCCCCAGACCGACACGCAATATATGAGCAACGACTGAACCACTGCACAATATACCATAAAGATAGTATCTTTATTTGCTGATGATCTAAGATTTTTAAAAATATATATTAATTTTCTTATTTTTGATGTTAAATTAGATATATGCAATTTCCAAGACAAAGTATTATCTATAAGAAGTCCAAGATATTTTATGTTGCTGGCATATTCTACAGCAGGGCAGTCACAATTTGATTTATTTTCAAAAGAATTACAGATATGGGCTTTCAATATGCATTTATTAGCAGAGGGTTGAGAGGCAGCAGAGGGTGAAAAGGTAAGGAATTTGGTTTTAGTAATATTTAGGCTGAGTAAATTGGCAGCCAACCAATCTGATATCTTTTTTAGAGCAATTTCAGCATTTTTAAAGGTACTTTCCCAAGTGTTCCCTGTAATAAGTAAGACGGTATCATCTGCGTAAGCTATAATTTTGCAATTTGGAATAGCCAGTTCACAGAGATTGTTTATGTATATAAGGAATAACGTGGGGCCCAGTATACTACCCTGGGGGACACCATAGGTAAGAGGCATATCATCGCTTAGGTAATCGTTAACTTTAATTTGTTGAGTGCGGTTTGACAAATAATCTTTGAAAATATCCAGCGCTATACCCCTGATACCCATTTTATCCAATTTTTCCAGAAGTATGGGGATAGAAACAGTATCAAATGCTTTGGATAAATCTAAGAAAACCCCAACACATTTTAGTTTCTGATCTAACGATCTAGTAATTGTCTCAGTTAAATCGAGAGCCGCGTCTTCCGTGGATTTCCTTTTCCTAAAACCGTACTGATTTGGGGATAAGAGTTTTTGTGTTTCTAAATAGCTAACTAATCTTTTATTTAAGACCTTCTCAAATATTTTTGAAAGCGCAGTCAACATTGAAATGGGTCTATAATTATTGACACTGCTTCTATCGCCGCTTTTGAAAACTGGTATCACCAAAGCCTTCTTAAAACATTTTGGGAAAATACCCTTGGATAAAGAGAGATTACAAAATCTCGAGATAATTGGAGCTAAGGTAGTACAACTTGTTTTTAAAACCTTAGTTGGAATACCATCCCATCCAACTGCGCTATTAGTTTTTAGGCTCATTATGATGGTTTCTATTTCCTTTTGATCTACCGGTAATAACCCGAATGAGTTAACAGGGGAGATAGAAACATCCATGTTACTACCATGAGAAAAGTTCGGTTTTGAGAGAATCTGTGTCGCCAGTCTGTTACCCACTTCCACAAAATAATTGTTTACAAGATTAAGAGAAGTTAGAGTATCGGGTTGAAGCTGTAGGAGTTCTATTGGGGGAGATGGTGTAGAAGAAATGTTTGCAACTTTTTTTATTACTTGCCAAGTACCTTTTATATTGTTTTTAGTTTTTCCAAATTCAACTTTTTCATAGTTACGCTTTAATCGTTTTAAAAGATTGTTACAAAAATTTTTGTATCGGTAATACGTTATTTTTAAAATATTATTATCTGGTGAGTTCTTGTACTTCTTGTGCAGTCGGTCCCTATGTTTAATACACTTTAAAAGCCCAGGAGTGATCCAGGGTTTTAATACTGTTTTTTTCCGTGTTGAGCGAACTAATTTTGTGTTTGACTTAATAATATCACTCAGAGTATCCACTAACTGATTGGCAGCATGATTCGGATCTTGCGACTCAGATATTTTGCTAAAATCCTGTTCATCTATGCTCTTTTTAACACTTGTATAATCAATTATCAGACGATTTTTTGAAACATTTTGCCTAGGAATTTTCATGTCAAGGTTCACAATAACTGGCGAGTGATCCGTAACCGATGCATTCAATACTAGTGTAGTATTTTTAAATTGAGTTTTTAGTAGTACATGGTCTATACAGGTTTTGTTATGAGTTGGGAAAAGATGGGTTGGCAGCAGACCATGACTACTGACAAGATTTAAATACTCATGGGAACGATTGTCACTACTTGATTGAGAAATATTTATATTTATGTCTCCCACAACAACAAGAGACTTGTAATGTGCCAAATTTGCTAACACTGTAGTAAAACTGTTTAAAAACTTATCAGTTTGTTTAAAGGAAGGAGACCTGTAAATAGCAATGAGACATAGTTTATCATTTAAGCTACACATAATCGAGCTCGCATCAAGCATCAAGCATCAAGCATAGACTATCACCTGTGGCGGGAACTCGCGCAGTGATACTGGATCTTTCGCGTTCATGGCCTTCGGAACCCTGAACGGACATGCAGGTAAGCTCCTGAAGATCGCTTGAACAATTATTGTTAGTGATAGTCGACGGAATACGCACTAAGGCTAGGCAAGCAGTCGTAGTTGCCTGACCACAAGTGGGCTTCAGCGTTGGCGCCGAGCCCATAAGAACTTAGCCGAACACGGTATGTATAGCGGAGGGCTCAGAAGGTTTTCCGAGCACAACGCCAGGGAGCAATAAGTGCGGAAATAGCGAAGCCCCAATCAAAATATCAATAGGGCTCGGACTCGCGAACGAATTGTCTGCGAGGTGTAAATTGCTTAAATGCGAAAGTGCATTTTTATCAATAAGCGACGAAGGCAAGTCATCGGTAATTCGATCTACCACCAGTGCCGAAATATCGAATTTAATATTCGTATTATATTTGGAATGTAACTGCAATGACACCGACTTATTAATGTTTTTCAGAACCACCGAAACCCTTAACAAACATGGGGTATCATCTTGGCCTATGTTCAATCGCTTACAGCAGTCTGAAGGAATGAAGTTAGCTTCGGCCGCGGTGTCCAATAGACAACGTACTACATTAGCGTTTCCCTTACCATCGTACACTATTACCTGAGCCGTCGCGAGTAAAACAGAAGTCTGCATATTACATTGCTCGCGAGGTTGAGTCGCACTCGTATTGCTTAAGTGGCTAGAAGCATGCGACAGGCAATTCTCGGTGAATCTGTGAGGTTTACAAATTGAAAACTATAATTCCAATTTGAATAATTTCAATGCATTATGTAATTTGGGTATCTTAACTAAATTCGCTTAGAGATAGAAACACGATTGGAAAAAAAATTCTCGATAGAAAGTTTTCCCAAACTTTGATCCAATAATCTCCTTTTTTAGGTTTAAACCTTGTTTAAACAGAAACGGTAGGTTTTTTTCCTGCTATTTTTTTTTTGTTTGTGTTGATATAAATAATTACTAAAAGCGGTGAGAAAAGTTCTTTGATTATTGGCATCCATAATTTTTTAAATCAATTTTAAAGATTTTTTTCAATTCCCGACCCAATGCATAATTTCCATCTCTTTCCTAGCACTGCAAAATATATAGCTCTATCCCACTCGTACGACCCAAACAATTTAGGATCGTTATAGCCCCTTAATATACGCGGCGCGGCAGTGGATGTCGCGCATAACACAACGTTCTCGGATAGTGTAACCGTCGCTGTAGGACCGGTTTTTGTTATCGCGGGCGCATGAAGCGAGGGCTGATCCACTGAAGGCGTTGCATGCGCATCGCGATGCCTAGGTCGCGTTATAGCGGCCGCAGTACCTAGCGGCGCAGTGGTTACGGAGTCGGACATGTGACTAGAGGTAGCTGGGTTCGAATCCGTAGCAGAAAAATGAAGCCAGGTCGAATGTCGCAGGTTACACTTTTTACAGGTTCGATTTGAGATACATACCGATACTTGACTGTGCGTATTGCTGAGGCAATTTACACAGGCGTTACATTGCTTAACTAATTTGAAGCGTTCTTCTGGAGATGCTTGCATAAAACGCGGACATTTAAATAACTGTCTATGAGTAATGTTATCACATAAACATTTGACCGCGGGTTTATTATTAATCGTGGTGACGAAAGCGAGTTTTCGCGAAGAAGTATTTTTCTTATTTTCGGTACGACCACGATCGACATTCGTTGTTGTGTTACCACTCGTAGACGCTTGGGACGAGCGCTGCATTATCTTAGATTGATATTTAATGAAATTAACTAAACCGTCAAAGGTAGGTATCGAGGACGAATCACCTAACCGTTCGAAAGTATGTACGGAATCCGAATCTAATTTCTTAAGAGCGATATGCAGAACAATGAAATCTGCTAAATTTGCAAGCTTAAGATTTTGAAGTCCCCTGAAGACTGCCACAAACTTTTCTATAAATAAATCGAAGTTATCAGCAGAGGCACTTATAGATTTAAATTCTAATAATTGATCTAAATAAGTTGCAGCTAACATTCGTTTGTCGTCGTACTTGTCTATGAGGGTTTGTAACAACAACGAATAATTCTCGGCGCAAGGTGTTATACCCGAGCAGGCGGTAAGCGCCTTGCCGGTTAATTTACCGAGAAGGTAATACATTTTCTCTGAATCCGTCAGAGTTGTGTTATCGTGTATAGTGGACTTAAAATTTGCATAAAATAATGGCCACGACAAAATATCGCCGTCGAATGACCTTAGCTCGATAGGCGGTAAGGTCGGCCTAGTTTTGCGAAGTGACGCGGACGCTTCTTTGCTTTGAGTTTGAGGGCTAATTTGCGACTTAATTAATTGAATACGGCCATACAACTCATCAAAAGAAATGAGGCTGTAATATTGTGGTGTCGCATCGGGATCGATGGTTAACAACCGGTCATTATACTGATCTAAAAGGGTTTGAAATTCAGTACGCAGCGTATCTAAAGTCACGACAGAACTAAGGAAACTTTCCCTCACATGCTCATCAGCTGTTCGTGCGTCCTTTGAAGAATCATATATTTGTTGGATTCTTTGAAAAATTACATTTCGTTTTGCTTCTAACAACTTGAGCTTCCTGTCATTTGAGACGGAAGCTGAGAAGCCTTTATTTTTCTCCGCCATGGTAACACGAATAAATTAAATGGACGCGTAAACCGGGGAGAAGACGCTTGTTAAGGAACAAGCGGGCTACGTCGCGCGGCCGACCGTAAAGGTAGGTAGGTAGTTGGGTATCTACTTAGGTCGTGCGACGAAATATATATGTGATGTTTAAGTTAATTTTTCACAAATATGATGTATATAATTAAAATATTAAAATATATAATTATATATGCAGGGGTAAATGCTCACAACTCAATTATTGTGGCGTAGGTACGATATTATGTGATCGTAATAAGGGCGTGGCAAATATTATGACACGGGGTGTAAAATATATATGGATATATTTTTCAAATAAACTTATTAGCCAATCCTAATAAGAGCGAGTGTGTTTGTTGAGCCAGACCAGCGGGATGGATCAGCATTAGATCGCAGTCGCCACGTGGTTCGCAGAACAAAGTTTGAGAATCCGGCTCGAACGGAACCACAAAAGTATGGTTTGTAAGGTTGATGCCACTGCACAGCCTGAGCTAGCGGACTGTATGAATTTAGAATTTTGTATTATGCTCGGAGATCTGGGACCTAGGTAGGGAAATTAGGATTTCCGTGCACTAACCTTGAAATGTCCCGGCTGTGGTCTCATTGCGTAGGCAGCACACACAAAACACTAGATTCTTTGTCTCCGGAGCACTTAAGTAGTTTTAAGTTCGGCTGTACAGCAGCGAGGTCCTTCTTTCACCACACTTATTTGTTGGGTTAATCACGAGGACGGCGATACAATAATTATGCACATGCGTCTCGCGGAGCACGGAAGATCGTACTGATTTAAGTGTCATGGCGTCTCCAGTGATTGACGTCACGAAGATATATTCAGTGCACGGAGGGAAAGATATGCTAGATGTGAAAAAAGATTTGACATTAAAGTCAATCCAAACAAGGAACCAAAAAGGTGGCATCACCAGATAGCTTAATAAGATTGTAGACTAGACCACCAGTACTGGACCACCGTACTAGACCAACAGAATAACCTTACCTATAATTTTTACTCTCGAGAAAAAAACAGGCTTCTTAAATAGTAATAGGCCAAGCACTTTTTAAATCAATAAAAAATCTTTTTAGCCGAGTTCAAAAAAGGAGGTTCTCAATTCGTGTTCTGTTCGAATCTTTTTTTTTATTTTTATTATGTACGTTCACTGATTACTCGAAGACGCCTAAACTTCTTCTTCTTCTTTTTCAAGAAAATTTTATATTAAATTATCAAAACACCGATGAAATTTATGGGCGACGTCGCCTTCCGATGACACATGAGCTTCGCACATCGGTTTCATCGTTTCTATTTAGTCCCACCTGACTTCAGCAAACGTGTACAAAATAAAATTATTTTTATACTTAGTAGTGGTATTTGAAGTCGGTTTTCTGAAAAGAATTTTTAATAAATTTTAAGCTTTTTATTGCATCTTGTCCCTGCTCCCTTATTTCCCTCCCTCCAACGCTACGCTACTAAGGTACGTAGTCTATACTCGGTGCTTACAGTACTTTTTATGAATCCACAATTCCTGACTCCACGCAGTTTAGGTGGGCAGTACCCTGCAGCATCAGGATTGAGGAGCTATGACCTAGACCTCCATGATTTACCAACTATATCCATTCGTAATCGGCAATTCCTAAATCTCTACAGTTCAGATGGGCCGTAACCCTGCAGCATCAGGATTGAAGAGCTAACACCTGAAACTCCATGGTCTGTGCTTGGTAATAACAATATTTATTCGTAATCGACAGTTATTCTCATCATCATCATCATCATCATTAGCAACCCATCATCAGAGAAGGGTTATAGGCCATAGTCCACCACGCTGGCCCAATGCGAATTGGCGGACTTCACACACCTTCAAGAACTATGAAGAACTCTCAGGTGTGCAGGTTTCCTCACGATGTTTTCATTCACCGTTGAAGCAAGTGATATTTAAATTGCTTAAACGCACTTGACTCCGAAAAGTCAGAGGTGCGTACCCGGGATCGAACCTGCGACCCCCCTAATAGGAGACTTCAGTCCTAACCACTAGGCTATCACTGCTTTTTATCACAGTTATCTAAATCCCCACAATTGAGATGGAAAGTACCAGTGTACTTCTCTGATTTCGTGCAAATCGCATTTCACTACAAATAAAAAGATAACGAATGAAGTTACAAATGAGATTTGCATTGTAAATTAACTCTTGTACATTTAGCTAAGTTTGCCCCAAAATTCAAAATTGTAACTCAAAGGATAAAAATCACCACCTTCAGTGTTCCAAACAGGATTCTAAGGGAAAATCAATTTATTTCTCAAAGTCTCCGTTTTTAAACGAGCTTGAGTTTTTTATCCATCACGTACATCCTGAAGAGTAGTTGTTATAAAAAAAAATTGTCACAGAAAAACTAATTACCTTCAGCAGAGATTGTAATTCAAAAATATCCTTCTGGTGTATTGCACTCCGTGCCCCCCGCCCCGTGTACAGCGCTTATAATATAATCAGTGCATCTATGCACGTTGCACACAGTGGCCGCACACTTGTTTTAAAAAAAATATTTATTTATGTTCCCACTGTCGAAAACTGTGTTTGGTACGACTTATCAATCATACCTTCATCATCATTTTAGAGGAAGTAATTAGTTTTTCTTAATAATTTTATTTTCTTTCTTGTACTTTTACCAATATAAGTATCTAGTTTTAAGTTTATGTACATTTTATTTTAAAATAAGCCGCTACATTTTTAAAAGTGCCAAAACCTCATTACCCTCACAATCATTACCATCATTTACCTTCAGTTTTTGAACTGAATGAGGTGATCAATTTTTCAGTAAGTATTGCAGAATCCGAAATTTTGTAATTTTCCTTATATCCCTTAACATTGAAATCTACTCTACCTTGCATAATATTGCTGTCAGAGAGTTGAATTTTCTGCCATTGTTGTCCTAAGCAACCAAACAGCCTATAAATAACAATTCAAAATCGTTATGCAATCGTGGCATTTGAATATAAATATAACCGGTATATCCATTTTAGGGAATATAACGCGCGAAGAAAAGTTAGTTCAGGCTAGACTACACAAAAGACAAAAATATGAAGAACTAAAGAAGATCCAGAAAAATTTGCAAAAGAGAAAAGAAAAAGAAAGATTAAGGTAAAGCGTAAAGAAGGAGACGAAAATCAAAACTAATAAAGACAAGACAGTCAGACAACAAACACTCCAGAAAAAAAAAAGCCGTGAAAATACAAAAAAAAAGAAAAAAAAGAAGAAATAATGCTACTAGATCGGATTCAAATCCTTTACAAGTAAATACTCAAGCAGTTGAAATAAACCAGATGGCAGAAGTTTCCAAGAAAACCAGAAAGGAATTCTACAAAAGTAAAAATACTTTCTTACTTTCATACTTTTTTTCATACTTTAGGGTGATAATACCTTGTTGAAGAATTATAGACCCATCTCGTTGTTGAGTCATGTTTATAAGTTGTTCTCGAGAGTCATTACGAATCGTCTCGCTCGTAGGTTCGACGACTTCCAGCCTCCCGAACAAGCCGGATTCCGAAAAGGCTTTGGTACCATAGATCACATTCATACGCTGCGGCAGGTTATACAAAAGACGGAAGAGTATAACCGGCCACTTTGCTTAGCGTTTGTGGACTATGAGAAAGCCTTCGATTCGGTGGAAACTTGGGCTGTGTTGAGGTCGCTGCAGAGATGCCGGATTGACTACCGGTATATCCAAGTGTTGAAGTGCTTGTATGAAAACGCCACAATGTCAGTACGTATACAGGACCAGACTACGAGGTCAATCCACTTGCAGCGTGGAGTGCGACAGGGAGACGTTATCTCCCCGAAGCTCTTTACCGCTGCGTTGGAGGACGTCTTTAAGCTTCTGGATTGGAACGGGCTTGGCATCAACATAAACGGCGAGTACATCACTCACCTGCGATTTGCCGATGACATAGTAGTCATGGCAGAGACTCTGAGAGACCTCAATACAATGCTCAACGATCTCAGCAGGGTTTCTCAACAGGTGGGCCTGAAAATGAACATGAGCAAGACGAAAATCATGTCCAATGCTCATGCACCGCTCCACCCAGTAATTGTTGAGAACTCTGCACTCGAAATTGTCGACGAGTATATTTACCTGGGACACACAGTCCAGCTAGGTAGGTCCAATTTCGAGAAAGAGATCAACCGCCGAATCCAACTCGGCTGGGCAGCGTTCGGGAAGCTCCGAGATGTCTTCTCGTCCAAAATTCCTCAGTGCCTGAAGACTAAAGTCTTCGAACAGTGCGTGTTGCCAGTGATGACTTACGGATCCGAGACATGGTCGCTAACTAAGGGCCTCATAAGTAGGCTCAGGACCGCTCAGCGGGCGATGGAGAGAGCTATGCTCGGAGTGTCCCTGCGGGATCGAATCAGAAATGAGGAGATCCGTAGGAGAACCAGAGTCACCGACATAGCTAAGCGAGTCGCGATACTGAAGTGGAAATGGGCGGGGCACATAGTTCGAAGAGCTGATGGTCGTTGGGGTCCCAAGGTACTGGAGTGGCGACCCCGCACCGGGAAGCGCAGTGTTGGCAGACCCCCCACCAGGTGGACCGACGACATCAAACGAGTCGCAGGGAGCCGCTGGATTCAGGCGGCGCAAGACCGAGGCCTGTGGAAGTCCATGCAAGAGACCTTTGTCCAGCAGTGGACGTCTATCGGTTGATAAAGAAGAAGAAGAAGAAAAATACTTTCTGATGATTGTTAGTTTACACTGGACAAATACTGCTTTCTATATTATTGGTAAGTCAAATTCTAAAAATGTCTATCAAAATGATTTTGAAAGATTCATAGCGTCGCCTCAAAAAACAGATGAAGATGAATCAAATAACTACGGGAAATTGACAAAAACGTTAAAAAAATGATGATGATTACAAAGAAAATAAAGGATTCTTCAAACACTCTGATTCTAGTCTGGACATAATATTCTAGTGTATATTATTCATTTATTTTATTAAAACATAGGTTTTATTAGAACTTTTATTAAATATACACATAAATATATTTATTAGGTGACAGTAAAAGAATGAAAATCTTGTTTTGAAGCATTTTGAGTTTTATATTGACGAGTGACAATATTTACTTTCGGTATTTTTTTCGACATTTTGCCCAATTAATCAAAAACTATTATACATAAAAATAAATAATTTTTTTTTTTAGAATGCACAGGTAAAGATATGATACCCCACTCGGTATAGTTATTTTACTTTGAAATTTCAAACTCCCGATTTTCCCCCCTTTTTAGGGTTCCGTACCAAAATGGTAAAAATGGAACCCTTATGGTGAGACTTTCTCCGTCCGTCCGTCCGTCCGTCTGTCACAGTCGATTATTTCAGTAACTATTAAAGCTATCGACATAAAATTTGGCATAGTTGTGTATAATAGTGGCCCAACATCATTGGAATAAAGAAAAATCGAAAATTATTTTTAGTTTTATTAAAAAGTGTGTTTAGTTTTATTAAACTTGTGCATTCTAAAGCAGTTTTTTATTTATTTCTATATGTAATAGTTTTTGATTAATCGGACAAAATGTCGAAAAAAATACCGCCGCCCCCCCTTATCTCCGAAGTTTACCAATCGAAAAATCTGAAATAATTATGGTCAATAGAAGTTTATGTATATTTTACAGGAAAAATAAAACCAACGCTCTAACTAGCATAGTTTTTTTATATTAACAATAAACCTCTACAAACAAAATTAACGATAAATAAGCAAATTAATATAGTATTATCGTTTTACTTTTACTTTTGGAGTACGGAACCCTCGGTGTGCCAGTCCGACTCGCACTTGGCCGGCTTTTTTAAATAAACTAAAAATAATTTTTGAATTGTTTTTATTCCAATTATGTTGGGCCACTATTATACACAACTATTCCTTTCATGTCGATGTCTTTAATAGTTACTAAAATAATCGACTGTGACAGACGGACGGACGGACGGACGGAGAAAGTCTCACCATAAGGGTTCCATTTTTACCATTTTGGTACGGAACCCTAAAACGGGGGGAAAATCGGGAGTTTGAAATTTCAAAGTAAAGAACCCCACGTTTTTTTACAATAATTTTTTTTTTAGTCACTATTCTTATTTTGAACTTTTTGAAAATTATTTCCTACTTTTTAGGTCGGTTATCTATATAAGCGTGTTTTTTTAGTTTTTGAAACTATTATTTATTTACCTTTTGAGGTTTGAGAACCTCCTCCTTTTTGATAGGTATATATATTAAATAAGCACAGGCGAAATCTAATAAATTAGTTTTTGACTCACCAGTCGGATCTTCTTCCCCAAATGAGATTCGTTGAAGCTGGGTCCAGAATAAATAGTCTGCCAATTTGATTTATCCATCTTCCGAGTAACTTTATCACCTTTATCACTTAATACCTATTCGCAATATTTATGGTGACAATATTGTAGAGTTGTTAATACAGGATTGGTGTATATATAATTACTAGCTGTCGCAAGAAAAATGAGGACGAATGGTATATTGTCATAAGAAATGGTGAACTCGTGGAATGCGACGTGATGCCGAATAGTAGCGGCGTTGAGGATCGAACCTTTGTTTCAAGGACCGTTCTTATGTCGTCGGCCGTTCTGCGCTGTTGATGGAAAGGGATGTCTGATTTGGCAAATGAAATGAAATCACTTTCTGACTATGTACAAAATGACAATTTAATCGAGTTTCTGCAAGAATTTGGGTTATGACTACGTTAAAGTTATCTAGAGAGACTTATAACTGAAAATTGTCCGATGACATGACCGGAAGTTAAAGTGAGGTAGAAACCCTCGTGATGCCCTTAAATCGGGATAATTTTAAAACTGCGTTTTTCAAAAGCCGCGTCTCACATTGTTAGGTCGTGACTTCCGCGGGAGCCGACCCCGTCTGCGACCTATCAGTTGCGGTACCGAGCCTCAACTGACTCTCGATTGTCATTTGTCTCTCTCGTAGGCGCCTCCCGAGTTAGAAAGAGACGGGTTAAAGATGGCCATACCACAGAGAGGGACAGACTGTTCCGATGTTCCGAAAGATGCGTTCGGAAATCTAACTAATGTAAATTTATGTCAAGGAGCTGCGAATACGCAAGTTAAGCGACTTTAGAAGTAGTGTGTAACATTACACTACATAGCTGGTGCCCACGACTTCGGCCACGTGGATTTAGTTTTTAAATTCCCCCGAGAACTCTTTGATTTTCCGGGATAAAAAGTAGCCTATTCTTCCACTTTCCAGGTCCTCAACTATACCCATGCAAAAAACAAGTCAATCCGTAACTCTGTTGCGGCGTGATTGAAGGACAAACCAACAAACAAACACACTTTCGCATTTATAATATTAATCGACCGAGCGAAGCGAAGGTCTTTGAGTTAACTAGGGCGATTTGCACTTGTCCGTCCGTCCGTCCGTCCGTCCGTCCGTCTGTCAGAGCCTTATAACTTTTGAATTACTGAACGTAATTACTTCAAATTTAGATATAATATGTAAACCGATGGCCTCCAGCCGAAAATGGCTTAAAAAGTTATAAAAATCTTTATTTCAGGGGGGCTCTCATAGAAGCGAATGCGAAGTAAAAAAAAAAAATCGCGTTACATAAAATTGTTACGTATCATTTTAAAGATAATTTTGAACTGAGTACAAAAATATTTTTTTTTTTAATTTTTCCCTTAAAATTGACGAAATGGGGGGCTTTCAAAGTGGCGATTTTATACGCTCGCTTGAAGACGCTCTCTAGAAAAATCCGCTATGGATTTTCAAACTGATTTTATGTTTTTAGGTCACTTATATCCTGTACTTGAACAACAAATACTAAAATTATATGAATATTATAAAGAAACGAGATTATTTAATTTTTAATGGGCGTCAGTAATTCATATAGCATCAACATAGCTTCACAATAATGCTAATAGATGGCGCAGTCAGTAACTATTCCCATGGAACTACGAGTTAAATTCAATGTTTGATAAATAATTCAATGTTTTCACTAACGTTCCCTAACCTTTACGGGCTACCTATAAGTTAGGTGATTGATGTTTTCTGTCAACTTATTTATCACGATCCTGTACGGGACACCTAAAAGGATATTGGGACGGATGTTAGGACTTAGGATTGTATTTAGGAGCTACCTACGTTAAGAGACTCCTACTTAGGGGATGATTTAGGTATGTTTGGTGAAAACGGGCATAATAATAATGTCAGTTTTGGTTATCATGTATCGATTGAATGAATAATCATGGGATACCGTTACTGCGAGGTCTCAGTTCGGGGCGAACCACTAGTAAGGATTAGTTAGATAAGTAGTCTATTTGGGTTAAGACTATCTCGCAATCTAGGTTTATCTCGAACTGCAACAGAGCTACAGATCGACGTGATTTTTTGCATGGGTACAGTTGAGGACCTGGGGAGTGATATAGGCTATATATTTTTACCCCGAAGGAACAAAGAGTTTCCGCGGAATTTAAAAACTTAATCTACGGAGACAAAGTCGCTACCATCAGCTAGTTATTACTTTGAGGTAAAAGTTCCATATTATAACATAGTTTTTAATGTGAATTCCGTGTAAGAGGTCATTTAGATTAAATCTTCACATAGTTATAAGTCTACATCCAAAGCATGAGGTTATCATTCTTCACCTGTACCAGACGTCATTAGTAATAAAAACTCGACCAAGTGAGAGTCGGGCCTCGATCTTTTAGGGTTCCGTACATAAGACCAAAGCATTTTTTTAAACTAGATACATATTTAGATATCTTAGTTCTTAGAAAGTACTAAATTAGTATAAGGGGAAAAAATGCTCGTTTGTTTTGGTCACAACTTACCAACCGCATTATAAATCGGTGTTTTCAGTATTTGTTGTTTAAATACCGTATATACTACATAATATACCAAAATTTCAAATTCCTAACTAGTTTAGTTTTTGAGATATACCGCCTAACAAAATTGGTCTAAAAACCTTTGACAACCCCCCATTTCTTCATTTTTCTAGCTAAAAAATAAAAATAGGTTACGTTAAATACGGAGTTCAAATATATAATAACATTTGAACTCCACTTAATGAGCTCTAGACAATGACACCCCACATGCCAGGGTACAAAAATACCCCCCATTTCTTCATTTTTGAAGCTAAAAAATAATAAATAAAAGCCGGCCAAGTGCGAGTCGGACTCGCGCACCGAGGGTTCCTTACTCCAAAAGTAAAAGTAAAACGATAATATTATATTAATTTGCTTATTTATCGTTAACTTTGTTTGTAGAGGTTTATTGTTAATATAAAAGAAACTATGCTAGTTAGAGCGTTGGCTGTATTTTTCCTGTAAAATATACATAAACTTCTATTGACCATAATTATTTCAGATTTTTCGATTGGTAAACTTCGGAGATAAGGGGGGAACGGTATTTTTTTCGACATTTTGGCCGATTACTCAAAAACTATTATATATAGAAATAAATAAAAAACTGTTTTAGAATGCACAAGTAAAGGCCTTTCATATGATACCCCACTCGGTATTATTATCTTAATTTGAAATTTCAAACCCCTGATTTTCCCCCTTTTTTAATTAAACTAAAATAATTTTCGCGTTGATTTTATTTTTCCTGTAAAATATACATAAACCTCTATTGACCATAATTATTTCAGATTTTTCGATTGGTAAACTTTGGTAAACTTCTGAGATAAGGGGGGGGGGGGGACGGTATTTTTTTCGACATTTTGGCCGATTAATCAAAAACTATTATACATTGAAATAAATAAAAAACTGTTTTAGAATGCACAAGTAAAGGCCTTTCATATGATACCCCACTCAGTATAGCTGTTATCTTACTTTGAAATTTCAAACCCCCGATTTTCCCCCTTTTTAATCAAACTAAAATAATTTTCGCGTTGCTTTTATTTTTCCTGTAAAATATACATAAACCTCTATTGACCATAATTATTTCAGATTTTTCAATTGGTAAACTTCGGAGATAAGGGGGGGGAACGGTATTTTTTTCGACATATTGGCCGAATACTCAAAAACTATTACATATAGAAATAAATAAAAAACTATTTTAGAATTCACAAGTAAAGGCCTTTCATATGATTCCCCACTCGGTATAGTTATTTTACTTTGAAATTTCAAACCCCCGATTTTCCCCCTTTTTAAATAAAACTAAAAATAATTTTCGATTTTTCTTTATTCCAATGATATTGGGCCACTATTATACACAACTGTGCCAAATTTCATGTCGATAGCTTTAATAGTTACTGAAATAATCGACTGTGACAGACGGACGGACGGACGGACGGACGGAGAAAGTCTCACCACAAGGGTTCCATTTTTACCATTTTGGTACGGAACCCTAAAAATATATTTTTTGAACTCCACATAATGAGCTCTAGAAAATGACACCCCACATGCCAGGGTACAAAAATAAAATTTTATTTCGACTTTTCCATATATGGGAGCCCCCTTTATTTTTAATTTAATTTAATTTTTATTGGAACGTTAGTTCCTTATCGCGCGGGGCGGAACTCGGAAGGGGGCTAGACGGATCGACACTTTTTTGAAGGCATTTTGTTCGTTATTTTCGCGGTACAATATCGAGTCTCCGTAGCCTAGTGGCTTATGCAGTCGCCTAAAAGTTAATAGTCGATGGTTCGAATCCCAGCTCGACAGACTGAATTTTCAATTTTCAATTTTATTTTAAATAATTTCTACATGTGGAATTTTTGCCTAATTTTTCGACCGAGCGAAGCGAAGGTCTCTGAGTTTACTTGAGTGAATTTGCACTTGTCCGTCCGTCCGTCCGTCCGTCCGTCTGTCAGAGCCTTATAACTTCTTCTTCTTCTTATAACTTATGATATGTAAACCGATGGCCTCCAGCCGAAAATGGCTTAAAAAGTTATAAAAATCTTTATTTCAGGGGGCTCTCATAGAAGCGAATGCGAAGTAAAATAATTATATTTTTTTGCATTTCATAGGGTTGGAGTACCTCATTTTAAAGATAATTTGGAACAGAGTACAAAAGTATTTTTTTTTCTATTTTTTTGGAGTTTACTCCTTAAGAATCGATTTTAGCAGCCAGGTATGAGAAAAATCCGGGCAGTAAAATCAATTTATCAATGACCTCGTTACGTTTTTCTGTTACGTTTTTCACAACGTTGAAATTTCTACCCTAAAGTTGAGTAAATAAGGTTGGTTATCGTGCGAAAGAGCTTTCGCTTCGGGTAGCCGAGCGCGTAGCGATCGGGTCCCCGAAGCGAAAGTCGGTAGGGGCGCGCTCCGACCCGAGTCGCGCGCATAGAGAAGGATATAGCGTCGTGCGTAAACTCCAGTCGTGCGTCGGAGGCCGGAGCTGACACACACTTTTTTCCTAAAATAGACGAAATGGGGGGCTTTCAAAGTGGAGATTGAATTCGAGGCTAGATCTCTAAAACCACTTTATTTTAAAACTTGAAACTTACACATAATTTGAGTTATATTCTGTACTTGAACAACAAATACAAAGATTAGATAAATATTAAAAAGAAACGAAATTATTTAAGTTTTAATGGGCATCAATGTTTTTAACAAAACTTCACTATACTGTTAATAGATGGCGCTGTCTTTAATATTGTAAATACAGTTTTGCGTCAGCTATTCTTATTTTGTCTATTACTAATTATGTTATTCAATTAGCAAATTATTATCAATAAAAGTATCACGTTGTTTTTTAAAAAGTAAATCCGTTTCTATTTACAATAATTAGACGTTAGCACCTATTTACTACCGTATGATGGTATTGTGTCTATGAATGTAAAGATGAGCGCGCATCTAGACATGCTCGCCGCAGAAGCCGCAAGCGCGCAGTCATGGCACTTTATATTTTTTTTTATTATGAAATCGTATTCAAATTCAAATTCAAAATTATTTATTTCATGTAGGCCAACCTGTGGCTCTTATGACACGTCAATATTCTACCACCGGTTCGGAAAGCGGATTCTGCTGAGAAGAGCCGGCAAGAAACTCAGCAGTTGCTCTTTTCAAAATAATCATTTTACAATATTAATAAGTAGCTATTACATTGTAATAAGTTTTTATACTATCTTGTGGGCAGCTGGATGGCAAGCTGATTTAACCCGTGCATCTTTGTTAGAATAGAATATGACATTTCCACAAAACGTACTACAATTCAATTCATGTCAAAGACGGGCAGACAGAAAGTAGCCCCATTCCCGCCGGCGGCACCCGTTCACGAGCATGACGCATGATCCAGCCATTGCTTCGCTCGACCATATTTGAGGGAACGTAACATACTACGTAATATATACGGTACACTACGTAACACCCGTTCAGCGAACCAGCTGAATTTTAGTAAAATACTGTAGGCATACGCATCCCATCCACGAAAGCAGATGACGATTGACGTCATCAGATTCGGCGCGTTTTAATTACAATATATAGTTAAAACTACCTTATGGGAATTATGGGATACCGCGAGGTCTCAGTTCGGGGCGAACCACTAGTTATAACTTATAAGTTATAAAAAATAAGGGAAAGGTTCCACATGAAAATTGTTTAAAATAAAATTGAAAATGGAAAATTCGGTCTGTCGAGCTGGTATTCGAACCATCGACTTTGAACTGCTAAGCGACTGCCGGAGCCACTAGGCTACAGAGACCCAATGTTGTACCGCGAAAATACTGAACAGAATGTAATCGAAAGGAACTACGTTCCATCCGGGCGTCCCTTAACACCTCTCAAGTTTTTTTATTTCTTATAGCGGACTATATAGTTCATAATATACCAAAATTTCAAATTCCTAACTAGTTTAGTTTTTGAGATAGACCCCCTAGCAAAATTGGTCTAAAACCGACAACTTTGACGGCCCCCCATTTCGTCATTTTTGTAGCTAAAAAATAAAAAATATACATTTGAACTCCACATAATGAGCTCTAGAAAAAAACACCCCACATGCCAGGGTAAACTTTGACTTTTACGTTTGACTCCTTTTCCATGTATGGGGAGGCCGCCCCCTTTATTTTTTAATTTAATTTTATTTTTATTAACTGCAAAGTATAAAAATAATTTAATTTAAATTTGTACACGTTTGTAGATGGTTGTGTAATCTGGCGGGCATAAATAGAAACGATGAAATTGATGGGCGACGCTCACCTTCTGATGACACATGAGCTTTGCACATCGGTATCATTGTTTCTATTTAGGCCCACCCGACTTCAGCAAACGTGTACAAAATAAAATTATTTTTATGCTTAGTAGTGGCATTTGAAGTCGGTTTTTTGAAAATAATTTTTAATGTATTTTAAGCTTTTTATTGCATATTGTACCTGATTCCTTATTTTCCCCCTCTAACGCTGCGCTTCTAATGTACGTAGTCTATACCCGGTACCTAAAGTACTTATTGGGAATCTACAATTTCTGACTCCCTACAGTTTAGGTGGGCAGTAGGTACACTGCAGCATCAGGATTGAGGAGCTAATATCTTAAACTCCACGGTATAGTCTATGCTTGGTAACGACAATATTTATTCGTAATCGACAGTAATTCTTAATTCCCACAATTGAGATAGAAAGTACCACTGCAGCATAAGGCTTGAGGAATTAAAGATAAAACAATTATGGAACCCCTCGCAAGCTTCCTCTGTCGATAAAATAATGACGTAAATTGGTTCAGAAATCCCGGAGAAATCGTGGACTTATTGGGAACGTCCTCTTTTTTGGAAGTCGGTTAAAAATAAAAAAGCAGTTAAGGAAAATCTAATAATTAAGTTCTTGACTCACCAGTCGGATCTTCTTCACCGAATGAGATTCATAGATGCTGGGTCCAGAATAAATAGTCGGGCAATTTGTTTATCCATCTACCGAGTAACTTTATCACCTTTATCACTAAAATTCTATTCACAATAGTTATGGTGACAATATTGTAGAGATGTTAATACAGGATAGTTTATAGATTGGATTGTAATAGATTATACATAGGTATATGATGGTATTGGTATATATGTGTATTAATTACAATATCTGGGTGGAAATCGTGTTTTTTGGAAATTATAATTTAAAAAAAAATAAAAAATAATA
Organism: Oeneis ivallda; assembly: GCA_029955525.1. Taxonomy (NCBI): domain Eukaryota; kingdom Metazoa; phylum Arthropoda; class Insecta; order Lepidoptera; family Nymphalidae; genus Oeneis; species Oeneis ivallda. The sequence goes on along the minus strand of JARPMR010000029.1, from coordinate 13,608,391 downwards.
ATAATAACAATAATAAAATTCATAGGGGAAAAAATAATCGTGTGGACTCGAACCGGGGACTTATGGTTTCAGGACCGCCCAATTTTCCAAGCTATAGAAACGTTTTAGATGATGGCAAAATTGTAAGGGGTTCTTAATTGCCTGAAAACACGGATAAAACGACATTTTCTAAAAATGACCCTGCGTACTAAATAACATGAAAATCGTTGAAGCCGTTACCGAGATTCAGATTATGTATATATATATATATATCAAATCGATTTTATCGATATAGGATCTTACAATACTATAATTTTTTGATCACCCCACATTTCTAAAAATAAAATAAAATATGATATTTCGTGCTTTTCAACAATAAAAAAGTATTTAGTAACGTCATAATTATAATAATAATAATTTTAGCGTAATTCGATTTGTAAGTAGAAAAAGAGTGAGCATCTCTTTCTTCTTATAATCTCTGGTGCATTTGACTAGTGTTTTCTCTCGATTTTCAAATATAAAGCTGTATACTCGTAGTTTTCTTAATCAGTCCAGATCTGTCCCAGATTGCATACCAAATCATGGACATCATTCTAATGCTAACATAATTTTAATAACGTAAATTAAGGTTCTCCTTTATAAAAAAACCGGCCAAGTGCGAGTCCGAGAGGAGGAGCAAGAGGGTTCCGTACTCCAGAAGTAATAAAGTATTCAAGTAAAACGATAATATTATATTTTATTAATTTGCTTTTCATATTTTTTTATTTTCATTAATTGTTAACTTTGTTTACTGTTAATATCAAAAACCTGTGCTAGTTACAGCGTTTGTATTATTTTTCCTGTAAAATATACATATAAACTTCTATTGACCATAATTCTTTCTGATTTTTCGATTGATAAACTTCAGAGATGGGGGGGGGGTGTTATTTTTTCGACATTTTGCACGATTTATCAACCAACTGGGTATAGTTAACTTACTTTGAAATTTTAATCCCTCGATTTTCCCAATTTTTAATTAAACTAAAAATGACTATCGATTATTATTTTATTCCACTGATGTTGGGCAACTATTATGTACCTACAATAATTATGCCAACATGTCGATAGCTTTAATAGTTACTAAAAATAATCGACTGTGACAGACGGACGGACAGAGGAAGTCACACCATAAGGGTTCCATTTTTACCATTTTGGTACGGAACCCTAAAAACGTAATGCGTTCAGTATTATCTATATTATAATATTGTAATAAAACGAATTCTGTACCTACATTAATTAATATGAATTTTTTTTTAGTTACTATGGAGACTGAGCCCAAAAAAATTTTTATCTGTTTGTCTGTCTGTTTGTGCGCGTTTGTGTTTGAATGAAATGTTATATAGTGGTAGACACACAATGTCGACATAAAGAGTAGTTTCTATCCTGATAAATAATAAGATTCCTCCGGGATAGGGGATGAAATTTTTTACCGGTTTTACTCTCCGTCAAATTTGAACCGATTTTAATAATTCATTTTTTTATTTGAAAGTGTATTCTATCAGACATGTCAAATTGTTATTAATATATGAAATTAAATATCACCGTTGAGGTGAAGGAAAACGTCGCGAGGAAACCTGCACACCTGAGAGTTTTTCATAATTTTCTCAAATGTGTGAAGTCTGCCGGTTTGCATTGTAACCCTCTGAGAGGAGACCTGCGCTCAGCAGTGAGCCGTTGATGGGTTGCTGATGATGACGATGACTATCAGACATGTTTTGTCTAATTTTGATGAGGATGTGATCAATATTATTGGAGATAGAAGAAATTTTTCTTCGTGGATATCAACAAGCCTCTCTTATACAAGAGACAACGAAACCGCATAAACGTCCAGGGGAGTAGGCACTGAAGCTGAAGCACAGGGCCTCCTAGTTCAGCTTCAGATGCAATTTGTGTGTAATTAAACATTATATTCAAGGGGTACCCCGCCCTTATAAAAATTGAAATTGTAATGAAATAGTGTTTAATTTTATGTTTAGATGAATAAATTATTCTTATTCTTATTCTTAAACCATGCATACCATATTACAAAGCTGGGACGAGTCGACTAGTACCGTGGGCAACTTTAAATGATAACCTAGCTATCAGCTATATACACAGAAAACGATATTATTATCTAACTTTTAATAAAGTCCGAAACGAAGTAATTCGCCAAAGAACTAAAGTGATCGACGTAGCTCTTATAATGAGCACGTTGAAGTGGTCACATTTGTCGGAGGACCGATGGCCGCTGGGGTCGTAAGGTCCTCGAGCGGAGACCACGTCTCGGCAAACGGAGTGTAGGGCGCCGCCGGCTAGATGGAGCGATGACATCCGGAAAGTGGCCGGCAACGATTGGATGCGAATAGCCGAGGATAGGCAACGTTGGCGCTACTTAAAAGAGGCCTATGCCCAACAGTGGATGCACTCTGGCTGATGATGATGATCTAACTTTATTTTGAATAATATTATCTTCTCTAACTAAAACTAATGGTCGGACTTAAAGGTTACTCACTCACTCACTCACTGATTCATCACTTTCTAAGGGGTAGGTGTCAGCTAAGAAACGGACTTGAAGAAATCACCCCCTAAGGAGGTGTAATGGAGTTTCGAAGGTTATATGAAAGTAGTATAATATGAAAGATTTGACAATGTAATGGACATAGATACATTCAAAATTATGGAATAACTTTTAAAATTATGTATTAACTTTTAGTATTGACATTTTGTTCACTTATAAGTATTAGGCTCGATTTCCTATTTACAATCATGTTGTACCTGCATTTGAATGTACCACATGTGGTGAATAAAATTTCTATCTATCCATATATTATCTATCCTATGTTTTTGATGTTAGACATGTGAAAATCGGCATTTAGATTACTAACTTTAAGTAATAAAGATTTGTATAAGTGATTTTGGAAAATCCCCCCTTAAGGATGGTAAAATGGTGGATGAAAGTTTTTATAGGAAAGTTTTAATTATTGTTATTGTTAACTTGAAATTAGAATAGAATAATAGAATAGATTGCCGTGTGGTGACGGCAGTTCAGAATACAGTTGTCACCACCCCTCCTCTTCCCGCGAGTGTCGTACGAGGCGACTAAGGGAATATAACGGAGAACGGGCAGCAGCGTCCTCTGTGCTACTACTGCCATCTACTGCGATCACCAACCCGTCTGCCCCGCGTGGTGATTATGGGCAAAGCCTCCCCTTGGGAGAGGCCTTTAGTCCAGCTGTGGACTGTTATAGGCTATTGGTGAATAGAATAGAAATGCTTTTTATTCAAATAAACTTTTTTACAAGTGCTTTTGAATCGTCGATGAGTCTACCACTGGTTCGGAATGCCGTTCTTGCCGAGAATTTGGGAATTTAGGACGTAGGTTCTTTCTAAAGGGTAGGTGTCAGCTAAGAATGATTTTTTTAGAAAATCTCCTCCTAAGGGCGTGAAATGGAGGTTGGAACTGGAAGGTTATATGAAAGTCCTATGTTTTTAAAGATTGAGGTTTAAAAATCGGGATTTAGGTAACCAGCTTTAAATAATAAAAACCTGTACAGGTTATTTTGAAAAATCCCCCTTATGGATGGTGAAATAGGGGAGGAAATTTGAATGGAAAAGCTTTGGTGATTATTATTTTTATTTAAAATTTGGTAGGTAGGTTCTTTCTATGGCGTAGACATCAATAAGGAAAAGGTTTGAGAAATGAGGATAGGAAGGATAATATGAAAATCCTATGTTTTTGAAGTCAAAGACATGAAAAACGGTTTTTCGTGAAATTTCGGAAACTTGGTTAGTAGATTTAAATAATAAAAATATACTCTACATATTATTTTAGAAAATCACCTCTTGAGTGTGGTAAAATAGAGGACGAAATTTTCAAAAATAATAATACGCAAAAAAAAAAATTGAAATTGCGATATCCATGGGTGCGATATCCATGGGTGCGATATCCATGGGTGCGATATCCATGGGTGCGAAGTCGCTGTTTTTACTAGCGGTAGAACTTTTTTCGTTAGGCTTCTTGCAGCGGGAAAATTTATCTTTTTATATTCTCATAGAAAATCAGAATCATAGAATCAGTCGCGGGCGACCGCTAGTATACTTAATAAGTATATGTTAATAAGTGTATGTTTTTCAAAAATAATTACTACGCGCTGTGTGGATAAATAAAGTTCATAAAAACTTCGTCATTTGTTTTATTATCAGAAAAAAGAGCTTCGCACTAGGACGTCCAACAGCACGTACCTACATTAACTAAGCTTTAGTTTTTAATTTACGCTTCAGCGGGGAGTTTTTTGAAGCCGCTGCGTCATTGACTGTTGCTTCTTGCGTCTTGACGAAATCGCCGAGTTCTTCCAAACGAGAGGTTACAGCCTCAGATAAAAGATTGAATTCGTAGATCTGTTTATTGAAGGCGTAGTATTGGACCACGGCACCTTCTGGGGCGATAGCGGTTGGCACTGCGTCAGGTTTGTATCCAACCCCTGTGCTTTGACTGGTTCCGTTAGGGAACATGAAGTATACTTCGTTATTAACGAGAACTGGAGCAGCATTTTTGAAGATGAACGGAGGTTTAAAAAGGTATACATTTCCTGTGCTTGCTGGGAGACCTGCTATAATCTTAATACCGTCAGCTGTGCGGACGTATGGTTTCTTATTATCGGCATAGAAGTACAGGTTGTTCTCATAATCCAAAACAATATCCTTAGCATTAACAACATCGGCTAATTTCTCTTTCTTCTCACCGTTATCAGTGACTTTGAATACCTCACGACCCTCGGTCAGAATGTAAATGACGTCTCCAGCAGCTTCCTTTTCGATTGCAATAATGCTGTCAGTGATCGGTCCATATTTGTCAGCGGAGTTTGTCTCGTAATTGTAAACGTAAAGACCGTCTTTAGCTCCGAAGAAAGCCTTGTTGCTGGTGCTATCTGCTGAAGCAGCAACATCTCTGCCGTTATCTAGAATTTTCTTTGCCTTTCCATCCCTCAAAACGTACAATCCTTGATCCACACGGCTTCCATCCGCCTGGATATCAGCCTCCACAAAGAATAATAATACGTCTAAATCATCCGCTTCTGGTGCAACGTTCAGCGCGTTCAAAGGTACGGTAATCTTTACGATATCGTGCTCTGCCGTGTATTTAACAAAGTCTTTGATGTAAAAACTCTTTGGTAATTTGGTACTTTTGACAACGTCGTCTTCGTTAGCGACGGGCGTGGCAGCCAATAGACCGACCAGCGCAAAAGCTGTCAAGTATGTCAGTAGTCTCATTTTGTAATCTGAAATGATAAAAATATAGAAAATTAAGTGGTAGAAAGGGAATGCGAAGGGTGAAGAAAGTTAGCGACCGCAATAAGTGATCGGCTACGTTGCTCGGTTACAAATTTCTCCGAAACGTTTTCTGCGATTTGTTTTAATTTTCAGACAGCTAAATAAGATTGTAGACTAGACCACCAGTACTGGACCACCGTACTAGACCAACAGAAATAACCTTACCTATATTTTTTACTGTCGAGAAAAAAAACAGGCTTCTTAAATAGTAATAGGCTAAGCACTTTTAAATCAATAAAAATTCTTTTTAGCCGAATTCAAAAAAGGAGGTTCTCAATTCATGTTCTGTTCGAATCTTTTTTTTTTTATGTACGTTCACCGATTACTCGAAGACGCCTAAACATCTTCTTCTTCTTTTTCTTTTTCAAGAAAATTTTATATTAAATTATCAAAACACCGATGAAATTGATGGGCGGCGTCGCCTTCCGATGACACATGAGCTTCGCACATCGGTTTCATCGTTTCTATTTAGACCCACCTGACTTCAGCAAACGTGTACAAAATAAAATTATTTTTATAGGTACTTAGTAGTGGTATTTGAAGTCGGTTTTTTGAAAAGAAGTTTTAATAAATTTTAGGCTTTTTATTGCATCTTGTCCCTGGTCCCTTATTTCCCTCCCTCCAACGCTACGCTACTAAGGTACGTAGTCTATACTCGGTGCTTACAGTACTTTTTATGAATCCACAATTTCTAACTCCACGCAGTTTAGGTGGGCAGTACCCTGCAGCATCCGGATTGAGGAGCTATGACCTAGACTCCATGATTTACCAACTATATCCATTCATAATCGGCAATTCCTAAATCTCTACAGTTCAGATGGGCAGTAACCCTGCAGCATCAGGATTGAAGAGCTAACTCCTGAAACTCCATGGTCTGTGCTTGGTAATAACAATATATTTTATTCGTAATCGACAGTTATTCTAAATCCCCACAATTGAGATGGAAAGTACCAGTGTACTTCGCTGATTTCGTGCAAATCGCATTTCACTACAAATAAAAAAATAACGAATGAAGTTACAAATGAGATTTGCATTGTAAATTAACTCTTGTACACATTTAACTAAGTGTGCCCCAAAATTCAAAATTGTAACTCAACAGATTATTTCAAAAATAACAGTTTTGATATTAAAAAATCACCACCTTCAGTGTTCCAAACAGGATTCTAAGCGAAAATCAATTTATTTCTCAAAGCCTCCGTTTTTAAACGAGCTTGAATTTTTTATCCATCATGTACATTCTGAAGAGTAATTTTTATGAAAAAATAACAAAAGTTTGTCAGAAAAAAACTAATTATCTTCAGCAGAGATTGTAATTCAAAAATATCCTTCTGGTGTAGTGCACTCCGTGCCCCCTGCCCCGTGTACAGCGCTAATAATCAGTGCATCTATGCACGTTTCAGACAGTGTCCGTGCACGTGTTTTAAACTTTGAGTATTAAACCAACATTTAATACTCAAAGGTTTTAAACGAAATATTTACGTTCTCGCTGTCAAAAATTGTGTTTTGTACGACTTATCAATCTTTACCTTCATCATCATTTTAGGGTAAGTAGTTTTTCTTAATAATTTTATTTTCTTGCTTGTACTTTTACCAATATATAAGTATCTAGTTTTAAATTTATGTACATTGCATTTTAAAATAAGCCGCTACATTTTTAAAAGTGCCGAAATCTCATTACTCTCACAATCATTACCTCAATGATGAAATGAAGGTTATGATGCTGAGCTGAAGGAGGTGATCAATGTTTCAGTAAATATTGCAGAATCCGAAATTTTGTAATTTTCTTTATATCCCTTAACATAGAAATCTACTCTACCTTACATTATATTACTATCAGACAGTTGCATTTTCTGCCATTGTTGTCCTAAGCAACCAATGCCTCATGGCATTTGAATATAAATATAACCAGTATATCGATTTGAAGTACTAACATGATGAAAGTTAAAGTAAAATAACGCGCGAAGAAAAGTTAGTTCAGGCTAGACTACACAAAAGATAAACATACGAAAAACTAAAGAAGATCCAGAAAAATTTGCAAAAGAGAAAAGAAAAAGAAAGATTAAGGTAAAGCGTAAAGAAGGAGATGAAAATGAAAACTAATAAGGACATGACTGTCAGACAACTAACACTCTAGAAAAAAAAATGCCGTGAAAATGCAAAAGAAGTAATTATGCTACTAGATCGGATTCAAAACCTTAACAAGTAAATACTGAAGCAGTTGAAATAAACCAGATGGTAGAAGTTTCCAAGAAAACCAGGAATTCAACAAAAGCAAAAATACTTTCTGATGATTGTTAGTTTATACTGGACAAACACTGCTTTCTATATTATTGCTAAGTCAAATTCTAAAAATGGCTATCAAAATGATTTTGAAAGGTTCATAGCGTTGCCTCTAAAAACAGATGAAGATGAATCAAATAACTACGGGAAATTGACAAAAACGTTAAAAATATGATGATGATTACAAAGAAAATAAAGGATTCTTCAAACACTCTGATTCTAGTCTGGACATATTCTAGTGTATATTGTTTTATTATTAATTTTATTTTTTACATTTTTCACAGATGTGATATTAATTTATTATGACAATTTGACTTTATACAGTATACTACATTAAACCTAAATTTACTCTAAAATTAAAACTACCTACTACATTAAAATTAAATTTATTCTAAAATTAAAACTAAAATAAAAATTAAATAAAATCTAAAACCCCATCGAAGTCACTGCAGTGTGGCATGGTACCCAAGATGCTGGCAGCATTACCCCTTTGGATGGCCAAGCTAATCCTTTGGGCAAGGTAGATGCCAGCTCTTGGATCCCCGGTAGACTCGATCACCTTTTTAGTTAGCTCTACAAAAAGCGCTCGAGCCTCCGGGCCCCACGGCCCCAGGGTCTCTACACCAAAAGGCACAAATATGAAACCACTGTCAAGTTTTCATATTTGCGCCTCTTAGCCTGTTCGGCGCTAGTAGCCGCTGCACCCGCCACAGAGGAGGTCGCATGGATGTGGGATGCAGCTAGAGTATCTACACAGGTGGCATCCCACACAAGCGACCTCCCTGTCCTCCAAGGAACAAGCGTCATACCATCAGGTCTCATACCGTCATAATATCTTCGTGTATATTGTTAATTTATTTTATTACTAGTGGTTCGCCCCGAACTGAGACCTCGCGGTAACGGTATCCCATGATTATTCATTCAATCGATACATGACGACCAAACCTGACATTATTATTATGCCCGTTTTCACCAAACATACCTAAATCATCCCCTAAGTAGGAGTCTCTTTACGTAGGTAGCTCCTAAATACAATCCTAAGTCCTAACATCCGTCCCAATGTCCTTTTAGGTGTCCCGTACAGGATCGTGATAAAGAAGTTGACAGAAATCATGACCTAACTTATCATAGCCCGTAAGGTTAGGCAACGTTAATGAAAACATTGAATTAATAAGTACTAACGAGTGAAAACGGGTTACGGGCATCTGTACAAATCGTTATCTATCGACGCGAATAGAAAATATACAAAATGCAGTAATTAATAGTTTATTGAAGTTTGATATTTAACTAAACAATAATTTTAATTGAATAATAAGTTATTATTTTATGTAACTAAATAATAATGTTCGACGCAAAACTGTTTTTGGGATAGTCGTAACTCCCTAGTTCCATGGAATAGTTAATGACTGCGCCATCTATTAGCATTATTGTGAAGCTATGTTGATGCTATATGAATTACTGATGCCCATTAAAAATTAAATAATCTCATTTCTTTATAATTTTCATATAATTTTAGTATTTGTTTTTCAAGTACAGGATACAAGTGAAACAAAAAACTAAAATCAGCTTGAAAATACATAGTCATTTCTCCTAGAGAGCGTCTTCAAGAGAGCGTATTAAATCTCCACTTTGAAAGCCCCCCATTTCGTCAATTTTAAGGGAAAAATTAAAAAAAATATATATTTTTGTACTCGGTTCAAAATAATCTTTAACGTGATATGTAACAATTTTATATAACGCGATAAATTTTTTTTTACTTCGCATTCACTTCTATGAGAGCCCCCCTGAAAAAAAGGTTTTTATAATTTTTTATGCAATATTCGGCTGAAGGCCATCAGTTTACATATTATATCTAAATTTGAAGAAATTACGTCCAATACTTCAAAAGTTATAAGGCTCTGACAGACGGACGGACGGACAAGTGACAAGACAAATTCACCTAGTAGACTCAGAGACCTCGCTTCGCTAGATCAAAAACATAGGTTTTATTAGAACTTTTATTATATATAGACATAAATATATTTATTAGGTGACTGTAAAAGAATGAAAATCTTATTTTGAAGCATGTTGAGTTTTATATTAACGAGTGACCATATTTATTTTCGGTATTTTTTTCGACATTTTGCCCAATTAATCAAAAACTATTATACAAAAAATAAATAATTTTTTTTTAGAATGCACAGGTAAAGATATGATACCCCACTCGGTATAGTTATTTTACTTTGAAATTTCAAACTCCCGATTGTCACCCCTTTTTTTAGGGTTACGTACCCAAAGGGTACCAACGGGACCCTATTACTAAGCCTACGCTGTCCGTCCGTCCGTCCGTCCGTCCGTCTGTCAGAGGGCTGTATCTCGTAAACCGTAATAGATAGACAGATGAAATTTTCACATATTATCTATTTCTATTGCCGCTATAACAACAAATAATAAAAATTAAATTAAATTAAAAAAATTAAATTAAAATGGGTAGGGGGGTAGATAGAAATTTTTTAATTTAATTTTTTTAACGGAACCCTAAAAGAGCGAGGCCCGACTCGCACTTGGCTGATTTTTTTAATTAAACTAAAAATAATTTTTGATTTGTTTTTATTCCAATGATGTTGAGCCACTATTATACACAACTATTCCAAATTTCATGTCGATAGCTTTAATAGTTACTAAAATAATCGACTGTGACAGACGGACGGACGAACGGAGAAAGTCTCACCATAAGGGTTCCATCTTTACCATTTTGGTACGGAACCCTAAAAATACTTAAGATAATGTTACGAAGTTCTTAAATACGCGCAATACGGGGTTCTTGGTGTCAACAATTGTTGTAAATATGTATTTGCAAAATTAGCGTCATCATGAAAATATCTGATACAGAACCCCACGTTTTTTTACAATAAAATATTTTTTTAGTCACTCTATTCTTATTTTGAACTTTTTGAAAATTATTTCCTAGTTTTTAGTTCGGTTATCTACAAAAGCGTGTTTTTTAGTTTTTTGTAACTATTATTTATTTACCTCTTGAGGTACGGAAGCCTAAAAATACCGGCCGAATTGAGAACCTCCTCCTTTTTGATAGATAATAAGCACTGCAGGCAAAATATAATAAATTAGTTTTTGACTCACCAGTCGGATCTTCTTCACCGAATGAGATTCGTTGATGCTGGGTCCAGAATAAATAATCTGCCAATTTGTTTATCCATCTTCCGAGTAACTTTATCACCTTTATCACTGAATGCCTATTCGCAATATTTATGGTGACAATATTGTAGAGTTGGTAATACAGGATTGGTGTATAATCGTACCCTTATTGCAAAAACCGATTATCTGCACCAAAATTTGAGCGAAATGTTTTTGAGTTATAAGTATTTGAAATTTTAACGACAAAAAAATTAATTATAATGATGTCAACTTTTAAAAGCTAATCGTTTTTATAAACAAGAAACTATTCAAGAAATGTTAAGTAGGTCAATAATTGAAAAAAACTTACTAGATTTTCTTTAAAAAGAAGAAAATAATCGGTAAGGAGCTCATTTAGTTGGTTTTTCCTGAATGTAGAAAAACTACCATATTTTCAAAATTACCCTTCTGGTAGTTCTATTGGCATTTTTAATTAAATCCTTTGTTTTGAATAATAATAATCATCAAGACAAAAATCGTTTTAGTTCAACTATAGCCAGTATAGGTGTAAAATAAATATCTTTAGTTGCTTTTGGCTGAAGGTAAAGTAGATTATTTAACTTTGTATGTAGGTACTAACTGCAGCGCCCCGCGTTTTTACCTGCTTAGTTCCCATTCCCGCGACAAATGGGCAAATTTAAATAGCCTACGTCATTTGTAATAACCTCAGTTATCTTCAAAAGAAAGTCCCGTTGAAATCGGTCCAGCCGTTCCAGAGCTTAGCGCGTTTAAACAAACAATTTAATTTTATCATATTAGATAAATAGCTGTGCCCCGCGGCTTCACCCGCATATGTCCCGTTCCCGTGGAAACTTCGGAAAATACGATAGGTATCACTCTATCTATTGATGAAAACCGCCTTAAAATCCGTTGCGTACTTTAAAAGATCTAAGCGTTCATACATACATACGAGTACAATTAATACATACAGAAGGACAGACGGCGGGAAGCGACTTTGTTTTATAGTATCGACTATCGATTTAATTTAAAAAAAACATAATACTTTGACAAAATCTTTATTAAAAAAACTGTTTAGTCTTTTAGGCTAGACGTAATGTGTCATCAGTGTCCGCGAGAGTTGCAGCAATTGATCAACACTGCTGTCTTTAGTAGCCAGAGACTGGAATCACCCATGATACTCTTCCGGTATTACACTTTTATTGAAAAGATTAATCAGATCCTTCTTCTTAACCCATCAACATCGTCAGTATATTCGTCTGAAGGACCTAAAATTTAAACAATCATTGGAAATATATTTAAAAGAGAAACTTAAGATCGGCTAACTTGGCAGGTGCTATTGGCTTTCCATTAGGCCATAAAAGCTACAAGTCTGTTTGGTCTATCGATTGTACTTCTCCTTTTTTATATGAATAGGGAGGAAACGAGCAGGCGGGTCACCTGATGTGAAGTGATTACCGCCACCCATGAACATTTATTGTAGCATCAGAGGCACCACCAATGCGTTGCCGGCTTTTCAGGAATTTGTTGGTCTGCCCCTTGTATAACCCCATGTTGTAATTAAGTGGGAACACCATCGAAGGGAGTTGGTTCCACAGTTTGGTAGTGTATGGAAAAAAATTCTGACACAGTGGACTGTAGAAGTGCTCCAGGCACCCAGGTGGTGAGGGTGAAATTGCATTCGGTGGCGTGCGGTGCGGTTGTAGAAGAGAGAGAGAGTGGAATAAGGTCAATAGCTCTTCAGAACACTCCCCGTTATGTTATAGCAGATAGAATATGCAGAGAGAGCTAACGTCTCTGCGGTGCTCCAGACTTTCCAGTGAGCAAGTTAATTTGGGATTCGGTCCACAAGCCGAACTGCCCTCTTTTGTATCCAGTCAAATGGAAGGAGTTGATACTGAGGTGATCAAGCCCAAAGGTGAGAGCACTTCTCCATGACTGGTGTGGGCGGACTTGCGCTTTATAGAGTAGGAGCCTGTAATCGGGCGCAAAGTACCGCTTTACTGTGTTGAGCACCTCAAGTTTTTTAGAGGCTAATTTAACTTTTCCTTCCCAGTGATCCCTTTGTTCGAAATGCGAACACCAAGAATCCCAATGCTATTGAAAGGGGTGAGAGAAATGTTCTGAAAGAGAAGAGGTGTGGTGAAGGGAGTGTTTTTGGCGGTGTTTTACAAACTTGTGTTTTAGACGGGTTAAATTATACAAGTTTTTGTGAATCCCATACTTTCACTTTCTCGAAAGAAGCCTCAATGTCGGACACATGTTTGGCTCAGGCCCAGCATTAAGCCAGATAACTGTGCTTGGCCTTTATAAAGAGCATCGCCAGTAGTGTCATCTGTATAGCAATGGATGTTGCTGTTATGCAACATATCATTGATATGCAGAATGAACAGTGTAGGCGATATCACTGAGCCCTGTGGAACGCCAGCATTCATAGGCTTTATAGGTTCGGAACAAAAACCGTTGACAGCGACTTTGATGCTGCGCCCATGAAGAAAGCTAGGGAACCAATTGCACAGCTTCACGGGAAGTCCGTAGGATGGCAGCTTCGATAGTAAAGCCCTATGCCACACCTTATCAAAGGCTGACCGCTAGAGCTTCCCCCTTTCTGTCAATAGCATCCGCCCAACTATGCGTGATGTATACCAGAAGATCACCAGCAGATCGGCTGTGGCGAAAGCCGTATTGACGATCGCTGATGAACTGGTGCTCCTCGACTCGGCAGTTTGGTGTTAATAATTTGCTCCATAACTTTGGACAGTAGAGAGGTAATCGCAATAGGCCTGTAATTTGAAGGATGGCTTTACTCGGAATTGGGTGATCCAGGGCAGTCTTCCACGAAGACGGAACAGGGCTGGAAGAGTAAGATTGCTGAAACAGACTCATTAAGACCGGTTTTAGCTCAGGAGCACACGTGTTCAACAGCATATATTTTTGTTTCGTTAAAATGTTCCAAAACATGACACTTTTTCAATTTACATTCCATAAAAACATTTTTTCAAAAGCGTTCCCAGGTTATGTGAATCATTACAGCGAAATGATTTATATTAATAAAATACGTCATTATTAAAATAAAAACGTTTCAGAGAGATTGAAGCGTTTTTAAATATTTTTAGCAACGAATGGGTTGTGGTTTGGAATATTGGTTTTTACTATGCAATGAAGAGTGTTTTAGTAGAAAAAATAGCCTAGTGTGTTGTAGTGTAGTTGTAGCCCAGATAAACACTAAAAGTGAACTTTAGTTATTTGTGTTTATTATTTATGTACTTTAACCTGCAATAATTTTAACCAAATATGGTGTTCATTATTCTGCAAAAAGCAACTAATGTTGTTTAGTTTGTTTTACTGGTAGATACATCAGCCATTTCTAGTATCAAAATTAAAGCTAAAACCAGTTACCGTAGGTTAACATGTTTTAACAGAATAATATCGACATAATATTAAATCAAATAACTACATCTGAAAAGTGTTATGATACGAAACATGGTTTTTCTGGTATAGATTTATAAATCTAAAGTATTTAAATGAGTTTAGTTCTTTTTTAAAGAAGATAATTAAATTATCCTTGAAGCTAGTTGCTTTTAACTCTAGCTATCTCCGTAAATAAGCGTCGTAGCAGATAATGGGTTTTACCTGTAGCTTCGTCGTGACTAGACGAGTCGATTGATATATTTAACCTAATTTTGGTAAAAAAATGCAGATAATCGGTTTTTGCAATAAGGGTACGATATAATAATTACTAGCTGGTGCCCACGATTTCGGCCGCATGGATATAGTTTTTAAATTCCCTCGAGAACTCTTTGATTTTCCGGGATAAAAGTAGCCTATGTCACTTTCCAGGTCCTCAACTATACCCATGCAAAAAATCAAGTCAATTCGTTGCTTTGTTGCGGCGTGATTGAAGGACAAACAAACACACTTTTGCATTTATAATATTAGTAAGGATTATTAAGATAAGTAGTCTAGTTTGGTGAAGACTATCTCGCAATCTAACATCTTGTATAATATATGACTGTCATGTAATTTACATATTTTAATTTGCAATAACAAATATTGATGTCAATAATTAAGATAAAAACCATCCTATCTTTTAAGTTTGACCAAATTACAGAAAGTTACGAAGTTTGATCAAAATCGGTTCAGTAGTTTTCGAGTTTATCCCGAACATACATCGTGACACGAGATTTTTATATATATAGATATAATTTGGTGATGTAACGAATATATTCGCATTCGCAAGAAACGATGTGAATATTTGGCGAATTTATGCTGATCCAAAAGGTGTAGTTCTTATTTATTTATTTATTTTTTTATTTATTTATTTGCATTCATGTATCCACTTACACTTAATTATATAGTTAGATTACATGAGGCCCCGTCAGGGCATTGCAAAGTTACATTTAAAAAGTAATTAGGTTAGCTTAGTATACATTATTATTTACTATAAGGCGAGTATTTTATCGAAACTATTTTTATTTCAGTATTTTTTTAGGTATTAATTAATATTGATAGTGTCGTACTTATGTAATTAATAAAATTAATTAATAATAATATTATGTCATTATAAAAATATTTTCGATTTCGTGTTAAATAAAAGTCGGATTAATATTATTCATTAACAGATCGGAATACAATATTATAGGTTAACGATTTGAATTTCTAGGAAAATGATAATCAATCAATATGTCATTCAATAATATGTCAAAATGGTTCGTCAGATTGATTAAGTCCATATGTCATAATTGGTCATAAGCTCTATCACATATTTAAATATATTTATTTATTTATTTTTATTATTTGAAATTATTTATTATTATTATTTGAATTCATGTATTTCCACTTAATTACATAATATATTGTTAGATTACATGAGGCCCCGTTAGGGCGTTGCAAAGTTACATAAGTAGGTTAGAATAAATTAGTTAAAAGTCGAATCAATATTATTCATTAACAGATTGGAAGTCATCCGTATGTCAAAATAGTTCGTCATAACATTATGATAATATCTAATTCATTTTAGAACATAGCCCTGATGCGCAATTGAGGTCTTAAAGTTTACTGCTATTTTTGGAATAGTTCGTCTATCTCGTAGAAGCTATTTTTTATTAGTCATTCTTTTAGTTTTCGCTTAAAGGTTCTAATATTACTTTCATCTGTAATATAATTCTTTTTTCCCCATTGAGCGTGTCCCCATTAATAGGGGACAGCGGGATTTGAATAAAATTATTAAAAATTAGTCCCGTCGTCCCCATTATTAGGATAGCTATAAATTGTCATTGAATATATTTTTTAAAATCTTCCCATCGTCCCTGTTGATCTAAGGGTCGACGTCTAATTAGTTACTATAGTCATTTATCGTAGGTACGTAGCAAGAAGAATTAAATGAAATGAAAAAAATGATGTATGTATATCATAGATTTTAATAAATAGTAAAAAACCATGGAAATCTATAAAAAACTAATCACATTTTGAATATTAAAGTTTAAAATCTTATTCCTGCGCTCATCGAGCCAGCAGGCATTACTCGAGATGATGGCAAGAGACCTGATGGATTGACGCTGGTTCCTGGATGAGCCCTAGTGCCTCATCTGTTGACAGAATTGCTGGCTCATTTTTTGCGCAAAGGATCAGCCTGGCTGTCCAATGCGGCAATGCAGCCAGTGTTCTTGCTGCCATTCCACGCGGGAATGATTTGTGTAGTAATAAAGTTGCTAGTTCTCGATAGTTTATTTCATCAAATGTGATGAATTGATGTTGTACTGTGCAGATAATTTTGCATTGTCTCACATTTTTGTTGTAATTTAAGTGTCTACTAATATCTTTACCCACTATTGCACGCCATACATGGCAATGCTCTGTGTTTATAATATTTGTTCGCGCCATGTGCCTGTCAACAATTCCTTGTTCCATGGTCGTAGCGCTGGCAATCTCTTTGGCTCGCAATGAAGTTGACAGATACTTAGTTTTTAAACTTGCCGCCGTTTTGGGGCGTGGTTTTTTGCAAGTACCTTTGGTTTTGACAGCTAACACGTTTCACGAAAAATTCCCGAGTCGCCTCGCGCACGGTTTTGCTTTTTAAGTGTCTAGATTTAGTTTATTTTACGGTTTTGTTGAGCCGTCAAGCGGTCTATGTGTCGACCTAGCTATAAGCATAATTGTTAACTGTTGTCCGTAACAAAGAACCTTTTTTTGGAACCCGCCGACCTTTGTTCGCCACGCGCTCGGCGGAAGTGTGTGTGAAAAAGTGACTTTGACCACCTCTAGTTGGTCTAACTAGTGATAAACCAAGTGTGCAGTGCTACGCCAGCCCGGCGTCCACAGCTGCAGGCCATAACTGGCTGCCTGCCTGCTGCGGCTAGCGGCCTGAGAAGTTCACCTTACACTTAACCTCACAACACACCCCACATAATCACCACTATCATACCATCTCAGGCCGTACAAGGATTGACTGCTGCAAGGAAGGTCAGTGCAACCCTACCATCATTAAGTCACCACTACGTTGAGAACAGATCTGACCGCGGTGAAAGGCCGCTTGGGCAGCGACTCTGGACTCAGGTTTAGCTGATGGGCCCCTGAACCTAGTGTTCCAGGTGTTGACTCGTTGGCCAAGCCGTTGGCCTCAACATTTGGTAAGCAGAGCGCGGTTAAATTGATTCCGCGGACAGATTTGGCATTACTGTGACTTAACTTGGCCGTTCTAGGGTTAACTCATTAATTGTAAACTTATTGATTTATAACTTGTTAATACACAGGCTTATTGAGTTGCTAGTACGTGGCCTACCTTGTCACATGTAGGCCTGTATAATGATTGCAATTATTGAGATTTTGTTTTGTTAATTTTTGTTGATTAATAATTAATAGTATCTAATTGTTGTTTGTGGCCCGTAACTGGCCAACAGTTAGATGTAGATTGTAATAAATAAACTTAATATTGGTATAATTTGATAATTGTAGGTTCTTACCAAGCCAATTTGTAATTTGCAGTGCCTAGTATGAGTCGAGTGGCTTAGTACGGGTAATTAAAAACTTAATTTTTCTTTTATCTTAATTTCTGTTATTGATTGACTTAACATAAATTATTGATAGCTTAATTTGTATCTTTTGGAACTTTTAACCAACAAATACTTTGTTTGTTTACTAGAACTCCTCGTGGTTAGGTAACAGAGTAGTTTGTTTGATGTATTTAAAATAAATAATTCTTGTTTTAAAGTAAATAATTCTAATCAATAAATAGTATTTAAGTAGTAATTTGTTTGTGTTTAAAGTGGGTAATTCTTGTTTGATTATTAATTTGTTTGGTTGAAGTTGAAACATAACTTGTAACAAATAACTTTGTTTTGATTTTGTTATCTATTTGTTGTAACTACATTTATTTTAGTCGTTTTGTACCTACCTAAGATGCCAGCCCACAAAAAATTGAGCGTGCGAATTCAATCAGAGCTGCGTTGGGCTGCTACAGCCAACGCCTTGGTAGGCCGGGTGGACCGGGCATCCGCACTGCTCCAGCGGTGCGAGCAGGTGCGGACCAGGCAGGCGGTCGTCGAAGAGGCCTTCCGAGACCTCATGGCATTGGAGCTACCTCCGGAATCGCTGGAGTCCTCAGTGCGGGACTACGAACAGTTTTTTGAGCTGACAGACGGTCTGGTGGAGGAGGCCGCGAGGCTCAAGAAGGAGGCGAGAATGAGCTCTATTCTTGAGTCTCCCACCAGACCCACCACGCAGCCTGCGTTACAGGGCAAGTTGCCAACAATAAACTTGCCCCACTTTTCTGGCAACCTGAGCGGGTGGCTAGGCTTTCTCAGCCTCTTTGATAGCCTTGTGGACGCGAGAAGGGACCTGTCTCCCTGCCAGAAACTGGCCTATCTACTCTCTTCCCTGCAGGGAGAGGCTCTGGGTTTAGTTAGCCACCTAGACCTCTCCGAGGAGAGTTATACCACCGCGCGGGAACTACTGACTCGGCGGTATGCCAACGTGCGCCGGTTAGCAGACACACACGTGGCACAAATTCTAGCGCTGCCACGTGTCTATGGGGTGTCCCATTTAAGAGAATCGCTCTTAAATCCACTGATTGTAGCCTGCAACGCTCTTAAGCGTTTAGAGCTTCCCGTGGACCAGTGGTCCTTCCTTTTATTACACATTGTGTTGTCCCGCCTACCTCCCGAGTTGAAACTGCGTTTTGAGCAAAGGTATGTTGGGGACGGGGCCGGCTACCTGCCCCCCTTTTCGGACCTTTTAAAGTTCCTTGAGGAAGAGTGCCGGCAGGCTGATAACTCTGGTATTGCTGGTCCTTCAAGGACCCCAGAGCGGCCTGCCCAGCTGAGGAAGGAAAAGGGTCACACTGGCGTCCCTGGTAAAAGGGCCTCCGACCGGAGACCAATGCCCGTTTACACTGGACTTGCTGCCACTGAACCCGCCCCCTGTAACTATTGCAGGCGTCCAGGCCACCGGGTGCTTTCTTGCCCCCAGTTTCTCTCTAAGCGGATCAAGGATCGGAGGGGCATTGCAAGAGACCGCCACTGGTGCTATAGCTGTCTGGAAGCTCACATGCAACGGGACTGCCAACAGCAACGGCCATGCCCAATTTGTAGGGGTAACCACCTGGAGATTTTGTGCGCCAACAAGAATGGTGTTGGCCGCCGGGTGGAGAGTGAGGGCGCGCCCCGCACGGGCGGGGGCGCTCTTACCGATCGCTCCCCGGATTACTTGCGTCGGTCTCCTGATCAGGGCCATGAATCCCGACGCGTCCGGATTTCGACCCCGCCTATGGGGGCTTCACCCCCCCGTGAGGGGGGCGCCAACCCCCCTCGACGTTCTGATGGGAGATTGGTGGCGGCTCCGTCTACGGTTCAGTCTGCCCGCTATTCACCTCCGCTTCATGAGTGGCCACGCCTCGAACGCCGCCCACCTCGAGCGGGTCGACAGCCTTACTACGGCCTACCGACCTCAGCCCGTATGACTAGGCCCGTGCTGCCGCCACGAGATGACGCATGGGTTTACCCAAATGGAGGTCCGTCCCACTCACCTTTGGAGGTCCCCCCTGAGTCTCAATATGAGATTCCCCGGTTAGAGGACCGGTTTGATGAGGACGACCACCAATAGGTAGTTGCCGCCCTAGCCCCCACCACAGCAACTTCTCCTGAGACCTTGAATCTCCGGCAGTCCGTCTGTCAGACCATTCTTTTGCCGACTGTCTCAGTGAAGGTATTCAACCCGAAGGGTGAATTTTTAATCGTTGGCGCCCTTTTGGATTCGGGTTCACAGCGCTGTATTGCTTCTTCTCGTTTGGTGGGTGAGCTAGGGCTCCCTTGGAGTCCTCGAACAGGACGGGTGATAGGTATCGGGGGTATAGAGCCCTCGATTCCTAACGGGGAAGCGGAATTAATGTTTGGCCCCGTTAAAGGCAATCTTCGGGTCTTGGTCAAGGTGTCAGTCCTTGACAATATCTTAGGTCCCCTACCGCAGGTCCGAATAGCTGACGCTGCGGTGTCCTGTGCATCAGGCCTAAACCCAGCTGACCCCCACTGGACTGAACCCGGTCCTATGGACCTTTTGTTGGGTTCCGACGTGTTGGGCCTGGTCTTGTCAGGGGAAATTAGGGTTTTGCAGAAGGACGGCCTATGTGCTATGTCCACTATATTCGGTTCTAGCTTTTTTGGACCCGTGCTACGGTCTTCGGACCTACCGGTGCTGGACCAATTGCAAGCAGCCGGCTTGACGCTGTCGGACGTGGTCCAGCGCTTTTGGGAAGTTGAGGAGCCGCCGCATGCCGCACGAGTTGACCCTCTTGACCTTGAATGTGAGTTGTTTTATCAAAACAACACAGGCCGCCGTGTTGATGGGCGATTTGTAACTCGCTTGCCCTTTCTCGCCTCTCGCCCCCCGCTTGGTCAATCGCGGGCCTTGGCGGAAAAGAGGCTCTTGTCTATGGAACGGCGCATGCGGCGCGACTCCACCTTCCGCTCCAAGTACGTTGAATTTATGCGCGAGTACGAAGGCCTGGGGCATATGTCACCATCCAATTTTGATTGGCGCGCACACGAGCACTACTTCTTACCCCACCATGCCGTCTTGAAGACCCCTGGGGGGAAGATTCGAGTGGTTTTTGACGGCTCCGCGGCCACATCCAACGGGGTGACATTGAACCAATGCTTGCACTCCGGTCCTAAGCTGATCAAGGATATCTCCGATATCCTCACGCATTTCCGCCGGCATCAAATTGTTTTCGTAGCTGACATCAAGATGATGTTTAGACAGTCGATGGTACATCGCGATGATCGGAGATACCAAATGATTCTGTGGCGCGAAAATCCTAATGAGCCAATGCGTGTCTTTGAATTGAACACCACGACCTATGGACTCAAGTCAAGCCCCTATATTGCTATCAGGACCTTGTTAGAACTAGCTAACCGGGAGCGACTGAATTACCCTCGCGCATCAGCCACCTTGGAATCGTCAGTCTATATGGACGATATTTGCACGGGAGCCTCGAGCGTTGAGGAAGCTCTGACTCTTCGCGATGAATTGATTGCAATACTGAAGTCCGGAGGTTATGAGTTGGGCAAGTGGCTGTCCAACTCCCCTCACGTCTTGAAGGATCTTCCGGGAAAGGATCAGCAGGATCCTCATATTTTTGAAAATCCCGAAAATCCCAATTTGCTGACGGTCCTTGGAATACAGTACCAGCCCGTCCAAGACGTTTTCACCTACCGGGTCAAATTAGACCCACCTCCTAAGGTCTGGACTAAGCGTTCCGTATTGTCTACGGTTGCTCGCACCTTCGATCCCAATGGATGGATCACTCCCGTAATATTTTTGGCTAAATGTTTCCTCCAGAAGCTTTGGATTGCTGAACTCGGTTGGGACGAACCACTCCCTGGGAAGTTATTGAAGGAGTGGAACTCCCTTGTGTCTTCACTTCCTGAAGTTAACCGAATTTCCATGCCTCGACGCTTCCTACCAACAGGAAGGTGCCATGCCAGTCTCCACGGGTTTTGCGACGCCTCCGAACGAGGATACGCCGCCGTGGTATATTTGAGGACTGTCGATGTCGCCGGTGAGGTCGCGACGCATCTCGTCTTGGCAAAAAGCAAGGTGGCCCCTATTCGGTCACGGTTAACTATCCCGAAATTAGAATTGTCTGGCGCCGCCCTTCTGGTACGCCTCTTGAACCACGTCCGCTCCTCTTTGGCATCTGCGGTCGATCTGACCGACGTTTATGCTTGGACGGACAGTGAGATTGTCCTTTGCTGGCTACGAGCCGCGCCTCACAACTTAGAGGTCTTTGTAGCGAATCGGGTCTCCCAAATTCAAAGCTCTGCAGTACCGGTGATTTGGAGACACGTACCCGGAGAACTGAACCCGGCCGATTGCGCCTCCCGCGGCTGTGAGGCCTCTTCACTGGTCCACCATCACCTTTGGTGGGATCCAAGTTGGCTATCCCAATCCGAGACGACTTGGCCTCAAAATAGGTTTTCCGCTCCCGAAGTATTGCCGGGCTTAAGAGTCGGAGTGGTTGAGGATAAACAGATCCCCGACTTGAACTTTCTTTTGAACCGTTACAGTTCCCTTGATAAACTAATTGGTGTTACCGGTTGGATTCGACGTTTTATCCATAATGGGCGGAATTCAGAAAATAAAAATTTGAGTCCTGTGCTTTCCCCTCTTGAACGCCAAGACGCCCGGAACTACTGGGTGCGTGTGGTTCAGGTGGAGCATTTTTCATCCGTGATTGACACCCTAAAGAGAGGTTTAGTTTTGAAGGGCCCCCTTGCTCGCCTAAGCCCTTTTTTGGACAATAACGGAATGCTACGCGTTGGAGGACGCCTCAAGAATTCCAATCTGCCCTATGGTGCTCGCCACCCCCTTTTGCTACCTAAGGACGGCACCTTTGTCAAATTGCTAGTGACACACTACCATCTTAAAAATGCCCACGCTGGTTGTAATGCACTCTCGGCTATTTTACAGCGCGAGTTTTGGATTCTGGCAGGGAGACGCACCATCCGGAACGTCACTTTCAAATGTATTCCGTGTTACCGCTTGAAGGCTAATACTTCACAGCCGATGATGGGTGATCTGCCCTCCGACCGCGTTCTAGCCACTCGACCCTTTGCTGGGGTTGGCACTGATTTTGCTGGCCCGTTTGCCATCAAGAGCTCTAACCTCCGCAACGCCAAATCGCTCAAGGCCTACCTCTGCGTTTTTGTATGTCTCGCTACCAAGGCGGTACATTTAGAACTTGTGAGTGCCTTAAGCACTGAAGCTTTTGTAGCCACGCTAGGTAGATTTGTCTCTCGTCGAGGATTGCCTGACCTGATTCGCACTGATTGCGGCACCAATTATAAGGGCACTGATAGATATTTAAAAGAAATTGTCGAATTCCTGTCTAGCAATAAGATTAGATTAAGTACAGCATTGTCCAAGATGGGGGTAACCTGGAAGTTTGACCCCCCAGCTTGCCCTCATTGGGGTGGAATATTCGAAGCTGTGGTTAAGGTGGCCAAGACTCATCTCCGGCGCGTTATAGGCGAAACTGTTTTAACCTTTGAAGAACTCGCCACCGTGTTTTGCAAAATTGAGGCTGTACTCAATTCTCGGCCACTCTGTCCCCTCTCATCTGACCCAAATGACCTGGAGGTCTTAACTCCCGGTCATTTTCTGATTGGTCAGCCCCTTAACGCTCTACCCGAATACCCCTTCAGGGACGTGAAGGTCTCACGTTTGTCCCGGTTTGAGCTGCTGCAACAGATGACTCAGAGTTTTTGGCACCGTTGGTCACTAGAGTATTTGCATCTTTTGCAGCAGCGGGTTAAGTGGGCTGACAAATCTGATCCACCCAAAGTTGGTGACCTAGTGCTGATTAAGGAACCTAATTTGTTGCCTTTATACTGGCGCCGTGGGCGCATTCTTAAGCTGATCTACGGGTCTGATGGGGTTCCCAGGGTTGCCGAGGTAATGGTCGGAGACTCTGTCTTGCAGCGAGCCGTTTGCTCCTTATCACGTTTACCTATTTACTAGTAAGTGGACGTAAATCCTTACGACCACAGGCGGGGGGGTTGTTCGCGCCATGTGCCTGTCAACAATTCCTTGTTCCATGGTCGTAGCGCTGGCAATCTCTTTGGCTCGCAATGAAGTTGACAGATACTTAGTTTTTAAACTTGCCGCCGTTTTGGGGCGTGGTTTTTTGCAAGTTCCTTTGGTTTTGACAGCTAACACGTTTCACGAAAAATTCCCGAGTCGCCTCGCGCACGGTTTTGCTTTTTAAGTGTCTAGATTTAGTTTATTTTACGGTTTTGTTGAGCCGTCAAGTGGTCTATGTGTCGACCTAGCTATAAGCATAATTGTTAACTGTTGTCCGTAACAAAGAACCTTTTTTTGGAACCCGCCGACCTTTGCTCGCCACGCGCTCGGCGGAAGTGTGTGTGAAAAAGTGACTTTGACCACCTCTAGTTGGTCTAACTAGTGATAAACCAAGTGTACAGTGCTACGCCAGCCCAGCGTCCACAGCTGCAGGCCATAACTGGCTGCCTGCCTGCTGCGGCTAGCGGCCTGAGAAGTTCACCTTACACTTAACCTCACAACACACCCCACATAATCACCACTATCATACCATCTCAGGCCGTACAAGGATTGACTGCTGCAAGGAAGGTCAGTGCAACCCTACCATCATTAAGTCACCACTACGTTGAGAACAGATCTGACCGCGGTGAAAGGCCGCTTGGGCAGCGACTCTGGACTCAGGTTTAGCTGATGGGCCCCTGAACCTAGTGTTCCAGGTGTTGACTCGTTGGCCAAGCCGTTGGCCTCAACAATATTGTAACACCATATTTACGAGTATTTTTGCAATAAATAAACAATAGACAATAATCGATCCTGGACTATCTCGTATAACATACCAAAGCATGGTTACAGACTAATCATACGAATGATAATAATGTTCTCCTTAATAAAAACATAAGGTATATAGTATTATCTATAATAATACTGGAATATATTAATAATAATACTGGAACTGGATGAATTTTGGACATTAATTAATTTGAGAATTTTAATTGGACGATGCGTTACTATGGAGACTCAGCCCAAAATGATTTTTTTTTGTCTGTTTATCAGTCTGTATGTCCGCGCATGACGCGAAGATTACTCAACATATTTGAATGAAATTTAATACATTGGTAGCTGATATTCCGGGTCGACATATAGGATAGTTTTTATCCTAACAAACAATAAGGTTCCTCCGGGATAGGGTATGAAAGTTTCTATCGGTTTTACTTGATAACTCCGTCAAATTTAAACCGATTTTAATAACTGTTTTTTATTTAAAAGCGTATACTATTTGTCATTTTTTGGTCTAATTTTCATGAGGATCTGATCAATATTATCGTGGATATTGTTTATTGTTTATTTGATATAAGTTGCATAAACTGTGTTACAATATAGGTCTTACAAATATAATAAGCTCTTACAGTTTACCAATGTCTGGTGCGCAACATACTTAAACATAACTTAATCTATTTATCAATTACTATTCTATATTGAATGGGTGGGTACAACTAAAATTTAATTATTATATTCTTAATTGATCACACAATATAATATCTCATTTGCAAGATGTCAAGAAGTGTGTGCGTTTTTTGAAGAAATCTTTCACTTTTCGTCGAATTACTCATTAGCCAACTAAGTTAGGCTAGATTATAATCGAATTGAGCACCACTTTGGTACTCAGTATCAGGAAAAAAAAAATTATCGATAATTTATTTATGTAGGTACCTATACAGAATTATTTGGATTATGTAACGTCAGTATTAAATCTAGATATTACTTAATGTAGATAGAGGACATAGCTCTTCCGGATAGCAGCAAGTCACTCGCATAAGAGGCATAGATCGAATACATGCATACCATAGTATAGTAAGGGATTTTCAACCATATGCATAGACTAAATCATTAACCTCCAGGCCCCAAATGCTTGTGCTATTGTGTTTGTTTTGTAGCCTACCCGTGCGAAGCCGGGGCGGGTCGACTAGTATATCTTGTATAATTTTTTAAATGATAACCTAGCTATCAGTTATACAGAAAAACTAATGTAAACAATATCATTACCTAACGTTACTTTGAGTAAATTATCTTCTCTGATTAAAACTGATGGCCGGGCCTAAGGGGTTGTTTCAAATATGTATGGAGCCTGGGCTAGGTATTTGTGCAGTCTTTCAAAATGTCATCGGGGTCATGAAGTAATGATTATTTTTTCTTTATTTCTTGGGAAAAGGTAATTTTTACGAGGTACAATGCGAAATTAATTTGCAAAATAAAAGCGCGACAACATGGCGTCCTTTTTGACATGACACGTACGGACCTACCTACACGAGTCATGATGACATTTGACATAAAACTAACCACAAAATCTATCAACACCAAACAGTTGACATCTGACAATAATTGAAATGACATTAAGTTGTCATTACAAACATAGGCTACAAAACCTTGAACTAGGAATTAAGACTACGCAAAAGCAGATGTACGCAAAGCAGGGTTGTCTGTGGTGCTATCAAGTTGACATGTCGTAAAATCAGCTGTTCCGATATTAAATTTAATTTTAAAATAGATTTAATTATAATTTACTATTTTAATTATTATAAAAAGTGTTAATTAGTCTTAGATTTACTAATAAGTATCTCCGAAAATCCAACTATCGGTGAAACTCTGTAAAACAAGTCAACTTGATGCTTTTTTTTTTTTTTTTTATTGATCAAGCTCTGTAACAAATACATTTTAACATTATATTATCTGTCATCCTCTAAGAAACTTTACGTTTATGTTGAGGATGACGAGTTCACATTAATATAAAATACTTATATAATACAAAAAACTATTCACTATCTAATACTAAAATAATATATAGGAGCAGCCTAAAAGAAAAGATAAAATGAAAAAGGAACAAAAATCTATCCAACAATGGTTGATCGCGAATTATTTACTAATAGATATCTTTTACATTTGTTTATAAAAATATGCTTTTTATCTGTAGCTGTTATACATTGCAAAGACGGTGGTAGATCTTCAAGGATTCTAGGTAATATATATTTATAATTTCTTTTGCCGTGAATATTATTTGTTTTCGGTAGAATAAACTTTTTATAACTGGGCAATTTACGTAGATTATTGCCTCGCTCTTTACGTCTAAGATGTTGAATATTACTAAATTCTTCCTTAATTATGGCTAATATCACTTTACTCTGCACCGGCAAAACTTTACAGTAAGTGAATAATTCATGGTAATCATTTGAATATTTCAGTTTAATTTTTCGAGGAACTATTGTTTTGAGTAATTTTAGTTGTAGTTTATATATACGTTTAATATATGTTTTAAAAGTTCTCCCGTAACTGCCTAAACCATATTCAATTATTGAGTCCGCCAGAGCCAAATAAAGTAATCTTAACGTCTTATAAGGAAGTTTATATTTTAGTATGTATAATCTACTTAAGATAGCTCTCAGCTTTTCACAAATATAGTTTATATGCGGTTGCCAATTAAATCGAAAGTCAATTATGAGACCAATATACATGTGTTCCCTAACCATATCAATAGGTGTACAGATGCATTCTTTTATCCTGCCGTGCAGGCAGTCGTGCGCATGTGCAATTATATGGACGCTATGCTCTGATTTGTTATGCGCAGAGTGAATATGCATTGCCTTCGTTTTTTTAGTATTTATCACTAGTCCCACGTCATGGGCCCATTTACATAGGATATCAAAATTGGTTTGCATCATGCGCTCGGCCGCCCTCAGGTCCTTGTCAGCGACAATAATACAAGTATCATCCGCGAATTGGTACACGGATCCCTCCTGGAACAGGTTGCACATGTCATTTACATACATTAAGTATTCAGTAGGTCCAAGTATAGAGCCTTGAGCTGTTCCTTTAGTCGTTTGTATCTTGTCGCTCATGATGTTATCGATCTTGTCACACGTTGATCTATTTTTGTGGTAATCTTTGAGCCATTCCAGGAGAGGTCCCTGTATGCCGCAGTTATTCATACCTGTATATAGCTTGTCATACACCAACAAGTCAAAAGCTTTACTGAAGTCAATGAAAACAACGAGTACATGCTTTTTCTCATTCATGCACTCATTGATTTCATTTGTAAACTGACATAGTAATTGGGAAGTACTTCGATTTTTTTGGAAGCCAAATTGTTTTTTATTTATAATATTATGTTCTTTTAAAAATTTATTTATATTATCACCTAGGTACCTCTCAATTATCTTGTCAATGCATGACAATATGGCAATTGGTCGATAATTGTTGAAATTTTTGTGACTTCCGCCTTTATATATTGGCCTAATTATGCCAATCTTCAGGGCATCGGGGTAGGATGAGGTGGCAATGGAGGTGTTTATTAGGTGTGTGATCACGGGTGTTATTTTATTATTTTTGAAGTGAAAACTTCTTTAGCGGCGTTGAGCACTTTTCTGTAATGGGTATAAAATCATAAACTCGCGTCAGGACACGTGACCCTGATCGAAAAAGCGTAAGACGGATGGAGAGTAGACAACTATTACCTTTGATTATTTCAGACGCTTCGTCATCGCTTGGTTGGTCTAGTGGCAAAGGGACCTGAGTGAGTTTCACTCAGTCCCTTCGCTGGTTCAGGGTTCGAATCCTACCTTCGGCTTACGTTTTTGTTTGTTTTTTTTATTTTTATTTTTGTAAGAACTGTAAAAGTGTAACTTGAATTATTTTAATTATATTTATCAATTTAAAGAAAGAAAATTTCCGTAACCGGAGGTGGGTATGAACCCGTACTTATTTGGTAAGTAGGCGGCGCGGCGCCTGTATAATAGAGCCACGGCAGGTATGATAAGGATGTCGAAATTAATTACTGTATATTACTATTTATTAATTACTGTTATTTCTTCTGGAGGACCTGGAGAGTGACATAGGCTATTTTTTATCCCGGAAAATCAAAAGAGTTCCCTAGGGATTTTAAAAACTAAATCCATGCGGACGAAGTCGCGGGCATCAGCTAGTTTGCTAATAATTAAAAACAAATAAAGAAACAGTAGGCCCAGGATTTTATACTTAATATTAGTATGATCTAGTTTTCACTTCTATGGGCAGTCCCTATGACTGCCAATTTTTTTTTTTTAAATTTTTGCTCTAATTTTGTCATATCCAGGGCTTTTGTTTTCTTCCATTTTTTTAATTATTTTAGAGACCTGGTTATTCCTTGCCCGTTCTAGTCTCATTGCCAACCCTGCACCTCCAGATTCCCCCGAGGTACAACACAAGGGTTGGTTACATGTTACAGCTATCGAATTGACATTCCTCTCAAATTCTTTAGCGAAGCTGTTAGCCAGTTCTATTTTTTCTAAATTAAAAGATTTTATCAGTAGTTCATCTATAGTTAATCTGAATTTACCACATATTTCATTAATTAAACTCCATAATTTCTTAGAATTTTTAAAATATTTCCTAATTTCACCCCTAATATATTTATTTTTTAAATAATTTATGTATTTATTTGTTTTATTTCTATATTTGTTGTATAAAATTTTATTATCAATATTTTCTGGATTTTTTAACCATATTAAATATAATTTTTTCTTTTGAGAGCACATATTTAACATTTTTTTATTTGCCCATTTGCAGTTACTTCTTTTAATACTATTACATTTAACAATTTGTGAGCAGTTACTATAGATAGTATTAAACTGCTTGCAAATAAAATTGTATACTTCAGTAGGGCAGTTATAAGACAGCGCTGCGCTCCAGTCAACCTGACTTAGTTGCTGTGATACATTCTTATTATTAAGTACAGTAATAAGTCGCGATGCACTCGTCTTATTGATCGCGCGGTGACCGTGACCTTGACGCTGACCGTTGGCTGCGCTCGCACACATAAGCGTGCAGGCTATTATGCTATGGTCGGCTATACAATCATTTATTGTTGCGGTATATACGGGGGCAGCGGTATCGAGGCGCGTGAATACATGGTCTATACATGTACGAGTAATACGTTGGTTTTTCGTATCTATTCTAGTGTACTGGGAGATACAACAGCTAAGACCTAAGCCTGACATTTCATTTAAGTAGGTAGCTCGCGCTTGTACTGGTTATGTTTTTTAAATCTATATTCATATCGCCAACGAGTAGTAAGTCGGATTTATCCGTCAATCTGGAAATATGTGACGAGATTTCTGAAATGAAACTTCTCTTACAAGTATCAGGCGGCCTAGTTAGCCCAGTAGGCCTAGTAGTTTGTACTTGTCATTAAATTGTATATAGCCGGTCACTGATTCAAAAGACTGGGTGGGTGAGTATAACAAAGTGAATGATAATCTTTTGTGTATGTATATAATAACGCCACCACCTCTTCTGTATTTTCGCAAGTTAGTAAACATATTATATAGCGGTAATTCAAATAGATTTTTAGTCGAATCTCTAATACTAGTGGTTCGCCCCGAACTGAGACCTCGCGAACTTAGTTGTCCCGTAGAGGTTCGTAATAACAAAGTTGACAGAAAGTGTCAACTAACTTAACATAGGTAGCCCGTAAAGGTTAGGGAACTGTTATAGTGAAATCCTCAAGGCCTCAATCAAACTTAGGTATAGTTTTTTGGAACATTCAAATTAAATTACTTGTACACAGCGTCAACTATCGACACGATCAGAAAACATGTAAAAACAAGCTGCAACGTGAAGTTTCATTGATGTTTGCTAAATGACTAAATAATAATTTTAATTGAATAATATGTTACATATAGCTGCATTTGCTATATGAGATGAGAGCGCCATCTATTGACATCATTGTGAAGTTCTGTTGTTGCTGCTCATTAAAAGTTAAATAATTTAGTTTCCTTATTACATTTATCTAATTTTAGTATTTGTTGTTCAAGTACATGATATTACGCTAAAATTATAAAACTTTCAAGCCCCAGCTTTCAATGGTTATTCCGTTGTGAGGTCAAATATAATCTCCACTTTGAAAGCCCCCCATTTCGTCAATTTGAGGAAAAAAATTAAAAAAAAAATACTTTTGTACTCTGTTTCAAATTATCTTTAAAATGAGGTACTGTAACTCTATGAAACGCAAAAAATTTTTTTTTCTTCGCATTCGCTTCTATGAGAGCCCCCCTGAAATAAAGATTTTTATAACTTTTTAAGCCATTTTCGGCTGGAGGCCATCGGTTTACATATTATATCTAAAATTGAAGTAATTACGTTCAGTAATTCAGAAGTTATAAGGCTCTGACAGACGGACGGACGGACGGACGGACGGACGGACGGACAAGTGCAAATTCACTCAAGTAGACTCAAAGACCTTCGCTTCGCTCGGTCGATAAATAGTAAATAGTAATATATAGGTATATTTTAGCATAATATAGGTTCATAAATGAATAAGGTATCAACATAAATCTATATATATAAAAGAAAGTGGTGTTAGTTACACTATTTATAACTCAAGAACGGATGAACCGATTTGGCTCAAAATTGGTGGAGAGGTAGCTTAGAACCAGGAGACGGACATAGGATACTTTTTATCCCGTTCGACCGCGTTTCCGTCAAGTCAATATAAAACCTGGTATAACAAAAATGCATCTGACATGGAATAAAAAAACGAAAATGACAGTGGAAGAACAAAACGTAAATGACAACTAAACGTAATTTTGTATTTGGTTAATTATGGTAAAAACAATTATAAAAATTATAGTTTAACGTAATTGATAATATCATCAGTAATATGTTTTCTCTTTGAATCATCATTAACAATGCCGCGAGCAAGACGATCAAATGTTTCCTGCTACAAAGCTACGGATTGACGTGATTTATTGGATAGGTATAGTTGAGAACCTGGAGGGTGACAAAGATTTCCCGCGGGATGTTATGAACTAAATCCACGCAGACGAAGTCGCGGGCATCAGCTAGTACTAAATAAATAATATAAACATCTAATTGTGTCTGTATAGCTACACATACAGCAGCCCAGCTTCGCTTCATTTTTTGCTTACAGTCCAACCTGTGCCTGTCATTACAAGTATGAACCACCATTTTCTTTCCTTTCTTTAATGGCAAGATTTATACTTATTGTAAACTATTTTGAAAAGAGCAACTGCCAAGTTTCTTGCTGGTTCTTTTTGGCAGGAAGGGCATTCCGAACCAGTGCTAGATTCATTGACTATTCAAAAGCATAACACAAAAGCTTATTTGTATAAAAAAAGTTCTATTCTATGATGATGTGTCAGAGGCTTTATATAGCCAAACCCATAGAAGTAAAACACTTTTGTAACACAGTTCCACAATCACATGTGGGCTCAAAACAACCAATGAATTTGTGAGTACCATTTAATTATGACACGCGTTCACAGCTCAGTACGTATTTTTTAGCTCGTCTAACGCGAAGATACTGCGTAATTGGGCTATAAAGGCCTAATAAAAATGGCTTATATGATCGCGTCGACTATTGCACTTCTAAGCGTGAGAGATTCGATGGCAAAACCCAACGTGGGAAGAGACCCATGTTTAGTAGTGGGCCGTAAAAGGGGGTGGAAAGCAAGCAAAGATAAGAAATATAAGCGACTTACCTTTGCTAGTATTGAATAATAATCGGAATTTGTTTTTTACTTACGTGTTTTACCGCATCCCGGGACACAACAACCTCTCTCAGAAGCAGCCATAGTAAGTCAAATCCAAATCGTTAGGCAAATCAGTGTCCAGGGGTGTGCGCGTTAGTCAAAAGAAAAGGCGAAGTATTCAGAGTCCAGGAATAAAAGCAAAGTCGTTGAAAAATCACAAAAACACAAACGGAGCACATTCACGGATCACAAAGAGAAACGGAATGCGAAATGCAAATGGCTGCCAGTGACATGTCATTATGACAGACCCATCATGCTAAATAATTTTGCGGAAAGACCGAAAAAAATAACCGTAATAGCGCCATCTACTGCAAAGTGGATAAACTTTTTTCTCTAAGAAAAAATAAAGGACTGTTACCCCCCGCTGTGCTGAATTGCTGATGAATGTCGTCAAAATCGCCGCGCCGCCGCCGGTCTTTCAGGCATATTTTTTCTAATTTCTTTGCCTATTGCTATTCGCGTCGAGTTGAAATAGTTACAAAAGTATTCAGTGTTCAAACAATTTTTTGGACTCCTTTTTTATATTTTATGTACTGTGTAAATTCAGTGTACAAACTTTGAGATTTTGGACTCCTTTTTATATTTAAGTAATTAGTGCACAAACTATTTTGGAGATTTTGGACTCCTTTTTATACATAACTAGCTGATGCCTGCGACTTCGTCTGCGTGGATTTAGTTCATAACATCCCGCGGGAAATCTTTGTCACCCTCCAGGTTCTCAACTATACCTATCCAATAAATCACGTCAATCCGTAGCTTTGTAGCAGGAAACATTTGATCGTCTTGCTCGCGGCATTGTTAATGATGATTCAAAGAGAAAACATATTACTGATGATATTATCAATTACGTTAAACTATAATTTTTATAATTGTTTTTACCATAATTAACCAAAGACAAAATTACGTTTAGCTGTCATTTACGTTTTGTTCTTCCACTGTCATTTTCGTTTTTTTATTCCATGTCAGATGCATTTTTGTTATACCAGGTTTTATATTGACTTGACGGAAACGCGGTCGAACGGGATAAAAAGTATCCTATGTCCGTCTCCTGGTTCTAAGCTACCTCTCCACCAATTTTGAGCCAAATCGGTTCATCCGTTCTTGAGTTATAAATAGTGTAACTAACACCACTTTCTTTTATATATATAGAAGATATAAGTATTTTAAGATGTCGTTTATGTCGTGCTGTGTTCTAAATAGCTTCGTTAAACATGGACAAGGTAAATATTTATAATAACAACTCAGTAGGTAGTCACTTTGGTGACTGAAGCTTTGAGTAATAAACCAACACAGGAGAAGAATTGACGCGCGTACCCCTCTGTAAGTTGGGTATGAGCAGTGGTCCTACTCGTTATATAAAACTGTTTGACTCGAGTCACGCGCCTGTCAACTACGTATGGTTAGCGGGGAATGAGCTCCGCTATAAATGCCGAATATGAGAGTATTTTCTTCTAAAAAAATATTTAAAACATCCAGTTTACTAAAGGATAACATTTATTTACTTCTGATGTATTATTTTATCCAAATAATGCAATACTTATGCAGAAAACTTAAGAAAACTGTCGATCTGAAAATGTTGCTACTTAATCGTACATGAAATAATTTGGGGAAAATA
This sequence comes from Oeneis ivallda, assembly GCA_029955525.1. NCBI lineage: Eukaryota > Metazoa > Arthropoda > Insecta > Lepidoptera > Nymphalidae > Oeneis > Oeneis ivallda. The sequence continues at coordinate 13,574,401 of JARPMR010000029.1, read as the reverse complement.
TTGAAAATTAATCTTCCTACTTACTATTCGTTTAGAGACCTTTATCTTGAACTGCATTATAAATTGATCCCATAGAATTAAAATCACGATAGAATAGGAAGGGGTGAACGACTAATTTATAAGCTTTAAGTAAAATATGACTAGATATATAAATACGAACTTTGATCGTCTGTGGGATTATCAAATAATGATAAAAAATTCTTTCTATAAAACCGACTTTAAACGCCACTACAAAGTATAAAACAATTTTAATTTGTACATGTATGTTGAAGTCGGGCGGGCCTAAATATAAATGATGAAACTAATGCGCGACGCTAGCCCAACTTTGCCCGATCGGCGTATGAAGTCGGTTTTTTAAAGATATTTTTTTAGGGTTCCGTACCTAAAGGGTGCCAACGGGACCCTATTACTAAGCCTACGCTGTCCGTCCGTCCGTCCGTCCGTCCGTCCGTCCGTCCGTCCGTCCGTCCGTCTGTCTGTCAGCGGGCTGTATCTCGTAAACGGTAATAGGTAGACAGATGAAATTTTCACATGTTATGTATTTCTATTGCCGCTATAACAACAAATAATAAAAATTAAATTAAATTAAAAAAATTAAATTAAAATATTTAAATGGGTACATGGAAATATTTTTTTTTATTTTTTTTAACGGAACCCTAAAAGAGCGAAACCGACTCGCACTTGGCCGATTTTTGTTTACATTATTATTTTAAGCTTTTTTGTGTATATCTCTGATCGCGAGCAATTTGCTCTTAATCATTGAGTTCCTTCCTCCATCACCGAAGATATGAATCATCTTCTCTTCACCTTTTAAATAGGCCCAACCTTATTATGCTTTCTTTCAAAAAAAATTGAAATCGGTTCAGATTTGACGTAGTTATGGAGTAACATCTAACATTATATCAACAAAAATTTATATGGGAACCACCTCTGAAGTATGCCCTACTAAACAAAAAAAAATTATCAAATTCCATTCATTATTTGGCGGAATAATTGGGTAACAAATATACAAAAAATTCAAATTGAGAACCTCCTCCTTTTTTGAAGTCGGTTAAAATGATTGCATTATTATAACGATCGCAATGGTGTCTGATTGGCTGGTACTCTCCCACTATTGTTTAAAATGCATTGATGCAGCTAGAGCTCCATAAACTCAGCGAATTCATAAAATTAGTTTTTTTACTCAATTATTTCAAAATTTATAGGTATATATTTCCATATAGCCAGTGTGATATGATTTTCTAAATATATAAAATGAAAAGGTGACTGACTCACTGATTTATCAACGCATATCTACTATGACGTAGGCATCCGCTAAGAAAGGATTTTTACAAATATAATACAAAAAATAATGAAAACGAGACTAAAAAATTGTTTAATAATAATGATAAGTTCTACGTAAGTCTTTCTTACTCGAAAATTAGGACTTTAATTTTATGAAGTCGGCCACACCGCAATAAAATTAGGGCTGGACAGCAAGATTTCATATGTCGATATTGGTGGGGGGATTGTATAAATTATTTATACCGAGATATTTTTATCGTCTTACTAATGGTTCATTGACGAAAAAAAATATTTGAATTCTATACATATTTGGTTCATTAAAACTTGGCAATTGAATTAAAGTACCCATACTTCTTATTCATCCCGCTAGGTTTACCGGAAAGCTAAATAGCTTGGCGGTGTTTTATTACAGATGGGGTGGCCACTATAGCCATGGCGGCAGCCTAGCATTACAAATAAATATACACTTCGTTCAGATGAAGTAGATGAAAAAAATAAGCCTTCCAAGTAAAGTATGTAGGTACAAGTTTTAACTTACCAATCATAACTTTAAATAAATTTTTTTTAGGGTTCAGTTTTTCCTTTTTATGTTTCCTCCATACTGGACTGAGAGAATATTATTCAACGCTGGAAAACGATCTTGTAAATCGAAAAAGTGAACTTTAAACCAGAGCCAATAAACGTTTTAAAAAATCATAACAGCTCATAATAAGCTATCAGGAGCAGATTTTTTCAAAAAGCATATTTTTTAATGTAACACATCAGATGATACTAATTATATAATTCTAAAGTTGAATTACTTTAGTTTTATACATTAGTTTTATATCAATTTCGACTAATAGTTTTTCAATTTCAAGAAGCAATGTTGCTGTAACTTGGTATTTGATACATATGAAACCACGAAATAACTCTAAACTCTGAAATGCTAATTATGCTGTATTTATTTTTAAGGAAACATGATGTAGTCCTAACAGTTTGTACTTAATATACTTTTTAGAAATAGATACATCGTAAATTTCGCTTTAAACATAAATAAAACAAATGATGTTTCATTAAAAATGCTGTATGTTTATTTAAACAAGATTACTTAAAAAATCAATGTGTTCAATATTAATACCCACTACGTATTCAAATAAAAATTAAATGTCTCTCAACTTAATAAACAATATTATTAAAAATCTATGACAAAGTACAGCACTCCCTGGTGGCTTATAACCTTAAATCATAACTAAACAGCTGCTCTAAGGTGATATACTGTGGTACCTACAGCATGCTTTCAGCATGAGATTGAGAGTATAGTGACGGAGTAAATACCTTGGTATCTACAAAATCTGTTAATAATCAGATAATCCTAAGTCCTTACAGTAGGTACACCTAAGTGCACTGCACTGCTAAAAAGTATTGATAACTTTTTTGAAGTATCTGTATAATATTGAAAAATAGATGGTGTCTTAGTATTTACAGCATTTTTGAGTACGTTGAAAAATATGAATAACAAAAAATATAATATAAACATGTAGAGAAGGTCAACATAGTATCTTAGAAAAATAATGTCATAGGAAAACGAAAATCCGACAATCCGACGCAGTATCTTTTTCTTCCAAATATATAAAAAAGTAATTTTGTTATTTTTCGAAATAAGCTAGATCGCTTTCCAGCGTCAATATAGTCCAAAGTTTCTAGCTGTATCTTTACGCAAGTACTAAAAGCCTACAAAGAGTCAATCTAATAGCAAAGGCATATTATGACTAAAATAACGGCAAGAACCTCGTTTCCTAGCGCTTCTATATACCTACCATGTTAAAGATCTCGAACAAAAAAATTTACTCTCGAATAAAGTAACTCTGTTGTAAATAATTATTAGAAAAACTTATCGAAAGTCGATAATCGATAGTGTCAAATCCCTAAAATGCTTACACAAATGATGCGATTGTTTCATGTAATGATAGAGCGTCCCTGTGTGTGAATGTGATAGTGTGCATATACTTTAAGGTAGTGTTTGCTAATTATATTGTGTGCGTGCATAGCGACGTGATGGAAAAATGCAACTGTAGTAAGCAAGTTTTCATGTGTGCTACCTCGCCCCCCACCGTAATTGACAGACTTTTTTGCAAATAAATTAGGCGTCAATTCCTCTCCATTGCTGGTTTAATACTCAAAGGACTGAAGTTAACATCTATCTATAATATAATAAAACTGTAACAGGTCCAATTCTGTACATTGAAGATATTTTGAAAATTTTTGTTTGAGGGCACTCTATAATCGATACTGAAGCCAAAACAATTTTTTTTAAATTTTTTGCCTGTCTGTCTGTCTGTCTGTCTGTCTGTCTGTCTGTATCTTGGCCGCGCATCACGCCGAAACTACTGGACGGATTTAAATGAAACTTGGCACGATTTAAGTTAATACTACGAGGTATAATATAGGATACTTTTTATCCCGAAATTCAGCACTGTTCCCTTGGGAGAGGGGCTGAAAGTCCAAATGGGTATTTCGCTGTAATTCATTAAGGCGTATTCCGATTTAATCCATTCTTTTTTTGTTAGAAAGCAGGTTCTTTAGAGATTGTCGTGTAATTATTTCAAGGTCGTCAATTTCGTAGTTCAGAAATTATAGACATCACGATCTTCAGTATAATGTCCAAATAACTTGAACCCCGGAATCTACAAGATACTTTGAATAAACGGCTCATCTTAAGCTGGCAAGCGTACTTTATCGTATATAGCCATCGTGGATAGCCCTATTTTGTCAAAGTCAAACTACTCCAAGTCCAAAGGCGTCCAGATTTTGCCAAACGATCATTATACCTACATACTACATAGTAGGTATGGATGTAATACATCGTATGGACTTAATGCTACAGTGTTTTCCTATGCAATTTAATATTCTAATCATACTAATATTATAAATGCGAAAGTGTGTTTGTTTGTTGGTTTGTCCTTCAATCACGCCACAACAGAGCCACGGATCGACGTGATTTTTTGCATGGGTACTATAGTTGAGGACACAGGCTACTTTTTATCTCGGAAAATCAAAGTGTTCACGAGGGATTTTAAAAACTAAATCCACGCGGACGAAGTCGCGGGCATCAGCTAGTATTATAATATAATCGATTCATATTCTGTAATCTGTCGATAAATTACGTCTTAGAAATTGCAAGTAAATTGCAGTTAAATAATTTGAAAATTAGCTGCAAAAAATATAGACTATTACTATTACTTACTACCTGTTAACCTTTAATCTGCGATCGGACAGCTCCCGCTCACATTTAAAACGATGCGTAAACTGCGGAAGGACGGCTCCCGCTCTGTAGCTATCCTTTTTCGACGCGTTTGGTTTTGCATTTAATTCGAAAATATTTACTAGCCCCATCCTTCTCCAACTTTACTATTGACAAGCTTATAGAATCGAGTCTCTATTCATGTTTTATATTCGACTCTATGACAATAATTTGACATTAAGATAATCTATGTTGAAAACACGAGTTGCCGCTCTGTGCTGTTTCCGCTGACGCGAGTCCCCCGTCTCACTTTAGAATAACAATAGTAACTATTTATCGAGTTTTTCTGTCCCTATCATACTCATAGTGGTGCCAAGCGCTCTCGCTCTATTTCACACTACCAAAAGTTCGCATCTATCGTCATTTCCTGCCTACGTAACATTTCCGGTGCTAAGTTTAAAATTATCCGTGGCTTTAAATCTTTAAGTTTCTAATATTAAAATTTACTGTATAAAAATAGGAATTAATTTCTTACTTAAGGTGTGTATAAAATAATGTAGTTTTTAACAAAAGAAATCTCAAGTTAACTATTGACAAAGCTTAATATTTTCTTTACTTTCACTATCGTAAAAGTTATGATTAATGAACGAAAATAATACTATTATCCGATTCCGTTTTGTAGGTTCTTCCCGGTATTTCCAATTTTTTTGCCCTAAGTACTTACCTATTGGCACCCCGCACACAGTCAATATTATTGTCAATATTTACGAATATTGACAATATTATTGACTGTGTGCGGGGTTTGATCAATATTATTGACGAAGTCCGGAAATTTCGTCAATATCGGGGGGAGGCAGGGATATTGACAATAATATTGACAGTGTGCGGGCGCGCGTCAATATTTTAGTTGAAAAAAGATTTCAAGGCAGGAGGACGTGCGCTCGCAACCAAAAATGGAGGACATCCCCAGTGCAACAAGCAATGAAAAAGAATATTTAATAGAATTTTTTAGAACGTGGGAGACGTAACGATTTTCGCATCAGTATATCTTGTTTTTTTAAGTAAGGGGTTACTAAAGATAGTATTTTTTGAAAGCTACTACCTTTTATTCTCATGTAATTTTTAAAATCATCTTTTTCTGTATTTCGAAGTTCTTTTATTAGATTTAAATGATTTAATTCCATTTTTCCACTTTGTCATCCAGTATTTAAGCCATCATTAATGGTAAAAATGGAACCCTTATGGTGAGACTTTCTCCGTCCGTCCGTCCGTCTGTCACAGTCGATTATTTCAGTAACTATTAAAGCTATCGACATGAAATTGGGCATTGTATATAATAATATATAATATATAATAATGTATAATAGTGGCCCAACATCATTGGAATAAAGAAAAATCGAAAATTATTTTTAGGGTTCCGTACCCAAAGGGTACCAACGGAACCCTATTACTAAGCCTACGCTGTCCGTCCGTCCGTCCGTCTGTCAGCGGGCTGTATCTCGTAAACCGTAATAGATAGACAGATGAAATTTTCACATATTATGTATTTCTATTGCCGCTATAACAACAAATAATAAAAATTAAATTAAATTAAAAAAAATAAATTAAAATATTTCTATGGGTACATGGAAATATAATAATTTAATTTTTTTTAACGGAACCCTAAAAGAGCCTTTCTGAAATCACTTTTTGTTAGAAATATTGACAATATTACTGCGTAGTGTGCGGGGTCTAAATATTGACGAAAATATTGTCAATATTTTCGTCAATATTTTCGACAATATTATTGACTGTGTGCGGGCTGCTATTCTTTTCTAAAACGAAAATTCTCGACAAATGGCGGCGGCGGATCGGTGTTAAATTTTATCAGGATAAACTTTTATTACCTATACTATCCCCTATTTCTATTCTCAATTTTAAGTTCCTTAATCAATAATTATTGTGTTTCATCTAGATAGTTAAATGGTCTGATTTGTGCTGTGCCTTTATCACAGGTTATTTTGTGCAAATAAAATGTGCCTTCAAGTTCAGTGCGAGTGGTAAACTTTTTCATCCAGGAACCAGGATGCGTTCATGTGTTATAGCAAAGTAAATTTACATAGAATACCGTTTAATTGTCTCGACAGATGGAAGGTATGTATGGTTGGTTATGTATGGTTGGTTGGTCCCGGAACTTCTAAATGAGAAAATATTAGAATTTGTTGTAGTCATTTCAAACCAGAGAACATTAATAATAATTTAAGATTAACTTTAGATGCAATTCCTTCCTTAATCCACCTTCTAATGAAAAATCACTTCATAATCTATCGTCAAATCTTAAATATCTTGAGATATCTTCGCTTGTTCCCAAGGGACCTCTCGATGTTAAAGTTACCAGCCATATCCCAATTGCGTCTAGGCATATAGACCAAGTTACACATGAAGATTCATCTTGCTCTTCGGTTTTGACTTCTACTAATGTATCAATCGTCGTTGGGGTCCCAAGGTGCGGGAGTGGCGACCCCGTACCGAGAAGAGCAGTGTTGGCAGACTCCCACCAGGTGGGCCGACGACATCATACGAGTCGCAGGGAGCCGCTGGATTCAGGCGGCGCACGACCGAGGCCTGTGGAAGTCCATGCAAGAGACCTTTGTCCAGCAGTGGACGTCTATCAGTTGATAAAGAAGAAGAAGAGAATTATGTAGAACTTCCCTCAACAATAAATATCATTCAGAACTCCCAGCCAAGCCCAAACTCATGCAATGCTATGCTCATTGATGATGATATCCTCAGTACATCTTGTAACTTACTACTGAGTCCCACTGATGGTATCCCAATTACATCTTGTAACTCGCAATAGAGTCCCATTCCATCAAAAACCATGCCTTTCAATGAGACATCTTGTCTGGATCAGACCACCCCAAAGCTGAAATCATTAAGTAACTATTAAATATAAAAAATTGAAATCAAAGTTTCAGTCATTTCATTATAAGTAAATATAAAATGTTTATTAAAAAGTATCCACTTTTAAGTAACTTTGGCAAATTATTAGTAGATTCACAGTTGAGATTGTCAGGTGCAGTCTAAAGCAGTGAGATACACATACTTTTTGCACTCTCACTGTATAAATTAAGTCCAAAATGTTATAGATTTTTGCAGAAGTGTAATGTTAAATTACCAGCTAAATCTACCATATCTTCTATATTAACCAATATTAATATTTTCCATATTAACCACTAAGACCAGGTATTGATTTTATATTCCAACATTTGGCAGATGTTGTGAAGACCAAAAATACTATGGGCTTGCAATGTACGCTACTCTTTGATGAAATGGCCATTAATAAAAACTTGTTTTTCTATTTCCATACTGGTGTTATTTAAGGTTTCGAGTGTGGTCAACACACTCATAATGTTGCTGACAAAGCTTTAGTTTTCATGCTGTGTGGAATATTTTTATCTTGGAAAATACCCATTGCATTTTATTTTGTTTGTGATGGTATTAAAACCATGTCTCTAAAAAAGATACTTAAAGAGATTATTGCTGAAGTTCTTAAAACTGGGTTTGTTTTGAGAGTAACTGTGTCTGATCAAGGCTCTGCCAATGTTGCTGCAATAAATTCGTTAATATCTGAGACATGTGAAAATTTACTTAGAACTGGTCATAATGATCCTCACATTATTCATTATGAAATCAATAATAAGAAAATTTATCACATGTATGATGCACCCCACTTACTGAAATGTTTTTGAAACAATTTTCAGAAAAAGGATCTGCTCATCGGCAACAAGCGAGCTCAGTGGGATTACGTTGAGAAGCTGTATGCTATTGATGGGATCCATGGTGTTGCCAAGTCTAACCAAACTTACCCACAAACACATAAAACCTTCTTATGACAAGATGAAGGTATAGTCTAGATTTCCTTACTTGAGCATTCGAGTAAACAATAATGGCCGAATGTTAACCAAAGACAATTTATAGGGTTGCAAAGTTATCGCATGAGTGATTGAACGAATGTGAAAGCATTATAAAACTGAATGATTTTTATCCCAACTGATCATTACTACAAATACGGTCATATATGTGTACCATTACTACAAATTTGACGTAAAAAGTAACTAAACAATATCTTTTTCGTAATTATATTAAAAAGAGGAATATACAAGAAAAAATAACGTAGATTTACTACAAATCAGATTTTTGTCTTATTCGAAAGTATCCCCCCATTTGTGGGTAACATTGTGATACAAACAATTTTCTTGAAAAAAAACAGTAGTGTATTTTTATTTATCTACTCCAGCATCGAAAAGTTCCAATTTCGAATTTGACAGCTGAATCGAAATGAACCCTCTTTCGGTTTTGCTTCTCATTTCGATGCAGCTCGTTGTATGGGAGCTGAATCGAAATAGTTATCTTCTTAAAATAGGATACCTAAAGCTAAGGCTCTGAGTTCTGGCACTTTTGTACCGTTCATATGACAGAGGCGCCACAGGCGGCTGGTGGCGGCTTACGGAGTTACTTTTTGTTGACAGAGGCGCCACAGGCAGCTGGTGGCGGCTTACGGAGTTACTTTTTGTTACTTTATTGAGCCTACGGCGTATTTTGTTAATGATTGTATTTTCCTTGTCGTAGATAAAATCTTGTATGCAACTGAACGTAATTAGTCATTTTAATTCTCGTACTATCCTATTTTGATACTCGGCAAGCCTCGTATCAAAAAACAGCACTCGAATTAAAATGACCCTCATTACGATGCAGTTGCATAAATAGCTATTACCTTTTCTCTTTAGTAAGTAAATAATAATGGCGGAATGATAACGAGACATTAGACAATGAATAGGTTTGGCAATTTATTACATCAACGACTTCATCACCAGACAACAACAACTCAACATCAACAGTATATAACTCAATTATAGTATTTATAATGTTAAAAATAACGTTGATGATAACGTTAAAAATAATTTTAACGTTATCATCAACGTTATTGGCACATTTATTGTATTATATACACACTTAACGTCGCTTAGATATCGTTAAAGGCATAAGGGTGATAGTAAAATATGATTTCCTTAAAAAGATTGATTCTTTTTAACGCTTTTTTAAAACTATCGGTAATTCATACATAACGTATGGTAAGAGTATTGTTTCGATACCGGTATGGGTATTGCAATTTTCTAATCCCTGGCAGTCTGAAAATATAGTAAGTTGACAATACTACTACAGGGGAGGTGGGTAACATTGGTATCACAGAGGTCGTTTTTAGGATGCCAAAAATTTGCGTAAGTATGGTGTGCAATTGTATGTTTTGTGCAATTGGGTATTCCAAGATGTTATTAGGCAATTTAAAGGATTAAAATTACCTAGGCAATTTTTAAGCAAATTTATATTAAATAGGAATCTTCATTTCTTAAAGTTAACCCTACTGTGGGTAACATTGTGATATAAATAATTATTTTAAAAAAATCAGTAGTAATAATAATTTGGATAAAATTAATGTCTAAAAGATGTTTAGATTTCCAAACTATAAAGAAAACAAAATATCAATCAATCAATTTCTTTATATATGGGTAATTCCTAGTTCCATGGATTCAATCCATTCATCTAAGGTCACTCATTCGCCTGTCCCCACCTCAACGATTCATAGACAATCTAGGGTTACGAAATGTTACTTTCTCCTAATCTGTGCAAATGAGTTCTGCAAATATTTCGTTTTTGAGAAAATAAATATCTTATAATGGTAAATTCGAAGCAATGTTTGGTGTAAATCGTAACGAACGTGTTTAATGAACAGATCTAGACAGTTATACGTAGTTCAAAATGTGTGGTTGGTGTGTAAATAAGTGATATTCATATCAAGAGGTGTTTGTTTACTCGAATGCCCAAGTAAGGAAATCTAGACTATAAGTGTACACTTTATAAAATATAATAATAATATCCTCCCGACTGAATCCAGTCACGGTGGCCAACCTCGCTCAGAGAGTAGCTATATACGCAGGAGATATTATAGTACAAGTGTGTGCACAAAAACAGTCACACTCTCTATTCCCTCACTCTCATAGTCTTAGTCCAATGGGATGGAAAGCCTGAAACAACCAGAGAGAGACCAGGTGCAGGATCGACAGCTTTACGTTCTCTCTGAGGCACGGGGTGACTCACCGCCAACTTTCTTCCTCCAGGCTAGTACCTACTATAAGAATTTCTTGACAGAAAAATCCAATACATTTTTTTTGGCCTGACCCAGGAATCGAGCCCAGGACCTGGTCATACTTAGTTACCCACTGGACCAACGAGGCAGCTATTTAAATTTTATAATAAGTACATATTAATACATCAGCTATAAGTACTTATAAAAAGACTTTTCCTGCCTTACTGAATGACTGACTGATCTATCAACGCACAGCCAAACCCACTGAAGTTAGAAACTTGAAATTTTGACAGTAGGTTCATTTTATGACGTAGGTGAGCACTAAAAAGGATCTTTTGAAATTCCACCCCCAAGGGGGTTAAATGGGGGGGTTAAAGTGTATATGAAAGTCCGTCATTTTTCAAGTAATACTCATGAAACTCGGTATTTGGGCTTTACATTAAAAATAAAAAAGTACGTGTTTCATAGATTTTGTAAAATCTACCCCCAAAGGGGTTAAATAGGGAATGGAAATTTGTATGAAAGTCCATCAGTTTTTAAGTTCTATCTATGAAACTTTGTATTTGGGCTTTCAATTAAAAACAAAGAAGTAAATCTTTCACAGTTTCTTAAAATTCAAGCCCTAAAGGGATTATAGGGGTTGAATGTTTGTATCATAGTGATAGTCCTTCATATTCAAGTTGTTTTTCAAGTTATGTGTATGAAACTTGGTATTTTGGCTCTAGATTCAAAATAAAGAAGTAGGTATATCACATTTATTCTGTAAAAATGACTAGCAATTTGAATTTTTCAGGTTGTGTATGCTGCGCAAGTTTTCAGCAGGGCGGTTTCGGGAGTTTTACACAACCAGATGAAGACATATGAACATACGCAAAACGGGCGGACACGCCTACTTGCGGAGAAAATTCCCAGGAGTAAAAGAAGAAGAAGACATATGAACATCTTCAAATAGTTCATAATTATAGTGTACCATTTGTGAACATTGATAATGGCTATTTCACTGCCGAGATCTTTTTGTTCATTAATGATTTGTTTGACAGCTTGAATTGTTCTGGTCATTCAAGTGTTAATTTACGTAATGCTTTGTCTTTAAATTCAGTCCACTTAGAGTTTTGGAACGAAGCCTTGAAGAAGCTAGAATCAATGAAATTTGATGCTTCAGACTCAAGAGAATGTAAGCCACTGTCGTTACGTAACTTTATTCATGACATTAAAACCATTAAACACCTTTGGTCGGAACTAAGATTGATTCCGGGCGTTTAAACCAGGATCCCCTGGAAAACTTTTTGAACAGATTCGAGGACAGGGTGGATGTAGCACATATCCAGACTGTCAACTTCCCAGGTGGTCCCATATAAATTTTATCAAAATCGGTCGAGCAGTTTTTAAAATATCAACAATAAATAATATACTTTGTATAGTGGCGCGAGAGTTTGAGTCGGTTATTTAAAAAGAATTTCTTATATTAAATTATAATCACTGTTTGTGATTTGATGTTTGCATTTCTGTGTGCATCTCATTTATTTTCACTGTGTAAGAAGTATTGTGTTCTCTGTATCAACATAATATTTGAGTTTGAAGCGTTTAAACCAGGATCCCCTGGAAATCTTTTTTGGACAGATTCGAGGACAGGGTGGATGTAGCACACATCCAGACTGTCAACAATTTGTTGCCTTGTATAAGAAATTGCTCATTAATGAGATATCTACTGGTAAATCTTTATATGCAAATTGCACCCCTGGTGATGATAAAATGTAGGGAACTCTAAAAAATGTAATTATCAAGCGAAATCGAAATATCAATGATATTCTCCATAGTTCGGATGCTCAAAACGTTATTTTCATTGAAGAAAGTATTCCATCCGAAAATACTTTCCAAACCTATGCTGTGTCATACATTACTGGTGTAGTTTGGCGTTATTTATTTCCCAGACTAGATTGTGTGCAATGTCAACATTGTAAAAATGCACTGTTATCCAATGAAATTGAATCATTTCATTCTTTAATATCAATTAAATAATATGATGATAGTAAGATAAAATTGTATTATCCATCAGGTAATCTGTCGGCTTTAGTATGGCACTATATGTATATTATCGAACAGACCTTGCCAAAACTCTGTAAAGTTTACATATGTACAGATATTATTAAACAATTTGACAATCTCGATACATCTTGGTATGACTTGTCGTGAACAAAAATCTGTTTTTTGAAGGCGTTTGGATTGTTAGACAATGGTGCATTAATTTTAATAGACGAATTCACAATGTAGATTCAAGGAAATGGAAAATTTGATTGCAACCAAAGTTACCAAAGGTGGTAGTTATTGATCAGTGCGACGTCAAAGTAGTTAACATTGTTGTAACCTAAAATAGGTGAAAGTAAGAAACATTAATTTTCTTTTTAGTAACCGACTTCAAAAAAGGAGAAGGTTCTCAATTCGTCAGAATCTTTTTTTATTGTTTTTTTATGTATGTAGAGAATATTTTATGTATGAAGACACCTGAACCAATTTGAAAAATTCTTTTATTGTTTCAAAGGGTATACTTCCCAGGTGGTCCCATATAAATTTTATCAAAATCGGTCGAGTGGTTTTTAAAATATCAGCAATAAATAATATACTTTGTATAGTGGCGCGAGAGTTTGAGTCGGTTATTTAAAAAGAATTTCTTATATTAAATTATAATCACTGTTTGTGATTTGATGTTTGCATTTCTGTGCTCATCTCATTTATTTTCACTGTGTAAGAAGTATTGTGTTCTCTGTATCAACATAATATTTTTTTTTGTTATGTTTAGATAATAACACTACTTGACCCAGCTTTTTCAAAGGTTTCTCAAAATCAGTACAGATTTGACAAAATTATGGGTTACCTACGTCGACAAAAATGTTCATCCCCTATGGCGCGCTAACCCTACTGTTTTTCAGGATATCAAAGTCAATGTTTTAGTCCTGTTTTGTCCCGGGGACAAATTATTACACTTTTTAATTGCATACATTTTTAAGCAAAACTTTACAATTTTGTCGATAGATGGCGCTGTCACCAAAACTAGTCATTACTTTAACATTAATTTATTAAAAAATTACTAACATAAATAAGCATTAGAAATAAATCCTTGGCATATTTTATTGAAATCGATTCAGTGGTTTTAGACAACGGAGTATCAGACAGCCAGACAGACTTCAACTGGGTGTTATTCATTATGAATACCTACTACAATAAAATTTTATAGTAGTTTCCAATTTTTAATCATGTTATCGTAGGGGTGTATAAAGATAATTAACATTAAATAGTTTGGTTAAAACTTGTAGATAATATAATAATGAATGAAGAGTAGGTTTTGAATATACATTTGAAGAAAATATACGCCGTACCTACCTATTTGGTGAACTATCGTTAAACAAAAACCGTTTAATCAAATTATTATTTTATCAAACGTTTCTATGAAATCAATTGTTTTACTAATAATAATTAAAATTATTAAATAAACAATAGCTTGTGTAATACTTTCATGAAATTAAATTATGTCTGTTTAGTATTTTTTCTCACTCATAACCACCTATGAATAATAATATCTAGATAAAGTTGTAAACTTATCTACACAACTTATATGATCTAGCTTTTAAATATAATCGCTTCATATTGTCTGTAACCTATAATAATATAAGAACTAAATCAATGGTGAGAACATACATTTTTGTCAAATACATACCTTATTAATTTATTACTTAAATATAAATATATTTAAATTACTTATTGAATTTAAGTGAAAGTGAAACTAATATAATATTAAGATGTTTTTTAAATGTTATATTAGTATTTTCTTAGTTTTCTCTTGCGATCATCAATGAGAATGAATTTTATTGATCACAGTTTTCATCAATTGAATCAATAAATAGTAGGCAATCTTTTTTATTTAATTGGTGCAAGAGCCACAACGGAAATTTATTTCATGATTTTTTCATTAATAATTACTACGTGTGATATGTTAAATTGTAATTTAGTTGTGCTATATTGTATGATGCATTGTAATCTAGTTGTAAAAAAGATTTAGAGAAAACTTTTACGAGTACTTTGCAAAAGGCATGATGACTGATTGAAAAACTGTTGGATGGTGTTCGGAAATATCTATTTCGAAAGAATAAAGATAATCTTATTTCAGCAAAATAGATAAAATATGTTTTGTCATTGTAGTTTGTCAAAATTTCAAGATATGTGACATACCTTTCGCTCTGATCTGAATTGAACACAATTCAATATGGCGGATTGCTGTATTTTATAGTTTTATTTTATCAAAATAAATATCAATCTCGGACAAAATAGATAAATAAATAAATTTTTTATATTCCATGAATCCTATTTTCATAGATATATTCATAATTTCATTGATTCTTCACAACTGTCATCATGCCTATTCATGTTCTTAAATATGCTGATTTTTTAATTCAAACAACAGATTTTTACTTATCTAACTTATCGTATTTTTTAATGATGTTTAGAGCTATTATTTAAGTAAATTTAAGACCCACTTATCAATCGCCAAGGGAAATTTAATCAACGAATAAATTTGACGTTTAGACAGATTTTCATTACGAAAAACTGCTCAGCAAAAGACATTGTAGGCAATAGGGTTGTCTTGATTAAAAAAAATGCATTTAGTATAGTATGGATTGTGATCGTTACAGTTGATAGAACTGGAAGCACTACCGCCTTTCCAAAAATATCACGATCGCGATGACTGTCAATAGTAGATCATCATTTTTATTATAGGTTATTTAAATTAAACATCTGGAAAACCTATCTATATACCTATAAATATTATTTAAAAGCGAAGTCCAATTTATTCCGCGTTTAAATGGAACTCTGCGATGGTCATAAATTAATATAATGTACCAGACAATATTTTAAAAGAGTAACTGTTGAGTTTCTTACCGGATTCTTCTCAAAAGTAAACTACATTCAGAACCGGTGGTAGTTTAAGAAATGAAAATGAATAAATCAGCTATTCAAAGTTAAAATTTCTTTTATTTCACAACCTTTTTTAAATTAGAATTTAGTAAGGAAGAAAATCGGTAAATATTAAAAAAACCGGTACTCGAAAACCGATAAGTACATCACTATAATTATAAGGTTACGGTTCACTCCGATGGGCCAATCCCATCCCTAACTAAAATAAAAAGTAACCGCTTCCGGTTCCGCTATGACGTAATTCTGCTTAAGCGATGGACCAATAAGCATCGAGTTCCGCTATTGCTATACATCGTGTTAGAGCAGGACATGCTGGGTTATCAATGAAATTTGCATTAAACATGAATGGATAGAGTCGTTAAATCACGAGAGAGTGAGATGCAAGATTGAAAATGTATAGATGTACCATAGTGAAGGAACACTCACACTAGAATCCTGTTAAGATTCTATTTTAGGCTCTATGGAGTTTGACGTCTAATGTCGGAGTGTGACGTCGTGTGGTGATTAAAAATGATAAAAAATAGTGTTTTCTGTGAATAAAACAATGGAAGGGTAAGCAATTAACAGTTTTTTCGTAAAATACATGTAGATAGACAACAATTTTGCACGAAATTCATTAATTTCATCAGACCTCGAACGTGAAGCAAAAGTTTTACAAAATATAAGCTCCGACATGAGATCTTGTTCTCTATTTCAGTAATATGAATGAACGAGTATTATTAAATTATAGCTTATTTCATCACAATTCCAAAAATATAGTTTTATACCTAGGTTCTATACAAAAGTTTAGAGAAATGAATTTTTCAATAGCGCGGCGCCGGATTCGCGCGAACACCCACGATTCGGTACGCAGACTTGACGGTTCCGCGGCGCGCGGGGCGGGGCAGATCCAGCAGATGAGAGGTTAAGAGGATGTTAACAGCCTATAATAATATTATTAGTAAGGTAGTAGATTTGGACATATCGGGCGATAGTTTGCCTAAATTTAAGAAAAAAATTAATGGATCACTTTTTGTCCTTATATGGGTAATTCTTCTTTCTATCATTAAAGTAAATATTATTCACTAATTTACTGTCTCATATAAGTACCAAGTATCATATAGTTTGCTCATTCGTTTTCTTGTTAGTTATGTTATGTATAGTTTGTTCATTTTGTTCTCTAAGCAGTTTTTTAAGCATGTTGTGGCAACCTGTAAGTGGGTCTACATTACTGCTCGTTTCCTCTTCTCTTGTATTTTTGACCGAGCGAAGCGAGGTCTCTGAGTCTACTAGAGTGAATTTGCACTTGTCCGTCCGTCCGTCCGTCCGTCCGTCCGTCCGTCTGTCAGAGCCTTATAACTTTTGAATTACTGAACGTAATTACTTCAAATTTAGATATAATATGTAAACTGATGGCCTTCAGCCGAATATTGGATAAAAAATTATAAAAACCTTTATTTCAGGGGGGCTCTCATAGAAGTGAATGCGAAGTAAAAAAAAATTTATCGCGTTACATAAAGTTGTTACATATCATTTTAAAGATAATTTTGAACCGAGTACAAAAATATTTTTTTTTTAATTTTTCCCTTAAAATTGACGAAATGGGGGGCTTTCAAAGTGGCGATTTTATACGCTCGCTTGGAGACGCTCTCTACGAAAATTCGCTATGTATTTTCAAGCTGATTTTATTTTTTTAGGTCACTTATATCCTGTACTTGAACAACAAATACTAAAATTATATGAATATTATAAAGAAACGAGATTATTTAATTTTTGAAAAAGGGCAATTTTTGAAATGAAAACGGGCATAATAATAATGTCAGTTTTGGTCGTCATGTATCGATTTAATGCATAATCATGGGATACCGTTACCGCGAGGTCTCAGTTCGGGGCGAACCATTAGTTTAGTTTCTAATGTTATTTCTGTAGCCTGTTGGGTGTCCTTAATTTAAATAAATAAAAAAATAAATACTACAACTATTATTATGACAGCAAAATTGCTAATCATTTCTTAAATTTTTATAGGAGTGCCTATTCACCGTTTTCAGAATCCCAGCACAGATCAAGAACGGTTCCAAGCATGGGTACGCAAAATTGGAGGAGAAATTGCCACGTCAGACCAATCTTTTGTCTTCAAAAATACAAGAATTTGTCATAAGCATTTTGATCCAATTTATTTTACTTCAAAAAATCGACTCAGTAAAATTGCTGTACCATCAATTAATGTACCAGGTATGATTTTCTTTCTTTTTTTGTGGTACTATACTTACTCAAAGAGTCCAAAATGGAAACTTATGCATTGTTAACTATAACAAAATATTTTTATCTACTCCAGCATCGAAAAGTTCCAATTTCGAATTTGACAGCTGAATCGAAATGAACCCTCTTTCGGTTTTGCTTCTCATTTCGATGCAGCTCGTTGTATGGGAGCTGAATCGAAATGGTTATCTTCTTAAAATAGGATACCTAAAGCTAAGGCTCTGAGTTCTGGCACTTGTACCGTTCATATGACAGAGGCGCCACAGGCGGCTGGTGGCGGCTTACGGAGTTACTTTTTGTTACTTTATTGAGCCCACCTACGGCGTATTTTGTTTTGTTAATGATTTTATTTTCCTTGTCGTAGATAAAATCTTGTATGCAACTGATCGTAATTAGTCATTTTAATTCTCGTACTATCCTATTTTGATCCAATCGTATCAAAAAACAGCACTCGAATTAAAATGACCCTCATTACGATGCAGTTGCATAAATAGCTATTCCAAGATCAGAAATATTATGTTACAGCTTGACTTAAACTAGTCATTTTTGGAACGTAGTTCCTTATCGCGCGATGCAAAAGGGGGCTAGACGGAAAAAATTAAGACTAAATTGAAACAACACTTTTTTGAATGTGAATTTGGCATTGTGTTCAATATTTTCACACAACAATATTAGATCTCCGTAGCCTTGAGGTTTCTACAGTCGCATAAAGGTCGATGGTTCGAATCCCAGCTCGACAGACTGAATTTTCTATTTTCAATTTTATTTTAAACTAGCTGATACCCGCGACTTTGTCCGCGTGGATTTAGTTTTTAAAGTCCCTCGGGAACTCCTTGATTTTCCGGGATAAAAAGTAGCCTAGATGTTGACCCGAGTAATAAGCTACCACGGTATAAAATTTTGTAGAAATCTGTGCGGTAGTTTTTACGTGAAAGAAGGACAAACAAACAGACACGAAATCGTCCATTTACAGTTTTACATGTTTATTCTACACATGTTTTACATAATTTCTACATGTGGAATTTTTCCCTAATTTTTTTATTTTTTATTAATTTATTACGACACTCACGCATTTTTAGGGTTCCGTAGTAAACAAGGAACCCTTATAGTTTCGCCATGTCCGTCCGTCTGTCTGTCTGTCTGTCTGTCCGCGGTTTAGCTCAGAGACTATTGGTACTAGAAATCTGTAATTTGACAAGGGTATAAATATCAATCACGCCGACAAAGTCGTGAAATAAAATTGTGAAAAATAATTTTTTAGGGTACCTCCCCTATTATGTAAAGTGGGGATGAATTTTTTTTTCTCGTCTATTCCATAGTGTGGGGTGTCGTTGAATAGGTCTTTCAAAAATATTGTGGGTGTGGGAACATCATTTTTCAATTCAGGGATCCGTTTGTGAAATATGATATTTTAAAGTGCTAAATTTTCAAGAGTCAAGAGTCAAGTGTCCCCCCCCCCTCTGCCAGCTAAATGGTTGTATATAGGATACAAGAAGAAATTCACAGCAGTAGTATATATAATGAATTTTAAAGGAAAACTATCACGGCTAAGTAGGGTTCATTATTAAGGAGTTATATCTGTTTTTTAGGGTTCCATACCAAAATGGTAAAAATGGAACCCTTATGGTGAGACTTTCTCCGTCCGTCTGTCCGTCCGTCTGTCACAGTCGATTATTTCAGTAACTATTAAAGCTATCGACATGAAATTTGGCATAGTTGTGTATAATAGTGGCCCAAAATCATTGAAATAAAGAAAAATCGAAAATTATTTTTAGTTTTAATAAAAAAAGGGGGAAAATCGGGGGTTTGAAATTTCAAAGTAAAATAACTATATCGAGTGAGATATCATATGAAAGGCCTTAACTTGTGCATTCTAAAACAGTTTTTTATTTATTTGTATATATAATAGTTTTTGATTAATCGGCCAAAATGTCGAAAAAAATACCGTTCCCCCCCCCCCTTATCTCCGAAGTTTACCAATCTAAAAATCTGAAATAATTATGGTCAATAGATGTTTATGTATATTTTACAGGAAAAATAAAAGCAATGCGAAAATTATTTTAGTTTGATTAAAAAAGGGGGAAAATCGGGGGTTTGAAATTTCAAAGTAAGATAACTATACCGAGTGGGGTATCATATGAAAGGCCTTAACTTGTGCATTCTAAAACAGTTTTTTATTTATTTCTATATATAATAGTTTTTGATTAATCGGCCAAAATGTCGAAAAAAATACCGTTCCCCCCCCCTTATCTCCGAAGTTTACCAATCGAAAAATCTGAAATAATTATGGTCAATAGAAGTTTATGTATATTTTACAGGAAAAATAAAATCAACGCGAAAATTATTTTAGTTTAATCAAAAAAGGGGGAAAATCAGGGGTTTGAAATTTCAAAGTAAGATAATTATACCGAGTGGGGTATCATATGAAAGGCCTTTACTTGTGCATTCTAAAACAGTTTTTTATTTATTTCTAGATATAATAGTTTCTGATTAATCGGCCAAAATGTCGAAAAAAATACCGTTCCCCCCCCTTATCTCCGAAGTTTACCAATCGAAAAATCTGAAATAATTATGGTCAATAGAAGTTTATGTATATTTTACAGGAAAAATAAAACCAACGCTCTAACTAGCATAGTTTTTTTTTATATTAACAATAAACCTCTACAAACAAAGTTAACGATAAATAAGCAAATTAATATAATATTATCGTTTTACTTTTACTTTTGGAGTATGGAACCCTCGGTGTGCGAGTCCGACTCGCACTTGGCCGGCTTTTTTCTAAGTTAGGTATTACACGTAGTGTAAGTTGCATATTTTGTAGAATATT
Organism: Oeneis ivallda; assembly: GCA_029955525.1. Classification (NCBI taxonomy): domain Eukaryota; kingdom Metazoa; phylum Arthropoda; class Insecta; order Lepidoptera; family Nymphalidae; genus Oeneis; species Oeneis ivallda. The sequence goes on along the minus strand of JARPMR010000029.1, from coordinate 13,553,737 downwards.
ATAGTATTTAAACCATGGAACTCAAAATTTATTCAATATTCATAAATAAAACAAAAGCGCACTATCCTAGGTCAACAATAATATTTGAGACTTTCAACTACGGAACCCTACACTGCGCGTGGCCCAACACGCACTTGGCCGGTTTTTTAATTCATAATTAGCTTGAGATACTCTAGCCACTGTACAACAATATCATAAGTCATAACACTACAGAATCTGAGTGGTATATTTGGATACTATTATTGGAACGTAGTTCCTTATCGCGCGGTGCGGAAATCGGAAGGGGGCTAGACGGATCGACACTTTTTTGAAACCGACACTTTTTTGAAGGCATTGTGTTCGGTATTTTCGCGGTACAATATTGGGTCTCCGTAGCCTTGTGGCTTCTGCAGTCGCCTAACGGTTAAAAGTCGATGGTTCGAATCCCAGCTCGACAGACTGAATTTTCTATTTTCAATTTTATTTTAAATAATTTCTACATGTGGAATTTTTCCCAAATTTTTTATAACTTATAGTTATAAAAAATTAGGGAAATGGGTTCCACATGTAGAAATTGTTTAAATTAATCAATCGAAAGGAACTACGTTCCATCCGGGTGTCCCTTGACACCGCTCAAGTTTTTGGAATGTAGTTCCTTATCGCGCGGTGCGGAAGGGGGCTAGACGGAAAAAATTAAGACAAAATTGTGTGTGGGGTTGCATATGACAATTGACATGTATTTTCATTTATGTTCCAGATGTAGGTACAATTATCTATATCACATGGTCCTCATCAAATTCCTCTGCTTGAGACACTTTTACCAGTGTTTAAAGTTCTAATGATATGCCAGTTGAGACAACAGCTACACCGAGTACAAGTAAAGTCAGTAGTGCACCTTTGAGTAAAGTTACAGCCTTGCCAAGGTGCTCTCCTGCTGCTCTATCAAGATGCTCAGGTAAATTTTAATAAACATTACTGCAATTTGTGATTTTGTAAATTTACAAAATTTTAAGCTATTGCATAGCTTTTATCGCGGGCTTTGAACTAGGACAAACAGTTTGAGCGCGGCGATCGAATCAAGAAATTCCGTAACGAAAAAAAACCTAACACCGTCGTTCAGTAAGCGTCAATTTATTTAGAGGTTCTCAAGTAGCTCTATTTGGCGCAGTGGGCGGGCGGCCACTTTCTTTGTATGATGTCGCAGGTTCGAATCTCTCTCGCGAAGTAGTGAAAGTTCGCTTTCCTTGTTTGTTTGTTTTTTAATTATTTTTTTTGCATAATTTTTATTATGCAAAAAAAAATATTGCATAAATATTATAATTGCATAAGTTGATAAAAAATGCTATGCAATAGCTTTTTAATAGGTAAGTATTTTACAGGACGGAGCCGCTTTAAGTTATTCTCGTATCGGTGCAGAAAAAAAGGGTAGACGGATTGCCGGTTGGAATTATCATGTGAAGTCGAGTCATGAACAAGCTAGATTATACTTTACCTGGTGGCTCGATTCTGGTAAACCCAGCAGTGGATATATTTACGAAAACATGGTAAAATTTAGAAAAATCTTTAAAAGTAAGCTCAAATGGTGTCAAAGAAATGAAGAGATGATTAAAATGGATTTGCTTGCTGAGAGCAGAGACAAAAAGAATTTTCCCAAATTTTGGAAAGCGACGAAAAGTCTTCAACATAAAGATGTACTGCCGGTAACCGTGAATAATGAACAGGATCCGAAACGAATTGCTGACATGTTTGCTAAACATTTTAAAATCCAACCCATGGACACATGTGGTGAGCAAAATGCTGAGACCGCCGTCTATAATAAGTCCTTGCATCATGAGCAATCTGTCGATCTTAGTAATATTTTCACTCCTGATCACATTGCTGAAGTTGTAAGATGCATAAAACGTGGCAAATCGCCAGGATACGACGGACTCAGTATTGAGCATATACTTTATGCCAGCGATGAAATATATCGGATCCTGTCCATTATGTTTAGATTATGTTTAAAACATAGTTACCTACCCAGGGGACTACTGAAAACAGTAGTTGCCCCTATTGTAAAAAACAGAACCGGCGACTTATCTAACATTTCCAATTATAGACCTATATCGTTAGGTACTATTGTTGGCAAGATTTTGGAAAGACTTTTGCAACCCGAACTGACAAGGAATTTCAATATTGATGAAGCACAATTTGGTTTTCGTCCTGGACTCTCCATGGACTCTGCCATCTTGAGTCTCAAATATACTGTAAACTATTATGTTAATAGGGAAACTTCAGTATATGCGTGTTTTTTAGACTTAAGTCGGGCGTTTGACCTCGTCAATTACAAAATCCTTTGGCAAAAACTTGCGAAGCATGCACCCGGAGAATTGGTGAACCTGTGGAGATTTTGGTACGAAAACCAAACCAATTATGTGAAGTGGGGCGACGCACATTCTAGTGAATATAAGTTAGAATGTGGCGTACGTCAAGGAGGGCTGACGTCTCCGGACCTGTTTAACCTTTACATCAATGGTCTAATTGATGAGCTGAGAAGATCTAGAATCGGTTGTCATATTGGTAACGTGTGCGTTAATAATTTGAGCTACGCGGATGATATGGTTCTTCTCAGCCCCTCAATAAATGGTCTTAGAAAATTGCTCAATATTTGTGATCAGTTCTCTAAAGAACATGGTCTCAAATATAATGTGGCAAAAACTGAAGTACTCGTCTTTAGAGCTGGTAAAGGTCCGGAGACGATTCCGCCGGTATTTTTAAACGGATCGTCAGTTCGGGTTGTAAAAAGTTTTAAGTATCTTGGGCACATCTTAACAGAAGATCTAAAGGACGACAGAGATATGGAGAGGGAGCGCAGGGCTCTCTCGGTGCGTGCAAACATGGTCGCACGTAGATTCGCGCGCTGCTCTGAAGACGTAAGGGTGACCTTGTTTAAAGCATTTTGTCAATGCTTTTACACCTCTCAGCTGTGGACAAGGTTTACCAAGCGAAGTTATAATACGCTTAGGATCCAATATAACAACGCCTTTCGCATCCTAATGAAGCAGCCTCGTTTCTGCAGTGCCAAATCTATGTTTGCTGTTGCGAGGGTTCCTGACTTCTTCGCCATTCTCCGCTCGAGAACAGCCTCCTTCTGGGATAAATTAAGACATAGTCCCAACACAATATTGCGTGCTATAAATGACGACCTAACCAACCCTTTCGCGAGGTATTGGTCCCACCTACATCGACACGAGAACAACATTTTTATGTGAAAATTTAGGTCCTAAAGTTTTTAATAATATTTAATTTTTAATAATATTTAAATTTTTTATTCTTTTTTTGTGTGACATAGTTAATCTTATTATTTTAATATTTTATTGATATTAACTTTTAACTTTTACTTTATTTTAATATTTTAATATTTTATGTCATGTCATGTGTATAATATGTAAAAAGAAAAACTATGGGTCCTGTAACCTGATAATAAAACATTTATTATTATTACCGCGGCAGTCCCCGAGTGCCACTTAATTTTTTTAAATCTGTATAGTTGAGTATCATAACAATTATGAAAAGTATTCCTTTGTACATTCTTAAATAGATTTTTACTTATTGCCAAAGTTGGGAAGTTGGGAGTGTCACAACACTCCCCTGCTTCAAAGAGCATCTAAAGCCATCAGTTCTGTGCCTGAACTCTCTACTTTATTTAGTGCTACCTGATGCACGCGACTTTGTCCGTGAGTTTTTAAAATCTTGGATTTTATACTCTCTGGAATAAAAAGTAGCCTATGTCACTCTCCAGGTCCTCAACTATACCCATGCAAAAAATAACATTGATCCGTAGCTCTGTTGCAGCGTGATTGAAAGACAAATAAACACACTTTCACATCTATATATACTAGTGGTTCGCCCCGAACTGAGACCTCGCGGTAACGGTTTCCCATAATTACTTATTCATTCAATAGATACATGACGATCAAAATTGACATTATTATTATGCCCGTTTTCACCAACCATACCTAAATCATCCCCTTTGTAGAAGTCTCTTTACGTAGGTAGCCCCTAAATACAATCCTAACATCCCATTGTTATTTTCACCTTTAGTTGTCCCGTAGAGGTTTGTAATAACAAAGTTGACAGAAAGTGTCAACTAACTTAACATTATGTAGCCCGTAAAGGTTAGGGAACTGTTAAAGTAAAATCCTCAAGGCCTCAATCAAACTTAGGTATAGTTTTTTGGAACATTCAAATTAAATTACTTGTACACAGCGTCAACTATCGACACGATCAGAAAACATGTATAAACAAACTGCAACGTGAAGTTTTATTGATGTTTGCTAAATGACTAAATAATAATTCTAATTGAATATATTATGCTACTTATAAGCTGCATTTGCTATATGAGATGAGAGCGCCATCTATTGACATCATTGTGAAGTTCTGTTGTTGCTGCTCATTAAAAGTTAAATAATTTAGTTTCCTTATTACATTTATCTAATTTTAGTATTTGTTGTTCAAGTACATGATATTACGCTAAAATTATAAAACTTTCAAGCCCCAGCTCTCAATGGTTATTCCGTTGTGAGGTCAAATATAATCTCCACTTTGAAAGCCCCCCATTTCGTCAATTTTAGGAAAAAATTAAAAAAAAAAATACTTTTGTACTCTGTTCCAAATTATCTTTAAAATGACGTACTGTAATCCTATGAAAAGCAAAAAATTTTTTTTTTCTTCGCTTTCGCTTCTATGAGAGCCCCCCTGAAATAAAGATTTTTATAACTTTTTAAGCCATTTTCGGCTGGAGGCCATAGGTTTACATATTATATCTAAAATTGAAGTAATTACGTTCAGTAATTCAGAAGTTATAAGGCTCTGACAGACGGACGGACGGACGGACGGACGGACGGACAAGTGCAAATTCACTCAAGTAGACTCAAAGACCTTCGCTTCGCTCGGTCGATTAACTTCACATAATATAATAATGTCTATACAACGTTGGCTGTTATTAATTATATGTTCTAGGTATGAAAAATTAAGCAGCATTGATCTTATATTGACAGTTAATGAAATTAGTCCATCTTTTTGCATTGGAAGAGAACTAATGTACTCATTCCATGAGTTGAAATTTCCTTCCGATAAGTTATGACCGAAATAGCTCATTTGGTGATAACACAAAAGTTGGATATGTATATGGAAAGTTAATAAATGCTCAAACCTCAGATTTGTTTTTAAGTGTCGTCACCCACCTCTCGACGTCACTCTCTGATCTGATTGAAAAAATTTTTTCTTTCTCGGACTTCCTAATTAAAATATTACCACGTGCTGTGGTACCATGCTGTGAGGCTGTGACAATTCGACGTGTCCGGCGAGTTCAAAATTTCAACGATTTAAACCCGGGGAGTATTGCTTCTATTTCTTTAATTATTGTTACTTTAAACAGCCCAGTAGTGTACTAGCTTAATTGTCAAACATAATATCACTCTCTACACATTATACGTCCAATCTCGACACCGTCGAGACACGCCTATCCTCACAACGGCAAGAAATTTTCTCACTTTGCTTGACTGGGAGTGGAAGTAAAGTTCAAGAGAACTTGCAGACAACACCAGCATTACCTGCCACATCTCAGGACGCTTAACAGTCCAAGTGCAATTACCAACTAACTACTTTATAGCAAGATTCTTAGTACATTAATAAATTGTGAAACTATCATTAACAAATAAAATTTTCTTTTAAAGTTCTAACCAGTCCTCAGTCTGTAAGACTCATAACTGATCTTGTTCACTTCACTCACACAAATTAACCTGTATTTTTCAGGCATAAGAGTTGCACATCTGCATCCACCATGCAAACCAGACGGGCAGCTGCACTCGAACAGCAACAACAACTAAAAAATGCCCTACATGAGTTGAAATTGGTAAAACAACTGAACAAGCAACTATTGAAGGAACAAGAAGACAATGAGAATGAGATACAAGAAATTATTGCCAGAAATTCTCAATTGAAGACCGAGTTGGCCAGCCTGAACAGTGCTCACAATCTGGTGCTAGCGGAACGTGACCAACTTCAGGAGGCAGTCGGCTCATTTAATCAGTGCATACAGGCTTATGAGGAAGCTCTGGGAAAAATTACTGTGTTGGAGCATGAATTGAGCAGATCACAAAAAACAATTGATGACCTTCAGTCACAATTGAATAATTATAAAATTCAGCAAACAAATAAATTATATAATGAACTGCTCCCTTCACACTCTACAGCACCAGCGGTGACCATTGATCTGACTTGCGACAGTCCCAGTGCTAACAAGCCACTGCCCAAGCAAAATGTAATCCAATTAAATAGCCATAAAAAAATTAAAAAATATATTAGAATTAGTAAATTAATTAAAAAAACCAAAAATTTGATTAAAATTCAAAAGGCCCATACAAAAAATGTATCTTTACGAAAGGAAAGATTTCATTTACTGCAAAAATTGGATACATGTTGCTCTGCTTTGGCTGATATTAGAGGGAAATATGAATTGGACATTAAAAGCCTAAATGAGGAAATTATATCTTTGAACGAATCCCTAAAGAATGTAACTATGCAATATGAGCTGTCGCAGAAACAGATTGATGAACATTTACTTGCAGCTGATGAGCTGTTAGCCTTAGGCACCTATAACTTGGCTCGTTTTGAGTCAATAACTAATAAATGTCAATGCTCCCATAAGGTGCCTATGGTTACCAAAGATAACGACAGTATACTACTCCCTGACAATTTGGGCAGTTGTCCGGAGCAGTGTACTACAGACACAGATAGTCTGGGCACATGTCCGGAGGAGTGCACTATAAAATGTGCTGCAGAAGTTCCATCAGGCTTGAGCAGAAATCTCTCGGATAACCCTGGAAAACAGACTATTATTATTTCCGATAAGTTAGGTAGAGATTTTGGCTCATATATTAGCAATTACGTACAACACTCTGTGATTAATAGATGTTCACCGGGTGCTAGCTTGGACTATCTACTACCTTAAGTGAAGAAAGTTTAGATTGTAATAAAAATGTTATCATTTTGTTTGGGGACAGTCTGAAAGTAAAAAGGTCCCAGATTATTAAATGTATAGAAAAGTTAATATTATTAAATAACAAAACCAAATGTAAGTTCTATATGTGTGCCTTTCCTTATTCCAGCACACTTACTCAAAAACAAAACCAGCATATACATATGTTAAACCTGACTATGTACAACTTGACATACCATCATAGCGATGCTATTTTTTATTTTGACATAAATAAATTTACATCTAAGTTTACATTGACCAGTGAGAGTATGTATCTTCCGAAAAGATGCAAGCTGCTCATAGCTTCTCTATTAGCATATAATATACATGATTCAGTTACAAGTATTGTAACAAAGTCTTTTGACTCATATACAAACAGTACTTTAAGTACTTATAATATTACTATTGTTGACTCAAGTAATAGCAAACCTATTGCTTGTTTAAACTAGATAATAAGACAACAGAGAGGCCCTGTGAATTGAACATTGTACATCAAAATATACAGAGCCTCACTGGCAAAGAACTGGAAATTGAACTATTTCTAGAAAAATGTGATACACATGTTTTATGTTTCACCGAACACTGGCTTGTTAGTCAACAGTTACCAGTGTTAATAAAAAATTTTGAACTGTAAAGTGCGTTCACTAGAAGGTCTGCAATCCATGGCGGATCTTTAATTATGGTACATGAAAGTTTAATTAGTAAAGAACGTAAGGATATAGCTGGCCTCTCTGTTGAACGCACTATTGAACTTTCTTGTGTGGAGCTGGAGCGTTTTATTATAGTCTGTGTGTACCGGCCCCCCTCAGGTGACTATAAACAATTTGAAGATATAATGGAGGACGTACTGAAGCGATTGTGTGTGTCCACAAAAAAGGTTATAGTCTGCGGTGATTTCAATGTAAATATTCTAATGGAGAACTCGATCACTGTCAGTTTTCTAAACTTATTTAAATGTCTTAATCAAAATAACGCTTTTTGTGAACCAACTAGGATCACAGAAGTTTCGGCCACTTGTTTGGATAACATTTTTTGCAGCAGTGATATCGTTACGGATAAATCAATAATTAACAATTTGAGGTCAGATCACTGCGGGCAACAAATTACAATTTCAAACAATGTAAGCAACGACAAAAGAATTGTTAAGTGTAGACCAATAACAGAAAGTAAATTGGCGCGGTTTAAATGTCACATTTCTGACAAACTTCGAACTCTTAGGTATGTAAATGGTAACCCAGATAAACTTTTTACTGGTCTCTTCAAGACAATAGACACTGAATTTAATAAAATATTTAATTTTAAACAAATAAATGTAAATGGTAAATTAAAATTCAGTGAGTGGGCTACCGTAGGTATTTACAAAAGTAGAGATAGACTGTATGAGTTATATGAAGAAAAACAATTTAAGCGGTCTTCAAGTTTTCTTGAAAGCGTGAAAACATACTCTAAGATATTTAAAAACGTATGCATTCACGCAAAAGCAATACATATTAAAGAGAGAATCGTGAAATCCGATAATAAAATAAAAACCACGTGGAATATAGTTAATGAAGAAACGGGTAAAAGTAAATCACGTGATGTTAACTTTGAAATTATTGTTAATAATGATAAAATAACTTCTGACGTGGAGGTTGCAAATACTTTCGAGAATTTTTTTCAGAACATTCCTGTTCTGCTGACTGACTCTCTGAATTCCTCACCTACTGCAGCTCAGAGTTTATTGAGAGGCAACGTCAATGAGTGCAATGTTTTATTTGAATTCAAATTTATCACTGCAGCTGAGGTAATAAAAAATTTTAAGATGTTGAAAATGAAAAAAACTGGTGATTTATGGGGTATGTCTGTAAAAATTATATCTGACATAATAAATGACATTGCTCCTTATTTAGCCGTAATTTTTAATGAATGTGTTGCTATGGGTATATTTCCAAATTTGATGAAACATAGCAAACTCATCCCCCTGTTTAAATCAGGCAACAGAACTGACCTCAATAATTACAGACCTGTATCAATCCTTCCAACACTTAGTAAGATATTTGAAAAAATTATACTTGATCAACTAATGAAGCATTTTAATGTTAATAACTTGCTACACCCCGAACAGCACGGCTTCACGAAGGGTCGAAGCACGACTGATGCTGGTGCAAAGCTACTTGAACATATTTTCGATGCCTGGAAGCGTTCGCAGAATGCTATTGGGGTTTTTTGTGGCCTATCTAAGGCGTTTGATTGCGTTGATCACCAAACTATTTTACTCAAACTTAGTCATTATGGCATAAGAAGCGTTGCACTTGATCTCATTGCCTCTTACCTTAGTGATCGAACACAAAGTGTATGCGTAGGTGACGTGAAGTCGCGGGGTTCATCTACTCTGTTGGGTGTCCCACAGGGCTCTATCCTGGGTCCTTTTCTATTTTTGGTGTATATTAATGACTTACCATATCATGTCCGCGATGCTTGCAATATTGTGTTGTTTGCAGATGATACATCTCTAATATTCAAAACTGACAGAAACAAAGTAAATTTTGACGATGTAAACAATACCTTATCTCAGATATCGCGTTGGTTTACTGTTAATAATTTGCTCTTGAACGCTAAAAAAACTAAGTGTTTAGAATTTATTGTACCAAATGTTAAGAAAATTGACAAAACAATAAAAATAAACGGGGAAAACCTTATAATTGAGAACTCCACAGTTTTTCTGGGGGTGACCTTGGATAGTAAGCTTCAGTGGGACGCTCACATAGAGACATTAGCGCGTAAACTCAGCTCAGCTGCCTATGCTGTCAGAAAAATCAGACAGTTTACCGATGTAGAAACGGCTAGGCTGGTCTACTTTGCCTACTTCCATAGTGTAATGTCCTATGGAATCTTATTGTGGGGCGGAGCAGCTCATATTGAAACTATTTTTATATTACAGAAAAGAGCCATTCGATTTATCTATAAACTCGGTTCGCGCGTATCTCTTCGTGAAAAGTTTAAAGAGATTGGTATTCTTACGGTAGCTTCACAGTACATTTATAATAATATAGTCTTTGTGAGACAAAATATTCATCTGCATAAACAAAGAGGCAATACACACAATCGACTCATTAGAAATCGTCATAAACTAGAAATTCCATCATGTCGCCTGCGCAAAGTGCAAAAATCCTTTGTGGGGTTGAGCGTACGCTTATATAATATGATTCCGAAAGAATTGCTAGATTTGCCACTGCACAAATTTAATCAATGCGTAAAAACTCACTTACTGAGTCGCGCTTATTACAAAGTTAATGATTTTCTTAATGACAAAGTTGCATGGGATCTTAAAATTAGTGTTTGAATAATATTATTCAATTCGATGCTTTGATACGGGTAGACTAAGTATGTCACGCTCTCTTTAAACATTTCTGTGGTGGTGTCGTGTGGTGCGGGTTGTTACGTTCCCTCAAATATCGTCGAGCGAAGCAATGGCTGGATCATGCGTCATGCTCGTGAATGGGTGCCGCCGGCGGGAATGGGGCTACTTTCTGTCTGCCCGTCTTTGACATGAATTGAATTGTAGTACGTTTTGTGGAAATGTCATATTCTATTCTAACAAAGATGCACGGGTTAAATCAGCTTGCCATCCAGCTGCCCACAAGATAGTATAAAAACTTATTACAATGTAATAGCTACTTATTAATATTGTAAAATGATTATTTTGTAAAGAGCAACTGCTGAGTTTCTTGCCGGCTCTTCTCAGCAGAATCCGCTTTCCGAACCGGTGGTAGAATCTTGACGTGTCATAAGAGCCACAGGTTGGCCTACATGAAATAAATAATTTTGAATTTTGAATTTGAATTTTGATGGATGCACTCCGAGTGTTGCTATTCCACAGATGTACCCAATTATCAATTTTATTATATAATATGTACCTCATAAGTATTCACTGTAAAACTGCAAAAAATCATATTTTATTTTCTATGATTTTATAGTATATTTTGGTATAGCGCACGAGTACCTGGCCCAAGATGAAACAACCCCTTTGAAAGGTTACTTAGTACTTACTGTCTTCTTCTTCTTTATCAACCGATAGACGTCCACTGCTGGACAAAGGTCTCTTGCATGGACTTCCACAGGCCTCGGTCTTGCACCGCGCCGCTTGGATCCAGCGGCTCCCTGCGACTCGTTTGATGTCGTCGGTCCACCTGGTGGGGGGGTCTGCCAATACTGCGCTTCACGGTGCGGGGTCGCCACTCCAGCACCTTGGGACCCCAACGACCATCAGCTCTTCGAACTATGTGCCCCGCCCATTTCCACTTCAATTTCGCGACTCGCTGAGCTATGTCGGTGACTTTGGTTCTCCTACGGATCTCCTCATTTCTGATTTGATCTCGCAGGGATATTCCGAGCATAGCTCTCTCCATCGCTCGCTGAGTGACCCTGAGCCTTATGAGGCCCATAGTTAGCGACCATGTCTCGGATCCGTAAGTCATCCATCACTGGCAACACGCACGCACGCACGAGGTGCCGATCTACGGTTACTTAATTGTTGTGGGTTACGATATACTGGTCTATTTATAGGATTCACATTTTGAGAATTGAATCTAAGTGACATTCCTGGTTGGCGAATAAACCTTTTTTTTTGAGGAACGTTATTTGGAGCTGATGTTTGTTTAGTTTTATTTTCCATAGCTCTTTTATATTTTAGCTTTAAATCCTCTTGTTTAGCAAGGACTATCGTTTGTTCCAATGAAGTCGACTTTTGGACGCGAACGCTTAGCGCCAAAATGGAGTCTAACGGGTCTAAAAATACATTAGTTGGCATTTTTTCATAGTAGTCTTTTTTAGCTTGATCTAAATTTATTGGTGTACTAGCTGATGCCCGCGACTTCGTCCGCCGTTCGATCCCGCAGGGACACTCCGAGCATAGATCTCTCCATCGCCCGCTGAGCGGTCCTGAGCCTATTTATGAGGCCCTTAGTTAGCGACCATGTCTCAGATTCCACTGGTCAACAAAATTTTAACTTTTTTTTGTCACATGATAACTTATATCAAATTTTGAAAGTACTAGGGCCACCAAACAATATGTGAATGAAAAAAAATTGACACGTCAGGTTTCCTTGTGACATCAAAACATATATTTTCGTAAAAAGTACAAACATCAGCTACATTTAGAGAAATTATTGCTTAATTTAGAATAAACACTTATGATTTTCGTGAATATTTGGCTTCTGGAAGGTCTTTTTTAAGTCTCCAACAATAATCTGCTAGCATTCCTGGACTTCATTTCCCTTGATAGCGCTTCTCCATTAAGGAAATGTCCTGATGGAACCTTTCGCCTTGTTCGTCACTCACAGCACCCAAATTTGCCGGAAAGAAATCCAGATGAGAGTCCAGCATATGTATTTTTAAGGACATATTACACCCCAAAGCTTTATATGACATTATAAGTTCATTTATTAAGTCTTTGTAATTTTCCGATTTATGGTTTCTTAGATTATGGACAACGTTCACAAAACATTTCCAGGCGAGTTTTTCCTGATCATTCAGTTTTTCTTCAAACCTCTTATCCTTTATCAGTTGCCGTATTTGTGGACCTACAAATATTCCCTCTTTAATTTTTGCCTCGCTGAGTTTGGGGAATTTCTCTTTCAGATATACAAATCCACTGCCATCTTTGGGCATAGCTTGTACAAAGTTTTTTATCAGGCCGAGCTTTATGTGCAACGGTGGTAAAAGGATGTCATCAGGGTTCACTAAACCCAGGATATATCTTGATTCCTCACAGGAAATCCGAAATAGTCTAAATAGCACTGTTCAATTAATGATGTGAAATTTCGACTCTGAGATGTAAAAGTTAATTCTCCACACACATAACAAAAACGGTCGGGGATGTTAAAACACTTTTGTGGCATTTTTACGATGTAACACTCGTATATAAGATATAAGTTAGTTGAATGCAATAGTTATATAGTCGTCTAAATGAAGTTATTAAAAAAAGACACGTATATGAGGTCAGAAATTAATATGTAGCTGTCACAGAAAAACTGGACGTGATTGAAACAAAATTATTGTATATTGTTAATGAGGGTACACCAACATGAACAAAAATCATCACAAAGTTCGTGTGACAAAAACAGTGTTGACCAGTGTTCTTAGCACCCCCTGCGCTGCCATTACCGTGACCGCTGCCAGGGTCAGGAATAGCGAGGCCGCTGGGAACTAGGGGCCATAGTCTTGTGCGAATATCAGGGTTTTGCCCATAATGACCACGCTGAGCAGGCGTGTTGGTCATCGCAGGGCTAGACTAATCGCACCGGTGTCGCTGCTGCCCGACATCGGCCTGTGCTATTTGCTCAGTCTAGCCAGTATGAGATGGTTATACCGCCATTTGTCGGTCGTCAGAGCCTCGTCAGTAGACTAGCAGGGGGAACCGCGGGCAGGTGAGGTTGACGGTTGGAGCGCTAGATGGAGGTGCGCTCCCTTACCCCCCACTTACCCCCCCACTTACCCCCCCCACTTACCCCCTCCCTTACATACGAAGTAAAAGAAATATAAAAAAAAAAATTAATAATCAACATCATCATGAGCACGAACGAACGAACACGGGAACAGGAGCTGGACTCTACTTCCCCGAATTAAATATACACATTGCTTAAACCCTTGGTAAGAACAATTCAGTCTTCCAAGCAGAGTGTGTCGGCATCACAGCAGCAGCCATCGCCATGGCCAGCAGACAGGTAACAAATTTTAACATCAACATTAACACAGACAGCCAAGCAGTACTGAGAGCCCTAGCTAAAAATACGACCTCCTCAAAACTTGTACTTGACTGTCACAATGCATTACAAACCATAACAAAATCAAACAACGTCACACTGCGCTGGGTAAAAGGTCACAGTGACAATATTGGTAACGATGCAGCTGATGAGTTAGCTCGGCGCGCTTCAGCCCTGAAGGTTATGGGACCGGAACCGATCGCTCCTATACCCTTCTGTGAGTATAAAACATGGTTACATAACCAAACAGTAAGTACACATGCCGAACTTTGGGCAAACACCACAGACTGTAGACAAACAAAAGAGGCTTTTCCATGCCTCAATCGACGCCTTACAACAAAACTACTACAACTAAACCGAATAAAATTAAGGACAGTTGTAGGCACGATCACAGGACACTGTTCGCTCAACAATCACCTTTACATTCTAGGTATCACCGACAGCCCTCTGTGCAGAGCATGCATGGAGTTTGACGAGACACCGGAACACGTACTCCTTAATTGCAGAGGTGTATCCGACCAACGTCATGAATACATTGGCTCTCCAGCTACACTTCCGGAAGTCCTCGCCGACCTGGGTGGCCTGCTCGGATTGTGGAAGGAGCTCGGCTGGCTGGAGTGATCCAGCGGGGAGCTGCACCAGAGGAATCACGCAAAACGGGCGAACATCGCTTACTTGCGGAGACAATTCCCAGGAAGAAGAGAAGAGGAAGAAGATCGTCATGAGCAACCCATTCACTTCTTACTACTGAGCGCAGGTCTCCTCTCAGAGAAGGGTTATAGGCCACCACGTTGGCCCAATGCGAATTGGCGGACTTCACACACCTTTGAGAACATTATGGAGAGTTCTCTCAGGCGTGCAGGTTTCCTCACGATGTTTTCCTTCGCCGTTGAATCATGCGGTATAACACAAAATTGTTCGTTACACAAACAGAAAAAGGTAGGCAATAAATACAACATTTGCATGTACCTTATGTTATATAATTTTAATTTCTTTTAAGTTCGTTCAGTAAACAAGATAGTGAAACAAGGACAAAAAATTTAATCACAGTTTTTTTTTAATTAAAAATAGCCTTGAACATAATATGTTGTCTTTCTTATTATAATATTATAATAAGAAAGACAAATACGATTTATTTTTTAAGGATAATACTCGATAAAAATACTTTTCATCTGGTAAACAGATGGGTGAACAGATGGTGATGGGTGACCTCTCTTCGGATCTTAGACTATGTTTGGTTACTTACTATTGTTCGTTACATTTTTAAGCTATTGCATAGCTTTTATTGCGGGCTTTGAACTAGGACAAACAGTTCGAGCGCGGCGACCGAATCAAGAAATTCCGTAACGAAAATAAACCTAACACCGTCGTTCAGTAAGCGTTCAACGTGTGTTCGCGATAAACGCGAAATTATGGACTTGCGATACGCGATAGACGATAGCTCAGCCTGATGTTAGTAATACACATCACAAAGCATTTGTAAATACGAAGCGATAACTTCGGACGTTAAAGTGTCGGATACACTAGGGGGCAAATGGAGCAACATGTTGCGTAACATGTTCCTCAACAACTACGTAGAATGTTGCCGAGGAAATGTCGCGGAACATTGTGTAGGCCACACTAGTCACTGTTTATAGAAATGTCGCCCGAGGAGGTTGTGGCTATTAGTGCTGCATATATAGTAATTATATCGAGTGCGTTCAAACGTAAGAGAAAGAGAAAGTGGTGGATGCGGATTTCTTACTACAACGAGAAAGAAGAGTTAATATTCTAAGTGATCTCCGAATGTCTGACGGATCGTTTGTGAATTTTACTCGAATGTCATCATCTGATTTTGAAACTTTTTTGCAAATGATCGGACCTTCCATAGCCAAACAGGATACAATACTACGGAACGCTATTAGTCCTCATTTTTCTTTATTTTATTTCGATAATCACGGTGTGAAGTATCCCACAACAATCCACGATTTTCGTAAAGCTCAAGAAGTGTAAGCACGGTATCATTTCCCCACACTACAGATATATTATGAGGCACGTTGCGTACGCGACCACACTCGGTGACAAATGGCGCGACACTGACGCGGGATACGTGCGCTCGCTCTCGAGGCGGGAGCAAGCAACATGCCCCGCGTCACGTAAAATGTTGCGGGGCATGTTGCGGGACTCTATGCAACGTTGCAGCGTCACGTATATTGAGTGTTGCGCGTCGTGTTGCAGGACAAAATGTTCCCTAGTGTATCCGACACTTAATTGTTGCGCGGTTAGTAACTTAGTAGTCGACGCTTCACGCAGGTGTTGAAGAGACATTACATAAAATGGCCAAAGAGTTAAAAAAATGATAGACTTCAACAAAAACTTAGATATTTTTGATAGGGGCAACCCCTATTTTATCCCTTAAGGGGTATAATTTTCAAGAAATATAAAATACATCTTCTTTATTTGTAATCAAAAGCCAAAATACAAAGTTTCATATGCATCACTTGAAAAATAACTTGAAAATGAACGACTATCATACAACCATTCAACCCCTATTTAACTCCTTTGGGGTAGAATGTTCAAAAACTTTGAAAAACAAAATGAAACTCAGGGTATGACTTGAAAAATAACGGATTTTCATACAGACTTTAACCCCCCCATTTAACCTCTTGGGGATGAAATTTCAAAAAATCTTATCTTAGTGCTCGCCTACGTCATTAAAGGAACCTACTGTCAAAATTTCAAGTTTCCAACTTCAGTGTTTTAGGCTGTGCGTTGATAGATCAGTCAGTCAGTCAGTCAGTCAGTCAGGACAAGTCTTTTTATAAGTATAGATTTTAAATGCAAAAGTGTTTAGTATGTTGGCTGGCCCTTCAATCACTCTGCAACAGAGCTACGGATCGACGTGATTTTTTGCATGGGTACAGTTGAGGACCTGGAGAGTGATATAGGCTATATTTTACCCCGAAAGAACAAAGAGTTTCCGCGGAATTTTAAAAACTAAATCTACGTAGACAAAGTCGCGACCATCAGCTAGTTTTTACTTTGTGGTAAAAGTTCCATATAACATAGTTTATATTTTTTTATGTGAATTCCGTGTAAGAGGTCATTTAGATTAAATCTTCACAGTTATAAATCTACATCCAAAACATGAGGTTATCATTCTTCACCTGTACCAGACGTCATTAGTAAGAAAAAATAGATTGCTTGTCGTATAAATCATATTACGCTAAAAAGTATCCTAGATTTGCAACTAGGATTGCAACTTGCAAGTTATATTTTATTGTTGAACTGGACGAAATACCTATTTAGTGCCGGTTTCACCAAAACCGAGTGACGTTTTTCTGTGGAATAAATTGGGCGTTCTGACAGTTTTTGTATTGAAAATACTGTCAAAATATCAAATTTACTTTCGGATAAGACTTATTTTACTTTGGTGAAATCGGTCCACAAGATCCGAAGAGAGGTCGTCCGTCAACCATCAGCTGTTTTCAAATTACAAATTTTTTTGTTCAAGATATACGCTTTTGGTTGACTGCAATCAATGGTGGAAACGCTGTACTTAATCAATGACGATCTTGTATGTTGTATGTGGATAAATAAAATTCATAAAACTTCGTCATTTGTTTTATTTTCAGAAAATAGAGCTTCGAACTAGGACATCTAAGCTTTAGGTTTTAATTTATTAATCACTGGTAAATCCTCTGACTCCGTTGCATCATTGACTGTTGCTTCTTGCGCCTTGACGAAATTGCCGATTTCATTCAAACGGGACTTTACAACTTCAGATAAAAGATCGTATTCGTAGATCTCTTTATTGAAGGCGTAGTATTGGAGCACAGCACCTTCTATGGCGATAGCGGTTGGCACCGCGTCAGGTTTGTATCCAAGCCCTGTGTTTTCGCTGGTTCCATTAGCGAACATGAGGTATATTTCGTTATCAATAAAAACCGGAGTACCATTTTTGAAGACGTACGGAGGTCTAAGAAGGAATACATTTCCTATGCTATCTGGGAGACCTTCTATTTTTTTAATGCCATCATCTGTGCGGACGTATGGTTTCTTATCATCGGCATAGAAGTACAGGTTGTCATCAGCATCCACAACAATTCCCTTAGCATTAACAACATCGTCTAATTTCTCTTTCTTCTCACCCTTATCAGTGACTTTGAAAACCTCGTGACCCTCAGTCAGAATGTACATGTCGTCTCCAGCAACTTCCTTTTCGATCGCAATAATGCTGTCAGTGATTGATCCATATTTGTCAGCAGAGTTTGTCTCGTAATTGTAAGTGTAAAGTCCGTCTTTAGCTCCGAAGAAAGCCTCGGTTCTGCCATCTGCTGAAGCAGAAGCATCTCTGCCGTAATCTAGAATTTTCTTTGCCTTTCCATCCCTGAAAACGTACAATCCTTGATCCACACGGCTTCCATCCGCCTGGATATCAGCCTCCACGAAGAATAATAATATGTTATTGTCTACTTCTTTCGAATTTGGTTTGCTTGGTAGATGGTTCAGCTGGTTCACAGGTACGGTAATCTTTACGATATCGTGCTCTGCCGTGTATTTAACAAAGTCTTTGATGTAAAAACTCTTTGGTAATTTACTTTTGACAACGACGTCTTCGTTAGCGACGGGCGTGGCAGCCAATAGACCGACCAGCGCAAAAGCGGTCAAGCATGTCAGTAGTCTCATTTTGCAATCTGAAATGATTAAAATATAAATAATTTAGTCGTAGAAAGGCGTAATCGTCCGTGGTAAGCTGCGGATACGTTGCTCAGTTACAAAGGAGCTGTATCAAATCCCATACAAAAATATCCAAGCCAGGCGCAAAAGTAATATGATTGTAGCGCGATTCATCACAAAAAAGGGCCCAGACACGGCTTGCACGGAATCGAACCGTTGCGTCGCCCGCTTGCAATTTATTGTTTTATTGTTTAAGTAGATGCTCAAATGCTCAATTTGATGGCTAAATACTACTATTTTTTCGTTTAAGTTTTGCAGGCTTTCATAGCAAATTGATTTTTTTTACAATAAATCGTTATTAATAATTGATTGGTTCGTTTATATTTATTTATTTATTTATTTTTTGGAAACATACAGTGTTATAAATATATTTAAACTAAAACAGATATATAATGCTTAAACCTAAATTGTTTCCAATGAAACTTAGCACTTATTAATTACATCATCCGACAACGGAACAATCGGGTGTAGCAGAAAAGAGAAAACAAAAAACGACAGTTTATAGATTTTTAAACAGAAGCTTGCCGAAAACCGACTAACGGATAACTAGTCGGCTTTAGCCAAGGTATCCTTAATAGCTAATTTAAATTTGGAGAGAGAGAGATGAAAAATGTCATTATCCGAAAATAGAACATTAAAATGGTTGCAACTTCTTCTTATAAATGTGTTAGTAGCATACTTTGTCTTGCTTGGTGCTATATAAAATAGTTTTGGATGCCGACAGGTAGACCGTGGGCACCTTAAAGAAATTTTAGAAAGTAGATAAGGGGAGTCAACGCCGTTATTGAGGAGCTTAAATAAAAGAATTTGATCTCTATGAACCCGTTTGCTAGCGGCTGAAATTGGTATACGGGGATTGTCCTTATTATTAATATTATTTGATATATAATATGATAACCGTTTTATGAAACGATTGTGGACTCTTTCAATTTTTTCTTTATGTACCTTGTACTGAGGGCACCATACAGTGGAAGCATACTCTAGAGTAGATCTTACAAACGAGCTATAAAGAAGAATAAGTGTTGACGGTAGTTTAAACTCTTTAGAAATCCTTAAGACAAACCCTAACATCCTATAAGCCTTACTGGCTATATGGTTAATGTGTTCATCAAAAAGTAACTTTTTATCTAGAATTACGCCAAGATCCTTCACAGAGGACACCCTGTTCAAAATTTCATCTTTTAGTATATAATCATAGTTTATAGGTGTATATAATATTAAATATTTTCTGTGTGTAATAAATAATACGATACATAAAGATAATTAGTATTTAATATTTAACATTCAAATATATTGGATTCGAGTGAGGTGCTCGCACGTTTTCAAGTGCGAGAGAGAGAAGCATAAATCGTGCCTGTATACACATTTCAAAATAACAATAATCTTTCCTTATAACCCCGCAAAAAATCTTAGATATAGGTTCAGAGTTCAGAGTTCGATAATACCACAGTAGAATTATGTATGTAATTACATACTTCTACTGTGATAATACTTGCCATTCAGTTATTAATTATTACGATTTATTGTCAAAAAATCAGTTTTCAATATGAACGCCTGCAAAACTTTATAAGGGTAAAATACTACTTAGCCATACCACTGTGGCTAATAAATTGGCTAAGTGCGAGTCGGGACTCGCTCTTTTAGGGCTCCGTACATATGACCAAATAATTTTTAGGGTTCCGTACCAAAATGGTAAAAATGGAACCCTTATGGTGAGACTTTCTCCGTCCGTCCGTCCGTCCGTCTGTCACAGTCGATTATTTCGGTAACTATTAAAGCTATTGACATGAAATTTGGCATAGTTGTGTATAATAGTGGCCCAACATCACTGAAATAAAGAAAAATCGAAAATTATTTTTAGTTTTATTAAAAAAGGGGGAAAATCGGGGGTTTGAAATTTCAAAGTAAAATAACTATACCGAATTGGGTATCATATGAAAGGCCTTTACTTGTGCATACTAATACAGTTTTTTATTTATTTGTATATATAATAGTTTTTGATTAATCGGCCAAAATGTCAAAAAAATACCGTTCCCCCCCCTTATCTCCGAAGTTTACCAATCGAAAAATCTGAAATAATTATGGTCAATAGAGGTTTATGTATATTTTACAGGAAAAATAAAACGAACGCTCTAACTAGCATAGTTTTTTTTTATATTAACAATAAACCTCTACAAACAAAGTTAACGATAAATAAGCAAATTAATATAATTATCGTTTTACTTTTACTTTTGGAGTACGGAACCCTCGGTGCGCGAGTCCGACTCGCACTTGGCCGGTTTTTTTTTTAAACTAGACACAAAATATTTAGATATGTTATTTAATATTTAGATTTATTGTCAAAAAATCAGTTTTCAATATGAACGCCTGCAAAACTTTATAAGGGTAAAATACTACTTAGCCATACCACTGTGGTCCAGTACTGGACCACCAGTACTGGAGTGGCTAATAAATTGGCTAAGTGCGAGTCGAGCCTCGCTCTTTTAGGGCTCCGTACATATGACCAAATAATTTTTTAAAACTAGATACAAAATATTTAGATATGTTCTTAGTAAGAACTAAATTAAGCATATGGGGAATAATGCTCATTTGTCTGTCGATAAAAAAATCACGTAAATTGTTTCAGAAATCCCGGACAAATTGGTGGACATATTCAGAACGTCCTCCTTTTTGGAAGTCGGTTAAAAATAAAAAAGCAGTTAAGGAAAATCTAATAATTTAGTTCTTGACTCACCAGTCGGATCTTCTTCACCGAATGAGATTCGTAGATGCTGGGTCCAGAATAAATAGTCTGGTAATTTGCTTATCCATCTTCCGAGTAACTTTATCACCTTTATCACTAAATACCTATTCACAATAGTTATGGTGACAATATTGTAGAGTTGTTAATACAGGATTGGCATATATATATATAATGTATGATGGTATTGGTATATATAGTTGTGGTCATATAATTAAGAACGCTTATGTAAAGATATTTTTTCATTACAAACTAGTATAAGCATGTATCATTTTTTATTTCTCGTGGTATCTTTAATACTTTTTCATACTATTAATGTATTCATTTATACACAGTATTAATAAATCAATAAAAAGATAAATTTATTACATTAGATCTGAATCTAGTTCTACTGCTGGTCACATAATTAAGAATACTGAACAGTTTATTTTTTTATTCAAATTTAAATAGAGAACACTCTTTGGCTAGGTCTTTTTCGAATAATCATTGGCGCCATTCAGTGCTGTAAAATTCTTAAACTTGGTTACTTTAACAAAAAAAAAATGGGTACAAATAAAAGTTGTGATAAATCTACGAGGGAAGTCATAATTAAACTTCGTAAGAAAAATTGGTCATATAAAAAGATAGCTGATCATTTGCAATGCTCGAAAAAAATCGAAAAAATTGTATAAGGTATCAAACAACTTCAAATATTCCGCGTCGAGATGATAAGAATATCGTTCGTTTGGCAAAACAAAATCTTTTTAAAAGTTCTAACGAACTAAGAAAACAACATTTTGGTGAAAACAACCCTTCACCGATCTCGGCACGCGCTATTCGAAGGCGTTTGGTAGAAAAAAATTGCACGGTAGGATCGCAAGCAAGGTACCCATGCTGAAGCGGTGTCATAGGCAAGCCCGTCTCGCATTTGCAAGAAGGTATGAAAACTGGACTGTCAGACAGTGGAAAAATGTCTTTTTTTCTGACGAAATAAAAATAAACAGAGTGTGTTCAGATGGGAAACGATACGTCAGACGACCTCCGAATAAAGCATTCGACTCCAAATACACAAAATTCGGAGTACGGAGTGGCGGAGGAAATGTAAAAATTTGGGGGTGTTTTTCTGGTCATGAAGTTGGACCTGTTAGACTGATAGAAGGAATCATGGATCAATTCCAATACAAAAACATACTGGGAGAAACAATGTTACCGTATGCTGAAGACGTGCTTCTACTTATTTGGACATTCCAGCACGACAATGATCCGAAGCATACTGCACCCACTGCAATTCCTCATAACACAATCAGTTTCTGTCTTAGACTGGCCGGCTAACAGTCCAGATCTAAATCCAATTGATCTTTGGTGTGAAGTCTAGAAAAGTGTATCGAACCGACATTGTAGCAATGTAAGAGATTTAACAACAAACAACTTTACGATGTTTTCTTACAAGAATGGAACTCTATTTCTCTTGAAAAATGCCAAAAACTGATAAAGTCAATGCCTCGCCGATATAAGCAGTAATTAAAAACCTTGGATATGCCACTAACTATCAGTTCTAGTTTAAAACTACTATTTTTTCACATTCATGTAATTTAATTAATGTAGTTTTCATCTGTAATAATTTTCGATTCAGTTTAATAATCGTTCTTAATTATTTGTCCAGCTGCGGTTGTGTTTGAATTTGTTACTATTAGAAATAAATGAAATTTAAAAAAAAATAGTCAGCGATTTTATATCTCTATTCTAATCCAGTTTACTTATCTATGAGGCTATATTAAAACATAATTAATTACTTGTAAGAAGAAACACAAAGCTACACAACATGATATGGAAAGAAAAAAACTGGAACTACAAATCGTTCTTAATTATATGACCACAACTGTACGTTACGCTAAATGTGATAATTAATAATAATAATCGGTGATTTATTAATAACTAGCTGATGCCCGCGACTTCGTCCGCATGGATTTAGTTTTAAAAAATCCCGCGGGAACTTTCATTATCCGAGATAAAAAGTAGCTCTCCCGGTCTGAGGAACCACTACTACATCCATTACTATACCCATGCAAAAAATCGCATCAATCCGCTGTTCTGTTGCGACGTGATTGAAGGACAAACCAACAAAAAAACACACTTTCGCATTTATAATATCATCATCATCATCATCATCATCAGCAACCCATCAACGGCTCACTACTGAGCGCAGGTCTCTTCTCAGAGAAGGGTTATAGGCCATAGTCCACCACGCTGGCCCAATGCGAATTGGCGGACTTCACACACCTTCAAGAACATTATGAAGAACTCTCAGGTGTGCAGGTTTCCTCACGATGTTTCCCTTCACCGTTGAAGCAAGTGATATTTTAATTGCTTAAACGCACTTGACACCGAAAAGTCAGAGGTGCGTACCCGGGATCGAACCTGCGACCCCCCGAATAGGAGACCACAGTCCTAACCACTAGGCTATCACTGCTTGCTTATTTATAATATCAGTAATGCTTTATTATAACACTTTTTATAATTGTCAAATTTTTTACCATACCTACTTAACCAAAGACAAAATTACGTTTAGCTGTCATTTACGTTTTGTTATTCCAATGTCATTTGCGTTTTGTTATTCCATGTCAGATGCGTTTTTGTTATACCACGTTTTATAGTGACTTGACGGAAACGCGGTCGAACGGGATAAAAAGTATCCTATGTCCGTCTCCTGGTTCTAAGCTACCTCTCCACCAATTTTCAGCCAAATCGGTTCATCCGTTCTTGAGTTATAAATAGTGTAACTAACACCACTTTCTTTTATATATATAAGAATTACCTCACCATTTCGTAAATATGATAAAAACTATGAATTTCATCACTTTTATCGGTTATTATTAATAATTCACTATTTCTTTGGTAAAAGTGATAAAACAAACGAGGAACAGACGGACAACCCCTCAAACCCACCCGACTCCTCTCTTTAGCCACCTTTAACTTCACCAACAGACTTAAGGATTTTCGGTTGCAAGTATTCCTTCGTAGCGTTGTTATAAAAATAATAACAACGAAAGCTGTGACAAATAAAACTAACAGTAAGGGTTTCCGAGTACAAGCATTTCTGGGTGGTTATAAAAGTCGCAGTCAAGGACTATCTTGTCATCGAATAAATAAATGATATTTCGTGGTTTTCAACAATAAAATAGTATAATCTGTTAGCCTATTAACGCCATCTAGATAATTTTAGCGTAATTCGATTTGTAAGTACAAAGAGTGAGCAATTGAGCATCTCTTTCTTCTCGTAATCTCTGGTGCAGCTGACTAGAGTTACGTCTCTCGACTTTCAAATCTACAGCTGTATACTCGTAGATTACATAATCAGTCCAGGTCTGTCCCAGATTCCACACCAAATCATGGACTAATTATTCTAATGCTATAAAATAAATAAAAAATAAATAAAATTAAATAAACTAAGGTTCTGCGTAATAAAAAAATCGGCCAGGCGCGAGTCGCAATTGCGCACCGAGGATTCCGTACTCCAGAAGTAAAAGTATTCAAGTAAAACAATAATGTTTTATTATTTTGCTTATTCATATTTTTTATTAATCGTTAACTTTGTTTGTAGAGGTTTATTGTTAATATCAAAAAACTATGCTAGTTTTACTACGTTGTTTAACTATGTTAGCGTTGGTTTTATGTTTCTGTAAAATATACATAAATCTCTACTGACCTTATTTATTTTTCATTTTTCGATTGGTAAACTTGGGAGTTTTTTCAACATTTTACACGATTCATCAAAAACTATTACTATCTGTTATACAATGTACATGTAAAGCCCTTTCTTAAGATACCCCAATCGGTATAATTATCTTACTTTGAAATTACAAACCCCCGATCTAATATAGAGTACTTTTTTATATCTGGTGATCTCGTTCAATTTCACAAAACGGCAGCGAAACTGTTTGGCTATGAATACATATATGTCTAGAAGGAGTGTCGCGGTACTAAAGAACGAAAAAAAAAACAGGCCAATGAGAATATGCTCGTGTGCGTGACGTGAGTGCCGCGCAATGCGCATGCGCGGCGTCTGTAATCGTTACCGAACTTATTCGATTATCGATTAATATTTCCATAGAACTTAGAATCGATAGTCGCATTGATATTCGATATTATGTTGTATAGTCAGATAATAATACAAATCAAACTATATTATTCTATTAAATTAATATATTTTATTAATTAATATGACTATAAAAGTCCTCCCACAACGACGATTATTTCGATTCGTGCGTATTTTTGTTTCATCAGTCAACCTTGTAGCGCGGAATACGCGTAAGTCGAATTTGTTGCTGTGAGAGGGCCTTTAGGGTGAAATGAAATAAGTAATAAATATTTAAGGCTATTTAATACTAGTACAACGGTGCACAACCTAAACAATTTTTATCGATTTATTTCATTTCAAAATCGATTTTATATTGTCACTTTACTAAGTGGACGGTACCCATCAATGAAATACGAAATTAACTGTAGTACATCTACCGAACAAAAAAATACGAAACTTCATGTGCGTGATCTGCCAAAATTATCATCCTAAATTTGACAAAGCATAATTTAATTATTTTCGAAAAATTTCAATTTCTTATTTTGCAGGAACTGATGTGAATTAATGTTATTTACTTATGGTAGGTGATGTTAGTGGTTATTTTAGATCGTCGTGTTTAGTTTTTTCACATTTTGTTTACCAAAAACCGCCATTGAAAAAACAACATATTGGCTCGCGAGCTCCATATCTGGTGATGACCTAATTCAAACTGAGCGCAGGAAAAGGGCGTGTGCCACACGCGGCAGCACAAATTTTCGACGCGTTCCTTTACGCGAGCCTTTAGACTCCATCTAGTAAATCTTTGCTGTTTGGATATTCCAAGATCTTTAAAAACCTAAATCCACGCGAATAATAGGTACCTGATAGAGTACAAACAGAACGTATCTTACGTAATTATTATTACCTATAAATACTACGTACCTATATATAAATGCTCGATTATCGCTGCACTCCTTATCGATGTCGATAGTTTCGAAGCACACTCCGTAATGGGCGGCCATTTTATGAGATTTTTTCTGTAGGTATGCACCCAATTTTTGTAGTTAGGGCACCTCCATGTATTTCCTACCTACCATGGTAAATTACGTAGTAACTAGTACCTAATCTGTGTTCGTAAAGTACAACAACAACATCAACGAACTCTGTGAGAACAATGTTCTCAGAACATAACTCTTATTAGTAGTGATCTGTGCTAAACAAAGATTACAACAATCTGTCTTAGGTAGTATCCATTCTAATGCTACTGCTTAGGCCTAAATAAGCCAATATTTGGAAATTAAATTGAAACAAAATTGAAAGTGAATTGAACACATCAGACATCTCATGCTCATTTACGATAATCACCGACAGTCATAAAACTACTAATGGAGTGTTACGCAAATAATGAGTACGCGAGTGCTCTATCTGTACCTGCACAGGTGAGGCACTGCCACAGCTGGCGTGGTTGTTGAAGGAAGTTAGTGAACATAGTGTTAACTATTGTACAATGTATTCAACATAGATAATATTAAGTATGTGTCCATATGTAGATTATTATTTTTATTGATTATTTTTGACAATTTAATGGACATAAATACATTCAAAATTATGGAATAACTTTTAAAATTATGTATTAGTTTTTAAATATTGACATTTCGTTTATACTTAAATTGACATTATAATACGATTTTCCCCCTTTTTTAATAAAACGAAAAAAAAATTCGATTATTTTTTATTCCAATGATGTTGGGCCATTATTATACATATAAAACTATTCCTAATTTCATGTTTATTTCATTCAGCTTTAATAGTTACTAAAAATAATCGACTGTGACAGACGGACGGACGCGCCGGAGAAAGTCGCACCATAAGGGTTCTATTTATACCATTTTAGTACGGAACCCTAAAAATCTAATGAGTACAGTATTATCTATAATAATATTGTAACTGGATGAACTTTTGTACGTAGGGTAGACTGGGTACGGTTGTAACGGGGTACGGTTGAAACAACTCAAATATTTCCAAAACTATACACAACACAGGAAGGGGTACAAGGGGAGAGGCACGCGGATTTCAAGTGCCAACATGATTCACAGTGTTGCGTTGCACTCTGCGCACTTATTACGTTTAAACGAAAGCCCATTGTGTTTTGTCAACCAAAAGTAAGTATTTTTGATGAGTTTCTTTCCGATATAGCGTGACTACTAATATAATTTTCATATTTGAGTATTAACATACGCAATTGTTGTATTTTAGAGATTATAATAAGGTAGTTCGTTTTCGTATACGTAATTAGGCTTCATGCTTGTGACCTTTTTATTGCCAAAATAGGTGGTGGGTACGGTTGTAACGATTTTGATGGGTACGGTTGTAACATTAGTTTTATTATATTTTTGCATTGCACATGCATAGGAAACGCGTAAGAAAGACTTCGAGAGGTGAAAGCGACATATTGTTGTACAAGAACTTCCATGATGAAAGGAACCTGCTGTTCATGAGCAATCAGAAACTATTCTGTCCACAAGCAGAACATTTGAGTTCGCACCTGAGGCATTACGGCCCTTCCTCAAAGCTCCTCCTAGAAAAATAAGAACCAGAAGGTCGAAAAACCAAAAATCGGCAATTTACACAGATAGGCACTCCTGAAAAGAAAGCTGTTAGAAGAGAATATACAGAGTGGCAGAAAAGATTGAAAAATAAGAAAACGAAGAAAAACGTATTTGAATCTAATGGCAAGACAAACCAACGCAAAGGGAAAGGTGAAGGAAACAAAGAAAAATAAATCTAATACACCACCAGATTCTTCAGAAGCCGAAGAATATTATTGCTTTCTTTGCCTGGAAACTTATTCAACGAGTCGGTCTGTAGAGCGTAACGTAGCCTGTACAGATGGGAGTAGATATTACATATGCCATAACTGCAGAGTCTGATTAAGTATAGGAAAAAAGAATTAATTGTTGTTTTCAGTTTAAACTTAGATTTTATTGACTATTTAATTTTGTTTTATTTAATAATTAGAGATTATGTTCGTTTGGTGAGACTGATTGCGTACCGATGCATAGGGGAAACATTATCTATTTTGTTAATTTATTTTTATTCTAAAAATTATCTAAATAACTATTAAAAATGTGCCAAAGATATGGCGATATTTTAGGTAAAATACTTTTTAGCGTTTTTAAATATTAAAGTTGGTTTAAATACTACAATTCTGTATTGATTCTGCTTGTTACAACTGTCCCCCATCACTGTTACAACCGCCCCTGGTATGGGGTCGATTGTAACAATCGCACACACTCAATAAAACTACCCATTTCTGCTAAATTGTTTCACCTGTGCATGTGATTTTGATATTCATAAAAGAAAAATAACCTGGCTATCATCTCAAATGCTAAAACCGTTGTTTATAGCAATATTGGCAATGCTGTGGGTGTTCAAAGGGAAATTGTTACAACCGTACCCAGTCTACCCTACATTAATTTTAATTGGAGGACACGTTACTGTGGAGACTGAGCCCAAAACATTTTTTTGTCTGTTTGTCTGTCTGTGCGCGCATCACGCGAAGACTACTGAAGGGATTTGATTGAATTGTAATATAGTGGTAGAGGATACCCAATGTCAACATAAAGAGTAGTTTCTATCCTGATATATAATAATATGGTTCCCCGGGGATAGGGGATGACATTTTTTACAGATTTTACTTCATAACTCCGTCAAAGAACCGAACTTAATAACTCTTTTTTTATTTGAAAGTATATTATATACTATCAGACATGTCAAATAATGATAATAATAATTATTATTATAACAAGTTAAATATCACTAGCTTCGACGGTGAAGGAAAACTTCGTGAGGAGACCGGCACACCTGAGAGTGCTTCATAATGTTCTCGAAGGTGTGTGATGTCCGCCAATTCGCATTGGGCCGGCGCGCGGCGGCGTGGTGATATGGCCTATATAACCCTTCTCTGAGAGGAGACCTGCGCTCAATATTGAGCCGTTGATCGGTTGCTGATGATGATGATGACTATCAGACATGTTTTATCTCATTTTGATGAGGATGTGATCAATATTGTCGGAGATAGAGGACATTACTCTTCACGGATAGCAGCAAGCCACTCGCATGTTATAAGAGACAACGAAAACATGCATACAATATTATAAAGCCGGGGCGGATCGATGAGTATCTTATGTAACTTTTAATGATAACCTAGCTATCAATTATATATACAGAAAACAATATTATTATCTAACTTCATTTTGAATAATATTATCTTCTCTAACTAAAACTGACGGTCGGACCTAATAATTATAATAAGTGATCAAACGAACTTACCTGAAGTGAAGTTCGATCATTATTATATGAGTTGCTTCATCCGAAGATATAGATTTTACAAAGGTAGTCACTCCAGTCGCCAGAGATAAGTCCGCGTATTTTACAGTTATACCCTACCCTAAAAATAAATCACCTTGGCAGCACCGTCTTAAGTTTGCTCATTATTTTTAGAGATGTATACGGTTCAAAACTTTTTTATTTGGGCAGTCAGGGAGGGTGGGTAATTATATCTTCGGATGAAGCAACTCATATAATAATGATCGAACTTCACTTCAGGTAAGTTCGTTTGATCACTTATTATATTTCTTTGCTTCATCCTTCGATATAGATTTTACAAAGGTAGTTGTTTATAGTAAAAAGTTTTGATAAACATGTACGCAATACAGATTTTGTAAATCGTGTATTTTTAATCACTTTCTTATGGAAATACTAATTAATTTGCTTGCATACACTTTAACAATATTAAAATTTATTTATGATATTATTATTATAATATTATTTAATACTATAAATTAGAATATATTTATTTTTATGATTAGGTATAATTCATAAATTGATTCACTATTAGATATGTTAACGCAATTATTATTAAGACCTGTCTTGGCAGGGTCCTCATCCGCCATGGATCTAACATCTAAGCAGCGAAAGAATGAGTTCGATGTGTTAGTCCAGCCTGCCGTTTTTCTAATTTCCTCAACGCTCGCCTGAGCGTGAGGTGCTGTGCGCTTGTGTCAACGCTGCTCCCTGATACCGTTTACTTGATCCACCTGCTGATCGATTGAAGTTCGGCCTTTTTGTAAGGCTTCTTGTAGGTAAATAGCAGGTTATTTGTCCCCTCAGATCTTATATTTTTAGTTCTGGAAATATATTGTGTGGAGGGGTGTAGCAGGGCAGATGCTCAGATTTTCTTGAAAGTAAGGTAGGAAGAGAGAGAGAGAATATTTGCTTGGCATCTGCCGCAGCGTATGTTTTTTTTTTTTTGTTTTTTAATTTACCGTTATTCTAATTTAAACCCCGATTTCGAAAGTAATATTGCTTTCCAATTTAATTGATGGAAGAGTTTGTAGTCTATGAGCAGTGCAAATTGCTAGTACCTATACTGAAAAGTTTCTTAGTGATTTTTTCTAATGACTTTATAGTTTTAAACTATATTAAAAATTGGTTCCCTTATAGGAACCAATTTTTAATATAGTTTAAAACAAGTTGAGGGACCCAAACAATTACGGGAGTAATAGGGTTTGGTTGATCTTAACTTATAGACACCTTTGAGGAGACGTTTTACGCTCGCTCCAGAAACAATGCTGTTTCTTAGCATAAATTATATTGCAATTCGATAAGGGTTCAAACTCCGTAACAAACGCTGTAAGAGAAGATACCTAATGCTGGTCTTTGACGGTTTAAATACATTTTTATTATTTAATTTACACAACTGCCACCGAAACTTGAGTGTGGTATTATATTGTTTTAAAATACTGTCGGAGAATGATGTTAACATTAGTGACGCTGAGTCTGGGTCGGCGCCTTGTTTTAAGGGAGAGAGAGAGTCCGGAGAGTCTCGCGACACCCAGGGTAAGTTACTTGTGCAAGGAATGGTGAAATGAGATTGCAATAAGTATTAATGAGGATTAACATTAAGTAGTATCCGAAACTACCAAGTTTTGTAGGAGAGAGTACCACGCTTGTGGTAACCAATTTGAAAAAACTAGGATTCCGTTTGCCTCGTTATCAATGATTTTCCTCAGACACTTTAAAATTAAACAAAAATCATAGAAAAATATAAAAGCCCCACATAGCGTAAATGCATCGACAGATAAAGCGTCCGGATCTTGTTGTCAAGGCACGGATTTTTTAAATTTAGTATTGTTATTCAAGCAAAAACTGACTTAAAGCCTAGGTATCTCAAATAGGTTATAACTTCTTTTATGACCTTGATTAAAACACCTGGAGTCACTGATAAGACGAACAGCCTAACATTAGGTTTAGGCATCAAGAAGATAAAACTCGGAACTAATAGCTCCTATTTGTAGTAAATTATTATTAATAACAACCCACATATTAAGTTGGTAAGCTGTTATCCTGCGCCACAGTGTTACGCCCCCCCCCCCCCAGTTCATGACGAGTACCGACGAGGCGCTCGCCAGTTTTTCTGGTTGCGGGCTGGTCGAGTACCCGTATATAGTTAGGTAAGAACATAACGTATGTTGTCTCGCAGACAATAATTTGTAGCTAATGTACATATATATTCACGATTTCACATTTTCTACACAATTGTCATAAGGATATGGCTCATAACTAGCTCGCAGCTAGTAAGGTTATCACAATTACCGATTTCCTTTTGTGGAGTCACAGCTTTAGCAGCTTTAGGATATGGCTCATGAGTAGCTCGCAGCTAGTTATGTAATCGCAATCGACTCGCAGTCAATACCGATTTGTTTAAGGAATCACAGCTTTAGTATGTGATTTATGAATAGCTCGCAGCAAGTTATGTTATCGCAATTGATTCGCAGTTAATCCCTTTTTATTGTGGTGTTACAGCTTTAGGATTTGACTCATGAGTAGCTCGCAGCTAAGAAGTCACATCTTTGGGATATGAACCATAAGTAGCTCGCAGCTATTTATGTTATCGCAATTGACTCGCAGTCAATCCCGACTTGTTTGAGGAGTCACAGCTGTAGGATTTGACTCATGAGTAGCTCGCAGCTAGGAAGTCACATCTTTAGGATATGAACCATAAGTAGCTCGCAGCTAGTTATGTTATCGCAATTGACTCGCAGTCAACCCCGATTTGTTTGTGGAGTCATAGCTGTAGGATTTGACTCATGAGTAGCTCGCAGTTAGGAAGTCACATCTTTAGGATATGAACCATAAGTAGCTCGCAGCTAGTTATGTTATCGCAATTGACTCGCAGACAATCCCGATTTTTTTTTTGTGGAGTCACAGCTTTAGGATTTGACTCATGAGTAGCTCGCTCGCAGCTAGTTATGTTATCGTAATTGACTCGCAGTCAATCCTGATTTGTTTGTGGAGTCACAGCTTTAGAATATGACTCATGAGTGGCTCACAGCTAGTTATATTATCGCAAATTGACTCGCAGCCAATTCCAATTTTTTTGTGGAGTCCTGGCTTTAGTATATGACTGATGATTAGCTCGCAGTTAATCATGTTATTGCAATTGGTTCGCAGTCAATCCCTGTTTGTTGTTTTTTAGTTTCTCGGATAAAGCCAATCCAAATAAAGTTTTGTCTCCTTCCGAATCTTATAGCACTTCTTGTTGAGTTGAGGCATTAAGAGTTTAATGCTGCTTTGAGTGATTCCGAAGTTTGAATCACATGGGATCCTGCAGCCATCTTCCTGCTTAGGTGTTTCATGGCCTGCACCCTGTTTTCACTCTCTTTTAATAGTAGGCCCATTCCTTTACTAACGGCCGTGATAATAAGGACGAGTAGTCTTTGTCGCATCCCCTTTTTTAATATAAAGAGCCATATGGTTGGCATGAATATTTTCACCATACTTCGGGGAAACATGCGTCGATTTCCCAAGCGCCGAGTGTAATTTTGAGTCAATTTCGAGTTGACCGACCTTTTATAAAGTAACTTTGAACCCTTTGTCAAAATGACCATTCAGTATCTGGATTAACTGTACTAGACTCGGCGTCGGCTTGATTTTCTTCGGTGTTTACGTATGACGCAAAAAAAAAAAAAAAAACAAAGCTCACATTGTTCACACCAATGCCAACTGGTTCTAATTAACTTATTTAAGTGAGGGTATTGAATGCCTCTCTTTCAATTAATATAACTCATTACCGTCGTAGTGTCGACACGAACATTGCACAGTTGTTAAAGTTACGAGCAAGACTTTCAAACCGAGGAAAATGGCCATTATTTCTTCTAAATATTTAATATCTTCTATAATATCTAATAATATGCTACTTGCTCTGCTTGTTCATCTACCATTGCTTTTAATTTTACGTGTTTCGTAACAATTAGTGTTTTCAGATAAATCGAAGAAAAGGTGGGTAGTTAGTTCCCTTACGCTTCGCTTGGCTCGTCTTGGCAGGGACACTACCGTCTCTCCAGATAAATAATATTATATTTTTGTTTACAAGTAGGTACTCGAATATAGTTAACGGCTGGGCAAGCTACTAAAGCCCCGTTGAGCGAATTTTACGAGCATAGTTGAGTGAATTCGTGAATTTTATTACATTTTTCGAATGTATAATATGATATGTAGAAATAATAATGATAAATTACCTAAATAAATCCGAGACACTTGGGGGGTAGGTACTAAGTTAATTCAATCGTGATTGATGACAAGTTGTAACAATAGTGTTACCATAATAATCGTTATAGTTGTGTTTTAATTTTTATTAATTTTCATAATAAAACACTTCCGCAAGTATTTGCAGAGTAGGTAACGTAATATTTAATTCAGAATATTTACGTTTTCTCTGATACCTCATAATCGATGAAGACTCACAGTAAACCACGATACGAAAAGTGTACCGTTTTTATGTTAATGCAAAAACAATAATATAGTAGGCTATATATGTGGCGGTACGTAAGCGCAAACAAGAGATCGTTTGAAAACAGAAAAGAGCTCGTACCTTTTTCCTTTGATGATGATGATGATGATTTCAGCCGATGAACAATACTGCA
Organism: Oeneis ivallda; assembly: GCA_029955525.1. Classification (NCBI taxonomy): domain Eukaryota; kingdom Metazoa; phylum Arthropoda; class Insecta; order Lepidoptera; family Nymphalidae; genus Oeneis; species Oeneis ivallda. Next base: position 13,519,512 of record JARPMR010000029.1, on the reverse strand, counting down.
ATCACACTATCCTACAATATCACTCGATCTTCTGCACTTCTGGTTAAATTATTAAGTGCGGCGCGCTGAGCGCGTGCGGTCCTTATCTCGCGCGAAAAAGTAATGAGCAAACTTAAGACGGTGCTGCCAAGGTGATTTATTTTTAGGGTAGGGTATAACTGTAAAATACGCGGACTTATCTCTGGCGACTGGAGTGACTACCTTTGTAAAATCTATATCGAAGGATGAAGCAAAGAAATATAATAATATTTATTTGCTGGAACATGGGTACCTGATATAGATCTTATATTAAGTAAATAGTATTTTCCATACGTGTTCTACCATACAATGGTGTACAAATTGTGAGGTATTTTTTTAAGTTACCTACATTATTTAAATTTTACGTCACTAATTCAAATAAAACCGGCCAAGTGCGTGTCGGGGCACACGCAGTGTAGGGTTCCGTAGTTGAAAGTCTCAACATACATTTTGAGTTCCATGGTTTAAATACTATAACACTACGTGTAATATCTAACTTAGAAAAACCGATATTACTCCTTCACTAATGAACCTTACTTAGCCGTAATAGTTTTCCTTTAAAATTCATTATAATTATATACTACTGCTGTGAATTTTTTCTTGTATCCTATATACAATCATTTAGCTGGCAGCGGGGGGGGACACTTGACTCTAATAAAATTTAGCACTTTAAAATATCATATTTCACAAACGGATCCCTGAATTGAAAAATGGTGTTCCCACACCCACAACGTTTTTGAAAGACCTATTCAACGACACCCCAAACTATGGGATAGATGAGAAAAAAAAATTCATCCCCACTTTACATGTAGGGGAGGTACCCTAAAAAAAATATTTTTCACAATTTTATTTCACCACTTTGTCGGCGTGATTGATATTTATAACCTTGTCCAATTACAGATTTCTAGTATCAATAGTCTCTGAGCTAAACCGCGGACAGACAGACAGACAGACAGACGGACGGACATGGCGAAACTATAAGGGTTCCTTGTTTACTACGGAACCCTAAAAAGTCAAGTTATTAACACAATATAGATAAATTAAATTAAAAACATTTGAAATGATAAGTCAATAAATTACTATAGAATAAATTCAAAGAGAAACATCAAATAATAAATCAATAAAAACAAAATGTCAATAGCTATGTAAAATCTACAATGTTATAAAGTAATTATTTAGTATCCATTAAATATTCCTTAACCTCATAATAACATTTTTCTTAAAGTAATTTATTCAGTTTGCTCTTAAACTCATTTAATATCAATTTCTCGAAGTCGGTTCGTAATTTATTATATATTTTTACAGCCATAGCGTATGGACTTTTCATGTATGTACTACTGCAACCTTTCGAAATACATAGTTTGTTGGGATATCGAATGGATCTATTTGTTTTTAATTCACTGTTTTTTTTAAGTATTTTGGGTATCGTTTGACAAATACACACACATCCCTTATGTACATACATGGTAGTGGGAGGATACCTAGTTTTTTAAATGCAATATAAGTATACACCTTCAAGCTTACGTGAATTGGTTTTCAAGGAACTTCATGCTACACACTTTGGAACTTCTAGAATGATTGAGATGGCAAAGGCTTACTTTTATGGTGGCCAAAATTAAATGAAAATATTGAAAACATACCTACTTCCTGCGAGTTATGTTTAAAGAATAGACACAATCCCTCTAGAATAATCCCAAGGTGTTGGCCAATTCCACCTGGTCCATGGTATCGAATCCATGCTGACTTTTTGTGCCCATTATTGGGAAAGATGTATCTAGTAATTGTCGACAGTTATTCCAAATGGCCAGAGGTTTTTCAAATGGCAAATATAGGTTCAAGCTTAACCTAAGTAAATTCAAGGATATATAATATGTTAGTTATGGGTTCCCGATCCATCTGGTGATGGACTATGGCAGTTCCTTTACAAGCCGGAATTTTAGGCTCGCCAAGAATTTTAATCCTGGGTATGAGCTATCTTCATTACAAATTTCAGCCAAATCGGTTCATTAGTTGTGGCTTATAGAGTAACAAATATACATCCATCCACACATCCATCCATCCAAACATCCACCATATTATGACATCCACACAAACTTACGCATTTATAATATTAGTAGGAAGTAGGATTTATTGTTGTGTTTATATCCTTTAGTATATTATAATTTATGTTAGTTTTATTAATTAAGAAACACTGTTTAAATTTATTATTAGGTTTTTATTAGGCACACACTTGATAATTACAGACATAGATTACAGATCACTATTCAACTAAGTTACACAGAGTAAAAAACCAAAGACACCTAGACAATCGTAGACAAGTATCAAAGACCATTACATCTTTCCTTTTCAACAAAAGTATAATTAGTACAATGGGTACAAAATTAATTATTACATAGATTATTATTATTAAAACTAAGGCAATTTCTTTAAAAACGAAGAATTTCTACGATATGTTGTATTATCAGAATCTTTAACAAAATATGATCGAGGAGAGGGGTGTTTGCCAACTATTTTACCCTGCACCCACACCTTTCCCTTTTTCAACAAACAATTTTAATCAATTTCGAAATCATCTTTTTCTTTACAATTTTTATTATAATAATTGGCATAAATTTCTTGCCGTTTTAACAAGTTTTCTTTTATATTTGGCACAATTTGCGGTTTTAACAATTCAATACAAATAGGTAACTTAGTCCTAGTTCTCCTACTCATTAATAATTGAGAAGGTGAAGCATTTAATACAGGCAACGGTGTATTTCTATATTCCAACAGTGCTTCAAATATGTCTTTTTTATCATCATAACATTTCTTTAACATGTTTTTTGCAGTCTGAACACTCTTCTCAGCTAAACCATTTGATTTAGGATATAAAGGACTACTAGTTATAATTTCAAAGTTCCAATCTTTTGAAAATCTTATCATTTCCTGTGATGAAAAAGGCATATTATCTGCTATAAGAACTTTTGGAATTCCGTGGGTTGTAAATATATTTTTCAATGCTTGAATAACTGTATAAGAAGTTTTATTACTAATTTTACAAATTTCAATCCACTTGGAATAGTAATCTGCCACAATTAAATATGTTTTATTTCTTAACTCACATAGGTCAACACCTATTTTATTAAAAGGTAGGTTTGGTATCTCATGACATATTATTGGCTCTTTCTGTTCACTATTCATATACTTAAGACAAATATTACAGCTTTTTATGAAATATTCCAAGTCTGCATTTATTCCGAACCAATAAAATAGTTCTCTCGCACGGGCTTTGGTTTTATTAATTCCCAAATGTGATTCATGCAATAATTTCAAAGTTTTGAGCCTTAATGCAGATGGTATGATTAATCTATTATTGAAAAAAATTAAATCATCTTCTATAAACAAATCTGATCGTATATTATAATAAAATTGTAATTCCTTTGATAAATGCTGCTTATTTGGCCAACCTTCAATTATAAATTTTTTTAATATTATTAAATTATTATCATTATTAGTACAAATTTTATATTCATTCAACAAAGCAGTAGGAATTTCTAAATATTTAGACACACTATGAACTACTTCATTTAGGAAATAGTCATTTGTGTCATTTAAATTTTTATTATAAGAACGTGATAAAAGATCTGCTATATACATAAACTTTCCTGGCAAATATTTTAACTTAATATCATATTTGCACAACTTAAGTTTTATTCTTTGTAATCTACTAGATATCACTTTAGAAATATTTTTATCCATTACTGAGACCAGGGGCTTATGATCTGTTTGTACTTCAATTTTTGCCCATAAACATAGTGGTGAAATCTTTTAACTGAAAAATAAATGGCTAGAAACTCTTTTTCAATCTGACTATATCTTTGCTCAGTTTCTGTTAAACTACGTGATGAAAAAGCTATAGGTTTATTATTCTGCATTAAGCAGCAGCCCATTCCATCTTTACTAGCATCACACTGTATAATTATTGGTAGTTTGGGATCAAATGTAGACAGTACAGGAGCGTTACATATTAATTGTTTCAATTTACATAATGACTGACTATGTATATGAGACCAGTTCCATAAATTATTCTTTTTTAAAAGTTCTCTCAAAGGAGAAGTTATTTCAGACATATAAGGGATAAATTTGTGCAAAAAATTGGCCATGCCCAGTACACGCTGTAATTCAGTTTTATTTTTAGGCTCTTTTATTGACTTTATTGTATCAACTAATTCAGGATCCGGTCGCATACCATTTTCAGAGAAAATGTACACACATCAAAAGTGTCTAGGGATCAAGCATTTTTATGCGGATTTCTTGAGATTGAGATGTGGCTTTGTAATAAATTTATGATTTTATAAATTTATATGGATCCTTTTTGGTGCATTTCATAATTTCATAATCAGCGATTAAAATCCTGCCAGGAAGTCCATCCTTATAGTGGTGGAACCATCATGGTATGGGCGGGTATTTGGATCGGCGGAAGAACTGAGTTGATTTGGATCAGAGGCAACCTCAACGCTCAAATTTATGCTGAGACGATTGTATCAGACGTCATCGTTCCTCTACAAGTGCAAATCGGTCCCTTATTTCAGTTAATGCATGATAATGCACGACCGCACACCGCAAGAGTTGTAAGACAGACTCTCGCCGCAGCTAACATCAATGTCCTGCCCTGGCCTGCTCAGTCGCCAGACTTGAACCCGATTGAGCATGCATGGGATATGCTACAGAGAAGAGCTTTGCCGAATATGGAGGGTATCCAGTGGCAAGAAGACCTTTTTTTGTTGTTGCAACGAACATGGGCGGCCATTCCACAGCGTGATTTGGATGAACTCATTTTGAGTATGCCAAACCGATGTTCTTGTGTTGTTAGTGTTCGCGGTAGAAACACGGATTATTAATTGTTTAAGTTACCCAATAAAATTTTAAAGAAAACTGTTATTTCAGTCTTTTTTTCGAACTTTAATGTTAGTGGTTCAAATGTCAAAAATCCCTTTATTAGGAAAATGGCAAATTTCTTTATTAATGCAAAGGTGACTTGGTTTATCGTTACTGTGACAAACGAAAACACTTTATATGATGAATCCTTGAAGAAAATTTTAATTAATATCAATCAGGAGAAAAGTTATTGCAAAAATATATGTTGATCCCTAGACACTTTTGATGTGTGTATCCCAGGTATTTTATTTCAAAGCACTTAAACTGTACTTTCTTTGGATTAAACTTTAAATTAAACTGTTTTGCTCTTTCTAATACTTCACTCAAAATTTTATCATGAGTTTGTTCGTCCTTTGCACAAATCAATATATCATCAAAATACACTATAACATTATTTATTCCACCAAAAACTTTTTCACTTATTTTCTGAAATATCTCAGGAGCACAGCTTAAGCCTTGTGGTAACCTTAAATATCGATAACAACCAAATGGTGTACTAAATGTGCATAACTTACTTGAGCTCTCTGATAGTTTTAACTGAAAGAATCCATCTTTTAAATCCATCACTGTGTAATATTTCATGCCATTTAGCTTTGGGGCAATTTCCTCAATCGTAGGGATCTGTACATAGTTTCTTTCAATTGCTTTGTTCAGGTCGTGAGGGTCAATACATATCCTAAGGGACGAATCAGGTTTTTCCACTACTACCATGTTGCTAACCCAACCCATCGGTTCACTTTCTTCTGTTATTATGTTATTTTCCACCATTGATGTTAACTGCTGTTTTACTTTATCATATATAGCTAAAGGTATTCTTCTGGGAGGTCTGGCGACTGGGGTTGACCCTGGCTTAAGATTTATGTTAATTTCTTGTTCAAAACAACCTAGGCCTGTGAAAACCTGGTTATATTTATTTAATACCACAGTTTTTGTAATACTATTACATCTTTTTACAAGTTTAAGTTGCTCACAAGCATCTCTTCCAAGAATAGGTATAGTATCCATACTGACAACAACAAATGTTAAATATTTGCATATATTATTTATTTCACAACGTAAGTTTGCTTGTCCTAAGGGCTTGTATTTGGTTCCTCCATAGGCTTCCAGCATAATTAAGGTATTTTTGAGGTTACTTTTGTTTTCCAAGGTTTCCCATATATTATTTGGGATTATGTTCACATCAGAACCAGTGTCTAATTTCATCACCACATTTGTGTTATTAACCAAAATATTTTGTGTCCAGTCTGAAGAAGTTGAACTGACTGTTAGGACAGCTGCTATCTCATCAACTTTTTTGAATTTGCATCCAATGCTGAAATGGTTCGGCTTTTTACAAATGTGGCAGATTTTATTAAAAGCGGGACATTTTCTGGCAGCATGTTTAAATCCACATTTTTTACAGTCATATTGGACTTCAGAATTGCTTTCTGTTAAATTTTTATCTGTTTTCTTTATTTGTAAAACATTTTCAAAGCTGTTGTGTTCCTCATTAGTATTTAGAATTTCTAAATGTTTTTGACTTAGCTCAAATGACTTGCATATTTTTATAGTTTTATCCAAATCTAAATCCTCAGTTTGCAGTAATTTTTCTTGAAGTTTTTTAATGTTAATACCTTGTACTATACGATCACGTAACATTTCATCACAGTTTTCATATTCGCATGTTTTTATTAGATGTGTGATGTTAGTTAGATATTGATCAAAAGTTTCTTCAATTTGCCTATTGCGAGAATTAAAAATATACCTTTCTACGACGACGTTACGTTTGGGCTCAAAATATTTTTTAAATGCTGCTACTAGATCTTCAAATAAACACTTCTCCGGTAACTTGAAAGTTTCAGCTAATTCAATGGCGTCCTCGCCGGCTATATTAAGTAACAATGCTTTTTTAACATCATCGGGTTTTTTAGAGTGGCCCGATGCGACAATGTAGATTTGAAATTCGCGATAAAACTTTTCCAATTGTTAGCCAAATTTGTAGTATAATCTATTCTTAGCCTGTCTGGAATTCTCACAATGATTTCTGAGTCAGCCATTTTAGGCCGAACACTTGACACAAGAATCAATTACGTTAACACTGTTAATGTTCGCGTGGATCGCTTTTACGGCTGCGCCATGTTGTGTTTATATCCTTTAGTATATTATAATTTATGTTAGTTTTATTAATTAAGAAACACTGTTTAAATTTATTATTAGGTTTTTATTAGGCACACACTTGATAATTACAGACATAGATTACAGATCACTATTCAACTAAGTTACACAGAGTAAAAAACCAAAGACACCTAGACAATCGTAGACAAGTATGAAAGACCATTACAATTTATAATATTAGTATGATAAGGAGTAGGATTGTCTGAACGAAGGGCGGTATCTACTAGCAACGTATCTACCTATTCTATGGAAATAAATTACAAATTACAATTTAATTTTTTTACAAGATATAAGCTTGTGGTTAACTGCAATCAATGGTGGAAACGTTGAAGTATTCAATGACGATTTTGTAATAGAATAAAATAAAAAAGCCTTGTGAAGACTATAGAGAAAATCTGTATCTACGCGCTGTGTGGATAAATAAAATAAAATTCATAAAAACTTCGTCATTCGTTTTATTATCAGAAAATACTTACAGCTTCAACTAGGACGTTCAATAACACGTACCTACATTAACTAAGCTTTAAATTGTAATTTACGCTTCAGTGGGGATTTCTTTGAAGCCACTGCATCATTGACTGTTGCTTCTTGAGTCCTGACACAATCTAAGAGTCCTTCCAAACGAGAGGTTACAGCCTCAGATAAAAGATTGTATTCGTAGATCTCTTTATTGAAGGCGTAGTATTGGACCGCGGCACCTTCTGGGGCCAAAGCGGTTGGTACCGCGTCAGGTTTGTATCCAAGCCGTACGTTTATACTGGTACCGTTAGGGAACATGATGTACATTTCGTTATTAATAAGAACCGGAGCACCATTATCGAATACGATCGGAGGTTTAAAAAAGAATACATTTCCTGTGCTTGCTGGGAGACCTTCTATAATCTTAATACCGTCAGCTGTGCGGACGTATGGTTTCTTATTATCGGCATAGAAGTACAGGTTGTTCTCATAATCCAAAACAATTTCCTTAGCATTAACAACATCGTCTAATTTCTCTTTCTTCTCACCGTTATCAGTGACTTTGTAAACCTCACGACCCTCAGTCAGAATGTAAATGACGTCTCCACTCATTTCCTTTTCGATTGCAATAATGCTATCGGTGATCGGTCCATATTTTTCAGCGGAGTTTGTCTCTTGATTGTAAACGTAAAGACCGTCTTTAGCTCCGAAGAAAGCCTTGTTGCTACCATCTCTTGAAGCAGCAGCATCTCTGCCGTAATCTAGAATTTTCTTTGCCTTTCCATCGTTGAGGACGTACAACCCTTGATCTACACGGCTTCCATCTGCCTGGATATCAGCCTCCACGAAGAATAATAATACATGCAATTCATCCGGTTCTGGTGGATTGTTCAGCGCGTTCAAAGGTAGGACCAACTTTACGATATCGTGCTCTGCCTTGTATTTAACAAAGTCTTTGATGTAATAATTCTTCGATGCTATAACTTTGCAAACCTCGTCTTCGTTAGCGACGGGCGTGGCAGCCAATAGACCGACCAGTGCAAAAGCTGTCAAGCATGTCAGCAAACTCATTTTGAAATCTGAAATGATAAGTTGATAACATGTAAGTTAAATTAAAAAAAAAACAAGCGTTTAGTAGCTGGCTACATCATCCAATCCTGGATATCATATGGGATCAGAGTACTTGTCAAGATGAATGAAACGAGGCAAAATTCGATGCATCACGTCCTCTTATTACAAAGTTTAGATAGCCATCTTCCGGCTCCATCATCAGATAAGCTCCATGAAACAATAATATTGCATTGTAATCCGATTTACATACACAACTCAATCGGAAACCAGAAAGTGGTTCTAATTCATCTTGCAAAATTTGGCCTAAACACCAGTACTGGACCACCAGTACTAGACCACCAGTACTGGACCACCAGTACTAGACCACCACCACTGGACCACCAGTACTAGACCAGCAGTACAAGACCACCAGTACTAGACCACCAGTATTAGACCACTAGCACTAGACCAGTACTAGACCACCAGTACTGGACCAACAGAATTAGCTTATAATTTTTATTATAGAAAAAAACAGGTAAACTGTCTCATGTCTTAAAATCAAAATAATGCTTTTTATTAATCAATAAAAATTTTTTTTCAAAAAACCGACATCAATCGCCATTACAAAGTATAGAAATAATTTTAGTTTGTACACGTTTGTTAAAATCGAGCGGGCCTAAATAGAAACGATCATACCAGTATGATCGTTTTTATTTAGGCCCGCTCGCGACCTTCGCATTATAAATTTCTGATAATATAATATGAGAGACATGTTTGTCAAAGTCAAGCAAGCATCGCGAATCGGTTTCGTCGTCTCTATTTAGGCCCGCCAGACTTCAACAAACGTGTACAAACTAAAATTCTTTTTACACTTTGTAGTGGCGTTTGAAGTCGGTTTTTGAAAAGATTTTTTGAGTATCTTGTTCCTGCTCCCTTACTTCCCTCCTTCCAACGCTACGCTACTAAGGTACGTAGTCTATACTCGGTGTCTACAGTACTTTTTATGAATCCACAATTCCTGAATCCCCGCAGTTTAGGTGGGCAGTACCTACCCTACAGCATCAGGATTGAGGAGTTATGACCTAAGCCTCCATGTTTTAGTTCATGCAGGGTACCAACAATATCCATTCGTAATCGGCAATTCCTAAATCTCTACTACAGTTCAGATGGGCAGCAACCCTGCAGCATCAGGATTGAAGATGGTATAGTCTATGCTTGGTATCAACAATATTATTCGACAATCGACAGTGATTCTAAATCGACAGTAAATCTTAATCCCAACAATTTAGATGGAAAGTACCACTGCAGCATCAGGCTTGAGAAATTGAAGGCAAAAAATTATGTAACAAACCCGCAAGATTCCTCTGTCGATTAAAAAAATATCTCGTGAATCGGCTCAAAAATCTCGGAGAAATCGGTGGATATTCATAGGAAAAAAATACCGGCCGAAATGAGAACCTCCTCCTTTATTGGAAGTCGGTTAAAAATAAAATTAGCACTTTAGAAAGAATGTAATAAATTAGTTTTTGACTCACCAGTCGGACCTTCTTCACCAAATGAGATTCATAGATGCTGGGTCCAGAATAAATAGTCGGGTAATTTGCTTATCACCGAGTAACACCGAGTAACCTTTATCTTATCACTAAATACCTATCCCACCAAAAACATTTTCATGTAAAATGTTGCCACGACGCGCGAGAACAATGGTTCGCACTGTCAAAAAGATATCAGATCTCATGTAGTCACCTTCTACTCTACACGCCCTAAATCTACAAGCCCTAACTTCACAAACTCTACGCGTTAGTCAAAAGACTCGGACATCAAAAAATGGTGTCTGAGTCTTACTTGACTGAATTTGCACTTGTCCGTCTGTCCGTCCGCCCGTCTGTCAGAGACTTATAACTTCTGAATTAGTGAACGTAATTACTTCAAATTTAAACATAATACGTAAACCGACGGCCTTCAGTCGAATATTGCTTTAAAAGTCATAAAAAAAATTATTTCAGGGTGGTTCACATAGAAGAAATATTTTTTATGGCGATACATACTTATCGGGAGCCGGTAACATAAAAAGTTCTCTCATGCGGATTCGAAAATTTTGTATTCAAATTGGTAGTTAAACATTAAAAATATTTTCAAAAATTCGAAAATGTTTTACTGTCATCGCGTATGTTGATTTTTTGCAGTGCGTTCGATATAGAAAATGTCTGATTCTTTCAGAAAAAAAAATCGCAAACCACTTTTTTTGGACGGAAGAGTCACCCCTCTTTCACATACTCCAAGTAGGTATGCGTTGAACGCGTTAATACTACGGAGACTGAGCACATAACATTTTTTTTTTCTGTTTGTCTGTCTGTTTGTGCGCGTATCACGCAAATACTACAGAACGGATTTGAATTAAATTTATTATAGTAGTAGCTGATACTCCTGGTCAACATATAGGATAGTGTTTATCCCAATAAACAATAAGGTTCCTCCGGGATAGGGGATGAAAGTTCTTATCGGTTTCGCGTCATGATAACTCTGTCAAACCCGATTTTAATAACTATTTTTTATTTACGCTACTATTTGGCATTTTTTGTCTAATTTTGATGAGGATCTGATCAATATTATCGGGGATAGGGGACCTAACTCTTGACGGATAGCAGCAAGCCACTTAAGACAACGATCGAATACATGCATACCATATTACAATATGGGATTTTTAGCCACAGGCATAGACTAAATAAATAACCTCCAGGCACCAAATATTTGTGCTATTGTGTTTGTTTTGTAGCTTACCCGTGCCAAGCCGGGGCGGGTGGACTAAGTAGTATGTACCTTGTATAACTTTAAATGATAACCTAGCTGTCAGATAAATAGGAAAACTAATGTAAACAATATCATTACCTAACGTTATTTTGAATAAATTATCTTCTCTGACTAAAACTGATGCCCGGACTTAACTTATGTAAAAAAAATATTTTACTATTTTAATAATCATCATCATCATCATCAACAACCCATTAACGGCTCACTACTGAGCGTAGGTCTCCTCTCAGAGAAGGGTTATAGGGTATAAGGCCCAATGCAAATTGGCGGTCTTCACACAACTTTGAGAACATTATGGAGAACTCTCAGGCGCGCCTGAGAGGTTTCCTCACGATATTTCCCTTCACCGTTGAATCATGTGATATAATTTCTTAAACACACATAACTCGATAATAACAAATATAACTAAATAACATAACGAAAAGTCAGAGAAGCGTGACCGGGATCGAACCTGTATTAATACAGGATCGATTCCGGTCACGCACCTCTGACTAATTAGTCTAAGGAACCTGCAACCTCCCGAATATGAGACCACAGTCCTAACCACTAAGCTATCACTGCTTAATTTAAAGTTGTTGTTGAGTAATCCTTACTAATATTATAAATGCGAAAGTGTGTTTGTTTGTTGGTTTGTTAGTTTTTCCTTCAATCACGCCGCAACAGAGCTACGGATCGAAGTGATTTTTTACATGGGTATAAATGAGGACCTGGAGAGTGACATAGGCTACTTTATATCCGGGAAAATCAAAAAGTTCCCACATGGACGAAGTCGCGGGCATCAGCTAGTTAGGGTTCCGTACCCAAAGGGTGCCAACGGGACTCTACTACTAAGCCTCCGCTGTCCGTCCGTCCGTCCGTCCGTCAGTCTGTCAGCGGGCTGTATCTCGTAAATCGTAATAGATAGACAGTTGAAATGTTCACATATTGTGTATTTCTATTGCCGCTATAACAACAAATAATAAAAATTAAATTAAATTAAAAAAAAATGGAAAAGGAGTCAAAATAAAATTAAATTTTTTATACCCTGGTATGTGTGGTGTCATAGTCTAGAGTTCAAATATATAATTTTTATTTTTTAGCTACTAAAATGAAGAAATGGGGGGCCATCAAAGTTGTCGATTTTAGACCAAATTTGTTATGGGGTCTATCTCTGAAAAAGCTAAACTAGTTAGGAATTTGAAATTTTGGTAAAGTAAGTAAAATATCGTGTATTTAAACAACAAATACTGAAAACACCGATGTATAATGCGGTTTGTAAGTTGTGATTAAAACAAACTATTTCTAAGAACTAAGATATCTAAATATTAGGTACTAGCTTATGCCGGCGACTTCGTCCGCGTGGATTTAGTTTTTAAAATCCCGCGGGAACTCTCTGATTTTCCAGGATGCCATTGTTACTCTCCAGGTTCTCAACTATAACTAACCAAAAAATCACGCCAGTCCGTAGCTTTGTTACAGCGTGATTGACGGACATACCAACAAACAAACACACTTTCGCATTTTTATTAATTATGTATTAGTAAGGAAGAATTAATACTACGATAATAATGGCGATCTAATTAAATTTTAGAAAAGCCACTATTTTGACGTAAATATGACAGTTATATATATTCCCTTGGGAACTTTTTTGTAGAGAATAATGAGTACTTTAATCATGTAGTGATGATACATAATTTTTATGTATCATCAATAGTTTTCTCAGCACACGCCAAATAATGCGTTTTATAGGCAAAATTTTGCTACTTTGGGTTACATTATTGCAACTTTCTTAAGGATCTCTAATTTTTTGAAAATAAATTATAGCCTATGTTACTTCCTGATGTAGCTTTCTATTGGTGAAAAAATGGTTAAAATCGGTCCAGTAGTTACAGAGTCTATTCGGTACAAACAAACAAACCAAAAATCTATCCTCTTTATAACATTAGTAAATATGTATCTAGTTTTAAAAAAATAAGTTGGTCATATTGTGTACCGAACCCTAAAAGAGCGAGGCCCGACTCGCACTTGGCTGTTTTTTATCTATACTTTGTGGTAAAATTCCATAAATTAAAATATACTTAGTTTATATTTTTGTATGAAAATTCCGTGTAAGAGGTCATTTAGATCCTCTTCACAGTTAAAAGTCTACATCCAAAACATGAGGTTATCATTCTTCACCTATACCTACCAGAGATTAGGAAAAAACAAGTGTAAATAAAAAAAATTAAATACAAGCTTTTAGTAGTACATCATCAGCTTATAGGACCAGAGTACTTGTCAAGATCAATCAAATGAGCCCAAACTCGATGGGGTTACGTCGTTTTAATAAGAGTTTCCTTAAGCACCTTTCATCTCCATCATCAGAACCTGGATATCATCTAGGATCCGATTACTTATCAAAACGAATCAAACGAGCCCAAACTTAATGGGGCTACGTCGTTTTATTATGAAGTTGCCAAAACCACCTTCCGGCTTCATCATCAGACCCTGGATAAAATCTAGGACCCGAGTAATTATCAAAACGAATCAAACGAGCCCAAACATAACGGGGCTACGTCGTTTTATAACAAAGTTGCCAAAACCACCTTCCGGCTTCATCATCAGAACCTGGATATCATCTAGAACTAGAGTACTAGTTAAGACGAATCAAACGAGTCCAAATAAGATGGGGTTGCGTCGTTTTACTGCAGAGTTCCGATAGCCATCTTCCAGCTCCATCATCAGATCAGCTCTATGTCACAATAATATTGCATTACACACATACATGCAAAATGTCAGCTCAATCGGAAATCGGGAAGTGGTTATAATAATTTATCTTGCAGACCTAAACATACTTAATATTACAAACATTGCAACATAAATAAAAGTTTGTAAAAATAGATCGCTTGTCGTACAAATGATAATATTACTCTAAAAATGATCCTCCGTTACGAGGACTGCAACTTGCAAGTAATTGACCGAGCGAAGCGATGGTCTTTTCTCTACTTCGTGTACTTGAGTGAATTGGCACTTGTCCGTCCGTTCGTCCGTCCGTCAGAGCCTTCTGACCTTCCAACTTCCAACTTCTGAATTACTGAACGTAATTACTTCAAATTTAAATAAAAAAATTAAGTGGCACTCGGGGACTGCCGCGGTAAAGCTATTGCAAAGCATTTTTTATCAACTTATGCAATTATAATATTTATGCAATATTTTTTTTGGCATAATAAAAATTATGCAAAAAAATAATTAAAAAACAAACAAACAACAAAAACGCACTGTCACTACTTCGCGAGTGAGATTCGAACCTGCGACATCATAGGTACACCATACGGTAAAGAAAGCGGCCGCTCGCCCACTGCGCCGAACAGAGCTACTTGTGAACCTCTAAAATGTTGAACGCTTACTGAACGACGGTGTTAGGTTTATTTTCGTTACGGAATTTCTTGATACGGTCGCCGCGCTCAAACTGTTTGTCCTAGTTCAAAGTTTCAAAGCCCGCGATAAAAGCTATGCAATAGCTTAATATGCAATCCAATGAATGGCCTTCAGCCGAATATGGCTTAACAAATGATAGTACATAAATTTTGAGAATGAAAAATATTTATTTAGTTATTATAATAAAATTTAAATCGTAAATATTTTTGATAGAGTTCACCTCTTATCGATGACATTGTTTTCTAATATAATAATATATCTTAACTATTAAATCTAGGAGTTACAAATTTCGGCAATAAAGTGTAATAAAGAGTATTAAACTGAGAAATATGAAAAAAGCGTCTGTATTAGTTCACTGCTAAATGGCGAATGAAGGAATAATATAATAATAAATACATGAGAAACAGTATTTTCATTTGTTAAAGAATCGTACGTACGGTAATCGGTACGTGGAAACGTTACTCTCTCAAGTATTGGAAAAACAAAGAAACCAGTAGTGACGAATAGCAACGCTGCTAGAGCCGCGCGACAGAGCTAGCCTAGAGCTAGCGCTCATGTCGAAAAATAATGAACGGCGAACGTCACGTTGCCGTAGACCCCCCGTCCCCCCTTGTCACATCTTGTCACACTCCGCAAAACCCCTCCCTCCCCCTTGTGTGCGGACGTATTTTATGAACGGCCCCCTAAATAGTCCACAAGGAACGGAGTAGGTACTAAATGAACGATGTACTATAATTATAGTACATCGTTCATTTAGTTGTTGTACATGTTAGTTCATTTAGTACCGAGAAATTCCTTGACCCGCTCGTTCAGAGCCGAGTGAACGATGTGCTAAAAGACTATTAAGCATACGCAATAGCTCGTTCGTAAGCAGTGATAGCCTAGTGGTTAAGACTGTCGTCTCCTATTCGGGGAGTCGCAGGCTCGATCCCGGGTACGCACCTCTGACTTTTCGGAATCAAGTGCGTTTAAACAATTAAATATCTTTTGCTTCAACGGTGAAGGAAAACATCGTGAGGAAACCTGCACACCTGAGAGTTCTACATAATGTTCTTGAAGGTGTGTGAAGTCCGCCAATTCGCATTGGGCCAGCATGGTGGATTAAGGCCTATAAGCCTTCTCTGAGAGGAGACCCGCGCTCAGTAGTGAGCCGTTGATGGGTTGCTAATGATGATGAAAATGATGAATAGTTCGTTCTCCGTGTTGAGTTACTTAGGTTTTCAAAAATCTTTCTTTAGCTATAAGTACTTAGCTCCTCAAATTTTGTCAAAAGTAGATTGGCGAATTCCATAGAGTTTCTGACCCAGACGAACTGAACTGAACACTGAACGCCCACGTTCACGAATCAAACTTCTCATACTTACTTGTTCTATTCTAGTAAACCAGACTAACAAAAAATTAATCAAAGTCTATCAAATAAATTTGGGAGAAAAAAGATATTCACTTGTATTACCATGTAACGGTTATTTTTAGTGTGTACTTGTGAATAATTATATTTTTGATTACCATCTTCTAAAAATATGGGGTTTACACAGAAAAATACTCTGAAAAATATTAATTGCTGAAGTATAATAAGTAATAACTAGTGGTTCGCCCCGAACTGAGACCTCGCGGTAACGGTTTCCCATAATTACTTATTCATTCAATAGACACATGACGATCAAAATTGACATTATTATTATGCCCGTTTTCACCAACCATACATAAATTATCCCCTAAGTAGAAGTCTCTTTACGTAGGTAGCCCCTAAATACAATCCTAACATCCCAATGTCATTTTCTAGAATAGAATAGAATAGAAATGTTTTTTCATACAAATAAACTTTTTTACAAGTGCTTTTGAATCGTCGATGAGTCTACCACTGGTTCGGAATGCCGATTTCGCCTTTAGTTGTCTCGTAGAGGTTCGTAATAACAAAGTTGACAGAAAGCGTTACCTAACTTAACATAGGTAGCCCATAAAGGTTAGGGAACTGTAGTGAAATCAGGCAACAATAGGGACCTAGGTATAGTTTTTTGGAACATTCAAATTTAATTATTTGTTCACAGTGTCGTCTATCGACACGATCAGAAAACATGCAAAAACAACAATGCAAAAACGTCGCGACGTGAAGTTTTATTGATGTTTGACATTTAAATATATAACTAGTGGTTCGCCCCGAACTGAGACCTCGCGGTAACGGTATCCCATGATTATTCATTCAATCGATACATGACGACCAAAACTGACATTATTATTATTATGCCCGTTTTCACCAAACATACCTAAATCATCCCTTATGTAGGAGTCTCTTTACGTAGGTAGCTCCAAAACACAATCCTAAGTCCTAACATCCGTCCCAATGTCCTTTTAGGTGTCCCGTACAGGATCGTGATAAAGAAGTTGACAGTATAATCATCACATAACTTATCATAGGTAGCCCGTAAAGGTTAGGGAACGTCAGTGAAAACATTGAATTATTATGTAGGTACTAACGAGTGAAAACGGGTTAGGGGCATCTGTACAAATCGTCATCTATCGACGCGAATAGAAAATATACAAAATGATATTTAACTAAAGAATAATTTTAATTGAATAATATGTTATTATATTATGTACCTAAATAATAATGGTCGACGCAAAACTGTTTTTGGGATAAATCGTAGTCGTAACTCCTAGTTCAATGGAATAGTTAATGACTGCGCCATCTATTAGCATTATTGTGAAGCTATGTGAAATTTACTGATGCTCATTAAAAATTAAATAATCTCGTTTCTTTATAATATTCATATAATTTTAGTATTTGTTGTTCAAGTACAGGATACAAGTGAAGTAAGAAAATAAGTACAACTTGAAAATATATAGAAAATTTTCCCAGAGAGCGTCTTCAAGCGAGCGTATTAAATCGCCACTTTGGAAGCCCCCCATTTCGTCAATTTTAGGAAAAAAATTAAAAAAAAAATACGGTTGTACTCTGTTCCAAATTGTCTTTAAAATGATACACAGAAAACCTATGAATCGCAAATAAAAAAAAATTTCTTCGCATTCGCTTCTATGAGAGCCCCCCTGAAATAAAGATTTTTATAACTTTTTAAGCCATTTTCAGCTGGAGGCCATCGGTTTACATATTATATCTAAATTTGAAGTAATTACGTTCAGTAATTCAAAAGTTATAAGGCTCTGACAGCCGGACGGACGGACGGACGGACGGACGGACGGACGGACGGACGGACGGACGGACGGACGGACGGACGGACGGACGGACAAGTGCAAATCGCTCTAGTAAACTCAGAGACCTCGCTTCGCTCGGTCAATTAATTTTAAAAATTAAAATGCTGGGTCAAAATTCGCCAACCTCCATTGTCCTATTTTTTTCGACCTTTTGCCCGATTAATCAAAAACTGTTACATATAAAAATAAATAATAACCCTAATTAATAGGTTCCTCAGCAGTTTAGGTAACAAACATATACAGACAGAGTAGGAGTGCAGTTTCTTGAAGTATCACGGTTAAAGAGTTCAACGTCGAGATCTTGACTTGGTATTCAGAACCGGCAGTCCCTAAATCCATATAAAAAAAATAATGTCCTCCCGACCGAATCCGATCACGGCGGCCGACCTCCTTAGAGATCAGCCATCTGCGCGGGAGATATTATAGTGCACAAGTGTGTGCGCAAACACAGGTGCACTCTCTATTCCCTCACTCTCATAGTCTGATGGGACGTAAATCCGACACGACCGGAGAGAGATCAGGCGCAGGACCGACAGCTTTACGTGCTCAGTGCTCACCGAGGCACGGGGGTGACTAACCGCCTACTTCCTAACTCCGGGCTAGTACCTGTGCTAGTACTGAGAATTTCTTTGCAGAAAAACCCAATACATTTTTATTTAACGACCCGACCCGGGACCAACGAGGCAGTTAAATCCATATACATAGTGTAGATACCCATCTACACTATACCCCCCCCCCCCCCCCCCATACCCCTGCAGCATCAGGATTGAGAAGTTGGAACCCGAAATTTCTATGGGAACATCTCGTAAAGGTTTTCAGTCAATTAAAAAAAGATTTACGCGAATCAGTTCAAAAATCTCTGAGATATTGATGTTTATACGAGTAGGTGGAAAATAAAACTCCTCCTTTTTTGAATGACGATAAAAAACTAACCTAAGTTACTCCTTATAACATCAGCTTTCTACCAGTGAAAGTCCCATCAAAATTCGTCCAGCCGATCCGTAGATTAGCCGGAACAAACAGAAAGAGAAACTGTCAGACATTTTTAAAAATTGTTTTTTGTTTTAAGTACTTTTAATATGAATTTAGTAAAAAGCTGTTATTTTGGTAAAACAAACAGACGAAGTGTCTGTATTCTATTTATTTTTAGTATAGATTGGTACCACAAATTTTTTGATGAATTAACAAAAATAAAAACTATTTTTTTAACTTAAAGTAAAAAATTTATTTTATAAAATCAAATGCTCATTTCACAATATTTTTTCATGTAAGTACTTATATTAATTATAAATTTTGTATATTATATTCACAATAATTTTAAGGCAACGTCGCAATAGGTCACAATAGGTCTTATTGTCAAAAAATAATAAAAAATAAATTTATACTTTTTTGCAAAAATGTCAAGTGTCAGCCATTAAACGCCTTGAGATTTTTGCGTTAGAAATAAAAAGGAGTTGAACAAAGAAAAAAGATTTGGAAGAAACAATGCGTTTGGGCAATTTATTTTTTGCATTGTATCCTCCAAAAAAATTATATGAAATTCTCGTTGCTAAAATCTTATAAAATTCACAAAAAATATTTATTGTATCGTTTTATCAAATTTTTTCTGGATGAATTTTTTAATTTTTCATACAAAAATCATACTTGCAAGTAAATGTTTGGAAAACTGAAAAAAAAAAATATCTTCCACAAAAACGTAAATGTTTCAGGTTTTTGTGCAAAGTCTTTAGAATGTAAACAATCTTACCAACTAATAACATCGAAGGCAGTTCAATTAAGATACAAAAATAATTAAATTTTGGTACCATTACATTCATTATTTAATTTTAACAAAAATTAATTTCATATGAAGTTTGGCACTAATTGGCAACCGTTCAGATACAAAGTAATACTTAATAAAAAAAATAACAGAAAAGATTTTGTCAGCTAAAAAATTCTTTTTTAACTAACTATTTAAAATAATTATACAGAGGTTGCCATAAATTTCTATGTATTTTTAAAACAATGTCAATAACATTAAACTCTTAATTCTTTCATATTTTGCATTTGTATGGAACATATTTGGAACTAAAAATAACGTAATTAATTTATGGTAACCCCTAAATATTAAGCTAAGGACAGCTATATTAAAACATACATGCGTTCTTTTCATGCAATATACGAAAAGCGCTTCAACTCATGCTCATTAAAAAGCAATACAAATTACATAAAAAAAATCGCTTCGAAAAGCGCTTTCGTCGCTCGATTTAAGCTTAGCAAAGCTTTAAGCTTTGCTAGCTTGCTTTACAAGATTAAATTAATTATTAGTAATCTAATCGATCCCGATCTTATGGTCATGAATCTGATGATGAATATTTGAATAATATAAATTGTCATGTTTTATTTCATATTTATCAGTCAATTAATTTTATTATTAGAATATTAAAGAAAATGTAAGTGTTATATTCACATGTCCAATACTTTTTATTTTGTTAGTTAAAATCTCTGAAAGTCTTTATAATCAAAGATAATATCAAAAGAACGCCTTTTGTATGTTAATTTAGCTTTACAAGAGATATTTTAAAAAAATTTCTAACGAATCAGCAAAATATTGTTATTACTCATTATTATTTATCAAAAACAAAAACATTTTTTTAGCGTTTTATTATAGTGTACAAGCCATCCTAATATTAATTTATAGCAGACATAATTTTCGTGAAGGGTGTCGCTTAGTTGTTTTCTATTTTTATTAAAAAAAAACCATATTTAAATATTACATTGCTGATTCATAAAATACTAATTTAACATTATTTTAAACTATAGTAACTTATGTAAGAAATAATAAGGAACCTTAGTTTTAAACTTAATTTAAATTTAAAAGCAATAATGTTTAATTTTAATCATTCTATTTATTTTGTTGAGCATAATATTACAATAATAAAGTAATTCATATTGAACACAACAAATACTTTGTATTACTATTTAAAAAAAAAATTTAAGTACAAGCGATATTTGAAATTTGTCAAAAAAACCAAGAAAAAAAAATCTTTTTCATCGCACAGATAAAATTGGAATGTTACTGATATTTATTATGTTAAAAATTCTTAGTGAATGTTCAATGGGCCATCCAAAATATGTAAAATACACGTCCGCTGTTAGTTTTAATTTTGAAAAAAAAAGTCCGTTATATTATAATGACGTCATCACAGTACAGTATTTCTTATAAGCTGCCATACTCTGCGCGCGTGACGTTTGATAAAGAGTTGCTCATTTGATTAGCTGGTAACATCCTTATTAATAGTGATTTAATAAAATAAGCCTTATATCACCACGTATTTTTAAGGTACCTTCGATAAAACTTAGGGTAAAGTGCACTGTCACCTTCAATGAAAGAATTTTATTCAGTGCAGGTACAAAGTTGTATGTGCATAGAAAAAGCTATTATAGGAAAGTTTGCCGATGACGTCATGAGGTCACGGTGATCACCTGGTCAACTGAGGCGGGATATAGGTAGTCATCGGCAAACATTCTGCGCGCGGCTTATAAACGAAATCTCTTCGACCAATAATGTACTAGATAAACTATCGCTCGTCAAAATGTGCGAACCTATTTTAAGTGCGAAAACCGCGTCTTAAGAATTACGATTTAAGTATGCTTTTTTAGTAAACATACAAATGAATTTTAAATGCTAACAACTTTCACCAGGCAATTTTCTGTAATACTCACCAACTATTTTCAAAAAATTACAAAAGTTTCATTACATACATTCACCAAAAATAATACTTTTTTTTGACGAATTATTATTTTTTGGAATTTAAAAACCATGGAACAATTTAATGTTGTTAAGTATTACATATTATGGAAGTTGTTCGTTTTTTAAAATTAATCTTGTATGTTACACTTGTATTAGTATTTTTGTGTATATTTCTCTAGAGAAATTATTTTCCACGCACACTTTTTAATTGTATTTCTTTTGGAATTGGGATACCTTCCATTTATCCCAAAATAAGTAAAGTAGACGTCCGCTATTTATTTTAAATGTGTCATTTTTAAATTCCAGTTTTTGCAATTCACGAAGGCGAGTGAGCTTTACTTGTGGTTACTTCATGTACATGCACATTGCATAAGTGTGCGTGCCTGTCAAAGCCTAGGTGGGAGCGGGCAGGCGGGAGCATTTCGCTCGCTCACACTTATACAGATACGACACACACACAACCATATGACAGTCGCCCTCGTGAATTGCAAGAACTATATCAATTATCAAGACGTATATTAAATATTAAAAAGTGCGTCAAATGTTCCAGTCATCACAGTTCACTACTTCAAACAATAATATATTTATGCGCACTTTTTAAACTTTGATTGAAGGGTTGCTGGTTTCATTATTTCTATTTAATAACTTCTATTGTTTATCCACATTACTGATCGAAGCCAAATCTATATAATTTACAACAAAAAGCAAAAAAAAAATATTTTTTATATTCAGTTGCAGAAAATCGCTATTGACAAAAACGCAATGGAACTTGAAAATAATGACGGTGCGCGCGTGTGTGACCTCACTTGGAGTGAACTAGGTTGAGGAACTCCTCTCGTGTCTTCGGGTCATCTCTAAACACGCCCAGCATCGTGGAGGTGACGGTCTTACTGTTGATCTTCTGCACGCCACGCATCACCATGCACATGTGACTGTGGAGAAATCATTGAACGTAATTAATAGTGTAGGTAAATTAAAAAAAACCAGTGTGCTTTAGACCACACGACTGAAGTAAAACTTCTTTAGATCCATCTATATGTATGTGTATAGTTAGTAATCACATCACAAAGCATTTGTAAATACGAAGCGATAACTTCGGACGTTAATTGTTGCGCGGTTAGTAACTTAGTAGTCGACGCTTCACGCAGGTGTTGAAGAGACATTACATAAAATGAAATGAGTGAATTTATTGAGTTATGTGCAAAGTCGTTGAACAAATGTTGTTCAGTATTATGCATAGAAGTTACATGTGGGAGGTTGTTGGTGAATTAAAATTAACCCTGTATATGTTTATATATGTATAATATATACATTATACATACATGTATATACATATACATTTATATTAATTTTCTACAAATATATTAAAACTTTTCGTAACCAATTCAGCTTACTCCTCAAGTCAAGCGTGTGTAAAAAAGTTTTAGGCCTGCACTGTGTCTTAGATATACGAAACGTAACTCTCTCTTTCTATCTTCACTAACTTATATCTCCCTCTCAACTTCCGTTCGCCTCGCCCGATCACACTTTTCGTAACGCATTCACCAGCTTACTCCCCAAGTCAAGCGTGCGTAAAGAAGTTTTACTTCAAAATTTAAAACCCCCGACATGCGAATCTATGGCTGGACTATTTGTACGATATACCTGACATCCTGTTACCCAGTTTTCTGCTCCATCCTATATTATCTGCATGGCATTAGCGTCAAAGTAAAATATTTCTAACCGATTCTAACATGGAGCGTTATGGAGCGTATCGTACATACCTAAACGTATCAGAATGCATACACGAAATTGAGCTCCAATTTAATGCTGTTATGGTTTATTTTACTTTGACGCTACTGCCATGAAATTAATAAGATTTTGATCGTCAACTTTTAGACAATCGGAGGGCTGGTCTTTATAAATTATAGCTAATATCCACCTCGATTACGATAGCTTTCAAATGGAAAAACAGCATCAAAATCGGTCCATTTGTAAGGGAGCAGGCAGACACAAGATACACAATTAATCTATGAAATCATATGGTAATTATAGACTTCAGAGACGCTCTAATCTAAGCTTACAGCGTCAAAATGGCTTCAAGCAAGTCAAAAATGGCGTTAATCAAGTAAAAAAAAATATTTGACATAGAAATAGAAACTTTTTTACAAGTGCTTTTGAATAGTCAATGAGTCTACCACTGGTTCAGAATACCCTTCCTGCCGAGAAGAACCAGCAAAAAACTCGGCAGTTGTTCTTTTCAAAATAAGTTCACAATATAATACACACATCAAAAGTGTCTAGGGATCAACATATATTTTTGCAATAACTTTTCTCCTGATTGATATTAATTAAAATTTTCTTTAAGGATTCATCAAATAAAGTGTTTTCGTTTGTCACAGTAACGATAAACCAAGTCACCTTTGCATTAATAAAGAAATTGTCCATTTTCCTAATAAAGGGATTTTTGACATTTGAACCACTAACATTAAAGTTCGAAAAAAAGACTGAAATAACAGTTTTCTTTAAAATTTTATTGGGTAACTTAAACAATTAATAAAATCCGTGTTTCTACCGCGAACACTAACAACACAAGAACATCGGTTTGGCATACTCAAAATGAGTTCATCCAAATCACGCTATGGAATGGCCGCCCATGTTCGTTGCAACAACAAAAAAAGGTCTTCTTGCCACTGGATACCCTCCATATTCGGCAGAGCTCTTCTCTGTAGCATATCCCATGCATGCTCAATCGGGTTCAAGTCTGGCGACTGAGCAGGCCAGGGCAGGACATTGATGTTAGCTGCGGCGAGAGTCTGTCTTACAACTCTTGCGGTGTGCGGTCGTGCATTATCATGCATTAACTGAAATAAGGGACCGATTTGCACTTGTAGAGGAACGATGACGTCTGATACAATCGTCTCAGCATAAATTTGAGCGTTGAGGTTGCCTCTGATCCAAATCAACTCAGTTCTTCCGCCGATCCAAATACCCG
The DNA here is from genome assembly GCA_029955525.1 of Oeneis ivallda. NCBI lineage: Eukaryota > Metazoa > Arthropoda > Insecta > Lepidoptera > Nymphalidae > Oeneis > Oeneis ivallda. The sequence goes on along the minus strand of JARPMR010000029.1, from coordinate 13,494,790 downwards.
CCCATACCATGATGGTTCCACCACTATAAGGATGGACTTCCTGGCAGGATTTTAATCGCTGATTATGAAATTATGAAATGCACCAAAAAGGATCCATATAAATTTATAAAATCATAAATTTATTACAAAGCCACATCTCAATCTCAAGAAATCCGCATAAAAATGCTTGATCCCTAGACACTTTTGATGTGTGTATATATCATGCTATGTATGCAGTGTTTCCACAATAAGAGGAAGTTCCGCAAAAGCATACCTAATCATATCTAATTCATAATTCAACACATGTTAAGATGGGCAGACAAATAGTAGCCCCATTCCCGCAGGTGGAACCCGTACACGAGCATGACGCATGACCCAGCCATGCATTGCTTCGCTCAACCATATTTGAGGGAACGTAACAACCCGCATCACACGACACCACCACGGCAGCCTCTCTCATAGATTAATTACAGAGTATCAGTGCCTGCCAAGAGTTTTACGAAGGAGAAGAAGATAATATACTCACACTCCCTCAATAACTACGGCAACGCCGGCCGGGCGAACCGCCTGGGTGACAGCCACCGCGATCTGTTTCGTCAGACGCTCTTGCACTTGCAGCCGGCGGGAGAAGATCTCCACGATTCTGGAAAGAGTAGACAATACATGTGGTATGGTACCGCTGTAGGATCACTTACCCTAAAACAGGGTACATGCAAGTAATTTACCCTTCAATATTGTCTATGCTAGTAATTTTTAGGGTTCCGTACCTCAAAAGGTAAAAAAGGAACGCTCATAAGATCTCTCTTGTCCGTCTGTTCGTCTGTCCGTGTGTCACCACCAATTTTCTCAGGAACGGGTGGACCTAGCAAGTTGAAATTTATACCAGATACTGAGGTCTATAATCCCTATTAGGTGTATAAAAATCAAGGTCCTGAGTCAACACGATACAAGGAAATGGGCAAATTTAGATTTTCGTAAAAACTTGTAAGTACCAAAATTTACCTTAATTTTCAACTTTCTCCCTCTACTTGTGCTCAAAGGCCTTGCTTTTAACCAAAATTGACAATTCTAGGTCAACCGGAAGTACCCTATAGGTTTTGGGTCGAAAACCTATATGGTAGTTCCCGTTGACCTAGAATCACGTAAACAGCACAAGTAAAGGAAAAATTCCAAAAAATAAAAAAGTTGAAAATTAAAGGGTGTCCCCATATCAGCTGGTTTTATTTAATAGAGACTTATTCGTCTAGGAGACGTTTCGCGTTTAGCTTGTTATATGGTATGGCGTCTTGAGGTATGGTTCTTTCTTCATAGTATTTTGAGAGATGCCTTCTCGCTAGCCATGCTGCCGTATTCTCTATTTTTGCTAATGTCCAATCACCATCACCATCTTGTACAGTTTTTGCAACTCACGAAGGCGAGTGAGCTTTACTCGTGGTTACTTCATGTACATGCACATTGCATAATTGTGCGTGCCTGTCAAAGCCTAGGTGGGAGCGGGCAGGCGCGAGCATTGCGCTCGCTCACACTTATACAGATACGACACACACACAACCATAAGTCGGTCGCCCTCGTGAATTGCAAGAACTATATCTATTTATGACAGCTGTTCCTCTCACCTGGCCAGCTTGCTCAGTCCGAGGATCTTCCCCTGAGGCAGGTACCCGATGGACACCTTCCCGTAGAACGGCACCAGGTGGTGCTCGCACATGGAGAACATCTCAATGTTCTTCACCACCACCATCTTGTATCTATTTATGACAGCTGTTCCTCTCACCTGGCCAGCTTGCTAAGTCCGAGGATCTTCCCCTGAGGCAGGTATCCGATGGACACCTTCCCGTAGAACGGCACCAGGTGGTGCTCGCACATGGAGAACATCTCAATGTTCTTCACCACCACCATCTTGTATCTATTTATGACAGCTGTTCCTCTCACCTGGCCAGCTTGCTCAGTCCGAGGATCTTCCCCTGCGGCAGGTATCCGATGGACACCTTCCCGTAGAACGGCACCAGGTGGTGCTCGCACATGGAGAACATCTCAATGTCCTTCACCACCACCATCTTGTATCTATTTATGACAGCTGTTCCTCTCACCTGGCCAGCTTGCTCAGTCCGAGGATCTTCCCCTGCGGCAGGTATCCGATGGACACCTTCCCGTAGAACGGCACCAGGTGGTGCTCGCACATGGAGAACATTTCGATGTCCTTCACCACCACCATCTCATCCGTGTCCTCATCAAAGATGGCGTTGTTTAGCACCTCTGTAATGGAACATTTAAAATGGTTAACCATATAACCAGAAAGCGCAATTTTAGCAGATCCCACACTAGGTGGACCTTTTTTTTTTATTCGATGACAAGCTAGTCCTTGACTGGCGATCTCACCTGATGGTAAGCGACAATGCAGTCTAAGATGGAAGCGGGCTAACTTGGAAGGGATACGGCAGTGAACATTCAACCCATACCCCTAATCGGTTTCTACACGCCATCATGCCGGAACGCTAAATCGCTTGGCGGCACGTCTTTGACGGTAGGGTGGTAACTAGCCACGGCCAAAGCCTCCCACCAGACAAACAACAACAACAGAAGAGTCGCAGGGAGCTGCTGGAAACAGGCGGCGCAAGACCGAGACCTGTAAACGTTTGTGTAAGAGACTTTTGCAGGCCTTGGTTTCTATGTTCAACAGTGGAAGTCTATCGGTTGATAAAGATAAAGAAGAAGAAGAACCATTAAAGCAGAGTTGAATTTCCGGGATAAAAAGTAGCCTATGTCACTCTCCAGCATGCCTTACATGCAGGCGCGAGAAAATTTTGTCTACGCCTTTTCTCGGCTTATCTTTAAATATCTCTATCGAAACTAACATGGTTGCACACATGGATTCGTCGAACGAGAAATTAGTCTACATCGACAACAACTCTCTCTCTTCGCGCGAGATGTCACTTCGACGTGCATGCTAGGTGGGCAGGTCCACTCAAGCAAAAAATCACGTTCTCTGTTGAACAAAGACGTTTTCGAAAAAAAAAATTATTAAATATTACTGTATATGATTTTATGTGGGTACTCTGTCAAAGTTAAAATTACAAGCATACCTTCTAAGCTTTGGTCGTAGCCTTTGGTGAAGAAGAGCATGGCCTTAGCGGCTCGTTCTGGCGTCTTCAGCAGACCTTGCCTCTCGGGATCTTCTCCTAGACCTGGAATTGTATCATCATCATCATCATCAACCAAACCAACCAACCAACTCATCAACGGCTCACTACTGAGCGCAGGTCTCCTCCCAGAGAAGGGTTATAGGCCATAGTCCACCACGCTGGCCCAATGCGAATTGGCAGACTTCACACACCTTCGAGAATATTATAGAGAACTCTCAGGTGTGCAAGTTTCCTCACGATGTTTTTATTCACCGTTAAAGCATCTGATATATTTAATTTCTTAAACGCCCATAACTTCACATAACATTTAGGGTAAGCGATACAGTGATTGGCCGTTTAAGGTGAACATTGACTTTAAACATTTATTCCATCGAATTATGGCTCAAAACCGAATAAAATTTGTTCTCAAACTGTTGAGTATGTATCTGAGAATTCAAATAAAGCACAAGTGTGATCGTATTGCATCTCTTTATCAAGTTTAACGCAATAAACTTAAAAGTGAAGCCAAAAGTACGATCATTGGCCTTTGAGCATAGCGAATGCCATACCAAAAGTATAATGATTACCATGTTAATCATTATACGTTTATATATATTAGCAATGCTAATCTATATAATGTGTTATGCCAATCACTAGTGAAATTTATTAGAATCACACTAAAATATGCAATAGTGATGTGCAGGTATAGGATATTTTTATCTATTAAGCCCTAAGTCGATAAATTAATAGGTAGGTACAGTAAAAAAATAACTTAAATATAATAAAAAATAATTAAATATAATAATATTAAATATAAAGGTATTAAATATATAAAATATATTTCGTAACTAAGTAGGTATGATGTTACTAAGAGGTACTTATCCGCATTCTGGTTTTAATAAGGCAATCTTAACTTATTACAATCGGTAAGTAGGTTCACAATACGTAACATAATATAGCAGCTGAAGGTATCACTTGTCCCAAAAATAAACAAATAAAATTCTTTCATAAAATTAAATTCTTAAAAAAACAAAAAAAATTTTTTTTTTAAATAAATTGCCATGCAAAATTAAACATATTTTATTTTTTCAAAATTTATTATTATATTATAGCTTATCGGATGTCCGACGTCTGCGTCAATGAAGTTACAGTAAAATCGCAAGTAGCAAGTTAATCCGTAATAATATTATAAATACGAAAGTGTGTTTGTTTGTTGGTTTGTCCTTAAATCACGCTGCAACAAAGCTACGGAACATCGTGATTTTTTACATGGCATAGTTGAGGTCCTCGAAAGTGACATAGGCTACTATGATTATATCTCGGAAAATCAAAGAGCTCCCGCGGGATTTTCAAAACAAACTAAACACGCGAATAAAGTCGCGGAAATAAACTAGGTATTTATTATTTAACTTAAGGTAATTTTTATCTGAATATAAAAATTTCAGCGTGACTTGAAGTTACGAAGTACCTAGCTATTATTTGATCTGTGTTTGACAGACAAACGAACATATATCAATACCTTTCGCATTTTTAACATTGATATGGTAGGAGAACATTACTTGTCAACATGTTTGACAAGTCAAAACTTGACATGGCTTGTTTGGTCATTACACTAGCGGCACGCTATGATGGCCGGTTTGACACATTACAATAGTGATGTGGAATGTCAATTTATTCTCGAACAAAAAACAATTAAGTTTTGTTTTTGTACCTGATTAAATAGGTTTAAATAAACAAAAATGTATATGTTTATTTAATTTATTTGAACGAACTGAATATTTGAATGAAAATGAATATACATACTTTATATGCACACAAGAAACATATGAATACAAAAGATACCAAAAAAGGTGCCACAAAAGGCCATAATTAATCAGATTCGTCCATACTACTATTTTCACTGTCGTCACTGCTATCATCACCTACATTAATAATTATATGTTCGTTTTCTATAATATTATCTATTTTCACATCTCTTTCATAATCTTCCCTTATTAATTTAACAGTTCTATTCACAACCTTTTCCCAGTCTCCTTTAGTCACATGTTCACAAGCTTCTTCTAATAATTTTAGCATTTTTTTTGTGGTAAATGGGGGTTCTGTATTGTGTCTTGCAGCATATCCCTTAATTTGAGCCCACACCAACTCAATCGCATTATACTCACAATGGTAAGGCGGTAACCGTATAACTCTGTGCCCATGTTCTAATGCTATTTCGTCAATGACGTATCGGATCTTGGTTGGTTTGTTTTCTTTTAAAAGACGTACTAATTCCGCTTTTAACATATTCATGTTTGCATCTACGCCATTTTTACGAAGCCATGCGACGATATCAGCTTTCTTTTGGGATTGGGCAGGTGGCTTGTCAATTTGCATCGAGTGGTATGGGGCGTTGTCCATAATTATAATAGATGGTTCAGGGAGGCTACACAACATTGAGGTAAACCATTCAGTAAACTTTTCTCCATTCATGTCTTCATGATAGTCTCCAGTGGTTTTTGACGCAAAAGCCATGAGAGAACCTTCGACAAACCCGTTGATGGTTCCGGCGTGACAAATTATAAGTCGCGATCCTTTTCCTACAGGAACTTTGGAAGTAGATGCTGCTGTGTCATCGTTCCAAGAACGGCCTACAGTATGGTTAGCATTAAGCCATGTTTCATCCAAGAACACAACATTTTGCCAATTTTTGATTTCTTTCACTTGCCGTAAAAAAGTATACCTTGCCATCGCTATATCAAATCTTTCCATCAATATTTTGCGTTTGTTACATTTTTTGTATCGAAATCCAATGGTCTTCAAAATCTTCGTTAAAGAACTTTCCCCACCGAAGAATAATCCAGCTTCCTTCAGTGAATGCACCAACTTTTTTCTTGTTGGATACTCCTTCTGTAAATAGTAGCCGTAAACATGTCTTCGGATAGCATCGGCATCAAAGCTATCGATGCCTACGACTGGTTTTGCTCGTTTTCTCTTTTTTGGTGTGTGAAGTTTATTTTCTTCTGTGCCAGTCTCGCCATATTTTTTTTTAGTTATCCGTCTAACAGTTCGTTGTCCAATATTAAGCGCATCAGCTACGCGTTCAACCACTGACGTTATAGGTAAAATTGGCCCTCCATTTTGAGCTTCACGATCGAAATAGTTACGAAGGCGTATTACGAACTCACGTGTCTGACTATTTAGAACAGTTCTCTGCGTACGTTCGGTCATATCGACGAAATCCACAACAAAGGGCTTGAACAGAGTCCAAATTAACGAGCAAGGGTCAACAGTAATGCAGTATCAATATTTGAAATCCAAAGCCAGGTCAAAACTATATCACAATCGCATTGCACTGACAGTTTATACTTTTCGAAGCAACGTCAATTCGAAACTGCTTTGTTTTGCATTGAGCATTGACGCGAGTTTGCCGGAGGTAGTAGTTGTGCTAGCCAGCGATCCTATGTGACGATCGTATTAGATTCCATTTTTAAAAATTTTCAATTTAGAAAACCAACTGCCGAGTTGTGGTATATATCATATAAAAATAAAAATTTTACCTTTTGTATGAAACAGCTGATATTTTTTTGCGATTTCAGAGGTTTGTCCACATAGTGAAAATTGTTCATATTCACAAGTACATTCACCCCTTAAATGGTGCAAACTGATTTTTCTACACTTGTATACATTTTAGAAATCAATTTAATAAATAAATTTTGAGTCCTAAACCTAAAACTACATTCGATAAAATTTATGAATCTCTGCACATCACTATCGTCAATAAAGTAATACAATTATTTCCTTCAAAGTCGTTATCAATTAATACGGAACTTCATGAGCGGACAAACGTCAAACCGGCCATCATAGCGTGCCGCTAGTTTAGGTAGTTTAGTTTTAAAAATAATAAACAGACTTGCATTTAGGTGGGTATACTAATTGTTCAGTATCGACTTTGGTCCATCACTACGAATTTTTGATTGTTTTTTACAAGAATTGGCATACTTAAAAGTACAACGATTAGCACGGCTAAAAACGTAAAAATGTAAAGATTGACCCTGCTAATATCTAGTTACTGCAGTTAAGCAGTTACTACTGTAATTGGCACTCATGCTAATCAACTCATCTTCTATACAAGCGGATGGTACTAACTTTGACCTACACTTTTTTACGTTGGTTTAAGTCTTTTACTATCAATTAAGGCATGTAAACCTAAATTGAATCATAAATAACTTAGAGGAAGGCATATCTTCCAATTTGAATGCAAAAAAAGTAGGTAAATTACAATTTTAAAATGCCTGATTCTTATGATTTTCGTAATAAACTACACCTTCACTGTCCTCGTCACAAAACTATTTTTTTCAAGGGTTACTAATTCATTATTTTAAAAACTGCCAGTTTTATTTAGGAGTGATGTCAACGTAGAAAAATTCAAATATTTTTTTATACCTTTTGCGCAAATAAAACTGATAATAAACCAATTTTAAAGTTGAAAGGCCAATGATTGACCAAGATTACTACGGCTTACCCTACTTCACTTAATTTTTTTTATATTGAATTATAATTCTAAGACTGCAGCGCTCACCACTGACTTGACTCTAATAAAATTAAATTTAGCACTTTAAACTATCCTATTTCTCAGACGGATCCCTGAATGAATGAAAAATGGTGTTCCCACACCCACAATATTTTTGAAAGATCTATTCGACGACACCCCACACTATGGGATAGACGAGAAAAAAAATTCATCCCCACTTTACATGTAGGGGAGGTACTCTAAAAAAAATTATTTTTCACAATTTTATTTCACCATTTAGTTGGCGTGATTAATATTTATACCCTTGTCAAATTACCGTTTTCTAGTACCAATAGTCTCTGAGCTAAACCGCGGACGGACAGACAGACGGACGGACATGGCGAAACTATAAGGGTTCCTTGTTTACTCCGGGACCCTGAAAAGGGCCTTGACAAGAACAGATAAACGGATGACGGAGAGAGCCTATAAGGGTCCCGTTTTTTTTTTTTTGGAACCCTAAAAAGCAATGCAAGCAAATTTTAAATAGTGATAACTTTTAAAAACATAGTTTTATTAAGTATAATAAATAAATAAAACTGTGTTTTTAAAAGTATGCTATTAAGTATCACATTTGAATATCTATGAAATAGTGAAACTCCTACCGAAATAAATAGTTCTTTCTTTTATCTGAATCTGTAAAATATTATCTACTCATAATATAACAAATATTATGCCATTTATATTAAGTGTAGGTATGTAGTTATTAACATACCTTCTGGCAAATTCATGAAAGATCAAATTCTGTTTGGTTTAAAATGTGAATTATTCCATAAAACCTAATTAATCAGAAATCATAGTGCAACATAAAAAAACGGACAAAAAGAAGCCAAAATAGATTTATAATATTATTACTTACCAATATAATATTACACTTAAAAATGGAATAATTGTCATTTTTTATGTACTTTAGTAACATTGGTGGGTAACTAATACTAGTTAATATTACTAGTTAAGTTAACCACCGCCGGCGGGAATGGGGCTACTTTATGTCTGCCCATCTTAAGATCGCGTGTAACCCCAAAAAAAAATCAGATTTCGCGATGAGATAAAACATAGCCACAACCTCATGTGAGGCGCGACAAAAGAAAGCGCTTTGCGCGGAATAAGAGTGTAGTAAGCGCCAAAATACTTTGTAACTTGTAAAATATTCATTTTCTTTTCAATTCACTAGGCTTCTCTTTTGATAATATCAATCGGAATTTAATGTAAAAATTTTGGCTCTGTAATATGCAACACATTGAAAATAAATGAATATTGGTTAAAAATTAGACCTAACTTCGCGATTTTTTAATATCGAACAAATTTCATCATTTTATGTTTTTGCCCAAACACGTCCCTTGGCAGTATGATGTAATTATTGCGTGTTTTTTTTTCGGATAATTGAAACTTGATCTACTACTGTAAAAATCAAATCTGTTTACTATTAACGAGCGCACACCCACTCTTAAGATAGAAGTTAGTCGGTATGCATTTTGGAACTTCCCTAATTGTGGAAACACTGCATATAGGTATAGCATAGTATTTACTGTATTGTAAATTTGTTTTGAAAAGAGCAACCGCCGAGTTTCTTGCTGGTTCTTCTCGGCAGGAAGGGCATTCCGAACCAGTGGTAGATTCATCGACTACTCAAAAGCACTTGTAAAAGTTTATTTGAATAAAAAATATTTCTATTCTATACTATTCTATTCTATTAATACTAAATTTTTAAGCTGATGGAACTAGAATATGTATTTTAGTTAGCTATAAAACCTGTTATTTTTTTTAGCTAATAAAAGGCTTATTCATTCCTTCAAAAATCAACGAGAGGTAAGGTTTTTACCTGTGAGTAACAGCCGGTAGGAGGCCGCCATATCAGGAAGAAGCGCTTCCCTGGTGGGAGGCCTGTGATCCAACTCAAGGTCGTGATGGAATGTACAGTTTTCATGACCTGGGGACAAAGGAAAATTCTGTCAGAAAAAAAAATTAAGTGGCACTCGGGGACTGCCGCGGTAAAGCTATAGCAAAGCATTTTTTATCATTTTATGCAGTTACAATAATTTTTTTTGCATAATAAAAATTATGCAAAAAAATAATTAAATAACAAACAAACAAGAAAAGCGCACTGTCACAACTTCGCGAGTGAGACTCGAACCTGCGACATCATACACCATACGGTAAAGAAAGCGGCCGCTCGCCCACTGCGCCAAACAGAGCTACTTGTGAACCTCTAAAATGTTGAACGCTTACTGAACGACGGTGTTAGGTTTATTTTCGTTACGGAATTTCTTGATTCGGTCGCCGCGCTCAAACTGTTTGTCCTAGTTCAAAGCCCGCGATAAAAGCTATGCAATAGCTTAAAAACGAGTGTGCTTTAGACCACACGACTGAAGTAAATCTTACGAAACGCAACTGGCTATGAGAGAAAGAGAGAAAGAAAATGCTCGCACCTCTCTCTCTTGCCCCCACAGTAATATACTAAACGTAACTCTCTCTCTTTCTATCTTCACTAACTTATATACTCTCGAAAACTCGAAAACTACTGAACCGATTGTGATCAAACTTCGTAATTATCTGTAGTTTGGTCCAACTTAAAAGATAGGATAGTTTTTATCTTAATTATTGACATCAATATTCGTTATTGCAAATTAAAATATGCTAATTACACGACAGTAACCTACATTAACCTACACTAGCGGCACGCTATGATGGCCGGTTTGACACATTACAATAGTGATGTGGAATGTCAATTTATTCTCGAACAAAAAACAATTAAGTTTTGTTTTTGTACCTGATTAAATAGGTTTAATAAAACAAAAATGTATATGTTTATTTAATTTATTTGAACGAACTGAATATTTCAATGAAAATTAATATACATACTTTATATGCACACAAGAAACATATGAATACAAAAGATACCAAAAAAGGTGCCACAAAAGGCCATAATTAATCAGATTCGTCCATACTACTATTTTCACTGTCGTCACTGCTATCATCACCTACATTAATAATTATATGTTCGTTTTCTATAATATTATCTATTTTCACATCTCTTTCATAATCTTCCCTTATTAATTTAACAGTTCTATTCACAACCTTTTCCCAGTCTCCTTTAGTCACATGTTCACAAGCTTCTTCTAATAATTTTAGCATTTTTTTTGTGGTAAATGGGGGTTCTGTATTGTGTCTTGCAGCATATCCCTTAATTTGAGCCCACACCAACTCAATCGCATTATACTCACAATGGTAAGGCGGTAACCGTATAACTCTGTGCCCATGTTCTAATGCTATTTCGTCAATGACGTATCGGATCTTGGTTGGTTTGTTTTCTTTTAAAAGACGTACTAATTCCGCTTTTAACATATTCATGTTTGCATCTACGCCATTTTTACGAAGCCATGCGACGATATCAGCTTTCTTTTGGGATTGGGCAGGTGGCTTGTCAATTTGCATCGAGTGGTATGGGGCGTTGTCCATAATTATAATAGATGGTTCAGGGAGGCTACACAACATTGAGGTAAACCATTCAGTAAACTTTTCTCCATTCATGTCTTCATGATAGTCTCCAGTGGTTTTTGACGCAAAAGCCATGAGAGAACCTTCGACAAACCCGTTGATGGTTCCGGCGTGACAAATTATAAGTCGCGATCCTTTTCCTACAGGAACTTTGGAAGTAGATGCTGCTGTGTCATCGTTCCAAGAACGGCCTACAGTATGGTTAGCATTAAGCCATGTTTCATCCAAGAACACAACATTTTGCCAATTTTTGATTTCTTTCACTTGCCGTAAAAAAGTATACCTTGCCATCGCTATATCAAATCTTTCCATCAATATTTTGCGTTTGTTACATTTTTTGTATCGAAATCCAATGGTCTTCAAAATCTTCGTTAAAGAACTTTCCCCACCGAAGAATAATCCAGCTTCCTTCAGTGAATGCACCAACTTTTTTCTTGTTGGATACTCCTTCTGTAAATAGTAGCCGTAAACATGTCTTCGGATAGCATCGGCATCAAAGCTATCGATGCCTACGACTGGTTTTGCTCGTTTTCTCTTTTTTGGTGTGTGAAGTTTATTTTCTTCTGTGCCAGTCTCGCCATATTTTTTTTTAGTTATCCGTCTAACAGTTCGTTGTCCAATATTAAGCGCATCAGCTACGCGTTCAACCACTGACGTTATAGGTAAAATTGGCCCTCCATTTTGAGCTTCACGATCGAAATAGTTACGAAGGCGTATTACGAACTCACGTGTCTGACTATTTAGAACAGTTCTCTGCGTACGTTCGGTCATATCGACGAAATCCACAACAAAGGGCTTGAACAGAGTCCAAATTAACGAGCAAGGGTCAACAGTAATGCAGTATCAATATTTGAAATCCAAAGCCAGGTCAAAACTATATCACAATCGCATTGCACTGACAGTTTATACTTTTCGAAGCAACGTCAATTCGAAACTGCTTTGTTTTGCATTGAGCATTGACGCGAGTTTGCCGGAGGTAGTAGTTGTGCTAGCCAGCGATCCTATGTGACGATCGTATTAGATTCCATTTTTAAAAATTTTCAATTTAGAAAACCAAATGCCGAGTTGTGGTATATATCATATAAAAATAAAAATTTTACCTTTTGTATGAAACAGCTGATATTTTTTTGCGATTTCAGAGGTTTGTCCACATAGTGAAAATTGTTCATATTCACAAGTACATTCACCCCTTAAATGGTGCAAACTGATTTTTCTACACTTGTATACATTTTAGAAATCAATTTAATAAATAAATTTTGAGTCCTAAACCTAAAACTACATTCGATAAAATTTATGAATCTCTGCACATCACTATCGTCAATAAAGTAATACAATTATTTCCTTCAAAGTCGTTATCAATTAATACGGAACTTCATGAGCGGACAAACGTCAAACCGGCCATCATAGCGTGCCGCTAGTTTAGCAACCTAAATCTCGAACGATGTTATTACGAGTATTATTATGTTGCTAGGCAACCTAATTCTCGAACGATGTTAGATTGCGAGATGGTCTTTACCCAAATAGACTACTTATCTTACTAATCCTTACTTATAAATACGAAAGTGTGTTTGTTTATTGGTTTATCCTTCAATAACGCCACAACAGAGCAACGGATTGACTTGATTTGCATGGGTATAGTTGAGGACCTGGAGAGTGACATAGGCTACTTTTTATCCCGGAAAATCAAAGAGATCCCGAGGGAAAATAAAAACTAAATCCATGCGGACGAAGTCGTGGGCATCAGCTAGTATACATATACATAGCCACAATCAACGTGAAGAATTTAACCAACTTTATTTAAAGGGCCAAATACACGTCCAACCTTCATTGTCTATGTACCATGGCAGCAAAAAACAATTTTGTTTTACCATGTTTCTTCTACTGTTGCGTTTCTTTCAGTTTATGGATGGCATGTTTTGAATGGCCAATTAAAATAATTACATATACGTACGAGTACCTCTCTCAGGGTAACTTTGTAATAGATGGCAGTCATACAAGATAGTAGATAGCATAAAAAAATTACATCTATACATATAATAAAACAGACACGAAACCAATTCTGTACATGAAATCGATTCAAAAAAGGGTTTTTGCTTCTAATTGTGTTCAAGATACAGATATCAAAACAGAAGCTAAATTTTTTTTTGTCTGTTTGTCTGTCTGTTTGTTTGTCCTTCTTTCACAAAATTCTACAAAATTTTATACCGTGGTAGCTTATTACTCGGGTCAACATCTAGGCTACTTTTTATCCCGGAAAATCAAGGAGTTCCCGAGGGACTTTAAAAACTAAATCCACGCGGACAAAGTCGCGGGCATCAGCTAGTGTAATATAGAACCTACTAGTAGCAGTGATAGCTCAGAGGTTAGGACTGCGGTTTCCTATTCGGGGGGTCGCAGGTTCGATACCGGGCTCTTCTCCTTTTCGGAGTTAAGTGCGTTTAAGCAATTAAATATCACATGCTTCAACCTGCACGCCTGAGAGTTCACCATAATTTTCTCTAAGACGTGTGAAGTCTACCAATTCACAATGGGCCAGCGTGATGGACTTTGGCCTATACCCTTCTCTGAGAGGAGACTTGCGCTCAGTAGTGAGACGTTAATGAGTTGCTCATGATGATAGCGTCTACTTGAAGCCTAAACGGCATTTATATCTTCTGCAACCCATCGTCTGCCCACTAGGTACTGAGCACGGGTCTCCTTTCAGAGAAGGGTTATAGGCCATAGTCCAAAATCATCATCATCATCATCATTAGCAATCCACCAACGGCTCACTACTGAGCTCAGGTCTCCTCTCAGGGAAGGCTTATAGGCCATAGTCCACCACACTGGCCCAATACGAATTGGCAGACTTCGCACACCTTTGAGAACATTATGGAGAACTCACAGGCGTGCGGGTTTCCTCATGATGTTTTCCTTCACCGTTTTAGTCCAGAAAGTCATAGAGCCTGCGGATTGATACCCGGACTTTCTGAAATGGAGAAGTCTTATCCACTAGACTATCATCATCATCATCAACCCATCAACGGCTCACTACTGAGCGCAGGTCTCCTCTCAGAGAAGGTTTATAGGCCAAAGTCCACCACACTGGCCCAATGCGAATTGGCGGACTATACTATAGCCACTAGTAGGCTAGACTAGGCTATAGCCACTACCTTTTTATATAACGTATATCGTAGATATTGTTTTGATGTAATTTGGAGCAATCCAATTTATTATTTTATTGCATAAGCAATGTCTGGGTACCTTCATGATAAGCATTGTATGGTAATTACTTAATTCATATTAGAACTGTCAAGTTATGAATACGATTATCAAGATTTATCGAAGAATATAATTATTATGTGATCATAGCTATTAGGTAATAGAAATAAAGTTATAAAAACATTAAACCTGATAAAAGTTATTTAAAAAAGGAGGTTATGTATGTTCACCGTTTACTCGAAGACGCCTGAACCGATTTGGAACATTCCTTTTTTGTTTGAAAGGGTATACGTTCCAGATAGTCCCATTTAAATTTTATCGAAATCGGTCGAGCTGTTTTTAAAAATCAATAATAAATTTTATGTTTTGTAGTGGCGTGGGTGTTTGAAGTCGGTTTTTTAAAAATATTTTTTTATTTTAAATTATTAGCTGATATTACCAATGATTGGCAAAGGTAGTTTTTTTAAAGGATTTCATGATGTTATCTATAAATGTACCTACGTACGTAAAACAAGCATAATATTCTTCTTTTGAAGGTTAAGGTATTTAAATGATAAAAAGCGAGGATATTGTAAAAGTTTATTTTACCTAAAAAACTATTCCGTTCTATCGAAATAAAGATCCCGCTAAGTATCTATCTCAGATTGGAATTTAAATATTTTTGTAATTGAGAAGATACGAATATTATGATTGGAATAAATAAAACCGACTGACTAAGTAATTGAAGTTCCAGGTCCATACAAGAGACCTTTGTCTTGAAGAGTAATGGCCTGTTTACCACTCGCTGATAAAGTCTGATGCTATATATCTAACAAAAAAACTTGAGAGAGTGCCAAATTCACATTCAAAAAAGTGTCGGTTTCAAAAAAGTGTCGATCCGTCTAGCCCCCTTCCGCACCGCGCGATAAGGAACTACGTTCCAAAAATATCTGCTGGATATTTCTCTGTGTTTTGAGTTTAACTGCCAGATTTACTTATAAGATACTTATAAAACAGAAATTTAAACGCTATCCGTCAGATAAGTTGTGGATAGGATATATATCTAATAGATAACATGGCTGCTAGATAAAATATTTGTCTGATATTTTTTAGATTATCAGAGAGTTTTCTTGCTAGAATGTCATACATAACGTACACTTGTAAAACAGAAATTTGAACGCTATCTATCAGACAAGTTGTGGATAGGCTATGAGGCTAGACTTTATCAGCACGTGGTGATAAAGTAGAATAGAATAGAAATGTTTTTTATTCAAATAAACTTTTTTACAAGTGCTTTTGAATCGTCGATGATTCTACCACTGGTTCGGAATGCCCTTCCTGCCGAGAAGAACCAGCAAGAAACTCAGCGGTTGCTCTTTTCAGAACAAGTTTACAATTCAATAGATACTATGCTATGTATGCAGTGTTTCCACAATGAGCTAATTATAATTCAACACATGTTAAAACGGGTAGACAGAAAGTAGCCCCATTCCCGCTGGTGATACCCGTTCACGAGCATGACGCATGATCCAGCCATTGCTTCGCTCGACCATATTTGTGGGAACGTAACAACCCGCACCACACGACACCACCAAAGAAATGTTTAAAGAGAGCGTGACATACTTAGGCTGCCCATGTTAAGGCATCGAATTGCAATACTAATATTCAAATACTAATTTTAGGACATGACATGACATGAAAGTGAAGCATAATATTATTGTAAAAAAACAGTAACAAACCGGGTGTGGTGGAAGTTCTGGGTGTCATCGGGGTCCCTGGAACCTCCAATTCACTTTCTGCATCATTTATGTTGAAATTCTTCAGAGCTTCTGGTTTTTTGCTGTATTTGTTGACGAAGGAACCTTTTCCCGCGCAGACGTCGCCATTTTCTTTTTCCTCGGAAATTGAATTTCGAATAGACCGCGAACTGACTCGTCTGATCAGAGAAGAGGGCGGCACTGGCGCGTCCGTCATTTCCTTTCCGTTTCCGTTTATAGCAGCCATGTTCAATTTTTCATCTAAAAGTTTTTTTTTTCAGGTAAAGTAGGTACTTAAGAGAACGGGTTTTCAAAGTTGTTATTTTCGAGAAATATTATTATTAGGTAATGGCACTTTTGCTAGAATGTTAAAATAATTATTGTTATTGTTTTTATTAATTATTTATAAAGTTCAATATTAAAAGTTAATTTATTTTTCATTTACTTCAAACACAAAAGCTATACAAAAAAGAAATAATATTTTAATTTAATATATGAATTCTATCTTATTTCAATAACACTTTAAAAAACATGTAGAAATCTCTAAAATTAATTTAGAATAAATTATAGGATTCTCTATTATAAAATATTTTTTAAAGCTATTACACAAACTATAAGAATTAGCTAGGCCATCAACGATGCCAGTGTCATTTTGGATACCGTGTTTCACTGAGGTTAATTTGAAATTTGATGTAGTTAATTTAGATTTTAGTTCATTTTATTCACACATAAGTGATGCCCGCGACTTCGTCCGCGTGGATTTAGTACTCTTTGATCACTCTCCAGGTCCTAAACTAAACCCAATTAAAAAAAACACGTCGATCTATAAACTATCGTTTGCGGCGTGATTGAAGGACTGACCAACAAACAAACACATTCTTGTATTCATAATATTAGTAGGGATGTAAGTATAAAGGATATTATCGGGTGATTGCACAATAATAAAAAAAATTCAAAGTGCCAATAATAATATTCTCTTACCCTATTTAAAGTAAAGTAACGGCGTGCGGAGAGCGTAGCGTGGACTGAGTAATGAATTGTGAAATTAGACTCGTGAGTCGTGTGATAGTCTTTGAGGTTATCTACTTTAGTTTAGAGCGTGTAATGTGATAACCCCTAGAAAACGATGCCGAGGGGGGGTATTATTTTGCTATGCCGTGATTTTAACTTGGTTTCAGCTTTTTAGCGTCCTCTGATTGAGAATTTTCTAAATAGGTATTACTTATTATATTTCATCATCATCAACCCATCAACGGCTCACTACTGAGCGCAGGTCTCCTCTCAGAGAAGGGTTATAGGCCATAGTCCACCACGAATTGGCTGACTTCACACACCTTCAAGAACATTATGAAGAACTCAGGTGTGCAGGTTTCCTCACGACGTTTTCCTTCACCGTTGAAGCAAGTGATATTTAATTGCTTACACGCACTTGACTCCGAAAATTCAGAGGGGCGTACCCGGGATCGAACCTGCGACCCCCCGAATAGGAGACCACAGTACTAACCACTAGGCTATTATATTTAATGTACAGGAATCGTCCCGTTACGCTTTTATTGTATACTAGTTTTAGCTCGCGGCTTCGCTCACGTTATGTTCGATTTTTCAAACCCCTATTTTGCCCCCTTAGGAGTTGAATTTTCAAAAATCCTTTCTTAGCTGACGTTATAGTTATAATAAGTATCTGTATACCAAACAACACGATCCATCCAGTGGTTTGAGCTGTGCGTTGATAGATCAGTCAGTCCGTCAGTCACCTTTTCTTTTTATATATTTAGATGAAGAAGAAAATAGAAGAATAAACCTAAAGATGTGCCAAATTTATAGTATGTTATATGTATCATCCTTAAAATAAACAATCTGTAAAGTTATAATTTTGTTTGCATTTTTAGGGTTCCGTACCCAAAGGGTACCAACGGGACCCTATTACTAAGCCTACGCTGTCCGTCCGTCCGTCCGTCCGTCCGTCCGTCCGTCCGTGCGTCCGTCCGTCTGTCAGCGGGCTGTATCTCGTAAACCGTAATAGATAGACAGATGAAATTTTCACATATTATGTATTTCTATTGCCGCTATAACAACAAATAATAAAAATTAAATTAAATTAAAAAAAAAATTAAACATTTCCATGGGTACATGGAAATGTTTTTATTTAATCTTTTTTAACGGAACCCTAAAAGAGCGAGGCCCGACTCGCACTTGGCCGATTTTTATTTTGAGTCTCTGTCCTTAAATATTGTTATCTACAGGGTTCTTCTTGCCCGCGACTATAGGTCCGCGTGGAGTCAGGTTTTTATCCCGCGGGAACCCTCTGATTTTCCGGGATAAAAGGTAGCCTATGTCACTCTCTACGTCCTCAACTAAACCCATGCAAAAAATTACGTCGATCCGTTTCGTTGCAATCCGTTTCGATCAATTTAAGAGCGCTCGTTAACAGTAAACAGATTTGATTTTTACAGTAGTAGATCAAGTTTCAATTATCCGAAAAAAAACACACAAGAATTACATCATACTGCCAAGGGACGTGTTTGGGCAAAAACATAAAATGATGAAATTTGTTTGATAATAAAAAATCGCGAAGTTAGGTCTAATTTTTAACCAATATTCATTTATTTTCAATGTGTTGCATATTACAGAGCCAAAATTTTTACATTAAATTCCGATTGATATTATCAAGAGAGTAGCTTAGCGAATTGAAAAGAAAATGAATATTTTACGAGTTACAAAGTATTTTGGCGCTTACTACACTCCTATTCCGCGCAAAACGCTTTCTTTTGTCGCGCCTCACATGAGGTTGTGGCTATGTTTTATCTCATCGCGAAATCTGATTTTTTTTTGGGGTTACACGCGCTCTTAACTGTTTCTGATGTAAGTTGTAACCGATATAAACACTTATGTATTAAAAGACTTATGCAATAACATATTAGATATCATTTATTGTTAAGTACCTACTAAGATTTATATGGTTCGTTGGACTCTTTATGACATTAATTTTTTTTGGATTATTTATCTAAATTTTGATTAAACTGAAACATTTCGTCGTCATTTTAATTAAAAATAATTATGTAGCAATTAGCATATATTATTACTAGATGATTACTTCGTCTGCGTGGTCGAAGGTTTTTTAACATCCATCCATCCATCCATCCATCCATCCTCACCAACTTTCCCATTTCGTAATATCAGTAGGATTAATTATCTTGGTTGTAACATATACAAAGTAAAATAAAGAATAACAAGAAATAAATTTGAGAGTATAGATATATTAGGTCTAGTCTTGATCAACTTATTGGTTCG
Organism: Oeneis ivallda; assembly: GCA_029955525.1. NCBI lineage: Eukaryota > Metazoa > Arthropoda > Insecta > Lepidoptera > Nymphalidae > Oeneis > Oeneis ivallda. The sequence goes on along the minus strand of JARPMR010000029.1, from coordinate 13,475,414 downwards.
TGACAAGGCTCATATATCTGGGTCAGTCGTTGGTATCCTAACCACCTTGTTACAGTAAATACGATATTAGCTCACTGTTCTGAACCAATACAGTCACAATAGTTTTGTATTTTATTTACTGCTGGATTGTAATTTCAAAATTCAAAATTCAAAATTATTTATTTCACGTAGGCCAACCTGTGGCCTTTATGACATGTCATGACTCGCACTACACTAATACAGTATTATTCAGATTTTTAAAATCCCGCGGGAATCTAAAAACCTTCATCCGCGTAGTAATCTACACGGATGAAGGTTTTCATCAGAAATGAAGAGATCCGCAGGAGAACCAAAGTCACCGACATAGCTCAGCGAGTCGCGAAACTGAAGTGGAAATGGGCGGGGCACATAGTACGTAGAGCTGATGGTCGTTGAGGTCCAAAGGTGCTGGAGTGGTGACCCCGCACCGCAAAGCGCAGTGTTGGCAGACCCCCCACTAGGTGGACCGAAGACATCAAACGAGTCGCAGGGAGTCGCTGGAATCAGGTGGCGCAAGACCGAGACCTGTGGAAGTTCATGCAAGGGACCTTTGTCTAGCAGTGGACATCTAGCGGTTGACAAGACAAGAAGAAGAAGAAGAATATACATAGTATTAAATACCTAACTGCCTCGTTGGAGATATGGAATGGAAAGCTTATACTCAGGATTAACACAGGCTATATTTTATCCCGGAGGATTAAATAGTTCCCGCGGGAATTTAAAAACCTTAATCCACGCGGACGAAATCGCGAGGGTCATGTGGTCAGCCCCTGTAGCCAAGTAACACTTCGTTGTGTCTATTCTCTTTCTACGATAGTCACTTGAAGTTTTGGCTAGAGCTAGACTAGATGGCGCTGCAGCTGATCAAAGACAGAAGTGTAATGATGATATTTCGCGGCATTTTGTATTATAAATGTTTTAAATGCTAAAAAAACAATACAAAATGCCGCGAAATATTATCAATACACTTCTGTCTTTGATCAGCTGCAGCGCCATCTAGTCTAGCTCTAGCCAAAACTTCAAGTGACTACCGTAGAAAGAAAATAGACACAACGAAGTGTTACTTGGCTACAGGGGTAATGAAGACATAAGGAAAAATACGCTAAGTATAAACCTGTTGACATATAAACATTTGGGAGGAACTTGCTAAGTGATAAAAAGTACTAGAAAAAAGTATACAGCTACTCATATTTCTTTCCAAAACAATAATAACAACATATTATTATCCTTACTAATATTAAAGTGCGAAAGTGTATTTGTTTGTTGGTTTGTTGGTTAGTCCTTCAATCACGCCGCAACAGGGCTACGGATCGACGTGATTTTCTGCATGGGGATAGTTGAGGACCTGGAGAGTGATAGGCTACTTTTTATCCCGGAAATCAAAGAGTTCCCGAGGGGTTTTAAAAACTAAATCCACGCGGACGAAGTCGCGGGCATCAGCTAGTATTATATCAAAAATCAGTCAATAGCGTCATTACACAATTTCCATAACGCTGACAGGCTGAAACATGATTTGAAATTTGCAAACTCAGTTACATATCGACATAATTATGAATGGTGTTTAATTACAATTTACTATGTTTCACCCGTTTTAATGCCTAAGTAAATGTATTCAATATTAAAACTGTGCAATACCTACAATAAATAATATTTATATTTACTATTATTGACGTGATAACGTCTTATAAATTGATGAACACCGGCTGCACGTACGAAAAAGTGTCACGTTCCGCCTGAGCCTACGCGTGCAAGCGAGAGCGCGGAACAAGCAATAGAGAGGCACGATCGGTTGGCGTTGGCTTGTGACACATTTATTCGTCAATGTTTCTTTAAGGCGTTATCACGTAAAACTATCTTCCGTAAACCGGCTTTACAGACAACCAATTTTTTTATTTGTAGTACTAGCTGATGCCCGCTGCTTCATCCGGGTGGATTTAGTTTTTAAAATCCCGCGGGAACTCTTTGATTTTCCGGGATAAAAGTAGCCTATGTTACTCTTCTGTCCTCAACCACGCAAATAATTACGTCGACTGATGATTCGTATACAAAATTACCAATATTATGAAATTATTTTTCTGTTAGTACTAAATTAGCATATGGGGGAAAAATGCTCGTTTGTTTTGGTCACAACTTACAAACCGCATTATAAATCGGTGTTTTCAGTATATTTTGTTGTTTAAAACTAATAAATAGAATTCTCATGTCGCGGTGTTTGTTACCAAACTCCTCCGAAACGGCTGGACCGATTTTTATGAAATTTTGTGTGCATATCGGGTAGGTCTGAGAATCGGCCAACATTTATTTTTCATACCCCTAAATGATAATTGTGACCCACCCCTAAATATTTTTGTTGGCGGTACGAAGTTCGCTGGGTCAGCTAGTATAGAAATAAAAAAGTCGTGTGGTGTCGTGGGACACCAGACAGGAACGAAGTTATTATTATAAAAATATTAATTTCAAGTTCTATTCGAGGTATAAAGAAAATAATTATTCGGGTATACCCTTTTTATCATGATTTTTTATCGATTAAAATCAAAATGACGCCAGGGAAGCCTAAATATCAATTTTATAAAACATTAAAATTAAAATAATTTTATAAAATAAAAAATGAAAATAAAATTGCGCGCCCCCGGGTGGGCTCGAACCACCAATCTTTCGGTTAACAGCCGCACGCGAGCCAATTACGCCACGGGAGCGATGCACAACTTGTTGAAATTATTATAATTATAAGATATTTTTAGGCCATCAAATAAAAGTGTCGTTACACCTTTTGGTCTTAATTTTTAAGACCAAAAGTTGTAACGACACTTTTTCCGTCTAGCCCCCTTTCGCAACGCGCGATAAGGAACTTCGTTCCAATAAAGGTTATTTATATAGGTAGGCCATAGGTAAACTAGGTTTTAAAAACTAAATCCACGCAGACGAAGTCGTGGGCATCTGACGGTTTGGTTTTTGCTTTTTTAATGGCCGCAGTTAAATATGACCTCCAATTTGTTGTATTATATTAATCAGCGTATTATCCTTACTAATAATAAAAACGCGAAAGTGTGTTTGTTTGTTGGTTTGTCTTTCAATCAGGCGAAAACGGATCGACGTGATTTTTGTATGGGTATAATTGACTACTTGGAGACATAGCTAACCAAGCTAAGTTAGATGACGCTTTCTGTCAATTTCGTTTTCACGAACCCTGAAGGAGGAAATGACATTGGGTAAGCGATTGTGTTTAGGGGCTACCTAAGTAAAGAGACTCCTACATTGGGGATGATTTAGTTATGGTTGTTGTAAACAGGCATTATGTTATATTTTCAGAGTATAAGCTATATTTTAGGAAAAATTAAACCGACTTCAATATAATGAAATAATTTAATATATAAAAAATCTTTTTAACCGACTCCAAAAAGGACGAGGTTCTCAATTTGTCGGAATCTTTTTTTTTTATGTATGTTCACCAATTACTCGAAGACGCCTGAACCGATTTGGAAAATTCTTTTTTTGTTTCAAAGGGTATACTTCCCAGGTTAGTCCCATCGAAATTTTATCGAAATCGGTTGAGCGGTTTTTAAAATATCAACAATAAATTATAATTTATTGTTGATATTTTAAAAAATAATTATTTACTTTGAACTGGCGCGGGCGTTTGAAGTCGGTTTTTAAGAAGAATTTTTTATATTAAATTATTTAAAAACCAACTTCAAACTCCCGCGCCTCTATACAATGTTTATAATTTATTATTGTATTTCAAAAACCGCTCGATCGATTTCGATGAAATTTAAATGGGATCACCTGGGTAGTATACCTTTTCAAACAAAAAAGAATTTTCCAAATCGGTTCAGGCGTCTTCCAGTGAACGTACATAAAAAAATTAAAAAAAGATTCCGACGAATTGAGAACCTCCTCCTTTTTTAAGGCGGTCAAAAATAAATAATACTTAACTGAGAAGGGAAAATTAGTGTCCATATCTTGAAAACTACTGAACCGATTTTAATGAAACCTTTACTGTTCCCAAAGATGAACTAAAAGTAAGCAAATAAAACAAGAAAGAATTATCACAATCAAATTAATATAGTTTCTGTTTTTTGAAAGCTTTTATATTGGGCTATCTCATAAACCGGAAAAACAGAGAAAAAGGGAAACCAACCTCCACGCGGACGAAAACAAAAAATTGGACGAAGTCGCGGGAAAAAAGCTTGTAAATATAATAACTACTAAACACGAGATAGGTACTACAAGGAAATATCTTGTAGTGGTGTTTTTTAACAATTTTGTAAATAAATAAACCAAACGAAGGGACAGCAACAGGTATTTCTTACCCGGACGAGTTTTTTGTGGGTTCTTAACAGACTATTACTAAGAGTTTATTATGTAGACAAAGCTAATACTTACATATTATTATATTTATTATGCAAATAAAAAAGTTGAGGATATGAAACCAAATATAAGCAACATTTAAATCTCTGTTTAACCGACTTAAAAAAAGGAGAAGGTTCTCAGTTCTTCGGAATCCTTTTTTTATGAATGTTCACCGATTATTAGGAAAATTCTATTTTTTGTTTAAAAGGGTATACTTCCCAGGTAAATTTTATCGAAATCAGTCGAGCGGTTTAAAAAAATCAACAATACATTGTATACTTTGTAGTGGCGCGGGCGTTTGAAGTGGGTTTATAAAAATAATTTTTTGAAAAAGGTCTACTGAGGATCCAAGATCTGGCAGCTAATTCAACCAAAGAGTTATAATTAATTAATTGACCTGTAAGAGTAGGTATTAAAGGATACTTTTTATCCCGGCAAATCAAAAGGTTCTCGCGGGATTTTTAAAAACCTTACTCCACGCGGAAGAAATCACGAGCATCAGCAGCTATTTAAATCACTACATATTATAAAACAAAGTACCCGCCACGTCTGTCTGTCTGTCTGTTCGCGATAAACTCAAAACTACTGAACGGATTTTTATGCGGTTTGCACCAATAGAATAGATAGGGCGATTCACGAGGAAGATTTTAGTGTATTTGTTGTTAAGATTTTGTGTAAATTGGTTGAAATTTGCCGATAATTGTTGACGATGTCGGAAAAATTCAAGCCGCCGGGGAGCTTTCATGGAAAACGCTACCTACTCCCTTTGAGATATAACAAAACATTGTATGGTGGTGGTATGGTGGGATAACTCTCTACAGAAAAGTCCGCGATGGCATGTATCTATCTTTTAAGGATAACTTACTATGCCCATTTTAACTTCTAAAAAATGGTCACGTACCATGAGGTAATTGGAAATCTATTTGACCGAGCGAAGCGAGGTCTCTGAGTTTACTAGAGCGATTTGCACTTGTCCGTCCGTCCGTCCGTCCGTCCGTCCGTCTGTCAGAGCCTTATAACTTTTGAATTACTGAACGTAATTACTTCTTTAGATATAATATGTAAACCGATGGCCTCCAGCCGAAAATGGCTTAAAAAGTTATAAAAATCTTTATTTCAGGGGGGCTCTCATAGAAGCGAATGCGAAGTAAAATTTTTTTTTGCTTTTCATAGGTTTTCTGTGTATCATTTTAAAGACAATTTGGAACAGAGTACAAACGTATTTTTTTTTATTTTTTCTTAAAATTGACGAAATAGGGGGCTTTCAAAGTGGTGATTTAATACGCTCGCTTGAAGACGCTCTCTGGGAAAATTGGTTATATATTTTCAAGTTCTACTTATTTTCTTACTTCACTTGTATCCTGTACTTGAACAACAAATACTAAAATTATATGAATATTATAAAGAAACGAGATTATTTAATTTTTAATGAGCAATGACATTCCCTAACCTTTACGGGCTACCTATGATAAGTTAGGTGATGATTACTGTCAACTTCTTTATCACGATCATGTACGGGACACCTAAAAGGACATTGGGACGGATGTTAGGACTTAGGATTTATAGGATTGTGTTTTGGAGCTACCTACGTAAAGAGACTCCTACATAGGGGATGATTTTGGTATGTTTGGTGAAAACGGGCATAATAATAATGTCAGTTTTGGTCATTGTATCGATTGAATGAATAATCATGGGATACCGTTACCGCGAGGTCTCAGTTCGGGGCGAACCACTAGTTATACAGATACAGTAATCCTTATCAACGTAAATACGTTATTTACCATACCATGCACACTATGATAATCCTTTACATCATATAATTTAAATGAATATCTTAGGAGTTATTATCGCAAAATAAAAACGATCGCGCGCCAAAATAAATTCAAGAGCACGCCGCAGGTTATGTAAGCCGAGTGCTTCCGAGCGATAGTTACTTCTTTTATAAGCCTACGTACTGTTCAATATGCTGTTCAAGGTTTAACTTACGGAACATCCCAAAGAGTTGGCAAAGCATAGGCGTAATAATATACTCTACTACCCGTGCGAAGCCGGGGCAGGTCGCTAGTACTATACAAAAATTAAGTTTTTAATATGTATAGCTAATGGATATAGAGTTTGAATACAGCCATTTGAAATGTAATCACATTTTGGTAAAACCTATCACAATGCTCAATTGAAATTTGACCTTCCCTGTTTCACACCTTTTGACGTGGACAAAAAAATAGCAATATTGTTCTAAAAAATAAAAAATGTAAATACCTATTGAAATTTTTTAAGTTACCCATATGCGTTCAGTGATAGCCTAGTGGTTAGGACTGTGGTCTCCTATTCGGGGGGGTCACAGATTCGATCCCGGGTACGCACCTCTGACTTTTCGGAGTCAAGTGCGTTTAAGCAATTAAATATCACTTGCTTCAACGGTGAAGGAAAACATCGTGAGGAAACCTGCACACCTGTGAGTTCTTCATAGCTCTTGAAGGTGTGTGAAGTCCGCCAATTCGCATTGGGCCAGCGTGGTGGACTATGGCCTATAACCCTTCTCTGAGAGGAGACCTCGTTCAGTAGTGAGCCGTTAATGGGTTGCTAATGATGATGATGATGATATGCGTTAAAAGCAATTAAAAATAACTTGATTTAATGGTGAAGAAAATCACCGTGAGGAAACCTGCTTGCCTGAGAGTTCTCGATAATGTTCTCAAAGGTGTGTGAAGACTGCCCATTCGCACTGGGCCAGCGACCAGCGTGGTGGACTGGTCCCTTAAACCTAAACCCTTCTCATACCTAGATGACGGATTGAGATAATGATGATGATGATTCCAAAGCCACAGACAGACACTGCCTCTCAATTATTTATGTAGATATCTAGATAAATAGAACTTTACGTAGACGATTTTAAACTCTATTTCAAATTTAATAATACACAATTTTCTTTGCTGACTGTACATGAGGCAGATTAAATAATAACAATCTTATGTACAGGCGAATACTAGCTATTCGTAAATTGAATACCAATATTAAGTCATGCGAAATCATATTCAATGTTATTTGCATAAGGTCTGAATTTCTATGAGCGATGTTTGATGCAGCAGAATTTTGGTTTCAAGCTATAAATGCTGCATTCAGCTCATTCAAGGTTAAAAGTAACTTAGTAACATAAAGATCTTTGAGAATTCAAGCCTGATTTCAACATAATATTATGTACTTAAACTGGTAGGTAACACAAAATGTAATGTTGATTATAATATAACTTATACATGATAAATCTAATCCTAACCTAAGGATATGATCCTTGCTATGACTGGCAATCAAAATCTATCCCTATCGATCATAACAATATAATACCCAATGAGGTTAATGAATGTCTGGCAACACAATCCATCCCTTCGGATCATAATAACATCCGATCGAATAATACAAATACAATCTATCTCAAATTCAATTACCGGTACTTATACATTTTTGAATTTTTTTTCTAGATATTTTGATAGGCAGGCTATGTTGAATAAGCGGCTTATTTAGTAGATTTATTTAAATAATATGCTGATCAAAGTTAAACAAAGACTTGTGGTATAGTAAAATAGAAAGTGATTCAAATAAAGTGGATCACCGTACTGTTACAGACCAAATAGTTAACATATCTCGTTCAGAATTCAAATATAAAATTCAAATTCCGAACGCGTTCCATCTCATAGCGTCGAATACGGGCAATACGGATTTTAAAATCTAAAATTAAATAACTTTAAAGTGTTTTAAGTTCATCTTTAAAGTAACCTTAAGTTCTTTAAGAACTAGATAATTATAATATCTACTAAAAAACGAATCAAAAAAATGTCTGAAACATTTTATGTACGTACCTATATGTTTTGCAATTACTCGTAGATACAATCAAAACATTTTTAAGTTATTAATAAAAAGGTTTTATAGATTTTTAATTTATAAAGTTTTTAGGCAATTACAATTTTATTCATTTACAATAGTTATTTAATTATTACTCAATAATAATTTTAACATAAATTATACTCAATCAAAAAAGGTTCTTTTAACTTTAATAGTCAGACAATCAATGTTATTAAATAGTAATTTATTCTGATTGATTCTAAAATATAATAATAATTCGATATTGATGAGAGATAAACGATAAAACATAAATAATGACTACTATCAATTAATATGACTGGCAGATGATTACTTTATACGTGGAATAATACAATTCAAATCAAATAACAATATAAAAATCAAAGTTTCCATGGAAGTAGGTAGGTAGATACATATTAAGTTGTAAGCAGTGATAGCATACTGGTGAAATCTTTTTGCGAAATTCTACTAATGAGCTACTGGCTTACTACTGAGCGCAAGTCTCCTCTCAGAGAAGGGTTTTAGGTCAAACTGCACCACGCTGGCCCAATGCATTTTGGCAGACTCTACACACCTTTGAGAAGATTATGGAGAACTCTCAGGCGTGCAAGTTTCCTCATAATGTTTTCCTTCACATTTGAATCATGTGATATTTATTTGCTTAAGCTAGGGTACGTTTATGCACACGCGGTGCGTGTCGCGGCGCGTGGTGCATCGCGTCGCGCGCTTAAGAACGCGTAGAATACGAATAAAAAACAGATTTCACCAGCGCGGTGCGATGAAATAAAACAGCCGCAACCTCATGTGAGGCACGACAAACGAAAGCGTTTTGCGCGGAATAGGAGTGTAGTAAGCGCCAAATACTTTGTAACTCATAAAATATTCATTTACTTTTCAATTCACTAAGCTACTCTCTTGATAGTATCAATCGGAATTTAATGTAAAAATTTTGGCTCTGTAATATGCAACACATTGAAAATAAATGAATATTGGTTAAAAATTAGACCTAGCTTCGCGATTTTTTACTATCGAACAAATTTCATCATTTTATGTTTTTGCCCAAACACGTCCCTTGGCAGTATGATGTAATTTTTGCGTGTTTTTTTTTCGGATAGTTGAAACTTGATCTACTACTGTAAAAATCAAATCTGTTTACTGTTAACTTAACTCAAACATTTATGGCCAAGTAGGTATGAGAGCGTTCACGCGGGTCCATGCGTGCACCGCGGCGGGCGCCGCGCCAGCCGCGTAAACGCTCTCATACTTGGCCATTATGTATGAGATTGCCGCGCGACGCGACGCACCACTTGCCGCGCCACGCGCCGCGTGTGCATAAACGTACCCTAAAACAGTTCGCGTAGTCCGCAAATAAAATCATTTAATTTCATAGATTAATTATCTATACATATAATAAAACAGAAACGAAACCAATTCTGTACATGAAATAGATTCAAAAAAGTGTTTTTGCTTCTAATTGTGTTCAAGATACAGATATCAAAACAGAAGCTAAATTTTTTTTTGTCTGTTTGTCTGTCTGTTTGTTTGTCCTTCTTTCACGTAAAAACTACCGCACAGATTTCTACAAAATTTTATACCGTGGTAGCTTATTACTTGGGTCAACATCTAGGCTACTTTTTATCCCGGAAAATCAAGGAGTTCCCGAGGGACTTTAAAAACTAAATCCACGCGGACAAAGTCGCGGGCATCAGCTAGTATTTCATATAATGATTGCTATTTAAAGTACGTATTATTAGATATTAATGCTGTTAAATAATTCGGAAGTAGTAAGATTTATTGCAGGATAAGTACATATATTAGTAGTACGTATTACCGGAGTCAATGTCATTTTATAATAGGTAGGGTTGTTTGAAGTTAATGATCTAGTTCAACCGGTTCTGTGTTATGTGTATTTATATATTATATCTACTACGCTATATAATTCATGTTAAACGTAGGTATATCCTTGCTAGTAACATTTATTATTTTAAATCTATTTATACATATTATACAGAGTGAAAACGACAAATATTTATTAACCGACTTCAAAAAGGAGGAAGTTCTCAATTCGTCGGAATCTTTCTTTTTTTTATGTATGTTCACCGATTACTCGAAGGCGCCTGAACCGATTTGGAAAATTCTTTTATATTTATTATTTTTTATCCCGGAAAAACAAAGAGTTTCAGCGGGATTTAAAATCTTAATAAATGCGGATGAATAATAAGGATGTGTCCGAATAGCCAATATGACAGCCGACCGTAGGAGATGGCACCTCAAGAAGAAGATGCGGATAAAGTCGTGGGCATCAGCTAGTTAAGATATATTTATGTATATATATCAATTTATCAGTAGCATTAAAATAAATTCCTTTCTCTGAACCCGACTGTACTGCTGTAAGGTAAAGGACGTACATTCACTTTTATCAGAAGGTCAAACTATGAGTTTGTATTTAGAAGTTTAACGAATAAACCGTTATACATACTATGTTTGTTTATGTATTATGTATATTTATGTCCGAGTCACACTTTGATCGCGTGACAAAATAATGAGTAAGTAATCAATAATCATAGAACTATAAGGCTGGAGACTGATTTGTACCATTTGTTTGTAACTAGCGACCCGCCCCGGCTTCGCACGTGTAGTAAAGCATATTACGCCTATGCTTCGCAAACTCCTTGAAATGTTCCTTGTGTCCCTTATATATTGAACAGCATATTGAACAGTACGTAGGCTTATAAAAGAAGTATCGCTTGGCTTAAAATATAGCAAAAACGCGGCGCTCGCGGGGGTGGTCACTGGTCGCATCACATGAGCGAGTCCCGTCATCGCCATCACTCGGGTTGAAATCCGCGTATTTATATTGGCGCGCGTTCGTTTTTATTTTGCGATAACTCCTAAGATATTCATTTAAATTGTATGGTGTAAAGCATTATCATAATGTGCATGAAATGCTTAAGGTAACTAACGGATTTAAGTTAATAAGGATTAATACTGTATCCGTCTAAATAGATTTCCAATAGCCGCATGGTATGTGACCATTTTTTTAGAAGTTAAAATAGGTGATAGTGAGCTATCCTTCAAAGCTAGATATAATATGCCATCGCGGACTTTTCTGTAAAGACTTATCCCACCATACCACCACCATAAATTGTTTTGTTATATCTCAAAGAGATTAGGCAACGTTTTCGATGAAAGCTCTCAAGCGGTTTGAATTTTTCCGACATCGTCAACAATTATCGTCATATTTCAACTAATTTACACAAAACCTTAACAAATTATACACTAAAACCTTCCTCATGAATCACCCTATCTATTGGTGAAGACCGCATGAATATCCGTTCGGTAGTTTTTGAGTTTATCGCGACAGACAGACAGACAGACGCGGCGGGGGACTTTGTTTTTATGTAGTGATAACAAATTATACACTAAAACCTTCCTCATGAATCACCCTATCTATTGGTGAAGACCGCATGAATATCCGTTCGGTAGTTTTTGAGTTTATCGCGACAGACAGACAGACAGACGCGGCGGGGGACTTTGTTTTTATGTAGTGATAACAAATTATACACTAAAACCTTCCTCATGAATCACCCTATCTATTGGTGAAGACCGCATGAATATCCGTTCGGTAGTTTTTGAGTTTATCGCGACAGACAGACAGACAGACGCGGCGGGGGACTTTGTTTTTATGTAGTGATAACAAATTATACACTAAAACCTTCCTCATGAATCACCCTATCTATTGGTGAAGACCGCATGAATATCCGTTCGGTAGTTTTTGAGTTTATCGCGACAGACAGACAGACAGACGCGGCGGGGGACTTTGTTTTTATGTAGTGATAACAAATTATACACTAAAACCTTCCTCATGAATCACCCTATCTATTGGTGAAGACCGCATGAATATCCGTTCGGTAGTTTTTGAGTTTATCGCGACAGACAGACAGACAGACGCGGCGGGGGACTTTGTTTTTATGTAGTGATAACAAATTATACACTAAAACCTTCCTCATGAATCACCCTATCTATTGGTGAAGACCGCATGAATATCCGTTCGGTAGTTTTTGAGTTTATCGCGACAGACAGACAGACAGACGCGGCGGGGGACTTTGTTTTTATGTAGTGATAACAAATTATACACTAAAACCTTCCTCATGAATCACCCTATCTATTGGTGAAGACCGCATGAATATCCGTTCGGTAGTTTTTGAGTTTATCGCGACAGACAGACAGACAGACGCGGCGGGGGACTTTGTTTTTATGTAGTGATAACAAATTATACACTAAAACCTTCCTCATGAATCACCCTATCTATTGGTGAAGACCGCATGAATATCCGTTCGGTAGTTTTTGAGTTTATCGCGACAGACAGACAGACAGACGCGGCGGGGGACTTTGTTTTTACGTAGTGATAACAAATTATACACTAAAACCTTCCTCATGAATCACCCTATCTATTGGTGAAGACCGCATGAATATCCGTTCGGTAGTTTTTGAGTTTATCGCGACAGACAGACAGACAGACGCGGCGGGGGACTTTGTTTTTATGTAGTGATAACAAATTATACACTAAAACCTTCCTCATGAATCACCCTATCTATTGGTGAAGACCGCATGAATATCCGTTCGGTAGTTTTTGAGTTTATCGCGACAGACAGACAGACAGACGCGGCGGGGGACTTTGTTTTTATGTAGTGATAACAAATTATACACTAAAACCTTCCTCATGAATCACCTATCTATTGGTGAAAAGTGAAAACCGCATGAACATCCGTTCGGTAGTTTTGAGTCTATCGCGAACAGACAGACAGACAGACAGACATGGCGGGGGACTTTGTTTTATATGTATTGATAGTGATGTACCATTCGAGGTGATCTTGTTACATAAGGATACACAGACTGACTTGTAGCGTGCTGCGTATGTTTGTGACGTATCATTCGAGGTCTCGGCACAAGTGTGCTCCATTTTATTAACTCATAAAATGGCAGTCGAATGCGCTCGCGATGACGTGACCTTCACTGACTTGTAATGTAATATCATTTTTTTTTTCATCATTAGCAACCCATCAACGGCTCACTACTGAGCGCAGGTCTCCTCTCAGAGAAGGGTTACAGGCCATAGTCCACCACGCTGCGCTGGCCCAATGCGAATTGGCGGACTTCATACACCTTCGAGAACATTATAGAGAACTCTCAGATTTCCTCACGATGTTTTCCTTCACCGTTGAAGCAAGTTGTAGTATATAGGCAGTAGACATCATAATGTCTACTTTGCTCATACAGCAAATAGTGGGTAGAAGCAAAACATAGAGGCGCATAAATACGGGCACCACTAGGTGGGGGGACTCAGTCGTGTGTAAGCCACGTACAGAGTAGTACGCAAATGGAGTGTGTGTGTGTGTGTATGTTATTACGTACTATAGAATACATGTGTACATGTGTACATGTGTATTCTATACAAGTGATATTAATATATTTAATTGCTTAAACGCACATGACTCGGAAAAGTCAGAGGTGCGTTCCCGGGATCGAACCTGCGACCCCCCGAATAGGAGACCACAGTCCTAACCACTAGGCTATCTACTAGGCTATCACTGCCACTGTAATGTGACACTCAAAGGGAATTCGCGAACAAACCGACAGTCGAGTGGAGCACGCGGCGCTCGCCGCCTACATTAATATATATATAGCTGTTGGGGCTGATTCACTCACTGACTCACTCATTGATCACCTCTCCTGTAAAATTTTGTATGAAAAAATTTTTTTTCACCGATGGTTTCGTATAGAGGAAAAAAATTCATTCGGAGGAAAAATATGGAGAGAGCTGATGATTGAGGATTTCGGAGACGGGTGAGGAGCACGGCCAGGGTATCAAAGATAGGTGGGGGGTACTCGAACAAATGTCACTCGAAACCTCATCCAATTCGCAGTGAGCTGAAAAAAAATTCAAAATGGTGGAAAAAAGATGGCCGCCATACAAATTTCGTTGGTGTCTATCTCGGGGAGTATAAAAGATGGATCAGGACCCAAAGGTCTATTTGATGAATAGAAAAAAAATCAAGATGGCGGAATTTTTTTTTCCATACAAAATATATGGCGAATATTGAAGAAGGCTAGAAGCTGAGAACTACGCAAGACTTTGATACGGTTCCTTTTCAAAATTTGTTTTTATAGAAGAATTCTCATTCTGACAAATGATGAGATATGATGATCGAGGGTTTGGAAGGTGGGTGAGGAGCACGGCCAGGTTATTGAAGACAGGTGGGAGGTGCTCAAACAAAATATACTCAAAACCTCATCCAATTGGCAGTGAGCTGAAAAATAATTCCAAAATGACAGATTCAAGATGGCGGCCATACAAACTTCAACGGTGTCTATCTCGGAGAGGATAAAAGATGGAAGAGTGGTTTTTTGATAGAAAATGATCAAGACCTAAAAGTCTACTTGCCGAGTAGAAAAACCGCGGTCCGCTTGCGGGCCGCGCACCCACGCGCCCTACTAGTTACAAACTATAAAGTTACAATTCAGTCTTTGGTTTTAGTTACAAAAACTCGATACATTACACCAAAATGTTAAAGTCAGTCTCCTTATTCGCCCGTACTACTTATTAAGAATTAGACGAATAAAAATTATAAACCAGAATTTGAAATGATTATAAATTGTAAATTAATAGTAATATAGGAATATTTATCTATACCTACATATAATAAAACTGTAACTGGAAGATTTCTGTACATTTAATATATTTTGAAAATTTTAATTGGGGGATGCTTTACTATCGATACTGAGCCCAAAACAGATTTTTATTTAATTTTTGTCTGTTTGTCTGTTTGTTTGTCCTTCTTTCACGTAAAAACTACCGCACAGATTTCTACAAAATTTTATGCCGTGGTAGCTTATTACTCAGGTCAACATCTAGGCTACTTTTTATCCCGGATAATCAAGGAGTTCCCGAGGGACTTTAAATAAGTAAAATAAAGGACCCTTTTTATGAAAGGGGACACCCTGTTTAATTAAAAAAAAAAAGTCAGTCTCCAGCCTTACGCTTAGAACAGAAGTCTCTAACAAATTTCCTAGGCTTGAAACATTCAATGAATGAGTGATCGCCAAATATTGAGTAAACTCTTTTTTAGGGTTCCGTACTCAAAGGGTGCCAACGGGACCCTATTACTAAGCCTCCGCTGTCCGTCCGTCCGACTGTCAGCGGGCTGTATCTCGTAAACCGTAATATATAGACAGTTGAAATTTTCACATGTTGTGTATTTCTATTGCCGCTATAACAACAAATAATAAACTTAAATTAAAAAATAAAGGGGGCTCCCATACATGGAAAAGGAGTCGAAAAAAAAAATTTTTTTTTTTACCCTGGCATGTTTGGTATCATTGTCTAGAGCTCATTAAGTGGAGTTCAAATAATATATTTTTTATTATTTTTTAGCTATAAAAATGAAGAAAGGACGTCAAAGTTTTTGGTTTTAGACCACTTTTCTTAGGTTTTTGAAGTCGGTTAAAAAATATGACGGATGTTATGAAATACGAATGTCCGTAATCGGGGTCACAGTTTTCGAACTTTTTTCTTGTTAGTGTAATGAAACTACAGGCACAGAATGATTTAGTCCTAGGGAGATAACATCTGCTTTTCTCCCTAAATTTTTGTCTCCTTCATTTAAATATTTTTTTTATAATATTTGTCAGAAATAATATTTTTTAACATTTTCAATAATTATCAATAATGTGAATGACGCATTCAGATTGGAAAATGGAAGATTCATTTATTAATCCATTCATAATTTGGGTTTTTATATAATTTGCATATGATGACAGTGATTAAAATTAATTGAGTCATTATGCTTAATTTATATAACTCTCAATAAATAATTAGTTTTGTGATTAATTTTAATTAAAAGAATATTGTTCATGATTTTTCATTTTTCATTTTTCAACTTCAAATAAAAAAAACTTAGAATAAACTATTTTAAATAATATTGGGATAGTTAAAACAGGAAACGGAAGCTTTCAAAAAAGCCCACTTTGACATAGACATTGTTAAATCAATCCGCGTCAATTTCAAGGCTAATTATTATTGTTTGCTTTTGATTTTATCTTCACATAGCCACACCACTTAGCACTTTCGATTCAACATTGATAATTATGTAAAATATTGTAGGTATATCTTAACGTTTACTTTATCTCTTTCCAAGTGATAACTTTTGAAAGGTTTGACATTTAAACAAGAAGCTTCAAAGCATCTGTGAACCTCTTTTTTTCAATTTCTGGACACATTCAATTTGGTATAAAAGTCCTCTTTATTAGGTCAGTCAAGAAAAAAATCAAGACATACAAGAGACATAAATACATAACTCTAAAAAAAAAGCGCGCGCAATCGAAAATCGAACGCTTGAACAGGTTAGCGCTCATTACGGGATTTCTGAGTGAGTAAAAACATTATATTATTGAGTATTTTTAACCGACTTCAAAAAAGGAGGAGGTTTTCAATTCGTCGGAATCTTTTTTATTTTTTTATGTACCTATGTTCATCGATTACTCGAAGACGCCTGAACCGATTTTGAAAATTCTATTTTTGTTTCAAAGGGTATAACTTCCCAGCCCCCAGGTAGTCTCATTGAAATTTTATCGAAATCGGTCGAGCGGTTATTAAAATATAAACAATAAATTATATACTTAATACTGGCGCGGGCGTTTGAAGTCGGTTTTTTAAAAAGAATTTTTTATATTAAATTATGCAAATATATTTTAAGTAATACATCTTCTTCTTCTTCTTCTTTATCAACCGATAGACGTCCACTGCTGGACAAAGGTCTCTTGCATGGACTTCCACAGGCCTCGGTCTTGCGCCGCCTGAATCCAGCGGCTCCCTGCGACTCGTTTGATGTCGTCGGTCCACCTGGTGGGGGGTCTGCCAACACTGCGCTTCCCGGTGCGGGGTCGCCACTCCAGCACCTTGGGACCCCAACGACCATCAGCTCTTCGAACTATGTGCCCCGCCCATTTCCACTTCAGTATCGCGACTCGCTTAGCTATGTCGGTGACTCTGGTTGTCCTACGGATCTCCTCATTTCTGATTCGATCCCGCAGGGACACTCCGAGCATAGCTCTCTCCATCGCCCGCTGAGCGGTCCTGAGCCTACTTATGAGGCCCTTAGTTAGCGACCATGTCTCGGATCCGTAAGTCATCACTGGCAACACGCACTGTTCGAAGACTTTAGTCTTCAGGCACTGAGGAATTTTGGACGAGAAGACATCTCGGAGCTTCCCGAACGCTGCCCAGCCGAGTTGGATTCGGCGGTTGATCTCTTTCTCGAAATTGGACCTACCTAGCTGGACTGTGTGTCCCAGGTAAATATACTCGTCGACAATTTCGAGTGCAGAGTTCTCAACAATTACTGGGTGGAGCGGTGCATGAGCATTGGACATGATTTTCGTCTTGCTCATGTTCATTTCCAGGCCCACCTGTTGAGAAACCCTGCTGAGATCATTGAGCATTGTATTGAGGTCTCTCAGAGTCTCTGCCATGACTACTATGTCATCGGCAAATCGCAGGTGAGTGATGTACTCGCCGTTTATGTTGATGCCAAGCCCGTTCCAATCCAGAAGCTTAAAGACGTCCTCCAACGCAGCGGTAAAGAGCTTCGGGGAGATAACGTCTCCCTGTCGCACTCCACGCTGCAAGTGGATTGGCCTCGTAGTCTGGTCCTGTATACGTACTGACATTGTGGCGTTTTCATACAAGCACTTCAACACTTGGATATACCGGTAGTCAATCCGGCATCTCTGCAGCGACCTCAACACAGCCCAAGTTTCCACCGAATCGAAGGCTTTCTCATAGTCCACAAACGCTAAGCAAAGTGGCCGGTTATACTCTTCTGTCTTTTGTATAACCTGCCGCAGCGTATGAATGTGATCTATGGTACCAAAGCCTTTTCGGAATCCGGCTTGTTCGGGAGGCTGGAAGTCGTCAAACCTACGAGCGAGACGATTCGTAATGACTCTCGAGAACAACTTATAAACATGACTCAACAACGAGACGGGTCTATAATTCTTCAACAAGGTATTATCACCCTTTTTGAAGAACAGAACCACCACGCTCCTGTGCCATGCTTCCGGCGTTGTGCCCTCGTGGATGACGGAATTGAACAATCGCTGAAGGATCTTAAGTACCGGTTTTCCACCCGCTTTCAGGAGTTCCGCAGTGATTCCGTCATCACCTGGCGCCTTGTTGTCCTTAAGCTGTTTGAGAGCCATTCTAATCTCGTATAGGCTGACGTCCGGGATATCTTCGGTATAGTGTCGGGTCAGTTTGGCTCTGGGATCTTTCGCCAGATCTTCAATAGGTTTTTGTGTCGTGGTATATAACTGTCCATAGAACTTCTCAACCTCTCCCAAAACCTCAGGTCGAGAAGAGACGAGACGGCCGTCATCAGTTTTCAGCCGCGTCAACTGGCTCTGTCCGATAGACAGATCTCTCGCGAACACTTTTGAGCCTTTGTTCCGCTCAATGGTATCTTTAATACACTTGGTATTAAAGACACGGAGGTCGCGAGTTTGTGCTTTAGAGATCTGCCTATTAATCCGCCGGTAGGCAGCCGCGTCTGCCGATGACTGCAGCCTCATCTCTTGTCTCTCCTTCATTAGCTTGAGAGTATGGTCAGAGAACTTTTCGGTTCTTTTCCTGCGGTGGGTCTTAAAGAATTTAGACCCCACAGTATGAACAGTTTCCACGAACCTGTTGTTTAGATCGTCCACAGAAACGCAGTCTGCTAGGCACTCGAATCGGTTCTGCAGTTCGAGTTGGAAGTTTTCGGGATTTTGGATATGAGCACGAGAAGGTCGGAGAGTGGACTTCACCAGTCTGGCCCTTTCCAGCTTCACATTAATATTCAACGTGCCTCTTACCATCCGGTGATCGCTACCGGTTTTCACCCTATTGATCACAGAGACATCATTGAATATATGCCGCTTGGTCGACATAATGAAGTCGATCTCATTTCTCGTGGAACCATCGGGACTCAACCATGTCCATTTTCTGTGTGGCCGCTTCCTGAAGAAGGAGTTCATCATAAAGAGGCCCTCCTTCTCCATGAAGTCGGCCAACATTTGGCCCCTTTGGTTCCTTCGCCCATACCCAAAATGCCCCACTCTCGTCTCTGCACCGCTTCGTTCGCCCAGCCTTGCATTGAAATCCCCCATCACAACACTGTAATGAGTGGTAGAGGCGTGTATGGCTTTTGATATATCCTCATACAGCGCCTCCACCTCCTCGTCAGAATGTGTCGATGTCGGTGCGTAGACCTGTATAACCTTCAGCGAATACCGTTTGGTGATTCTGAGTATAAGGTACGCTACCCTACTCGACACACTCTTGACTTGTACAATGTTGTTGACGAGGGACTTGTGGACGATGAACCCGACACCACCCTGGGACTGTTGATCGCCCTCCCGGTAGTAAAACAAGTTGCCGGAATTAAGGATTATCGAGTCCTCCCCCTCTCGTCGGACTTCAGACAATCCTATAATGTTCCAGCGCAACTTGCTCACTGCTTCTTCCAGCTCGATGATCTTTTCGTCGGTCCTCAAAGTGCGTGCGTTATACGTCACCAGGTCCAGTCGTCGGGGTTGGCAGCGGAATCTCGTCCGGAGATTCTTAGCACCCCCTGCCCCGCCATTACCGTGACCGCTGCCAGGGTCAGGAATAGCGAGGCCGCCGGGAACTAGGGGCCATGGTCTTGTGCGAATATCCATACAAGGTTTTGCCCATAATGACCACGCTGGGCAGGCGTGTTGGTCATCGCAGGGCTAAACTGATCGCACCCGTGTCGCTGCTGCCCGACACAGGCCTGTGCCATTTGCTCAGTTTAGCCAGTATGAAATGGTTATACCGCCATTTGTCGGTCGTCATAGCCTCGTCAGTAGACTAGCAGGGGGCACCGCGGGCAGGTGAGGTTGACGTTTGGAGCGCTAGATGGAGGTGCGCTCCCTTATCCCCCTTAAGTAATACATAATTTTAGGTAAAAACAAAAATGTTAATGTAATCAATGCGATTATCGCCATACTTCCGATTGACATTCAAACTAGGTATTTACCTAAAATACACAGTTAAAGGTAGAATCATACTAATATTTTAAATGAAAAAGTTTGTTTCTTTGTTGGTTTGTCCTTCAATCACGCCGCAACAGAGCTACGGATCGACGTGATTTTTTGCATGGGTATAGTTGAGGACCTGGAGAGTGTCATAGGCTACGTTTTATCCCGGAAAACCAATGAGTTCCCGAAGGACTTTAAAAACTAAATTCACGCGGACGAGGTCGCGGGTATCAGCTAGTAATAACAATAAGTGACCTGTGTGAAGTTATTAAGTTCAACTAGGTAATTACTATAAAGCGATGATTCACACAGATTCGACAGATTCTAATTCTCCTTATTACACACAATTTAAACATCTGAAAGCTGATGTCTTAAGGGAAAAAACCACATACTCATAGAAAAAACGCGCGCAACGCAATCCGCACTTGAAAATACTAGCAGTAAGAACACATAGTGTCAATTTCACTCACGCCAAATAACGTTTAACCGAGGAATAACTTTGATTTCTATACAAAATCTGCCAAAACAGCAATTTTATCCTTCAGTAAAACGCCATTCGTCGTTTGTGAAATCGGCAATATTACACATAAATATTAATTTTATCAAAGAGGATGTATGCATCAAGACTCTTTGCTAGTAAATTAAAAAAAAACAACAACAACAAAACACTGTCACACGACATAGACAAAAAAAACCCGCGCGCAAACCGCACTCGAAAATCGAACACCTTATTTTATCTACTTACGAAATTAATGCCTGTCAATACGAAGAACAGATTATACGGACTGTTATTAAAAAAAATAAGGATGTTGTTCAGAAACGCGTGACCCGGTCTGTCACTTATGGCTGACTGGTGCTTGTGTGAGATCAACAGATGATTTTATGCAGCCACTGCGCTTGTGTGAAACTGGAAAAATCGATATGGCTACGTCACGTTTATTAACCTGTTGGATTTGGCGGGGATTTTCGGGAAAACGGGAAATTGTAACAAGTTTCCTAATAAGGAAAAGTTGCGTTTTTAAAGGGTGATGTACCTAGACACTGCGAAGTGATTAGTAGCAAAGTCGGTTGTATATAGGGTTGCCATCCGTCCGGGTTACCCCGGATTTGTCCTAGTTTAGAGGGCATCCGGGGAGCGTCCAGGCAGGGCTTCATTTGTAGTCCGGGTTTAAAAATTTAAAGTCTTGGGCCGCCCGCGCCTCGATTTTTGTTTAAAAATTTAATTGAATTTTGTTAGGTTTAATATTTTAATAAGGTTTTGTTTTCAAAACAGACTATATTAATAATTTTAAGAATAAAAAAATTCTAACTGATAAATAATTTAAACAATTTGTAACAAACTGTAATAAGATTTTGTTTTGTTAGGTACATTCAAAATGATGATAAAAGATTACATTTTTTTTTTATCAGACTAAGTTTTTTATTACACTATGTTTAAAAAAAAACCTGTTGATATGTCCGGGTTCTGGGCTCTAAAATCCGGGGTTTTCACGCGTCTTGTCCTGGTTGCCAAATAGAGATGGCAGCCCTAGTTGTACACAATATCCTAAACTAAAGAACCAAGGGGAGTCGGACTCTCACAGAAGGTTCAGTGTCACCACACATTCATACTTACTGCTATTATGAATGCGAAAGTGTGTTTGTTGGTTTGTTCTTCAATCTGAAGATCTTCCACCGTCGGAAGCGGGGCTGCTGGTCTGCCAGTCTTGACATGTATTGAATATTGTACTTATGTATTTTTGGAGTTGTTCTATAAATATTATATCATCGTATTGTTGGAAATATTCTATTCTAACAAGTTGCATGGGGTAAATCGGCATGGCATCCAACTGCCCACAAGATATTATAAAAAGTTATTAAAATGTAAATACATATTACCTACAAAAAATATTGTAAAATGTGTAATTTTGAAAAGAGCAACTGCTGAGTTTCTTGCCGGTTCTTCTCAGCAGAATCCGCTTTCCGAACCGGTGGTAGAGTCATGATTTGTCATAAGCGCCATAGGTTGGCCTACATGAAATAAATGATTTTGAATTTGAATCACGCCGCAACAGAGCTACGGATCGACCTGATTTTTTGCATGGGTATAGTTGAGGAACTGGAGAGTGACATAAACTACTTTTTATCCCGGAAAATCAAAGAGTTCCCGAGGCTACAAGTGTAACATAAATGATAGACATTATATATACACAGACAAAAAAATATATTTACTACAAATAGAAGTGACAAAAAACAAACTGATGTAGGTATAATAACCAATTTTCCGTAGTCGTATTGCAGTTTTTAAACTTTTAAAAAAAATCGGCCAAGTGCGAGTCGGGCCTCGCACTTTTAGGGTTCCGTACATATGACCAAATCATTTTCTAGTCTAACTATTACTAGATATTTAAATATCTTAGTTCTTAGATAGTACTAAATTAGCATATGGGGAAAAATGCTCGTTTGTTTTGGCCACAATTACTTATAAACCGCATCATAAATAGGTGTTTTCAGTATTTAGATAGATAGATAGATAGATAAAAAGTTTTATTTGATCACGAACACAATTCAATTTTACAGTATTCGCTTAAAAACGATTTAGGCTATTTCATAACGTAGTTCTTGAACAAATAAGGCTCCTCACTCAGCACAAAGCTGCAGCAGGCTGCAACGCTGGTTTTCAGGAGGAACCTTAATGTGTCCACAGACGTGTTTTCGACAAACAAGCCTCTTATAACTAAAACATAATATTAGTATATAAAATATAACAAACAATATAACACATATATTACACCTAATTCAATCCTACTTAATATTATAAAGGCGAAAGTTTGTGTGTATGTTTGTTCCTCTTTCACGCAAAAACTACTGGATGGATTTGGCTGAAATTTGGAATGGAGATAGATTATACCCTGGAATAACACATAGGCCACAAATTATCCCGAAAAAATCCAAGGTTCCCGCGGGATTTTGAAAAACCACTGATAGATGGCGCTGATTGTACTTAAATCACGCTTACATTATCCGCAGCATCGAGAATAAGTAAAAAATTCCAATTTAACAATCAAGTAGTATAAACACAGTTATTGAAGTTTTTCATTAGCAATAGAAAAAGTCTTAGGGATTAGGGATGGATTACGAATTAAATAATACAAATAGTACAAGGTATCGATTTGTCCAGTCATAGTGAGTACGTTGCTAGATATTATAATGACTGGTCAGTGGTCATGTGTAGATCCTATCCTATTAATATTATAATTAAATATTATAACTGCGAAAGTGCGTTGGTTTGTCCTTCAATCACGCCCCAACAGAGCAGTTGAGGACCTGGAGAGTGACAGGCTACTTTTTAACCCGCAAAGTCAGAGTTCCCAAGGCATTTTAAGGGCTAAGTTCACGCAGACGAAGTACGCTCGTGGTAAGAAGTCACATTTATTGTATTATAAATGTGACTTCTTACCACGAGCGTACCAAACATCGTCCAACAAATACATAAAACAAAAGAAAGAAAGCCGTGCCTGTGCCATTTGCCGCCACGCTTTAGTGTGGAACGCTGCGCTAACGTTACAATATTATCTTTTTTCTTAATTAGGTTAAATTACATTTTTCTTTTTTCAAATCAATGTCGGTGTTCAGTGTTCTTTTTGTTGCGCGAATAAATAAATTTTAAGTTTGACTTTAAATAAACTAATTGTTTGAATTGCATGTATTGGAGGTGGTAGATCGTTCCAGCACTTAGTGGCGGCAAACTTAAAACTTCCACGGAAGGTGGCTGTTTTATGCATGGGCAATGTATGTCTAATACGGAGAGCCCTGGAGTTTCTTGTGCGTTCTGAGTGAGCTTCTTCTGCCCACCTTAATTTTTGCCTAAGATACTCAGGGACCCCGTGCTTCATTACGCCAAAGAGCATGGTAGCTAAATGCAGCTTACGACGTGATTCCATCTTTAATAAGTTGGCGTTGTTAATATAGGGTGTTACATGACTCCTTGGCGGAATGTTATAACAATAACGAGCACAAGCGTTCTACACGCGCTGTATAAGCTTCTTCGTTCTTTCTAGCAACCTGGCGCCGTATACCGCATCCGCATAATTAAGTTTAGATAGAACTAGGGCCTCACACAGTTTACTTCTAAGGTCCACGCCGATGTATGGTCTTATTCTATACAATAACTTGAGTCTGTAGAAGCCGCTTCGAACGGCATTAAGGACATGCGTTTCAAAGCGCAGTGTAGAATCCATGATAACACCCAAATTACGAGCCTCGTTAACCTTTACTATGTTATTATTTTCTATATTGATTTTAAAGTCGTAACTGTTTAGACTGTTAATATTGTGTTTGGATCCTAGAACCATAAATTGGGATTTGGTAGGGTTTAACACTAAACAGTTCTTCATTGCCCATTGATTTATTCTATCCAAATCACTGTTTATTTTAGATACAGCTTCATCACGGTCTTTGGGACAAAATGGTAAATATAACTGCACATCGTCCGCATACAAATGATATTCGCAGTGCTGAATGCAGCTTGTGATGTCGGACGAATACAAAGTAAAGAGCATCGGCCCCAAAATTGAACCTTGAGGGACTCCTCTATCAACTGGCGATAAACCTGATACCATCTTAGTATTATCCCCATTAACTATTTCTACAAACTGTGATCTACCAGTGAGGTAGCTAGCAAACCATTTCACTGTAGCAGTATCAAACCCATAAAACGCTAATTTGGAAAGAAGAAGATTAATATTTATCGAATCGAAAGCTCTTGAGAAGTCGAGGAGAACGAGAATAGTACACATTCCTTTATCCTGAGCCGTTAAAATATCGTCTACAACATTAGTAAGAGCTGTTGTCGTGCTATGAGATCTCCTGAAACCTGACTGGCAAGCGGGAAGAATCTTATTTTTTTCTATATACTCCGTCATTTGGTGAGATACTACCTTTTCTATGACCTTAGACAAACATGGTAAGATACTAATTGGTCTTAGTTCCTTGTATGAGGTTGGATTGTTACATTTTGGCAGAGGTTGCACTCTAGCTATCTTCCATGAGTCGGGAAAAATCGATGTTAAAATTGAGTTATTAACCAGATGGGTGATAGTGTGCAAACATTGCGGCAAAGTTAACATAAGCATTTGTAGTGAGATATTATCTACCCCTTGTGCGTTTGAGCTTA
The DNA here is from genome assembly GCA_029955525.1 of Oeneis ivallda. Taxonomy (NCBI): domain Eukaryota; kingdom Metazoa; phylum Arthropoda; class Insecta; order Lepidoptera; family Nymphalidae; genus Oeneis; species Oeneis ivallda. The sequence goes on along the minus strand of JARPMR010000029.1, from coordinate 13,449,937 downwards.
GATTACGAATAATTTTGGCAATAACAGAATCATTAACAGGCTGCAAACTGAATATGCCATCACTATGCCTATGATACTCGAAGTTGTTAAGAACTGACAGAGATACATTGTTTGCACCGGGAACTTCTAGAAAATGTTTATTTATTAAATCAGGTTGTCTGAGCGAAAACGGTACGTCTCTTACTTTCTTTTTATCTGATACCAAACCAAATTTTTTTAAGTTATTCCAAAGTACTTTAGGATATTTTATGTAAGCGTTAATGTAAGATGTGTAATAGGCTTTCTTTTCTGCTTCGATAGCATTCAGAACCACGAGTTTCATATCCTTATAGAAAAGCCTATGTGATTCTTTTCCAGTTAACTTTGATCTCACATGGCTTTTATTTCTTAATTTAATCATTAATTTAACTGTGGGAGTTATCCATGGGTGTTGTTCTTTTATAAGTATTCTTTTTAACGGCGCATGTTTGTCAAATAAGTTAATAATTGAACTATTAAGCTCTCCAACAAATTCGTTCACGTCAATACTATTATTTAGTTTAGTCCAGTCTGTGTTATCTAGTTCCGTATTGAAATTTGACAAATTGATGCTTTTTAAAGGCCTAATTGTCATATAATGTGGAGGTATTTTATCTTTCTTTAAGTTCAAAACGGATGTTACAAATGCATGGTGACCTAACTCCGGTATATGGTTAACTGAGATATTTCGTATGTTCCCATTAGTGCATATAACATCTACAAGCGTTTCACTATTATCTGTAAAATGCGTCGGTTTGGTGACTTTAAGTTTGAGGAATTCATTAAACATTTTTACCTTTATTTCATCGCGCTTTAGTAAATTAATGTTAAAATCTCCAAGTAGCATTATGTAATCCGCATTTGAATATGAAGTGACCGACTGTGTCATCGCATCAAAGAAATCTTGTGGGTTTAGCCAAGGTGGACGATAGGCCGTACCAAGGATGAGGTGGTTTTTATTAATAGTGGCGCTCAACCACATTTGTTCGATAGAGGACGACTCTGGCTGTGGATGCCGGCGAATTCGTACGTTGATGCCTTTCCTATTGTAGAAACCTACACCCCCACCACGCCCTCCGCGAACATTTGTAGGCCGTGGTATATGTTTTAGAGTATACCCGGGCACATTTGGTGCACGTCCATCCTGATTTATCCGTAACCAAGTTTCGTTTATTGCGAGAAAATCCAGAGAGAAATTGCCTAATGTTGCAATAAATTCGTCATGCCGCGTCCCTAACGACCCTGCGTTAAAAAGTCCAACAGTAAGAAATTTCTCGTTAGTCATTTTAAAACTGTGTAATATTTATTTTTGAAAAATTTCCCCATTATAAAGTAATATGTATATTTGTTGTTTAAATACACTATATAGTACATAATATACAGAAATTTCAAATTCCTAAGTAATTTAGTTTTTGAGGTAGACCCCGTAACAAAAGTGGTCTTAAACCGAAAACTTTGACGGCCCCCCATTTCTTCATTTTTGTAGCTAAAAATAATAAAAAAATATATTTGAATTCTACTTAATGAGTTCTAGACAAGACACCCCACATGCCAGGGTAAAAAAATAAAATTTTATTTTGACTCCTTTTCCATGTATGTGAGCGAGCCAGCCCCCTTTATTTTTTAATTTATTTATTATTTTTTGTTATAGCGGCAATAGAAATACACACTCTGTGAAAATTTCAACTGTCTACCTATTACGGTTTACGAGATACACCCCGCTGACGGACGGACGGACGGACGGACAGACGGACAGCGGAGGCTTAGTAATAGGGTCGCGTTGGCACCCTTTGGGTACGGAACCCTAAAAAGGAACCCCGTTGGATTTTTCAAAACCCTAAATTTACTCGGATGCAGTTGTAGGCAAAAGTTAGTTTTATGTAGCCTACCCGTGAACTCATGAACCTTTTACAGAATCCACTTCTAACCACTAACCCACTACGGCACGGTCATTGTCTTAGAAATATAAACAAGTGACGTCATAGATACTACTACTACTAGCACAATATCTAGACTCTAGAGCTAACTGTAATAATTAACCTTTTTGACGACCTCCCTGGCACAGTGGTGAGCGCTGTGGTCTTCTGACTGGGAGGTCTCGGGTTCGATTCCCGGCGGAGTCAATTTTGGAATTTATAAATTCCTAATTGTCTCCGGTCAGCACCCCGATTCAGAACCTTACGATAACATAATTATCGATCGATTCGGTTTGTTAACGTACGATAAGATGAATTTTCAATTCAGAATACTCGTGTCGACAGAGAAGTTGTCGAAATCGAAACCGAATCGAGCCGACGTAGATATCGTTCGATATCTTCTATCAAACGCTATTCACAACGACCTTATCGGATAAGATTTTCCGAACGTCCGATAATTTTAGTCGGTAACTTATCGAAAGCTACAGGGCATCCGGTATCCTTTTGTTTACGTACTGTGTTTATTGGTTTTTCGTATAAAATGATTATGCTGAATGATTTTGGTATATAAATGTTTACTTAACATATTGTACGTATTTTAACATTAAAATAACATATTATGTACACCACAACAAAATAAAATAAGAACCCAGAGGGATGAAACATGAACTTAGCGCCATCTATCGACGAGGCTGAAAATTGGCCGTCAATAATTTAACAAGTTATCATTTTAAATAATTACTTCAATGACCTTCGAAAATGATTAAAATCTATTTATTTAGTGTTAACATGAATTTAATAACAAGTGAAATTTTGGTAAAACAACAAACTTCGTAAATCCACATGTAACTTGTCGATACCGATACCGAAGCCGATTCCGTAGTCGACATCGAATCGAATTCTCTAACCGAACGTTCTGAATCGCACGACAAAAAATTTTCGATACGAGATCGATATCTAATCGTATCGAAACGGGAAGTTATCGAAATGTTCTGAATCGGGGTGCTGGTCTGGTGGGAGGCTTTGGCCGAGGCTAGTTACCACCCTACCGTCAAAGACGTGCCGCCAAGCGATTTAGCGTTCCGACACGATGGCGTGTAGAAAACAATTAGGTTAGGTTTAATGTTCACTGCCATACCCCTTCCAAGTTAGCCCGCTACCATCTTAGACTGCATCGTTACTTACCATCAGATGAGATCGCAGTCAAGGAAAATCTTATCATCAAAAAACCTATAGGCTAAGTATGCTGCTATTTACATGTATACCTGAATCATTTAACCATGGAATCCCCCTAGTTAAATTTAACTAAGAGGTAAAATGTTGGGTGAAACCCCGTGCCTACTATCGTTTAGGACAGAGAAAGGTATGTAAGATAATATACAGGTAAATACGAGTTTTGTTTATCAGAATGTTTTGCTAGGAGTGGGTTACAAGAAAATTGCATCCGATGGGGTTTGAACCTTTCGGTTTTCAGGTCGCATTCTAACCATTGCACTATTGGGGCTTCATCCTTACTTAATTATAAATGCGAAAGTGTGTTTGTTTGTTGGTTTGTTGGTTTGTCCTTCAATCACGCCGCAACAGGGATACGGATCGACGTGATTTTTTGCATGGGTATAGTTGAGGACCTGGAGAGTGACATAGGCTACTTTTTATCCCGGAAAATCAAAGAGTTCCCGAAGGATTTTAAAGACTAAATCCAAGCGTACGATGTCGCGGGCATCAGCTAGTATTGGTATAATATGAAGCCTCAATAGTGTTGGTTATATACTCAAAGCTCAATAGATAATAGTTAGAGATCAGTACGCTTAGTAAAAGATTTGATAGTTAACTATAAATAGTAAACGATGGCATTACCATCAAAGTAAAATAATACTAATATTATAAATGCGTAAGTTTGGTTTTTTTTTGGTTTGTCCTTCAATCACGCTGCAAGAAAGCTACGGATCGCCGTGATTTTTTGCATGGGTATAGTTGAGGTCCTGCACCCCGATTCAGAACCTTACGATAACATAATTATCGATCGATTCGGTTTGATAACGTACGATAAGATGAATTTTCAATTCAGAATACTCGTATCGACAGAGAAGTTGTCGAAATCGAAACCGAATCGAACCGACGTAGATATCGTTCGATATCTTCTATCAAACGCTATTCACATCAACCTTATCGAATAAGATTTTCCGAACGTCCGATAATTTTAGTTGGTTACTTATCGAAAGCTACATATTTTTTATAACTTATAAGTTAATTTTTTATAACTTATAAGTTATAAAAAATTAGGGAAAAATTCCACATGTAGAAATTATTTAAAATAAAATAGAAAATAGAAAATTCGGTCTGTTGAGCTGGGATTCGAACCATCGACCTTTGTCTGTTAGGCGACTGCAGAAGCCACAAGGCTACGGAGACCCATTGTACCGCGAAAATACCGAACACATTAATGCCAAATTCACATTCAAAAAAGTGTCGATCTGTGTCGAGTGTCGGTTCAATTTTGTCTTAATTTTTTCCGTCTAGCCCCCTTCCGCACCGCGCGATAAGGAACTACGTTCCAAAATCTTTGTTATGTGCGTCTGCAAAGGTGACAGAAATTACGTCGAGTATAGCCTTCGTGGAATCGACGAAATCCCCGTTTTACATGACTGACGAATCATACGAGGCATGCTAATTAGAAGCGTGACGTCAAAGTTTGAGACTTTGGGACGAAACTTGTTATAGCGTATTCATTCATTAATTTCTATCCGACTGCTACGCAAAGGTTATATGCTTATCAGTCTATTCTTGATTGTTTGTTTGTTTGTTTGTTACACTTAGTTTGGAGCTATTTTTCACCAATACTCAAATCATAATATTATTGTATCGCTACAAGCAATTTTAATATGTGTATATTAAAATTGAAGCAGTGGTAGCCTAGGGGTTAGGACTGTGGTCTCCTGTTCGGAGGGTCGCAGGTTCGATACCGGGCACGCACCTCTGTCTTTTCTAAGTTAAGTGCGTTTAAGAAATTAAATATCACAAGCTTCAACGGTGAAGGAAAACATCGTGAGGAAACCTGCACACTTGAGAGTTCTTTTTAATTTTCTCAAAGGTGTGTGAAGACTGCCAATTCGCATTGGGCCAGCATGGTGGACTATGGCCTACTAGTGTTTCGCCCCACAAATATCCTACAGATAGAACAGATCGATCGATAATTACGAAAATATTTACAACTAGCTGACACGGCGAACTTCGTACCGCCAACTTTTTTTTGTTTTTTTTTTTTATTAAGTATAAAAACCTTCCGTGGACCTTAAGGAACATACAAAAAAATAAATTAACCGAATTGGTCCATCCATTCTTGAGTTATGCGCTTACCAACATTCATTTTTATTTATATAGATAGAGATAATATTCCAATCAAGTAATTAAAAACACATCTTAAAAATATTCCCTCGCGTTTTTACACAATATTTTAAAACAGACGCCTACAATAATTAATCATGATGAAGGTTATTAAAAACAAATTTGAAAACAATTTAAATACCTACATCTGAAGATTGATTTTTAGGGTTCCGTGCCCAAAGGGTGCGTTGGCACCCTATTACTAAGCCTCCGCTGTCCGTCCGTCCGTCAGCGGGCTGTATCTCGTAAACTATATTAGGTAGACAGTTGAAATTTCCACAGAGTGTGTATTTCTTTTGCCACTATAACAACAAATAATAAAAATAAAATAAAAATAAAAAATAAACGGGCCCCCATGCGTGAAAAAGGAGTCAAAATAAAATTTTATTTTTTACCCTTTATTATTATTTCGCTTAAAAAATGAAGAAATGGGGGGGGGGGGCATCAAAATTGTGACCAAAACAAACGAGCATTCTTTTCCCTTATATCTATATAAATTAGCAAAATTTAGTACTATCTAAGAACTAAGATATCTTAATAGGTATGTATTTAGTTTTAAAAAAAGTGATTTGGCATATGTACGGAACCCTAAAAGAGCGAGGCCCGACTCGCACTGGGCCGATTTTTGAAGCAATTAGAGTCCAATTTCACTAATATGGAATATCTTACTAATATGGAATAAATTAACTGTTATTCCAAGATTAAACGGACTTATATTATTATAAATTAATATGAAAGTGTGATTGTTTTTTTTTTTATTCACTTTATTGCACAAAAAAAGTACAAAAGGCGGACTTAATGCTAAAGCATTTTCTACCAGTCAACCTTGAATTGTGAGAAAACACTTGTAGGTGTGCAAAAGAGTAGGGTAAAAAGAGTATAATACATAAATATTTTGAATATAATAATATACATATAATATACATAATTATATACAAATAGATACCTAAATATATTACATGATACAAAATACATTACGTAACATGATACCGTACATATGAAACATAAAATTAGTATTAAATATAATAAATATAGTTATATATATAATTGTTAGTAGGTTTTTCGTCAGACACGCAGCAACAGAGTCGGATCGACGCGATTTTTGCGTGGGTAGGTTAGGTATAGCTGAGAACTTGGACTGAGTACATTTAACCCGGAAAACCGAAAGTTCCTGTGGAAATTTTCAAAACTCTACGAGGACACAGTCACGGCAAAAATCTAATTTAGTAATAAGAGAAATAAGTTTTGGATTGGAATTTTCAAAAACTGGGGTCTGTGAAACACAGTCTTCTTTACTTTTAATGGAAAGGCATAATACCAAGTTTCAGGGATATAAATTGAAAAATTACGGACTTTCATACACATTCATCCCTTACTTATCCCCTTTGGGGGTGGAATTTTTAAAAACTGAAACACGTATTTCTTCTAATTAATTTAAATTGAAAGCCCAAATACCAAGTTTCATAGTTATAACTTGAAAGTTGGACTTTCATACAAACTTTCACCCCCTGAAAAAATTCTTTCTTATTGGGTGCATACATCATAAAAGGAACCTACCTACTGTGAAAATTTCATGTCTCTAGAATCAGCGGTTTGGGCTGCGCGTTGATATATCAGTCAGTCAAGATTTTGAATCTTAAATATTATTTAAAGGAAAAGATGACTGACTGACTGTCTGATTGACCGACTGACATATCTATCAACGCAAAGCTCAAACCACTGGACGGATAGGGCTGAAATTTGGCATACAGATAGCTATTATAACGTAGGCATCAGCTAAGAAAGGATTTTTGAAAATTCAACCCCTAAGGGGGTAAAATAGGGGTTTGAAAAATCGAACTTATCGTGAGCGAAGCCGCGGGCAAAAGTTCTTTTCATGTAAGCAGATTCAATATTCACTGTTCATTATTTTAAGATCCGTCAATCCTACTTCCTACTATAATATTATAAATGCGAAAGTTTGTGAGGATGAATGTATGGATGGATGAATGGATATTTGGATGTTTGTTACTCTTTAACGCGACAGCGAATGAACAGATGTGGCTGAAATTCGGAACGGAGATAGCTCATCCCAGGATTAGCATATAGGCTAAATTTTATCCCAGAAAATTATAGAGTTCCTGTGGGAATTAAAAAACCTTAATCCACGCGGACTAAGTCGCGGGCATTATTTAGGTACTAATAAACTTGATACTTACGAAAGAATTAAAAAATCTATATATATAAAAGAAAGTGGTGTTAGTTACACTATTTATAACTCAAGAACGGATGAAACGATTTGGCTGAAAATTGGTGGAGAGGTAGCTTAGAACCAGGAGACGGACATAGGATACTTTTTATCCCGTTCGACTGCGTTTCTGTCAAGTCGCTATAAAACGTGGTCTATCAAAAACACATCTGACATGCAATGATAAATCGCAAATGACAGTGGAATAACAAAACGTAAATGACAGCTAAACGTAATTTTGTCTTTGGTTAAGTATGGTAAAAAATTTGACAATTATAAAAATGATGCTAAACGTAATTGATAATATCATCAGTAATATGTTTTGTCTTTGAATCATCATTAACAATGCCGCGAGCAAGACGATCAAATGTTTCCTGCTACAAAGCTACGGATTGACGTGATTTATTGGATAGGTATAGTTGAGAACCTGGAGGGTGACAAAGATTTCCCGCGGGATGTTATGAACTAAATCCACGCAGATGAAGTCGCGGGCATCAGCTAGTAGATGATATAAAGCTATTTAAATAAAGCTCAAACCCAGTAAAGTACTCTAAGGGTTCTTGAAACATAAGCGGTGGATGAAATTCCACCCTGCCGTCATTAAGCCTCATTATACGACTTTCTTTTATTTGCAGGCTTAGTGGTTAGTGGTTAGTGAATACTGGTTATATACCGCAGTTTTCTATAGAATAAAATAGAATAATTTTTTATTCAAATAAACTTTTACTTGCCGTGTGGTGACGGCAGATCAGAATACAGTTGTCACCATCCCTGCTCTTCCCGCGGGTGTCGTACGAGGCGACTAAGGGAATATAACGGAGAACGGGCAGCAGCGTCCTCTGTGCTACTACTGCCATCTACTGCGATCACCAACCCGTCTGCCCCGCGTGGTGATTATGGGCAAACCCTCCCCTTGGGAGAGGCTTTTAGTCCAGCAGTGGACTGTTATAGGCTATTGATGATGATGATGAAACTTTTACTTTTAATCTACCACTGGTCCGGAATGCCATTCCAACCGAGAAGAACCAGCAATCAATTTAATACAAAAAATTCTTTTTTAAAAAACCGACTTCGAACGCACGAACGTGTAATTTTTAGGGTGCCAACGGGACTCTATTGCTAAGCCTCCGCTGTCCGTCCGTCTATCAGCGGGCTGTATCTCGGAAACCGTAATGGATAGACAGTTGATATTTTCACATATTGTGTATTTCTATTGCCGGTATAACAACAAATAATAAAATTAAAATAAAATAAAGGGGGATGGAATTTTTCCATAAAAGGAGTCGAAATAAAATTTTATTTTTCTACCCCGGCATGCGGGGTGTCATTGTCTAGAACTTATTAAGTGGAGTTCAAATATATATTTTTTTTATTATTTAGCTACAAAAATGAAGAAATGTGGGGCCTTCAAAGTTGTCGGTTTTAGACCAATTTTGTTAGGGGGTCTATCTCAAAAACTAAACTAGTTAGGAATTTGAAATTTTGGTATATTATGTACTATAAGTATAGTGTATTTAAACAACAAATACTGAAAACACCGATTTATAATGCGGTTTGTAAGTTGTGACCAAAACAAACGAACATTTACCCCCCTGCTAATTTATTGGTTTCTAAGAACTAAGATATCTGAAAATGTATCTAGTTTAAAAAAAATATTCGATCATATGTAAAAGAGCGACGCCCGACTCGCACTTGGCCGACTTTTTTGTATTATTTTGAGGTTATTACGTCATAGTTATTTATGAAATTAATTTCTTGATGACAAAGTTGCATGGGAACAATTTGAAGTGCGATTGTCTAAACTTATTCCATTGATCGTAATCGTATTCGATTATCGTATAGCGTCAAAGTAAAATAAACCATAAAAGCATTGAATTAGAGCTCAATTTCGTGTAGGCATTCTTATACGTTTACGTATGTACGATACGCTCCATAAGGCTCCATGTTAAAATCGGTTGTACTGAATTTGTGACTTTAAATCAATACAATCAAGGATTATTTTACTTACACGCTAATGTCATCGAAGACGCATACGGTCAATGGAATAACTTTTAAAAAATTGGTACCCAGCTATCTATCCATCTGCCCATCAACAATCAGCTTTGTATCCATCTACCCATCAACAATCAGCTTTGTATCCATCTGCCTATCAACAATCAGCTTTGTATCCATCTGCCTATCAACAATCAGCTTTGTATCCATCTGCCTATCAACAATCAGCTTTGTATCCATCTGCCTATCAACAATCAGCTTTGTATCCATCTACCCATCAACAATCAGCTTTGTATCCATCTGCCTATCAACAATCAGCTTTGTATCCATCTGCCTATCAACAATCAGCTTTGTATCCATCTGCCTATCAACAATCAGCTTTGTATCCATCTGCCTATCAACAATCAGCTTTGTATCCATCTGCCTATCAACAATCAGCTTTGTATCCATCTACCCATCAACAATCAGCTTTGTATCCATCTGCCTATCAACAATCAGCTTTGTATCCATCTGCCTATCAACAATCAGCTTTGTATCCATCTGCCTATCAACAATCAGCTTTGTATCCATCTGCCTATCAACAATCAGCTTTGTATCCATCTACCCATCAACAATCAGCTTTGTATCCATCTGCCTATCAACAATCAGCTTTGTATCCATCTGCCTATCAACAATCAGCTTTGTATCCATCTGCCTATCAACAATCAGCTTTGTATCCATCTGCCTATCAACAATCAGCTTTGTATCCATCTACCCATCAACAATCAGCTTTGTATCCATCTGCCTATCAACAATCAGCTTTGTATCCATCTGCCTATCAACAATCAGCTTTGTATCCATCTGCCTATCAACAATCAGCTTTGTATCCATCTGCCTATCAACAATCAGCTTTGTATCCATCTGCCTATCAACAATCAACTTTGTGTCCATCTGCCCATCAACAAACAGCTTTGTATCCATCTGCCCATCAACAATCAACTTTGTGTCCATCTGCCCATCAACAATTAGCTCTGTATCCATCTGCCCATCAACAATCAGCTTTGTATCCATCTGCCTAACAACAATCAGCTTTGTATCCATCTACCCATCAACAATCAGCTTTGTATCCATCTGTCTATCAACAATCAGCTTTGTATCCATCTACCCATCAACAATCAGCTTTGTATCCATCTGTCTATCAACAATCAGCTTTGTATCCATCTCCCTATCAACAATCAGCTTTGTATCCATCTAGGCCATCAACAATTAGCTCTGAATTCATCTACCCATCAACATAGTATAATAATTTATTACATTGTATACAATAGCTACGTAACTGTTAGCTTTTTTATAAAAATAATTTGTGAACTTAGAATAAATATTCCTAGAAACGCAATAGTCGACGCGGTGATAAGCCATTTTTAGTAAGCCTTTAAAGGCCGACTACGTAGTATTGCGTTAGAACGACGAGCTCACAGAAAATTATTAAAAAAAAGTATAAGAATATTATTACTATAGATAACGTACTCGTACTGTGCTCTTAAAGGGTATCTTAATTGATCACAATATCCATCAAAAACGTAATTAACAGTACCAGTACAGAAAATAATTAAATGGCACTCACATTTCATCAATACAACGTAAAGCCGCCCAAAGTCATGTGTGAGTGCCATGTCACAGACCTTATAATACAATTATTTTCTGTACTCTTACATGTTTATGTTATTCATTTAATAAGCTATTGCATAGCTTATATCGCGGGCTTTGAACTAGGACTAACAGTTTGAGCGCGGCGACCGAATCAAGAAATTCCGTAACGAAAATAAACCTAACACCGTCGTTCAGTAAGCGTTCAACATTTTAGAAGTTCACAAGTAGCTCTGTTTGGCGCAGTGGCCGAGCGGCCGCTTTCTTTACCGTATGGTGTATGATGTCGCAGGTTCGAGAATCTCACTCGCGAAGTAGTGACAGTGCGCTTTTCTTGTTTGTTTGTTTTTTAATTATTTTTTGCGTAATTTTTTATTATGCAAAAAACACACCTTCACACACCTTCGAGAACATTATAAAAAACTCTCAGATGTGCAGGTTTCCTCACGATGTTTTCCTTCACCGTTGAAGCAAGTGATGTTGCTTAAACGCACTTGACTCCGAAAAGTTAGAGATACTTACCCGGGATCGAACCTGCGACCCCCCTCGAATAGGAGACCACAGTCCTAACCACTAGGCTATCACTGCTTACACACTAGGCTATAACTGCTACTTTACCAGTAATGACAACCTTTTCAAGGTTGTGTCCCTCCCTTCTGGCAGCATTTCCCTTCGGAGTTAAGTACGATTTAAGCAATTAAATATCACATGCTTCAACGGTGCAGGAAAACATCGTGAGGAAACCTGCACACCTGAGAGTTCTGCATAATGTTCTCAAAGGTGTGCGATGTCTGCCAAACCGCACTTGGCAGCGTGGAATATAACCTATTTGCTATAGGTATAGTGATTTAAAATTACTTATTAAGTAGAGGTTCGACGACCTTTTTTGACGACCTCCCTGGCTCAGTGGTGAGCGCTGTTGCCTTATAACTGGGAGGTCACGGGTTCAATACCCGGCGGGGTTAATTTAGGAATTTATAATTTCTGAATTGTCACTGGTCTGGTCTGGTGGGAGGTTTTGGCCGTGGCTAGTTACCACCCTACCGTCAAAGACCTGCCGCCAAGCGATTTAGCGTTCCGGCACGATGGCGTGTAGAAACCAATTAGAGGTATGGGTGGAATGTTCACTGCCATACCCCTTCCAAGTTAGCCCGCTACCATCTTAGACTGCATCGTCACTTACCTTCAGGGTGGACTAGCTTGTCATCGAATAAATAAATAAAAAAAAACCTTCCTTACGCAGTGGTGAGCGCTGTGGTCTTATGACTGGGAGGTATCGGGTTCGATTCTCGGTGGGGTCAATTCGAGAATTCATTATTTCTGAAATGTCTCTGGTCTGGTCTGGTGGGAGGCTTCGGCCGAGGCTAGCTACCACCCTACCGTCACGTGTAGAAACCGATTACCAGTTAATGTTCACTGCCATACAAGGGGTACTTATTAGTAATTTGGCCCGCTACCATCTTAGACTGCAACGTCACTTACCATCAGGTGAGATTGCAGTCAAGGACTATATCTAGTCGTCGATTTAAAAAAGGTACAAAGGTTAGGTATAGATTTTTAATTGTACCGGTTAAAAGAGAGGTGAAGGTTGAACCACTGTTATTTTACATAAAACAGTAAAGTATGATTAGTAATTCGTGTCTTAGTGAGACTATAACCGGTTTCGCGTTTATTAGCCATGCAATGCTATTTTTGGGATTCCGTACACAAAGCGCAAAACGGCTGTGGGACTTTTACTAAAAATTATTGCGTCGGTAAAATAAGAGCGATAAAAGTCAATAGTAGTTTTCGCCCTTTTTAGGGATCTGTAGTAAACAAGGAACCCTTATAGTTTCGCCGTGTCCGTCCGTCTGTCTGTCTGTCCGCGGTTTAGCTTAGGCTATTGGTACTAGAAATATGTAATTTAACAAGGGTATAAATATTAATCACGCCAACAAAGTGGTGAAATAAAATTGTGAAAAATCTTTTTTTTTAGGGTACCTCGCCTACATGTAAATTGGGGATGAATTTTTTTTCTCGGTTATCCCATAGGGGTGTCGTTGAATAGGTCTTTCAAAAATATTGTGGGTGTGGGAACACCAGTTTTCGATTCAGGGATCCTAGGTCAGCAATAATAATTGTGACTTGCAACTACGGAACCCTACACTGCGCGTGGCCCGACACGCACTTGGCCAGTTTTTCTCTATCAAAATCTAGGTATATCATAATAAAACTATATCTAAAATATCATCATCATCATCATTCAACCCATCAACGGCTCACTACTGAGCGCAGGTCTCCTCTCAGAGAAGGGTTATAGGCCATAGTCCACCACCCTGGCCCAATGCGAATTGGCGGACTAATTTGATCACATTTTGATAAAAGTATCTGAGACCCTTACAATCATTGAAAATATTAGAATGTGCGAGAGAGACATGCGAATTTTAATAGTCCTTTTAATTCTTTCAAGCGATTACTCAAAAAAAATGAAAATATTAAAAATTATTATTACTTGCTTAATATTCGCGATTGCGATTTTGTACGCGATTTTTTTCTACACGCCGTCGTACCGGAACGCTAAACCGCTTGGTATCTTTGACCTCCTATCAGACCAGACCGGACATTTTCACGCATATACAAGTTATTGAAGTGAAAACTACTTTAGGCGCTTTGATCACTTTTTTGGGTGAGCAAAAAACATGGAATTTGCGTCTTCGTCACCTGTTGACATGAGATTTTAGTGAGCGTTCAACATTTTAGAAGTTCCCAAGCAACCTTGTACAGCGTAGTGGGCAAGCAGCCGCCTTCCTTCGCAGGTTCGAATCTCACTCACGAAATCGTGACAGTGCGCTTTTCTTGTTTGTTTTTAATTATTAGCAAATCTAGTTTTCACTTCTGTCGGTAGTCCCTGACTGCCAATTTTTTTTAATTTATTAATTTATTTATTTATGTTACTAATTTATTTATTAAAAAGCAGTGATAGCCTAGTGGTTAGGACTGCGGTTTCCTATTCGGGGGTCGTGTATATTATATAGAAATAAAATATTAATGCTATAACGGTGAAGCAAAACATCATGAGGAAACCTGCACGTCTGAGAGTTCGCTATAATGTTCTCGAAGGTGTGTGAAGTCCGCCAATTCGAATTGTGCCAGCGTGGTGGACTACGTAATACTATTATATATTCTGTGACTATGGCCTTATAACCCTTCTCTGAGAGGAGACCTGCGCTCAGTAGTGAGCTGTTAATCGGTTGCTGATGATGATGAGTTTATTTATTTATTTACTTATATTTAATCTAAATATATAAAAGGCAAAGGTGACTGACTGACTGACTGGTCTATCAACGCACAGCTCTAACTACTGGACGGATCGGGCTGAAATTTTGCACACAGATAGTTATTATGACGTAGACGTCCGCTAAGAAAGGATTTTTGAAAATTCCAACCCCAAGAGGGTTAAATAGGGGTTGAAAGTTTGTATAAAAGTCCGTCATTTATCAAATTATTTTTCATGTAATATCCATGAAACTTTAATTTTTGGGCTTTCGATAAAAAAATAAGAAAAACGTGTTTCAAAAAATTTTGAAAATTCCACTCCCAAAGATTTCAAATAGGGGATGAAAATTTGTATAAAAGTCCAGATTTTTAAAGTTAATTTTCAAGTAATATCCATCAAACTTGGTACTTTAGCTTTCATCTAAATATATAAAAGGCAAAGGTGACTGACTGACTGACTGACTGACTGACTGACTGACTGGTCTATCAACGCACAGCTCTAACCACTGGACGGATCGGTCTGAAATTTGGCACACAGATAGTTATTATGACGTAGACGTCCGCTAAGAAAGGATTTTGAAAATTCTAACCCCAAGAGGGTTAAATGGGGGTTGAAAGTTTGTATAAAAGTCCGTCATTTATCAAATTATTTTTCATGTAATATCCATGAAACTTTAATTTTTGGGCTTTCGATAAAAAAATGAAAATTTGTATAAAAAACTTGAGAGGTGTCAAGGGACACCGGGATGGAACATAGTTCCTTTCGATTAATTAATTTGGCATTGTGTTCGGTATTTTCGCGGTACAATAATGGGTCTCCGTAGCCTTGTGGCTTCTGCAGTCGCCTAACAGCCAAAGGTCGATGGTTCGAATCCCAGCTCGACAGACCGAATTTTCCATTTTCAATTTTATTTTAAACAATTTCTACATGTGGAACTTATAAGTTATAAAAAAATAGGGAAAAAATTTAGTTTTCAAGTAATATCCATGAAACTTGGTATGTTGGCTTTTTACGGAGATACGAATCGCGTTAGGTTGGATTTTTATTACCAATAAAAATCTAACTTAACGTGAGCTAACCAACCACTAAGAAACCATTTTTGAAAATTCAACCTCTAAGGGGGTAAAATAGGGGTTTGAAAAATCGAACTTAACGTGAGCGAAGCCGCGGGCAAAAGCTAGTTTAGTAATAAATTAGTAAATAGTCCAAATAAATGATGATGTTGAAAACGCATCTATCTTGAAAGGGCTAAAAATAACAACCAGGCTATCGACCATATGTCTCAGGCGCACCTTGGAATACTTGGGGCACATTTCCCGCCGTAGCCCTGGAAACTTAGTATAACTACTGGTCAAGGGAAAGGGGGAAGGGAAAAGGCCAAGAGGACGTAGCTCCATGCGTTGGTCCGATCAGATCAGCACAGCACTCGGTACATCATTAGAATAGAGTAGAATAGAAATGTTTATTATTCAAATAAACTTTTTTACAAGCGGTTTTGAATCGTCGATGAGTCTACCAACGAAGCTCTACACAAAATGCCGAGAATTGAACCACCTAGAGAAACATCGTACGAGAAGGTGATCCATGCTAAGGATCGCGACCCTCAGTAATGAGGATAACGATGCAGAGAGAAAAATTTGAAAAAATACAAAGATAAATTTATTAATTATCTTTGTATTTTTTCATATCATAATATTTTATTATCTCTTTTGCTAAAATTGACGACCTCCCTCGCTCAGTGGTGAGCACTGTTGTCTTATAACTGGGAGGTCTCGGGTTCGATTCCCGGCGGGGTCAATTTGGGAATTTATAATTTTTGAATTGTCTCTGGTCTGGTCTGGTGGGAGGCTTTGGCCGTGGCTAGTTACCATCCTACCATCAAAGACGTGCCGCCAAAGGATTTAGCGCTCCGGCATGATGGCGTGTAGAAACCAATTAGGGGTATGGGTTGAAGGTTCACTGCCATACCCCTTCCAAGTTAACCCGCTACCATCTTAGACTGCATCGTCACTTACCATCAGGTGAGATCGCAGTCAAGGAATAGCTTGTCATCGAATAAAAAAAATGAAACGGTCATGCGTAAAATAATAAGGTCAATAATAATAATTATTAATTTTCGAAAAAGTCGACCTTCTGTGGCAACCTCGCCCGATTTTTAAAACCGGAAGATTATTCATTATTATAAACTTTTATAATAATAATAGTAATATGATTACAATCTTAAAGTAGCGTTAATTTTATTACGATATGATTTGCTGGGTAATGTGACCTCGTAATCTGGGTGTTTTCACATTTGTTCGCATAGTGAATCGAAAAGCTGTGTCTTCTTATTGTGACAGTGATTAGAATAGAGGCTTTACACACCTTTGTGAACATCACGGGGAATTCCCAGGGATGCAGGATTCTTTCACGCAGTTTTCCTTCATCGTCAAAAAAGTGATAATAATATATTTAATCGCTGGCGAGCGGTTTTAAAAAATCAACAATAAATTATATGCTTACTTTGTAGTGGCGCGGGTATTTGAAGTCGGTTTTTATATTAAAACTAAATTTATTCTACAATTAAAACTAAATAAAATCTAAATAAAAATCACTTAAAACTTTAAACACACTTTCCCCTGAAAAGTGTTTTTCAAGGCCTGTTATTGGTTGCCAGGTGCTCTGGGCTCCTGAATGGAGGCTGACGTCTTTACCGCTTTCATTACATCGCATGGAAAGTAATAAAAAAAAGATACGAGCCGAGCAAATGCGATCACTTACTCGGTACTTTCCTTTTGATACCATAAGTATCGGATATCCTTTCGGTAATATGTATCGGTGAAAGTACTCGTATCGGTTATCGTTATTTTTTTTAAGAAATATGTAAGTAATTTTTAAACCTACATAATATACCTATCTAATAATATAATAAATGCGAAAGTGTGTTAATTTGTCGGTTTCTTCCTGAATCGCGCAAGAACGGATCAACCGATTGTCGTGATTTTTTTTATATGATATTATTGAGAACTTGAGTGCCATGTCCCACTTCGTTTTATATCAGAAAAACAGAGGATTCCCGTAGGATTTCAAAAACTCAACTACACCTAACTACTACGAAAACGAACGAAGACAAAATCGCAAGCAAAAATCTCATAATTTCACATTCTACTCGTAAAACTAATTCAATTTTTTTTATATAGGGATGAGTTATAAACTGTAAAAACAAAAAGAATAATATGATGAATAGGGTAGTTATTGTATGCCTACACTAAATAAATATTTATTGAATTTTTAAATTTTGATACTGATCCGAAAATGTGCGATCATGCACCCCCATACTTAATGGCAACATTGTAAACAAAAACACAAAATCATCGATGCACGCTACTTATTAGCAACTAAGTAGATAATAATGTAATGCAATATCTAATTATTATTACATTATACGACACGAGAAGTTATTACTAATTATTATAAACACTCAGAGCCGCTGCCAGGGATTTTCTAATAGGGGGAAAAAATCGGCCAAGTGCGAGTGGGGCCTCGATCTTTTAGGGTTCCGTTAAAAAAAATTAAATAAAAATATTTCCATGTACCCATGGAAATATTTTTATTTCTTATATATTTTTATTTAAATATTTTTCCAAAATTTGCTGTAAAAAAATTCTTCCTTTAATATCTTCTAATTTCGTCCCAATTCAGTTAGGCTTTGGGGTAAAGGGGGGATGCGAAGCAGCTGTTCACGCTGCTCGCACATTCCTCCTTAACTCCCGGGAGGAGGTACTCCTTAAAATTGATGTGAAGAATGCCTTCAATTCAGTGGATCGGGGGGTCCTCCTCTCAGAAGTAAAAAATAAATTTCCACAGTTTTTCCCATACTTGGCGCAGTGCTACCGGGAACCTTCAAAGCTCGTACACAAAAAGAATGTTCTGAGCTCCGCTGTCGGCTGTCAGCAGGGGGATCCGCTTGGACCAGTTATTTTTAGTTTGGCCATACACCCTATAATTTCGGTTCTAAATTCCAAATTCAATGTTTGGTATTTGGATGATGGAACCTTGGGCGGCGAAATGAGTTCGGTTTTGGAGGATTTAGAAATAATTATATCAAAATTTAAAACTATTGGCTTGGAACTTAACTTTGATAAATGTGAAATTTATATTCCAAATTCTTTTTCGGCCGAATCCAAACTGCACATATTAAATAAATTCAATATTTTAGCTCCGGGTATTAAAATTTTAAATGATGAGTCACTTCGCCTCTTAGGAGCACCTGTTCTAGAGGCCTCAGTTCCTCAATTTTTAACTGACTTAATTTCTAAATTCAAAAACAGTTCCCATCATCTGTTCGATATTAATCATCATATGGCAATGACCATCATTCGATTCTGCTTATTTGTTCCAAAATTTACTTATTTCGTTAGATGTTCACCTCTTTGGAAATTTAATAATTTATTGGAGAATTTGGATAATTTTATACAAATTATTCTATCTGAAATCTTAAATTGTCCGATAGATGATCAAGTGTGGGCCCAGGCTTCTCTACCGATCAGGTATGGAGGTCTGGGAATCCGCAAAATTTCTAGTGTCTCTCTGCCAGCTTTTCTTTCCTCTGCTTATAGTACACACACTCTCTTTGAAAAAATTATATCCCAGTCTTTGGGATCAATTGAAGTGTCGTACTTGGCAGAGGCAAGAAATGGTTGGTCAGCGATTAGCCCAAATCCCAGAGACAGTGGGATGACATTATTTGTAAAAAAACTTTTGACGCAATGTTAATGCAAGCAAATTCTAAAGACCGTGCTCGTCTTCTCGATGTCTCTGCGAAAGAATCCGGACACTGGCTCCATGCTATCCCTTCTGCTAATCTGGGCACTCTTTTAAACCACGCCACTCTTGCAGTGATAGTTGGTCTTAGGCTTGGCGCCAAAATAACCCAGCCTCACCGTTGCCACTGCGGTGACCACGTCGACGCTTACGGTCATCACGGGCTCTCCTGTTCGAAGAGCGCTGGTCGTTTCTCCCGCCACAATGCCCTCAACGACATCATCCGCAGGTCTCTTGCTACTGCTCACGTGCCAGCTGTATTAGAACCTATTGGTTTGGCACGTAGTGATGGCAAGAGACCTGATGGTATGACGCTTGTTCCTTGGAGGACAGGGAGGTCGCTTGTGTGGGATGCCACCTGTGTAGATACTCTAGCTGCTTCCCACATCCATGCGACCTCCTCTGTGGCGGGTGCAGCGGCTACTAGCGCCGAACAGGCTAAGAGGCGCAAATATGAAAAACTTGACAGTGGTTTCATATTTGCGCCTTTTGGTGTAGAGACCACCACTTTTTTTAGAGATATCAAAAAAAGTGATCGAGTCTACCGGGGATCCAAGAGCTGGCAGCTACCTTGGCCAAAGGATTAGCTTGGCTATCCAAAGAGGTAATGCTGCCAGCATCTTGGGTACTATGCCACACTGCGGTGGCTTGGATGGGGTTTTAGATTTTAATTAGTTTTTATTTTAGTTTTAATTTTAGAATTAAATTTAGGTTTAATATAGTATTGTATATATGAAATTTTCTTAAGGATCCATTAATAAATAAATCAGCTTGAAAATTCTACATAAATCTATCATAAAATAGAAATACATAATATGTGAAAATTTCATCTGTCTATTTATTACGGTTTACGAGATACAGCCCGCTGACAGACGGACGGACGGACGGACGGACGGACGGACGGACGGACGGACGGACGGACAGCGTAGGCTTAGTAATAGGGTCCCGTTGGTACCCTTTGGGTACGGAACCCTAAAAACAATAATCAATCAATTAATTTATTAACTTTTTACCCAACTACGTTAAAGCCACAAGAAAGGGTAATTATTTTTGTACTCTCTGTATGTTTGTTTGTGTAAGTCTATTTTTCATTAGAATCTGTCTTAATAGGCAAATAAATCGCAAAAACGTTTCGAAGAAACGCGAGAAGACGCGAAGTGAAGTTATACTTACTCTTCCGAAGTTCTTAAGTTTGGGTTTTCGCTTGTACTTTTCGCTTTGCTTTACCAGCAGGGTTAGCATGGGCAGGAGACAAAAATTATATCCCCCGATTTAATCCACTGATCCACATGGCAATAATTGTGAGAGTAAGTTTTCTCCCATTTTATCAACTGTGGATTAATATATCCACCGCTGTGCCCATGTTCGACGGGTGGATAATACTGAGCGAGGAGAGAAACATTTTATCCTCTCCCCATGGATATTTATATGTCCCTGCCCAGTGTCCATGCTAGCCCTGCAGGCCAGGCGCACTCCGCATTTTAGGTATAAGACTTACCACATTTAAGGTATTTACCCGGCACGTCGCGACGTACCTATTCAATGGGCTAACGCAGTCTGAAGGGATAAGACTTACGCGATAGAAAGAGAGGCAACTTCTAGGGAAATATGACTGTAGGTAATTTAGCGCAGGGAGTAAGGGGGGTAAGGGAGAGCACCTTTATCTAGCGCTCCAACAGTCAACCTAACCTGCCCGCGGTGCCCCCTGCTGATCTACTGACAAGGCTCTGGCGACCGACAGATGGCGGTATAACCATCTCATACTAGCTAGACTGAACAAATGGCACAGGCCGGTGTCGGGCAGCAGCAACACCGGCGCGATCAGTCTAGTCCTGCGATGACCAACACGCCTGCCCAGCGTGGTCAAAATGGGCAAAACCCGAAATGGTAACGGACACAAGGCCAAGGCCCCTAGTTCCCGGCGGCCTCGCTGTGCCTGACCCTGGCAGCGGTCACGGTAATGGCGGGGCAGGGGGTGCTAAGAATCTCCGGATGAGATTCCGCTGCCAACCCCGACGACTGGACCTGGTGACGTATATCCCTCAGTGCCTGAAGACTAAAGTCTTCGAACAGTGCGTGTTGCCAGTGATGACTTACGGATCCGAGACATGGTCGCTAACTATGGGCCTTATAAGAAGGCTCAAGGTCACTCAGCGAACGATGGAGAGAGCTATGCTCGGTATATCTCTGCGAGATCAATTCAGAAATGAGGAGATTTGTAGGAGAACCAAAGTCACCGACATAGCTCATCGTGTCGCGAAACTGAAGTGGAAATGGGCGGGGCACATTGTTCGAAGAGCTGATGGTCGTTGAGGTCCTAAGGAGTTGGAGTGGCCACCCCGCACCGGGAAACATAGTGTTGGCAGACCACCCACCAGGTGGACCGACGACATCAAACGAGTCGCAGGGAGCCGCTGGATTCAAGCGGCGCAAGCCCGAAGCCTGTGGAAGTCCATGCAGGAGACCTTTGTTCAGCAGTGGACGTCTATAGGTTGATAAAGAAGAAGAAGAAGAATTTAGCACAGTGCAACCTGAATTGCACTTTATTGTGTGGAAGCAAGAGTCGCTATTTATTTAAATGATTTTGAGGATTGATTCTTCTGTGCCTGTACTATTATGTATTTTGTGCCTCTATGTAAGTTGAAAGCACATCATTTTCTTCTTTATTCTTTATCAACCAATAGATGTCTACTACTGGATAAAGGTCTCCCGCATGGACTTCCACAGGCTTCGGTCTTGCGCCACCTGAATCCAGCGGCTCCCTGTGAATCGTGTGATGTCATCGGTCCACCTAGTGGTAGGTCTGCCAACACTGCGCTTACCGTTGCGGGGTCGCCACTCCACCACCTTTCGACCCCGACAACCATCTGCGAACTATTTACCCCCGCCCATTTCCACTCCAGTTTCGTGACTCGCTGAGCTATGTCGATGACTTTTAGTTACACCTTATCGGGCGTTAACCCCCCTTTTAATAGCCACTGGCTGCGGCCCTGTGAATACACACAGCAATATTGCGCAAAACATGATAAATGCTTGCGGGCAAGTCTACAGTCAAGTTCATGTCTTAAAATAAGCATAATTAAATTACATTGACCTCTGAGTTCTACGTCACGGAAGGACCTTTGTGCATCCGGATTTGTTTTATTGTTATGTACTGTAACACTTTGACAATCTTTTTACCCGGCTAAGACAAACTGTCGCCTTACAGTACGGTTAGTCTGAGTTTTAATTCGTTTGATCGTAATAGTTAAATATGACATTACCATCAAAGTAAAATAAACCATAACAGGTTTATTTTACTTTGATGGTAATGTCATCGTTTACTATCTATCTATCTAATATCTTTAAACGAGCAATTCTTGTATATATATATATATATATATATATATAATCTGAATCTCGGAAACGGCTCCAACGATTTTCATGAAATTTAGTATGCAGGGGGTTTCGGGGGCGATAAATCGATCTAGCAAGGTTTCATTTTTAGAAAACGCCGTTTTATCCATGTTTTCAGGCAATGAAAAACCCCCTACAATATCATTAGAATACGAAGGTAAATAATAAATTTCGCCGTTAACTTTGAAATCCCAGTAGCTCGGTTAGGATATCGGGCGGTCCCGAAACCAGAAGACCCTAGTTCGAGTCTAGACGATTATTTTTTCCCCTATGAATTTTATTATTATTATTATTTTAATATATAATTTTCAAAAAACACGATATACAAAAAAAAATAGCCGAGCAAAGCTCGGTCACCCAGGTATTTCATAGTTAACTGTCTGCTATGAATACTTATATGTCTAGAAGGAGTATCGCGCTACTAAAGAACGAAAAAAAACAGGCCAATGAGAATATGCTAGTGTGCGTGACGTGAGTGCCGCGCATGCGCGGCGTGTGTAATCGTTACCGAACTTATTCGATTATCGATTAATATTTCCATAGAACTTAGAATCGATAGTCGCATGGATATTCGATATTATGTTGTATAGTCAGATAATAAATCAAACTATTTTTTGGAACTAGTTCCTTATCGCGCGGTACGGAAGGGGGCTAGACGGAAAACATTAAGGAACCGACACTCGACACATTTTTGAAACCAACATTTTTTTGTTGAATTTGAATTTTGCATTGTGTTCAGTATTTTCGCCATTCAACACGGCGTCTGCATGGCCTAGTGGTTCGGGCAGTCGCCTAAAAGTTCAACGTCGATGGTTCGAATCCCAGCTCGACAGACTGAATTTTCTGTTTTCAATTTTATTTTAAATAATTTCTACATGTGGAATTTTTCCCTAATTTTTTATTGTATAAATTGGATAAAATGTTATTGTACTACTAACGCCATCTGTTAAAAACCAGAGTAACTCTTTGGTTTTGTAACAGTGCAATAGAAATAAACTAAAAAATATTCATCGTAATTAATCAATTTAATACTAGATGACACCACTAGTTTATTACAATTCCTTCACTAAAATTAATCGAAAGGAACTGCGTTCCACCCGAGTGTCCCTTGACACCTCTCAAGTTTTTTTCAATTAAATTAATATAATTTATTAATTAATATGACTATAAAAGTCCTCCCACAACGACGATTTCGATTTGTGCGTATTTTTGTTTCATCAGTCAACCTTGTAGCGCTGAATACGCGTAAGTCGAAATTGTTGCTGTGAGAGGGCCTTTAGGGTGAAATGAAATAAGGAATAAATATTTAAGGCTACTTAATAATAGTACAACGGTGCACAACCTAAACAATGTTTATCGATTTATTTCATTTCAAAATCGATTTTCTATTGTCTGTGGTTATTCGAGAGGTATGGCACTTTACTAAGTGGGCGGTACCCATCAATGAAGTACGAAATTAACTGTAGTACATCTACCGAACAAAAAAATATGAAACTTCATGTGCGTGATCTGCCAAAATTATCCTAAATTTGACAAAGCATAATTTAATTATTTTCGAAAAATTTCAATTTCTTATTTTAACTGATGTGAATTAATGTTATTTACTTATGGTAGGTGATGTTATTGGTTATTTTAGATCGTCCTGTTTAGTTTTTTCACATTTTATTGACCAAAACCGCCATTTAAAAAAAACAAAATATTGGCTCGCGAGCTCCATATCTGGTGATGACCTAATTCAAACTGAACGCGGGAAAAGGGCGTGAACCACATGTGGCAGCACAAATTTTCGACGCGTTCACAGCCTTTAGGCTCCATCTTGTAAATCTTTGACTGTCTGATCTTGTCGTTCTGTATTTTGTCTCAAATATGGTTAAGCGAAGCAATGGCTAGATCATGCGTCATATTCGTGAACCTGTGCCGCCAGCGGGAATGGGGCTACTTTCTGTCTGCCCGTCTTAACATGTGCTGAATTATAATCAGGTAAGTATGCTTTTGTGGAACTCATTGTGGAAACACTGCATACATAGCATAGTATCTATTTTTTTTCTTCTCTCTCTTCTTTTCTCTTTTGGTTCTTCTCGGCAGGAAGGGCATTCCGAACCAGTGGTAGATCGATCATCTCATCGACGATTCAAAAGCACTTGTAAAAAAGTGTATTTGAATAAAAAACACTTCTATTCTATTCTATTTTTGTACTAACCCTACTGGCTACAAGCCTTGATGGTAATTAGACCATTACAAGCTGTATTTACAAACCTAACTAAGCAGAAACTTGCGAATAACCTCTGCATCACTTCATGCTTATTACTCACAATAATTAACAAGACGAGATAATATAGACTGTTGACTGTTCAACAAAAAAGGTTAAAAACTAATAATCCGAGTACATCATCAACAACAACACAGGCTCACTACTGAGCGCAGGTCTCCTCTCAAAGAAGGGTTATAGGCCATAGTCCACCACGCTGGCCCAATGCGAATTGGCGGACTCTACACACCTTTGAGAACACTATGGAGAACTCACAGGCGTGCAGGTTTCCTCACGATGAGGTATGTGATATTTAATTGCTTAAACGCACCTAATGCTTAATCATTCAATAGAATGTATTCTATTATTTCCAATGATTGTAAAAATCTCAGATACTTTTGACAAAATGTGGTCAATTATTATCTTCGACAGTTAAATTACGGATATTTTAGACATAGTTTTAATAAGTTTTAATATGATGTGGCTAGATTTTGATAGAGAAAAAGAGCGAAAACTATTAGGTATAAACCTTTATCGCTATTATATAAAAAAAAACAAGAATAATTAAAAAAAAAATATTTTTATATGCAAGCTTTTAGTAGCTACATCATTAGACTCTGGATATTATCTAGGATCAGAGTACTTGTTATGACGAATCAAACGAGCCCAAACTCGATGGGGTTATGTCGTTTTATTACAGAGTTCCGATAGCCATCTTCCGTCTCCATAATCAGATCAATGTCACAATAATATTGCATCGTCATCCAATTTACACATAAATGCAAAATTTCAGCTCGATCAGAAACCGGGAAGTGGGTCTAATTCATCTTGCAAGATTTGACCCAAATCACTTTTCTAGTCTAACTAGATATTTAAATATCTTAGTTCTTAGATAGTAGGTACTAAATTAGCATATGGGAAAAATGCTCGTTTGTTTTGGCCACAATTACTTATAAACCGCATCATAAATCGGTGTTTTCACTATTTGTTGTATAAATACACTTTATTAGTACATATTATATAGAAATTTCAAATTCCTAAGTAGTTTAGTTTTTGAGATAGACCCCGTAACAAGTTGTCTAAAACCGAAAACTTTGACGGCCCCCCATTTCTTCATTTTTGTAGTTAAATAATAATAAAAAATATATTTGTACTCTACTTATTGAGTTCTAGACAATGACACCCCACATGCCTGGGTAAAAAGTAAAATTTTATTTCGACTCCTTTTCCATGTATCGGAGCCCCCTTTATTTTTTAATTTTATTTTATTTTTATTATTTGTTGTTATAGCGGCAATAGACATACACACTCTGTGAAATTTTCAACTGTCTACCTATTACGGTTTACAAGATACAGCCCGCTAACAGACGGACGAACAGTAGGGTCCCGTTGGCACCCTTTGGGTACGGAACCTTAAAAATACCAACCTATATTACAAAAAATAAAAATAAACATAGATTCAATACAAGAACGAAAAACGTATAAGGCAGAGACACTAATATAATAACCTACGTATCAGTAGGTTATAGGTATATATCCTTGAATACCTTACAGTGGGTTTTTTCTAGATGTGACTGATTATAAACTGTAACATATCCGGTATAATGTCCGCGTATGAAAACCCCGTCAGTTCTCTGAAAAGAGCCTACTTTTAGGACTTTAGGAGCCTAATGTGTATTGTCACCAAGTATACTAACCATACCCAAAATCATCCATAAATGGGAGCCTTTTTACGTAGGTAGCACCTAAATACAAACCAAAATTCAAAATTCGAATAAATTCAAAATTATTTATTTCACATAGGCCAACCTGAGGCTCATAAGACACGTCATGACTCTACCATCGGTTCGGAAAGCGGATTCTGTTAAGAAGAGCTGTCAAGAAACTCAGCAATAGCTCTTTTCAAAATATTCATTTTACAATATTATTATGTAGCTATTACATTGTAATAAGCAGTGATAGCCTAGTTGTTACGACTGTGGTCTCCTACTCGGGGGGTCGCAGGTTCGATCCCGGGAACGCACCTCTAACTTTTCGTAGCCAAGTGCGTTAAGGCAATTAAATATCACTTGCTTCAACGGTGAAGGAAAACATCGTGAGGAACCTGCACACCTGAGAGTTTTTCATAATGTTCTTGAAGGTGTGTGAAGTCCGCCAATTCGCATTGGGCCAGCGTGGTGGACTATGGCCTATAACCCTTCTCTGAGAGGAGACCTGCACTCAGTAGTGAGCCGTTGATGGGTTGCTAATGATGAAAATGATGATGATTACACTGTAATAAGTTTTTTTTTTACTATCTTGTGGGCAGCTGGATTCCAAGCCGATTTATCCCATGCAACTTGTTAGAATAGAATAGAATAGAATATTTCCACAATGAGTGGAAGTTCCAAAAATGCATACTAACAATTCAATACATGTTAAGACGGGCAGATAGAAAGTAGCCGCATTGCTTTATAATTAGATATTATTACGTATGCTTTTGTGGAACTTCCCTCATTGTGGAAACTCTGCATACATAGCATAATATCTATTAATATTGTAAAACTATTTTGAAAAGAGCAACTGCCGTGTTTCTTGCTGGTTCTTCTCGGCAGGAACGGCATTCCGAACCAGTGGTAGACTCATTGACGATTCAAAAGTAAAAGTTTATTTGAATAAAAAACATTTCTATTCTATTCTATTCTATCTATAGATCTTAACCCGAGATAAAATCTCTGCGACAGCCTAGCGTTTCTCACTGACGTTTTACGTTATCTAGTATCCAATAAACTGGATTCTTCGACCTTGTCCGATAAACCTAATCAATTATTTATAACAAGAATTCTTAAGTAAGTAGGATTGAAGAAATACTTCTATTGTTTAGGAATGTCCTACGCTGCCTTGAGCTATAACCATCTTAAGTTTTGTCATATTTGGTATTTTTTAGGGTTCCGTACCCAAAGGGTACCAACGGGACCCTATTACTAAGCCTACGCTGTCCGTCCGTCCGTCCGTCCGTCCGTCCGTCCGTCAGAGGGCTGTATCTCGTAAACCATAATAGATAGACAAATGAAATTTTCACATATTATTATGTATTTCTATTGCCGCTATAACAACAAATAATAAAAATTAAATTAAATTCAAAAAATTAAATTCAAAATTTCCGTGGGTACATGGAAATATTTTTATTTAATTTTTTTTAACGGAACCCTAAAAGAGCGAGGCCCGACTCGCACTTGACCGATTTTTCTCTGTATATTATGTTACAAGCTAAATAAAAAAATAAATACTGATTTTGTTTGTATAAAAATATTTTCTATGTCACCTGAACGGCTGAACGTCAATTAGTTTAGCGCAATGGTAAACAAGGTTTAAAATTATAATCTTCTTAATATGTATATATAAATTACGTGTCACGTTGTTTGTCCGCGATGGACTCCTAAACTACTTAACCGATTTAGATCAAACTTCGTAACTATCTGTAATTTGGTCCAACTTGAAAGATAGGATAGTTTTTTTTTATTAGGATAGTTTATTTGTTTTATTTATGTAGATAAATTGGCGGTACGAAGTTCGTCGGGTCAGCTAGTTTAATATAAAAAATTCTTTTTGAACAACCTACTTCAAACTCCCACTTTACTTCATTACACACACACTATACAAAGTATATAATTTATTGTTGATATTTTAAAAATCGCTCTACCGATTTCGATAAAATTTATATGGGACCACCTGGGAAGTATACCCTTTCAAAAAAAAAAGAATTTCCCAAATCAGTTCAGGCGTCTTCGAGTAATCGGTGGACATATATAAAACAAAAAATAAAAAAAGTTAAAAAAATTCCGATGAACTGATAACCTCCTCCTTTTTTGAAGTCGGTTGAAAATCGATTTAGCCTAGATATACCTACGATATTTTATTTTAACCATACCTACAAAGTATTGTTTGGATTCATAAAACTTTTTATAAACATTGTTTCAATTTTGTTTTCTTTAAAAAACAGGGCTTCCGTTGATTGCGCAAGCAACGTGACCGCGGATTTGGTTTGTAATGCTTTTGTTGCTAAGCCAATGAAGGCAATAAATGTTTTTTTCACCTCACTAGCTCAAAAAGGGCGCCTTTGCCCAAAACCAGTGAGCAAAAGTCGTTTTTGCTCACTCAGTGAGAAAAAGTGTTTCGAATTTAGAACGCTTTGGATTGTCATTTCTTCAACTCATTGTCTCAAGAAAAGTTCGGAAATTTTGTATAAAATATTGAATACATTTTATTTCATCAAATTTTTCTATTTTATTATTTAAACAATTGAGTTTTTGTTAAAATGTGTTTTAGAATTTATAAATCTGTAAAACAACATGAAACGTTAGATTAAATATTTAAGAAGAATTGAAATTAATTAATTGCTTATTTTTTTTTATGAATGACAGAATTCCGAACGCAGACAAAAAAGGAATATAACATGGCGGGAAAACAAAAGAAAAATTGTGTATTATCTTAATAATTACGTACCTACTTTTAAAATCATTGTTTTAAAAGTTTTAAAAGTAACAAAATATGTGATTCTAGGGATAATTCAACACAATCAAAATTAAAGAAATCAGTGTCTAACGCTGAATTAAACTTTCTTCCGGAAAAGTCGCGTGAAAAATACTTGAAATCCTATGAATTATTTAAGGATTGGAGACTTGCTAAAGGTGTGAAGACCGGCTCAGATACTGTTGTTTTATCATATTCAAGAACGTAATATACATGAATTTAATAATAAATAATAAATATTTTTCTTACATCTTGTATTTTTTCGCTATTGAGGTGAAAAGTTGTACGTATCACACGATAGCAAAGTTTTTTGTTTCTTGTGCCTTTGAATCCTTTGTTCGCTCGGGATTCAAACTAGGCACTCGCAACAAAGATACTTTGCTATCTTGTTGAACAAATAACTATTGATAGCAAATTTAAACTTGCGATCGCCGCCGCCGTAACCTTGATTTGAAACAAAATAATAGCCGAGTAAAAACTATTCTGTTATTACAAAGGAATCTTGTGATAAAAATATTTTTACTCCATCTAAAGTCTATCTTGATTAGGCTTAATATTATGCTGCTATAACCATTTAAATATAACGTAGTTTGTATGTCGACGTTCCATATCTCTTGACCTGGGCCTGTTAGGCTGAAAAAAAATGTCTGTTTATTTAAAAAAAAAAAACTTACTGTCACCATTTTTATTTCCGTTCTTCGCGACGATGATCGTTCCATTCCCATTGTTTTCCAAGCACTGGCTGGTTGACACGACCTCCTTCATCCTCACTTTTTAAATTTTCGAATTTAGAACGCGCGGATTCAGCCCGTTTCGCGCACTTTTCAACGTCACTTTGACAGAGAACGAAATGAAACTACTGGTGGCAATAGAGGCAATTATTGGAGCGGGGAACCTGTTTTCCAAGTAAGTTACGGCCAAGGTAATCTGTGATTGATATTATAATCGTAAAAAAAATATGGAACGGAACTAAGCGGCTATGCCGTCGTCGGCTGAAAAAATTAAAAAAAAAAGAAAACTTTTTAAAAGCCCGTCGAAGACGATGGCGCGAGTTAAAATGGTACGTCCGTAATTTTTTCTTCGCTATATAAATGTAATAACTAATAATATATGGGCGTCACCAAGGGGGGGGTAGGTAGGGCAGCTGCCCCCCCCCCCTCCCCCTAAACATTTGAAAAATATAGTAGTAGTAGATACTTCATCATTGAAATCCAGATACCGCTGCCAAATCTTCAATCAATAATATCAACTTGCCCCCCCCCCCCCCCTTGGCCATCGGCTGGCGACGCTCTTAGACTATTTTAATATTGTTTAATATAGCGCAATAATAATAATTATTTAATATATATTTTTAATATCGAATATTATTTATATGATATGTAATTGTTGTAGTGTTTAACAGTTAATCACTACAACACAGTTACTATGTGTATTGATGGAAAATTCTTGTTTAATAATAATCGTCACAGAATAAAGGCTGTTAGGCGTTAGCGTTAGCACCAGATAGGAACGAAGTTCCTTACCACTTAAGGCTGAAAAAAAAATGACTGTTTATTAAAAAAAACTTACTGTCACCATTTTTATTTCCGTTATTCGCGACGATGATCGTTCCATTCCCATTGTTTTCCAAGCACTGGCTGATTGACATGACCTCCTTCATCCTCACTTTTTAAATTTTCGAATTTAGAACGCGCGGATTCAGCCCGTTTCGCGCACTTTTCAACGTCACTTTGACAGAGAACGAAATAAAACTCTACTGGTGGCAATGGAGGCAATTATTGGAGCGGGAAATCTGTTTTCTAAGTAAGTTACGGCCAAGGTAATCTGTGATTGATATTATAATCGTAAAGAAATATGGAACGGAATTAAGCGGCTATGCCGTCGTCGGATGAAAAAATTAAAAAAAAAAGAAAACTTTTTAAAAGCCCGGCGTCGAAGACGATGGCGCGAGTTAAAATGGTACGTCCGTAATTTTTTCTTCCCTATATAAATGTTGTGACTATCCAGAGCGTCTCCAGCCGATGGCCAAGGGGAGGCAAGGGGGGGAAGATTTGGCAGCGGTATCTGGATTTCAATGATGAAGTATCTACTACTACTATATTTTTCGAATGTCTAGGGGGGGGGGGGGGGGGGGGCAGCTGCCCCTACCTACCCCCCCTTGGCGACGCCCATGATGACTTTTTAATATTGCGTAATATAGCACAATAATAATAATTATTTAATATAGAATATATGATATGTAATTGTTGTAGTGATTACCAGTTAATTACTAAAACACAGTTACTATGTGTTTTGATGGAAAATTCTTGTTTAATAATAATCGTCACAGAATAAAGGCTGTCAGCTGTTAGCACAGAGTATAGAATTATAGATACTGTGGTGTTAGGGAAATATTATGAACTAGCTGATGCCCGCGACTTCGTCCGCGTGGATTTAGTTTTTAAAATCCCTCGTGAACACTTTGATTTTCCGAGATAAAAAGTAGCCTATGTCCTCAACTATAGTACCTACCCATGCAAAAAATCACGTCGATCCGTGGCTCTGTTGTGGCGTGATTGAAGGATAAACCAACAAACAAACACACTTTCGCATTTATAATATTAGTATGAATAGAATATTAAATTGCATAGGAAAACACTGTAGCATTAAGTCCATACGATGTATTACATCCATACCTACTATGTAGTATGTAGGTATAATGATCGTTTGGCAAAATCTGACGCCTTTGGACTTGGAATAGTTTGACTTTGACAAAATAGGGCTATCCACGATGGCTATATACGATAAAGTACGCTTGCCAGCTTAAGATGAGCCGTACATTCAAAGTATCTTGTAGATTCCGGGGTTCAAGTTATTTGGACCTATGCTGAAGATCGTGATGTCTATAATTTCTGAACTACGAAATTGACGACCTTGAAATAATTACAGGACAATCTCTAAAGAACCTGCTTTCTAACAAAAAAAGAATGGATTAAATCGGAATACGCCTTAATGAATTACAGCGAAATACACATTTTGACTTTCATCCCCTCTCCCAAGGGAACCGTGCTGAATTTCGGGATAAAAAGTATCCTATGTTATACCTCGTAGTATTAACTTAAATCGTGCCAAGTTTCATTTAAATCCGTCCAGTAGTTTCGGCGTGATGCGCGGCCAAGATACAGACAGACAGACAGACAGACAGACAGACAGACAGACAGACAAAAAATTAAAAAAAAATTGTTTTGGCTTCAGTATCGATTATAGAGTGCCCTCAAACATAAATTTTCAAAATATCTTCAATGTACAGAATTGGACCTGTTACAGTTTTATTATATTATAGATAGATAAAAAAAAGTCGTGTGGTGTCGTGGGACACCAGATAGGAAGGAAGTTCCTTATTATAAAAATATTAATTTCAAGTTCTAATCGAGGTATAAAGAAAATAATTATTCGGGTAAGTATACATTTTGTATCATGATTTTTTTATGGATAAAAATCAAAAATACTACTTTACATAATTATCTTAACACCTTTATTTTGTTTACGATGATTTATAAAAATATATTATAATAACAAGTGTAATTTGTTTTTAATTTTTTACCAAATATTATAAATTATAAAATTGTAAATAATAATAAATTAATAATAAAAATAAAATAAATAATAATTATCTGATGTCAGGATTCGAACCTCTGAACCGATACTCCTTCTTTTTACCGCTGCGCCATCGAAGCATTGATGGAATGTGTAAAATAAACGGAGACAACAAGGACTGTGACGAAAAAATTCTTACGCTTTTTGTAATTTAACATTACGGACGTTTTTTGCCGGCTAGGGTTCCCCACGGCAACGCCCCATAAGGAACTTCGTTCCAATAAAAATATCTGGGTGACCCGCCCGACTTACCGCCGAGCTATCGGTAATTTATAGATGATGGCGTTTACCTTCGTATTCTAATGATATTGTAAGGGGTTTTTCATTGCCTGAAAACACGGATAAAACGACCTTTTCTAGAAATGAAACCTAGCTAGATCGATTTATCGCCCCCGAAACCCCTTGCATACCAAATTTCATGAAAATCGTCGAGATTCAGATTATATATTTATATATATACAAGAATTGCTCGTTTAAAGATATTAGATAAACCCACTTTTGTCATATCCAATCGGAACACAAACTGTTCGCTTATTTTGAAGGGGAGAGAAGATTACTAGTTAAGCTTGGTAGGTATATGACCATGAAATAAAATATTACGTAAGTAGTATACACTATATTGTGATTTAGGATTGGTAGCTTAGTCGCTCTCGCTAATAGATACCGCCCCTCTTACAAACAATAGCAACGTAATATCAGAGCTTGTTTAAAAACGTCAAACATTGGTTACGGCCAGGCCAAATACAGGCCTCGGTCTAGCGCCGCTCATACCCAGCGGCTCCCTGCAACTCGTTTGATGTCGTCGGTGGTCCGTTGCTCCGTTGCTCCGTGATTGAAGGACAAACCAACAAAAATTTTCGCATTTATAATAGGTATTATGTAACAAGAGTAACAAAGGTGAAACTCGTTAGTTCCGCTAAGTTGAGAATCAATGTCTTCCTTATCTCGCTCCTTTGTTCGATGGTACTCGTACGACGTCTTGTTTTGAGCGCCCGCGTATTTCATTTTGCGAATGTGTGGAATCGTTGCTATGACTGTTATTTCTCATCATACCTACACTTTGTAATGGATATAATTCTTGATCATGCTAATGTAACTACTACGAAGTACTCATTTAACTTATATAAATACTACTATCTTAGTCGTATGAAAATAATTAGTTTTGCTGCGGTACTGCTTTCAACAAGTCATAAATTAATACTTCATTATACTATGACCTCGAATGTATGGATTACAACACGTTTGAGAAGTGTTCTTAATAATTGTTACTATTCTTTTTTACACTCACTATTGGTTGTTATGGTTTGGTGTAATATTTGTATCTTACTAGAAAGGCTGTACTATTCAAATTGCTTCAAAACTTGGTCGGTAGGCTATGGCCTATTAGACTTGCTTTGTTTCCCAGTTAGTTTCAGCGTACTATTTCCAACCTGGCTAACTTGAATGTATATCACCAAAACGTAAGGGGATTGCGGACTAAGACGGATACCTTTGCAAGAAATCTACTCTTGAATAATTACGACATAATTACTTTAACTGAAACGTGGTTAATAGATAGTATTTCTGACTCAGAACTCTTTGATGCTAGGTACTGTGTATGGCGGCGTGATCGTGACTATAACAAAACGTGTCAACAAAGAGGGGGAGGTGTGGCTATAGCTGTTAAGAAGAGCCTGCGTGTTGAATGCTTGACTGATTGGCAATCCTCTGCTGAAGACCTATGGATTACAATCTCTCAGGCTAACAAGGATTGTAGGAATATTTCTCGTCTTCACATTTGTACTATCTATCTCTGTTCTGAAAATACTGGTAATTCATTTGAACAACAATTACTGAACTTTTTATCTAATTTAGAGAAATTAATCAATGAATATTCCAATGACAAGTTTTTAATTTTAGGAGATTTTAACATGAGTTCAATTCGATGGATTGAAACTGATGATGGACTTCAAGCATTTAACTTATCTGACGACAATTCAAGAAACTTTATTGATGCTCTAAGTACATGTAATCTCAGTCAATTCAATGATATAAAAAACAATTTTAACCGCATATTAGATTTAGTTTTATCCAATGATTCGGCTGTAGAGGTTTCGCTCTGCGTTGACCCGCTTGTTCCTGAAGATCCACATCATAAAGCGCTCTGCGTCAACTTACCATTTACCAATACCCAAACACTTCCATTAGCACCTAGAACTATTTATGCCTATAGGAGAGGAGATTATGCTAAAATTAATGAAGCCCTTTCATTGTACAACTGGAATTCGTTACTAAGTGCAGGTGATGTTGAGTCTGCTGTCAAATTCTTTTACAAAATATTATATGAATTGCGTGACAAATATGTTCCACTAGTTAAAATAAAAGATAGCAAATACCCACCTTGGTATAGTGTACCGCTCATTAAGGCAATTAAAGAAAAATACAAGTATTTACGTAAATATCGCAAATACGGAAACTTGGAAGACCAACTCACCTTCAACTTACTAAGATCACGTGTTAAAATATTAGAAGACGACTGTTATTCTCGTTATATTGAAAAAATAGAAGAGTCCATTACAAAAGATTCTCAAGTTTTCTGGTCTCATATGAAACGTAGTTTAGCAAATCGTTCAATTAGCTTCTATCCTAAGTCCATGACGTACTCTAAACAGGCATCTGACTCTGGAACTGGCATCTGCGAACTCTTTTCCTCTTACTTTCATTCAACATACCAACAATCATCAACTTCACCGACGTGCATGCAAGTAAACGCCTCAAATAACTTAGTAACGAGTGACATTTTTGCAATTGAGATCGTACCCTGCCATATTGCAAAAGCACTTCAAGCCTTGAAATACAATAAATCCGCTGGTCCTGATGAAATTCCAGCTTGTTTTCTAATTAATTGCTCATTTACTCTAGCCACTCCTCTTTCTATCCTTTTTCAGAGATCGATCCATGAAGGTTACATGCCTTCTATATGGAAATCTGCGTACATTACACCCATTCATAAAAAAGGCTCTAAAAAAGCAGTGGAAAATTATCGCCCCATCTCGAAACTTTGCCTAATTGCAAAGATTTTTGAACGTATAGTATACAATCAATGCTACAATGCTCTAAAATCACAATTTATTCCTAACCAACATGGCTTCTTAAAGGGCAGATCGACAGTCTCAAATTTAATACTGTTCTCTGACTATCTGACAGATAGACTGGATAATCACGATCAAGTGGACGTTGTGTATACGGATTTCAGTAAAGCCTTTGACAAAATCGACCACAGCCTGCTTTTGGAAAAACTAGCTTCTCTCGGGATCAGAGGAGACTTGTACCGTTGGTTTTCATCCTACATAGATAACAGGTTACAATCAGTGGTGCTCAATGGTTTCAAATCCAACTGGATGCCAGTACCCTCTGGTGTACCTCAAGGGTCTTTGCTGGGGCCTTTCCTATTTATCATCTTCATCAATGATATAGATCAATGCTTTATTAATTCCAAATTCTTACTCTTCGCCGATGACTTGAAGGTTTTCCGTCCAGTGAACAACATTACAGAAGCGAAGCTTTTGCAAGATGATTTGCTCAGATTTGATAACTATTGTATCAAAAATAAACTTGATCTTAATGTATCGAAATGTAATTTGATATCTTACACTAGGAAAAAAGAGCCTTTTTGTTATGACTTTAGTCTAAAACATCAATTATTAACTAGAATTGACACAATAAGGGATCTTGGAGTGCAACTAGACTCTAAACTGATTCTAAACCAGCATGTAGATGCTATTGTGAGTAAAGCATACAAAGCTTTAGGTTTTATTATTCGCGCTACGAAACCATTTAAGAAAATGAAAACCATAAAGGTTCTTTATTGTTCTTTGGTCCGCAGTCATCTTGAATACGCTTGCCAAATATGGAACCCTGCATATCAAGTTCACATTAACAAAATTGAAAGTATCCAACGCAAATTCATTAGATTTCTAAATCAAAAATTTCACCTTCCAAAAACATCTTATGTTAAAGCCTGTTCCGAATTACACCTTGTACCTCTTTACATACGTAGAAATATTGCTGATATTTGCTTTCTACTCAAGATAGTCAGGGGGTCAATTGACTGTCCGGAACTACTTGCGAAGCTAGGTATAATAGTGCCTTCACGACGCTTACTCCGTGTGACTAGAAATAATAAGATACTTAATATTCCCCGAACTAAAACCAATTACAGATATAACTCATTTATTATTCGTGCTTCTCGCCTTTTAAATTCTGTTTACAATGATCCTAATGTTGACTTGTTTCGTGGCAATTTGAATAGTTTACGTAGGAATTTAACTAAGTTATTAATCCAGTCTAGTGCATCCTTAATTTCTTAAAGTATATATACAATTTTCAGAATCTTTCTTGGCTATCCAGGTACTCCTGTGTGTATTTAGTATTTACCTGCGAAAACCTATTATTAGCTGTTAGTTACATTATTTCTTAAGTCTATATAGAATTATAAGCTGTTGGTTTTCCTAAATAAATAAAATAAAATAAAAATAAAATATTATATTTACTGATTACTCCTAGAACCAAATATTATTATGTAGGTAATTAGGTATTAGTTTTTATCTTCTTAGGGGTTATCATAAATAGTTTTACATAATTAACATTAGGTTTTTGTTGTTTATGCTACAGAATATAGTTTTGTTAAGTTGATAAAATTAATATAATATAATATATAATAGGTAACCTTTGGGTAACCTTTTCAAATATTGGGGTCCCAATTCCTAATGTTTGTATGATATAAAAATATTAGGTAGATAAGGCGTAGAATTAAGATGATTTTATTTTATTAAAATGTTAAATTATATTTAATACTAGCTGATGCCCGCGACTTCGTCCGCGTGGAAAAAGTAATAAAAAAGAATTTTTTTATGTTAATCGTGAGGTTTTTACGATTTTACTACGCCACTATATAATATTCTGTACCTACTTGGTACCTGCAAACCTACAATATCAATTCAAAATGGAAATTTTGTAAATACCCACAATTTAGGCAGGACCAGCAGCATCAGGATTGAGGAGTTGGTAACTGGTAAAATTGAAGACAATGATGGATTGGCAACTGGTCTTCATTGTGATGCAGGCGAGAATTTTCGATTGCACTACGCTTCTTTTTAGTTTATACTTGGCATCTACAGTAGCAACTGACAACCGAAATTTTCGTGAGCGAAGCGAGTGCGAAATTTTTTTGATCGCACTACGCCTCTGTGTAGCCCATACTAATTGGTATCTACAAAAGCAATCTATAATCGACATTATCGCTAGTAAAGCCAGTGCGACATTTTAAGGATTGCACTACGCCACCATATAGTCCATACTTGGCACCTACATAAGCAACACAAAAGCGACGTTATCGCGAGCGAAGCAAGCGCGAAATTTTCAGAACTGCACTACTTAACTATGTACTCCATACTTGGTTTACACTCACAACAACAATTAAGAAAAGACATTTTCGCCAACGAAGCGAGCGCGAAAATTTTTAAGATTTCATTGCATCACTATGTAGTCCAAAACGGACATTCGCAAAATTTTTAGGGCTGCACTACATAACTGTGTCATTCATACTTGGTTCTTACAGTATCAATCAAGAAAGACACATTTCGGGAGCGAAGCGAGCGCAAAAATTTTCGATTGCACTACGCTTATTTGTAGTTCATACTTGGCACCTACAGTAGCAACTGAAAACTGATATTTTCGCGAGCGAAGCGAGCGCAAAGATTTTTTGATCGCATTAAGTACGCCTCTGTGTAATCCATACTAATTGGTATAGACAAAAGCAATCGATAATCGACATTATCGCTAGTAAAGCGAGTGTGACATTTTTTACGATTGCACTACGCCACTATGTAGTCCATACTTGGCACCTATATAAGCCAAAAAAAAAACTGACGCTGTCGCGAGCGAAGCGAGCGCGAAATTTTTTAGGAATGCACTACTTAACTATGTACTCCATACTTGGTTTACACTCACAACAACTATGAAGAAAAGACATTTCCGCGAGCGAAGCGAGCGCGAATTTTTTTACAATTACGTTGCATCACTATGTAGTCCATACTTGGCAATCGAAAACGGACATTTTCGCAAATTTTTAGGGCTGCACTACTTAAATGTGTCCTTCATACTTGGTTCTTACAATACCAATCAAGAAAAGACACAATTTCGCGAGCAAAGCGAGCGCAAAAATTTTAGATTGCACTACGCTCCTTTTTAGTTTCTACTTGGCACCTATATTAGCAAGCGAAAACCGAAATTTTCGCGAGTGAAGCGAGCGCAAAAATATTTTGATCGCACTACGCCTCTGTGTAGTCCATACTAATTGGTATAGACAAAAGCAATCTACAACCGACATTTTCGCGAGCGAAGCGAGCGCGAAATTTTTTAAGACTGCACTACTTAACTATGTACTCCATACTTGGTTTACACTTACAACAACAATTAAGAAAAGACATATTCGCGAGTGAAGCGAGCGCCTAATTTTTTACAATTGCATTGCATCACTATGAAGTCCATACTTGGCAATCGAAAACGGACATTTTCGCAAATTTTTTAGGGCTGCACTACTTAACTGTGTCCTTTATACTTGGTTCTTACAATACCAATCAAGAAAAGACATAATTTCGCGAGCAAAGCGAGCGCAAAAATTTTAGATTGCACTACGCTCCTTTTTAGTTTCTACTTGGCACCTACATTAGCGAAAACCAAAATTTTCGCGAGTGAAGCGAGCGCGAAAATATTTTGATCGCACTTCGCCTCTGTGTAGTCCATACTAATTGGTATAGACAAAAGCAATCTACAATCAAAAAATTTCGATTGCACTACGCATATTTGTAGTTCATACTTGGCACCTACAGTAGCAACTGAAAACTGATATTTTCGCGAGCGAAGCGAGCATACTCGGTTTACACTCACAACAACAATTAAGAAATTTTCGCCAATGAAGCTAGCGCGAAAATTTTTACAATTTCATTGCATCACTATGTAGTCCATACTTGGCAATCCAAAACAGACATTTCGCAAAATTCTTTAGGGCTGCACTACATAACTGTTTCCTTCATACTTGGTTCTTCTTCTTCTTCTTCTTGAGGTGCCATCTCCTACCGGAGGTCGGCTATCATATTGGCTATTCGGACCTTACACACAACTGCGCGGAATAAGGATCGAGTACCCAGTCCAAACCATGTCCGGAGATTCTTGAGCCAAGAGGTCCGTCTTCTTCCAGGGGGTCTCCTACCTTGTATCTTCCCCTGTATTATTAGTTGGAGCAACTTGTACTTATCGCCACGCATTATATGTCCCAGATATTGCAGTTTTCGTTGCTTTATTGGTTCGTTATACTTGGTTCTTACAATACCAATCAAGAAGACACATTTTAGCGAGCGAAGCGAGCGCGAAAATTTTCGATTGCACTACGCTTCTTTGTAGTTCATACTTGGCACCCGCAATAGCAACTGAAAACTGATATTTTCGCGAGCGAAGCGAGCGCGAAGGTACGCCTCTGTGTAGTCCATTTACTAATGAGTACATGATTTAATATAATTTTTTTACAAAACAAAGTATATATTTTTTTTCTCAATTTTTTAAAACCGCTCAACCGATTTCGGTAAAATTTAAAAACCACCTGGGAAGTACCCTTTCAAACAAAAATGTAAGAATTTTCCAAATCAGTTCAGGCGCCTTCAAGTAATCGGTGAACATACATAAAAAATTGCAAAAATAGATTCCGACGAATTGAGAATCTGCTCCTTTTTCGAAGTCGGTTAAAAAGAAATCTACAATCGACATTCTCGCAAACGAAGCGAGTGAGACATTTTTTACGATTGCACTATGCCACTTTGTAGTCTTCACTTGGTTGGTACCTACAATATGAATTCATTATCGACATTTTGTAAACACCCACTATTTAGGTGGGTATTATCATCAGCAGCATCGGGATTGAGAAGTTGGTACCATTAGTAGTTATAGCATGGGGAGGAGAAGGGAGGTGGATGATTCCTAAACCGAACCGAGCGATAATTAAATTAGCTGAATAGATTGATGCCATCTAAGAATACAAAGCTACTGTGGGAAATTTTAGTAAACGGAAAACGGAGACGCGAATTTTTTTACGGCTGCGTTATGCCACTACCCTAAGTAGTTCATACTAATTGTTACCTATCATTGGTGAGCAGCACCCAGCAGCATCAGAATTGAGTGCTCTTTTATGGCTCCACTACACTATTATATTTTAAATATTTGGCACCTACAATATCAATTCACAATCGACAGTTCGTAAATATCCATGATTTAGGTGGGCAGTACACTGCACCATCAGGATTGAGGAGCTAGGGCCTGGAGGTCAGTGATATAGTCTAAAATTAGTATGTAATGAATAGCTCAGGTCAAGATATGGCTATGGTATGAATGTAATAAGATCTATATACGTATATATCGTATGCGAGTGACCTGGAACTATCCGAGAGAAGTTTTGACCTCTATCTCTGATAAAATCTAGCAGATCTTCACCAAAATTGGTCATTGTATTTCTTGTCCTACACACTCACAAATAAAGAAAGAATTATTAAAATCCGTTCAGATTTGACTGAGTTATGGAGTAAAATCAACAAAAAGTTTCATCACCTATCCTGGAGTAACCTTATGTTTTATCGGG
This sequence comes from Oeneis ivallda, assembly GCA_029955525.1. Lineage (NCBI taxonomy): Eukaryota > Metazoa > Arthropoda > Insecta > Lepidoptera > Nymphalidae > Oeneis > Oeneis ivallda. The sequence goes on along the minus strand of JARPMR010000029.1, from coordinate 13,408,255 downwards.
ATAAAAACTATCCTATATGTTGACCCGGAGTATCAGCTACCGCTGTACTAAATTTCATTTAAATCCGTTCAGTAGTTTTCGCGTGAAGCGCGGACAGACAGACAGACAGACAGACAGACAGACAGACAGACAGACAAAAATTAAATAAAAATCTGTTTTGGGCTCAGTATCGATAGTCAAGCATCCCCCAATTAATATTTTCAAAATATATTAAATGTACAGAAATCTTCCAGTTACAGTTTTATTATAAGTATAGATAGATAATTTTTTTTTAAATACCGACTTCGAACGCCCGTTCCACTACAAATTACAGTACCCGGCGATATATTGCACATCGGCCTTTGGAATAAAACGCTATTTCTATTCTATTGCAAGGAAAGCTAGCCAGAAATTCACGTAGTAATTACTGAAATCTCTTCACAATCGGCGAGCACATCACGTAACATATTATATAAAAAAAATGCAGTCGAACTGTGAATAGAATAGAATAGCGTTTTATTCCAAAGGCCGATGTGCAATATATATCGCCGGGTACTGTATATAATTAATCCTTACTAATATTATAAATGCGAAAGTGTGTTTATGTTTGTTGGTTTGTTGGTTTGCCCTTCAATCACGCCGCAACAGGGCTACGGATCGACGTGCTTTTTTGCATGGGTATAGTTGAGGACCTGGAGAGTGACATAGGCTACTTTTATCCCGGAAAATCAAAGAGTTCCCGAAGGATTTTAAAAACTAAATCCACGCGAACGAAGTCGCGGGCATCAGCTAGTTGTTAATATTTTAAAAACTGCTCAACCAATTTCGATTAAATATAAAGGGAACCACCTCGGAAGTATACCCTTTAAAACAAAAAAGCGATAGAGAGGCATGAAACCCGCGAGTCATCAATGTTTCTTTATGACGTTATCACGTAAAACTATCGTCTGTAAACCGACTTTACAGACAACCAATTTTTTTTTAAATAAAAAAGCAGTGATAGTCTGCGATCTTTATAGCCTGCGATAGGACTGCGATCTCTTATTCGGGGGGTCGCAGGTTTGAGTCGGCACGCACCTCTGACTTGTCGGGGTTCTGTGCGTATAAAAGCAATTAAATATCATATGTTTCAACGGTGAAGGAAAACATGAGGAACCTGCACACTTGACAGTTCTCCCATAATGTTTCTCGAAAGTGTGTGAAGTCTACCAATTTACATTGGGCCAATGTGGGGGCCCCTAGCCCTAATAATAATCTGATCTAGAGCCAAATTAGGCCCAAATTAGACGGTGCCTCGTTCATCGTTGCGAAATTTTTGCAAAATGAACCTTTCACGATTATTGCTTTCATTTTCGAGGCTTCATCGAGAGTCATCGAAAATTAACCGTCTAAAGCCCTTAGTACAAAGTTAAGGTCTTAGGGTGCATTTTCGCAAAACATGTTCGCAAAAATGAACCATGAACGGGGCACCGTCTAATTTCGGCCTTACTTGACATCGATTAAAAAAAAATAGGTAACACAGCCGCAGTAGGTACCACCAACTTACTCAGATATTGTCGTAGGAAAAAAACCCTATTTAATTAACCGCTTATTGAATTTCTTAGAAGCTCTTTAGCGGCAAAATTAATTTAAAGGAAAAACGCGAGTTTATGGCCTGTAGCAAATATCAGCAAAGGAATTTTTTTCTCGGAGTATATTTTTTTTAATAACCGACTTCTAACGCCCGCTCCACTACAAGGTATATAATTTTTTGTCGATATTTTAAAAACCGCTCGACTGATTTCGATAAAATTTCAATGGGACCACCTGGGGGACCCTTTAAAACAATAAAATAATTTTCCAAATCGATTCAGGCATCTTCGAGTGATTGGTGAACATACATAAAAAAAATCCGAGTAATTGAGAACCTCCTCCTTTTTAGGGTTCCGTACCCAAAGGGTACCAACGGGACCCTATTACTAAGCCTACGCTGTCCGTCCGTCCGTCTGTCCGTCTGTCAGCGGGCTGTATCTCGTAAACCGTAATAGATCGACAGATGAAATATTCACATATTATGTATTTCTATTGCCGCTTTAACAACAAATAATAAAAATTAAATTAAATTAAAAAAATTAAATTAAAATATTTCCATGGGTACATGAAAATATTTTAATTTAATTTTTTTTAACGGAACCCTAAAAGAGCGAGGCCCGACTCGCACTTGGCCGATTTTTTGAAGTCCATTAAAGAGCTACCGCCGAGTTTCTTGCTGGTTCTTCTTGGCATTCCGAACCAGAAGTGGTAAATTCACTTGACGATTCGAAAGCGCTTTGTAAAAGTTTATTTGAACATTATTCTATTAGGTATATTCTTTTCTACTGTTTGGCTTTACTATTCTCTTCTTCTAGATGTAATTCTGAATAATGAAGCAGTATATATAGATAGATAGATAACCTAGTGGTTAGGACTGTGGTCTCCTATTGGGGGGGTCGCAGGTTCGATCCCGGGTACGCACCTCTGACTTTTCGGAGTCAAGTGCGTTTAAGCAATTAAATATCACTTCCTTCAACGGTGAAGGAAAACATCGTGAGGAAACCTGCACACCTGAGAGTTCTACATAATGTTCTTGAAGGTGTGTGAAGTCCGCCAATTCGCATTGGGTCAGCGTGGTGGACTTTGGCCTATAACCCTTCTCTGAGAGGAGACCTACGCTCAGTAGTGAGCCGTTGATGGGTTGCTAATGATGATGATGATGATGATGAGATGTAATTCTAACACACGTATCGCTAGCCTTCCACTCAGCATTGAGTTATATCACGTACGCATTACGCTTGACTAAGATTATAATAACAATCACTTTTTATCAAATAGTTCACCATTCACGGTCGCCTATTATTATATAATAGATAGATACGTAATTCTGTCTGTTTCAATGTAATAGTTAGAGGTCAAACGACTCGGGTTTAAGGACAAAAAGTTTAAAAACTGTAACACCCGTCATACTGATTTTATTCGTGTAGAATGTCTATCTCACCCGGTCCATCATATAGCGAATCGATTGACCTCATCATCAAAATAGGTTCAGTAGTTTATTCGCTCTCTCTCTCTCTCTCTCTCTCTTTGTCAACCGATAGACGTCCACTGCTGGACAAAGGTCTCCTGCATGGACTTCCACAGGTTTCGGTCTTGCGCCGCCTGGATCCAGCGGCTCCCTGCGACTCGTTTGATGGCGTCGGTCCACCTGGTGGAGGGTCTGCCAACACTGCGCTTCCCGGTGCGGGGTCGCACTCCAGCACATTGAGACCCCAACGACCATCGGCTCTTCGAACTATGTGCCCCGCCTATTTCCACTTCAGTTTCGCGACTCGCTGAGCTATGTCGGTGACTTTGGTTCTCCTACGGATCTCCTCATTTCTGATTCGATCCCGCAGGGACACTCCGAGCATAGCTCTCTCCATCGCCCGCTGAGCGGTTTTGAGCCTACTTATGAGGCCCTTAGTTAGCGACCATGTCTCGGGTCCGTAAGTCATCACTGGCAACACGCGCTGTTCGAAGACTTTATTCTTCAGGCACTGAGAGGTTTTGGACGAGAAGACATCTCGGAGCTTCCCGAACGCTGCCCAGCCGAGTTGGATTCGGCGGATGATCTCTTTCTCTAAATTGGACCTACCTAGCTGGACTGTGTGTAGTAGACTAGTTTATTCGCGACGGTGGATCATTCGTAAGTAGTCATAAACATACATACATAGACTATCAAAGGCCTTCCTTTGGGCTTGGATGTAGTCGGGTAGAAAATCGTGACTAATTTTCCCTTTTCCCATCTAACTTCGCTTGTGCCAATGACCTTACGATTTAATCATAATAATAATAATAATCATCATCATCATCAGCAACTCATCAACGGCTCAATACTGAGCTTTCAGAGGTGCGATGGTCTAAAGTTATTCCATTGATCGTAATCGTATTTGATGATATTAGCGTCAAAGTCAAATAAACCATAACGGCATTAAATTAGAGTTCAATTTCGTGTATGCATTATTATACGTTTAGGCATGTACGATACGCTCCATAAGACTCCATGTTAAAATCGGTTGTACTGAATTTGTGACTTTAAATCGATACAATCAAGGATTATTTTTAACCGACTTCTTTTTTGTGTATGTTCACCGATTACTCTAAGACGTGTGGTCCCGATTTGAAAAATTCTTTTTTAGGGTTCCGTACCCAAAGGCTACCAACGGGACCCTATTACTAAGCCTACGCTGTCCGTCCGTCCGTCCGTCCGTCCGTCCGTCCGACAGATGAAATTTTCACATATTATGTATTTCTATTGCCGCTATAACAACAAATAATAAAAATTAAATTAAATTAAAAAAATTAAATAAAAATATTTCTATGGGTACATGGAAATATTTTTATTTAATTTTTTTTAACGGAACCCTAAAAGAGCGAGGCCCGACTCGCACTTGGCCGATTTTTTTGTTTCAAAGGGCATATTTTCCAGGTTGTACCATATAAATTTTATCGAAATCGGTCTAGCGGTTTTTGAAATATCAACAATTAATTAAATACTTTGTATAGTGTGTGTGTATTGTAGTAAAGCGGAAGTTTGAAGTCGGTTGTTTAAAAAGATTTTTTTATATTAAATTATACTTTGACGCTAATGTCAGCTGTCGGTCAATGGAATAAATTTTAGGCAATTGGTATCCAGCAACCAATCAACGGCTACTAAGCATACTACGACTAATAGTCCAGTCATTTAAGCTTAAATTTGGTAAGAATCTCGGAATTCGAGATACCCAGCTGTAATTCTGTAAATACTTGTATATTGACACCCTAAAAGTGGTCTCAAAACCTACATATGGTAGGGTGTGCGCAACTATTAAATTTCAAGGTCAAAGGTCACAAAAATCGGTCTTTTGCGCTTTTTTTGTAAATATCTCATTTCCTATGGGTTTTTTGCTATTTGTATTTATTATCAATATTGTAGAATACAAAATTCTCTGCAAATTTTGTAAAAAAATTTTTTTTATAAGGTGAACCGTTTTCGAGATAGAGGGCGGAGAGCGCGAGGTCACAGCATCACTTCAGGTCAACCGGTGCCTCCGGTCGAAAACGCGCCATATATAGTTGATGAACTATTGATAAATCAATGATTATAAATATTTGTCAATTTTTATTAACTATTATATTATATTTTATCATTTTCTTCATGCATTAAATCTATATCTATTCAATAATACTGATAACCGCTTCCTAAAATTAAAAATTTTCATCGAAAACTTAAGTCTCGATCATCTTCGTTATATGCATTACGTCAAGTCTACAAAACTTAATAAACCTGTGCAGCTTTCTAATATTCCACCAACAAGTGCAGCTGCTCATCAACATTTCAAACGTGTATATTATCAAGTTCAAACTTGGTTAGGGCATGATGTGGAACCCCAGGTATGGGGTTGGGCAGTGCGAAACGATTTTCTGGAGCCTATCATGACAATTTTACCACCTGCTCCAGAAGATTTGATAAATACAATTTTCTGCAACTGCAAGAGTGGTTGTGGTTCGCGATGCCGATGCAGGAAAGCGGGCTTGCAATGCTCTTTAGCTTGTGGCAAATGTAATGGGCAAGCTTGTCTCAATGCTCTACCATATCAGAGCGACATTAACGAAGATGGAACCTTTGACCCCGAAATCATGGAAGAACTTGAGACAAATGTCGTTGAAGACGATAATGAAGACCAGTTTGAAATTTACCAGCAGCCGGAAGACGACGATGAAGAGGAAGAAGATGATTAAAATTATATTTTGTAGTGTTTGTATTGTAGTTTTTGTACCCTTTATTCCATTTTTTTACTTTTAATAAAAATAAATGTATTGAATGATATTTTTTAATAAAAAGATTAATTCATAATTTATTCATGTAAGAAGTTATTAATATTAATTAGGTTAAAATTCAAATATAATTCCTATATTTTCATTAACAATTCTGCAATTACATGGGCAGGTAAGTGTTGCTAAATAAATTAATACTGAATAAAAAGTGGATAGGTTAGGAAAAAAATGATAAAATATAATATAATAGTTAATAAACATTGACAAATATTTATAATCGTTGATTTATCGATAGTTCATCAACTAAATATGGCGCGTTTTCGACCGGAGGCACCGGTTGACCTGAAATGATGCTGTGACCTCGCGCTCTCCGCCCTCTATCTCGAAAACGGTTCACCGTATAAAAAAAATTTTTTAACAAAATTTGTAGAGAATTTTGTATTCTACAATATTGATAATACAAATAGCAAAAAACCCATAGGAAATGAGATATTTACAAAAAAATCGCAAAAGACCGATTTTTGTGACCTTTGACCTTGAAATTTAATAGTTGCGCACACCCTACCATATGTAGGTTTTGAGACCACTTTTAGGGTGTCAATATACAAGTATTTACAGAATTACAGCTGGGTATCTCGAATTCCGAGGTGAACTTACTATAATGACTGGACTATAAGCACAGGTCTCCTTTCAGAGAAGGGTTTACGATTAATTAATCCTTTTAAAAATTTTAGCAGTGATAGATTTCGGTGGATACGTGGTTCGATCCCGGGCACTCATATCTCTGACGCAAGATCACATGCTACAACGGTGAAGGAAAACATCGCGAGGAAATCTGCACGCGTGAGTTCTCCATAATGTTCTCAAAGGTGTGTGAAGTCTGACAATTTGCATTGAGTTAGCGTGGTTGACTATAAGTCTATAAGTATAATCCTTCTCTGCCTATAAGTGTAATCCTTCTCTGAGAGGAGACCTGCGCTCAGTAGTGAGCCGTTGATGGGTTTCTGATGATGATGATGATGGTCAATAAGGTATCTGCTGTAGGTAATCAAAAAGTGTCCAAAATTAAAGAATAGATAGTAATATGTACAATTACACAACAATATATAAATATGTGCTAATACATTTTTGTTTATTGGTCAATTTAAAGTATTTTTTGATTGACCCCACTTGGTGCTATCAAAGTTTCATTAGGCAAATAATTTTGTTTGATAAAGTATCTTTAATGGGTATGTTTTAAATAACAGTTAGATCATTCTAATGGCGGTCTCCCTGACACAGTTTAGAGCGCTCTAGACTTGTGGTCTCGGGTTCGATAACCTTAATTAATATGTATATAGTAATTTATTTAATTTATATAGTTTATCTAGCTAAGTTACGGAATACCCTCTCTGGACACTTGGGTTCCCCCTGAAAACCAGCGCTGCAGCTTGCTATGGTTTTGTGCTGAGTGGGATTTCAGTATATTTTTTTTTATTTGAAAGTTCATTCCGTACGCATAAAGATGAATATCTTTGGTGATGGAGGACGAAACTCCTCAATGAATAAGAACAAATGAAATAAATACCATAGCAGTTATTTTCGGCTAGTTTAGTTGTACATGGTATGATTAAACAAGTAATTTTAAGTTCATTAATTCAGGAGTTATAAGGCTCTGACAGATAGACAGACAAATTCAAATTTACCCAAGTAGATGGACCTCGCTTTACCCGATCGCTAAAAAAAATTAACCCAAACACTTGGTTTGTTTCAAATACAATAGAGAGAATAGAGTATCACATTAATAATGTGGTTAACTTGAACAATGACCAATGTGTAAGTGTAGGTACTTATAATATTATCATCTGTGCTTACAATCATAAGTAATCTTCACCGCGAAACCGCTAAGAAAATCTTTGCTAATAATATTATCCGTCGAAAGATAATCCCAATCATTTTTAAAGACTGACTTTTTTTTACTTTAAGTCCGCGTGGAGCTAGTTTTTTAAAATTCCAACGCGAACCCATTTGTACCGCCAATATATCAGTTTCGAATCGATATTGTAAATGCAAAGTTACACTACATAGAGACATAGTGCAATCAAAAATTTTCGCGCTCGCTTCGCTCGCGAAAATGTGTCTTCTTGATTGGTATTTTAAGAACCAAGTATAAAGTAAAACTTTTTCCACGCGGACGAAGTCGCGGGCATCAGCTAGTACACTAATAAATTTAGATCAAGTTAAAAAAGACTACTATGAAAAAATGGCAACTAATGTATTTTTAGACCCGGACTCCATTTTGGCGCTGAGCGTTCGCGTCCAAAATTCGAGTTCATTGGAACAAACGATAGTCCTTGCTAAACAAGAGGATTTAAAGCTAAAAAATAAAAGAGCTATGGAAAATAAAACTAAACAAACATCAGCTTCAAATAACAGGTTCCAAAAACCAGCATTGCAAAATAGGTTTATTCGCCAACCAGGAATGTCACTTAGATTCAATTCTCAAAATGTGAATCCTATAAACAGACCAGTATATCGTAACCCACAACAATTAAGTAACCGTAGATCGGCACCTCGTGCGTGCGTGCGTGTTGCCAGTGATGGATGACTTACGGATCCGAGACATGGTCGCTAACTGTGGGCCTCATCAGAAGGCTCAGGGTCACTCAGCGAGCGATGGAGAGAGCTATGCTCGGTATATCCCTGCGCGATCAAATCAGAAATAAGGAGATTCGTAGGAGAACCAAAGTCACCGAAATAGCTCAGCGTGACGCGAAACTGAAGTGGAAATGAGCGGAGCACATAGTTCGAAGAGCTGATGGTCGTTCGGGTCCCAAGGTGTTGGAGTGGCGACCCCACACCGGGAAACGCAGTGTTGGCAGACCCCCCACCAGGTAGACCGACGACATCAAACGAGTCGCAGGGAGACGCTGGATTCAAGCGGCGCAATATCGAAGCCTGTGGAAGTTCATGTAGGAGACCTTTGTCCAGCAGTGGACGTCTATAGGTTGATAAAGAAGAAGAAGAAGATCGGCACCTCAGCCCGGTCCTTCTAACTTTAACATAAACAAACAATTGAAGTCTGCGCCCTACGCGCCGGTTAACTACCAAACTGATCCCGGGATCAGCCGGAAGAATGCCCGGACGAGGATTTTTTTTTTGGAACGTAGTTCCTTATCGCGCGGTGCGAAAGGGGGCTAGACGGAAAAAATTAAGACTAAATTGAACCGACACTTTTTTGAATGTGAATTTGGCATTGTGTTCAATATTTTCACACTACAATATTAGATCTCTGTAGCCTTGTGGTTTCTACAGTCGAATTATTTCTACAGTTCAGATGGTTCGAATCCCAGCTCGACAGACTGAATTTTCTATTTTCTATTTTATTTTAAATAATTTCTACATGTGGAATTTATCCCTAATTTATTTATTTATTTTTATATTATTAATTTATTATTAAAAGGAACTTCGTTCCAACCGAGTGTTCCACGACTCTCACGTCTTTTTTTTTTTTAAAAGAATATCAATCAAGTTGAACTTGACTAATATCCTCCTCTCCCCTCCAAATAAGCGGAAAGCTTGTGTCAGGAGTGGATACGACAATAGTGCAACGGGTGGGATTCGAACCTGCGACCTTTCAGTTTTCAGTCCGCACCCTTTACGGTTGGACTATTGAGGCTTATATAACGGTGAAACTTGTGACGATTCGGAAGAGTTGGACGATAACGTTCAAAATTTTTATCAGGTAGCGGAGGAAGAATTCCCAACGTAGTGTACTTAAATCTTCATCATCGCAATCGTCTTCCTTATATTTACGTGGAAGAATTAGGTGGTCGGTTATTCATTGATACCGGAGCTTCGCAAAGTTTAATCTCACCGGACGCTTTGCTACTCGAGCGTGAGATTCATTACAATATTAAGACAGCTCATAACGTAACTAAACTCGATACAGTCGCATACATTCCACTCCCAGCGCTGTTTAACTATAATTACGTCCATAAGTTTTTGTTATTTGACTTTGACTAGGATTTTATTGGCTTAATAATTCGGAGTAGAATTACTCGTTCCATTAGGATGTAAAATTGACATGAGAAGCATGAAGTTAAAAACAGATTTCGTCACGATCCCTACACGAGGCGACATGAAATCTTATACTTACCGCAATAGAACTACAGTGCGAACAAGTAGTTAAGGTTGAAGACAAGGGTCTGCCCGCGAAATTCAAATTAAATTTGGTTTTTCGCAATTTGTAAACTAATACGACGAAGTAAGCTTATGGCCTTCTAATTGCGCCAGTGGAATTATCATCTTCACAGGTTTACTTAAAAATCTTTACTTGAAAGTGACCAGTTTAAGAAATTAATCAAAATATTGAGTTGGACGTGAGTTACTCACACATTAGTCGATATTTTGATTAATTTCTTAAACTGGACACTTTCAAGTAAAGATTTTTATATGAACCTGTGAAGATGATACTGACATTTTCGCAATTAGAATGCCATAAGCCTACTTTGTCGTATTAGTTTACAAATTGCGAAAAACCAAATTAAATTTGAATTTCGCGGGCAGAAGCGTGTCTTCCACCTTAATATTCTTTGCAATTATAGTACAGGAGACTACGAAATGTATTGGAACAAGTGACTAACCAAGGACTAATATTTCCATCTGCATTAGTTTCTGTAAAATCAGGAGTAATGACAACAACAGTCATAAACAAGTCTGAGAAAAGGATTAGTATTCCTAACAACTAAAAAATAAAATCAACAACATTAGATAGAGAGCCATTTCAACAAAACGTCGTATCACATAACAACACCACATCTTACACGGAGTTAGACAAAGTAATTCATAGAGATGGCCAAAAAAGTACATTCGGCGTACACATACATAGTAAATATTTATTAAATATTAAAAATAGAAAGATGAATTATTAAGTAGTTTTTAACCTCTCTGAACTTGTCAGTTTTTATTTCAAAATAATAAGGTATACAAGATGAATTCTTCAACTTCCGCCATATTGTAACATAGAGATATCTGTAGAAAATAATGGACGTTCCTCACCATGCATATTACTTATGTAGACACGTTATTTGAATATACGCTTGACAAATGACAAATGCTTTTACTAGGAACATTTTATTCATATTGAAACTGTCTTTATTGATATTTTTTGCATTCAATAAATGAAAAAAAAAATTGTATTAAAACTAACAATGTTTTATGTGAAAATGAGTATTAATTAGTTCCATTCCCACATTCTGCAACTTAATACTTATAACGGAACGCATTTACGTATTTGACAATGTGTCATAGTCTATGTTAAACGTCAATGTTATGCGAATGATAGTTGATTGTAGTCGTTTTCCTAGTTCCATGGTTGGTTGCATTGCAGTTCATCATCATGCATCATATTTTTTGGTGAGAAGGTGGCCTTTATCTTGTTTAAATGCATATTGTTACTAAAATCATATCAGTTTACCGTAATAATTCGCAACTGTTCGCTATTTTAAAGCGCCCTAAGTTTTTTAATCACAATCTATACTCTTACATGTTTACGTCTAGTCTGTTGTAATGACAAGTTCTGTGAGGTTTTTATTTATAGCAATTTAATGTGCCTATAATCACGAATTTATAACAGCAAAAGTCATTGGTGTACACTAAGTTTGAACGTCCATAGGGAAATTGGCCATGTCAATTTATGAATACTTTGTCTAAAAATTCATAAACAAACTTCATATAACTTAGATTTACGTAGTCGTAATTCCTACTTCCATGATATAACTATATAAATACCTGGGACCCGATTCTGTTACTCAGTGTCTATCAAAAATGATAGCAACTGACACATATTTTTTATCCATTGAAGGTTTGCTAAACTAGCGGCACGCTATGATGGCCGGTTTGACGTTTGTCCGCTCATGAAGTTCCGTATTAATTGATAACGACTTTGAAGGAAATAATTGTATTACTTTATTGACGATAGTGATGTGCAGAGATTCATAAATTTTATCGAATGTAGTTTTAGGTTTAGGACTCAAAATTTATTTATTAAATTGATTTCTAAAATGTATACAAGTGTAGAAAAATCAGTTTGCACCATTTAAGGGGTGAATGTACTTGTGAATATGAACAATTTTCACTATGTGGACAAACCTCTGAAATCGCAAAAAAATATCAGCTGTTTCATACAAAAGGTAAAATTTTTATTTTTATATGATATATACCACAACTCGGCATTTGGTTTTCTAAATTGAAAATTTTTAAAAATGGAATCTAATACGATCGTCACATAGGATCGCTGGCTAGCACAACTACTACCTCCGGCAAACTCGCGTCAATGCTCAATGCAAAACAAAGCAGTTTCGAATTGACGTTGCTTCGAAAAGTATAAACTGTCAGTGCAATGCGATTGTGATATAGTTTTGACCTGGCTTTGGATTTCAAATATTGATACTGCATTACTGTTGACCCTTGCTCGTTAATTTGGACTCTGTTCAAGCCCTTTGTTGTGGATTTCGTCGATATGACCGAACGTACGCAGAGAACTGTTCTAAATAGTCAGACACGTGAGTTCGTAATACGCCTTCGTAACTATTTCGATCGTGAAGCTCAAAATGGAGGGCCAATTTTACCTATAACGTCAGTGGTTGAACGCGTAGCTGATGCGCTTAATATTGGACAACGAACTGTTAGACGGATAACTAAAAAAAAATATGGCGAGACTGGCACAGAAGAAAATAAACTTCACACACCAAAAAAGAGAAAACGAGCAAAACCAGTCGTAGGCATCGATAGCTTTGATGCCGATGCTATCCGAAGACATGTTTACGGCTACTATTTACAGAAGGAGTATCCAACAAGAAAAAAGTTGGTGCATTCACTGAAGGAAGCTGGATTATTCTTCGGTGGGGAAAGTTCTTTAACGAAGATTTTGAAGACCATTGGATTTCGATACAAAAAATGTAACAAACGCAAAATATTGATGGAAAGATTTGATATAGCGATGGCAAGGTATACTTTTTTACGGCAAGTGAAAGAAATCAAAAATTGGCAAAATGTTGTGTTCTTGGATGAAACATGGCTTAATGCTAACCATACTGTAGGCCGTTCTTGGAACGCTGACACAGCAGCATCTACTTCCAAAGTTCCTGTAGGAAAAGGATCGCGACTTATAATTTGTCACGCCGGAACCATCAACGGGTTTGTCGAAGGTTCTCTCATGGCTTTTGCGTCAAAAACCACTGGAGACTATCATGAAGACATGAATGGAGAAAAGTTTACTGAATGGTTTACCTCAATGTTGTGTAGCCTCCCTGAACCATCTATTATAATTATGGACAACGCCCCATACCACTCGATGCAAATTGACAAGCCACCTGCCCAATCCCAAAAGAAAGCTGATATCGTCGCATGGCTTCGTAAAAATGGCGTAGATGCAAACATGAATATGTTAAAAGCGGAATTAGTACGTCTTTTAAAAGAAAACAAACCAACCAAGATCCGATACGTCATTGACGAAATAGCATTAGAACATGGGCACAGAGTTATACGGTTACCGCCTTACCATTGTGAGTATAATGCGATTGAGTTGGTGTGGGCTCAAATTAAGGGATATGCTGCAAGACACAATACAGAACCCCCATTTACCACAAAAAAAAATGCTAAAATTATTAGAAGAAGCTTGTGAACATGTGACTAAAGGAGACTGGGAAAAGGTTGTGAATAGAACTGTTAAATTAATAAGGGAAGATTATGAAAGAGATGTGAAAATAGATAATATTATAGAAAACGAACATATAATTATTAATGTAGGTGATGATAGCAGTGACGACAGTGAAAATAGTAGTATGGACGAATCTGATTAATTATGGCCTTTTGTGGCACCTTTTTTGGTATCTTTTGTATTCATATGTTTCTTGTGTGCATATAAAGTATGTATATTCATTTTCATTCAAATATTCAGTTCGTTCAAATAAATTAAATAAACATATACATTTTTGTTTTATTAAACCTATTTAATCAGGTACAAAAACAAAACTTAATTGTTTTTTGTTCGAGGATAAATTGACATTCCACATCACTATTGTAATGTGTCAAACCGGCCATCATAGCGTGCCGCTAGTGTAGGAAAATGTTATTTTTATTTCATAGCAAACCTGCAATAGATAATTAATATATTATTATGTCAGTGGCTATCATTTTTTGATAGGCATGAGTTACAGAATAATAATATATATTATACTAGCTGATGCCCGCGACTTCGTTCGCATGGATTTAGTTTTTAAAAATCCCGCGGGAACTCTTTCATTATCCGAGATAAAAAGAAGCTCTCCCGGTCTGAGGAACCACTACTACATTCATTACTATACCCATGAAAAAAATCGCATCAATCCGCAGTTCTGTTGCGACGTGATAGAAAGACAAACCAACAAACAAACACACTTTCGCATTTATATTATCAGTAATGCTTTATTATAACAATTTTTATAATTGTCAAATTTTTTACCATACTCAACCAAATGCAAAATTACGTTTAGCTGTCATTTACGTTTTGTTATTCCACTGGCATTTGCGTTTTGTTATTCCATGTCAGATGCGTTTTTGTTATACCACGTTTTATAGTGACTTGACGGAAACGCGGTTGAACGGGATAAAAAGTATCCTATGTCCGTCTCCTGGTTCTAAGCTACCTCTCCACCAATTTTCAGCCAAATCGGTTCATCCGTTCTTGAGTTATAAATAGTGTAACTAACACCACTTTCTTTTATATATATAGATATATACCTATATAATGACTCCGTGGTGATACTCAGCATACTCAGTGACAAGTGACAATCATCATGGAGTGGTTATATTCTCTTGGACAATCATCTTGATTGATCTTGACATAGATAATACACTATATACCAGAGATCTTGATTTCCTTCTTTTAGAATAATCAAAGAATAATCATGGAATTAATCATGGAAGTTGTGAATCAAATAAAATAATATAAATTCATAATTTGATTGCACTACCAGTCAAGTAAATATTTACATTAGGTTTTTCAATCTACCGTTCCTAATTTCAACACAATGGAAAATGTGTGTGAATCAAAATGGATTCGACTGTTAATAACCTGGGTAGTTAACAATTTTCATTAAAATACCTGCGTAAAAACTTAGTCGCTGTGTCCATCCATCCATCAGCCTGTATTTATCCACTGCTGGACATAGGCCTTTCCGAGAGCGCGCCAACAAACACGGTCCTCCGCTTTCCTCATCCAACCGCTTCCCGCCACCTTCTTAAGGTCATCGGTCCAGCGAGCTGGAGGGCGTCCTACACTGCGCTTGCCGGTACGCGGTCTCCACTCCAGAACACGTCTGCCCCATCGGCCATCGGTTCTGCGACAGATATGACCCGCCCACTGCCACTTCAGTCTGCTAATCCTCAGAGCTATGTCGCTGTGTACCTACTAGATAATAATCATCATCATCATCATCATTATAAACCCATCATCGGCTCACTACTGAGCGCAGGTCTCCTCTCAGAGAAGGGTTATAGGCCACAGTCCACCACGCTGGCCCAATGCGAATTGGCGGACTTCACACACCTTCGAGAACATTATGGAGAACTCTCAGGTTTCCTCACGATGTTTTCCTTCACCGTTAAAGCATGTGATATTTAATTTCTTAAACGCACTTGACTCCGAAAAGTCAGAGGTGCGTACCCGAGATCGAACCTGCGACCCCCCGAATAGGAGACCACAGTCCTAACCACTAGGCTATCACTGCTTAATAATAGATAATAATAGTAACAAAATATTATGTTGGTTGCTCTACTGTTTAACCTACGTCCTCATTTCTGATTCGATTACTTTTATCTATGCTTAAAGGCAGAGCATCAAACTTACGTGCTTGGAAGCGCAATAGTCGACGCGGTCCTAAGCCATTTTTAGTAAGCCTTTAAAGGCCGACTACGCAGTATCGTCGCGTTAGTATGACGAGCTCGCAGAAAATTATTTTAAAAAAATGACGTTGGTGCCTACTGTGTTAACCATCAATAACCATCAAAAACGTGATTATCAGTAGACGTACAAGAACTAGAAAAAAAATTAAGCGGCACTCGGGGACTGCCGCGGTAAAGCTATTGCATAGCACTTTTTATCAACTTATGCAATTTTTTTTTGCATAAAAATTGTGCAAAAAAATAATTAAAAACAAACAAACTACTTCGCGAGTGAGATTCGAACCTGCGACATCTAAAGAAAGCGTCCGCTCGCCCACTGCGCCAAACAGAGCTAAATGTGAACCTCTAAAATGTTGAACGCTTGCTGAACGACGGTGTTAGGCTTTTTTCGTTACGGAATTTCTTGATTCGGTCGCCGCGCTCAAACTCTTTGTCCTAGTTCAAAGCCCGCGATAAAAGCTGTAGCTTATGCAATAGCTTAATAAATAACATGGCACTTTGTTTAGACTTTAGAGCTTACGTTTGGAGCGAAAATTTGTTAGAAACATTAGTTGAAAGTTTTGGATTAAGAGTTAAGACATAATCATGATACCTAGCTATAATGTAAAAGCACCAAAAGTACAGGTCACCTAAAAACCAAATTATCGATCAAATTGGAGGTATGAAGGATGAAGGTATTCCAAAGTACTAAGTCTACTTCTTCTGAATATATAAAACGAAAAGGTGACTGACTGACAGACTGACTCATTGACTGATTTATCAACGCACAGTTTAAACCACTGGACGGATCAGGCTGACATTTGGCATACAGATAACTATTATGACGTAGGCATCCGCTAAGAAAGGATTTTTGAAAATTCAACCCCTCAGGGGGTAAAATTGGGGTAAAATTGAACCTAACGTGAGCAAAGCCGCGAGCAATTTCAAAGTTTTATAATTTAGCCGTGATAGCCTAGTGGTTACGAGTTACGACTGTGGTCTCCTATTCGGAGGTTCGCAGGTTCGATCCCGGGTACGCACCTCTGACTTTTCGAAGTTAAGTGCGTATAAGAAATTAAATATCACATGCTTCAACGGTGAAGAAAAACATCGTGAGGAAACCTGCACACCTGAGAGTTCTTCATAATGTTCTTGAAGCTGTGTGAAGTCCGCCAATTCGCATTGGGCCAGCGTGGTGGACTATGGTTTATAACCCTTCTCTGAGAGGAGACCTGCGCTCAGTAGTGAGACGATGATAGGTTGATAATAATGATGACGAAATGATGACTAGCGGCATCTATCGGCTGCTTTTCACACCACCACAACATTAATACGACGATTTTTTTTTATTCGATGAGAAGCTACTCCTTGACTGTGATCTCACCTGATGTTAAGTGACGATGCAGTCTAAGATGGTAGCGGGCTAACTTGGATGGGGTATGGCAGTGAACATTCAACCCATACCCCTAATCGGTTTCTACACGCCATCGTGCCGGAACGCTAAATCGCTTGGCGGCACGTCTTTGACGGTAGGGTGGTAACTAGCCACGGCCAAAGCCTCCCACCAGACCAGACCAGAGAAAATTCAGAAATTATAAATTCCCAAATTGACCACGCCGGGAATCGAACTCGAGACCTCCCAGTTAAGACATCAGCGCTCACCACTGAGCCAGGGAGGTCGTCAAAATTTTACATCAATACAGTTTTTAAACCACCTTTAAAAGGACAATGCCAAAAATGTTTGGAACTTTGACCCACAATACGAAAAGTCGTTTACAAGAATAAATTATGCATCATTTTATTGCTAATTGTTTAGTAATGAATTAACATAAGTTTTAAAACTTCTAGAACTTGCGGTTTTTGATTAATTCAAAGTCAAAGTTGGACTTACAGGTTATTAGTTAACCTGTAAGTCTGATATTATGATACTGTTTTAAAATATCGTGAGTGGTTTTTAGTAAAATAAATATTTTATTAAATATTGACGGATTTTTACCCTCTAGTTTTACGATAGAAATGTTTTATTTTAAGACTATCTAAATTAATAGTATATTATTAATTAATTTTTTTTTCTGTAAATTGCTGGGTCACGATCTGGTGTTCTCCTTTTACCGCTTGTTTTAAAAAATTCCAAAAATTCAAAATTCAAATTATTTATTTTCCAGATTGAGTACATTTAAGATCTTAACAATTATTGACCGAGCGAAGCGAGGTCTCTGAGTTAACTAGAGCGATTTGCACTTGTCCGTCCGTCCGTCCGTCCGTCTGTCAGAGCCTTATAACTTTTGAATTACTGAACGTAATTACTTCAAATTTAGATATAATATGTAAACCGATGGCCTCCAGCCGAAAATGGCTTAAAAAGTTATAAAAATCTTTATTTCAGGGGGGCTCTCATAGAAGCGAATGCGAAGTAAAAAAAAAATATCGCGTTACATAAAATTGTTACGTATCATTTTAAAGATAATTTTGAACTGAGTACAAAAATATTTTTTTTTTAATTTTTCCCTTAAAATTGACGAAATGGGGGGCTTTCAAAGTGGCGATTTTATACGCTCGCTTGAAGACGCTCTCTAGGAAAATCCGCTATGGATTTTCAAACTGATTTTATGTTTTTAGGTCACTTATATCCTGTACTTGAACAACAAATACTAAAATTATATGAATATTATAAAGAAACGAGATTATTTAATTTTTAATGTACCTACATCAGTAATTCATATAGCATCAACATAGCTTCACAATAATGCTAATAGATGGCGCAGTCAGTAACTATTCCCATGGAACTACGAGTTACGACTAACGACCTATCCCAAAAACAGTTTTGCGTCGACCATTATTATTTAGTTACTTATTATAATACAATAATTGTATTGTAATTTTTTTTGTACCATATTATTCAATTAAAATTATTTTTTAGTTAAATTTTAGTTAAATATTGTATATTTTCTATTCGCGTCGATAGATGACGATTTGTACAGATGCCCGTAACCCGGTTTCACTCGTTAGTACCTACATAATTGACCGAGCGAAGCGAGGTCTCTGAGTTAACTAGAGCGATTTGCACTTGTCCGTCCGTCCGTCCGTCCGTCTGTCAGAGCCTTATAACTTTTGAATTACTGAACGTAATTACTTCAAATTTAGATATAATATGTAAACCGATGGCCTCCAGACGAAAATGGCTTAAAAAGTTATAAAAATCTTTATTTCAGGGGGGCTCTCATAGAAGCGAATGCGAAGTAAAAAAAAAATATCGCGTTACATAAAATTGTTACGTATCATTTTAAAGATAATTTTGAACTGAGTACAAAAATATTTTTTTTTTAATTTTTCCCTTAAAATTGACGAAATGGGGGGCTTTCAAAGTGGCGATTTTATACGCTCGCTTGAAGACGCTCTCTAGGAAAATCCGCTATGGATTTTCAAACTGATTTTATGTTTTTCTAGGTCACTTATATCCTGTACTTGAACAACAAATACTAAAATTATATGAATATTATAAAGAAACGAGATTATTTAATTTTTAATGTACCTACATCAGTAATTCATATAGCATCAACATAGCTTCACAATAATGCTAATAGATGGCGCAGTCAGTAACTATTCCCATGGAACTACGAGTTACGACTAACGACCTATCCCAAAAACAGTTTTGCGTCGACCATTATTATTTAGTTACTTATTATAATACAATAATTGTATTGTAATTTTTTTTGTACCATATTATTGAATTAAAATTATTTTTTAGTTAAATTTTAGTTAAATATTGTATATTTTCTATTCGCGTCGATAGATGACGATTTGTACAGATGCCCGTAACCCGGTTTCACTCGTTAGTACCTACATAATAATTCAATGTTTTCACTAACGTTCCCTAACCTTTACGGGCTACCTATAAGTTAGGTGATTGATGTTTTCTGTCAACTTATTTATCACGATCCTGTACGGGACACCTAAAAGGTTATTGGGACGGATGTTAGGACTTAGGATTGTATTTAGGAGCTACCTACGTTAAGAGACTCCTACTTAGGGGATGATTTAGGTATGTTTGGTGAAAACGGGCATAATAATAATGTCAGTTTTGGTTATCATGTATCGATTGAATGAATAATCATGGGATACCGTTACCGCGAGGTCTCAGTTCGGGGCGAACCACTAGTAATACATTCGCTTCAATCCGCCACAGAGTAGCATGCAAATATGTAATTAGTTACATAGTTAATAGTTGTCCTTATAACTAAGTAATATTATTAATTTAAATTACTGAAAAGGTTGCAAGTAATCGTTTATTGTATAAAAATTTTTTTCATGCAACCATTTCTTAAGTTTATAATTAAATTTTTTCTGTGGGAGCATCCTAATTTCTGCGGGTAGTTTATTAAAAATCTTTATGCTTTATTTCAGTTAGACAAATGCGTGATTCCGAATAGAGTGGACCATCTAAGCGCCAGCTGCTTGGTACAGATCATTGACAAGTATAAAGATGACATTTGCCGCGACGATATCGATAGGGCTATACTTTGCACCGATGATGTGGAACCTTTTATAAATTACAAGTTTCCTATACTGAGATTGAGGTACGTTTCAAAATAGAATAGAATAGAATAGAATTATTTTTTATTCAAATAAACTTTTACAAGTGCTTTTGAATTTTGAAAAAAGCAGAACTTGGAAAGGGCATGACAGTGTACAAAGCCATCGTACCGGAACGCTAAATAGCTTGACGGAACGTCTTTAACGTTAGGGTGGTTGGTAACTATTACTTACTATCGAATTCGACCGCGTGGATTTAGTTTTTAAAATTCCAAGTCTTATCTTAGCTTTGATTTAAAATTCCTCGGGAAGTCTTTGATTTTCCGGAATATAAAGTAGCCTATGTCACTCTCCAGGTCCTCAACTATACCCATACAAAAATCTCGTCGATAGTAGCTCTGTTGCAGCGTGATTTAAGGACAAACAAACAAACAAAAACACTTTTGCATTTATAATATTAGTAAGGATGATGTAAACAGAGCAAATCGTTTAATTTTCACAGACGATAAATTGCAACAAAATGATGTTTTATTGTATTTTGTTCTTAAAATAAAACAGGTATTTAGATGAAGTCGACGATTATCCCAAGAAGTTATACATCATGACGTCAATCCTTCTATTCTACTGTTGCATGAATTCCAAATCCGGTCAAGTTGACGCAGACATTTGCGAGAGACTCGGCATAGGTGAACAGGGGATGATTCTCAAGTTTTGTGAAGTTTTAAAGGAGATGGAGGCAACTATTAATAATATGGATACTGCTATCAGAAGTGAGTATATTATTGGAACGTAGTTCCTTATCGCGCGGTGCGGAAGGGGGCTAGACGGAAAAAAAAAGACAAAATTGAACCGACACTCGACACTGATCGACACTTTTTTGAAACAGACACTTTTTTGAATGTGAATTTGGCATCTATGTGTTCGGTATTTTCGCGGTCGCGGTACAATATTAGGTCTCCGTAGCCTTGTGGCTTCTGCAGTCGCCTAACAGTTAAAAGTCGATGGTTCGAATTCCAGCTAGACAGACTGAATTTTCTATTTACAATTTTATTTTAAATAATTTCTACATGTGGAATTTTTCCCTAATTTTTTTTATAACTTATAAGTTATAAAAAATTAGGGAAAGGTTCTGTTAGGCGACTGCAGAAGCCACAAGGCTACGGAGACCTATTATTGTACCGCGAAAATACCAAACACATCAATGCCAAATTAATTAATCGAAAGGAACTACGTTCCATCCGGGTGTCCCTTGACACCTCTCATGTTTTTTTAGTAGTAGTTGTAGTATTGTTACAGCAGTTATATAACTCGGTAACAGTCTCATCTAGCATCCTTACTAATATTATAAATGCGAAAGTGTGTTTTTTGTTGGTTTGTTGGTTTGTCCTTCAATCACGCCGCAACAGGGATACGGATCGACGTGATTTTTTGCATGGGTATAGTTGAGGACCTGGAGAGTGACATAGGCCATTTTTTATCCCAGAAAATCAAAGAGTTCCCGAGGGATTTTAAAAACTATATCCACGCGGACGAAGTCGCGGGCATCAGCTAGTAACTTCATGAAGTTAGGCGAGTTGGATCGACGACGTCAAACGAGTCGCAGGGAGCCGCTGGATTCAGACGGCGCCAGACCCAGGCCTGTGGAAGTCCACGCAACAGACCTTTGTCCAGCATTAGACGTCTATCGGTTGGTAAAGAAGAGAAGAAGAAGAAGCCTAGTAGTTAAAACTTCTGCCTCCTTTATGGGGATCCGAAATTTGATCCCAGGCACCAACGACGTCTATGTACTATGCCAGGCACGCATCTCTGACTTTAAAGGGTTATGTGTATTTTAAACAATTAAATATCGATTGCTTTTACGGTGCAGGAAAACATCGTGAGGAAACCTGCACACACGAGAGTTCTTCAAAATGTTCTTTAAGATGTGTGAAATCTGCTAATTCGCATTGGGCCAGCGTGGTGGACTATGACATATAATCCTTCTCTGAGAGAAGACCTGCGCTCAGTAGTGAGCCGTTGATGGGTTGCTGATGATGATGATGATTGTTTTTCACAGCTGCTTGTGAAGATAAACCTGCAACGGTTGTGAATCGCAAGGAAAGATCACTGCAAGATGGCCCGTGTAGTTTCTTAGAACCATCTTCAAGTATCGCGTCCAGTGGCACTTCTAAAGCGAATGTTCTGAGAACCACAGTGTTGCAGTTCAAATCGTCGATCACCGTTTTACCGTCGGTAATTTTATGTTTGTTTTAACTAACGAGTACCGAAAATTTTGACTGCGTTGCTATTGGTCCTCGTAATCAATATAGAGTCCCAGGCCCCACCCCTAAAATGACCCATCTCACTCTGTCAATATCGGAAATGTACGAAAGACATACTCAGTACCCCAACCCCTAACAATGACCCATCTCACTGTCAGTATCGGAAACGTGCGAGAGACATACTCTGTACTCGTTTGTAAAAAAAAAAAATTAAGTGGCACTCGGGGACTGCCGCGGTTAAGCTATTGCATAGCATTTTTTATCAACTTATGCAATTATAACCTGCGATATCATACACCATACGGTAAAGAAAGCGGCTGCTTGCCCACTGCGCCAAACAGAGCTACTTGTGAACCTCTAAAATGTTGAACGCTTACTGAACGACGATGTTAGGTTTATTTTTGTTACGGAATTTCTTGATTCTGTCGCCGCGCCCAAACTGTTTGTCCTAGTTCAAAGCCCGCGATAAAAGCTATGCAATAGCTTAATTATTAAAAATTACACTAGATCAGTGGTCTCTATAATTAATTAATCTATGATTAACACTGGAGTATCTGTCCCTATACAAATGACAGCTTAATTAAGGATCAATTTGAAGAGCCACATGTGACATACGAGTGTCTCTGGAATAATTAATAATATCTATGGATGCAGAAAGTGCCAAAAAGTATCAACTATCAGTTACCGATAGTGCCCTCACTAATTTTAGTTCCTCGGACACTCGTAACTGCTTACAGCGCCAAAATGGCGTCAATCAAGTAGGTCCAAATAAAAATGACAGCTGCCTGTCCAGTGTTAATCATAATATAGATGGAGGTTTTGGGTTTTAAAAGTTCTATAGAATAGAACAGAATGTTTTTTATTCAAAAGAACTTTTACACAGTACTTTTGACTCGTCAAGTGAATCGTTGCTGGGAACCCTGGAAATTAAAAAATATATATATTAGTTGGAGGCAATGAGCTCTGAGGATCTGCTGTCATATTTTTGGACCTACTTGATTGACGCCATGTTGGCGCTGTACACAGTAACGAGTGTCTCTGGAATTAATAATATTACAAATGGCGCACCAACCTCTATAATTAATCTATGATTTCATAACCGGTCTCTTTAATTATTTTTTAAAATCCCGTGGGAAATCTTTGATTTCCCGGAATAAAAGTAACCTGTGTCACTCTCCAGGTCTGTTACGACGTGATTGAAGAACAAACCAACAAACAAACATACTTTTGCATTTATATTATTAGTAAATCTTGAATTTTTTAATAAGATTTCTACCATGAGTAAACTTTAAATAACTTATACAGTAGGTAGAAATAGTGGGTTTTAATTATACCTGGAAAACCCGCTACTTATTCAATAAGGTAACCTTAGGGTTTCCCAAATGCTGCGATTTCCGCTACTAAGTTGCCACCTTGGGACCCCAACGCCCATCAAGCTCTTCGAACTATGTACTATGTGCCCAGCCCATTTCCACTTCAGTTTCGTGACTCATCGAGCTACGAGTATGTCAGTATTTCTGGTCTGGAAATGAGTCTAAAGTCACCGACATAGCTCAGCGAGTAGCGAAACTGCAGTGGAAATGGGCTGGGCACATAGTTCGAAGAGCTGATGGTCGTCGGGGTCCCGAGGTGCTGGAGTGGCGACCCCGCACCGGGAAGTGCAGGTTTGGCATAACCCCCCACCGACGACATCAAAAGAGTCGAAGGGAGTCGCTAGATCGCGCAAGTCCGAAGCCTGTGGAAGTCCATGGAGGAGACCTTTGTCCAGCAGTGGACGTCTATAGGTTGAATAAGAAGAAGAAGATTCATTTCCGCACTGAAACTCCGAGCATAGCTCTCCCCATCGCCCGCTAAGCGACCCTGAGCCTTCTTATGAGGCCCATAGTTAGTGCTCTGTTTCGGATCCATAAGTTAGGTATCACTGGCAACACTCATTGTACGAAAACTTTGATCTGGGACTGATATATTTAAATCACGACATCTCAAAGCTTCCCGAAAGCTGTCCAGCCGAATTGGATTTTTTTTTTTTTTTTTATTCGATGACAAGCTAGTCCTTGACCGGCGATCTCACCTGATGGTAAGTGACGATGCAGTCTAAGATGGTAGCGGACTAACTTGGAAGGGGTGTGGCAGTGAACATTCAACCCATACCGCTAATCGGTTTCTACACGCCATCATGCCGGAACGCTAAATCGCTTGGCGGCACGTCTTTGACGGTAGGGTGGTAACTAGCCACGGCCAAAGCCTCCCACCAGACAAAACAGATTTGACGGTAGATATCTTCCAGAAATAGAACATTATCATCATCATCAGCAACCAATCAACGGCTCACTACTGAGCGCAGGTCTCTTCTCAAAGAAGGGTTATAGGCCATAATCCACCACGCTGGCCCAATGCAAATTGGTAGATTTCACACACCTTCAAGAACATTATGAAGAACTCTCAGGTGTGCAGGTTTCCTCACGATGTTTTCCTTCACCGTTGAAGCAAGTGATATTTAATTGCTTAAGGTTGAAGACAAGGGTCTGCCCGCGAAATTCAAATTTAATTTAGTGTCCAGTTTAAGAAATTAATCAAAATATCGACTAATTTGTGAGTAACTCACGTCCAACTCAGTATTTTGATTAATTTCTTTAACTGGTCAATTTCAAGTAAAGATTTTTATGTAAACCTGTGAAGATGATAATTTCACTGGCGCAATTAGAAGGCCATAAGCCTACTTTGTCGTATTAGTTTACGAATTGCGAAAAACCAAATTAAATTTGAATTTCGCGGGCAGACCCTTGTCTTCAACCTTAAACGCACTTGACTTCGTATAGCTTTAATGAATTTCAGGTTGTAAATGACACGTCTCAATCATCTATTTCTGAAGTGTCTGATTTCCAAGTTGATTATGCTCGATGTAAAAGGGCGAGAGATCAAGAAGCGAGCGATGTGCCGTCTGAATCTAGAGATGTTGATGAAATGATAATACAGCGCTGTGAGAAAGGTAGTTCGGATGAAGTAATTCTAAATGGTAAGCGTTGATCTACCGTACGGTACGGGTAACTGTATGTATTTTTTACAAGCATGCATGTATGTAAGCAGTGATAGCCTAGTGGTTAGGACTGTGGTCTCCTATTCGGGGGTCGCAGGTTCGATCCCGGGTACGCACCTCTGACTTTTCGGAGTCAAGTGCGTTTAAGCAATTAAATATCACTTGCTTCAACGGTGAAGGAAAACATCGTGAGGAAACCTGCACACCTGAGAGTTCTTCATAATGTTCTTGAAGGTGTGTGAAGTCCGCCAATTCGCATTGGGCCAGTGTGGTGGGCTATGGCCTATAACCCTTCTCTGAGAGGAGACCTGCGCTCAGTAGTGAGCCGTTGATGGGTTGCTGATGATGATGTATGGGTAGCATGCAAGCAGCAAGCATGTATGTAACACGGGTAGCGTAAGTATGTCACGTGCTCTTTAAACATTTCTGTGGTGGTGTCGTGTGGTGCGGGTTGTTACGTTCCCTTAAATATGGTTGAGCGAAGCAACGGCTGTCATGCGTCATTCTCGTGAACGGGTTGCACCGGCGGGAATGGGGTTACTTTCTGTCTGCCCATCTATATGTATTGAATAATTGTAAGTAGTATGCATTTACATAATACAGTGGATACATAGCATAGTATCTATTGTATTGTAAACTTGTTTTAAAAAGAGCAACCGCCGAGTTTCTTGCTGGTTCTTCTCGGCAGGAAGGGCATTCCGAACTAGTGGTAGACTCATCGACTATTCAAAAGCACTTGTAAAAAAGTTTATTTGAATCCTACTATCCTACTTCCTACTGATATTATAAAGGCGAAAGTTTGTGTGTCTGTCTGTCTGTGTGTGTGTATGTTTGTCTCAAATGTCTCTTTCACGCAAAAACTACTGGATGGATTTGGCTGAAATTTTGAATGGAGATAGATTATACCCTGGAATAACACATAAGCTACATATTATCCCGGAAAAATCCAAGGTTCCCAGCAGTGGTTTAGGCTGTGGTTAGACTGTGGCATAGATAAATTATTTATTTTATCTATGACTGTGGTTAGGTCAGTATTAGTCAGGACAAGTCTTTTTATTATAGTTCTTGCAATTCACGAGGGCGACTGACTTATGGTTGTGTGTGTGTCGTATCTGTATAAGTGTGAGCGAGCGCAATGCTCGCGCCTGCCCGCTCCAACCTAGGCTTTGACAGGCACGCACACTTATGCAATGTGCATGTACACGAAGTAACCACAAGTAAAGCTCACTCGCCTTCGTGCATTGCAAAAACTGTAATGTGTTAAGTTTGTAACATTTCGCTTAAGAATCATCAGATCAGCGGAACTGTCTGCCTGACTGCGCTTGCAGTCGCTGCAGTGCCACTGGCCCATGTTGCGCCGACCCTGGCTGCACCAAGGATATGTGCGAAGAGGTCACAGAAGCAGCAGATTCAAAGAAACGGTAACAATCGGTGCCCTTATAACATCGATTTATCTTAAGACTAGCTGATGCCCGCGACTTCGTCCGCGTGGAAATGGTTTTTTTAAATCCCTCGGGAACTCTTTGATTTTCCGGGATGAAAAGTATGTCACTCTCCAGGTCCTCAACTATACACATGCAAAAAATCACGTCGATCCGTAGCCCTGTTGCGGCGTGATTGAAGGACAAACCAAGAAACAAACACACTCTCGCATTTATAATATTAATTAGTAAGGATTCAGCATCTCTAAATTCGTACTCCAAAACTGTCCATCCGACATGATCCGGGTGATATATAGGCTACATTTTATATGAACACAATCAATATGGCGGACGCTACAACCAATTTTATATGAACACAATCAATATGGCGGACGCTACAACCAATTTTATATGAACACAATCAATATGGCGGACGCTACAACCAATTTTATATGAACACAATCAATATGGCGGACGCTACAACCAATTTTATATGAACACAATCAATATGGCGGACGCTACAACCAATTTTATATGAACACCATCAATATGGCGGACGCTACAACCAATTTTATATGAACACAATCAATATGGCGGACGCTACAACCAATTTTATATGAACACAATCAATATGGCGGACGCTACAACCAATTTTATATGAACACAATCAATATGGCGGACGCTACAACCAATTTTATATGAACACAATCAATATGGCGGACGCTACAACCAATTTTATATGAACACAATCAATATGGCGGACGCTACAACCAATTTTATATGAACACAATCAATATGGCGGACGCTACAACCAATTTTATATGAACACAATCAATATGGCGGACGCTACAACCAATTTTATATGAACACAATCAATATGGCGGACGCTACAACCAATTTTATATGAACACTAGCTGATGCCCGCGACTTCGTTCGTGTGGATGTAGTTTTTAAAATCCCTCGTGAACACTGATTTTCAGGGATAAAAAGTAGCCTATGTCACTCTACAGGTCCTCAACTATAGTACCCATGCAAAAAATCACGTCGATTCGTGGCTCTGTTGTGGCGTGATTGAAGAACAAACCAACAAACAAACACACTTTCGCATTTATAATATTAGTATGATTAGAATATTAAATTGCATAGGAAATCACTGTAACATTACTTCCATACGATGTATTACATCCATACCTACTGTGTAGTATGTAGATATGATGATCGTTTGGCAAAATCTGACGCCAGAGCTGAGGGCTATCCACGATGGCTATATACGATAAAGTACTCATGCCAGCTTAAGATGAGCCGTACATTCAAAGTATCCTGTAGATTCCGGGGTTCAAGTTATTTGGACGGTATACTGAAGATTGTGATGTCTATAATTTCTGAACTACTAAATTGACGACCTTGAAATAATTACAGGACAATCTCTAAAATACCTGCTTTCTAACGAAAAAAGAATGAATGAAATCGGAATACGCCTTAATGAATTACAGCTAAATACACATTTTGACTTTCATCTCCTCTTCCAAGGGAACTGTGCTGAATTTCGGGATAAAAAGTATCCTATATTATACCTCGTAGTATGACCTTAAAACATGCCAAGTTTCATTTAAATCCGTCCAGTAGTTTCGGCGTGATGCGCGGCCAAGATACAGACAGACAGACAGACAGACAGACAGACAGACAGACAGACAAAAAATTAAAAAAAAATTGTTTTGGCTTCAGTATCGATTATAGAGTGCCCTCAAACAAAAATTTTCAAAATATCTTCAATGTACAGAATTGGACCTGTTACAGTTTTATTATATTATAGACAATCAATATGGCGGACGCTACAACCAATTTTATATGAACACAATCAATATGGCGGACGCTACAACCAATTTTATATGAACACAATCAATATGGCGGACGCTACAACCAATTTTATATGAACACAATCAATATGGCGGACGCTACAACCAATTTTATATGAACACAATCAATATGGCGGACGCTACAACCAATTTTATATGAACACAATCAATATGGCGGACGCTACAACCAATTTTATATGAACACAATCAATATGGCGGACGCTACAACCAATTTTATATGAACACAATCAATATGGCGGACGCTACAACCAATTTTATATGAACACAATCAATATGGCGGACGCTACAACCAATTTTATATGAACACAATCAATATGGCGGACGCTACAACCAATTTTATATGAACACAATCAATATGGCGGACGCTACAACCAATTTTATATGAACACAATCAATATGGCGGACGCTACAACCAATTTTATATGAACACAATCAATATGGCGGACGCTACAACCAATTTTATATGAACACAATCAATATGGCGGACGCTGCAACCAATTTTATATGAACACAATCAATATGACGGACGCTACAACCAATTTTATATGAACACAATCAATATGGCGGACGCTACAACCAATTTTATATGAACACAATCAATATGGCGGACGCTACAACCAATTTTCTTTAGCCGGGTTACATTTTGACGTGATAAAGTCTTATAACGTCGATAAACACCGGCTGCACGCGTGAAAAAGTGTCACGTTCCGCCTGCGCCTGGGCGTGCAAGCGAGAGCGCCCGCCAGTTATCACGTAAAACTATCGTCCGTAAACCGACTTTACAGACAACCAATTCTTTATACGTTTATCCTTGTATGTTTTCTCTTACAGGCGCTCTAAGAACTGGAAAAGCATTGGAATTGTTTGCTTAGGATTCCTACTAGTGATAATGATCGCTCTGGCAACTATACCATTATGGGCCATGATGAAGAATACTCTTAGATTGAGATCCAGTGACACACGTCAAGAGATTGTAGATGGATCATATCTAAAGTATTTATCCTTATCTACATTATAAGTATACGGAGTATCCCAGTGAATTTAATTAGAAATTTGGAGATCCGTAGGAGAACCAGAGTTACTGACATAGCTCATTAGCTCAATAGCGAATCGCGAAATTAAAGTAGCAATCGATACTGTCGTAGAACATAGTTGCTTATACGAAATTGCTACTTTACAGGAGAGCAGTTTAAAGTTTTGAACTTGGTTTTTTTGCATTCCGTAGAAAAATGTTGGTTCATATTTTACGACATGGTTTTTGAGTATTTGTTAATTATAATTAAAATTAAAACATACGAAACGCGACGGCTTTCCAACTAACAACATCGCAAGTGACAATCAACTGGCGACCGCCGGCAATTGACAAGTTGCGACAACAGCGCTTCTTTAAAAGAGACGTTTTTCTTCAGAATGAGTTTCAGATAGGTACGACTTTGTCCGATTGAATATCACCAAAACTACTGAATATTATTTTTTTCTTTTACTGAGGTGTTGTTTATACAAGCTGTTAGTGTCAAAATCAAGATTTCGCTGTATATTCATATGCGACAGTGTTCTACGACAGTGTCGCAATGGGTAACCCACATAGTTCGAAGAAACTATATAGTCGTTGGGGTCCCAAGGTACTGGAGTGTCGATGACCTTGCACCGAAAAGTACAGTATTGGTATCCCCACTGCGTGAAGACATCAGACGATTCTCTGGGAGCCTCTGGCACAAGATGGCACAAGACCGAGTTATGGGGAAGTCGATACAAGAGACTATGTTCAGCAGTGAAATGTGAACGTCTAACGGTTGATAAAGAAGATAAAGTCATTACAATTGACCGAAACGAGATCCTTCGGTGTCAGAAGATGAAAGCCTTTGGACTTATTGCGAGTGATATCATAGGGATTCAAAACATGAATTTTAACTCTATGGGCCTCATGACAAGGCTCTGGGTCACTTAGGCGATCGAGAGATCTGTTAACGGAGTATCATTGATCCAAAATGATGAGATCTAGAGGAGCTGAATTACCAACATAGAGATTAATTAACTACGTTAACATGGCGCGTCCCTCCACTACCGTTTCAATTAGGGTCGCCAGATTCAGGCATTTAATTTCCGGGACAATTGGAGCGTATAGGTATTAAATATTCTTGTAAATCCCTATACTTGAAATGTTTTATAATAGCTATTTATGCAACTGCATCGTAATGAGGGTCATTTTAATTCGAGTGCTGTTTTTTGATACGAGGCTTGCCGAGTATCAAAATAGGATAGTACGAGAATTAAAATGACTAATTACGTTCAGTTGCATACAAGATTTTATCTACGACAAGGAAAATAAAATCATTAACAAAATACGCCGTAGGCTCAATAAAGTAACAAAAAGTAACTCCGTAAGCCGCCACCAGCCGTCTGTGGCGCCTCTGTCAACAAAAAGTAACTCCGTAAGCCGCCACCAGCCGCCTGTGGCGCCTCTGTCTTATGAACGGTACAAAAGTGCCAGAACTCAGAGCCTTAGCTTTAGGTATCCTATTTTAAGAAGATAACCATTTCGATTCAGCTCCCATACAACGAGCTGCATCGAAATGAGAAGCAAAAACCGAAAGAGGGTTCATTTCGATTCAGCTGTCAAATTCGAAATTGGAACTTTTCGATGTTGGAGTAGATAAACATACTAATATTGTATCTAAGGTGAAGACTAACTTACCAAACTACCTTACTCATACAACGCAGTGTATTTTTAAATATTAAAACACAAAACTTAAAAAAATAATTGAACACCGCACCTCGCTTTGTTCAAAACTTTGGTAAAAAAATCAATATAATTCAATAATAGCTCTCATCACACTGAAAAATAAAACTTAAATGTATGTAGTCACTTCATTACAAAAGAGTTTGTATGTAGTTGTAAGTACTCGTCTTCAGTAGCAGCCATTCACGCACACATGCGTTGTGAGTCTTGGTGGCACTTTGTAAATACTTTCACAATTACTTTCAAATGTTTTGAATTTTGGAAAAGCGAGCCATGTTATCGTAGTTTATCTCTACTCGTACTCTACTCGTCGAGTCGCGATTTCTTTTACATAATAATATGGAAAATAATTGTTCCACTTGTTCCACTTTTTAGACATGAAGCACAAGACTGGTCATGGGAATGCAAAACTAACTTCTGCCAAAAAGTTTTCCGTCCAACAACCAACAAAAACATGTACACATCCTTGAGTCGATGCACACTTTTATGTACGGGCCCTCAACTCTGGCCTTACCCAGTCGGCTACAC
This sequence comes from Oeneis ivallda, assembly GCA_029955525.1. Lineage (NCBI taxonomy): Eukaryota > Metazoa > Arthropoda > Insecta > Lepidoptera > Nymphalidae > Oeneis > Oeneis ivallda. Next base: position 13,376,162 of record JARPMR010000029.1, on the reverse strand, counting down.
GTATTTTAGTAAAACTATAGTAGCATTATCAACCAAAAAACTGGAATATAAATTCCAATCCGTTCCATCTGAAACCGTTCAACAATATCTAGCAGAGGCATTCAAATTATTCCTTAAAGATTTAGTTAGACTTGAAAAAGTCGATTTGAAAACTAGAAATCGCTTTCAAGGACTGACAGTTAAGAAAATGATTATAAAAATGGAAGTAGAGAGTGACACTGATCCAAAGATACGTCTGAATACTGAAGAAGCTTACACTCTAAAAGTTGAAACTACTAATAATCAAGTAGTTATGAAAATCAATTCAGTATCATTTTGTGGAGTGCGTCACGGTCTTGAGACTTTAAGCCAAGTACTACTTCTTGATCAAAGTACAGGTCATTTAATAACTCTATCAAACATTATCATCAAAGATGCTCCATCATATAAATATAGAGGATTGATGATTGACACAGGAAGAAACTACATCCCAGTTGTAGATTTAATGAGAACAATTGATGCTATGGCAACGTGCAAACTAAATACGTTTCATTGGAGAATATCTGATGTTACAAGTTTTCCTTGGCAAATGGTGAAGGTACCAGAATTTGCTGAATACGGACCCTATGGTAGAGAAATGGTTTATACAAAGGAGGATGTCAAAACTATAGTTAAGAGAGCTAATTTACGTGGTATAAGAGTTTTAATAGAAGTAGCATCACCTGGTCCCGTAGGAAGACCATGGTCTTGGTCTTCAGAAGCCACTTGCCCCAGGAAAAATGATAACATTACATGCGACAATATATTGTGCCTACGTCTCGCAATGCAAGAAAATGTATTCGATATATTGCAAACAATCTATTCAGAGATCCTCGAAATGACGAATGTCGACGATGTTTTTCACTTAAGTGATGGTGTGTTTTCTTTAACGAATTGTTATTACTTAGTCGATGACAGAGAGGGATTTCTAGATAAAGCGTTGGTGCGTCTAAAGCTAGCGAATAAGGGGTTTCTACCAAAATTGCCTATAATTTGGTATACAAATCATTTGACAAGATACACTGAGGCTCAAATTTGGGATAGATTAGGGGTGCAATTAAACGATTGGGACCCGAGTCCGTCGGAACAGTATTTAAGCAAATTCAAGGTGATACATTCGACAAAATGGGACTTGTCTTGTGAAATGATGAAGCAAAGATGTACAAAATACAGGTATGTGGGACCAGTAGGTAACTATTCTGATTAGGGAAGTGATCTGTAAAGGTACTAGAACCCAAATGATTGAATGACTAAAATTTTTAGAAACATTTTTAGAAGTCACAGATAGATTTTGATGGAACTTGGAGGAAATTGACTGAGGAGCTTTCCCTCACAAATAAGAAAATTCTATAAGTGGAAAATATTTAAAGAAGCTCTGAGATGACAAGAGCTGAAGGCAAAATAGAAGTACTTACTGTGCTGCCCAGACAAGTTTTTTTTTAATCGATTACAAGATTGTCCTTGACTGCGATCTCACCTGATGGTAAGTGACGATGCAGTCTAAGATGGTAGCGGGCTATCTTGTAAGGGGTATGGGAGTGAACATTCAATTCAACCCATACCCCTAATCGGTTTCTACACGCCATCGTGCCGGAACGCTAAATCGCTTGGCGGCACGTTTTTGACGGTAGGGTGGTAACTAGCCACGGCCAAAGCCTCCCACCAGACCAGACCAGAGAATTCGGAAATTATATATTTTTTTTTTTAATAAGAATATTAGTCAAATTGAAGTTGACTAATATCCTCCTATCCCCTCCAACTAAGCGGAAAGCTTGTGCTAGGAGTGGGTACGACAATAGTGCAACGGGTGGGATTCGAACCTGCGACCTTTCAGTTTTCAGTCCGCACCTTTAACCGTTGGGCTATTGAGGCTCTTAAAAGTTATAAGACCACAGCACTCACCACTGCGCCAGGGAGGTCGTCAGAATCAGGTCGTCAGGTCGTCAAGTTTATTTTAATGGACTATTTCCTCACTGTTTTATAGTATTATACATGTCAAACCGCCATTTTTATTTCTGTCTCACTCACTCTTTCTATCTTAGATTATGTGTATGATATGTGACTGAGCGAGACAGAAATATAAAATGGCGATACAAATTCCTTTTTCTTGATTGCATTTGTCTTTATCTTCTAGAACATGGCAGCAGATGTACGCTTGGAAATCATGGCGTAACGTTGACGTATTCACGATCGAAGGCGGTGAAACTGTGCTGTGGACTGACTTGGTTGACTCCAGTAATTACTTCTTTTATCTTCTTTTGTCCTTCTAGAATATCGGCCACGTCATGTTACTTCAAAGATTTCTGGGACCTACACCTATAGTTCGAAAAACAGATCAGCTCTTCGAATTAATATGTGCCACGTAAATTTCCACTTCAGTTTCGCGACTCACTGAGCTATGTCGGTGACTTTGGTTCTCCTACGGAGCTACACATTTCTGATTCGATCTCGCAGGGATATTCCGAGTAGCTCTAGTCATTGCCTTTGATTGACCTTGAGCCTTTTATAAGGCCGGTTGTTGTTGTTGGCAATGGATAGGACTTATAACTATAGTTCGGAGAACAGATCAGCTCTTAGAACTATGTGCACCGCCCATTTCCACATCAGTTTCGCGACTCGCTGAGCTATGTCGGTGACTTTGGTCCTCCTACGGATCTCCTTATTCCTGCAGGCCTAGTATGTACGCGCGAGAAAATTTTGTCTACCCCTTTTCTCGTATTATGTCTATATCTCTATGGTTGCACACAATGATTCGTGTCGTTACGTCAAAATTATAGAGATAAAATAATTTTCTCTATTTTTCTCAACGAACTCTAACATGGCGAGTGGCGACGTCATTTTCTCGAATATTGAAGTTTAAAAGTGTAAACGAGAAATCAGTCTACATCGATAATATTGCTCTCTCTTATCTCTCGCGAGATATCACTTCGACGTGCATGCTAGGCATGCTGATTTGATTTCGCAGAGATAATACGAGCATTGCTCTCTCCATCGCCCGCTGCAGCCTGAGCCTTTTTTTGAGTCACAGACTATTCTAGAACAAATCAAAGTAATGTATTCCAGGTAATCTTGATTACCACAAATTGCATTTCAGGTAATCTTGATTACCACAAATTGCATTTCAGGTAATCTTGATTACCACAAATTGCATTCCAGGTAATCTTGATTACCACCTGTGGCCACGTGCTGCGGCCGTCGCCGAGAGATTATGGTCTGACATGGTGGCCAATTCTAGCGCTAACAAATTCGTTTACATGCGGTTAGATACACACAGGTAAGAGGTAAGAGAAATGGCAAGCAATGATAGCCTAGTGGTAAGGACTGTGTGTCTCCTATTCGGGGGGGTCGCAGGTTCGATCCCGGGTACTCACCTCTGACTTTTCGAAGTCAAGTGCGTTTAAGCAATTAAATATCACTTGCTTCAACGGTGAAGGAAAACATCGTGAGGAAACCTGCACACCTGAAAGTTCTTCATAATGTTCTTGAAGGTGTGTGAAGTCCGCCAATTCGCATTGGGCCACCTTGGTGGACTATGGCCTATAACCCTTCTCTGAGAGGAGACCTACGCTCAGTAGTGAGCCGGCCGTTGATGGGTTGCTAATGATGAATGATGATGATGATTAAGAGAATACCAAAATGTAAATTAATTAATTATGATGAAACTAGCTGATGCCCGCGACTTCGTCCGCGTGGATTTTTTTAAAAATCCCTCGGGATTTGACGACCTTATTTGATATTCCGGGACAAAAACTCACAACCATACTCATGCAAAATCACGTCTCGATCCTTAGCTCTGTTGCGGCGTGATTGAAGGCCCATCAACAAACACTGATAGTGAAAGAATCATAGCATGAAGGAATGGAGGAAGGAAGCAAACAAAGTTTTAGCAATTTATCATCAGCAATCCATCCAGGGCTTACTATTGAGCGCAAGTCTCCTCTCAGAGAAGAGTTATAGGCCATAGTACACCACATTAACTTATTAGAAGACTTCATACAGCAAGAACATTCATCATCATCATCAACCCATCAACGGCTCATTACTGAGCGCAAATCTCCTCTCAGAGAAGAGTTATAGCCCATAGTACACCACTAACTCAATGGCAGACTTCAATCCCCAAGAACATTATTATGGAAAACTCTCAGGCTATATTATTCCCTCCAGGCTTAGGGCTATCCGGGTGACATAAGCTACATTTTAATTATCATTAAATCTATTAATTACTGAATTGTCATTAATGTACAAAAGAAGCGTTGACTTCTGAGAATGAAACTTTTTAAAATCCAAGATTAAGTCGTTAAGTAACGATTAGCGACTCTGAGTGCGGCAGTTAGCGGTAAATTTTTAATTTTTTTTCTTGTTAGATAAGCGATTCCCATTTTCAGTGTCAGATTTTTTTTGCAGATGGCGCATGCTTCTTCGAGGAGTTAAGGTTCAGCCAATATGGCCGGTCTGGTGCCGCTTTAACCCGAACGCTTGTCTTGAGAAAGTGAAATGAATTATAGGATAAACCCAGGATAGTTGCCCCAGTTGTATAGTTGCCTCGATTGTAATTACTCTAGTTTCCCGGATGAATCACACGTTATTTCATTTATCTATCGAGAAACCAACTACCACTAAGTTGGCCGTGTTGCATGTCTCAGTGCGATTGCATGGAGAAGCAAGGTGCGACCTAAGTTTTTGCGGGATAAATGTCCTCTTTCTCTGCGGGGCGGGGCATCTATCCTAAATGTAATTTATATGGATTAGGTTAGAGGTCCGCAAAATCACCAATACTTTGAAAATATGGAATATAATGTATATTTTCTAATGTCTTTTGTATTGTTTGTTTTTTTAATAAACCAAAGTACTTACCTATCCGTTTAACAAAATATTATATAGTGTTTTGCTTAGGCCCGCTTGCAGAGACGCCGGGATAATTAACCCAGGAATAAATTTGTAATTTTGACAGAAGCTTTATTCGAAATCTGTCAAATCTGTCTTTTTAACCCAGAATAAGCTACTAACTCTGGGTTACGACGTTTCTACGTCGATGAGTTATCCTTTTAACCCAGAGTTAGCAGCTAATTCTGGGTTAAAAAGACAGATTTGACAGATTTCGAATAAAGCTTCTGTCAAAATTACAAATTTATTCCTGGGTTAACTATCCCGGCGTCTCTGCAAGCGGGCCTAAGTGTAGGGTCGATTTCACCAACATAAATTATGTCTTACCCAAGCTTAAATTTCATACTTTGACAGTATTTTGAATACAAAAACTGTCAGAACGCTCTATTTACTCCTCGTTAAAACGTCACTCGATATTGGTGAAAGCGGAACTAAGGGCCGATTCAAGTTTAATAAGTCTTATCCGAGAGTAAATTCAATATTTTGACAGTATCTTCAATACAAAAACTGTCAGAACGCCCAATTTATTCCTGACGTTGGTGAAATCGGTACTAACTACCGCACTCAGGGTCATTCATTAAATTATGAGTAATTAATCATTGACTTGTGATTAACTGCCGCACTCAGCCGCATAATTATATTATTTAATGATTAATTAATTCTAATGAATTAATTGTACATTAATAATAATTCATTAAATCTATTACTGAATTGTCATTAATGTACAAACGAAGCGTTAACTTCTGAGAATGAAACTTTTTAAAATCCAAGGTTAAGTCGTTAAGTAATGATTAGCGACTCTGAGTGCGGCAGTAAGATATAAAATAATTTCAAAAAGTGTGGCAATTATCCGGCTTTTATGAAGCCTGAACGACATACATGAAGCCTCTTAATGCCTCAATAGTCCAATGGTTATAGGCACGGACTAAAAACTGAAAGATCAACGATTCGATTCTCACCCGTTGCACTATATTGTCGAACTCACTCCTTTCGGTATTGGGTAGGTAAATGTTAATAAAAATATAATATAAGTAGGTTACGTATTGTTTTATTTATCTGTCTCTGTAGAGACGGTTGTCGCTATAATATTTTACTCGACCATTTCAAAGGTATGTCTTCTTGCGAGGCATTGTTCTCTAAGACTGAGTTTTCACGGCGCGATTCTCACCCGCGCCCGCAGCGGTTGCGGTACCGTTGTTTTTTTTCAATACACCGCAGGTTCATGCGGTCCCGCAGCCGCCGCGGTTGTGGGAAAGGACTGCTCGAAAGGAGAGAACACGTGCCTACGTCTCGTGTCCCCGTGTCCGCGCGACTGATCGCAGTCCGCGGGCGACCGCGACCCGCGCGGTTCTGCTACGGGCTACGTAGTACTATTATAAATATTTGGGTGACCGAGCTTCGCTCGGTGTGTTTTTTTTTTTTGGTAAATCGTTTTTTGGAAATTATATATTAAAAAAAAATAATAAATAAAAAAAAATAAAATAAAATTCATAGGGGAAAGCATAATCGTCTTGGACTCGAACCGTGGTCTCGGGACCGCCCGACTTACCGTCGAGCTATCGGGAATCTATAGTTGATGGCGAAATTTACCTTCGTATTCTAATGATATAGTGAGGGGTTTTTCATAGCCTGAAAACACGGATAAAACGACCTTTTCTAAAAATGAAACCTTGCTAGATCGATTTATCGCCCCCGAAACCCCCTGCATACCAAATTTCATGAAAATCGTTGGAGCCATTTCCGAGATTCAGATTATATACGGGTAATTATATATATATACTAGCTGATGCCCGCGACTTCGTCCGCATGGATTTAGTTTTTAAAAATCCCGCGGGAACTCTTTCATTATCCGAGATAAAAAGTAGCTCTCCCGGTCTGAGGAACCACTACTACATCCATTACTATACCCATGCAAAAAATCGCAACAAACAAACCAACAAACAAACACACTTTCGCATTTATAATAGCAGTAATGCTTTATTAATTGTCAAATTTTTTACCATACTTAACCAAAGACAAAATAACGTTTAGCTGTCATTTACGTTTTGTTATTCCACTGTCATTTGCGTTTTGTTATTCCATGTCAGATGCGTTTTTGTTATACCACGTTTTATAGTGACATGACGGAAACGCTGTCGAACGGGATAAAAAGTATCCTATGTCCATCTCCTAGTTCTAAGCTACCTCTCCACCAATTTTCAGCCAAATCGGTTCATCCGTTCTTGAGTTATAAATAGTGTAACTAACACCACTTTCTTTTATATATATAGATATATATATATATATATATATATAATTACTCGTTTAAAGATATTAGATAGATTATATTCTGTGTGCGGGCGCCACGAGCACCCGCACCCGTCGTCGCGGGTGCAAACCGCACCGTGTTTTTTTTTTTTTTTTAAAGAATATCAGCCAAGTTGAACTTGACTAATATCCTCCTCTCCCCTCCAAATAAGCGGAAAGCTTGTGTTAGGAGTGGGTAAGACAATAGTGCAACGGGTGGGATTCGAACCTGCGACCTTTTGAGTTTTCAGTCCGCACCTTTAACCGCTATTGAGGCTCAAATTGCTACTTCATTTTCCATACAAATCTGCATTCTACGGAGGCCGCGGGACCGCAACCGCTGCGGGTGCGGGTGAAAACCGCTCTGTGGGTACGAGGGCTAAAAGCTGGCTTATCCTTTGATTTAAGACTGAGATCTATATAACTTAGTCCGCCTTGAGACAGAGTTACAATGACACACATTTGTATGAACTGCAAGTCGATTGCGCAAGAGGTCTCCTTCCCAGGGTGGTACCATAGTACAAACAGAATAGTAGGCTAACTTCATACAAAGTGGCCGCTGCCGGTTTGAATGTATGCGTGAGCAGCGGGCGCCGTGTACGCACGGAAGTTTCACGCACACATTCGCAAAGTCTCAACCGGCTCAATCGGCCGGCAGTACGGGCCGCGCGGCGCGCCACAGAGTACTTTTGTATATATCGCGCTGCTGTGCTAATCGCGCGCAATTGCGTATTACGTCGCACGCTCGCTCTTTTTTGTTTGTTTAATTTTTCAATAAAAGTAGTAACCTACCTATTAATAATCGCGGGCATCAGCTAGTCAAAAATAAAAGTGACAACCCTAGGCGTCAACGCAAGAGTAGGTAATTAACTCGCCGATCGGCCTTAGTTAGCCTACTATTCTGTTTGTACTATGGTGGTACTTAATGACGTAAATGACGTGCCGCTTACGTGCCGTCTAGCTTATTAGCGTCCCGGCACGATGGCGTGCAGAAACCGATTCGGGATATAGGTTGAATTAAAACTAATACGCAATTGAAAAAAATACCTCAAGGAAAATTACAATTTAATAAACTTTCACAAGACAATACCTATCAACTTAACAGTTAATAAAATAACGAAAACAAATTACAAAAATATTCATAAAACAATTTCTAAACTCTTAGGTACACAAACACCTCACCGGTATAATCAAAAATAAATATTTACTGCCATTTTCTTAGGCTAATTTACTGTCGACAAGAGTCGCAAAGTCCTTACATTTGAAAGCATTTTTAATATTAAAATACGTCATAATATACCTTAGAGTATAGGTACAGGACGTTTTTTAATAGTCGGATTAAGCAGGATCACACAGCGACTTTTTGAAATGACTCATTAGCGCATTTCGTTGACGCGCTTCTACGTCGCTTCTTTTGGCCGTTTGTCGCATTTGCAACGCACGACAGAAGCGATTCTGTAGCGATACAATCGCAAAAGATTACAAAACGCATGAAAACGCGACTTTATGTAGCGTACATCGCGTATGTAGCGATGCTGTATATCGCGATAGTAACTAGCGATGCAGTCCCCCTAGCCATACATATCTATTGTCGTATCTATTCTCTTTCTATGATCGTTAAAGATTAAACGTTCCCAAAGTTTTTAGCACGCCTCCTTTCTGAAAGGATAGGTATGATAAAAACCTTTGAGAACTCCTGCTTTAGAGGAAGCGTGTATTCGTGTGCCTAAGCATGTAAGCGTCTATGTTATATATTATATAAGCTAGTAGCGTGAATTCTATTCCGTGGAGCGAAGGAGCGATCATGAACGTTGTATCGACTTGGCTACTAACTAATCGTTTCTAAGATCGCTTCCTTTAAAGTAGGGGTTCCTAAAGTTTTTTATCACGCCTATCCAGAGAAGGGAGGCGTGCTAAAAAACTTTGGGAACCCCTGCTCTAAAGCGTTAACGATAATAGAAAGAGAATAGCTATGTAATATGGCTTAAGGAAGCTGCATCGTTTATCGTATTGCGGTTTTTTTTGGATTGTATCGGAACTAAATCGCTGCAGTCGCTGTGAGCCACCTCCCTAAGAAGTCATATACCTACAATATATTTCCGGAAAAACTCAAATTTACTCAAAAAAATCCGGAAATCAAATGTAAACATCCGGAATTAGAAACGGAAAAGTTTACCTTTTCTAATTCCGGAACTTTACAGCTGGTACTATTATGGCGGCTTGCACGTATGAAGTAGGTAAACGTGACAGAAAACTGCTTAAAAAACCTCCCTGACAAGTTCCCTAGCGTTAATGTAAGTGCCCACAATGCATAGAATGGTGCCAAATATGACGATGAAGACGAACTTCCACAGCCTCCATTTGCCAAAACCCAGTCCTGGGTCTTCCCAGTCCAAGCACAGTTCAATGAATGCGGGAAACATGAAACCCATCGTGGACAAGCAGAACGAACCGATCTGTAAGAAATGAATGAACATCAATTCAATTCAAATATGGTTGAGCGAAGCAATGGCTGGGTCACGCGTCTTGCTCGTGAACGGGTTCCACCGGCGGGAATGAGGCTACTTTCTGTCTGCCCGTCTTAACATGTGTTGTGGAAACACTGCATACATAGCATAGTACCTATTTTATTGTAAACTTGTTTTGAAAAGAGCAACCGCCGAGTTTCTTGGTGGTTCTTCTCAGCAGAATCAGCTTTCCGAACCGGTGGTAGAGTCATGACTTGTCATGAGAGCCACAGGTTGGCCTAGGTGAAATAAATAATTTTGAATTGAATTGAATTGAATATATGGAGAACTATCAGGCGTGCCGGTTTCCTCGCGACGTTTTCCTTCACCGTTACAGCAATTGACATTATTTTAATTGCTTAAAATGCATACCTAACAGAAAATTCGATTATCGATACTATAATTTTTATTTAATTTACATACAAGTACTTATATAATTTAATTAGCCTTACCAATAATAATAAATGCGAAAGTGTGTTTGTTTGTTGGTTTGCCCTTCAATCACGCTGCCACAGAGCTATGGACCGACGTGATTTTTTGCTTGCTAATCTAAATATCATACTAATATTATAAATGCGAGTGTGTTTGTTTGTTGGTTTTTCCTCCAATCACGTCGCAACAGAGCTACCTGAGTCGACATAGGCTACTTTTTAACCCGTAAATCCGTTGATTTTCCGGGAGTTTCTGAGAAATTTTAAAAACTAAATCTAAGCGGACGAAGTCGCGGGCATCAGCTAGTAACAAATATCCAAAAGTCTCTACCCAACTACAGATGTCAAAGAACGTAGGCACTGTTGCTTTAAAATATTAAGTACTTTCAATTGTACCATTTTCACTTCAATATTAACAAGAATTTAAACTTTCTGGGAGAATAAGTCTATCCATTGGTGAAAATTATTTAAATTTATTAAAAATAGTGAATTAAAGTATCTTTAATAGTTATAACGGCATCGATGGTTTTAATAAATTATACATAAGCATAGCAACCCTTTCAGTTTAATTAGTTTTCCATTACATACATAGATGACGCTGTAGTACTTTACCTCGCGCTAAAACCGATAGTCGTAAAAAGTACTAAACATGTGTGCTACGTAAGTTCGTTGCATTTGGAAGTCTTTTGTAGAGAAACCGCTATTTTTGAAGGGTAGGTACTGCTCAAGTTTTCCTACTCCTATAATATGGTTAACTATAAATAATTATTATTTATTGTAATATTAATACCATCAATGAGTCAATGACTACGTCTACATAGTACATATTTTATATTATAAATCAAAGTCCCCCGCCGCGTCTCTCTGTCTGTATTCTGTATGTCTGTTCACGATAAACTCAAAAACTACCGAACGGATTTTCATGCGGTTTTCACCAATGGATATAGGGTGATTCATGAGGAAGGTTTTAGTGTATAATTTGTTCAGGTTTTGTGTAAATTAGTTGAAATATGACGATAATAAGTTGACAATATCGGAAAAATTCAAGCCGCTTCACGCTTGGGAGCTTTCATCGAAAACGCTGACTAACCCTTTTGAAATATAACAAAACAATTTATGGTATGGTATGGTGGGATAACTCTCTACAGAAAAGTCCGCGATGGCATATATTTATCTATCTTTTAAGGATAGCTTACTATACCCATTTTAACTTCTAAAAAAATATTGGATAGAAGCAGGCGTTACTTTGCGGAAGTCCATGATTAGCAATCTATGCATCGTTGTAGAGTCAACATCTCCTGAGGATGCTCCGGTGTCGGGGCGAAACGTGCGTCGAGAGTAGTGTAAAAATTATACAGATTTTTTCTGTTGGCGGATTATAGCAAAATAATTCTAACCTTTTCTTGCTTCTAAAAAAATGGTCACATACCATGCGGTAATTGGAAATCTATTTAGACGGATGCAGTATTAATCCTTATTAACTTAAATATGCTAGTTACCTTAAGCATTTCATGCACATTATGATAATGCTTTACACCATACAATTGAAAGGAATATCTTAGGAGTTATCGCAAAATAAAAACAAACGCGCGTCAAAATAAATACGCGGATTTCAACCCGATGGCGATGACGGGACTCGCTCACGTGATGCGACCAGTGGTGACCACCCCCGCGCCGTGTTGACATTGCTAAGCCGAGGGATACTTTTATAAGCCTACGTACTGTTCAATATGCTGTTCCATTTTTAGGGATCATTTCAAAGAGTTTGCAAAGCATAGGCGTATTATGCTCTACCCGTGCGAAGCGGTCTAGCGACCCGCCCCGCCTTTATTAAAATAATAGGTAATTATTTCTTAATAAAATCTAAAATCTTCACAAAATATTATTATAACAAGTAACAGTACTTAATAAAATTAAGATTGCTAATATTGCTATGTGACTTTCCAAATTCCAATACAAATAAAAAAGTATAACCGTGCAAAAAATCACGTCGATCCGTTTGCGCTGTTGCTGCGTGATTGAAGGACAAACCAATACACTTTCGCATCCTTACTAATATTATAAATGCGAAAGTGTGTTTGTTTGTTGGTTTGTCCTTCAATTGAATCACGGCGCAACAGGGCTACGGATCGACGTGATTTTTTGCATGGGTATAGTTGAGGACCTGGAGAGTGACATCTAGGCTACTTTTTCTCCCGGAAAATCAAAGAGTTCCTGAGGGATTTTAAAAACTAAATCCACGCGCACGAAATCGCGGGCATCAGCTAGTTTATAATAATTTTATCGGCAAGGATGCGGGCAGGGTGCATTATGCATATTTAATGTATTTTTATTAGAAAGAGGGGAAAATTATGCATCATTCTTCAAGCTAAGTACGAGTGTCATGCACTCTGAACATTTCTGTGGTGGTGTCGTGTGATCCAGGTTGTTACGTTCCCTCAAATATGGTTGAGCGAAGCAATGGCTGGGTCATGGGTCATGCTCGTGAACGGGTTCCACCGGCGGGAATGGGGCTACATTCTGTCTGCCCATCTTAACATGTATTTAATTGTAAATAGTTATGCATTTTTGGAACTTACCCTCTTGTGGGAACACTGCATACATAGCATAGTTGACCGAGCGAAGCGAGGTCTCTGAGTTTACTAGAGCGATTTGCACTTGTCCGTCCGTCCGTCCGTCCGTCCGTCCGTCCGTCCGTCCGTCTGTCAGAGCCTTATAACTTTTGAATTACTGAACGTAATTACTTCAAATTTAGATATAATATGTAAACCGATGGCCTCCAGCCGAAAATGGCTTAAAAAGTTATAAAAATCTTTATTTCAGGGGGGCTCTCATAGAAGCGAATGCGAAGAAATTTTTTTTTATTTGCGATTCATAGGTTTTCTGTGTATCATTTTAAAGACAATTTGGAACAGAGTACAACCGTATTTTTTTTTTAATTTTTTTCCTAAAATTGACGAAATGGGGGGCTTCCAAAGTGGCGATTTAATGCGCTCGCTTGAAGACGCTCTCTGGGAAAATTTTCTATATATTTTCAAGTTGTGCATATTTTCTTACTTCACTTGTATCCTGTACTTGAACAACAAATACTAAAATGATATGAATATTATAAAGAAACGAGATTATTTAATTTTTAATGAGCATCAGTAAATTTCACATAGCTTTACAATAATGCTAATAGATGGCGCAGTCATTAACTATTCCATTGAACTAGGAGTTACGACAACGATTTATCCCAAAAACAGTTTTGCGTCGACCATAATTATTTAGGTACATAATATAATAACATATTATTCAATTAAAATTATTCTTTAGTTAAATATCATTTTGTATATTTTCTATTCGCGTCGATAGATGACGATTTGTACAGATGCCCCTAACCCGTTTTCACTCGTTAGTACCTACATAATAATTCAATGTTTTCACTGACGTTCCCTAACCTTTACGGGCTACCTATGATAAGTTATGTGATGATTACTGTCAACTTCTTTATCACGATCCTGTACGGGACACCTAAAAGGACATTGGGACGGATGTTAGGACTTAGGATTGTGTTTTGGAGCTACCTACGTAAAGAGACTCCTACATAGGGGATGATTTAGGTATGTTTGGTGAAAACGGGCATAATAATAATGTCAATTTTGATCGTCATGTATCTATTGAATGAATAAGTAATTATGGGAAACCGTTACCGCGAGGTGTCAGTTCGGGGCGAACCACTAGTTTATTTGAATAAAAAAAGAATTGGCAGTCATAGGGACTGCCGATAGTAGTGAAAACTAGATTTGCTAATAATTAAAAACAAATAAGAAAAGCGCATCACGATTTCGTGAGTGAGTTTCGAACCTGCGTCATCATACATTAAACGGTAAGGAAGGAAGGAAGACTGCTTGCCGCTGCGCTGTACAAGGTTGCTTGGGAACTTCTAAAATGTTGAACACTTACTGAAATCTCGAGGTGACGGTGGTAACGGTGGCGAATGACGCGAAATCCATGTTTTTTGCTCACCTTTGTTAAAGAAGTTTTCACTTCAAAAATATTTCTATTCTACTCTATAAATTCATTTGAGTAAATGTGTATTTGAATATTAGTTTTTAATTCGATGCCTTAACATGGGTAGCATAAGTATGTCACGCTCTCTTTAAACATTTCTGTGGTGGTGCCGTGTGATGCGGGTTATTACGTTCCCTCAAATATGGTTGAGCGAAGCAATGGCTGGGTCATGCGTCATGTTCGTGAACGGGTGCCACCGGCGGGAATGGGCTACTTTATGTCTGCCCATCTTAAGATAGAAGTTAGTCGGTATGCATTTTGGAACTTCCCTCATTGTGGAAACACTGCATATATAGCTTAGTGTTTACTGTATTGTAAATTTGTTTTGAAAAAAGCAACCGCCGAGTTTCTTGCTGGTTCTTCTCGGCAGGAAGGGCATTCCGAACCAGTGGTAGATTCATCGACTATTCAAAAGCACTTGTAAAAGGTTATTTGAATAAACAATATTTCTATTCTATTCTATTCTATTCTATTATATAAAGGAACTTGCCAGCCCAATGAACTTGGTAACAGCGGGAAAGATGATGGCGATGACAGTTATGATGATCACCACGACGGCCCTCCAGACCCTCTCCCACAGCCAGTACTTGGACTCCTCGTATCGCTTCTTGATGTAATACCAGATCAGCTCGAATGGGACCCAGAAGTTCAGCGCGAAGGTCACGTATATCATCAGGGCCATGCACACTTTGAGGACTATTGGGAAGCTGGAAAAGTGGGTTAATGCTATGACGTCATAATACGTCACGATTAGGAATACGTCACGATCGTACGACCTCCGTGGGGTAGTGGTTTGGGTCTATTTAGACGGTGCCTCGTTCATCGTTCATTTGTACGAACATTATTTGCGAAAATGAACCCTAAGGCCCTTTGCCCTAAGGGCGAATTTAGACGGTTCATTTTCGATGACTTTCGATGAAGCCTGAAAGCAAAAATCTCGAAAAATGAACGGTCTAAATTCGCCCTTAGAGCGAAACGATGAACGAGGCACCGTCTAAATTGGCTCTTAAGGTTGATTATACGGGTCTGCCCGCGAAATTCAATTTTATTTCGGTTTCTCGCAATTTGTAAATTAATACGACAAGGTAGGCTTATGGCATTCTAATTGAGACGATGGCAGTAACATCTTCACATGTTACATACAAATCTTTACTTGAAAGTGTCCAATTTAAGAAATTGTCAGAATATCGACTAATTTGTGACTAACTCACGTGCAACTCGATATTCTGACTAATTTCTTAAAATGGACACTTTCAAGTAAAGATTTTTATATAAACCTGTGAAGATGTTACTGCCATTGGCGTAATTATAATGCCATAAGCCTACTTTATCGTATTAGTTTACAAATTGTGAAAACCCAAATTAAATTTAAATTTCGCGGGCAGTCACCAATACACCTTAAAGGCTCTTTAGGGAGAGGGCAAACTGCGATTTTTAGGCCAGGCCCTCTTGTGATTTTTGTC
The DNA here is from genome assembly GCA_029955525.1 of Oeneis ivallda. NCBI lineage: Eukaryota > Metazoa > Arthropoda > Insecta > Lepidoptera > Nymphalidae > Oeneis > Oeneis ivallda. Next base: position 13,360,520 of record JARPMR010000029.1, on the reverse strand, counting down.
GCCGTGACTTTTCCTCGCTATCACCTACTGTCGCCACGATGCGCCCACTGTTTTAGGCCAGCCGCATGTCGCTGGGCGACAAAACGCGCCCATTCTTGATATAGATTTCAAGTGTAGTCAGTTACTGGAACTATTTGTCGCCGTATTGTCTCGTCTCTACAGTGAGCGCACTTCCATATAGGTATCTTCATAGCACTCCACTTGGCGACAAAAAGTCACACTGAGCGGCTGGCTTTTTGACTTTAGCGTTTTTATGACCTTTTGCGTCTGCTGCGCGATTACGCAATTGAATTCATAGGCCATTAAAATGCTTTATAGCCTTAAAATCGCGCGAATCGCGCAGCAGACGCAAGAGGCCATAAAAACGGTAAAAGCCAAAAAACGCGCGATCGCTGCAGCTAAAAGTAGCCAGTGTGCCCTCTCCCTTAAGGTGAGGCTTTTAGGCAGAGATCTATAGATCGTACACTGGCTCTGCTCAACTCATGATGGAGTTAAAACGAGACACAAATATGTCCCGACATAAATCTGTCTCGTTTTTACCCACTCTTGAGTCTGAGCTGAGTGAGAGTGACATCTATAGCTATCTTACCCTTAAAGTGGGAGGCAACTTTAAGCCTGAGTGCGTGCTCTGACTTATCTTGGACTTGAGACAGAGTTAAAACGAGACACAATATATGTCCGTACATAAGTCTGTCTCCTTTTAACTCGACTGTCTTGAGTCTGAGCTGAGTGAGAGTGCGATCTATAGATCTCACTGTAAGAATTAAGACCACACCTCTCAGATTTGATTCCTGCACGCCTGACGCCTGAAATTGTCTGACGCCTGACGGCGAAGACAATTTGTAAACTTATAATTTCTTAAATGCCTTCGCCCCCGATTATCTAAAAGTTATTCCATTGATCGTACCTATTCGTATTCGATGACATTAGCGTCAAAGTAAAATAATCCTTGATTGCATTGATTTAAAGTCACAAATTCAGTACAACTGATGTTAATATGGAGCATTATGGAGCGTATCGGACATAACTTAAACGTATGATAATGCATACACAAAATTGAGCTCTAATTCAATACTATTATGGTTTATTTTAATTTGACGCAAATGCCATCAAATCAATCAATCGAGGGGCGGATGATACCTTGATATTAACAGATGTAATGTAACTCACGGTTCCAAAGGAAAGTTCAGCGTGACAGGCGACTTAGACTTTTCCCCGAATCCCCAGTATCCGAAGTAGCCCACAGTTATCACTATGCTTATCACTATGGACATGCCTAAAACAAAATGTACAGTTGATGAGGTCTATTACAATCTATAGGCTGATTGATGGAAAGGAAGAAGCCAAAGAAGTGCAGCTTTTACAAAATCGGTCTGCTGATCGTCACACTGCTGCAATCGCCACAAATGAGATTTTAACAATGATGATGCATCTTTTACAAAATCGGTCTGCTGATCGTCCCACTGCCGCAATCACCACAATTGAGACTGTAGCGATGATGATGCAGCTTTAACAAAATCGTCTGCTGTACGTCACACTGTCGCAATCACTACAATAGAGACTGTAGCAATGATGATGTAGCTTTTACAAAATCGGTCTGCTGATCGTCACACTGTCGCACTCACCACAATTGAGATTGTAACAATGATGATGCAGCTTTTACAAAATCGGTCTGCTGATCGTTACACTGTTGCAATCACCACAATTGGGATTGTAACAATGATGATGCAGCTTTTACAAAATCGGTCCGCTGATCGTCACACTGTCGCACTCACCACAATTGAGATTGTAACAATGATGATGCAGCTTTTACAAAATCGGTCTGCTTATCGTCATACTGTCGCAATCACCACAATTGATACTGTAGCAATGATGATGATGGGTCGCAGGATCGAGCCCGGGCACGCACCTCTGACTTTTAGGACTTAAGTGCGTTTAAGCAATTAAATAACACATGCTTCAACGTTGAAGGAAAACATCGTGAGGAAACCTGCACTCCTGAGAGTTCACCATAATGTTCTCAAAGGTGTATGAAGTCTACCAATTCGCATTGGGCCAGCGTGGTAGACTATGGCCTATAACCCTTCTCTGAAAAGGAGACCTGCGCTCAGTAGTGAGACGTTAATGGGTTGCTTACAACAACAATGATGATGCAGCTTTTACAAAATCGGTCTGCTTATCGTCACACTGTCGCAATCATTTTAAGACAGTCCCACAACCGATTGGCTGGATTACACCATTGATAGCGAGCTTTGTGTTACTTATTTTAGTATCAAACCTCCGGCCAGTACGAGCGGTATCTTCTTGGGCTCCTCCATGGAGTTCTCGATCGCGAGCGTGACGCCCACGCCCTCCATGCTGAACACGCACACGCCCATGAACTCGAACAGCCCCGGCACTGTCTTGAACACGGGGAAGTCGAACGGGCTTAAAGTTTGATGTCTGACCGCGTAGTAGACCGTTGACCCCGCCACCACCACTGGAAATTGGAATTGGGTATCAAAAATGTAACATGTACAGTACCCGGCGATATATAATGCACATCGGCCTTTGGAATAAAACGCTATTCTATTAAAGATACCTAATCCATGGTACACTACCCGGCGATATATATTGCACATCGGCCTTTGGAATAAAACGCTATTCTATTAAAGGTACCGTATCCATGGTACAGTACCCGGCGATATATATTGCTCATCGGCCTTTGGAATAAAACGCTATTCTATTAAAGACTAGCTGATGCCCGCGACTTCGTCCGCGTGGATTTAGTTTTTAAAATCCTTCGGGAACACTTTGATTTTCCGGGATAAAAGTAGCCTATGTCACTCTCCAGGTCCTCAATTATACCCATGTAAAAAATCACGTAGATCCGTGGCTCTGTTGCGGCGTGATTGAAGGACAAACCAACAAACAAACACACTTACGCATTTATAATATTAGTAATTATGATTAGGATATTAAATTACATAGGAAAACACTGTAATATTACGTCCATACGATGTATTACATCCATACCTACTATGTAGTATGTAGGTTTAATGATCGTTTGGCAAAATCTGACGCCTTTGGAGTAGTTTGACTTTGACAAAATAGTATCCACGATGGCTATATACGATAAATTACGCATGCCAGCTGTTCGCGCCATAATTCCTTGTTCCATGGTCGATGGCGCCAGCAACCTCTTTGGCTCGCAATGAAATTGACAGATGACACTTGAAAGGAAATAACTTGCCGCGTTTTTGGGTGTGGTTGGCAAGTTCCTTTTTGCTTTTTGACAGCTAACAACTAATCACAAAAATTCCGGTCGTCTCGCGCACGTTTTTGCTATTTTTAGTGTCTAGATTTAGTTATTTTACGTTTTTGTTGCGCCGTTAAGCGGTCGATGTGTCGATCTAGCTATAAGCATCATTGCTAACGGGTTATTTGTAACAAACGGCGACCCCTAACCAGCGGTTTTCGCTCGCCCCGCCAAGTGTGAAAAAGTGACTTGGACCACCTCGAGTTGGCCTAACTAGTGACAAACCAAGTGTACCGTGCCACGCCAGCCCAGCGTCTTCAGCAGGCCATAGCTGGCTGCCTGCTCCTGCGAGTGGCCTGAGACGTTCACCAGCACACTTAACCCCACAACACACCCCACATAATCACCACTAATCATACCAATCTCAGGCCCTATACAAGGAGGAGGACTGCGGCAAGTAAGGTCAGTGCAACCCTACCATTAAGTTACGCTGAGAACAAATCTGACCGCGGAGAAAGGCCCTTAGGGCAGCGACCCTGGACTCAGGTTATAGCTGATGGGCCCCTATATCTCGTGCTCCAGGCCTTGACTCGCTGGCCAAGCCGTTGGCCTCAACATTGGTAGCAGAGCGTGGTTTAATTGATTCCGCGGACAGATTTGGCATTACTGTGACTTAACTTGGCCGTTCTAGGGTTAACTCATTAATTGTAAACTTATTGATTTATAACTTATTAATACACAGGCTTATTGAGTTACTAGTACATAGCCTGCCTTGTCACATGTAGGCCTGTATAATTATTGCAATTATTGAGATTTTGTTTTGTTAATTTTTGTTGATTAATAATTAATAGTATCTAATTGTTGTTTGTGGCCCGTAACTGGCCAACAGTTAGATGTAGATTGTAATAAATAAACTTAATATTGGTATAATTTGATAATTGTAGGTTCTTACCAAGCCAATTTGTAATTTGCAGTGCCTAGTATGAGTCTAGTGGCTTAGTACGGGTAATTAAAAACTTAATTTTTCTTTTATCTTAATTTCTGTTATTGATTGACTTAACATAAATTATTGATAGCTTAATTTGTATCTTTTGGAACTTTTAACCAACAAATACTTTGTTTGTTTACTAGAACTCCTCGTGGTTAGGTAACAGAGTTGTTTGTTTGATGTATTTAAAATAAATAATTCTTGTTTTAAAGTAAATAATTCTAATTAATAAATAGTATTTAAGTAGTAATTTGTTTGTGTTTAAAGTGGGTAATTCTTGTTTGATTATTAATTTGTTTGATTGAAGTTGAAACATAACTTGTAACAAATAACTTTGTTTTGATTTTGTTATCTATTTGTTGTAACTACCTTTATTTAAGTTATTTTGTACCTACCTAAGATGTCAGCCCACAAAAAATTGAGCGTGCAAATTCAATCAGAGCTGCGTTGGGCTGCTACAGCCAACGCCTTGGTAGGCCGGGAGGACCGGGCATCCGCACTGCTCCAGCGGTGCGAGCAGGTGCGGACCAGGCAGGCGGTCGTCGAAGGGGCCTTCCGAGACCTCATGGCATTGGAGCTACCTCCGGAATCGCTGGAGTCCTCAGTGCGGGACTACGAACAGTTTTTTGAGCTGACAGACGGTCTGGTGGAGGAGGCCGCGAGGCTCAAGAAGGAGGCGAGAATGAGCTCTATTCTTGAGTCTCCCACCAGACCCACCACGCAGCCTGCGTTACAGGGCAAGTTGCCAACAATAAACTTGCCCCACTTTTCTGGCAACCTGAGCGAGTGGCTAGGCTTTCTCAGCCTCTTTGATAGCCTGGTGGACGCGAGAAGAGACCTGTCTCCCTGCCAGAAACTGGCCTATCTACTCTCTTCCCTGCAGGGAGAGGCTCTGGGTTTAGTTAGCCACCTAGACCTCTCCGAGGAGAGTTATACCACCGCGCAGGAACTACTGACTCGGCGGTATGCCAACGTGCGCCGGTTAGCAGACACACACGTGGCACAAATTCTAGCGCTGCCACGTGTCTATGGGGTGTCTCATTTAAGAGAATCGCTCTTAAATCCACTGATTATAGCCTGCAACGCTCTTAAGCGTTTAGAGCTTCCCGTGGACCAGTGGTCCTTCCTTTTATTACACATTGTGTTGTCCCGCCTACCTCCCGAGTTGAAACTGCGTTTTGAGCAAAGGTATGGTGGGGACGGGGCCAGCTACCTGCCCCCCTTTTCGGACCTTTTAAAGTTCCTTGAGGAAGAGTGCCGGCAGGCTGATAACTCCGGGATTGCTGGTCCTTCAAGGACCCCAGAGCGGCCTGCCCAGCTGAGGAAGGAAAGGGGTCACGCTGGCGTCCCTGGTAAAAGGGCCTCCGACCGGAGACCAATGCCCGTTTACACTGGACTTGCTGCCACTGAACCCGCCCCCTGTAACTATTGCAGGCGTCCAGGCCACCGGGTGCTTTCTTGCCCCCAGTTTCTCTCTAAGCGGATCAAGGATCGGAGGGGCATTGCAAGAGACCGCCACTGGTGCTATAGCTGTCTGGGAGCTCACATGCAACGGGACTGCCAACAGCAACGGCCATGCCCAATTTGTAGGGGTAACCACCTGGAGATTTTGTGCGCCAACAAGAATGGTGTTGGTCGCCAGGTGGAGAGTGAGGGCGCGCCCCGCACGGGCGGGGGCGCTCTTACCAATCGCTCCCCGGATTATTTGCGTCGGTCCCCTGATCAGGGCCATGAATCCCGACGCGTCCGGATTTCGACCCCGCCTATGGGGGCTTCACCCCCCCGTGAGGGGGGCGCCAACCCCCCTCGACGTTCTGATGGGAGATTTGTGGCGGGCCCGTCTACGGTTCGACCTACCCGCTATTCACCTCCGCTTCATGAGTGGCCACGCCTCGAACGCCGCCCACCTCGAGCGGGTCGACAGCAGTACTACGACCTACCGACCTCAGCCCGTATGACTAGGCCCGTGCTGCCGCCACGAGATGACGCATGGGTTTACCCAAATGGAGGTCCGTCCCACTCACCTTTGGAGGTTCCCCCTGAGTCTCAATATGAGATTCCCCGGTTAGAGGACGGGTTTGATGAGGACGACCACCAATAGGTAGTTGCCGCCCTAGCCCCCACCACAGCAACTTCTCCTGAGACCTTGAATCTCCGGCAGTCTGTCTGTCAGACCATTCTTTTGCCGACTGTCTCAGTGAAGGTATTCAACCCGAAGGGTGAATTTTTAATCGTTCGCGCCCTTTTGGATTCGGGTTCACAGCGCTGTATTGTTTCTTCTCGTTTGGTGGGTGAGCTAGGGCTCCCTTGGAGTCCTCGAACAGGACGGGTGATAGGTATCGGGGGTATAGAGCCCTCGACTCCTACCGGGGAAGCGGAATTAATGTTTGGCCCCGTTACGGGCAATTTTAGGGTCTTGGTCAAGGTGTCAGTCCTTGACAATATCTTAGGTCCCCTACCGCAGGTCCGAATAGCTGACGCTGCGGTGTCCTGTGCATCAGGCCTAAACCCAGCTGACCCCCACTGGACTGAACCCGGTCCTACGGACCTTTTGTTGGGTTCCGACGTGTTGGGCCTGGTCTTGTCAGGGGAAATTAGGGTTTTGCAGAAGGACGGCCTATGTGCCATGTCCACTATATTCGGTTCTAGCTTTTTTGGACCCGTGCTATGGTCTTCGGACCTACCGGTGCTGGACCAATTGCAAGCAGCCGGCTTGACGCTGTCGGACGTGGTCCAGCGCTTTTGGGAAGTTGAGGAGCCACCGCATGCCGCACGAGTTGACCCTCTTGACCTTGAATGTGAGTTGTTTTATCAAAACAACACAGGCCGCCGTGTTGATGGGCGATTTGTAACTCGCTTGCCCTTTCTCGCTTCTCGCCCCCCGCTTGGTCAATCGCGGGCCTTGGCGGAAAAGAAGCTCTTGTCCATGGAACGGCGCATGCGGCGCGACCCCACCTTCCGCTCCAAGTACGTTGAATTTATGCGCGAGTACGAGGGCCTGGGGCATATGTCACCATCCAATTTTGATTGGCGCGCACACGAGCACTACTTCTTACCCCACCATGCCGTCTTGAAGACCCCTGGGGGGAAGATTCGAGTGGTTTTTGACGGCTCCGCGGCCACATCCAACGGGGTGACATTGAACCAATGCTTGCACTCCGGTCCTAAGCTGATCAAGGATATCTCCGATATCCTCACGCATTTCCGCCGGTATCAAATTGTTTTCGTAGCTGACATCAAGATGATGTTTAGACAGTCGACGGTACATCGCGATGATCGGAGATACCAAATGATTCTGTGGCGCGAAAATCCTAATGAGCCAATGCGTGTCTTTGAATTGAACACCACGACCTATGGACTCAAGTCAAGCCCCTATATTGCTATCAGGACCTTGTTAGAACTAGCTAACCGGGAGCGACTGAATTACCCTCGCGCATCAGCCACCTTGGAATCGTCAGTCTATATGGACGATATTTGCACGGGAGCCTCGAGCGTTGAGGAAGCTCTGACTCTTCGCGATGAGTTGATTGCAATACTGAAGTCCGGAGGTTATGAGTTGGGCAAGTGGCTGTCCAACTCCCCTCACGTCTTGAAGGATCTTCCGGGAAAGGATCAGCAGGATCCTCATATTTTTGAAAATCCCGAAAATCCCAATTTGCTGACGGTCCTTGGAATACAGTACCAGCCCGTCCAAGACGTTTTCACCTACCGGGTCAAATTAGACCCACCTCCTAAGGTCTGGACTAAGCGTTCCGTGTTGTCTACGGTTGCTCGCACCTTCGATCCCAATGGATGGATCACTCCCGTAATATTTTTGGATAAATGTTTCCTCCAGAAGCTTTGGATTGCTGAACTCGGTTGGGACGAACCACTCCCTGGGAAGTTATTGAAGGAGTGGAACTCCCTTGTGTCTTCACTTCCTGAAGTTAACCGAATTTCCATGCCTCGACGCTTCCTACCAACAGGAAGGTGTCATGCCAGTCTCCACGGGTTTTGCGACGCCTCCGAACGAGGATACGCCGCCGTGGTATATTTGAGGACTGTCGATGTCGCCGGTGAGGTCGCGACGCATCTCGTCTTGGCAAAAAGCAAGGTGGCCCCTATTCGGTCACGATTAACTATCCCGAAATTAGAATTGTCTGGCGCCGCCCTTCTGGTACGCCACTTGAACCACGTCCGCTCCTCTTTGGCATCTGCGGTCGATCTGACCGACGTTTATGCTTGGACGGACAGTGAGATTGTCCTTTGCTGGCTACGAGCCGCGCCTCACAACTTAGAGGTCTTTGTTGCGAATCGGGTCTCCCAAATTCAGAGCTCTGCAGTACCGGTGATTTGGAGACACGTACCCGGAGAACTGAACCCGGCCGATTGCGCCTCCCGCGGCTGTGAGGCCTCTTCACTGGTCCACCATCACCTTTGGTGGGATCCAAGTTGGCTATCCCAATCCGAGACGACTTGGCCTCAAAATAGGTTTTCCGCTCCCGAAGTATTGCCGGGCTTAAGAGTCGGAGTGGTTGAGGATAAACAGATCCCCGACTCGAACTTTCTTTTGAACCGTTACAGTTCCCTTGATAAACTAATTTGTGTTACCGGTTGGATTCGACGTTATATCCATAATGGGCGGAATTCAGAAAATAAAAATTTGAGTCCTGTGCTTTCCCCTCTTGAACGCCAAGACGCCCGGAACTACTGGGTGCGTGTGGTTCAGGTGGAGCATTTTTCATCCGTGATTGACACTCTAAGGAGAGGTTTAGTTTTGAAGGGCCCTCTGGCTCGCCTAAGCCCTTTCTTGGACAATAACGGAATGCTACGCGTTGGAGGACGCCTCAAGAATTCCAATCTGCCCTATGGTGCTCGCCACCCCCTTTTGCTACCTAAGGACGGCACCTTTGTCAAATTGCTAGTGACACACTACCATCTTAAAAATGCCCACGCTGGTTGTAATGCACTCTCGGCTATTTTACAGCGCGAGTTTTGGATTCTGGCAGGGAGACGCACCATCCGGAACGTCACTTTCAAATGTATTCCGTGTTACCGCTTGAAGGCTAATACTTCACAGCCGATGATGGGTGATCTGCCCTCCGACCGCGTTCTAGCCACTCGACCCTTTGCTGGGGTTGGCACTGATTTTGCTGGCCCGTTTGCCATCAAGAGCTCTAACCTCCGCAACGCCAGATCGCTCAAGGCCTACCTCTGCGTTTTTGTATGTCTCGCTACCAAGGCGGTACATTTAGAACTTGTGAGTGCCTTAAGCACTGAAGCTTTTGTAGCCACGCTAGGTAGATTTGTCTCCCGTCGAGGATTGCCTGACCTGATTCGCACGGATTGCGGCACCAACTATAAGGGCACTGATAGATATTTAAAAGAGATTGTCGAATTCCTGTCTAGCAATAAGATTAGATTAAGTACAGCATTGTCCAAGATGGGGGTAACCTGGAAGTTTGACCCCCCAGCTTGCCCTCATTGGGGTGGAATATTCGAAGCTGTGGTTAAGGTGGCCAAGACTCATCTCCGGCGCGTTATAGGCGAAACTGTCTTAACCTTTGAAGAACTCGCCACCGTGTTTTGCAAAATTGAGGCTGTACTCAATTCTCGGCCACTCTGTCCCCTCTCATCTGACCCAAATGACCTGGAGGTCTTAACTCCCGGTCATTTTCTGATTGGTCAGCCCCTTAACGCTCTACCCGAATACCCCTTCAGGGACGTGAAGGTCTCACGTTTGTCCCGGTTTGAGCTGCTGCAACAGATGACTCAGAGTTTTTGGCACCGTTGGTCACTAGAGTATTTGCATCTTTTGCAGCAGCGGGTTAAGTGGGCTGACAAATCTGATCCACCCAAAGTTGGTGACCTAGTGCTGATTAAGGAACCTAATTTGTTGCCTTTATACTGGCGCCGTGGGCGCATTCTTAAGCTGATCTACGGGTCTGATGGGGTTCCCAGGGTTGCCGAGGTAATGGTCGGAGACTCTGTCTTGCAGCGAGCCGTTTGCTCCTTATCACGTTTACCTATTTACTAGTAAGTGGACGTAAATCCTTACGCCCACGGGCGGGGGGATTGTTCGCGCCATAATTCCTTGTTCCATGGTCGATGGCGCCAGCAACCTCTTTGGCTCGCAATGAAATTGACAGATGACACTTGAAAGGAAAAAACTTGCCGCGTTTTTGGGTGTGGTTGGCAAGTTCCTTTTTGCTTTTTGACAGCTAACAACTAATCACAAAAATTCCGGTCGTCTCGCGCACGTTTTTGCTATTTTTAGTGTCTAGATTTAGTTATTTTACGTTTTTGTTGCGCCGTTAAGCGGTCGATGTGTCGATCTAGCTATAAGCATCATTGCTAACGGGTTATTTGTAACAAACGGCGACCCCTAACCAGCGGTTTTCGCTCGCCCCGCCAAGTGTGAAAAAGTGACTTGGACCACCTCGAGTTGGCCTAACTAGTGACAAACCAAGTGTACCGTGCCACGCCAGCCCAGCGTCTTCAGCAGGCCATAGCTGGCTGCCTGCTCCTGCGAGTGGCCTGAGACGTTCACCAGCACACTTAACCCCACAACACACCCCACATAATCACCACTAATCATACCAATCTCAGGCCCTATACAAGGAGGAGGACTGCGGCAAGTAAGGTCAGTGCAACCCTACCATTAAGTTACGCTGAGAACAAATCTGACCGCGGAGAAAGGCCCTTAGGGCAGCGACCCTGGACTCAGGTTATAGCTGATGGGCCCCTATATCTCGTGCTCCAGGCCTTGACTCGCTGGCCAAGCCGTTGGCCTCAACACCAGCTTAAGATGAGCCGTTCATTCAAAGTATCCTGTAGATTCCGGGGTTCAAGTTATTTGGACCTATACTGAAGATTGTGATGTCTATAATTTCTGAACTACGAAATTGACGACCTTGAAATAATTACAGGACAATCTCTAAAGAACCTGCTTTCTAACAAAAAAAGAATGGATTGAATCGGAATACGCCTTAATGAATTACAGCGAAATACACATTTTGACTTTCATCCCCTCTCCCAGGGGAACGGTGCTGAATTTCGGGATAAAAAGTATCCTATATTATACCTCGTAGTATTAACTTAAATCGTGCCAAGTTTCATTTAAATCCGTCCAGTAGTTTGGCGTGATGCGCGGCCAAGATACAGACAGACAGACAGACAGACAGACAGACAGACAGACAGACAGACGGACAAAAAATTAAAAAAAAATTGTTTTGGCTTCAGTATCGATTATAGAGTGCCCTCAAACAAAAATTTTCAAAATATCTTCAATGTACAGAATTGGACCTGTTACAGTTTTATTGACCGAGCGAAGCGAGGTCTCTGAGTTAACTAGAGCGATTTGCACTTGTCCGTCCGTCCGTCCGTCCGTCTGTCAGAGCCTTATAACTTTTGAATTACTGAACGTAATTACTTCAAATTTAGATATAATATGTAAACCGATGGCCTCCAGCCGAAAATGGCTTAAAAAGTTATAAAAATCTTTATTTCAGGGGGCTCTCATAGAAGCGAATGCGAAGTAAAAAAAAAAATATCGCGTTACATAAAATTGTTACGTATCATTTTAAAGATAATTTTGAACTGAGTACAAATATATATTTTTTTTAATTTTTCCCTTAAAATTGACGAAATGGGGGGCTTTCAAAGTGGCGATTTTATACGCTCGCTTGAAGACGCTCTCTAGGAAAATCCGCTATGGATTTTCAAACTGATTTTATTTTTTTAGGTCACTTATATCCTGTACTTGAACAACAAATACTAAAATTATATGAATATTATAAAGAAACGAGATTATTTAATTTTTAATGGGCATCAGTAATTCATATATAGCATCAACATAGCTTCACAATAATGCTAATAGATGGCGCAGTCAGTAACTATTCCCATGGAACTCCGAGTTACGACTACGACCTATCCCAAAAACAGTTTTGCGTCGACCATTATTATTTAGTTACTTATTATAATACAATAATTGTATTGTAATTTTTTTTGTACCATATTATTCAATTAAAATTATTTTTTAGTTAAATTTTAGTTAAATATTGTATATTTTCTATTCGCGTCGATAGATGACGATTTGTACAGATGCCCGTAACCCGGTTTCACTCGTTAGTACCTACATAATAATTCAATGTTTTCACTAACGTTCCCTAACCTTTACGGGCTACCTATAAGTTAGGTGATTGATGTTTTCTGTCAACTTATTTATCACGATCCTGTACGGGACACCTAAAAGGATATTGGGACGGATGTTAGGACTTAGGATTGTATTTAGGAGCTACCTACGTTAAGAGACTCCTACTTAGGGGATGATTTAGGTATGTTTGGTGAAAACGGGCATAATAATAATGTCAGTTTTGGTTATCATGTATCGATTAGAATAGAATAGAATAGAAATGTTTTTTATTCAAATAAACTTTTTTACAAGTGCTTATGAATCGTCGATGAGTCTACCACTGGTTCGGAATGCCGTTCCTGCCGAGAAGAACCAGCAAGAAACTCGGCAGTTGCTCTTTTCAAAATAAGTTTACATTCAATAGAATAGTTATACAGTTAAATTACCACCTACTGTCTCATGAATCGCTGGAACGAATTATGTCCACGCTTTTTTATCATCTAAATAGTCTTCAATTGCATAATATGCCTTTTTCATGAGATTAGTTTTAACTGATTTCTTAAACTTGTGTAAAGGCAAGTCTAAGATCGACTGTGGAATTTTATTATAAAACGTCACGCCCATTCCCACAAATGTCTTTCGGACCCTCTTGAGGCGACATCGAGGAATCACGAGCCTGTTTGGATTTCTAACTTGCCTATCATGTAAATCACCCTTTTTTTGTAATTCACAATGTTTTGTCTGACAAATATTATATTGTTGTAAATATATTGTGAAGCTACTGTAAGAATGCCTATTTCTTTAAATTTTTCTCGAAGGGAATCCCGCGGTTTTAAATTATATATTGCGCGAATTGCCCTCTTCTGCAATACAAAAATTTTTCCAATAACGGCTGCTTTACCCCATAATAAGATTCCGTATGACATAATACTATGGAAATATGCAAAATAAACAATTTTTGCAGTTTCTATGTCAGTTAACTGTCGAATCTTCCTAACAGCGTAAGCAGCAGAGCTAAGCTTGCCAGCAAGTGTTGCTATATGGGTGCCCCATTGCAGCTTTGAGTCCAGGGTTAATCCCAAGAACACTGTGGAGTCCTCACATTTCAAGGGTTCATTACTTATCTTTAAATTTTTACTGACAGTTCTGGAGTTGGGCAATAAAAACTCAACACACTTGGTTTTTTTAGCATTTAAAAGTAGATTATTTGCCGTAAACCATTCAGAAACTTGAGATAATGCAATATTTACATCGCCAAAATTGTCTTTCGTCCTATCGACTTTAAAAATCAAAGACGTATCATCAGCAAATAGTACAATATCGCAAGTATTTTGGACAAAATGTGGTAAATCATTTATGTAAATCAAAAACATGAATGGACCTAGAATAGAACCCTGGGGTACACCCATTACCGAGGCTGATCCGGATGATTTTACATCATTGACACATACTCTTTGAACACGATCACTAAGATAAGACGCAATGAGGCTAAGCGCAAAATCTCTAATACCATAGTGGCTCAGTTTAAGCAAAAGGGTCTCGCGATCAACGCAGTCGAATGCTTTTGATAAATCACAGAAAATACCAATGGCATTCTGTGAGTTATTCCATGCATCGAATATGTGTTGCAACAGCGTTGCGGCTGCATCGGTTGTTGATCGACCCTTAGTAAAACCGTACTGCTCAGGGTGAAGAAGTTTATTTAAATTAAAGTGTAGAAGCAGTTGGTTGAGCATTATTTTTTCAAATATCTTGCTGAGAGTTGGCAAAATTGAAATTGGTCTGTAGTTATTCGGGTCACATTTGCTTCCCGATTTAAAAAGAGGTATTAATTTACTACATTTCATCAGGTCTGGAAAAGATCCAGAATCTACAGACTTATTAAAAATTAAAGCAAGATAGGGCGCAATAATATCAATGATATTGTGAATTATTTTAACTGATATTCCCCATAGATCTCCTGTTTTTTTATTTTGCAATGATTTAAATGTTTTGATAATATCATATGGGGTAACGTGTTTAAACCTAAATAATTTATTGCGCTCAGAGACATTGCTTCTTAGAAGATTATAGGCTTCTGTTGGCGAGGAATTTAGAGAACTGGTCGTGGTTACTGGTATATTTTTGAAAAAGTTCTCAAATGTATTTGCAATTTCTATATCGGAGTCAATTACATGGTTGTTAATTTTAAGCTCCAGTTTATTATAATGTACCTTATTCTTACCCATTTCATCACCAATGACGTCCCATACTGCTTTTATTTTATTATCCGAATTGACAATTTTTTGTTTTATGTGAAGTGACTTTGCTTGTATGCACACGTTTCTAAACAATTTGGAATAATTTCTTACATATTCTATAAACGCGGGGGCATAATTATATTGTTTTTCTGCATACAAGTCAAACAGCCTATTTCTACTTTTATAGATGCCAACAGTTGCCCAATCACTAAATTTAAGATTTTTAAATAATCTTTTTTCTATTACCTTAAAGACAGAGTTAAATTGAGAGTTTAATAGATCAAAAAACTCTCTATAAATTTCATTCGGACCACCCTGTGCAACATCAAGCGTCGGCATTGCAGCTGCGATATTTTGTTTGAATTGCCTTACTTTTTTGGTGGTAACTGGCCTATATTTTACTACTTTTGTTACATTCTGCTCACTGCTCGGAATAGATATCATTTGCCCGCAATGGTCAGATCTTAAATAAGTGATAATCAATTTTTTGATAATTTTACAATCAGAGAAAATGTTATCAATACAAGTTGCCGAATGCGCTGTTATTCTTGTAGCTTCAACAAAAATATTTTCCAGGTTGAAACTTTTAAATAAGTTTAGTAATCTTCCTGTGATAGGCGTTTGATGCAAAATATCTATATTAAAATCTCCACAAATTACTATTTTCTTTGATGACCTACATAGCCGCCCTAAGGCGTCCTCCATGACCTCCTCAAAATGAACAAAATCGCCCGAGGGGGGTCGGTACACGCAGACTATAATATATCGGTCCAGCTCGACACAAGACAGCTCAATAATGCGTTCCATAGAAAGACTAACAATGTCTTTTCGCTCTTTGCAATTAATGTTATTGCGCGTTATTATTAAAGAACCCCCGCGTATAGCAGTCCCTCTGGAGAACGCTCTTGACAGTAAATAATTATCAAAATGTATAATTAACTGATGAGAATTGAGCCAATGCTCGGTGAGGCATAAGATGTCAATATCGAATTCTTTAATAAATAGCTCAATCTCGTGTTCTTTGCCAGATAAGCCCTGTATATTTTGGTGTACAAGATTAATCTTATATTGCTCATCTGTTGTCTTATTGGTTAGTTTAAAACAATATTAGAATTATTCCTATTGGAGTCTAATGTCGAAAAACTTGGATTAGTACTACTACTAATTATGTCTATATTGTTAGTACAACATGTACTTTTGTCAACTAAAATTGAAACACTAGATTTTATTGTCAAAATACTTGAATTAGTAATATTACTAACTACGTCAATATTATTTGTACAACATGTACCATCGCCATTCAAGCTAAAAATAGCTGAATCTTGTATATTGTAAGCTACTAATGTAGCTATTTGTTTCCTATATCTAAAGGGTAGATGCATAGTATCCCTTGTCAATTGAAATTTTCTAATAAACTTATTGGTATTAAAGAAATGAAAATATTCTCTATGACCATAGAGACCAAGACCAAGAGTTAAGCTTATAGATATGGTTATTCTGTGCTGGGGTCAATGTGACAGAGTAGGGAAAAGCACAAAGTATAAACTTGCAACCTGACTTTTTTTGTACATGTAATAAATATTCAAAGCTTCTTAATACATCTTTTTTAAGTATTTTCAGGCTGTCACCAATTAACAAAACAACTGTACTGTACTTATCTAAACAATTTGCCTTAATATTTTTAATTATATGTTCATAGGGGGCCCCGGGGTTACATATGTTGAGGACCTGTTGTTGCAAGTTATTACCGAGTAAATGGCCAAAGTCTTTTCCCATCTCATCAGAAACTACAAATGTTCTTTGCCGCAAAGAATTTACTGATATACTATTATTATGTTCACTATTTTGTAGTTTCCGGCATTGACCATCTATAGGTACTGTGTTCTGCTCCGCATGAGAAACCAATTTTTCAGGGAGTATTGTACTATTATTGCAGTCATTGCTAGCCATAGGTATGTGATTACATTGACACTTGTTTGTCAATGACTCAAAGCGGGCCATATTATAATTACCTAGGGCTAACAACTCATCAGCTGCCAGTATTTGCTCATGGATCTGACTTTGTGACTGCTCATACTCAATGGTAACTTTCTTTAGGGAATCATTCAAGCTTAAAATTTGATCATTCAAACGTTGAACATCCACCTCATATTTGATTGAATGAATAATCATGGGATACCGTTACCGCGAGGTCTCAGTTCGGGGCGAACCACTAGTTATATTATAGATATAGATACTCGTACCTAATCCATGGTACAGTACCCGGCGATATATGTTACTCATCGGCCTTTGGAATAAAACTGTATTTCTATTCTATTGCAAGGAAAGCTAGCCAGAAATACACGTAGTAATTACTGAAATCTCTTCACAATCGGCGAGCACATAACGTAATCGTAATCGTAACATATATAAAAAAATGCAGTCGAACTGTGAATAGAATAGAATAGCGTTTTATTCCAAAGGCCGATGTGCAATATATATCACCGGGTACTGTACATGTCACTATAACTTGCCCCATGCCGCCATGTTGGCACCACTGCTTCACTTAAGGCGGATTATACGGGTCTGCCCGCGAAATTCAAATTTAGTTCGGTTTGCGCAATTTGTAAGCTTATACGTTATACGACAGAGTAGGCTTATGGCATTCTAATTGCGACGATGGCAGTATCATCTTCACAGGTTTATATAAAAATCTTTTACTTTAAAGTGGCCAGTTTAAGAAATTAGTCTGAGTATCGAGTTTGGCGTGAGTTACTCACAAATTAGTCGATATTCTGACTAATTTCTTAAACTGCACACTTTCAAGTAAAGATTTATATATTATAAACCTGTGAGGTTGATACTGCCATCGTCGCAATTAGAATGCCGCCTACTTTGTCGTATTAGTTTACAAATTGCGCAAACCAAATTATTTCGTGGGCAGACACGTATAATCAACCTTAAGGTGGATTATACGGGTCTGCCCGCGAAATTCAAATTTAATTTGGTTTTTCGCAATTTGTAAACTAATACGACAAAGTAGGCTTATGGCATTATAATTGCGCCAATGGAATTATCATCTTCACAGGTTTATATAAAAATCTTTACTTGAAAGTGTCCAGCTTAAGAAATTAGTCAGAATATCGACTAATTTGTGAATAACTCACGTCCAACTCGATATTCTGCAATCTGCATTCTGCATTCTCAATTTTGCAAGCAGAAAGCTTGTGCTAGGAGTGGGTACGACAATAGTGCAACGGGTGGGATTCGAACCTGCGACCTTTCAGTTTTCAGTCCGCACCTTTAACCATTGGGCTATTGAGGCTTAAAGTCGCAAGTTAGTACCTATTACTTGAATCTGAACTTATTATCTTAACTGCCTCGTCGTTCTAGTGGTTAGAGGTCCCGGGGTCGATTCCCAGGTCAGGCCAATAATTTGAGTATTGGGTTTTCTGTCAAGAAATTCTCTGTACTACCCTTGAGTTAGGAAGTTGGCGGTATCACCCCCGTGCCTCGGAGAGCACGTAAAGCTGTCGGTCCTGCGCTAGATCTCTCTCCAGTCGTGTCAGATTTTCCGTCCCATCGGACTATGAGAGTGAGATTAGAGAGTGCACCCGTGTTTTGCGCACACAATTGTGCACTATAATATCTCCCACGCAATCTAATCTCCGACATAGCCCAAACCATTAGCAAGCTGAAATGGCAGTGGGCAGGCCATGCTTGTCGCAGAACCGATGGCCGTTTGGGCCGAAAAATCCTAGAGTGGAGACCGCGAACAAGTAAGCGTAGTGTGGGGCGCCCTCCAGCGCGTTGGACTGACGATATAAAGCGGGTGGCGGGAAGTGGCTGGATGAGGAAGGCTGAGGACCGGGTGTGGTGGTGTTCTCTGGGAAAGGCCTATGTTCAGCAGTGGACGTCCGCAGGCTGAGATGATGATGATGATTCTAATCTCTGAGGAGATTGAATACATTATAATTACTTGAATTAATGGACACATAAACTTACATATCATAACATCAGCTGCTATTGAGAACGGCGCAAGGTACTTCAAAGTGGTGATCATGCAAAGCAGTATGCACGGGATAAGCAACGTGGCAATCAGATGCCTTAGTGACGGGGTGCCTCCGGTCGTGACCTGGTCCGTACCCTCGATCAGCTGTTTTATGGTACGAGCGATCATGATCTGGTAGACGCAGCACGATCCGAAGAGGTCCACGCATATTGTCAGGTCCACAGCATACCTTTGGTAAGAAAATGATTTGTGACATTAACAGGGTTATATGCTATGCTCGGAATAACCCTGCGCGATCAAATCAGAAATGAGGAGATCCGTAGGAAAACCAAAGTCACCGACATAGCTCAGCGTGTCGTGAAACTGAAGTGGAAATGGGCGAGGCACATAGTTCGAAGAGCTGATGGTCGTTGGACCCCAAGATGTTGGAATGGCGACCCCGCACTGGGCAACGCAGTGTTGGCAGACCCCCCACTAGGTGGACCGAAAGTGGACCGACGACATCAAACGAGTCGCAGGGAACCGCTGGATCCAAGCGGCGCAAGACCAAGGCCTGTGGAAGTCCATGCAGGAGACCTTTGTCCAGCAGTGGACGTCTATAGGTTGATAAAGAAGAAGAAGATAATCTATGATAAAAAATTCATTTTAAAAAACTGATTTCAAACGCCCGCGCCATTACAAAGTATAAGATAAAATATAGATGGTGCACCTGGAAAGTATACCCTTTGAAACAAAAAAAGAATTGTCCAAATCGGTTCAGGCGTCTTCGAGTAATCATACATAAAAAAAAGATTCCGACTAATTGAGATTCTCCTCTTTTTTTGAAGTCATTTTTAAGAAGTAATTTTAAAAAATGCAATGACAAAAATGAATGGATGCAATCTTGCTAATATTATGTTTGTTTTATGAGGAAGTGTGTTTGTTTTTTGGTTTGTCCTTCAATCACTCAGTAAATGAGCAACGGATCGACGTCATTTTTTGTATGTGTATAGTTGAGGACTTGAAGAGTTACATATGTGATAGAGATTGTCTATAAATAATTGCATCATTGTGACAATCGCAATCACCTCTCATTGGCTGAACAAACATGATGTCATATTTTCGGATATTCAATAATGACAAAGCATGTTCTCTCAAATTACTATTTTGAACCCAATCTATTATTTAATTTTGCATATTATCTTCAGCTTACCACACGGCAAACAATTTGGTGAGTCTACTTTTTCATTAGGTATGCCAACTTTCTCAATGGAATGTGTCCAGAACATAATCGAAAAGTAGCACTAATAGAATAAATGAACCAGGGAATATTCGAAGGCATGTTTTGAATGCTTTTATAGATTCCGTTTTCAATGTTGATGTATGTATGTTCGTATTTACGCATGTACTACCGTGGCGCATGAATTACTTTTTTTTATACATTATAGGCACACGCTTGACCACTATCACACCTGATGGAAAGTGATGATGTGGCCTAAGGTGGAACGCGTTTGCCTAGAAGATGCGTATCCAGTCTTGCTTTAAAGATACCCAAATTGTACGTGTTAGGAAACACAGATCTCGGAAGAGCGTTCCAGACCCTAGCCGTGCGAATCAGAAATGAAGACTTAAAGCCGCTTCGTGCGCGTGGATGATATATCGACGATATAGGGATGGAAGCCCCTCCGATGTCTTACAGTGCGGTGGTAAAAAGGTGAAGGGGGGACAGGGTTGAAAGCTCCTGAGAACACTCACCGAAATATATCCTATAGAACACCGATAAGCCGGCAACTTTTCGACGGTGATCGAGGCTCTGAAGTTTGGCTAAGAGTTTCCTATTTAGCTCGACGATCTACAGCATCTAGTGCTGCAAGTTGGTACTTAGCGGAGCCATCGAAGAGGTGACTGCAGTACTCCATGCAGCACGACCTGACCTGGATATAGTGTCAGCAATTGTTGTGGCGTGAAGTACCGCTGAACCTTATTAAGGATGCCTAGTTTTTTTGCGGCAATCTTGGCGTTAGCTTCAATGGCTCTCCCAAACTTTATAGTAGCTGAGATGTCGAGACCTAGGAGATCAATTATTCTTGGCTAGTTTTCTTTTCCTTGTTACCTGAAGCATCTGCTGTACTTCCTCAGCGATTCAAAGGGCCCCGTCTCCAGGGAAGCCTCCGCTAAGTCAGGGTAAGACATGGACGCAACTTGGACTCGCCCGTATATCTTCTGAGCTGATCTCGCCAAGATCTGTGGAGATATACCTTAAATTAGTGGGGAGTCAGTCACTAAAAAAATAATATCGTCACAGTCGTAAGACTGTGACGATATTATTTTTTTAGTTCCTCTGTTGTATTTTTACAAGCTTCTATTTAGCTTGACCAGTTTATTTATTTGTTTGTTTGTTTGGGTCAAATCTGGCAAGATGAATTAGAACCACTTCCCGGTTTCCGATTGAGCTGAAATTTTGCATGTATGTGTAAATCGGATGACAATGCAATATTATTGTGACATGGAGCTGATCTGATGATGGAGACGGAAGATGGCTATCGGAACTCTGTAATAAAACGATGTAACCTCATCGAGTTTGGGCTCGTTTGATTCGTCATGACAAGAACTCTGATCCTAGATGATATCTAGGATTAGATATCATCTAGTTTAGAGTTATCTTAGATGTAGCTAAGTCTAAAAGCTTGTATTTAAAAATAAAAATTTTAATTTACACTTGTATTAATTCCTCTGTTGGTACAGAATACATTTGTATAATACATAATGGAAGCAGTGATAGCCAAGTGATTAGGACTGTAGTCTCCATTCGGGGGGCCGCAGGTTCGATCCCGGTTCAGACCTCTGACTTTTCGGAGTTATGTGCGAAATAAGCAATTTAATACACATAATATGCTTAATAAGAGCTGATGGTCGTTGGGGTCCCAAGGTGCTGGAGTGGCGACCCCGCACCGGGAAGCGCAGTGTTGGCAGACCCCCCACCAGGTGGACCGACGACATCAAACGAGTCGCAGGGAGCCGCTGGATTTAGGCGGCGCAAGACCGAGGCCTGTGGAAGTCCATGCAAGAGACCTTTGTCCAGCAGTGGACGTCTATCGGTTGATGAAGAAGAAGAATATGCTTCAACGGTGAAGGAAAACATCATGAGGACACTTGCATAGCTGAGAGTTCTCCGTAATGTTCTCGGTGTGTGAAGTCCGTCAATTCGCATTGGGCCAGCGTGGTGGACTATGGCCTATAACCCGAGAGGAGACCTGCGCTCAGTAGTGAGCCGTTGATGGGTTGCTGATGATAAAGAGGGGTTAGGTTAGGTTAGGGGTTAATAGGGGTTTGAAATATCGAATTTAACGAGAGCGAAGCCGCAGGTGAAAGCTAGTTTAAAATAAAGTGTTTTAATATGTCTGTCGTAATAATTCATAAGGTCATTGTACTTTTGTATAAATAAACCTTCTTAAGAGTTGGCCTACAAAAAATTATAATCAGACAAAAATATAAAATTATTGTTGACTCTATCATTAACAAAATATTTTTTTTTTATTTATTTTTTTTTTTTTTTTTTTTTTATTTATTTATTTATTTATTTGCACAGATTGAGTAGTACAATGGTGTTAACATTATAATAAAAGTCCTTACAATCTGCCGGATAGGCATGCAAAAATAAACATAAAAAACATAACATAACCAAAATTAAACACGAGTAATATATGAGTAAAAATAAACATTATACCTATCTCCAAAAACATTAGGGGTCGATTTCACCAACTTAAAGTACGTCATAACCCAGCGTAAAGATAGTACATTCATACATTCAAGAATCTGCTGTCCCTAAACTAGGTAAAAAAAAAAAAAAAAAAACCTGTATCTTAGGCGACAGCAGCAAAGATGACATTTTATTGACAAAGATGTGTGCGTGCGTGTGCGTGTGCGTGTGCGTGTGCGTGTGCGTGTGTGCGTGTGCGTGTGTGCGTGTGCGTGTGTGTGTGTGTGTGTGTGTGTATGCGCGTGTGTGTGTGTGTGCGTGCGCGCGCGCGTACTCAGTATGTCTAGTATGTCCGAAATAATATTCCGTTAACCCAAAACTTCCAGCAACTTTTCAGTATCAACATACGTTTGCTTGAGCAACCATTGTTTAACACGCCTTTTACAATCGTTTCTATTTAAAGGGTAAATGTTAATAGCTTTATTAATTTTATTGTACAGTCTAGCGCTAATGATATAATACTGTCTCGCAGCAAGTTTACTTTTATGTCTTTCTGTTTGAAAGATTTGATCTATTCTTCTCTTTGACAAATTTTTATCATAACTAACGGAATTATGTTTGCGTGTTATAATGTGGAGCAAGTACAGTTGGCGGACTGTTAGAACCTTGCAGTCTTTATATAGATCTATTGTAGGAAATCTGAAAGGTCTTTTAGTCATTACTTTCAAAATCGATCTTTGCGCTCTTTCTATCTGTAGCATCGCAGTTTTATTACTACCTCCCCAGACCGACACGCAATATATGAGCAACGACTGAACCACTGCACAATATACCATAAAGATAGTATCTTTATTTGCTGATGATCTAAGATTTTTAAAAATATATATTAATTTTCTTATTTTTGATGTTAAATTAGATATATGCAATTTCCAAGACAAAGTATTATCTATAAGAAGTCCAAGATATTTTATGTTGCTGGCATATTCTACAGCAGGGCAGTCACAATTTGATTTATTTTCAAAAGAATTACAGATATGGGCTTTCAATATGCATTTATTAGCAGAGGGTTGAGAGGCAGCAGAGGGTGAAAAGGTAAGGAATTTGGTTTTAGTAATATTTAGGCTGAGTAAATTGGCAGCCAACCAATCTGATATCTTTTTTAGAGCAATTTCAGCATTTTTAAAGGTACTTTCCCAAGTGTTCCCTGTAATGAGTAAGACGGTATCATCTGCGTAAGCTATAATTTTGCAATTTGGAATAGCCAGTTCACAGAGATTGTTTATGTATATAAGGAATAACGTGGGGCCCAGTATACTACCCTGGGGGACACCATAGGTAAGAGGCATATCATCGCTTAGGTAATCGTTAACTTTAATTTGTTGAGTGCGGTTTGACAAATAATCTTTGAAAATATCCAGCGCTATACCCCTGATACCCATTTTATCCAATTTTTCCAGAAGTATGGGGATAGAAACAGTATCAAATGCTTTGGATAAATCTAAGAAAACCCCAACACATTTTAGTTTCTGATCTAACGATCTAGTAATTGTCTCAGTTAAATCGAGAGCCGCGTCTTGCGTGGATTTCCTTTTCCTAAAACCGTACTGATTTGGGGATAAGAGTTTTTGTGTTTCTAAATAGCTAACTAATCTTTTATTTAAGACCTTCTCAAATATTTTTGAAAGCGCAGTCAACATTGAAATGGGTCTATAATTATTGACACTGCAAATATGTAATTAAAATTATGTAAAATATATTATACAGATCCTATTTCTGCTTTTGAAGCATTATTTTTTGTTTGTGTTATTATTTAGGTAGGTATGTGGCTAATCTTTCGCATATTATTGTGTTTCAAAGCAATGATGCAATTTCGAGGAACTGTTGTATCAGGTCATTGATACAAAAAAAAACATAAGGGCGTCTTCACATTGAGCTAATAGTTGCGGCGTACTATGAAACGTCAATAGAACTATGAAACTGCAACGCTCGCCCGACTTCAATGTACCTGTACCAAGTACATATTCTGTGACTGGACCTACAAATCAATATTCTGGCTAGCGTGGCGCATTCTTTTCATCGTTTCTGTTTAGGCCCGCCCGACTTCAACATACGTGTACAAACTGAAATTATTTTATACTTTTCAGTGGCGTTTGAAGTCGGTTTTTTTTAAAAAGATTTTTTATATATTATGTTGTTCATAGTCAGAGAGCACGGGTGCTATGCGTAGCAAAACAAACTTGCCGAATTGCTGCGCACTTACAACAAAAAATATATTGAGATCAGCCGTACTTAGGATTATCTAAAATTGATTGCTACAGTTTGACGATCGCAATCGCCTCTCCTGTGTCGCTAAATTTCTTGCAGCGAGAAGGCCATAAATTCAGCCAAACATCATAATTAAGAAACAACGATTAATGCAGTTTTTCCGATATAACACACCCTGTTTCAAGGATTCATGCGCCCTACTTTCGCTTAAAACCACATCGTCAGTGCTATTTGAAAATATTGTTTTTGTGAAACAAAACATTCGCTTTTGAAAGGAAATGACTCCGTATTTGAGATTAAATACCAAGCTTAACTTAGCTTAATCAAGAATGGTGTAAAATATAATAAATTATATAATGGTATTTTCATAGTATTTTTTAACTGTTGCACTATGTTGCGTTTTGTTAGCACGCGTGTATCGCTTATTTTTCCGCTCTATCTTGATATACTTTTGCGCTGCGTTATGTACGGGTAGTATGGTCGCTCTACTATTATAGATAGTACTGGACGCTAGTCGCTAACTGATGGCTCACAGCGAATCGCAAACTGTTAGCCTAATGTGAACATGCCCTAATTAACCAATGGTCAGACAACATAAAAACCAATCAATGTTAATGTAACGTTTAATGTGCCTAATTTTATGGTAATTTTAACATAATAAGTAGATGATAACACATTTGGAAATAAATTCAATGGAAAAAACAATGTGAGGAACTCCGCCCACTCCGTTAGCCTCAAGCCTCAATAGCGCAACGGTTAATGTGCGGGCTGAAAACCGAAAGGTCCACGGTTCAATCCCCACCCCTTGTACTATTGTCGTACCCACTCTAACACAAGCTTTACACTTATTTGGAGGGGAGAGGGGCAGACCAGTCACTAGCTTTTACACATGACTAGTTTTATACATATACTTACATCTTCTTTCTTCTTAATATAATATATAAATTACGTGTCACGTTGTTTGTCCGCGATGGACTCCTAAACTACTTAACCGATTTTTATCAAACTTCGTAACTATCTGTAATTTGGTCCAACTTAAAAGATAGGATAGTTTTTTTGGATTGGGATAGTTTATTTGTTTTATTTAAGTATATAGATAAGTTGGCGGTACGAAGTTCGCTGGGTCAGCTAGTCTTAATATATATAAATTACGTGTCACGTTGTTTGTCCGCGATGGACTCCTAAACTACTGAACCGATTTAGATCAAACTTCGTAACTATCTGTAATTTGGTCCAACTTGAAAGATAGGATAGTTTTTTTGATTATGATAGTTTATTTGTTTTATTTATATAGATAAGTAGGCGGTACGAAGTTCGCCCGGTCAGCTAGTATTATTATATGTTTCGCGGAGTTTTCTAAAAAACCCACGCAACAAAAAAATCTGTGATAGCCTGTGGTTAGGACTTTAGGACTGCGGTCTCCTATTCTGCTAATTTTAGAAAAATAAACGACTTACTTATGGTTAATAAAATAAAACTGACTTCTCGGAGTTACGTGCGTTTAAGCAATAAATATCACATGCTTCAACTGTGAAGGAAAACATCGTGAGGAAACCTGCACGCCTGAGAGTTATCCATAATTTTCTCAAAGATGTGTGAAGTCCGCCAATTCGCGTTGAGCAAGCGCATGGTGGACTATGGCCTATAACCCTTCTCTGAGAGGAGACCTGCGCTCAGTAGTGAGCCGTTGATGGGTTGCTGATGAGTCATGCTGATGATTGGGATATAATATTACATGTGTTCGCGCCATAATTCCTAGTTCCATGGTCGTGACGCTAGCAACCTCTTTGGCTCGCAATGAATTTGACAGATGACACTTGAAAGGTAAAACTTGCCGTGATTTTGGGCGTGGTTTTTGCAAGCTTTTTGACAGCTAACACGTATTCACGAAATTCCGGGTCGCGCGCGCACCGTTTGCTGTTTTTAAGTGTCTAGATTTAGATTATTTTACGGTTTTGTTGCGTCGTCAAGCGGTCTATGTGTCGACCTAACTATAAGCAGAGTTACAGACTGTTATTTGTAACAAAAGAACTTTTGGAACCCGCCGGCATTTTGCTCGCCATGCGCTCGGCGGAAGTGTGTGTGAAAAAGTGACTTAGACCAGCTCTCGTTGGTCTTACTAGTGACAAGCCGAGTGTACAGTGCCACGCCAGCCCAGCGTCTTCAGCAGGCCATAGCTGGCTGCCTGCCTGCTGCGCCTAGCGGCCTGAGAAGTTCACTTTACACTTAACCCCACAATACACCACACCACCACTATCATACCATCTCAGGCCGTACAAGGATTTACTGCTGCAAGGAAGGTCAGTGCAACCCTACCATCATTAAGTCCACACTACGTTGAGAACAAATCTGACCGCGGTTAAGGGCCGCTTTGGGCAGCGACCCTGGACTCAGGTTATAGCTGATGGGCCCCTATATCTAGTAGTCCAGGCCTTGACTCGTAGGCCAAGCCGTTGGCCTCAACATTTGGTACCAAGAGCGTGGTTAAATTGATTCCGCGGACAGATTTGGCATTACTGTGACTTAACTTGGCCGTTCTAGGGTTAACTCATTTATTGTAAATTAATGGACCTTATAACTTATTAATACACAGGCTTATTGAGTTACTAGTACATAGCCTACCTTGTCACATGTAGGCCTGTATAGTGATTGCAATTATTGAGATATTGTTTTGTTAAATTTTGTTGATTAATAATTAATAGTATCTAATTGTTGTTTGTGGCCCGTAACTGGCCAACAGTTAGATGTAGATTGTAATAAATAAACTTAATATTAATATAATTTGATAATTGTAGGTCCTTACCAAGCCAATTTGTAATTTGCAGTGCCTAGTATGAGTCTAGTGGCTTAGTACGGGTAATTAAAAACTTAATTTTTCTTTTATCTTAATTTATGTTATTGATTGACTTAACATAAATTATTGATAGCTTAATTTGTATCTTTTGGAACAAATACTTTGTTTGTTTACTAGAACTCCTCGTGGTTAGGTAACAGAGTAGTTTGTTTGATGTATTTAAAATAAATAACTCTTGTTTTAAAGTAAATAATTCTAATTAATAAATAGTATTTAAGTAGTAATTTGTTTGTGTTTAAAGTGGGTAATTCTTGTTTGATTATTAATTTGTTTGATTGAAGTTGAAACATAACTTGTAACAAATAACTTTGTTTTGATTTTGTTATCTATTTGTTGTAACTACCTTTATTTAAGTTGTTTGTACCTACCTAAGATGGCAGCCCACAAAAAATTGAGCGTGCAAATTCAATCAGAGCTGCGTTGGGCTGCTACAGCCAACGCCTTGGTAGGCCGGGAGGACCGGGCATCCGCACTGCTCCAGCGGTGCGAGCAGGTGCGGACGGTCTGGTGGAGGAGGCCGCGAGGCTCAAGAAGGAGGCGAGAATGAGCTCTATTCTTGAGTCTCCCACCAGACCCACCACGCAGCCTGTGTTACAGGGCAAGTTGCCAACTATAAACTTGCCCCACTTTTCTGGCAACCTGAGCGAGTGGCTAGGCTTTCTCAGCCTCTTTGATAGCCTGGTGGACGCGAGAAGAGACCTGTCTCCCTGCCAGAAACTGGCCTATCTACTCTCTTCCCTGCAGGGAGAGGCTCTGGGTTTAGTTAGCCACCTAAACCTCTCCGAGGAGAGTTATACCACCGCGCGGGAACTACTGACTCGGCGGTATGCCAACGTGCGCCGGTTAGCAGACACACACGTGGCACAAATTCTAGCGCTGCCACGTGTCTATGGGGTGTCTCATTTAAGAGAATCGCTCTTAAATCCACTGATTGTAGCCTGCAACGCTCTTAAGCGTTTAGAGCTTCCCGTGGACCAGTGGTCCTTCCTTTTATTACACATTGTGTTGTCCCGCCTACCTCCCGAGTTGAAACTGCGTTTTGAGCAAAGGTATGGTGGGGACGGGGCCAGCTACCTGCCCCCCTTTTCGGACCTTTTAAAGTTCCTTGAGGAAGAGTGCCGGCAGGCTGATAACTCCGGTATTGCTGGTCCTTCAAGGACCCCAGAGCGGCCTGCCCAGCTGAGGAAGGAAAAGGGTCACACTGGCGTCCCTGGTAAAAGGGCCTCCGACCGGAGACCAATGCCCGTTTACACTGGACTTGCTGCCACTGAACCCGCCCCCTGTAACTATTGCAGGCGTCCAGGCCACCGGGTGCTTTCTTGCCCCCAGTTTCTCTCTAAGCGGATCAAGGATCAGAGGGGCATTGCAAGAGACCGCCACTGGTGCTATAGCTGTCTGGGAGCTCACATGCAACGGGACTGCCAACAGCAACGGCCATGCCCAATTTGTAGGGGTAACCACCTGGAGATTTTGTGCGCTAACAAGAATGGTGTTGGCTGCCAGGTGGAGAGTGAGGGCGCGCCCCGCACGGGCGGGGGCGCTCTTACCGATCGCTCCCCGGATTATTTGCGTCGGTCTCCTGATCAGGGCCATGAATCCCGACGCGTCCGGATTTCGACCCCGCCTATGGGGGCTTCACCCCCCCGTGAGGGGGGCCCCAACCCCCCTCGACGTTCTGATGGGAGATTTGTGGCGGCTCCGTCTACGGTTCGGCCTGCCCGCTATTCACCTCCGCTTCATGAGTGGCCACGCCTCGAACGCCGCCCACCTCGAGCGGGTCGACAGCCTTACTACGGCCTACCGACCTCAGCCCGTATGACTAGGCCCGTGCTGCCGCCACGAGATGACGCATGGGTTTACCCAAATGGAGGTCCGTCACACTCACCTTTGGAGGTCCACCGGTTTGATGAGGACGACCACCAATAGGTAGTTGCCGCCCTAGCCCCCACCACAGCAACTTCTCCTGAGACCTTGAATCTCCGGCAGTCCGTCTGTCAGACCATTCTTTTGCCGACTGTCTCAGTGAAGGTATTCAACCCGAAGGGTGAATTTTTAATCGTTCGCGCCCTTTTGGATTCGGGTTCACAGCGCTGTATTGCTTCTTCTCGTTTGGTGGGTGAGCTAGGGCTCCCTTGGAGTCCTCGAACAGGACGGGTGATAGGTATCGGGGGTATAGAGCCCTCGACTCCTAACGGGGAAGCGGAATTAATGTTTGGCCCCGTTACGGGCAATCTTAGGGTCTTGGTCAAGGTGTCAGTCCTTGACAATATCTTAGGTCCCCTACCGCAGGTCCGAATAACTGACGCTGCGGTGTCCTGTGCATCAGGCCTAAACCCAGCTGACCCCCACTGGACTGAACCCGGTCCTACGGACCTTTTGTTGGGTTCCGACGTGTTGGGCCTGGTCTTGTCAGGGGAAATTAGGGTTTTGCAGAAGGACGGCCTATGTGCCATGTCCACTATATTCGGTTCTAGCTTTTTTGGACCCGTGCTATGGTCTTCGGACCTACCGGTGCTGGACCAATTGCAAGCAGCCGGCTTGACGCTGTCGGACGTGGTCCAGCGCTTTTGGGAAGTTGAAGAGCCGCCGCATGCCGCACGAGTTGACCCTCTTGACCTTGAATGTGAGTTGTTTTATCAAAACAACACAGGCCGCCGTGTTGATGGGCGATTTGTAACTCGCTTGCCCTTTCTCGCTTCTCGCCCCCCGCTTGGTCAATCGCGGGCCTTGGCGGAAAAGAGGCTCTTGTCCATGGAACGGCGCATGCGGCGCGACCCCACCTTCCGCTCCAAGTACGTTGAATTTATGCGCGAGTACGAGGGCCTGGGGCATATGTCACCATCCAATTTTGATTGGCGCGCACACGAGCACTACTTCTTACCCCACCATGCCGTCTTGAAGACCCCTGGGGGGAAGATTCGAGTGGTTTTTGACGGCTCCGCGGCCACATCCAACGGGGTGACATTGAACCAATGCTTGCACTCCGGTCCTAAGCTGATCAAGGATATCTCCGATATCCTCACGCATTTCCGCCGGCATCAAATTGTTTTCGTAGCTGACATCAAGATGATGTTTAGACAGTCGATGGTACATCGCGATGATCGGAGATACCAAATGATTCTGTGGCGCGAAAATCCTAATGAGCCAATGCGTGTCTTTGAATTGAACACCACGACCTATGGACTCAAGTCAAGCCCCTATATTGCTATCAGGACCTTGTTAGAACTAGCTAACCGGGAGCGACTGAATTACCCTCGCGCATCAGCCACCTTGGAATCGTCAGTCTATATGGACGATATTTGCACGGGAGCCTCTAGCGTTGAGGAAGCTCTGATTCTTCGCGATGAATTGATTGCAATACTGAAGTCCGGAGGTTATGAGTTGGGCAAGTGGTTGTCCAACTCCCCTCACGTCTTGAAGGATCTTCCGGGAAAGGATCAGCAGGATCCTCATATTTTTGAAAATCCCGAAAATCCCAATTTGCTGATGGTCCTTGGAATACAGTACCAGCCCGTCCAAGACGTTTTCACCTACCGGGTCAAATTAGACCCACCTCCTAAGGTCTGGACTAAGCGTTCCGTCTTGTCTACGGTTGCTCGAACCTTCGATCCCAATGGATGGATCACTCCCGTAATATTTTTGGCTAAATGTTTCCTCCAGAAGCTTTGGATTGCTGAACTCGGTTGGGACGAACCACTCCCTGGGAAGTTATTGAAGGAGTGGAACTCCCTTGTGTCTTCACTTCCTGAAGTTAACCGAATTTCCATGCCTCGACGCTTCCTACCAACAGGAAGGTGTCATGCCAGTCTCCACGGGTTTTGCGACGCCTCCGAACGAGGATACGCCGCCGTGGTATATTTGAGGACTGTCGATGTCGCCGGTGAGGTCGCGACGCATCTCGTCTTGGCAAAAAGCAAGGTGGCCCCTATTCGGTCACGGTTAACTATCCCGAAATTAGAATTGTCTGGCGCCGCCCTTCTGGTACGCCTCTTGAACCACGTCCGCTCCTCTTTGGCATCTGCGGTCGATCTGACCGACGTTTATGCTTGGACGGACAGTGAGATTGTTCTTTGCTGGCTACGAGCCGCGCCTCACAACTTAGAGGTCTTTGTTGCGAATCGGGTCTCCCAAATTCAGAGCTCTGCAGTACCGGTGATTTGGAGACACGTACCCGGAGAACTGAACCCGGCCGATTGCGCCTCCCGCGGCTGTGAGGCCTCTTCACTGGTCCACCATCACCTTTGGTGGGATCCAAGTTGGCTATCCCAATCCGAGACGACTTGGCCTCAAAATAGGTTTTCCGCCCCCGAAGTATTGCCGGGCTTAAGAGTCGGAGTGGTTGAGGATAAACAGATCCCTGACTTGAACTTTCTTTTGAACCGTTACAGTTCCCTTGATAAACTAATTGGTGTTACCGGTTGGATTCGACGTTTTATCCATAATGGGCGGAATTCAGAAAATAAAAATTTGAGTCCTGTGCTTTCCCCTCTTGAACGCCAAGACGCCCGGAACTACTGGGTGCGTGTGGTTCAGGTGGAGCATTTTTCATCCGTGATTGACACCCTAAAGAGAGGTTTAGTTTTGAAGGGCCCCCTTGCTCGCCTAAGCCCTTTTTTGGACAATAACGGAATGCTACGCGTTGGAGGACGCCTCAAGAATTCCAATCTGCCCTATGGTGCTCGCCACCCCCTTTTGCTACCTAAGGACGGCACCTTTGTCAAATTGCTAGTGACACACTACCATCTTAAAAATGCCCACGCTGGTTGTAATGCACTCTCGGCTATTTTACAGCGCGAGTTTTGGATTCTGGCAGGGAGACGCACCATCCGGAACGTCACTTTCAAATGTATTCCGTGTTACCGCTTGAAGGCTAATACTTCACAGCCGATGATGGGTGATCTGCCCTCCGACCGCGTTCTAGCCACTCGACCCTTTGCTGGGGTTGGCACTGATTTTGCTGGCCCGTTTGCCATCAAGAGCTCTAACCTCCGCAACGCCAGATCGCTCAAGGCCTACCTCTGCGTTTTTGTATGTCTCGCTACCAAGGCGGTACATTTAGAACTTGTGAGTGCCTTAAGCACTGAAGCCTTTGTAGCCACGCTAGGTAGATTTGTCTCTCGTCGAGGATTGCCTGACCTGATTCGCACGGATTGCGGCACCAATTATAAGGGCACTGATAGATATTTAAAAGAGATTGTCGAATTCCTGTCTAGCAATAAGATTAGATTAAGTACAGCATTGTCCAAGATGGGGGTAACCTGGAAGTTTGACCCCCCAGCTTGCCCTCATTGGGGTGGAATATTCGAAGCTGCGGTTAAGGTGGCCAAGACTCATCTCCGGCGCGTTATAGGCGAAACTGTTTTAACCTTTGAAGAACTCGCCACCGTGTTTTGCAAAATTGAGGCTGTACTCAATTCTCGGCCACTCTGTCCCCTCTCATCTGACCCAAATGACCTGGAGGTCTTAACTCCCGGTCATTTTCTGATTGGTCAGCCCCTTAACGCTCTACCCGAATACCCCTTCAGGGACGTGAAGGTCTCACGTTTGTCCCGGTTTGAGCTGCTGCAACAGATGACTCAGAGTTTTTGGCACCGTTGGTCACTAGAGTATTTGCATCTTTTGCAGCAGCGGGTTAAGTGGGCTGACAAATCTGATCCACCCAAAGTTGGTGACCTAGTGCTGATTAAGGAACCTAATTTGTTGCCTTTATACTGGCGCCGTGGGCGCATTCTTAAGCTGATCTACGGGTCTGATGGGGTTCCCAGGGTTGCCGAGGTAATGGTCGGAGACTCTGTCTTGCAGCGAGCCGTTTGCTCCTTATCACGTTTACCCATTTACTAGTAAGTGGACGTAAATCCTTACGACCACGGGCGGGGGGATTGTTCGCGCCATAATTCCTAGTTCCATGGTCGTGACGCTAGCAACCTCTTTGGCTCGCAATGAATTTGACAGATGACACTTGAAAGGTAAAACTTGCCGCGATTTTGGGCGTGGTTTTTGCAAGCTTTTTGACAGCTAACACGTATTCACGAAATTACGGGTCGCGCGCGCACCGTTTGCTGTTTTTAAGTGTCTAGATTTAGATTATTTTACGGTTTTGTTGCGTCGTCAAGCGGTCTATGTGTCGACCTAACTATAAGCAGAGTTACAGACTGTTATTTGTAACAAAAGAACTTTTGGAACCCGCCGGTTTTTTGCTCGCCATGCGCTCGGCGGAAGTGTGTGTGAAAAAGTGACTTAGACCAGCTCTCGTTGGTCTTACTAGTGACAAGCCGAGTGTACAGTGCCACGCCAGCCCAGCGTCTTCAGCAGGCCATAGCTGGCTGCCTGCCTGCTGCGCCTAGCGGCCTGAGAAGTTCACTTTACACTTAACCCCACAATACACCACACCACCACTATCATACCATCTCAGGCCGTACAAGGATTTACTGCTGCAAGGAAGGTCAGTGCAACCCTACCATCATTAAGTCCACACTACGTTGAGAACAAATCTGACCGCGGTTAAGGGCCGCTTTGGGCAGCGACCCTGGACTCAGGTTATAGCTGATGGGCCCCTATATCTATTAGTCCAGGCCTTGACTCGTTGGCCAAGCCGTTGGCCTCAACAACATGGTTAATAAAAAATCTGGACTAAAGTATGTATTTATATGAAAATTTTAATAGGAGGACGCTTTATTACCAATACTGTAAAACAATTTTTTTATTATTTTAGTCTGTCTGTCTGACTGTCTGTACGCTTATCACGTGAAACTAACTCTACGAAACTACTCAACGGATTTAAATATAATTTGATATACCTACAGTTAAAACCGTTTACGACGATATGTTTAGAACAACATATTGGTTATATTGACCAAAATCAAAGGTCCCGGATGAATGCTATATGACCGCCTTATCAAAAATATCGCTTTTTACGACATCGCTTACTACGACATACCTGATTAAGCGACTACGGTAAAGAAAGCGGCCGCTCGCCCACTGCGCCAAACAGAGCTACTTGTGAACCTCTAAAATGTTGAACGCTTACTGAACGACGGTGTTATTTTCGTTACGGAATTTCTTGATTCGGTCGCCGCGCTCAAACTGTTTGTCCTAGTTCAAAGCCCGCGATATAAGCTATGCAATAGCTTAAAAATATTTCTATTCTATTCTATTCTATACAGGAGTTAGATGAAAGCTCATACATACATACATACAGTAGCTGACGGCCATGCCCAGAACGACCGTAAGCACTACGGACGTCCATAGACCGCAATGCTTGTACGCCTCGTGAATGGCCACCACGCCGCCACCCAGGCAACTCTTCACCAGGTGCCCGATGGACTCCACCACGCTGGAATCATCATCATCATCATCATCATCACCATCATCATCATCATCAGCAGCAGGAGCAGCAGCAGCAGCAGCAGTGTAGTGTTTGTGGATACCTACGTTGTAATATGCATCATTATATGATTATGGTTTATAGTATTTACTAATATCTAATATCTTTAAACGAGCAATTCTTGTATATATATATATATAATCTGAATCTCGGAAACGGCCCCAACGATTTTCATGAAATTTGGTATGCGGGGGATTTCGGGGGCGATAAATCGATCTAGCAAGGTTTCATTTTTAGAAAAGGTCGTTTTATCCGTGTTTTCAGGCAATGAAAAACCCCTTACAATATCATTAGAATACGAAGGTAAATTTCGCCATCATCCATAAATTCCCGATAGCTCGGTAAGTCGGGCGGTCCCGAAACCAGAAGACCCGACACCGGTTCGAGTCCAAGACGTATTTTCCCCTATGAATTTTATTATTTTTATTATTGTTTATTTATTTATTTATAATTTTTTTGTTAATATATAATTTCCAAAAAACACGACTTACCAAAAAAAAAAAATAACCCACCCAGATATTATCTCTTTATACATAATATACCAGTATACACAACATTCACATAAACATTCAAGCCACCGTCTCGAACGTAGCACGACAGGTACATAAGAATGAGAGCTATATGCGAGAGTGGTCGTGGTAATTACAGTGCGTGTCGAGCCTGTGTACATTATCTAGATCGAGATTTACAGACAATACAAGCAGCAACCTATGTAATAGCTAAGTCACGTCTTAACCGTCGGAAGCGGCGCTGCTGGTCTGCCAGTCTTGACATGTATTGAATATTGTACTTATGTATTTTTGGAGTTGTTCTATAAATATTATATCATCGTATTGTTGGAAATATTCTATTCTAACAAGTTGCATGGGGTAAATCGGCATGGCATCCAGCTGCCAACAAGATATTATAAAAAGTTATTAAAATGTAAATACATATTATTACCTACAAAAATATTGTAAAATGTGTAATTTTGAAAAGAGCAACTGCTGAGTTTCTTGCCGGTTCTTCTCAGCAGAATCCGCTTTCCGAACCGGTGGTAGAGTCATGACTTGTCATAAGCGCCACAGGTTGGCCTACATGAAATAAATGATTTTGAATTTGAATTTGAATTTGATTTTGAATTTAAATGAGTATTTGAATCATCATCATTTCATCATTAGCAACCCATCAACGGCTCACTACTGAGCGCAGGTCTCCTCTCAGAGAAGTGTTACTTATAGTCCACCACGCTGGCCCAATGCGAGTTGGTGGACTTCACACACCTTCGAGAATATCATGGAGAACTCTCAGATGTGCAGGTTTCCTCACGATGTTTTCCTTCACCGTTAAAGCATGTTATATTAAATTGCTTAAATGCACTTAATTTCGAAAAGTCAGGTTTTTCAGGTTCAGGCGTTCGAAAGGTGCGTACTCGGGATCGAACCTGCGACCCCCCGAATAGGAGACCACAGTCGTAACCACTAGGCTATCACTGCTTAATATAATATTAATATGTTATAACTCCTTTTCTTTAATATGTTATTTGTTATAAAAGAGTGCAAAGTTAATTTTTATCCGCGCGCTCAACTAGTTCTTAATTTGTTTGTTGGTTTGTCCGTCAATCACGCTGCAACAAAGCTACGGATTGACGTGATTTTTTGGATAGGTATATTTTAGAACCGGGAGGGTGACATTAGACATAGGCATCCCGGAAAATCAAAGAGTTCCTATGGGATTTTAAAAACTAAATCCACGCGGACGAAGTCGCGGGCATCAGCTAGTTAAATTATATTTTAACATTTAAATAAAAGAAAAATAATAATCTTAATTCTACGATATACCTTTCTAACATTATTATATCAAACAAACATTAGGAGTTGGGACCCCCCAATATTTTGAAAAGGTTACCCAAAGATAACCCTACTGTGATATTATATTTTATCAACTTAACAAAACTATATTCTGTAGCATAAACAACAAAAACCTAATGTATGTACTCTATGTAAAACTATTTATGATAACCCCTAAAAACATAAAAACTAATACCTACTTACATAACAATATTTGGTTTTGCGAGTAAATATCATATTTGTTACTCTTGTTACATAATACCAATTTATTATAAATGCGAAAATATTTGTTGGTTTGTCCTTCAATCACGCAGCAACGGAGCAACGGATCGGCGGATTTTTTGGCGGATGACCTGGGAGAGTGATATAGGCTACATTTGATTTTGAAAATGAAAATGTTTATTTGCAATGCTGAAGTGTTGCGGAGCACACAGTTCCAAGAGCTGATGGTCGTTGGGGTCCCAAGGTGCCGGAGTGGCGACCCCGCACCGGGAAGCGCAGTGTTGGCAGACCCCCCACCGACCACATCAAACGAGTCGCAGGGAGCCGCTGGGTACGATCGGCGCTAAACCGAGACTTGTGTTTGGCCTGGCCGTAAGCAATGTTTGACGTTTCCAAACAAGCTATGATATTACCTACGTTGCTATTGTTAAGAAGGGCGGTATCTATTAGCGACAGCGTCTCAGCTACCAATCCTAAATCTAAGATGTATATATTATATACTAGCTGATGCTCGCGACATTGTCCGCATGAATCATCATTTTAAAATCCCTCGCGAACTCTTTGATTTTCCGGGTTAAAAAGTAGCCTATGTCACTCTCCAGGTCCTCAACTATACCCATGCAAAACATCACGTTGATCCGTAGCTCTGTTGCGGCGTGATTGAAGTATTGAAACCAACAAACAAATACACTTTCGCATTTATGATATTAGTATGATTTTAACATGAAAAAGTAGATAGGTATTATTATATTGTGACTCGCTGTTCGGAAGCTGGGTTCTGCGTCCAAGCGCTAACGTGGGATCACATAAATGCCAGTCGCAGCGATCGAGCACAGAGTACATTATACAAGCGATCGAGTTTCGCGATTTTAAAACGCTGACCTTCGCTACTTTTAGGGCCTGTATTACCACCTTCTGATAAGTGTCGGATAGCCTAACCGTAAATTTTGTCACTTTCTTACTATATGTCGAGTGACAAAGACAAAATATGTTAATAAGCTATCCGACACTTATCAGAAGGTGGTGAAAATGGCCCTTAGCATCGTATAATCCTTTTTTGCAACCGCGGTCTTAAGATTTCCTTGCGCACTCGCTTACTACGCCTGTTACATCTGGCCCATACTTCTATACGGATGTGAGGCGTGGACTATTCGAGAAGACTTCAGGAAACGTATAGAAGCTTTCGAAATGTGGGCATATAGACGTATGTTGGCCATTAGCTGGACTCACAAGTTCACGAATGTGGAAGTTCTGCGGTGCGTCAATCAAAAACGCGAACTCATGCAAACCATCAAGATGAGGAAAGTCGCATATTTGGGGCACGTGCTCAGGCACGAGAGGTACGAACTCCCACAACTCATCATGATGGGAAAAGTTGCCGGAAGAAGAGGCGTCGGTCGCAGAAAAAAGTCCTGGTTGCGCAACATCCGAGAGTGGACAGGAATCGCGAGTGCGGCAGAACTATTTCGCCTCGCGAAGAACAAAGTTGAATTCACAAAGCTGACGGCCAACCTTCGCTTGTCGGAGAGGCACACGAAGAAGAAGAAGAAGCAATATTATTTAGTCAGGCAAAAAGCATTTAAATAAGAGATCTTTCCGAGTCTTATAGGCAAAATTTACATGTGCTGCTCAATACCTGTAGCTATTCCGACAC
Organism: Oeneis ivallda; assembly: GCA_029955525.1. Taxonomy (NCBI): domain Eukaryota; kingdom Metazoa; phylum Arthropoda; class Insecta; order Lepidoptera; family Nymphalidae; genus Oeneis; species Oeneis ivallda. Next base: position 13,322,063 of record JARPMR010000029.1, on the reverse strand, counting down.
AATAACATGTCTATTCATTTATTTTGTACGTTTACCTTTTAACCTTAGTTACCTTTAAATTACCTATATATAACTATTTAATTTTATATTACCCCCAATTTATCTCTGTATCAACTGTTAACCGAAACACATGTTAACATCTGTATTTATTCATTTATTTCTTTTTCCTATTACTTATCTTGTATAACTGTTTCGTGGTTGGCTCGCGATTTCATTAAAGGCTTTGCCTGAAAATCAGCGCTCAGCATTTTAATGTTGCAGCATTATGCTGAGGCAGTAGCCTTTTCAGCTTTAACATTTAGGAACAATAATATTATTTAGTTATTAAGTTTTTGTCTGTTTATATTTTGTTTGTTCTTAAACACTTACTTGTTGTTAAAAGCTGAATAAATGTTTAGTTTTTTAAGCTATTGCATAGCTTTTATCGCGGGCTTTGAACTAGGACAAACAGATTGAGCGCGGCGACCGAATCAAGAAATTCCGTAACGAAAACAAACCTAACACCGTCGTCCAGAAAGCGTTCAACAGTTTAGAGGTTCTCAAGTAGCTCTATTTGGCGCAGTGGGCGAGCGACCGCTTTCTTTGATGATGTCGCAGGTTCGATTCCCACTCGCGAAGTAGTGACAGTTCGCTTTTCTTGTGGTTTTTTAATTTTTTCTTTGTATACTTTTTATTATGCAAAAAAAAAAATATTGCATAAATATTATAATTGCATAAGTTGATAAAAAATGCTATGCAATAGCTTTACCGCAGCAGTCCCCGAGTGCCACTTACGTTTTTTTATTTATAAGAACGCTTTTGAGTCGCGAAAATGCGATGGCCTCTCCCTTAGTCATTAGTTCATTACTCACGTGGTCCGCTTGCCCGGAGGTCTGGCCGCGTTAAAGTCGTAGTTCTTAGCAGCTTCTCCTCTCGCCTTAATCTCGTACTTGTGGTGCCCTCTGCGCCTCACCGCGCCTCGCGATGGCGTCACTTGAACCGATTCGTCACCCTTAGGATTAAATTAAATTAATATAAAGGCACTGCGCACTGCCGTAATGAACCGAAAGGTGGCGGTTCTATCCTTTCCACCAACAAAAGCATTTCCAAAGAGGGTTGACGTCAGGCAGGCGGCCGGTCGTAAAATGTCATGCCGAACCACTTACAACATGGCTTACAAGACATGTTGTCCCGACCCCACATAGCGTGGGACAAGGAGAGGGAGATGATGATGAATATGAAGGCACTGACATCATACTAATTTTTATTTATTTATTTACTTCAGTTGTAGATTCTTTACACATACCCCGTTAGGGTGTAGCAACTTGGTCTGAAATCGACCTTAGTAGAGAGACCGATTTTATTTATTTTTATTTGTATCGTCATATTGTAATATTATAACCATACTAATATTATACATCCAAAATCCCTCAGTGCCTGAATACTAAAGTCTTCGAACAGTGCGTGTTGCCAGTGATGACTTACGGATCCGAGACATGGTCGCTAACTATGGGCCTCATAAGTAGGCTCAGGGTCACTCAATGAGCGGTGGAGAGAGCTATGCTCGGTATATCCCTGCGAGATCAAATCAGAAATGAGGAGATTCGTAGGAGAACCAAAGTCACCGACATAGCTCAGCGTGTCGCGAAACTGAAGTGGAAATGGGCGGGGCACATAGTTCGAAGAGCTGAGCTGAGCTGAAGTGATGGTGGTTCGGGTCCCAAGGTGCTGAAGTGGCGACCCCGCACCGGAAAACGCAGTGTTGGCAGATCGCATTTGATCTCGCAGGGATATACCGAGCATAGCTGTCTCCATCGCCCGCTGCATGACCCTGAGCCTATTTAATACGATAAAGCGATAAGATTTATAGAATTTTATTTTGATACATAATTGTAAAAAAAGAAACTAATGAACTTACCTCATCCTGTCCGTCATTCTGTAAAAAGAAATTATATATAGAATAGAATAGAATAATATGTAATTTTATTTATTCAAATACCTATACATTTGCATGATTTTGAATCGTCAAGTTAAACCACCACTGTACACTGGTTCGGAATGCCGTTGCAACTTAGAAGAACCAGCAAGAAACTTGACGGTTGCTCTTTCGGATAGTTGTTTCAACCATAAATAGAACTTTCGTTACAAACGAACATTGGGTTGGTTGGAACACTTCCGAAGATTAGTTCAGAAAAAGATAGGTTCAAAATATCCTTACCACAGAAATGTTAATGACAAGGCAGTAGAAATGCTGTGTACGCGTGACCTTGTCGCCGTGCTGGAGACTCTGGGAGTCTCCAGCACGATATAATACGTATTCACTACTACAGATACAACGATGTGTGAGGTAAGCAAACGAGGCGACGCATTTACATCTTTAACTCACTATTTTTACGGCTTAATTCTGTCTGCACAGCATTTATACATGTGTGTGCGTGATTGCGTAGTAATTTAATCGTGTAGTTGTAGCTGCGAGGCGGCGACATGCGTTCAGTATAGTTCGACGTGGCACACAGCATTTCTATTGCCTTGTTATTACCATTTCTGTGGTTGGAACCGTTCCGAAGATTAGTTCAGAAAAAGATAGGTTCAAAATATCCTTACCACAGAAATGTTAATGATAAGGCAGTAGAAATGCTGTGTACGCGTGACCTTGTCGCCGTGCTGGAGACTCTGGGAGTCTCCAGCACGATATAATACGTATTCACTACTACAGATACAACGATGTGTGAGGTAAGCGAACGAGGCGACGCATTTACATCTTTAACTCACTATTTTTACGGCTTAATTCTGTCTGCACAGCATTCAGTATACATGTGTACGCGTGATTGCGTAGTAATGTAATTGTGTATGTAGTTGTAGCTACGAGGCGGCGACATGCGTTCTGTATAGTTCGATGTGGCACACAGCATTTCTATTTCCTTGTTATTATCATTTCTGTGGTTGGAACCGTTCCGGAGATTAGTTCAGAAAAGGATAGGTTCAAATCCTTATATAAATGAGAATGCTTGTTAGTCGGCTTTTCCTTCAATCAAGTAGAAACAGAGCAATTATTATCGACTTGCTCTTTTGGATGTTTGTAGTTGAACACCTTGAGAGTGATATAGAAGACTTTCTATCCCGGTGAAATATTAGGGTTACCCGTGGGATTTCTTGTGGGATTAAACCTTTACTAGCAGTAGGTATAGTAAGCACTTACAGGAGTAGGATCCATTTTGAATTTTCATAAGAATTTTATCACGATTTATTGAAGTTTATTTTTACTCATTCAATACGAAAAGAGAAAAGTAATTCACAACAGTACCTATCAGGAATTTGTTTTTTTCTTGTCAGAAATTTGTAAAATTGCATAGAAACTTTGACAGATAGAAGAAAACGAAAGATTTGAGCGTCAAACCTTCTTTTCTGTACCTACTACCAGAGAATAAAGAAATGTTAGATTGCTAAACTCTTTTTTAAGCAATTTATATTCACTTGCTTCAACGGCGAAGGAAAACATCGTGAGGAAACCTGCACACCTGAGAGTTCTTCATAATGTTCTTGAAGGTGTGTGAAGTCCGCCAATTCGCATTGGGCCAGCGTGGTGGACTATGGCCTATAACCCTTCTCTGAAAGGAGACCTGCGCTTAGTAGTGAGCCGATGATGTGTTGCTAATGATGATGATGATGGAACTCTTTTTTATATAATGTTATGGTAAATGTAATAAATAAATTGAAAATTATTAATAACTAGATGATGCCCGCGACTTCGTCTATACCTCCGGTTCCACTCGTCAAGAGTCTCCTTGCGGTGCAGTCGCTTGACGAACGAAACCGGACACCGGTCATAGTCCGCTTTCTTCTTTAAGGTTGATTATACGGATCTGCCCGCGAAATTCAAATTTTCGCAATTTGTAAACTAATACGAAAAAGTAGGCTTATGGCATTCTAATTGCGACGATGGCAGTATCATCTTCACAGGTTTATATAAAAATCTTTACTTGAAAGTGTCCAGTTTAAGAAATTAGTCCGAGTATCGAGTTTGACGTGAGTTCCTCACAAATTAGTCGATATTCGGACTAATTTCTTAAACTGGGCACTTTCAAGTAAAGATTTTTATATAAACCTGTGAAGTTGATACTGCCATCGTCGCAATTAGAATGCCATAAGCCTACTTTTTCGTATTAGTTTACAAATTGCGAAAAACCAAATTAAATTTGAATTTCGCGGGCAGACCCGTATAATCAACCACTGCCTCTTTCGCGAGCTCATTCATTTCCCCCCAACCCCGCATGCGCTTTCATTCAACGAATTTTCACGCTAATGTCAACGAATATGAATACGATCAATCGATTTAAATTGTAAACTAAACCATACTGTAAGCCCATTGTTACCCGACTATATACTTACTAAAGTGGCACTCGGGGACTGCCGCGGTAAAGCTATTGCATAGCATTTTTTATCAACTTATGCAATTATAATATTTATGCAATATTTATTTTGTATACTAAAAATTATGCAAAAAAAATTAAAAAAGAAACAAACAAGAAAAGCGCACCGTCACTACTTCGCGAGTGAGATTCGAACCTGCGACATCATACACCATACGGTAAAGAAAGCGGCCACTCGCCCACTGCGCCAAACAGAGCTACTTGTGAACCTCTAAAATGTTGAACGCTGACTGAACGATGGTGTTAGGTTTATTTTCGTTACGGAATTTCTTGATTCGGTCGCCGCGCTCAAACTGTTTATCCTAGTTCAAAGCCCGCGATAACAGCTGTGCTATAGCTTAATTAATAATGATTTTTGGCAGTCTATGTATATAATCATACGTAATATGTATGTTGCGACTATTCACGAATGTTCAAACGTAGCGAATAAAATACTGAGCCGATTTTTATGAATGAGATGTCAAACGATTCGTTATGATAATCCGGGTGACTTAAGCTACATTATATACTAACAAACTCAATGATAGATTCAACAGCGATTATCCGTAGTCGGCTGCAGTCTTTATCCTTCCTCGTTTAAGGATAAAAGCAGGTATTGATGAGCCATAGACTTTAAATTAAATAAAGATTAAGTAAGTAAAGATTTTTATAAAACACTAGATGATGCCCGCAACTTCGTCCGCATGGATCGAGGTCCTTAAATTCTCGCGGGAACTCTGTAATTTTCCGTGATAAAATGGAGCCTATGTGTTAATACTGGGTATGATCTATCTCCATTCAAACAGCCAAATCCGTCAAGTAGTTTTTGCGTGAAAGAATAACAAACACACACACACACATACAAACATTCGCCTTTATAATATTAAGTGTGATTAGTTTATTAAAACGATAAATAGGTACAGTTTTTGCAATTCACGAAGGCAAGTGAGCTTTACTCGTGGTTACTTCGTGTACATGCACATTGCATAAGTGTGCGTGCCTGTCAAAGCCTAGGTGGGAGCGGGCAGGCGCGAGCATTGCGCTCGCTCACACTTATACAGATACGACACCCACACAACCATAAGTCAGTCGCCCTCGTGAATTGCAAGAACTATAAATATTTTAGAACTAGCTGATGCCCGCGACTTCGTCCGCATGGATTTAGTTTTTAAAAATCCCGCGGGAACTCTTTCATTATCCGAGATAAAAAGTAGCTCTCCCGGTCTGGGGAACTACTACTACATCCATTACTATACCCATGCAAAAAATCGCATCAATCCGCTGTTCTGTTGCGACGTGATTGAAGGACAAACCAACAAACAAACACACTTTCGCATTTATAATATCAACTTTTTATAATTGTCAAATTTTTTACCATACTTAACCAAAGACAAATTTACGTTTAGCTGTCATTTAAGTTTTGTTATTCCACTGTCATTTGTGTTTTGCTATTCCACTGGCATTTGCGTTTTGTTATTCCATGTCAGATGCGTTTTTCTTATACCACGTTTTATAGTGACACGACGGAAACGCGGTCGAACGGGATAAAAAGTATCCTATGTCCGTCTCCTGGTTCTAAGCTACCTTTCCACCAATTTTCAGCCAAATCGGTTCATCCGTTCTTGAGTTATAAATAGTGTAACTAACACCACTTTCTTTTATATATTTTAGAATATGAGGTTACTTGAATAAAACAAAGTCTTATGTGTACATATAATTATTATTTACATACATGAATCGTTTATTTAAGACCAAAAATATCACCTTCGACATCATTTGAAGGCACAAATATCAAGTTGTACAGCAAGAAAATTGTAATAATTGTAATAAATTACAGTAATTACAGAGTTACACATAATTACAAGCCTTAGATCGATAAGATTTCGGACAGTATAGCACATTTTCTACATGTTGTAGCTATATTAACCTAATAAATTACAGAACGTACTCGATTTCAGTTATCATTATAATTTGAAATAAATAAAAATAAAAAATGAGTTGCAGAAATGTCATAAATTAATTTAGTAAAGTATAATTTTATTTATTTCATAGCTGATTTTTTATTCAAACATACATTTTAAAAGTATTGTAAGTAGCAAATTTTAATGATAATAAATAAATTCAATTTTTCACTTGTCAAAAATTAATTTCATAGTTTATTAACTACATAACAAATAAAGTTCTATTTTGTTGATGTTTGTCATAACGTGTTTCCATATAAATTGAAATAGACCACAAATAAACGTCTATTGTTGAAAATTTGGAATTGGAATATTACAAAGTATATGTACTTAAAACTTTTTGATTGGTTTAAATAAAGTTTTACTAAAGAACGCTGCAAGATAGCCGTTTCTAAAATATTATTTAATAACACTTTTTAGTAAAAATTTAATACTATAAAAATATTCATAGGCCCAGAGTAAAATAATGTATAAATTCAAAAATTTAAAATATATATATATATATCTCACTGGTTTATATTTAAGGTAAATTATGACACCTAAGGACTACAAAAATCTATGTTGAAAGAAAATCTACAAATAATAATAAAATTATTGTTTGAGGCTAAAATCTTTTATTTTACTATAAGCCTATATAATTTTTACTTTATTATATTATATTCAATAGTTAGTTGTACTTTTCATGTCATTTTAGACATAATAATATCTCTAATGAAGTAATGACATAATATTATGAATGTTAAAAATCTACGTTTTTATAAAAAGCAATGCATTACTGGGTATTCTTAAAAAAAATGGTCACTTAATATTTAAAAGCGATTTTAATAATAAAGACTAGCTGGTAATTTTAAGGCGTCGATCTTTCAAAAATCTTTCTGTAATCATAAAAATTGTTCTACCTTACATAAAAATATATTCTAACTGTTAGTTAATTGTACTTTAAATAAATTATCACTGATATAAAAGTAGTACCTACTAGATGACGTGTTCCGAACACTTACCATGTTCAACTGAGTTAAAGTGTATGCCGATAATGCCGAACAATGCAGTTATTGTGGTCGACGGCACTCGCGACGTACGGACGCGGGCGCTATTTATGCGATTAAACTGTCTAGGTACCTATTTGTGAATTGAAAAGCCAACAATGCCTATATTCAAGTAAGTGACAAAAAAGTATAGTTATTAAATTATAGTGCATTAGATAACAACAACGCAATTCGTAACACTAGATACGAAATATAAATTATTTCTTGATTTATTCAAAACGAACGACCGAGCAGTGAGTGGGGCGCGGGGCGCGGCACGCCTCTGCGACCGCCGCGGTCGCGCGAATTGCAACCTTATTTTCCATGCCGGCTCCCCTCTCTACCTCAGCCCGCGCGATTAAAACTTTACACAGTTCTTATTCCGAATTGCCGCTCTATTTAAAGAACTCTTTGTAAATTATACATTAAAACACACTAAACATATTTTGTGCGTCATTTTTGCATTGCTAAACTAAATATAGTACAATTTTCAGACAGAGTTTTAATTTCAAAATTTAAATTACTTATTAAACAAATAATGAAATTTGAAATATCTGATAATACCTATTTTTTACAAATACGGAGTAGAATTTCAATAAAAAATATTTTACCAAATAGTTTACTTTAAAATACCTATTAAAAAAACTAAATTTTGAAAGTGCGACACCTTTTTCACTATTAAAATACATTACTGGAAGATTACGATATTTAAAAAAAAAGGTCAAGCACCTTTTGGAAATATTTATTGTATTATAGGCACATTTGTATTAAAACTATTTACTTTAACTGGTATAAGTTTATTTACTTATTATTTAATTTTTGTTACTATTTTTTTCTTTAAAATTTGCTTTTTTAGATCAGTATCCGTAATCAACCGCATGAACATTAAAATTCTCATAAGCATTAATTAATTTAATATTCAAAATAAACTTCGATAACACTTAATGTGATTAATTAAACTTAATTACACTTTGGTAATAATTACCTACATTTTTAATACAAATTAACTAAAACTACTGTGAGAAAACTTACGTAAAATAAAAGGAAATAAAAATTAAAAATAATAAATGATTCCAATCATTTATTAATTTAATCATTGATCGTTCATTTATTTCACGTAGTCAATTAAATATAATTGTATAATATTTACAATAAAATAATAATAATAAAATACAAAGTAATAATGTTATAAAGGTAATTACATAAAATGGTTAATATTATGTTTAATGTTAATTTAATAGTTACCTTTTTTTTACTTAATTAATTAAAAGATGCCGGATTAAATTTAAGTAACTTGGCTTGAAAAGACTAAGTTCTCCTGATACTTAGATATATCAAAAAGGGGGCAAAGCAAAATCGAATCTTTGTACTTTTTTTGCATAAATATCACGAATACAAAATAAACAGAAAGAGCCTAAAAAAATGAGAAAAAATAGCAGCTGTTAAAAAAAGATGCATTAACTTGGATTAAGTTTTGATACGGTTGAATGGCTATTGTACATTATGCAAAATATTATACAAATTCTTAAATATTTTTTGTTCTTTATTTTTTGATCAACAACATTTATTTTATCACATCGATATAAGCGGTGTTTCAACATCGACAGAATATTATGAATTATATCAAAACAGCGAATGTTTTAAGATCTGGTGAACGATTTACTAAAAGTGTTTATATCAGAACTGTACAATTTTTGCACAGATAGTGAAGAAATTTTTCAAAGTATTTAAAGATTTATTTAAGAAAAGTCTTGTACTTATTCTTTTTTGTCTTGCTTGAACAGTAAATAAAATATAGAAGTGCCTTAGATTAATTACTCAAAGATAGGAAGTTTCTAACAGAGTTCCGCTTTATACGTAGGCTCAAAACAGGCAATGAATGTGTGAGTGCCATGTGATTATTTTCAGTACTGGTACTGTTAATTACGTATTTAATGGTTATTGTGGTGAATTATGACATCCTTTCATAGCACAGTACGTTATTTTTAATAATTTTCTGCGAGCTCTGCTGCGCAAGAATATGCTTTAGGCTTACTAAAAATGGCTTCTCAAGTTCAATGTAGACGCGGTGAGATTCTCTATATACTATTGTGTTTCTAGGAGTATTTACTCTAAGAGAAGTGCACTTTCTGAAACAGAAATGTTTTTACTGAAAAACAAAATGGATCTGTTTAAACACTATGAACAGATTATTCACCTGACTCTTGATTTAGAATGTAGATACTTGTCTTAAACCAATACTTGATACTAAAAATAAATAATTAGGCTATTTTTGTCATTTTACATTCGGACGAGAAGGTACATAAATGCCGTTAAAAGGAAGAAAGGTGTGGCTTCGATGGAATGCGCGCTGCTGTCTCGATAGACTGAAAGAGAAAATACATTGATTACACGTTAGGTAAATATCAGTAACTTCAGTCGACAGCTGATTGGACGCCTAGCGCAAACATACAACTTTTAGCTGAACAACTATTTAGTTGTGTCTCATAAGTTTACACTTAGGAATGTACTGCGATCATAGAATGTGCGCAAACTATCAACACGATAGTTGTTTGACAAAAAAATCAAAAAGCCGTATCGATTTGCTTTTGATTATATGTAGTTTAGTTGTGTGGAATGCACGAAAAGTACACAACTCGACTAACAGTTTACTCGATGTAAAAGTTGTATGTATGCGCCTTTAATCTATTCTTTATTAAACTTGTATCGTGTAAAATCATTGACTTAGTAATTATCATGAGCAACCCATCAACGTCTCACTACTGAGCGCAGGATCTAAGAGCAGGGTTATGGTTATAGGCCATAGTCCACCACGCTGGCCCAATGCGAATTGGCGGACTTCACACACCTTTGAGAACATTAGGAAGAAATCTCAGGTGTGCAGGTTTCCTCATGATGTTTTCCTTCACCGTTGAAGCTTGTGATATTTAATTTCTTAATTACTTGACTTAATAATAAAATTAGTAATATTATTATTAAGTCAATGTGTAAAATTAAAAAAATATAATATAGCTACGAGCCTACGAAAATAAATTATTGCTGTACTGAAAAAAATTAAATGAAGTATTTTATAAAATAAAAAATAAATATTAAAAATGAAAATAAATTATAATACCTGAAGCGTGCTGGATAGGCTGTGGACGCATTTCTAAAAAAATAAATGAAAAACGAAAAATTAAAAACCAAATTAAAATAAAACAAAACAAATGATAGAGTTGTGATAAAAAAGTGTAATTTTAATATTAACAAAAAGAATTTTAAATATAACAATTAAAAAAAACATTTATTAATTAACTCCCAAAAGCCAGAAGTGCTTCAGATGTTCATGGGCGGCGGTAATCACTTAATATCAGGTGACCCGCTTGTTATTTTGCTCGCTAATTATAAAATAATAATATGTACAATGTATATCCAGATCCGTTCAGGCATTCAGGAGTTATGGTGGAATAAAGAATCTCACAGACATACGTGAAACCTGAAAGCATTACGACGATCGAGGAGGACGATCTGATGATGGAGCAGAAAAATGGGCAACAGATGTTGGGTATATGGTACCTATGGTACAGTATGGTAGCCATAGATTGTACATCACAATATGTCGGGGGTGTTTTAAATTTTCAATTTACACTTTATAAACGTTCCAAGCAGGTGAAGCTTGCATTTTCATAAATTACTAGCTGATGCCCGCGACTTCGTCCACGTGGATTTCATTTTTAAAATCCCGCGGGAACTCTTTGATTTTCCCGGATAAAATTTAGCCTTTGTCACCCTCCAGGTTCACAACGATACCCATGCAAAAAATCACGTCGATCCGTAGCTTTTTGCTACTTGATTGAAAAACAAACCAACATACAAACACACTTTCGCATTTATAACATTAAAAAGTATCCTATAAAAAGTATCCTATGTCCGTCTCCTGGTTCTAAGCTACCTCTCCACCAATTTTCAGCCAAATCGGTTCATCCGTTCTTGAGTTATAAATAGTGTAACTAACACCACTTTCTTTTATATTTAAAGATTATCCATGAATTTTTAACAATTTAACTGTACAAACTCAGATTCGATCTCATCTATTTTTTACGAAAGTTACACTAAAATCTGATGATGGACCAAAAAACTGGGTAACAGCCTGTCAGGTATTTCATACAATACATAGTCCGGCCATAGATTCACATGTCGGATTTGTTTTACCTATATGTTTATCTACTCCCATGCTTTAAATCCTCTTAAGATTCTGAAACAGTTAAGCTAACTGTTTTTTTTTTTGCCTACATTAAAACACCCAATGTCATAATAACCATAATGTCATCCAAACGGATGATATAATGTTGTAATGGCTTTCATAATAACACTCCTTTGTTTTTTTTTTCGATCCCTTCTGAGCAAAGGTTTGCTCCACAGACAGCCACATTCTTACTGTTCGATGCGTGGTATATATGAATTAAAAAAAAAAACATTGGTATGAATTTCAAAAAAGAACATTGTCATTCACGCGCATTTCAGTACCGAACGCCGCACGCCGTAAATAAAATAGGTTATTCGAATCCCTGCCATTTTTCTTAATTTACAAAAAAATTAGCGATTTAAGTTTCGACAGCACACCGCCAGATATTTTAAACGCTGCAAAAGACAATTCCAACAAAGTACTACCGGGATATTAGGTTACTAGGACTGGCTGTTTTAATGTAAGCAGTAAGCTAACTGCGTTTCAGAATCTTTTATAGAGGATTCATATTATGGGAGTAGATAAAGTCTTGTATGCAACTGTTGATAATACCCCTTATTATACAACAGTTGCATAAATAACTGTTATCTACCCCAGCATCGAAAAGTTCCAATTTTGAATTTGACAGCTGAATCGAAATGAACCCTCTTTCGGTTTTGCTTCTCATTTCGATGCAGCTCGTTGTATGGGAGCTGAATCGAAATGGTTATCATCTTAAAATAGGATACCTAAAGCTAAGGCTCTGAGTTCTGGCACTTTTGTACCGTTCATACGACAGAGGCGCCACAGCCGGCTGGTGGCGGCTTACGGAGTTACTTTTTGTTAAGAGCCTACGGCGTATTTTGTTAATGATTTTATTTTCCTTGTCGTAGATAAAATCTTGTATGCAACTGAACGTAATTAGTCGTTTTAATTCTCGTACTATCCTATTTTGATAATCGGCAAGCCTCGTATCAAAAAACAGCACTCGAATTAAAATGACCCTCATTACGATGCAGTTGCATAAATAGCTATTATCTACTCCAGCATCGAAAAGTTCCAATTTCGAATTTGACAGCTGAATCGAAATGAACCCTCTTTCGGTTTTGCTTCTCATTTCGATGCAGCTCGTTGTATGGGAGCTGAATCGAAATGGTTATCTTCTTAAAATAGGATACCTAAAGCTAAGGCTCTGAGTTCTGGCACTTTTGTACCGTTCATATGACAGAGGCGCCACAGGCGGCTGGTGGCGGCTTACGGAGTTACTTTTTGTTGACAGAGGCGCCACAGGCGGCTGGTGGCGGCTTACGGAGTTACTTTTTGTTACTTTATTGAGCCTACAGCGTATTTTGTTATTGATTTTATTTTCCTTGTCGTAGATAAAATCTTGTATGCAACTGAACGTAATTAGTCGTTTTAATTCTCGTACTATCCTATTTTGATAATCGGCAAGCCTCGTATCAAAAAACAGCACTCGAATTAAAATGACCCTCATTACGATGCAGTTGCATAAATAGCTATTAATTGACACTTGTTACCGTATTCAATGATGGCGGGGTTGGTGTGCGCGCTCCAGCTCTTGTCGTTCTTGACTTTGACCGTGACTTCGTATTTGCCGCCGCTGGTCAGCTCGTTCTCCAGGGAGTAGTCCACCAGGTACTCGTGGGGATTGCTGCTTTGCGGCACCGGCACGTTGAGGGTCTTCCATTCCGCATCCTGGAAGAATAATTTGAAGGATTAATAAAAGTGCATTACCCGCGCTTCCTTCTGAAAATTATAAAATTAAAAATATGTGAAATGCTGATTCTGTTTCAAAGTTGACAGAAAGTGTCAACTAACTTAACATATGTAGCCCGTAAAGGTTAGGCAACTGTTATAGTGAAATCCTCAAGGCCTCAATCAAACTTAGGTATAGTTTTTTGGAACATTCAAATTAAATTACTTGTACACAGCGTCAACTATCGACACGATCAGAAAACATGTAAAAACAAACTGCAACGTGAAGTTTTATTGATGTTTGCTAAATGACTAAATAATAATTTTAATTGAATATATTATGTTACATAAAAGCTGCATTTGCTATATGAGATGAGAGCGCCATCTATTGACATCATTGTGAAGTTCTGTTGTTGCTGCTCATTAAAAGTTACGTCACGGTCACGCTTAACCTCCAGCGCGACTTCACCATACCGCGTCCTCCCAGAGCCAAGACCAACTGGGAGAAGTTCGCCGCCGCGCTGTCGGAGCTTGAGCTCGCAGGTCCCATCTCGACCCCAGTGGATGTTGACCGGGCCGCCAACACCATCATGGCGGCCATCCAGACGGCCAAACAGGAGGCCACCACCACCATGCCCCCCACTGGTCGACGTGACCTGCTTTCGAGCTCGCTCCGCGACATGCTGAGGAGGAAGCGCGCCCTGCGAAAGCTATGGGCGCGCACTCGCTGTCCGACGGTCAAGCGTGACCTCAACCGCCTTGCACAGGAAGTGAGGCTAGCACTCGGCGCCCGCGAAGATGATGACTGGGAGAAGACCATCGACGCGGCAGCCGAGTCCGAAACAACGCTGTACCACCTGTGCAAGACCCTCACCGGATCAGACTCACCCGTCTACCCTTTGCTGGACAGCCAGGGTAGGCGAAGATACTCCGCGCATGACCGAGCTGAGATCATGGCGGAGTATATGGAGGCGCAGTTCACCCCCAACCCACCGGCCAACGACAATGCGTACAGGCACCACACCGAGCTCGACCACCAAGTGCGGGAATTCCTGTCGGCCCAGACTCCTCCGCTCCGGGGGGACGAGTTCATCTCCCCGTCTGAGCTGAGGAAAGCCGTCATCCGTCTCCCCAAACGGAAGGCGGCAGGCTACGACGGAATTCCGATCGCCGCACTTCAGCAGCTGCCAAGAAGAGCCCTCGTAGCGCTAGCGAGGCTCTTCAATGGCATACTCCGCACGGCACACTTCCCGGAGACCTGGAAGAGGGGGAAGGTCATCACCATCCCCAAACCGGGTAAGGACCGCCACCTCCCAGGAAGCTACCGCCCCATCACCTTGCTGCCGCACATCGCCAAGCTGTTCGAACGTCTGTTGCTGCGAAGGCTCACCCCGTACATCCGCTTACGGGATGAGCAGTTCGGCTTTCGCAGCAACCATTCCACGACGCTCCAGCTGGCGAGAGGACTCCACCACATCGCCAGTGAGAAGAACAAGGGCCACTGCACCGTCGGGGTCTTTCTCGATATCGAGAAGGCCTTTGACCGTGTATGGCACACCGGACTCCTGGCGAAGCTCCTCTCAACCGATTTACCACCAGCGAATGTGCGGCTGGTGGCTTCCTTCCTGGACGGGCGGTCCATCCACGTCTCCGTGGAGGGCGCGGACTCCCAGCCGCGCCCCATCCGTGCCGGAGTGCCCCAAGGCAGCTGCCTCTCTCCGTGCCTGTACGCGTTGTACACCGACGACATCCCTACCCTCGCCGGACACCTGCGCGAGGGGGAGGAAGACGTGCTGTTGTCGCTCTACGCCGACGACAGCGCGTATCTCGCGTCATCGCACCACCAGATCGTCGCCTGCAACAAGATGCAGCGCCTGTTGGACCTGCTTCCGGAGTGGCTGGACAAGTGGAGGATGGCCGTCAACGTGGGGAAGACGGCCGCGATCCTGTTCGGCATCCGGAAGCCTATACGTCAGCTCCGACTCCGAGGGCAGGACATAGAGTGGCAAACTTCGGTGTGCTACTTGGGGTGCCGCATCGACCTCAGCCTGAACCTGATTCCCATGGTCAATCACGTGGTGAGTCAGGCTAAGGCGGCACTGTCGATGCTTCACCAAGTCTTCACCTCAAGCTTATCGCCGAAGACCAAGCTCCTCATCTATGGAGCCTATGTCCGCTCTAGACTGACGTACGCGGCCCCAGCCTGGTATGCGTTCTGCTCAGCATACCAGAAGCGCCGCCTACAGGTCCAACAAAACAAGTGCCTCCGTCTGATCGTTGGAGCTCCGAGGTACGTGAGGAACGACGTCATCCATCGCGACCTCAAGACGCCCACCGTGGAGGAGTACGTTCGTACACTGGCGTGGCGCATGTTCGCCAGCGCCGACAACGGACCGTACGAGCACCTCCACGGAATCGCACCGCTAGCCAGCCGACCAGCGACCGGGCGTCCCTTACCTCGAGAGCTCCTGCGATCGCCATCACCGAGGAGGCACGCAGGCGACCACAGCGACGACGACGGTGACGACGACGACGCGAGACCCACCGGACCAGACACCTGCTCCGCGCACGACGGCGACTCCCTCGCCCGTAGCGCGGAGCCTACCATCGGACTAGACATCGCCCCGCCCGCGGCGGCTACCTGCCCGCCAGCGACGCGGGGCCCCTGGCGATACACTGGCCCCGCGCTCGATGACGACCCTTTCGTCAGTAGCGCGGCGCCCCACACCGAACACGACACCGCTCCGCTCGCGGCGGCGACATGCCCGCCTGCGACGCGGGGCCCCCGGACCGACACCGGTCCCGCGCACGGCAGCGACTCTATCGCCCGTAGCGCGGGCCCACCCTCTGGACCCGACACCGCTCCGCTCGCGGCGGCGACTTGCCCGCCTGCGACGCGGGGCCCCCGGACCGACACCGGTCCCGCGCACGGCAGCGACTCTATCGCCCGTAGCGCGGGCCCACCCTCTGGACCCGACACCGCTCCGCTCGCGGCGGCGACTTGCTCGCCTGCGACGCGGGGCCCCCGGACCGACACCGGTCCCGCGCACGGCAGCGACTCTATCGCCCGTAGCGCGGGACCACCCACTGAACCCGACACCGCTCCGCTCGCGGCGGCAATCCTGCCCGCCAGCGAGCGGTACCCCCTGAACTGATGTCGGCCCATCGCACGGTGGCGACACCATCGCCCGTAGCGTGGGCCAACACATTGGACACCGCCCCGCTCGCGGCGGCAATCCTGCCCGCCAGCGAGCGGAGCCCTTGAAGCCCCTCCGCAAGGCCCCTGCTCCCCACGGACCAGGAGCCTCAGCCGCCATGGACCTAATTGCCAAGACGGCTGAAAATCCATCACCGGGGAAGTGCTCTTCCCCGCGCCCCGCCCGGGTAATGAGGCCCTGCCTCGAAGCCCGTACCCTCCGCTGGCCACGGCCAGCGAAGATGACCCGTGCTGCTGATTAAAAGTTAAATAATTTAGTTTCCTTATTACATTTATCTAATTTTAGTATTTGTTGTTCAAGTACATGATATTACGCTAAAATTATAAAACTTTCAAGCCCCAGCTCTCAATGGTTATTCCGTTGTGAGGTCAAATATAATCTCCACTTTGAAAGCCCCCCATTTCGTCAATTTTAGGAAAAAAATTAAAAAAAAAATACTTTTGTACTCTGTTCCAAATTATCTTTAAAATGACGTACTGTAACCCTATGAAAAGCAAAAAATTTTTTTTTTCGTCGCTTTCGCTTCTATGAGAGCCCCCCTGAAATAAAGATTTTTATAACTTTTTAAGCCATTTTCGGCTGGAGGCCATCGGTTTACATATTATATCTAAAATTGAAGTAATTACGTTCAGTAATTCAGAAGTTATAAGGCTCTGACAGACGGACGGACGGACGGACGGACGGACAAGTGCAAATTCACTCAAGTAGACTCAAAGACCTTCGCTTCGCTCGGTCGATTATTTATCTTGTGGACAGCTGAATCAAAGCCGATTGCAAGTAACCTTGTCACAAATAAATTCACTACCCTCTACTTGTGTGTTTTTACAAAATGTTTTGCAAATATCAACAATAAAAAATGCGTGAGTGTCGTGGAACACTCGGTTGGAACGAAGTGCCTTTTAATACATTATAATTATGGTACCTATTTAAACAATACTATGAAAATATTATATTCTTATAATGAAAACATTACCTTTTAGAATCAACGCCATCTCCCGCCACAAGTTCGAACTATCTCGTCATAAATAAGCGTGCACCTATGACTGGGCACAGCCCATACCATACACTCTATGTTTAACCGTCTACACTACTAGAGAAAATTCTTATTAGATTCAACGCCATCTCTCACCACAAGTTAGAACCATCTCGTAATAGCATACGCGCTATGGAAAACCGTCTTCACTAATAGAGAAAATTCTTATTAGATTCAACGCCATCTCTCGCCACATGTTAGAACCATCTCGTAATATTATAGCCTACGCGCTATGGAAAACCGTCTACACTACTAAAGAAAATTCTTATTAGATTCAACGCCATCTCTCGCCACATGTTAGAACCATCTCCTAATATAGCATACGCGCTATGGATAACCGTCTACACCGTCTACACTACTAGTGGCGGAAAATTCTTACACTTTTTTTCGCCCAGCCCCCATCCGTTAAGTCCGTACCGTCCGATAAGGAACTTCGTTCCAATTCATCATCATCATCATCATCATCATTAGCAAACCATCAACGGCTCACTACTGAGCGCAGGTCTCCTCTCAGAGAAGGGTTATAGGCCATAGTCCACCACGCTGGCCTAATGCGAAGAGAACATTATGAAGAACTCTCAGATGTGCACTGTGCAGGTTTCCTCACGATGTTTCCTTCCCGCGCATACTGAACACAACGGTGAACCGTTGAAGCAAGTGATAGTTATTATTGCTTAAACGCACTTGACTCCGAAAAGTCAGAGGGCGTACCCTGGAACGAACACGAACCACAGTCCTAACCACTAGGCTATCACTGCTTTTAAATTTTGAATACAGATAGCTTTGAAATTTGGTATACAGATAGCTATTATGACGTAAGCATTCGCTAAGAAAGGATTTTTGTAAATTCAACCCTTAAGGGGGTAAAATAGGGGAATGACATAGGCTACTTTTTATCCCGGAAAATCAAAGAGTTCCCGAGGGGTTTTTAAAACTAAATCCACGCGGGCATCAGTTAGTCAATAATATTAGCATAAAAAATATATGAGCTCACCCCATCAAGCGCCTTCAGTTGCAGCTCAATGACCTCGAGGGGCTGGTGGGAGTGGATGGTGAGCGAGACCTTGGGCCCGTCCACCTGCAGGTCCTCCAGCACCGGGCTCTGCACCAGGTCGATGGACCGGTTGTGGCTGCCGTGCTCGTTCTCCGCCTGGAACAAATTATTGGCGATTATTTTCAGGTGAAATTTTCTTCTATCTAAATCCTACTAATATTATACACTAATCCTACTAATATTATAAAGTAATCCTACTAATATTATAAAGTTATCCTACTAATATTATAAACTAATCCTACTTATATTATAAACTAGCTGACACGGCGAACTTCGTACCGCCAACTTATCTATTATAATTTTTTTTTATTTTTTTTTTATTAAGTATTAAAACCTTCCGTGGACCTTAAGGAACATACAAAAAAATAAATTAACCGAATTGGTCCATCCATTCTTGAGTTATGCGCTTACCAACATTCATTTTTATTTATATAGATAAATTAATCCTATTAATGTTATAAAGTAATCCAACTAATCTTATAAACTAATCCTACTAATATTATATAGTAATCCTACTAATATTATAAAGCAATCCTACTAATATTACTAGCAAAAGCCGAGCTTTGTGAGGGCCCACGTAGTTTTTCTAACGGGTAATAAGTTCTGTTTACTCTTTGGTTTTCTAACAGATGGCGTTAGTAGTACAATAACATTCTATCCAATGAATACAAATTTTTTTGATGGTTATAAAATTATATATTTTTTTGATATTAGATAACACATCTGGATATGAAGTTAAATTACTATGTTAAAGCACAAATCTATAGGCGTAACAGTTTTTCAGTAAAGTGTACCACAAAAAGTTGTGGGATAGTGTTAGGGCTCGCTTCGCTCGCCCTAATCCTACTGATGTTATAAAGTAATCCTACTTATATTATAAACTAATCCTACTAATATTGGGTATGTTACTGTGACCACTGTAATGTGTGACGTCAAACCAGTATACTGTGAAGCCGTTCCTTTTTAGTTTGCTATACTGGTGACTGTTTAAAACGGAACGCAGTCCAGTATAATGTCATCCTCATTTTTTCAAATCTCTAGGCGCTGATATGTTTTTGATCACGTGATCAAAGTACTGAGAGCACCTTACCTCGAAAGCGCCAGTGCTCACAGTACTAAAATGGCGGCGGTTTATGACGTCACACATTTCACAAGGTTACTACGGCAGTGTACTGGCAGTCCTTAACGGAACTAATTTTTCACCAGTGAGAGCACTGAGCAGTGCTCGCAGTGTATATCGGAACACATCCATTATGAATGCGAAATTTTGTGAGGATGGATGTATAGATGGATGGATGTTTGTTACTCTTTCACGCCATAACGAATGGACCGATTTGGCTGAAACTTGGAATGGAGATAGCTCATACACAAGATTAAAGTATAATGAAATGAAATGAAATGAAACTTTATTTGCTGAATATGAGTACAGTATAGTTAGATGTTATTAACAATGTCATAAAATTTCCTCCATATTCTGCTAAATAGCATGCAAATGTTTAAATTAGGTACTCATCATAATTTTGAAAATTTCGATGAACTAAATTAATTAAAATGAATATAAAGTGTCAATTACGTTAGTTTAAATGTCAATTAGGTCAGTATACAATGTCAATAATTTTTATTAATTTCTATGTTAATAAGATAGGTATTCTGGTACGGAATAAAAAGATTTGTTACACAGCCAACGAAAGAGATTTTTTTTAAAATGACCTGTAGGTAAATTTTTTAGGCTAGCATCAAGTTTGTTATAAATTTTTATGCACATGGCATGTGGAGATTTTGATGTTTGTCTTAAGTTATATTTTGTGGTACATAATCGATTCCTTTTTCTTGTTTTTCTGTAACATTTATTTACATTTGGAGGATCAGAAATCTTAAAGTAGTCCATGTGTCTGTGTACGAATACCGCCATTTCGTAAATATAGAGACAAGGCAGGGTAAGAAGATTGTGCGCTTTAAATAGTGGCCTACACGAATCAGTACGGTCCATTAGGAAGATGCTCCTGAGGCATTTTTTCTGTGTCACAAACAATTTGTTTAAGTGAATAGAGTTCCCCCAAATGACAATACCATAACGCATGACAGACATTACATAACCATGATAAGCTGTGAGGGCTGCCTCAAGAGATACTGTACGCCTAAGACGACGTAACGGGTACACGAATTTATTAATTTTAGCACAAATGTCCTCAATATGGTAATTCCAATCACAATGTTCGTCAAATTTAACTCCCAGAAATTTTGTATTATGAACGATGTCAATTGATTCATTATTATAATTTATATTTAATGTTTTTATTTGTCCTCTTTTTGTTCTAAATTGTATACACTTCGTTTTAGTAATATTTACGCTTAAGTATTGTTTTCTAACCAATTAACAGTTTCCTCTAACGATCTGTTAACTTTGGATTCATGTGTGTAAGTGTTGTCACATGGAATGATTACTGTAGTATCGTCCGCAAAGAGTATAGATTGATGTGATATATTGTTGGAAAGGTCATTTATGTATAGTAAAAATAGAAGTGGGCCTAAAATACTGCCCTGGGGCACGCCGAATTTATTATTTTTGTACTCTGATTCAAACACATTCATAGTTTTACCAATTTGTTTCTGGATTATAGTTTTTTGCCTTCTATTGTCTAAGTATGATTTGAGCCATTGGTGTATCTGCCCGCGTATTCCGTAGTGCTCCAACTTGTCTAATAATTTTTCGTGACAAACGAGGTCGAAGGCCTTAGACATGTCGAGAAAAAGAACAGTTACCGGTTTTCCTTTATCTACTGATTCCGAAATTATTTTCACTAACTCGAACATAGCAGTTGTCGTCGATTTATTCTTTCTAAAACCATGCTGTATGCATATTAAATCGTTCAGCAAAATTACTTATCCTATTATTTATATTTTATTATTATTATACTATTATAATAAATTATATCTAATTATTATATATTATAATTATAGGCTACATTTTAGCCCGGGAAAGTAAAAAGTTCCCGCGGGAATCAAAAACCATAATCCGCGAGGTCACGAGCATCATCTAGTAATATATAAAAAGGAAAAGGTGACTGACTAACTGATCTATCAACGCACAGCTCATACCATTGGGCGGATCGGGCTGAAATTTACCATACAGTTAAGATGACGTAGTGATTGACTTTTCCTCCTTAAATTTTATTTATAATACGTTTATAAACAAAAACACCTAAATACTATGAAATTAATGACCTATTTACCTTCTTAGGTAGAAGGTAAACTTGAATTTATTTAAAAAAAGTTTCTTATCTGTATTACTTAATACAAGTTATGTTAATTTGTGTTACCTAATTAAGATAACAAAAATTAATCAAAATTACCTTAGTGATTCTAAAGTAATTACAACTTACCTCGCAAGTGAAGGTGCCAAAATCAGAGTCTTGTTGCGGGATGACGGTCAGGTTGGAGCGCTGACCGTCTGTGCTGACGGAGTATGCGCGCGATGAGTCTTCGATGCGCTGTCCGTCCTTGTACCAGCGAATGTGCGAGCTGGAAGTAATTTAGAACAAAATTTAGGAAATAGATTACGTTTTCTTAAATCTCGTGGGAACTCTTTCATTTCCCGAAACAAAAAGAAGCTTATTTAACTTCTCATAAAATAAATCTGCTTGTAAAGATCCCGTCAGAATCAATCGTTTCAGCTATTTAGAAGAGCGAATGGCTGATCAGTGTGAAATATATTTATGTGAATACAAAACAAATAAGCAAAAAACAAACGCAACTTATTTTCTGTATTGTCTGCATATCTGGGCTAATTCGAAACGGCAGAA
Source organism: Oeneis ivallda (assembly GCA_029955525.1). Classification (NCBI taxonomy): domain Eukaryota; kingdom Metazoa; phylum Arthropoda; class Insecta; order Lepidoptera; family Nymphalidae; genus Oeneis; species Oeneis ivallda. The sequence goes on along the minus strand of JARPMR010000029.1, from coordinate 13,299,661 downwards.
AAGATTTTCGTAGACGAGAATTTTACAGGTAGATAAAAGATTATAAAATCACTCTTTTTTAATCAGAAAAATAAAAAAGTTTTCGTAGATTTATTTTTATTAAATTCGCTCAAAGTGCTCATCAGTAAAAGTGAAGTGGTTAAAAGTTTTATTTAAAGAATGATAACAATTTGGTATAACAAAAATATACTCACGCAGCATCACCATGCACAGCGCATTCCAAGATGGCTTCTACACCAACGGCGGAGTTGACAATTGTCCTGCTGACGTGCACAAGAGGCTTACCTGAAAATATTAATGGTTTTTACCTGTTAATATTTTCATCAAATATTTACGATACAAATAAATAAATATAATACAAAGTAAATATATTAAGGTCAATGAAAATCTAACACTCATGCATGGAGCACGAAGGGAACGAAAGACCTATGTCAGTCAAACATTCACAGTCGATTCACCGATCCATTTAAGCAGGTCAAAGTTGCTTAACCAGTCTAATCGAATTATATGCAATATAGCAATTAGGCCAAACGTCTCTCATTTTTCAAATACTATAACATGGAATAATTAAATGGGTTGTCACTTGTCAGGGATCTGGCATACTTTGTTGTGCTGGTTTAATACTCAAAGCTTTGTTACATAAGTAAAGAAAAATCGTTAATAAAATAGAATAAAATTAAACCATCCTGGTTTAATTTTATTCACTGGACTTCAGGTAAGTTTGGAAAAATTGTGAGTAAATATTTGACAGGACTTCTAAGTTTGCAAATGCAAAGGTAAGTTTGAATATCTCAAGGTAACTAATAGAACTTACCTCTTACAACGACATTGATTTCGGCCTGATTGGTGCCTACTCCATTGAAAGCATAGCAATAGTACCTTCCGGAGTGGGATGGCCTTACGTTCTTGATTAATACGGTGTTACCGAGGAATGTCGCGTCGTTCTCTTGTAGGCGCTTATTCTGAAAGAACAAAAACGTTACGCGATAAGATAATAATTAAGAGATTGTTATTATACATGTAGGATTTATAGTAGACAGGATTTCCTGTTCGATGCGTAAAGCAATACAAAACACTGCGTCATTGCTCGCGTAAAAAACGTAGGCGAATCTTTCGTCGGGGCTTTAAGATACTATATCTCATTTATATATCTCATTTAAATAGCGTCAGTTTTTATACATTTTACACAGGTACTTCTCATATCGTAATGTAATACTTGATCATTTTTAGGGTTCCGTACCCAAAGGGTACCAACGGGACCCTATTACTAAGCCTACGCTGTCCGTCCGTCCGTCCGTCCGTCCGTCCGTCCGTCCGTCTGTCAGCGGGCTGAATCTCGTAAACCGTAATAGATAGACAGATGAAATTTTCAAATATTATGTATTTCTATTGCCGCTATAACAACAAATAATAAAAATTAAATTAAATTAAAAAAATTAAATTAAAATATTTCCATGGGTACATGAAAATATCTTTATTTAAGTTTTTTAACGGAACCCTAAAAGAGCGAGGCCCGACTCGCACTTGGCCGATTTTTTAAGTATATAAATAAGTTCTGCCAGAAAAGTAATACAGGCTCAAAAGCCAGTCTATAGAAATGTTCGCTTCCTAGTAGAATTGGGTTAGATTGACAATATCGGAAGCCGTCACGTCGACAGGCGGGAAATCGATTAATGTTTGTTTGCGAGCTTTTATCTAGTGAACTCGAAATTGAACTTGACGTAACAAAAACAAACTAGACGGTGCCTCGTTGATCGTTCGTCGTTGCGAAATTTTTTGCGAAAATTAACCGTCTTTATTCGCTCTAAGGCTATAGATCGTGCTCTGGCTCTGCTCAAAACTCAAATAGAGTTAAAATGAGACATAAATAGAGATACATAAATAGATAGAATATGGATATGAGAGCTTACCACATTGTCTTCGTCTCTAGACCAGACGATCTTGGGTGGCGGGGTGCCCGACACGTCGCAGGTCAGTTGCAGATCTGAACCCTCGATCAGTTGACCGTTGCCCGTTGCTGAGAACCCTGGAAATTAAAAAAATTCATAATTTATATTGGTTGGAGCACCGAGCTCTATAATAACTTTTTCTTAATCAACCTATAGACGTCCACGGCTGGACAAAGGTCTCCTCCATGGACTTCCACAGGCTTCGGTCTTGCGCCGCCTGAATCCAGCGGATCCGTGCTACTCGTTTGATATCGACGGTCCACCTGGTCTGCCAACACTGCGCTTCCCGGTGCGGGGTCGCCACTCCAGCACCTTGGGACCCAAACGACCATCAGCTGTTCGAACTATGTGCCCCGCCCATTTCCACTTCAGTTTCGCGACTCACTGAGCTATGTTGGTGACTTTGGTTCTCCTACGGATCTCCTCCTTTCTGATTCTATCTCGCAGGGATACTCCGACATTAGGTCTCTCCATCGCTCGCTGAGTGACCCTGAGCTTTCTTATGTCTCTATAATTAATCTATGATATAACACAGGAGAGACCTCTGACTTATCGGAGTCAAGTACGTTTAAGCACTTGCTTCAACGGTGAAGGAAAACATCGTGAGGAAACCTGCACACCTGAGAGTTTTTCATAATGTTCTCGAAGGTGTGTGAAGTCCGCCAATTCGCATTGGGCCAGCGTGGTGGACTATGGCCTATAACCCTTCTTTGAGAGGAGACTTGTGCTCAGTAGTGAGCCGATGATGGGTTGCTGATGATGATAACAATCATGATGATTTCATAATTATGGAATCATCACTCTGTCTCAGTTCCAGTATAAAGATAATGCAGATATTATGTTATACTGTATACATCATCATCATCATTATCAACCTTTAGATGTCCACTGCTGGACATAGGTCTCCTGCATGGACCTCCACAGGCTTCGGTCTTGCGCCGTCTGAATCCAGCGGCTCCCTGCGACTCGCTTGATGTCGTCGGTCCACCTAGTGGGGGGTCTGTCTAGTAGGGGTACTTACTGAGTATCCTAGGCGACTCCAGCACGACAAGGTTGTGGTTGATCTTGACGGGGTCCACCTGCAGGATCTCGCACGTGTAAAGCCCGCTGTCGGACGTCCTCACTTCCCGTATCAACAGGTCCGTTGAGTTTGCGGCTCTGTAAATAGGGGGTTTTTATTGTGGGGTTCACACACATACTCTATAGGATACTCTTAGGGTTCCGTACCCAAAGGGTGCCAATGGGACCCTATTACTAAGCCTCCGCTGTCCGTCTGTCCGTCCGTCCGTTTGTCATAAACTTATAAGTTATAAAAATTAGGGAAAAATTCCACATGTAGAAATTATCTATATAAATAAAAATGAATGTTGGTAAGCGCATAACTCAAGAATGGATGGACCAATTCGGTTAATTTTTTTTTGTATGTTCCTTAAGGTCCACGGAAGGTTTTAATAAAAAAAAAACTAACAAAAAAATTTAATTTTTACTTTTAACTTTTGACAGAACGAAGTCTGTCTGGGCAGCTAGTTTAAAATAAAATTGAAAATGGAAAATTCGGTCTGTCGAGCTGGGTTTCGAACCATGAACACAATGTAATCGAAAGGAACTACGTTCCATCCGGGTGTCCCTTGACACCTCTCAAGTTTTTTTTTTTTACAAAAAAGAATATCAGCCAAGTTGAAGTTGACTTATATTCTCCTCTCCCCTCCAAATAAGCGGAAAGCTTGTGTCTGGAGTGGGTACGACAATAGTGCAACGGATGGGATTCGAACCTGATGCGACCTTTCAGTTTTCAGTCCGCACCTTTAACCGTTGGGCTATTGAGGCTTTAAAGTATAGTAACTAAATAACTTTTAAAGTATCCGAGATTTTTACAATCATTGAAAATATTAGAATGTGCGAGAGAGATGGATGCGCTATGTAACACCTAGTCCTCTTAAAATAAACCTTATTTAGCACTCACATAGAGAATCTGTCGCCAACGCTGTAGGAGGTCAGATCCTGCTCGTATTCCTTCTGAGTGCCGATGAAGTAGTTGGTGTTGTTCCTCGTCCATTGAACCACCACGTTATCTGCAAGAGAGATTCAGTCATTCATCTGAACTCATCACCGGCCCATAACCTGGGTACCTACGGATCTTCTCTCAAAATAAACAAATATAAATTAAAAAATTTATTTTTAAATGCAAGCTTTTAGTAGCTACATCATTAGACTCTGGATATCATCTAGGATCAGAGTACTTGTTATGACGAATCAAACGAGCCCAAACTCGATGGGGTCAAGTCGTTTTATTACAGAGTTCCGATAGTCATCTTCCATCTCCATCATCAGATCAGCTCCATGTCACAATAATATTGCATTGTCATCCGATTTACACATACTTGCAAAATTTCAGCTCAATCTGAAACCGGGAAGTGGGTCTAATTCATCTTGCAAGATTTGACCCAAACAAATAAAAGCTTGTAAAAAGGGATTAGGTAGTCCACTACGCTGGCAAAGTGCGGTTTAACAACTTAATTATGGAGAACTCTCAGGCGTGCAGGTTCCCTCACGATGTCTTCTTTATATAATTATTGCCTAAATCCTTATTCTTACTAATATATTAAATGCAAAAGTGTGTTTGTTCGTTGGTTTGTTCTTCAATCACGCCGCAGCAGAGCAACGGATCGACGTGATCTTTGGCAAGGGTATAGTTGAGGACCTGGAGAGTGACATAGGCTACTTTTTATCCTGGAAAATCAAAGAGTTCCTAAGGGATTTTAAAAAATAACACGCGGACGAAGTCGCGGGCATCAGCTAGTTATTCATAAAACGGCCCTTTGGATAAGAGTGGAATTTTTTTTCCACATATCCCTGTTGGTAGGGACGAGTAGATAGTTATCGCCAGTACAAAAAACCTGTACAAACAAATCCGGAAATTTTCCGGATATGAAGACATTAAATTATTTATCGTAATATTCGGAAGCACATACCCAACTAACAAAATGGTCATAACATTTTAACCTTTTATGACTAATTCGTCCTATAAGTATCGTATATTAGCAAGTTTTAAAACGTGACGTTGTACAGGCGTCATGTATATTGCTTTTATGTTTTAATGCAATTTGGTAATAAAATGTCCTCGTACAAACGTTTGTATGACATAGCTATAAAGCAATTTAATCGCAGAAAATAAACAGTCATACAAACGTTTTAGCCAGGACATTTTGGCTGGTATTACAACTAATATATGACATCTTATAGCAATTTGGTTATATAAAATCTTTTATATCCGCAACTGTAAGACTAGTCATAATTTCGGTTTCTTATGAATGTTACATGTCAATAAAGTCATATAAATGTCATATCCGAAACCACTGTATGACTAAAAGCTAGTGCTTATGATTTCTTTGGTTCAAAACGTCAGAATTCTGACATTTTAAATAAACGCAACAGAGAGTGATGGTCCCGTACATAAACCGTAAAATTATGAAAGAAGAAAAAGAAAAAAATTATGAAATTGATTAAAATTATGAAGAAGAAAAAATTTCTTTAAAGTTAATCACATCATACTAATATTATAAATGTGAAAGCTTGTGATGATGTAGGTATGTATGGATGGATGGATGTTTGTTACTCTTTAATGCGACAAAGAATGAACCGATTTGGCTGAAATTTGGAATAGAGATAGCTCATACCCAGGATTAAAGCACATATGTTACATTTTAACCCGAAAAATTAAAGAGTTCCCGCGGGAATTAAAAACTCGTTACAGATACATTCATCGCATGGATAATGATCATAAATAGCGAAATCTTTGCACTGCTGGCACCTAAAGAAATTATTGTGAATCAGTACATTATTATATTTTTGTTATTTGGCATGACAAAATGTTTAAGCATTGTGGATAAAGTTGGAAACCGACTATTATGACATTTTTTGACTTTGACAAAATGTGTTTTTGCCACGGCCATTTTAATTCTCTCTAAAAGTTATGTTCTCTAAAATGTTCTGATAATGTAAAAAAACTATGTTTTGGAATGACAAAATGACGGATTACTAAAATGCTTTAAGGAACTCTGATAGGTTTGTAATGATGGCGTTCTTTAAGTTTTAACTCTTAAAACCGCAGTATTTATCGTATATAAGTATTTTGTAACTCATAATGGCATTATGAAGGAGTTTTTACTCTTAACACAGCAGTATTTATCGTATATAAGTATTTTGTAAATCATAATGGCATTATGACAAATAATAATTTATTTTTATTAAAGAAAAATATAATTAAATTTAAAAGAAATCAAGGGGGCATTTAAAGTATATTAATAAACCTAAAAAGTTAGTCGCAAAAGTGACATTCGCATTAAGTTTTCCTAACTTAAAAATAAACACATCCCATTTCAAACTTGTTACACTCAAGTATAAAATATTAAATACATATTACTCTTTGTTTTTTAATTTTTTGCAGACGCCAGCTGCTCAGACAATAGAATTTATTAATATTACTTATGATTGAAAGCGCTTCAATACTACATCACAAAGATTCATTGGTCAGATAAACGTCTGCGCTATGATAACTATACGACTAAATACTCATACAAATAATAAATTACAACACTACTATGACGAAATATACTTGAAATATTAATTTTATAACACCTAAACTAGCGGCACGCTATGATGGCCGGTTTGACACATTACAATAGTGATGTGGAATGTCAATTTATTCTCGAACAAAAAACAATTAAGTTTTGTTTTTGTACCTGATTAAATAGGTTTAATAAAACAAAAATGTATATGTTTATTTAATTTATTTGAACGAACTGAATATTTGAATGAAAATGAATATACATACTTTATATGCACACAAGAAACATATGAATACAAAAGATACCAAAAAAGGTGCCACAAAAGGCCATAATTAATCAGATTCGTCCATACTACTATTTTCACTGTCGTCACTGCTATCATCACCTACATTAATAATTATATGTTCGTTTTCTATAATATTATCTATTTTCACATCTCTTTCATAATCTTCCCTTATTAATTTAACAGTTCTATTCACAACCTTTTCCCAGTCTCCTTTAGTCACATGTTCACAAGCTTCTTCTAATAATTTTAGCATTGCATTTTGAAAATTGTTCATATTCACAAGTACATTCACCCCTTAAATGGTGCAAACTGATTTTTCTACACTTGTATACATTTTAGAAATCAATTTAATAAATAAATTTTGAGTCCTAAACCTAAAACTACATTCGATAAAATTTATGAATCTCTGCACATCACTATCGTCAATAAAGTAATACAATTATTTCCTTCAAAGTCGTTATCAATTAATACGGAACTTCATGAGCGGACAAACGTCAAACCGGCCATCATAGCGTGCCGCTAAACTAGCGGCACGCTATGATGGCCGGTTTGACACATTACAATAGTGATGTGGAATGTCAATTTATTCTCGAACAAAAAACAATTAAGTTTTGTTTTTGTACCTGATTAAATAGGTTTAATAAAACAAAAATGTATATGTTTATTTAATTTATTTGAACGAACTGAATATTTGAATGAAAATGAATATACATACTTTATATGCACACAAGAAACATATGAATACAAAAGATACCAAAAAAGGTGCCACAAAAGGCCATAATTAATCAGATTCGTCCATACTACTATTTTCACTGTCGTCACTGCTATCATCACCTACATTAATAATTATATGTTCGTTTTCTATAATATTATCTATTTTCACATCTCTTTCATAATCTTCCCTTATTAATTTAACAGTTCTATTCACAACCTTTTCCCAGTCTCCTTTAGTCACATGTTCACAAGCTTCTTCTAATAATTTTAGCATTTTTTTTGTGGTAAATGGGGGTTCTGTATTGTGTCTTGCAGCATATCCCTTAATTTGAGCCCACACCAACTCAATCGCATTATACTCACAATGGTAAGGCGGTAACCGTATAACTCTGTGCCCATGTTCTAATGCTATTTCGTCAATGACGTATCGGATCTTGGTTGGTTTGTTTTCTTTTAAAAGACGTACTAATTCCGCTTTTAACATATTCATGTTTGCATCTACGCCATTTTTACGAAGCCATGCGACGATATCAGCTTTCTTTTGGGATTGGGCAGGTGGCTTGTCAATTTGCATCGAGTGGTATGGGGCGTTGTCCATAATTATAATAGATCGTTCAGGGAGGCTACACAACATTGAGGTAAACCATTCAGTAAACTTTTCTCCATTCATGTCTTCATGATAGTCTCCAGTGGTTTTTGACGCAAAAGCCATGAGAGAACCTTCGACAAACCCGTTGATGGTTCCGGCGTGACAAATTATAAGTCGCGATCCTTTTCCTACAGGAACTTTGGAAGTAGATGCTGCTGTGTCATCGTTCCAAGAACGGCCTACAGTATGGTTAGCATTAAGCCATGTTTCATCCAAGAACACAACATTTTGCCAATTTTTGATTTCTTTCACTTGCCGTAAAAAAGTATACCTTGCCATCGCTATATCAAATCTTTCCATCAATATTTTGCGTTTGTTACATTTTTTGTATCGAAATCCAATGGTCTTCAAAATCTTCGTTAAAGAACTTTCCCCACCGAAGAATAATCCAGCTTCCTTCAGTGAATGCACCAACTTTTTTCTTGTTGGATACTCCTTCTGTAAATAGTAGCCGTAAACATGTCTTCGGATAGCATCGGCATCAAAGCTATCGATGCCTACGACTGGTTTTGCTCGTTTTCTCTTTTTTGGTGTGTGAAGTTTATTTTCTTCTGTGCCAGTCTCGCCATATTTTTTTTTAGTTATCCGTCTAACAGTTCGTTGTCCAATATTAAGCGCATCAGCTACGCGTTCAACCACTGACGTTATAGGTAAAATTGGCCCTCCATTTTGAGCTTCACGATCGAAATAGTTACGAAGGCGTATTACGAACTCACGTGTCTGACTATTTAGAACAGTTCTCTGCGTACGTTCGGTCATATCGACGAAATCCACAACAAAGGGCTTGAACAGAGTCCAAATTAACGAGCAAGGGTCAACAGTAATGCAGTATCAATATTTGAAATCCAAAGCCAGGTCAAAACTATATCACAATCGCATTGCACTGACAGTTTATACTTTTCGAAGCAACGTCAATTCGAAACTGCTTTGTTTTGCATTGAGCATTGACGCGAGTTTGCCGGAGGTAGTAGTTGTGCTAGCCAGCGATCCTATGTGACGATCGTATTAGATTCCATTTTTAAAAATTTTCAATTTAGAAAACCAAATGCCGAGTTGTGGTATATATCATATAAAAATAAAAATTTTACCTTTTGTATGAAACAGCTGATATTTTTTTGCGATTTCAGAGGTTTGTCCACATAGTGAAAATTGTTCATATTCACAAGTACATTCACCCCTTAAATGGTGCAAACTGATTTTTCTACACTTGTATACATTTTAGAAATCAATTTAATAAATAAATTTTGAGTCCTAAACCTAAAACTACATTCGATAAAATTTATGAATCTCTGCACATCACTATCGTCAATAAAGTAATACAATTATTTCCTTCAAAGTCGTTATCAATTAATACGGAACTTCATGAGCGGACAAACGTCAAACCGGCCATCATAGCGTGCCGCTAGTTTAATTGACTAAACGTTTTTGCTTATGACTTTTGAATGACAGCTGTATGACTTTATAGCCATAGTAACTGCGCCAAAATCGCGTTGTATAAACGTTTGTATGACCATTGTATGACTTAATTGCATACCATTCAGTTATATCCAAAACGTTTGCAAAACTCTTATATGACTTATTTTTGTTAGTTGGGTAGTTACTACTTACTAAAGTGCGGCCGACAAGAGAATGCGTTTTTGACAGTTCGTCGTAATTTTTGCGAAAATGAACCGTCTTACTTCGCCCTAAGGGTGAATTTTCTACGGTTAATTTTTCGAGATTTTTCGAGATCTCGAAAAATTAACCGTAGAAAATTCACCCTTAGGGCGAAGCAAGACGGTTCATTTTCGCAAAAATTACGACGAACTGTCAAAAACGCATTCTCTTGTCGGCCGCACTTTACCTACTCTATACTAGTACTAGCAGAAGCAGTGATAGCCTAGTGGTAAGGACTGTGGTCTCCTAATCGGGGGGTCTCAGGTTCGATCCCGGGTACGCACCTCTGACTTTTCGGAGTCAAGTGTGTTTAAGCAATTAAATATCACTTGCTTAAACGGTGAGGGAAAACATCGTGAGGAAATCTGCACATCAGAGAGTTCTTCATAATGTTCTTGAAGGTGTGTGAAGTCCACCAATTCGCATTGGGCCAGCATGGTGGCCTATAACCCTTCTCTAAGAGGAGACCTGCGCTCAGTAGTGAGCCGTTGATGGGTTGCTACGGTAGTAAATATCATTCGTCTATGGTTGCTAATGATGATGATGACTAATACTAGTAGCTAGTAAACATAGGTAATATTTACTACTCTATGAACAAATTGTATGCAACAATAATAATGACGTAACTATATCTATTTGACATGCCGTTTATAACGACCTTTATAACGACGTGTCACAACCGCTAACCGGAAACGACCGTTATGGCGCCACCGGAAGTGCGGACATTTTGTGATGCAATTTTACTACTTTATTATACTACTAGCTGATGCCCGCGACTTCGTCCGCGTGGATTTAGTTTTTAAAATCCCGCAGGAACTCTTTGATTTTTCCGGGATGCCTATGTCACCCTCTAGGTTCTCAAGTCTCAACTATACCTATCCAAAAATCACGTCAATCCGTAGCTTTGTTGCAGCGTGATTGACAGACAAACCAAGAAACCAACAAACAAACACACTTTCGCATTTATAATATGTATTAGTAAAGAAGATTATAATTTATAATACTACGATATAATAAAGGCGATCCAATTAAATTGTAGAACACAAAAGCTACTATTGTGACATAAATATGATAGTTAGATATATTCCCTCGAGGACTTTTTTGTAGAGAATAATAAGTACTGTAATCATGTAGTACATAATTTTTATGAGGACTCCACAGTGTTCTTGGGATTAACCCTGGACTCAAAGCTGCAATGGGGCACCCATATAGCAACACTTGCTGGCAAGCTTAGCTCTGCTGCTTACGCTGTTAGGAAGATTCGACAGTTAACTGACATAGAAACTGCAAAAATTGTTTATTTTGCATATTTCCATAGTATTATGTCATACGGAATCTTATTATGGGGTAAAGCAGCCGATATTGGAAAAATTTTTGTATTGCAGAAGAGGGCAATTCGCGCAATATATAATTTAAAACCGCGGGATTCCCTTCGAGAAAAATTTAAAGAAATAGGCATTCTTACAGTAGCTTCACAATATATTTACAACAATATAATATTTGTCAGACAAAACATTGTGAATTACAAAAAAAAGGGTGATTTACACGATAGGCAAGTTAGAAATCCAAACAGGCTCGTGATTCCTCGATGTCGCCTCAAGAGGGTCCGAAAGACATTTGTGGGAATGGGCGTGACGTTTTATAATAAAATTCCACAGTCGATCTTAGACTTGCCTTTACACAAGTTTAAGAAATCAGTTAAAACTAATCTCATGAAAAAAGCATATTATGCAATTGAAGACTATTTAGATGATAAAAAAGCGTGGACATAATTCGTTTCAGCGATTCATGAGACAGCAGGTGGTAATTGAACTGTATAACTATTCTATTGAATTGTAAACTTATTTTGAAAAGAGCAACTGCCGAGTTTCTTGCTGGTTCTTCTCGGCAGGAACGGCATTCCGAACCAGTGGTAGACTCATCGACGATTCAAAAGCACTTGTAAAAAAGTTTATTTGAATAAAAAACATTTCTATTCTATTCTATTCTATTCTATTCTATTCTATTCTATTCTATTCTATTCTATTCTATTCTATTCTATTCTATTCTATTCTATTCTATTCTATTCTATTCTATTCTATTCTATTCTATTCTATTCTATTCTATTCTATTCTATTCTATTCTATTCTATTCTATTCTATTCTATTCTATTCTATTCTATTCTATTCTATTCTATTCTATTCTATTCTATTCTATTCTATTCTATTCTATTCTATTCTATTCTATTCTATTCTATTCTATTCTATTCTATTCTATTCTATTCTATTAAATAGTTAACATTAAATAGTTTTCTCAGCTTACGCCAAATAATGCATTTTACAGGCGAAATTTTGCTAATTTGGTTTACATTATTGCAATTTTCTTAAGGATGTCTAATATTTTGAAAATAAATTATAGCCTATGTTACTTCCTGATAACTTAGCTTTCTATTGGTGACAAAATGGTTAAAATCGGCCCAGTCTAACAGAGCCCATTCGGTACAAAGAAACAAACAAACAAAACAATCTTTCCTCTTTATAATCTATATATATAAAAGAAAGTGGTGTTAGTTACACTATTTATAACTCAAGAACGGATGAACGGATTTGGCTGAAAATTGGTGGAGAGGTAGCTTAGAACCAGGAGACGGACATAGGATACTTTTTATCCCGTTCGACCGCGTTTCCGTCATGTCACTATAAAACGTGGTAAGTATAAGAAAAACGCATCTGACATGGAATAACAAAACGCAAATGACAGTGGAATAACAAAACGTAAATGACAGCTAAACGTAATTTTGTCTTTGGTTAAGTATGGTAAAAAATTTGACAATTATAAAAAGTGTTATAATAAAGCATTACTGATATTATAAACGCGAAAGTGTGTTTGTTTGTTGTTTTGTCCTTCAATCACGTCGCAACAGAACAGCGGATTGATGCAATTTTTTGCATGGGTATAGTAATGGATGTAGTAGTGGTTCCTCAGACCGGGAGAGCTACTTTTTATCTCGGATAATGAAAGAATTCCCGCGGGATTTTTAAAAACTAAATCCATGCGGACGAAGTCGCGGGAATCAGCTAGTATTAGTATAGATAAAAGTTCATTGTGAAGTTAAGGTAAGTTACTTGTTGAGGCCAACGGCTTGGCCAACGAGTCAAGGCCTGGAACCCTGGTTATAGGGGCCCATCAGCTATAGCCTGAGTCCAGGGTCGCTGCCCTAAGGGCCTTTCACCGCGGTCAGATTTGTTCTCAACGTAGTGGTGACTTAATGATGGTAGGGTTGCACTGACCTTCCTTGCAGCCGTCAATCCTTGTACGGCCTGAGATGGTATAATAGTGGTGATATGTTAGTGTATTGTGAGAGAGTGTATTGTTAGGTTAAGTGTAAGGTGAGCTTCTCAGGCCGCTAGCCGCAGCAGGCAGGCAGCCAGTTATGGCCTGCAGCGGTGGACGCCGGGCTGGCGTAGCACTGTACACTTGGTTTGTCACTAGTAAAGTCACTTTTTTTTACACTTAGCGTGGCGAGCAATAACCGCTTGTTAGAAGTCGCCTTTTGTTACAGAAAACAGTTAACAATTCTGCTTATAGCTAGGTCGACACATAGACCGCTCGACGGCGCAACAAAACCGTAAAATAAACTAAAACTAGACACTTAAAAACAGCAAACGGTGCGCGCGACCCGAGATTTTTTCGTGAACGTGTTAGCTGTCAAACCAAAAGGAACTTGCAAAACCACGCCCCAAAACGGCGGGAAGTTTAAAACTAAGCATCTGTCAACTTCATTGCGAGCCACAGAGATTGCTAGCTAGGACCATGGAACTAGGAATTCTGGACAGGTACATGGCGCGAACAACCCCCCCGCCCGTGGTCGTAAGGATTTACGTCCACTTACTAGTAAATAGGTAAACGTGATAAGGAGCAAACGGCTCGCTGCAAGACAGAGTCTCCGACCATTACCTCAGCAACCCTGGGAACCCCATCAGACCCGTAGATCAGCTTAAGAATGCGCCCACGGCGCCAGTATAAAGGCAACAAATTAGGTTCCTTAATCAGCACTAGGTCACCAACTTTGGGTGGATCAGATTTGTCAGCCCACTTAACCCGCTGCTGCAAAAGATGCAAATACTCTAGTGACCAACGGTGCCAAAAACTCTGAGTCATCTGTTGCAGCAGCTCAAACCGGGACAAACGTGAGACCTTCACGTCCCTGAAGGGGTATTCGGGTAGAGCGTTAAGGGGCTGACCAATCAGAAAATGACCGGGAGTTAAGACCTCCAGGTCATTTGGGTCAGATGAGAGGGGACAGAGTGGCCGAGAATTGAGTACAGCCTCAATTTTGCAAAACACGGTGGCGAGTTCTTCAAAGGTTAAAACTGTTTCGCCTATAACGCGCCGGAGATGAGTCTTGGCCACCTTAACCACGGCTTCGAATATTCCACCCCAATGAGGGCAAGCTGGGGGGTCAAACTTCCAGGTTACCCCCATCTTGGACAATGCTGTACTTAATCTAATCTTATTGCTAGACAGGAATTCGACAATTTCTTTTAAATATCTATCAGTGCCCTTATAATTGGTGCCGCAATCAGTGCGAATCAGGTCAGGCAATCCTCGACGAGAGACAAATCTACCTAGCGTGGCTACAAAAGCTTCAGTGCTTAAGGCACTCACAAGTTCTAAATGTACCGCCTTGGTAGCGAGACATACAAAAACGCAGAGGTAGGCCTTGAGCGATTTGGCGTTGCGGAGGTTAGAGCTCTTGATGGCAAACGGGCCAGCAAAATCAGTGCCAACCCCAGCAAAGGGTCGAGTGGCTAGAACGCGGTCGGAGGGCAGATCACCCATCATCGGCTGTGAAGTATTAGCCTTCAAACGGTAACACGGAATGCATCTGAAAGTGACGTTCCGGATGGTGCGTCTCCCTGCCAGAATCCAAAACTCGCGCTGTAAAATAGCCAAGAGTGCATTACAACCAGCGTGGGCATTTTCAAGATGGTCGTGTGTCACTAGCAATTTGACAAAGGTGCCGTCCTTAGGTAGCAAAAGGGGGTGGCGAGCACCATAGGGCAGATTGGAATTCTTGAGGCGTCCTCCAACGCGTAGCATTCCGTTATTGTCCAAAAAAGGGCTTAGGCGAGCAAGGGGGCCCTTCAAAACTAAACCTCTCTTTAGGGTGTCAATCACGGATGAAAAATGCTCCACCTGAACCACACGCACCCAGTAGTTCCGGGCGTCTTGGCGTTCAAGAGGGGAAAGCACAGGACTCAAATTTTTATTTTCTGAATTCCGCCCATTATGGATAAAACGTCGAATCCAACCGGTAACACCAATTAGTTTATCAAGGGAACTGTAACGGTTCAAAAGAAAGTTCAAGTCGGGGATCTGTTTATCCTCAACCACTCCGACTCTTAAGCCCGGCAATACTTCGGGAGCGGAAAACCTATTTTGAGGCCAAGTCGTCTCGGATTGGGATAGCCAACTTGGATCCCACCAAAGGTGATGGTGGACCAGTGAAGAGGCCTCACAGCCGCGGGAGGCGCAATCGGCCGGGTTCAGTTCTCCGGGTACGTGTCTCCAAATCACCGGTACTGCAGAGCTCTGAATTTGGGAGACCCGATTCGCAACAAAGACCTCTAAGTTGTGAGGCGCGGCTCGTAGCCAGCAAAGGACAATCTCACTGTCCGTCCAAGCATAAACGTCGGTCAGATCGACCGCAGATGCCAAAGAGGAGCGGACGTGGTTCAAGAGGCGTACCAGAAGGGCGGCGCCAGACAATTCTAATTTCGGGATAGTTAACCGTGACCGAATAGGGGCCACCTTGCTTTTTGCCAAGACGAGATGCGTCGCGACCTCACCGGCGACATCGACAGTCCTCAAATATACCACGGCGGCGTACCCTCGTTCGGAGGCGTCGCAAAACCCGTGGAGACTGGCATGACTCCTTCCTGTTGGTAGGAAGCGTCGAGGCATGGAAATTCGGTTAACTTCAGGAAGTGAAGACACAAGGGAGTTCCACTCCTTCAATAACTTCCCAGGGAGTGGTTCGTCCCAACCGAGTTCAGCAATCCAAAGCTTCTGGAGGAAACATTTAGCCAAAAATATTACGGGAGTGATCCATCCATTGGGATCGAAGGTGCGAGCAACCGTAGACAATACGGAACGCTTAGTCCAGACCTTAGGAGGTGGGTCTAATTTGACCCGGTAGGTGAAAACGTCTTGGACGGGCTGGTACTGTATTCCAAGGACCGTCAGCAAATTGGGATTTTCGGGATTTTCAAAAATATGAGGATCCTGCTGATCCTTTCCCGGAAGATCCTTCAAGACGTGAGGGGAGTTGGACAGCCACTTGCCCAACTCATAACCTCCGGACTTCAGTATTGCAATCAATTCATCGCGAAGAGTCAGAGCTTCCTCAACGCTCGAGGCTCCCGTGCAAATATCGTCCATATAGACTGACGATTCCAAGGTGGCTGATGCGCGAGGGTAATTCAGTCGCTCCCGGTTAGCTAGTTCTAACAAGGTCCTGATAGCAATATAGGGGCTTGACTTGAGTCCATAGGTCGTGGTGTTCAATTCAAAGACACGCATTGGCTCATTAGGATTTTCGCGCCACAGAATCATTTGGTATCTCCGATCATCGCGATGTACCATCGACTGTCTAAACATCATCTTGATGTAAGCTACGAAAAAAATTTGATGCCGGCGGAAATGCGTGAGGATATCGGAGATATCCTTGATCAGCTTAGGACCGGAGTGCAAGCATTGGTTCAATGTCACCCCGTTGGATGTGGCCGCGGAGCCGTCAAAAACCACTCGAATCTTCCCCCCAGGGGTCTTCAAGACGGCATGGTGGGGTAAGAAGTAGTGCTCGTGTGCGCGCCAATCAAAATTGGATGGTGACATATGCCCCAGGCCCTCGTACTCGCGCATAAATTCAACGTACTTGGAGCGGAAGGTGGAGTCGCGCCGCATGCGCCGTTCCATAGACAAGAGCCTCTTTTCCGCCAAGGCCCGCGATTGACCAAGCGGGGGGCGAGAAGCGAGAAAGGGCAAGCGAGTTACAAATCGCCCATCAACACGGCGGCCTGTGTTGTTTTGATAAAACAACTCACATTCAAGGTCAAGAGGGTCAACTCGTGCGGCATGCGGCGGCTCCTCAACTTCCCAAAAGCGCTGGACCACGTCCGACAGCGTCAAGCCGGCTGCTTGCAATTGGTCCAGCACCGGTAGGTCCGAAGACCATAGCACGGGTGCAAAAAAGCTAGAACCGAATATAGTGGACATGGCACATAGGCCGTCCTTCTGCAAAACCCTAATTTCCCCTGACAAGACCAGGCCCAACACGTCGGAACCCAACAAAAGGTCTGTAGGACCGGGTTCAGTCCAGTGGGGGTCAGCTGGGTTTAGGCCTGATGCACAGGACACCGCAGCGTCAGTTATTCGGACCTGCGGTAGGGGACCTAAGATATTGTCAAGGACTGACACCTAGACCAAGACCCTAAGATTGCCCGTAACGGGGCCAAACATTAATTCCGCTTCCCCGTTAGGAGTCGAGGGCTCTATACCCCCGATACCTATCACCCGTCCTGTTCGAAGACTCCAAGGGAGCCCTAGCTCACCCACCAAACGAGAAGAAGCAATACAGCGCTGTGAACTCGAATCCAAAAGGGCGCGAACGATTAAAAATTCACCCTTCGGGTTGAATACCTTCACTGAGACAATCGGCAAAAGAATGGTCTGACAGACGGACTGCCGGAGATTCAAGGTCTCAGGAGAAGTTGCTGTGGTGGGGGCTAGGGCGGCAACTACCTATTGGTGGTCGTCCTCATCAAACCCGTCCTCTAACCGGGGAATCTCATATTGAGACTCAGGGGGGACCTCCAAAGGTGAGTGGGACGGACCTCCATTTGGGTAAACCCATGCGTCATCTCGTGGCGGCAGCACGGGCCTAGTCATACGGGCTGAGGTCGGTAGGCCGTAGTAAGGCTGTCGACCCGCTCGAGGTGGGCGGCGTTCGAGGCGTGGCCACTCATGAAGCGGAGGTGAATAGCGGGCAGACTGAACCGTAGACGGAGCCGCCACAAATCTCCCATCAGAACGTCGAGGGGGGTTGGCGCCCCCCTCACGGGGGGGTGAAGCCCCCATAGGCGGGGTCGAAATCCGGACGCGTCGGGATTCATGGCCCTGATCAGGAGACCGACGCAAGTAATCCGGGGAGCGATCGGTAAGAGCGCCCCCGCCCGTGCGGGGCGCGCCCTCAATCTCCACCCGGCGGCCAACACCATTCTTGTTGGCGCACAAAATCTCCAGGTGGTTACCCCTACGGAGTCGCGCGTCAGTCGCCTTCGGAAGCGGACGTGTATTCGTTTCTTCCGTCGGTGACCTCGATTACGTAACTCGCTCGCGTTAGGCTGCTATTAGGTTGCGCACATTAGGTTCGCGCGTTGTTGTGACGTGGCTAGACTTGATGCGTATTGTTAGGTGCGGTAAGGGTCAGTACGGTCAAGTCAGGTGCGGTACGGTTAGGTTGCGGCTGGTCACGGTGTGGATAGGTGCGGTGCGGCAGGGCACGTTGCTTTTGGGTGCGGTACGGTTAGGCTTGGCCCGGGTAGGTGTTGTGCGGCTAGGCGTGGCGCGGTTAGGTGCGGGTCGGTTACCTGCGGTTGCGCTTAGGTGCGGCGAGGCTAGGTGCGGCTCGGTTAGGTACCTGCAGTTGCGGCTAGGTGCGGCGCGGTTAGGTGCGACTCGATTACGTGCGGTGCAGTTAGGAGCGGCGCGGTTAGGTGCGGCTCGATTACCTGCGGTTGCGGTTAGGTGCGGCGTTGTTAGCTGCGGCTCGGTAACTTGCGGTTGCGGCTAGGTGCGGCGTGGTTAGGTGGGTTTGGTGGAATTGATTTAGATGTTGGTGTGTTGGGCACGGTTTAGAGATGGAGGAGGATTTTAGCACAGAGTCGGTAGTTGTTGCTGCTCGCAGATTACGGAGCCAGGTTACTGCTGGACCGAGGGATAGCTCTCGAACTCGGAGTCCGATCCGGTCGTCATACATTTTCGACTCGGACTCGGAGAGTTCGAGGGCATCCTCTGCTTGTCGTGGTAAACCGCGGACTCGAGGCTCAGGCATTACTCGTGCTAGAGCCAACCTGCGAGAGGCGAAGGAGGAAGCGACGGAGGTTGCGTTCAACCAAGCTTTGCGGGATCGCACGGTACGTAAAGAAGTTCCTGTTTTGGATCCTGAAGAGACAATCACGGAGGTCCGAAAGGCGCAGCCAAGCAAATTAAATGCCGAGGAACTGCGAGCCTTTGCCGGACATAACGTGTCAACCATAGTGCAGATTGCCACTAAAGCCGGAAAAATGAAGGGTAACTTTGCCAAGTTGCTAAAGGACTCAGCTGCTGCGCTTCAGGAAGTAGTGGACGCTCTGGCATCCAGAACGGAAGCCGAAGAAACGCGAAGGCTTAGAGCCGACAATGTCCGTTTACGCGATGAGGTGACTAACCTCAAAAATGAACTGAGGGCCCACCGGCGTGAATTCGCTGAAATGAAGTCTGCCATGGCAGCGACGAAAACAGTTCCTAGATTAAATTTGGATGGAGATATCATGGAAGAGCTGAAGGCATCAATCGTTTCGTCGATTGGTATCATTTTAGATGCTCGTTTCGCCGGAATCGAAGAACGCCTCTTACCTGAGAAGGTGCAACGCCCGTCCTTGGCAGGAGATAAGAAAAAACACGCAGCGTCTGCACCCCAGCCGATCACCACTCCTTCGACGTCCCAGAATATTCCGATGACCCAGAGGGTAACAGCAGCGCCAAGCACTGCTGATACCCCTGTTGCAGCTGCTGGGCCGAGTCGGACACAATCGACGGATGACACTGATTGGGCCACTGTTGTAAGGAAAGGTAAGAAAAAAGTTAAGAAACCCGTAGCGAATGCTACTACGGCTACGGCACCTGCCGCCAAATCATCACGATCAGCAGGTTCTAGGCTTATGTCGTTGTCGTTGTAACCTTGCAGCCAGAAGCGGCAGAAAGAGGCGTGACCTACGCTCAAATTCTGGAGCGGGCAGAGCAATCTGTTAACCTGCAGGAGCTGGGGATCGGTGAGGGTGTGAAGATCCGTAGGGCTGCCACTGGAGCTAGGGTATTAGAGTTGCCTAAGGACCAGACCCCAGAACAAGCCGAGTTGCTGGCAAATAGGCTTCGCACTGCCCTGGACGGCGTGGCTAGCGTGGTCCGTCCCACCAAAGCAGCGTCCCTCAGGATCACCGGTCTCGATGATTCTATCACAAAGGAGAAGCTGGCTGCCGCCGTCGCGCGAGCCGGGAACTGCCCTGTGCAAACTATTAAAGCTGGAGAGCTACTATCTGGCCCCAGGGGAATGAGTTCAGCTACTGTTCACTGTCCCATTGAGGTAGCTATATCGCTGTCCAATGCTGGGAAACTCTTGGTAGGCTGGAGCTCTGCCGAAGTCCGGGCGCTAGAGCAGCGCCCTTTGCGCTGCTACAAGTGCCTTTTTATCGGGCACACAAGGCCAATGTGTCCTTCTACGGTAGACCGAGGCGATTTGTGCTTCCGGTGTGGCCATAAAGGCCATAAATCATTCCAATGCACAGCTTCGATGCGGTGTATGGTATGTGCAGAAGTCGGGTTGCCCACGGATCACTTGATGGGGGGAAAAAGTTGCAACCCACCCCCTGTGAAAGGTGGGATGGTCTCTCGTACAGCCACTGACGCTGGAGGTCGCGAAATGCCAGAGGAAGCTGAAATGTCACCATGAATCAGCTCCATCGTATCAGTTTCCTTCAGTCGAACCTCAACCATTGCGCTAGGGCCCAGGATCTCCTGCTACAGTCGGTTGCAGAGTGGGAGATAGACTTGGCAGTGGCCTGCGAGCCTTATTATGTCCCCCCCGCTGCTCACTGGGTAGGGGACCTGGATGATTCGGTGGTAATCCTAACTGGCAGAAATTCTGGACATCCTCTATTGGAAATTGAAAGAGGCTCTGGTTATGTAGTTACGAGGTGGGCCGAATTCGTGGTCATAGGAATTTATTTCTCGCCTAATCGAAACCTAACAGAGTTTGAGTCCTTTTTAGACTCTGTTAGAGCAGCGATCTGCAGACATACCGGAGGGCATGTAATCGTCCTCGGCGATTTCAATGCTAAGTCGCGGGCTTGGGGGAACCCCGCCACCAACGCAAGAGGAAGAGTGGTGCAGATCTGGGCCCTGCTATCGGGTCTTACTCTCCTTAATAGAGGTGCGGCACTTACCTGTGTACGGCAACAGGGGGGATCCGTAGTAGATCTTTCATTTGCCACCCCTGCAGTTGCCAACAGGGTCCTCAACTGGAGAGTGGAAGAAGAAGTGGAGACTCTTTCAGACCATAATTACATCCGCTTTGAGATCTCCGCTGTTCCGGGACTGAGGAATCCTTCAAGGAGTCTGAGTAGGTTTCCGCGTTGGAGTCTGCATCGCCTAGACCGGGAGTTAGCCAAAGAGGCTGCTATTGTACAACGATGGGCCTCTCCTTGTGGTGATGGTGATGTTAGCGTGGATGAGCTTGCAAGTCGGATGTGCAAAGCCCTAACGGAGATCTGCGATGCATCAATGCCTCGAGTCCTGCGACAAACTCCCCGTCGCCGCGTTTATTGGTGGTCCACTGAAATTGCTGATCTTCGCGGGATTTGTAATAGAGCCCGCAGGGAGTATGTTCGCAGTCGTAGACGTTACGGAGGTGGTTCAGACTCGGAAGGTTTGCGGAGCATCTATCGGCAAGCAAAATCAGCGTTGCAGCTGGCCATAAGCCAGGCTAAGGAGTCTGCCCGTAAAGAGCTGTTGGAGGGACTAAACAATGACCCATGGGGACGTCCCTATCGCGCAGCTCGAAATAAACTCCGTACTCAGGGCGCCCCAATCACGGAGACATTGGAAACAAATCACCTTTTACGAATTGTTGGAGAACTGTTTCCTGACTCCCAGGGGCATGTCCCCCCAACGATGTCTACCGCTTCGGAAAGAGAGGATACGGATAATATCCCTCCTATTACTGAGTCGGAGCTGGACTTAGCCCTTGAACGCTTACGGACCAAAAAGACGGCACCGGGACCCGATGGTATTCCAGGAAAAGTCACTTGCGTTGGCATAAATCACCTGAGGGAGAGATTCCGTGTACTGCTCAATTACTGCCTAAGTGCCGGACAATTTCCGAAATCATGGAAAGATGGTAAGTTGTGCCTGTTACGTAAAGACGGGCGTCCGCTAGACTCTTCATCGGCATACAGACCAATAGTCTTGCTTAATGAGACCGGCAAACTTTTTGAAAAGATCCTTGTCAGCCGTCTCACCGAACACCTTGAAACGGTAGGCCCGGGTCTCTCTGAAGCGCAGTATGGATTCAGGGAAGGCCGCTCAACTTTAGATGCCTTGAATGCCCTTAAAAACCTGACTACGGATGCAGTGGAGAGAGGAGAAGTGGTTCTTGCAGTCTCACTTGATGTTGCAAACGCCTTCAATAGTCTTCCTTTCGAGACCTTGCTTGAGGCCCTCCGTTATCATGGAGTGCCACAGTATCTTAGGAGACTACTGGCGTCGTATCTACACAACAGGGAAGTCATTTGGGAAGGAAGCAATGGACAAATATTCCGGCACCGAGTCTGCAGCGGAGTCCCGCAGGGCTCAGTTTTGGGACCATTGCTTTGGAACATAGGATTCGACTGGCTCCTGCGGGGCCCGCTGCTCCCAGGGATGAGGATTATCTGTTATGCTGATGATACCCTCGTTACGGCCCGAGGAGGGACGTATGAGGAGGCGGCCCGCCTTGCTGTGGTTGGTGCGTCGCTGGTGGTAGACAGGATCCAGATGCTGGGCCTGAGGGTCTCTATATCCAAAACCGAGGCCCTTCTTTTCCACGGTCCACGTAGAGGTCCACCCCGGGGTGCGCAAATCACCATCCAGGATACAACAGTGAATGTGAAACCCCATATGAAATATTTGGGTCTTATCCTGGACGGGCGATGGGGCTTTAAAGTTCACTTCGAGAAGTTGGGTACCAGGCTCGTTGATGCCGCCGCCGCCTTGGGTAGATTGCTGCCCAATATTGGGGGGCCTAACACTAATTGCAGGCGGCTATACATGGGAATCGTTCGAAGTATGGCACTCTATGGCGCTCCAATATGGGTGCACGTATTGACTCAACAGAATAAGATACTTTTACGGAGGCCGCAGAAAATCATCGCGGTAAGAGCAATACGTGCGTACCGCACGGTATCATGGACGGCTGCTACGCTTCTGGCGGGTGACCCACCCTGGGAACTCCAAGCCGAAGTTCTCTCCGAAGTCTATCAATACCGAGCAGAGATGAGGGCGCGGGGAGAACGACCGGATGGGGAGGAGACAAAAAGACTTAGAGCGTTGGCCAGTGCATCCTTGGCTCGTAGATGGGAGGAAGACTTGGAGTCCCCCGCTGCGGGCGTCTGGACGGTGGAGGCTATCCGACCTCAACTTGGGCGATGGCTCAACAGGCGGCATGGGGCGCTTACGTACCGTCTTGTCCAGGTGCTTACAGGACATGGCTGTTTCGGTAAGTACCTGCACGAGATTGCAAGGCGTGAGGAAACACCGGCTTGCCATGAATGTGGCGCAATAGAAGACTCAGCGCACCACACTTTAGTCGAGTGCGCATCGTGGGGACCTCAGCGGCATATCCTGGCATCGATAACGGGAGCAAACATCTCGTTGCCAAGCTTGGTAAGTAGCATGATCGACAGCGAGGCGTGCTGGACTGCAGCGGCTTCCTTCTGCGAGGATGTGATTGCGCTAAAGGAGGCTGCAGAGCGAGAAAGAGAGCTGGATATCAACGCTCACCCGCTCCGCAGAAGGCGACTTGGGAGAAGGAGGCGACGTTACGCCCACCTGCTCGCCCCGCCGATGTAAGTACGGCCTTAAGCCTCTGGCTAATTAGCGTCGGAACGTCTCAGTCGAGTCCGAGCCCGGGATCCTGAGACGCCCCATTCATGACGCGGACGGCGCCGCTGGGTTTTAGTGGGTATTACTTTCATGTCGAGTCCCACATACCCGCCTGGCAAGCGGGATGCGTAAAGGCATTTCCCAGCGATAAAAAAAAAAAAAAAAAGGTGGTTACCCCTACAAATTGGGCATGGCCGTTGCTGTTGGCAGTCCCGTTGCATGTGAGCTTCCAGACAGCTATAGCACCAGTGGCGGTCTCTTGCAATGCCCCTCCGATCCTTGATCCGCTTAGAGAGAAACTGGGGGCAAGAAAGCACCCGGTGGCCTGGACGCCTGCAATAGTTACAGGGGGCGGGTTCAGTGGCAGCAAGTCCAGTGTAAACGGGCATTGGTCTCCGGTCGGAGGCCCTTTTACCAGGAACGCCAGTGTGACCTTTTTCCTTCCTCAGCTGGGCAGGCCGCTCTGGGGTCCTTGAAGGACCAGCAATACCAGAGTTATCAGCCTGCCGGCACTCTTCCTCAAGGAACTTTAAAAGGTCCGGAAAGGGGGGCAGGTAGCTGGCCCCGTCCCCACCATACCTTTGCTCAAAACGCAGTTTCAACTCGGGAGGTAGGCGGAACAACACAATGTGTAATAAAAGGAAGGACCACTGGTCCACGGGAAGCTCTAAACGCTTAAGAGCGTTGCAGGCTACAATCAGTGGATTTAAGAGCGATTCTCTTAAATGGGACACCCCATAGACACGTGGCAGCGCTAGAATTTGTGCCACGTGTGTGTCTGCTAACCGGCGCACGTTGGCATACCGCCGAGTCAGTAGTTCCCGCGCGGTGGTATAACTCTCCTCGGAGAGGTCTAGGTGGCTAACTAAACCCAGAGCCTCTCCCTGCAGGGAAGAGAGTAGATAGGCCAGTTTCTGGCAGGGAGACAGGTCCCTTCTCGCGTCCACCAGGCTATCAAAGAGGCTGAGAAAGCCTAGCCACTCGCTCAGGTTGCCAGAAAAGTGGGGCAAGTTTATTGTTGGCAACTTGCCCTGTAACGCAGGCTGCGTGGTGGGTCTGGTGGGAGACTCAAGAATAGAGCTCATTCTCGCCTCCTTCTTGAGCCTCGCGGCCTCCTCCACCAGACCGTCTGTCAGCTCAAAAAACTGTTCGTAGTCCCGCACTGAGGACTCCAGCGATTCCGGAGGTAGCTCCAATGCCATGAGGTCTCGGAAGGCCTCTTCGACGACCGCCTGCCTGGTCCGCACCTGCTCGCACCGCTGGAGCAGTGCGGATGCCCGGTCCACCCGGCCTACCAAGGCGTTGGCTGTAGCAGCCCAACGCAGCTCTGATTGAATTTGCACGCTCAATTTTTTGTGGGCTGACATCTTAGGTAGGTACAAAATAACTTAAATAAAGGTAGTTACAACAACTAGATAACAAAATCAAAACAAAGTTATTTGTTACAAGTTATGTTTCAACTTCAACCAAACAAATTACTACTTAAATACTATTTATTAATTAGAATTATTTACTTTAAAACAAGAATTATTTATTTTAAATACATCAAACAAACTACTCTGTTACCTAACCACGAGGAGTTCTAGTAAACAAACAAAGTATTTGTTGGTTAAAAGTTCCAAAAGATACAAATTAAGCTATCAATAATTTATGTTAAGTCAATCAATAACATAAATTAAGATAAAAGAAAGATTAAGTTTTTAATTACCCGTACTAAGCCACTAGACTCATACTAGGCACTGCAAATTACAAATTGGTTGGTTGAGAACCTACAATTATCAAATTATATTAATATTAAGTTTATTTATTACAATCTACATCTAACTGTTGGCCAGTTACGGGCCACAAACAACAATTAGATACTATTAATTATTAATCAACAAAAATTAACAAAACAAAATCTCAATAATTGCAATCATTATACAGGCCTACATGTGACAAGGTAGGCCACGTACTAGCAACTCAATAAGCCTGTGTATTAACAAGTTATAATTAATGATGGTAGGGTTGCACTGACCTTCCTTGCAGCCGTCAATCCTTGTACGGCCTGAGATGGTATAATAGTGGTGATATGTTAGTGTATTGTGAGAGAGTGTATTGTTAGGTTAAGTGTAAGGTGAGCTTCTCAGGCCGCTAGCCGCAGCAGGCAGGCAGCCAGTTATGGCCTGCAGCGGTGGACGCCGGGCTGGCGTAGCACTGTACACTTGGTTTGTCACTAGTAAAGTCACTTTTTTTTTACACTTAGCGTGGCGAGCAATAACCGCTTGTTAGAAGTCGCCTTTTGTTACAGAAAACAGTTAACAATTCTGCTTATAGCTAGGTCGACACATAGACCGCTCGACGGCGCAACAAAACCGTAAAATAAACTAAAACTAGACACTTAAAAACAGCAAACGGTGCGCGCGACCCGAGATTTTTTCGTGAACGTGTTAGCTGTCAAACCATAAGGAACTTGCAAAACCACGCCCCAAAACGGCGGGAAGTTTAAAACTAAGCATCTGTCAACTTCATTGCGAGCCACAGAGATTTCTAGCGTCACGACCATGGAACTAGGAATTCTGGACAGGTACATGGCGCGAATTACATTTTAGATAGGCCAGTTTCACCACCTTCAAATAAACTTAAATAAGGGACAAAATATAAAGACGATATTTTGACAGTCTGCCCATACAAAAACTGTTAAAACGTCATCTTTATTTGTTGGTTAAAGTTTACTTGGAGGTGAGAGACCTTTATTGTTAAGAATTATTTATTTTATTAATTTATTTAGGTATCGCTGTTAGTAAAAAACGCCAAAAAATAAATTAATAAAAGGACTACTTAGTTAATTCCCGCTACGCTAGGTCGTCCTATCTTGGTATATTTCTGTTCTTCGATAATTTTGCACATCATCATCATCAGCAACCCATCAACGGCTCACTACTGAGCGCAGGTCTCCTCTCAGAGAAGGGTTATAGGCCATAGTCCACCACGCTGGCACAATGCGAATTGGTGGACTTCACACACCTTTGAAAACATTATAGAGAACTCTCAGGCGTGCAGGTTTCCTCGCAATATTTGATTGCTTAAACGCACATAACTCCGAAAAGTCAGAAGTCCGGGATCGAGCCCGCGAACCTCCGAATAGACCGCAGACCTAACCAATAGACTATTTAAGGAATGACCACTTACTGGCAGGTGACACTTTGCACCCG
This sequence comes from Oeneis ivallda, assembly GCA_029955525.1. Lineage (NCBI taxonomy): Eukaryota > Metazoa > Arthropoda > Insecta > Lepidoptera > Nymphalidae > Oeneis > Oeneis ivallda. The sequence goes on along the minus strand of JARPMR010000029.1, from coordinate 13,272,704 downwards.
AGTCTCACAGTTCGCCCGATGGTCACATTGTAAACTGCCGACTCCGTCACTATCTTGGCCACCACCGCTATTTCTTCTTCGTCGTTGCCTGCAAGAGAAGATTAACTAAAGGTCAGTTACACAAGAAGAAATTTTCGAATCTGAGGGGCAAGAAATCGTTTGCGATTATCCTATGCGATAACTAACTTCCATACGCTCTCCCGCAATTGTACATTACCTAATTTACATTACATTAGTATAATACCTAGACTGTGTAACATAACATGATATTTTCAAAAGATTGCTCTTTTGAAAATATCATGTTATGTTACACAGTCTAGGTATTATTGCGGCGGTTGCCCGCCGAGTTTCTTGCTGGTTCTTCTCGGTTGGAACGGCATTCCGAACCAGTGGTAGATTCACTTGACGATTTAAAAGCGCTTTGTAAAAGTTTATGGTGAGTTTTATTCTTCTTATTTTGATTTTATATGGAACGGGAGTAGGATTGTTAGTCCTGCAGTCACTGGTTTTTGAATAGAATTATTTGGGTTTTAATTCGAGAGTTTCTATTTACGGGCGAACCTGCAAAGTCAATAAGCGAGCACGAAATTAAGGAAACCACCCACCTTACGATGTCTTCGATCCGCTGGGCCGATGCAGGTGGTAGGGTCGGCCTTTGTTATGCTAGATTTCTCACCAGAGTTCGAACTTTACAACACACGACACTAAGCAGCTGCCTTTTATGCGTGTTTAAGGTCGAAGAGCACGACACTGGGTTGACGCGGTGAAATGACGAATTTTCTTGATACAGTACCCGGCGATATATATTGCACATCGGCCTTTGGAATAAAACGCTATTCTATTCTATTCACAGATCGACTGCATTTTTTTTATATATGTTACGTGATGTGCTCGCCGATTGTGAAGAGATTTCAGTAATTACTACGTGAATTTCTGGCTAGCTTTCCTTGCAATAGAATAGAAATAGCGTTTTCTTCCAAAGGCCGATGTGCAATATATGTATATCGCCGGGTACTGTACTTAGTTCTTTGAGCGGCACTTGTTGGCGAACGAACTTTAGCTACGTACGACGTCTGCAAAGCTTCTCTGACGCTTGCGAAGGACAGACGAAAAAAGATCGAAAGTAGGGTGGTTCGATAAAATCCTACCCACAAAATTGACGTTGACGGTGTCGGTTACCTAGATAATGTAGATCTATCTTTATTGAAAGTTATTCTATTCTATTCTATCATTCATATAATCTACTAGCTGATGCCCGCGACTTCGTCCGCGTTTATTTGGTTTTTAAAATCCCGCGGGAACTCTTCTATTTTCCGGGATAAAAAGTAGCCTATTACACTCTTCAGGTATAGTTGACTATACGCATGCAAAAATCACGTATGTATTGTACCTTCTGCGTCATTCTGCGCTTCGTCGTCAGCGCCCTCGTCGTTCTGCACTTCGTCGTAGTTGGCTTCGTCGGCCGCGCGACGAACCAGCGAATGTCGACCTTCTGTAACAAGGAATTGGGAAGTTTAACAAATGCAGGCGTTGTCGATGATACGTCCATATAATGTTGGATTCTGACTCAGAATCCTGATTCTGAAGACTGAAGTCTTCGGACAGTGCGTGTTGCCAGTGATGACTTACGGATCCGAGACATGGTCGCTAACTATGGGCCTCATAAGGAGGCTCAGGGTCACTCAGCGAGCGATGGAGAGAGCTATGCTCGGTATATCCCTGCGAGATCAAAACAGAAATGAGGAGATCCGTAGGAGAACTAAAGTCACCGACATAGCTCAGCGAGTCGCGAAACTGGAGTGGAAATGAGCGGGCACAAATAGTTTGAAGAGCTGATGGTCGTTGGGGTCTCAAGGTGCTGGAGTGGCAACCCCCCACCGGGGAGAGCAATATTGGTAGACCCCCACTAGATAGACCGACGACATCAAACGAGTCGCAGGGAGCCGCTGGATTCAGGCGGCGCAAGACCGAAGCCCGTGGAAATCCAAGAAGTGTGGAAGAACTCTCAGGCGTGTTAGGTTTCCTCACGATGTTTTCCTTCACCATTAATACAAGTGATATTAATTAATTTCAGCATTCCAAACAAGTGCAGTGGTATATTCACTTGACGATTGACGAAAGCAATTTGTAAAAGTTTATTTGAATAAACATTATTCTATTCTATTATTTAAAACGCACATATTCAAATTCAAATTCAAAATTATTTATTTCACGTAGGCCAACCTGTGGCTCTTATGACACGTCATGATTCTACCACCGGTTCGGAAAGCGGATTCTGCTGTGAAGAGCCGGCAAGAAACTCAGCAGTTGCTCTTTTCAAAATAATCATTTTACAATATTATTATGAAGCTATTACATTGTAATAAGTTTTTTATACTATCTTGTGGGCAGCTGGATGCCAAGCCGATTTAACCTATTCAACTTTCTTAGAATAAAACATTTCCATAATGAGGGGAAGTTCCAAAAAAAAAAGTTTAACAAAAAAAAACTACAATTCAATTCATGTTAAGACGGGCAGACACAAAGTAGCCCCATTCCCGGCGGCGGAACCCGTTCACGAGCATGATGCATGATCCAGCCGTTGCTTCGCTCATTGCATAACTCGAAAGAATCGAAATCTTAATTACTATAAACGAACTCAACACATTACTATGCTATCATCGCTGTAAATAACTATCGGGCCTCTTTAACTTAACAAAACTTGACAGATTGCTGTAGTGTTTTCTCAGTTCATTATTACCTTACTTATAAGCAGTGCCTACTCAAGTCCTTTTGATTTACAACTCCTTAAACCTTAAAGAGTAAAGGTAAAGGTAAATGCATACTTGTCCCGCTGAAGGAATACATAAAGCATGCTTCCATAAACGACGCGATGCGATGGGGTTTCTATGGGACTAGCAATGCTTAAGCAAATACCTCACACCATTGTAATATGGTATAATCTATAGACGAGATTTTTGGAATTAGGCGCGTTTTAATGTGGAAGACACGGGTTTGCCCGCGAAATTCAAATTTAATTTGGTTTTTCGCAATTTGTAAACTAATACGACAAAGTAGGCTTATGGCCTTCTAATTGCGCCAGTGGAATTATCATCTTCACAGGTTAACATAAAAATCTTTACTTGAAAGTGACCAGTTTAAGAAATTTATCAAAATACTGAGTTGGACGTGAGTTACTCACAAATTAGTCGATATTTTAATTAATTTCTTAATTTCCAAAGTCTAAAGTTTTCACTTCAAAAACGTTAATATAATTGATTTATCGCTATCTCTTATCACTTACACCAAACACCGCTGGCATGCTCGGTTGTCGTCTCAAGCGGTAATAACTCTAAAACTGTTTCTGGATGGCTTGTTGATACAATATGCTAAGTTTTACCATTTACGGGCGAGCCTGGGATGCTTTGCGTTCTTTTGGTAAATGTTTAGATTTATATCACCAGGGCTGAAGGAATTATTATAGCTTTGATAGAGTAGTGGTTAGGACTGCGGTCTCCTATTCGGGGGGTCGCAGGTTCGTTCCCGGGCAGGCAGGCAGTTCCCGGTGAAAGAAAACATCGTGAGGAAACCTGCACACCTGAGAGGTCTCCATAATGTTCTCAAAGATGTGGGAAGTCCGCCAATTCGCATTGGGCCAGCGTGGTGGACTATGGCCTATAACCCTTCTCTGAGAGGAGACATGCCCTCAGTGGTGAGCCGTTGATGGGTTCCTGATGATGATACAAGCTTTTGCCTGTGTCTTCGTCCGTGTTGAGATCGTGGGGACCTTTCGTTTTTCCAGGATACTATGTAGCCTATGTCACTCTTCAGGTCCTCAACTATACCCATGCAAAACATCACGTTGATCCATTTCTCCGTTACTGAGTGATTGAAGGACAAACCAACAAAAACTATTTTCGATCATCGTTTAAAGATATTAGATAGATATATAAAATGAAAAAAAAAAAGTTCTGACAGCCCTGTTATTTGCATAGACTTACCATTACTATGCAATAAATAAAACTACTGCAAAGTATAACATTATATTATTCCACGCATGATATCAATCGATTCAAAGTAGTAAGGTATACCTACTTACTATGTTTATGATTCAAAGTAGCTATACAAATAATGGTGATCGGACACTACGAGACGAGCCGCTTGATACAAAGAAGCTTCAAAAGCCGTAAAGCCGCAAGCAAATTTTTCTATAATGAAATGTTTGATTAAATCTAAAAGCAAGAAACGTTTATGGATTAAATCACCTTAACGACATCAATATCAAAGTGGTAGTAGTAAAACATATATTCGTAGATCTACACGTTCCTTTTTAGGGTTCCGTATCCAAAGGGTGCCAACGGGACCCTATTACTAAGCCTCCGCTGTCCGTCCGTCAGTCTGTCAGCGGGCTGTATCTCGTAAACCGTAATAGGTTAGACAGTTGAAATTTTCACAGAGTGTTTATTTCTATTGCCGCTATAACAACAAAGAATAAAAATAAAATAAATTTGAAAAATAACGGGGGCTCCTCCCATACATGAAAAAGGAGTCGAAATAAAATTTTATTTTTTTATCCTGGCATTCAATTCCAAAGGCAAAGGTCTAGAGCTCATTAAGTGGAGTTCAAATGTATTTTTTATTATTTTAGCTTCAAAAATGAAGAGATGGAGGGCCATCGAAGTTGTGACCAAAACAAACGACCATTTTTTCCCCATATTTAGTACTATTTAAGAATTAAAAAATCTAAATATGTATCTAGTTTTAAAAAAGTGATTTGTTCATATGTACGGAACCCTAAAAGAGCGAGGCCTGACTCGCACTTGGCGGCTTTTTTTCATTATTGTTTCGTTTCCAATTTTTTCGATTATTCAGCTGTTCTTTTGGGGCTTCTGTTTTATTTTTGCTTACTAAATGAGCGCGAAGAAAACAAAAAAAAATATTTCAAGTTAAATAAATAAGTCAAGTTGTTGAGTTTTAGCTAGAGTAACCAGCAGAAATTGATTTTTATATTTTTTTAGATTAGACATATATCTTTTTGCACTATTGGTTGCCTGAAAATAATTGTATTAAAGTATGAATTGTATACATTTTTATGTTTTTAGTGTTACCTCGTGTTATTTTATATACAATAAATGTATATTCATTCATTTATTCATTCATGATCTTTTGCGCCTCTTGCGGCCGAGTCCTTAAAGACAAAAATGACGTGACCAGTGTAGTATTCATGAGCAAGCTCTGTGAGGAGCGCGGAGAATGCAAATGATGGCGTATTATACAACGGGGAAAGACTGCGTGTCGACCGCGCTGTCACCCCGAGAATACTGATTGGCTTAAAAGCCTTTTGATTTAAGTGGGGACAGGGGACTGCGGACTGAAGACCCAACGGAGGCACATCGGCTTTTTAAAGAAATTTAAAAAAATTATAGCTACTTATTTCATTTAAAATATTGACTAAATAGGTAGTAAAGCAGTGATAGCCTAGTGGTTAGGACTGTGGTCTCCTATTCGGGGGGTCGCAGGTTCGATCCCGGGTACGCACCTCTGACTTTCGGAGTCATGTGCGTTTAAGCAATTAAATATCACTTACTTCAACGGTGAAGGAAAACATCGTGAGGAAAATCGCACGTTCTTCATAATGTTCTTGAAGGTGTGTGAAGTCCGCCAATTCGCATTGGGCCAGCGTGGTGGACTATGGCCTATAACCCATATATCTGAGAGGAGACCTGCGCTCAGTAGTGAGGCGTTGATGGGTTGCTAATGATGATGATGATGAGGTAGTATTTTATTTTATATATGACCTTTTGCACCATTGCTTGCCTGGTAGAGATCGCTAGGAAGCAATGAGGCAAATTGCATAAATTGTACTTTTTGCTTTGCACTCAATTATTATTAATTATATTATGGTGTTTAATGATTCATTCAGTATTCAGTGTGTCACGCTCTCTTTAAACATTTCTGTGGTGGTGTCGTGTGGTGCGGGTTGTTACGTTCCCTCAAATATGGTTGAGCGAAGCAATGGCTGGATCATGCGTCATGCTCGTGAACGGGTTCCACCGGCGGGAATGGGGCTACTTTCTGTCTGCCCGTCTTAACATGTGTTGAATTATAATTAGGTATGCCTTTGTGGAACTCATTGTGGAAACACTGCATACATAGCATAGTATCTATTGAATTGTAAACTTGTCTTGAAAAGAGCAACCGTCGAGTTTCTTGCTGGTTCTTCTCGGCAGGAAGGGCATTCCGAACCAGTGGTAGACTCATCGACGATTCAAAAGCACTTGTAAAAAAATTTATTTGAGTTTATTTGAGTTGAGTTGTTCATTTTGACATTAGGGTATTATTATTAGTGAAATATTATGTCACTGGCTAATTTTTATCCCGGGAAAACAAAGGGTACCCGCGGTATTTTCGAAAAACCTAACTCCATGCGGAAAAGCTCCCGGAAATAAGTAAGTAAATTAGAAAATGGAAATCTGTCCCTTAGTGTTAATTACAGTAAATGACAACAGCGCATCGTTATAGGCTGTACTTAACCACTCAGTAATTGCTGTATCGCATTCAATTACCGGCAGTTATGTAAAAAATTACGGTTAGCCGTGACTCAAGTACTTAAGGTGGAAGACAAGGGTCTGCCAGCGAAATTCAAATTTAATTTGGTTTTTCGCAATTTGTAAACTAATACGACAATGTAGGCTTATGGCCTTCTAATTGCGACGATGGCAGTATCATCTTCACAGGTTTATATAAAAATCTTTACTTGAAAGATTTATTATTACTACAAATTAATCAAAATATCGACTAATTTGTGAGTAGCTCACGTCCAACTCAGTATTTTGATTAATTTCTTAAACTGGTCACTTTCAAGTAAAGATTTTTAAGTAAACCTGTGAAGATGATAATTCCACTGGCGCAATTAAAAGGCCATAAGCCTACTTTGTCGTATTAGTTTTAATTAAACCAAAACCAAATTAAATTTGAATTGAAAAAATAAAAAACCAAATTAAATTTGAATTTCGCGGGCAGACCCTTGTCTTCAACCTTAATAAGTTACTAGCGATTGGATGTTGCCTTGGGAAATAATTGCAGATTGGCTCAGGGTCACTCAGCGGGCGATGGAGAGAGCCATGCTCGGAGTATACCTGTAAGTTCAAATCAGAAATGAGGATATTCGAAGGAGAACCAAAGTCACCGACATAGCTCGGCGAGTCGCGAAACTGTAGTGGAAGTGGGCGGGCATATAGTTCGAAGCAAAAGCAGCGATAGCCTAGTGGTTAGGACTGTGGTCTCCTATTCGGGGGGTCGCAGGTTCGATCCCGGGTACGCACCTCTGACTTTTCGGAGTCAAGTTCGTTTTAAGCAATTAATTATCACTTACTTCGAAGGAAAACAGTGAGGAAACCTGCACATCTGAGAGTTCTTCATAATGTTCTCGAAGGTGTGTGAAGTCCACCAATTCGCATTGGGTCATCGTGGTGGACTATGGCCTATAACCCTTCTCTGAGAGGAGACCTGCGCTCAGTAGTGAGCCGTTGATGGGTTGCTAATGATGATGATGATTATAGTTCGAAGGGTCGTAGTAATATGTTAGAAAATAAAGATTTTTCTGATGTCAAAATAACGTTGCAAAATATACGCTGCTCTGTTGCTGCGTGATTGAAGGACAAACCAACTAACGAACACATTTATAATGTCCACGAGGATGATTCTTATGTCCTAGACATGATATACTATAATTAGTCAAAATCTGTTTTTTCCGATATGTTAGGAAATAAAGATTTTTTTCTAACGTCAAAATAACGTTGCAAAATATACGCTGCTCTGTTGCTATGTGATTGAAGGACAAACCTACTAACGAACACATTTTATAATGTTCGCGAAGATGATTCTTATGTCCTAGTCATGATATACTGTCATTATAAGTAAGTAAAGTTATAATTTAATCAAAAACTTCCGTAAAGCATGGAATGCCGTGACTGGCGGACATATTTCAAACAATTCATTAAGCATGATGCACATTAGCGATGACCAGATGACCTGTTTGCGACCGCCATACTTAATTAGGCCAGGGACAGATACGCGGAATTGTACCTACCGGCTTGTTTAATTTTTTGTTTGTATAACTTACATTTGCATTTGGCATTGCAATTTGCAACGCATGCCGGGTAAAGCCAGTATATTATAAAAATCAATTGCTGTTCGAAAGTCGGGCTAAAAATCAAAAACGGTTTGACCGATTTAATTTTTTTTTTGTTTTTACGCTGGTTTAAAAACAAAACAAGTGTAAATTAAAATTTTCATTTTTAAATGCAAGCTTTTAGTAGCTACGCTACATCATTAGACTCTGGATATCATCTAGGATCAGAGTACTTGTTATGACGAATCAAACGAGCCCAAACTCGATGGGGTTACGTCGTTTTATTACAGAGTTCCGATAGCCATCTTTCGTCTCCATCATCAGATCAGCTTCATGTCACAATAATATTGCATTGTCATCCGATTTACACATAAATGCAAAATTTCAGCTCGATCAGAAACCGGGAAGTGGTTCTAATTCATCTTGCGAGATTTGACTTTAACATAGTACATACATAGTACATACATTGCAAGTTAAATAAAAGCTTGTAAAAAAAATCGCAAAATATTGCCCTTCATTGATTGATAAGTCTTTGAAAGGAGGCGGATTATTCCAACATTTAACAAACAGTACAGAGAATTTTCCACCATACGACGTATATAAGGAAGTAGAGTTGATCAGGACTGAACCGGGTCGCTTCAATTAGTTATAATTAACAGACGACGCGGCTCTATCCTATGCACTCACTTACTGGATTAAACTGTCCGTCACTGGCATAGATACCAAGGTTTTTTACGATCGACCTATTCTGGGTAACCTTCAAATCTATTCTTATAAAAAGACTTACTGACTGATCTATCAACGCACAGCCTAAACTACTGGAGTTAGAAACTTAAAATTTTGATAGTAGGTTATTTTTATGACGTAGACACACTAAGAAAGGATTTTTGAAATTCCACCCCAGAAGCGGTTAAATAGTAGGTGGTGAAAGTTTGTATGAGAATCTATCATTACATGCTTTTTATTTAACTTGAAATGTATGTATTTAGGTATATACTAAGTTTATGTCAAATCTTGTAATTCCAATTGAGTTTTCAATTGAGCTGAAATTTTGCATGTACCTATATAATTATTAGATATCTATCTAATCTAATATCTTTAAACGAGCAATTCTTGTATATAAATATATATATAATCTGAATCTCGGAAACGGCTCCAACGGTTTTCATGAAATTTGGTATGCAGGGGGTTTCGGGGGCAATAAATCGATCTAGCTAGGTTTCATTTTTAGAAAAGGTCGTTTTATCCGTGTTTTCAGGCAATGAAAAACCCCTTACAATATCATTAGAATACGAAGGTTTTCGCCATCATCTGCAGATTTCCGATAGCTCGACGGTAAGACGGGCGGTCCCGCAACCAGAAGACCCCGGTTCGAGTCCAAGACGATTATATTTTCCCCTATGTTTTTTTTTTTAATATATAATTTCCAAAAAACACGATTTACCAAAAAAATAAAATAACCGGGCAAAGCTCGGTCACCCAAATATTAATATTATGATAAGTAAAAAATCGGATGACACTCAATATTTCTTAATCTATGGTCCTAAGAGACGTCAAGAAAGCGGGTAGATAGATTCTATCCATGTCCATTCAGTTGTATGGACATGGATAGAATCTATCCAGTTGGATTGAAATATTTGAAATATTTATCGTGGTATGTACCCGTATGTACCCGTGTTCCAATAATACCAATCTAATAAGAATTATTTGACCAGCTGTACACTCACTGAGTCATTGGGAATGTAAAATATAAATAATTCCCTAAAGGGTAACCTCTTCTAATAAAAAATATACTATTCTGAACTTTTCTGCTTTTGTAATAAGAGCTGTAGTTGCGAAAATTGTTGAGAAGTATATTTATGGGATTATACCCATATACCCCTTATAGCAAAGGTTATTGTATTGTAAGTGCATATTGAAGTACCTTTTTTATGATTACATGTAATTAAGCTCGAAGAATCGATGGATTTGGTTGGTAATCCAAGCTTTCCTGCGTGAAGTTCCGTTGCTGTGTGATTGAAGGACCAACCGTTGGTCCTTCAATCTTAGAGCAACGGATTGAAGTTTTAGGATGGTACAGTTGAGGACTTGGAGAGTGCTATAGTCTACCTTTTGTCACTTAAAAACAGAGGGATCCCGCGGGATAGGTATTTACAAACCCAACTTGCGGACGAAGTCACAAAAGCGATTAAAAACCATTAAAACTATTTAAGGGTTCCTTGCTGTTCTACTACGGAACCCTCAAAAATAATAATTTAATATAAAAAAATACGTGTGGCACTCGGGGACTGCTGCGGTAAAGCTATTGCATAGCATTTTCTAGTCGCACGCACACAAACACCGTGCCGAAGTCTGCCGAACTGAAACGACGTTAGACGATGCACGGCTTGTGTTAGATTTATTTTCGTTACGGAATTTCTTGATTCGGTCGCCGCGCTCAAAGCCCGCGATAAAAGCTATGCAATAGCTTAAAATTCTTTTTAAAAAATCAACTTCAAAGCGACTATAAAATTGCGACCGATTTCTATATAATTTAAATTGAACCACCTTGGAAGTATACCCTTCCAAACAAAAAACAATTTTCCAAATCGGTTCAGGCGTCTTCGAGTAATCGGTGAACATACATAAAAAAAGATTCCTAGGAATTGAGAACCTCCTCCTTTTTGAAGTCGGTTAAAAAGGGAAAGAATTTGATCATTTTCGACTAGGTACACTTTCTAGACGCACTTCTACAAGTGACTATGCCTGCTTTCATCAACCAAACCTTCCCTAGGTAGGAGTGTCTTTCTTTACGTAAGTTAGGTAGAGTTCTTATAGGTAGCCCCTAAATAGACTACGTAGGTAGCCCCTAAATACACTATAGGACATCCTAGCCCTAAAACGGGCGTCAGAGGCGCGATTGTCGTAAATTATTCCATTGATCGTAAACGTATTCTATGACATTAGCGTCAAAGTAAAATAAACCATAACACCATTGAATTAGAGCTCAATTTCGTGTATGCATTCTTATACGTTTAGGTATGTACGATAAGCTCCATAACGCTCCATGTTAAAATCGGTTGTACTGAATTTGTGACTTCAAATCAATACAATCAAGGATTATTTTACTTTGACGCTAATGACATCGAATAGGAATACGATCAACGGAACAACTTTTAGACGATTGGTACCTAGACACCCGTTTTCACCGACGTGTGCTACCCAAGTTAGGTGACGCATTCTGTTAATTTCGTTTTCACGCTGCTCAAGGTGGAAATAACATTGGATAAGGAATTGTATTTAGGGGCTATTATAAGGAAACTCTTACTAAGGGGATGATTCAGGTATATTTGGAGGAGACGGGCAGTGTCACATAATTATGTAGAATAATGTTAAGGGTTAGTATAATAATTTAATGTAAAAAATTCTTTTTAAAAAATCGACTTCAAACTCCTGCGCCATAGGCCACTATACAAAATATAGATATAATTTATTGTTGATATTTTAAAAACCGCTCGACCGAATTCGATGAAATTTATATGGAACCACCTGGGAAGTATACCCTTTCAAACAAAAAAAAGTCGTGTGGTGTCGTGGGACTCCAGATAGGAACGAAGTTATTATTATAAAAATATTAATTTCAAGTTCTATTCGAGTTATAAAGAAAATAATTATTCGGGTATACATTTTTTCCGTCTAGCCCCCTTTCGCAACGCGCGATAAGGAACTTCGTTCCAAAACAGAATTTTCCAAAACGGTTCAGACGTCTTCGAGTAATGTGAACATACATAAAAAAAAGATTCCGACGAATTGATAACCTCCTCCTTTTTTGAAGTCAGTTAAAAAATAATAGTATGGGTGACAACCCTAGATTCATAACTCATAATCTCATTCAAAGTCTCATTCACACCACGTATTATATCAAATGTACAAAAGAAATGCCGCCTCTAACGACCAGTGTAAGATGAGCCGCGTTTAAGATGAAACCACTTTCTTTGACCTCAATCAACGGAGTTGGAGGGGTCAGGTTGTTTGGGCAGTTTTTATAGGATAGTTTATGGTAATATTCATTGTAATGACGTGTATTAATGTTTTTATGGGGGTTCTAGTTGTCATAAGAGAGGTCGCATAAGTCAAAATTATACAGGCCAAAGATTTACATACAAATCTTTGAAGCTGTGTAACGTCCAAACAACTTAATTTTAAGGAATATCCGACATGTTTGACACAATTCATTACTTTATGAACCAAACTTGAACATATTTCTAAGATAGGTAAAGAAAAATAATCTATGTACCTATAGACCGCGCGGCAATTCGGAATAAGAACTGTGTCGCAGTTTTGGATTGCGCGGGCTGAGGTAGAGAGGGGAGCCGGCATGGTGAATTAAGTTGCAAATCGTCATTGTATCAACACGGCCGCGAGTTGCAGAGGCGTGAACGGTGCGCGGGGTGCGGGAGGCATATTATACTAGACTATACCCTTGAAAACATCGCTCGGTCGGTATAGTATTATAAAAGTATTTGAATAAATCAAGAAATAATTTTTATTTCGTATCTAGTGTCGATGACGATGTCGTTATCTAACATTATTCACTGTAATAACTATACTTTTTGTTACTTACTTGGATATAGGTATTGTTGGCTTTTCAATTCACAATAATTAGGTATTTATAAACTTTTATCGCATAAATAGTGCTCGCGTCCGTATACGTCGCGAATGCCACGGCCACACTAACTGTAGTGTTCTGAATTCAGCGAAACTCAGTTGAACATGGTAAGTATTCGTAACCGCAAATCTAGTACTACATATACCAAAAAGAATAAAGAATAGAACAGGTAACAAGAAAAAAAATAGTTGGCAGTCATAGCGGACTGCCGATAGAAGTGAAAACTAGATTTGCTAATAATTAAAAACAAATAAGAAAAGCGCATTGTCACGATTTCGTGAGTGAGATTCGAACCTGCGACATCATACATTAAACGGTAAGGAAGGCGGCTGCTTGCTCGCTGTGCTGTACAAGGTTGCTTGGGAGCTTCTAAAATGTTGAACGCTTACTGAATTCTCCAGGTGACGGTTGTGAAGGTGACGATGACGCGAAATCCATGTTTTTTGCTCACCCAACAAAAGTGCTCAACGCGCCTAAAGAAGTTTTCACTTCAAAAGTTTAAAACCTGTAGGTTGTAAGTGTAACCCTACTACGAAAATCGGATATAACATCCACCATATTAATTGTGTTCGTATGAAATTTAAAATGTAGCCTATGTCACCCGGACCATAAAAACGAATCGATGGACATCACATTCATCAAAACCGGCTCAGTAGTTTACGCGCTACGGTAGAAAATACCAACATAAATAGACTGATAAAATCATGAGACCCTACCTTTTGCCTTTGCTGTGGTCGGGTAAAAAAATAAAGAATTCTGAGATTGTTTTCGTTCAGCGCGGTTGATTCTTTCGTTGCGGTTAGATAGGTGATCAATCACCTTTTAATACGGAACGCGAAAGGTCTAGTTTACACGGACTCCAAAACCAAATACGCTAGGCAGCACGGTTTGACTTTACTTGTTGCAGCCGATTGTTGTGAGCCGTATTATGATAACGTTCAATAGTTTCAAATATTTATTTTACAAGCACATGTGTGGTACAAGATATTTACTTACCGAGTTTCTTAACTACGTACGTTATTAGTTACGTAGGTAACTTTTGATGACTTTTTAGATTCCGTTGAAAAAAAATAACAAAGAACCATTGAAATAAAAAATGCGTGAGTGTGGTGGAACACTCGGTTGGAACGAAGTGACTTTTAATAATAAATTAATAATAAAAATAAATAAAATAAAAAATAATAATCTGAAGTCAGGATTCGAACCCCCGAACCGATAGTTTCACTCCTTCGTTTAACCTCTACGCCACCAAAGCTATAATGGAACGCGTGTAATAAATGAAGACAACAAAAGTTCTGAACTACCTTACATCCTTCCTACCTTACAACCTTCTGAACATCCGACTTCAAACAACCGCGCCACTACAAAGTATATAATTTATTGTTTATATTTTTCTTAAAACCGCTCGACCGATTTCCATAAAATTTTAATGGGACTACTTGGGAAGTATACCCTTTCAAATCAGTTCAGGTGTCTTCGAGTAGTCCTCCTCCTTTTTTGAAGTCGGTTAAAAACAACAAATAAATAAAATTTTAACTACTTTACACTTTAAGTACCTTTTACGAAATAAATTAAAATTAACAAAATAAGCTAAATAAATAAATGATGACTTCAAAAACATTGAATGACAGAATTGTCATGAAAGAAAAAAAAATCGGCCAAGTGCGAGTCGGGCCTCGTTTTTTTTGGGGTTCCGTTAAAGAAAATTAAATAAAAATATTTCTATGTACCCATGGAAATATTTTAATTTAATTTTTTTAATTTAATCTAATTTTTATTATTTGTTGTTATAGCGGCAATAGAAATACATAATATGTGAAAATTTCATCTGTCTATCTATTACGGTTTACGAGATACAGCCCGCTGACGGACGGACGGACGGACAGCGTAGGCTTAGTAATAGGGTCCCGTTTGTACCCTTTGGGTACGGAACCCTAAAAATACGTGTGGCACTCGGGGACTGCCGCGGTAAAGCTATTGCATAGCATTTTCACACCGTGTTATGTCTTCAAGTTGCTAAAAGTATAAATTGCTGAAGAAAAGATTAAGAAATACACGTCAAGTTCATATCACTATTTATTCATGCTTCACATGCAGTTGAGCGCCAGGAGGGTTTTCGTTTAAGGTGACAATACAGGTGCTCTGCCACACCCAAGAAAGCTAGCCTCAGAGTCAGAAGATCTCAGGATCGACTTCTATTAACAGATATTGTCCTTTTTATCCCGTGCCAGAAAGGGCATGACGTTAGGCTATCAACAAAGAGAAGAAGGTATTGTAATGACTCAAGCACAGAACCTACTTAATAGAAGCCCTAATAGTGCATCTATTAGCCTAGTACTCACCCCTTCTGCACGTCCACAACACATTAATCGGAATCAAAACGATTAGAACAAAATTAAATTGATATTTCAACAATTACAGAATAGAATAGAATAGAATAGAATAGAAATGTTTTTTATTCAAATAAACTTTTTTACAAGTGCTTTTGAATCGTCGATGAGTCTACCACTGGTTCGTACCGGTACACACAGTAACTATCACATATTATTTCGGTAGTCGGTACTTGCGTTTCCTCGACAACTAGCCGTAAATCCACAGCCAAGGTCAATTAGGAACTGCCCTCAATTCTGACAACATTACAATTTTAAATGATTGCACGCCCAACTAGATTATTTTGCTAATAATTAAAAACAAACAAACAAGAAAAACGCACTGTCACGACTTCGCGAGTGAGATTCGAACCTGCGACATCATACACCATACGGTAAAGAAAGCGGCCGCTCGCCCACTGCACCGAACAGAGCTACTTGTGAACCTCTAAAATGTTGAACGCTTACTGAAATCTCATATCAACCGTGCCGAAGTCTGCCGAACTGAAACGACGGTGTTAGGTTTATTTTCGTTACGGAATTTCTTGATTCGGTCGCCGCGCTCAAAGCCTGCGATAAAAGCTATGCAATAGCTTAATAATTAAATAACTTACTTGACTTAGCTGTACGTGATTACAAAATGTTCTAAAAAGCTCAATCTTTTGACTTGGACCACAACTAAGAAAATATAACAGGTGGACTCCGTTCTACTAGCCGTCTTGTTTGTAGATTTACCAACATACTGTTATTATTGGTATGTACTGACAGTGTTCTTGACACACATATTTTCCGGTAGGTTTACGACTAAAGTATAATGATGCAAAGCATTATGAGTTATGACATCTGGAGTCTGGACACTTGATTTTACATAAAAAAATGTAGTTTAGAAACAAATAATGGTATGCAACGCAATTTTATGCAACCTATGCTACGTCGCTTCTATAATTATGTGATTCTAGCTAATGCCCGCGACTTCGTCCGCGTGGGTTTAATATTTTAAATCCCGCAGTAACTCTATAATTTTCTGGGATAAAATGTAGCATATGTGGTAATCCTGGGTATGAGCTATCTCCATCGCAAACTACAGCCAAATCGGCTCATTCGATGTGGCGTGAAGGGATATGGCAAACGGTGGGTTTAATATTTTAAATCCCGTGGGAACTCCTTAATTTTCTGGGATAAAATGTAGCATATGTGGTAATCCTGGGTATGAGCTATCTCCATCGCAAACTTCAGCCAAATCGGCTCGTTCGATGTGGCGTGAAGAAATAACAAACGTCCATTCATTCATCCGTCAATTTTCATTCAACGTCATTTCATGTATCGTGTCGTGTGGTGACGGCAGATCAGAATACAGTTGTCACCACCCCTCCTCTTCCCGCGGGTGTCGTACGAGGTGACGGGAATTTATCGGAGAACGGGCAGCAGCGTCCTCTGTGCTACTACTGCCACCTACTGCGATCACCAACCCGTCTGCCCCGCGTGGTGATTATGGGCAAACCCTCCCCTTGGGAGAGGCCTTTAGTCCAGCTGTGGACTGTTATAGGCTAGATGATTGATGATTCGTCCATCCATCCACTCTCAAAAATAGGACAGTAGAATTCAGAATTGCCTATTCCGTATATCAGAGGCTATGCAATTTTTTTTTCTAAGCGTATTAGACAAGTCGAAATTGACTAATATTCTCCTCTCCCCTCCAAATAAGCAGAAAGCTTGTGTTAGGAGTGGGTACGACAATAGTGCAATGGGTGGGGAATGGGGATAGAATAGTTAACCCGTCAATTTCACCTTTTACCGTTGTTAAGACTATTCATCATCATCATTAACAACCCATCAACGGCTCACTACTGAGCGAGGTCTCCTCTCAGAGAAGGGTTATAGGCCATAGTCCACCACGCTGGCCCAATGCGAATTGGTGGACTTCGCATACCTTTGAGAACATTAGAAAGAACTCTCAAGCGTGCAGGTTTCCTCGCGATGTTTTCCTTCGCCGTTGAAACAAGTGAATTAAAATCAGTGATTCGAGCCTGGGCCTAAACCCCAGATGTCTCCAAAACTATCACCCATTTAAAGCGATAGTACTGTAGTTCTTAACTGCAATTAATTATACTTACAAAGTTGGATGTATTTGAAGTGCCTAGTTGAAGTATTATTTCACCGGGAGCTCAACAATATAACAAATCCCGGTGAATGTTTAAACAAATAAATCTCGTTGATAGATCGATAACGATAGTCGGTCGTCGGTAGACTGTGGGAACGTAAGGTGAGTGAGTCACTGGATACCTTACCTTTCCCTAATTTTTTATAACTTATAGGTTATTATAAAAAATTAGGGAAAAATTCCACATGTAGAAATTATTTAAAATAAAATTGAAAATAGAAAATTCAGTCCGTCGAGCTGGGATTCGAACCATCGACTTTTAACTGTTAGGCGACTGCAGAAGCCACAAGGCTACGGAGACCCAATATTGTACCGCGAAAATACCGAACACAATGCCAAATTCACATTCAAAAAAGTGTCGATCAGTGTCGAGTGTCGGTTCAATTTTGTCCTAATTTTTTCCGTCTAGCCCCCTTCCGCACCGCGCGATAAGGAACTACGTTCCAATAGAAAAGGATTCTGACAAATTGAGAAACCCTCCTTTTTTGAAGTCGATTAAAAAGCTTATAACTCAATTGTACTTTTCCCCGCTTGATTGCTTTCTGCATGAATAAGAGACGGAAAGCGCAGTTTTAGCAGACCCCCCACTAAGTGGACCGACGACATCAAACGAGTCGCAGGGAGTCGCGGGAATCAGGCGACGCAAGACCGAAGCCTGTGAGGTCCATGCAAGAGACCTTTATCCAGCAGTGGACGTCTATCGATTGGCAAAGAAGATAGAGATATACGTCCAGCGCTGGGCATCTTCTTCTTTTTTATCAACCTATAGACGTCCACTGCTGGACAAAGGTCTCCTGCATGGACTTCCACAGGCTCCGTCCGGTCTTGCGCCGCTTGCATCCAGCGGCTCCCTGCGACTCGTTTGATGTCGTCGGTCCACCTGGTGGGGGGTCTGCCAAGTGCCAACACTGCGCTTCCCGGTGCGAGGTCGCCACTCCAGCACCTTGGGACCCCAACGACCATCAGCTCTTCGAACTATGTGCTCCGCCCATTTCCACTTCAGTTTCGGGCATCACTATCGGTTGATTATATCCATGGGTTGGTCACAAGTCACAACGTCTCTTGCTTCACATATGTCATGGCTTTAAGACCCTGAACTAATCCCACGAGGAAATTCCGCGAAAGTCGTTAACTGCATGAGTCATCTCCCAATAAAAATAAACTCCGCATCCGTTCCCCATGGCCCATGGTGCGGTGATGTCATACATTAACTTATGGTTGTTATTATATTTCTCTTCGGTGGGTACGCTTTAAACTTTGGCGGCAGCGTCGATGAAATGAAATAATTATTTCATTTCTTATAAACAATACAAGGCGGTAACGTTAACATTGCTATAATCGGAGCTTGGTACGCATGGATTCAATTTTCAAAAATTTTGCGGGAACTTTTTAATTACAGGCTTTTATTTAGCTTGACTTATCTGTGGCTTGACCAGTTTATTTATTTGTTTGTTTGGGTCAAATATTGCAAGATGAATTAGAACCACTTTCCGGTTTCCGATTGAGCTGAAATTTTGCATGTAGATATGTGTAAATCGGATGACAATGCAATATTATTGTGACATGGAGCTGATCTGATGATGGAGACGGAAGATGGCTATCGGAACTCTGTAATAAAACGATGTAACCCCATCGAGTTTGGGCTCGTTTGATTCGTCATGACAAGAACTTTGATCCTAGATGATATCTAGAGTCTAATGATGTAGCTACTTAAAGCTTGTATATACGCTTTCGAATTATAGGTATTGCCATACTAATTTTTCGGGATAAGTCACTCTGTCTATGTCCCTCGTCCTCAACCATCGAAACATCACGTCGATCCGTAATTCCGCGATTGAAAGACAAATCAACAAACAAACACACTTTCGTATTTATAATATTGTATGATGATTAGTACCTAAGGATGTAGAATTAACAACCTATTTCTTCGTACTAGGTAATCTCTGATTTTAGTTAGTTCATGAGCAACCCATCAACGTCTCACTTCTGAGCGCAGGTCTCCTCTCAGAGAAGGGTTACAGACCATAGTCCCCCACGCTGGCCCAATGCAAATTCGCGGACTTCACACACCTTAGTGAACATTATGGAGAAATCTCAGGCGTGCAGGTTTCCTCACGATGTTTTCGCACATAACTTCGAAAAGTGAGATGTCCGGGATTGAACCTGCGACCCCCTAAACAGGAAACCGCAGTCCTAACCACCAGGCTATCGCTGCTGTACCGCTGTAGTTAGATTCATTCATTCATTCATTAGCAACCCATCAACGGCTCACTACTGAGCGCAGGTCTTCCCTCAGAGAAGGGTTATAGGACATAGTCCACCACGCTGGCCCAATGCGAATTGGCGGACTCCACTAGGGCTTGCATTCGAATATTCGAATATTCGAATTATTCGAATAATATTTCTTGTCCGAATATTCGAATATTAAATCTGCTCTATTCGAATATTCGACCAATTTTCCGAAAGGCAAACTCGGAATATTGATGTGCATGTCGCAGGCATTTTGTGTGATTCCGCCGTTTACATACGGCGTCGTCAGTTTAGAAACGCTCGCTGCTATGTAATGCCGCGGCAAATTGAAGTATTTAGTTCTGTTTCTTATGCCTAACAAGTACTATGTTCGCCAAAATCTAAAGTTAGGTTAGGGTTATACATGAACAGTCGGGTGGTAGTGTGAACAGTCAAGTGTGTGTGAAGAGTCTGGTGAACACTTAGGTATATTGGCCAAATGGAACCTACGTGCCCGGCCTGCGGCCCTGGTGCTTGGGAATTGCGTAGATTCGCAATAACTACATCTAAAACTACACTGAAATTAAAACAATTGAACGAGTTGTCATTTTGCCTTCGGCTTATTACATAACAGCGAGCGTTTCTAAACTGACGACGCCGTATGTAAACGGCGGAATCACACAAAATGCCTGCGACATGCACAAAATATTACTTTTAAACTCCGCGCGCAACATTATGCTTAGAAGTAGAAGACAATAATATTATGCTTAGAAGAAAGCAGTGATGAGTTCTAGGTTGGAACGCGCTTGCCTAGAAGATACCTATTCACTCTTGCCTTGAAGGTTCTTAAGTTGTACGTGTAAGTGTAAGAATAAGCCAAAGTTAGATGATAAGATTAAAACGCATTTTATTTTTGTGCAATGTAACATTGATCTGATTCTGATCTCATAATTTCTTCTTCTTTGTCAACCGATAGACGCCCACTGCTGGGCAAAGGTCTCTTGCATGGACCTCCACAGATCTCGGTCTTGCGCCGCCTGAATCCAGCGGCTCCCTGCAACTCGTTTGATGTCGTCAGTCCACCCAGTGGGGGGGTCTGCCAACACTGAGCTTCCCGGTGCGGAGTCGCCACTCCAGCACCTTGGGATCTCCTCATTTCTGATTTGATCTCGCAGGGATACTCCGAGCAAAGCTCTCTCCATAGACCACTGAGTGACCCTGAGCCTTCTTATGAGGCCCACAGTTAGCGACCAATTCTCGGATCCGTAAGTCAACACTGGCAACATGCACTGTGACTTCTTGTCGTCTCGTGTCTTTTAGTGACTTAGAAGACTTTCGTCTTCAGGCGCTGAGGGATTTTTGACGAGAAGATTTCTTCGGAGATTCGGAGAGTACGTATACAGGACCAGACTACGAGGCCAATCCACTTGCAGCGTGGAGTGTGACAGGGAGACGCAATCTCCCCAAAGCTATTTACCGCTGCATTGGAGGACGTCTTTAAGCTTCCGGATTGGAACGGACTTGGCATCAACATAAACGGTGAGTACATCACTCACTTGCGATTTGCCAATGACATGTCGTTATGGCAGAGAATCTGAGCGACCTCAATACAGTGCTCAACGATCTCAGCACGGTTTCTCAGCGTTGGGCCTAAAGATGAACATGAGCAAGATGAAAATCATGTCCAATGCTCATGTTCCACTCCACCCTCGTTAAGAATATTGCGCTTGACATTGTGCACGAGTAAATAATATACCTGGGACACACAGTCCAGCTAGGTAGGTCCAAATTCATAATTTCTAATACTGAATTATTACCTATTTGTATTCTATCAACGTTGAAAATCTTTTAAGATTTTTAAGTAAGTAATACGAAGTAATTAGTACGAAGAACCAAAAATAATGTTTAGAATTTAGTACTTTATTTTTAGTTACATGATAAAAGATTTTAAGCAAGTTGTTGTTTTTGTAATTGATTATTTGATTTTATTGATAAATATTATTACAATACTCACACTCATATCTCGGTTTATAAGACTGAGTTATGTTGTGGTTGTCTTGTTAAGCACCAACTTTTTATATTTTTTGGAGGACTGAATTAGTGCCATAACAGTCAAATTCCAAACAGTTCTTTAATTTTTAAGTAAGATTTTGTTTTGATTCAGAGATATTAGACTCAAAGTAAGAGATTGGCAGTTAAAAACATGATTATTATAACATCTTTTGTTTTTTTTAATTATTCGAATATTATTCGAATTATTCGAATAATACCCGAAAAAAAGTCGAATATTCGAATACCAAAAATCTTCGAATATTTGCAAGCCCTAGACTCCACACACCTTCGAGAACATTATGAAGAACTCTCAGATGTGCAGGTTTCCTCACGATGTTTTCCTTCACCGTTGAAGCAAGTGATATTTAATTGCTTAAAGTTTAAACGCACTTTTTTTTTTAATTGTGTTCCTCCCTTTTTCCTCCGACATGGCGATCGGAGACTGTTATAGGTCGGTACTTTGAATGGTGTTTTTTCTTAAACGCATTTGACTCCGAAAAGTCAGAGGTGCGTACCCGGGATCGAACCTGCGACCCCCCGAATAGGAGACCACAGTCCTAACCACTAGGATATCACTGCTTCGTATTCGTGTAGTTAGATAGGTAAACTAAATTGCGTCACTGTTCTATACACAGTACGGACGTTGCGCGGCGTATAAAAAGCTCGTAAACTTGCGTTAGAATTCGGGAAACGACCAGCTTGTATTTAGGTTAAACAGTAATGGTTCAGTTAATTTTGTTGGTAGACACGGTAATACCACTTTTATAAGTTACATCGGCAATTATTCGTTAGCATAGAAAAGAGTACCAGTAGGTACTTTTGATGCTGATTACAAAATTCCATTATATTTTTTACCCGACTGCCAAGGACGAGTTATGTTTTCGCACGTATCTTGTACTAGCGGTCACCCGCGACTTCGTCCGCGTAGAATTTCTGATTTTCTATGAGATTATAAAAAGATAAATTTTCCCGCTGCAAAAAGCCTATGGAAAAAATTCCTACCGCTAGTAAAAACCCACGGATATCGCAATTTCAATGTACTTTTATTTTTGAAAATTTGTTCCTCTATTTTACCACACTCAAGAGGTGTTTTCTAAAATAACTTATACAGTATATTTTAATTATTTAAATCTACTAACCAAGTTTCCGAAAGTTCACGAAAACCGTTTTTCATGTCTTTGACTTCAAAAACATAGGATTTTCATATCCCCCATTTCAACCCTTTTAGGATGGATTTTCTCAAACCTTTTCTTTACTGATGTCTAGACCCTAGAAAGAACCTACTACCTTCAAAACGGCTAGATGAATTTCGACGGTTAAGGTATCGTTATATTCGTCATAAAAACCCAAGTGTCCTTAGATAGGCTGTTTGAAAAAAACAAAATGGCGGATTTTTGGCGCGAAATAGCAATACGTTAATAAAATTTACCAAACATATACGAATAATAAATTAGTTTTTTGAAAGTCGGTAAAAAAAAACCTCTAAATGCCTGACCTTTGGATGTTTCGGGTAGGGGCAAGTGCTGTACCTATGGACGCTTGTACCTGTGGACACAATCGATTCCGTCGAAACTAGCAACCCTAAAATTCTAATTTGAACGCGACCGTAAAGCTTTGTCTATGGTTGACAATTCGTGTTCAAAATAGGATTAGGTTGCTAGTTTCGCCGGAATCGATTGTGTCCACAGGTACAAGCGTCCATAGGAACAGCACTTGCCCATATCGTTCGAATCCTTACATCATCCAGACTGACATTGGCTTTACAGTTGATATTATAAAAGCAGTCAGGTTTTTAATCTATTTTAATCATTAGTTTTTTTCACGTCTTCTTTCGCTTCCAAACATCCGAATAATTATCAACCCATCATCGGCTCACTACTTACGCAGGTCTCCTCTCAGAGAAGGGTTATAGGCCACAGTCCACTACGCTGGCCCAATGCGAATTGGTGGACTTCACACACCTTCGAGAACATTATGGAGAACTCTCAGGTGTGCAGGTTTCCTCACGATGTTTTCCTTCACCGTTAAAGCATGTGATATTTAATTTCTTAAACGCACTTGACTCCGAAAAGTCGGAGGTGCGTACCCGGGGTCGAACCTGCGACCCCCCCGAATAGGAGACCACAGTCCTAACCACTAGGCTATCACTGCTTACTAACCTAACAAAGTGAGTGAGTCTAACCACAGACAGAGCATTAGGGAAAAGTCCTTAATCACCCAGATTGTGAGTTGTGACCTAACTATGGGGAGATTTATTAGACTTTAACGCAAACTGGGTCAGATCTGGGTGTGGCACAATAAAATTATGCCTCGCTCATCGGGGAGCAAATGAACGTTTATGGGGATGTTGAATTTATGGGCTGGCAACACTGTAATTTGATGCTTTTAATTTCTATCTTCGTTTGACGTCAACAATTACGAAGAGTTATATTTACGCAAAAATCCATAATACAGATTGATACTGAAAAATTTGAGTGTCGTGGAACACTCGGTTGGAACGAAGTTCCTTCTAATAATAAATATAAATACTTAAAATAAAAATAATAATCTGTTTCAATCTCTGTCAATAATCTGTTAGCGTAAATTATTTCTAATTTGACGTGATAACGTCTTGTATATCGTTGAACACCGGCTGCACGCACGAAAGAGTGTCACGTTCCGCCTGCGCCTGAGGGTGAAAGCGAGAGCGATAGAGAGGCACGATCGGCCCAAGCGTTGGCTTGTGACACATTTAATCATCAATGTTTTTTATGACGTTATCACGTAAAACTATCGTCCGTAAACCGATTTTACAGACCTGAAGTCAGGATTTGAACCTACGAACCGATAGTTTGACTCCTTTTTACCGCGGCGCCATCAAAGCATTGATGGAAAGTGTATAATAAACGAACGCATCAAGGGCCGTAAAGGAAAATAATTACACATTTTTTTTTGTCTAGCCCCCATCCGCCAAACCAACCGAAAAGGAACTTCGTTCCAGAAATTCATGATTTAAAATGGAATATAGCTTTCATCGTAGTCCCAAGTCCCAAGTCAACGCCGATCCACTTCTGGGCACAAGTCTCCTCTTAGAATGAGAAGAGTTTAGGCTACAGTCCACCGCGCTATGACCGCGCTGGCTCAGTGCGGTTTGGTAGAGTTCACATACCTTTATCCAAAATCTCCCAGTGCCTGAAGACTTAAGTCTTCTTCAGAGCTGGATAGAGCTAAGTATGCTCGGAGTATCCCTGCGAGATCAAATCAGGAATGAGGAGATCCGTAGGAGAACCAAAGTCACCAACATACCTAGCTCATCGAGTCGCGACACTGAAGTGGAAATGATGCTGGAGTGGCGTCCCCGCAACGGGGAGCGAAGTGGTGGCAGACCCCCCCCCCCCGTGACGACCGAGACTGTGGAAGTTCATGCAAGAGACTTTTGTCTAACTGCAGGTTTCCTCACGATGTTTTCCTTCACCTTTGAAGCGGTCGGCTTCGAACCTCTAGCCCCCCGAAATGGAGGCTAAAGTTTTAACCACTAGGCTATCACAGCTGTTACCGTTAGACTGTTTATTGTATGTATTATGGAGGTCAAATTACGTCATTATTTATTTTATTTACTCTTCAATGTCAAGGTTGGTTCATACTTAACATTTTATTGTTCAGATTATGACTCAGACATGCGTATGAATAACAATCTTATTGTATTATGAAGTCATTCATCATCCTACAATCCTACTAACATAATAAATGTGAAAGTTTGTGAGGATGTATGGATGGATGTATGTTACTCTTTCACGCCACCATTAATGAACCAATTTGGCTGATATTTCGAATGGAGATAGCTCATACCCAGGATTATCACATAGGCTACTTTTTATCCCGGAAAATTACAGAGTTCCCGCGGGAATTTAAAAACATCAATCCACGCGAACGAAGTCGCGGGCATCATCTATTCTTAATATATATAAATTACGTGTCACGTTGTTTGTCCGCGATGGACTCCTAAACTACTTAACCGATTTTTATCAAACTTCGTAACTATCTGTTATTTGGTCCAGCTTGAAAGATAGATAGAAAGAGGATAGTTTTAGTAGTTATTTGTTTTATTTATATAGGTAAGTTGGCGGCACGAAGTTCGCCGAGTCAGCTAGTATAAAATAAAAATGAAATGTTTTATTTGCAAGAGAAAATAGAATAGCTAATTAAATATCAACTGAAAATTTATAGCCAGCTGATAATGTAAGGAATAATGATTCATAACGATATCTAACCCCATACATCCAAAGTTCAGGCATTTTAAGACTTACTTAAATAACTATAATTCTTATGGTGGAATAAAGAACTCTAAATACATTACACTCCTTTTTTGGGCAGTCGTGTAATAAGAACAGTGATAGCCTAGAGGGTAGGACTGCGGTCTCCTGTTCGGGAGGTCACGGCACGGGTTTGATCTTCGACCTTGATTTTTTTTTACCGACTTCAAAAAAGGAGAAGGTTCTCAATTCGTCGGAATCTTTTTTTTATGTATGTTCACCGATTACTCGAAGACGTGTGGACCGATTTGAAAAAATCTTTTTTTGTTTCAAAGGGCATACTTTCCAGGTGCTCCCATATAAATTTTATCGAAATTGATCGAGCGGTTTTTAAAATATTAACAATAAATTAAATACTTTGTATAGTGTGTGTGTAATGTAGTAAAGCGGGAGTTTGAAGTCGGTTCTTTAAAAATATTTTTTTATATTATTTAATTAATTAAATTGCATAAGCCTCAATAGCCCAACGGTTAAAGGTGCGGACTTAAAAACTGAAAGGTCGCAGGTTCGAATCCCACCCGTTGCACTATTGTCGTACCCACTCCTAAGTCTTAACACAAGCTTATTTGGAGTAGGATATTAGTCAAGTTCAACTTGACTAATATCTTTAAAAAAAAAAATAAAAAAAAATATTCTTTAAAAAAAAATCTTTGGAAAACCTGTGATTTTCCGGGATACAAACCCTATGACATTCTCCAGGTTCTCAACCTTATAATATAGTTTCTGAAGCAATCCCGGTTCTTGCTTTGATCAAGCGAAAATATTTAGTAGAAATGGATCAATTTACGGCCGTTTATATTAATCCGTCGCTCACGGGCTTCGCTTATCTGCCGGCGCACATGGCCCTCTCGTATTTTATTACCTAGCCCTTGTTAGTCGATAATTATAGATTTTATTACGAAATTCGTTTCATAATCGAGTTCTACTATAATCATCGAACTATGACGCTTAGAACGGAAGTTTCTAACAAGGTTCCGTCAGGCCACAAGTATCCGGCGTCGTTCCGTCCGGACGGGCCAAGTCAAGAGGCTATTAGTGTGAAGGGAAGAGTTCCGCGATAGAAAGGGAGGCGATTTCTAGTTGAATATGAGTACTTGAGTAGGTCAGTTAGTATAAAAATAAATAAAAATCTCTTTTAGAATAGAATAGAATAGAACAGAAATGTTTTTTATTCAAATAAACTTTTTACAAGTGCTTTTGAATCGTCAATGAGTCTACCACTGATTCGGAATGCCTTTCGTGCCGAGAAGAACCTGCAAGAAACTCGGCAGTTGCTCTTTTCAAAACAAGTTTACAATATAATAGATACTATGCTATGTATGCAGTGTTTCCACAATGAGGTTCAGTTCCACAAAAGCATACCTAATTATAATTCAACACATGTTAAGACGGGCAGACAGAAAGTAGCCCCATTCCCGCTGGTTGCACCCGTTCACGAGCATGACGCATTCTAACAGAGTTCCGTCAGGCCACAAGTACCCGGTGTCGTTCCGTCCGGACGGGCCAACTCAAGAGGCTATTAGTGCGAAGGGAAGAGTTCCGCGATAGAAAGGGAGGCGATTTCTAAGTGAATATGAGTACTTCAGTAGGTCAGTCAACGCTTTGCGACCTGAATTGCACTTTGTTGTGTGGACCAAGAGTTATTATTTATATAAATGACTCAATTCATTTAAATTAAAAACCAATGAATGTGTAAGTGCCACGTAATTATTTTCTGGTACTGGTACTGATAATTACGTTTTAGATTATTGTTGTGATGAGTTATGACACCCTTTTACAGCACAGTACGTCATTTTTTAATAATTTTCTGCGAGCTCGTCATACTAAAGCGACGATACTGCGTAGTGCCACAGAAACTTAGAATATAACTGTACAAGTAGTGAGTAGTCGTTCTAAAATGCTTATTAAAAATAGCGCGTTGACTATTGCGCTTCTAAGTGTTTTAGTTCGATGACTATGACGCAGCAACGGAGCATCGTATACACTATACAATACTATACATAACAGACATAGAAACTTATATATACATATAATTACTTATTATATTTTCTATTCCGTAAAGAACAAATTGGTGACGCGGGATTTTCAAAAATCTAACACCACGTAAAGTCGATAGGTTGAAATTATGAGTATACGTAGATAGTGTTGGAAAAATGTCACAGATTGGGAATTTCATCATCATCATCATTAGCAACCCATCAACGGCTCACTACTGAGCGCAGGTCTCCTCTCAGAGAAGGGTTATAGGCCATAGTCCACCACGCTGGCCCAATGCGAATTGGCGGACTTCACACACCTTCGAGAACATTATGAAGAACTCTCAGGTGTGCAGGTTTCATCACGATGTTTTCCTTCACCGTTGAAGCAAGTGTTATTTAATTGCTTAAACTCACTTGACTCCGAAAAGTCAGAGGTGCGTACGCGGGATCGAACCTGCGACCCCCCGAATAGGAGACCACAGTGCTAACCTCTTTGGGAATTCACTAAATGATAACCTTTACTCGGTTGTATACAGTTAATATCACACGTAACTTGAGATATGAAATGAAAGTATCAAAATCGGGCGATACGTGAGAACCTCCAGTGACAGTTGACTGACAGTGACAGATGAATGTTTGTACTCGTACCATACTCGTAACCCAGGCGTTCGATGTAAGAGTTTGTGAGTTTGTTTTAGCGTGTCTTGTTACCATTTTTCTTAAAAAGTACTAAACCGATATAGATGCGGTTTTCTATCGGTTTTCTAATCAAACCGATAACTGAGACCTGTGAGCGTGTTATTTTTTGAAATTCAACTGTAAAACTCTCTTGAAACTCTCTTGACTCGGTTCAATCGTTTTGAAGATCATTCCGCACAAACAGATACACAAAAATTTAAACATCTTGGGTTTGGGTAATGGTATCTTACAAATAACCTTATGTGCTAAGAGATGGCTATTTCGAAATCACCCTATCTACTTATTACCTACTTAGCTTAGGGTATCTTAAGGCTTTTATCGCCATACAAAGCAATGTATGATCTAATAGACTAGCAGTTTAATATACTTTGTAGTGGCATTTGTAGTCGGTTTTTTTAAACTAATTTTTATACAATTATTATGAATTATGATTTTTAGTGTACCTAACTTCATGGAATCAATCTACACATTCTCTGTTCGCGAGCGATTTGCTCATATTCATTAAGGAGTTCCGTCCTCCATCACCGAAGATATTCATCAGATCACAAAATTTAAATGGGACCACCATTCCATCACCATTCACCATCTGATCTGATCTGACCTGTCAGTATGCCCTTTCAAATAAAAAAAAATTGAAATCGGTTCAGATTTGACGGAGTAATGGAGTAACATCGCCAAAAAAATACGCTTCGAATTGAGAACCTCCTCCTTTTTTAATATCGGTTAAAAAAAAATAGACATGTTATTCGCATTTGACCAAGACCCAATAAAACGAGCATTTGGGTCAAATCTCGCCCAACACAAATATTAGTGGTACAAATTGGATGCTCTCGTTCTTTCCAGTTTCGGCTATAGGTGTAAATTGTTAGTGTACTTTACCCACGCCCTCTTACATACGCCGACAAATTGGGTCACGAAATCGTTAGTGGGTCAAACAGATGGGGTCTACACTTATATTATAATATTAAACAGGCCGACTTAAGGATGATTACACGGGTCTGCCCGCGAAATTCAAATTTAATTTGGTTTTTCGTAATTTGTAAACTAATTAATACGACAAACTAGGCTAATGGCATTCTAATTGAGCCAGTAGAATTATCATCTTCACAGGTTTACATAAAAATCTTTACTTGAAAGTGATCAGTTTAAGAAATTAATCAATTTGTGAGTAACTCACGTCCAACTCGGTATTTTGATTAATTTCTTAAACTGGTCACTTTCAAGTAGGTAGTAAGAGCGCGATTAGAATGCCATAAGCCTACTTTGTCGTATTAGTTTAAAAAATGGAAAAACCAAATTAAATTTGAATTTCGCGGGCAGACCCGTATAATAATCCTTATGAGACAAGGAGTTTTGTTTGAATAATCAAGTAAATATAATGTATCACTAGGGGCCTTACCACCAACGCTTAAAGCAGTAACGTGTTATTTCAATATTGTTTTGACATGTCATACAATGTCAAGCTTAAAGTACCTAAGTTATGTATAAGGTCGTCATTGTATGATGTCATTATCTCAAAATAATATTGAAATAATACTAGTTTTGACGTTGGTAGTGGATCTACAGATGATGTTGCCAAGCGACTTAATGCGCGTGAAAGCGTGGACTTAGGTTTTAAAAATCCCGCGGGAACTCTATGTTTTTCCAGGATAAAAGGTAGCCTATGTCACTCTCCAGGTCCTATGTAATAAATATTTATTATGTAGGACCTGGAGAGTGGCATAGGCTCGATTTCATCCCGGAAAAACCGAGGTTTCTCTGCGCAACATATCGACTTCATTTTATACTTGGGTATAGACCCAATTGGGTTTTGAGTAATCGAAGGACATACCAGCAAACAAACACACAAGTTTCGCATCCTAAATAATTAACGCGAAAGTGTGTTGTTGCGGAATTCCATGATATTTATACAAAAATGAATATTTCTTTGCAA
This sequence comes from Oeneis ivallda, assembly GCA_029955525.1. NCBI lineage: Eukaryota > Metazoa > Arthropoda > Insecta > Lepidoptera > Nymphalidae > Oeneis > Oeneis ivallda. The sequence continues at coordinate 13,242,229 of JARPMR010000029.1, read as the reverse complement.
AAGTCCGCCAAACTTAATAAATCTTTTAACACTCGACGTACGTTTTTAAAAGATTTATTCTGTTTTGAGAACTATCATCATCATTAGCAACCCATCAACGGCTCACTACTGAGCGCAGGTCTCCTCTCAGAGAAGGGTTATAGGCCATAGTCCACCACGCTGGCCCAATGCGAATTGGCGGACTTCACACACCTTCAAGAACATTATGAAGAACTCTCAGGTGTGCAGGTTTCCTCACGATGTTTTCCTTCACCGTTGAAGCAAGTGATATTCAATTGCTTAAACGCACTTGACTCCGAAAAGTAAGAGGTGCGTACCCGAGAATCGAACCTGCGAACCCCCAAATAGGAAACCACAGTCCCAACCACTAGGCTATCACTGCTTCAGTGAAACACAGTAGTCAGTTGCGGACTATAGCAAAGGAATATTAATTTTTCTTTAAAAATATTTTTCTTTAAATATCACTTGCTTTAACAGTGAAGGAAAACATGCATCGTGAGGAAACAGGCACTTAGGAAATATCTTAAGAAATGGGAATGTACTAGGCGGTAGGTAGGTGGGTGTAGGTACATTAGGATTCCATCCACGGCAGTCTAGGTCATGCGTCGTGACTAAGCGCTATCTGGTCTAGCATTCCTGTTCTCATGCCTATATTGCCTAGCCCTATACTTAATACTAAGTTATTCCAACTTACTATACATTTTATTATGTCACTCCGATAGAATCCGGCTTTGGTGCGGGCGGCCGGTCTCCACAGAGATTAGCCATGTGCGCGGGAGATATTATAGTGCACAAGTGTGTGTTCAAACACAGGTTCGCTCTCTATTCCCTCACTCTCAAAGTCCGATGGAACGGAATCCAACACGACCGGAGAGAGATCAGGCGCAGGACCGACGGCTTTACGTGCTCTCCGAGGCACGGGATGACACACCGCCTCCTTCCTAACTCGAGGGTAGTAGGTACTGAATACTTCTTGACAGAAACCCCAATACATTTGGCCCGACGCGGGAATCGAACCCGAGATCTCGTCATCCGCAGTCAAACATCCTAGCCAAGTATATCAACGAGGTTACAGTTATAATTATACCTAATTTAGTGCCGATTCCATAGTGCATCGCCGAGTAATATTAAACTGAGGTAAACACTAACATTGACACTTTTGGTAGGTAATAAAAATCAGAAAACATCTTAATTCTTTGGTTAAATTGTTGGTACCACCATACCGTAATTGTTGGTTAAATATTACGGTGAATTCTGTTCAGCACCATCAGCAATTATTATTCCAATCCAATCCAATCCATCAGCCTGTATTCATCCACTGCTGGACAAAGCCCTTTCCGAGAGCGCGCCAACAAACACGGTCCTCCGCTTTCCTCATCCAACCGCTTCCCGCCACCTTCTTAAGGTCATCGGTCCAGCGAGCTGGAGGGCGTCCTACACTGCGCTTGCCGGTACGCGGTCTCCACTCCAGAACACGTCTCCCCATTGGCCATCGGTTCTGCGACAGATATGACCTGCCCACTGCCACTTCAGCTTGCTAATCCTAAAAGCTACGTCGGTCACTTTTGTTCTTCTTCTACAATTATTATTATTTATCACTATCAGCAACCCATCAAGGGCTCTCTACTGAGCGCAGGTCTCCTCTCAGAGAAGGGCTATAGGCCATAGTCCACCACGCTGGCACAATGTTACCCTATAAACTGCAATGTTTATCGAACCCTTTTTGATGATCTCCCTGGCTCAGTGGTGAGCGCTGTTGTCTCGGTCTCGGGTGCAATTCCCGGCGGGGTAAATTTGGGAAATTTTAATTTCTGAATTTTATCTGGTCTGGTCTGGGAGGCTTTGGCCGTGGCTAGTTACCACCCTACCGTTAAAGACGTGCCGCCAAGCGATTTAGCGTTCCGGCACTATGATGTGTAGAAACCAATTAGGGGTATGGGTTGAATGTTCACTGCCATACCCTTTCCAAGTTAGCCTGCTACCATCTTAGACTGCATCGTCACTTACCATCAGGAGAGATCGTAGTCAAGGACTTGCTTGTCATCGAATAATAAAAAAAACCCTTTTAGACCTTTTTCAGACACGTACCAACAATAAAAAACTATAAATTATAAAGCCGATCAGTCCTAGCCATATTTAGTAAGCCCTATAAAAATTGCATCATAAAACTATCCATATGATTTGTATCACGTTTCATTATGGTTTACGATTTTTTTACCGGCTATAAAACTAATGTAAGACGTAGGAGATAATATATTTTATGTTATACATAAGTAATACCTACTTTTACTAATGTTATTTGGGGTTATGGACGTTAGAAAGATAGATTTTGTAACTTCCGCGACCAAGTCGTCAACTATACCTTTGCAAAAAATCACGTCGAGTTGCTCTGTTGCTGCGTGATTGAAGGACAACCCAACAAACAAACACACTTTCGCATTTATAATATTAAGAAAGGATGGTTATTCTTGCATTAACACTAGACAAGTTTCTTATGCTTCTTACAAAGTTTGATCTTTACTTGAATACTATGAAGATTTGCCCGCGACTCCGTTCACGTTAATTTCGATTTTTCAAACCCCTATTTCACCATAATAGTCGTCATAATAGAGCTATCTGTAGGTATGCCAAAAAGCCCGATCTCTCCAGTGGTTTGAGCTGTGCGTTCATAGATCAGTCAGTCAGTCAGTCACCTTTTACTTTTATAAAATAAGATTACCCAATCCACTCTGAACCTTCAATCTCAAAACGATCAGACAAATTAATTTTGACGACCTCGCTAGCGCAGTGGTGAGCGCTGATGTCTTAACTGGGAGGTCTCGGGTTCGATTCCCGGCGGGGTCAATTTGGGAATTTATAATTTCTGAATTGTCTCTGGTCTGGTCTGGTGGGAGACTTTCGTTGGCCGTGGCTAGTTACCACCCTACCGTCAAAAACGTGCCGCCAAGCGATTTAGCGTTCCGGCACGATGGCGTGTAGAAACCGATTAGGGTATGGGTTGAATTTTCACTGCCACACCCCTTCCAAGTTAGTCCGTAACCATCTTAAACCACATCATCACTTACCATCAGGTGAGATCGCAGTCAAGGACTATCTAAGTCATTAAACTAAAAAAAAGGAAATCAACATATTATATAAGGCATCCTTCTCCTGAGAATTTCTCTGTAAAATTATCGTTGGATTGCGAAGAGCTTTCGCGTTGATTTTCAAGTGCAAAACCAATAAATGCAACCGTTCATCAAGGCATTAACGTCACACAATCCTGACAAGCACATACCTCCCTACCTTATGAAATATGAATCACTAACTGCAGACTAGAAGCAGTGATAGCCTAGTGGTTAGGACTGTGGTCTCCTATTCGGGGGGTGGCAGGTTCGATCCCGGGTACGGGCCTCTGACTTTTCGGAGTCACGCGTTTAAGCAATTAACTATCACTTGCTTCAACGGCGAAGGAAAACATCGTGAGGAAACCTGCACATCTGAGAGTTCTTCATAATGTTCTTGAAGGTGTGTGAAGTCCGCCAATTCGCATTGGGCCAGGGTGGTGGACTATGGCCTATAACCCTCCTCTGAGAGGAGACCTGCGCTCAGTAGTGAGCCGTTGATGGGTTGCTAATGATGATGATGATGATGATGATGAACTGCAGACTATAGCCATACACCGGTGATAGGTATCGAAGGGGACTCTTAAACCTGACAGTGATTCCCATATCTTATTCTTCTTCTTTATCAACCGATAATGAGCCTCAATAGCCCAACGGTTTAAGGTGCGGACTGAAAACTGAAAGGTCACAGGTTCGAATCCCACCCGTTGCACTATTGTCGTACCCACTCCTGACACAAGCTTTCCGCTAATTTGGAGGGAAGGGGAGAATATTAGTAAAGTTCAACTAGGTTGATATTCTTTTACGCCCACTGCAGGACAAAGGTCTTGGTCTCTCCACAGTACTCGGTCTTGCGTCGCCTGTATCCAGCGGCTCCCTGTGACTCGTCTCATGTCGTCAGCCCACCTAGTGGGGGTCTGCCAACACTATACGCTTCCCGGTGCGGGGTCACCACTCCAGCACCTCAGGACCCCAACGACCGTCAGCTATTCGAACTATGTGCCTCGCCCATTTCCACTTCAGTTTCGCTACTCGCTGAGCTATGTTGGTGACTTTGGTTCTCCTACGGATCTCCTCATTTCCGATTTGATCTCGCAGGGATACTCCGAGCATAGCTCTCGCCATCACCCGCTGAGTGACCCTGAGTCTTCTTATGAGGCCCATAGTTAACCAAATCTTGAGAAATCCTTCAAAGGAAACATAAGGGCACGTTCACAAGGAGTTGTTACCACATAATCTTGACAAGTATCTACAAGTGACGTGGGCCGGTGATGAGCCTCAATTGAATAGCTGGATCCCGCGGCTATGAGTCGACATTTCTGTGCTTGGCGCAAGTTTTAAGCGAATGACTTATGGGCAAGAATAGAATAGAATAGAAATGTTTTTTATTCAAATAAACTTTTTTACAAGTGCTTTTGAATCGTCGATGAGTCTACCACTGGTTCGGAATGCCCTTCCTTCTTAAAGTGTGGTACCTATGGACGCTTGTATCTGTGAACACAATGGATTTTTCGTCGAAACTAGCAACCCTAAATTTCTAATTTGAACAGTTTATGGTTGACAGTTCGCGTTCAAATTAGAATTTTAGGGATGTTAGTTTCGACGGAATCCATTGTGTCCACAGGTACAAGCGTCCATAGGTACAGCACTTGCCCTTATTTATTGTCAACTAGCTGATGCCCACGACTTCGTCCGCGCGGATTTAGTTTTTAAAATCCGTCGGGAACTCTTTGATTTTCCGGGATAAAAAGTAGCCTATGTCATTCCCCAGGTCTTCAACTATAGGCATGCAAAAATCACGTCGATCCGTAGCTCTGTTGCGGTAACAAACCGACAAACAAACACACTTTCACATCGACTTAAAACGCTTAAAACATCAAAGAAAAATATTCCTCGACTGCATTGATTTAAAGTCACAAATTCAGTACAACCGATTCTAACATGGAGCGTTATGGAGCGTATCGTACCTAATCGTATGAGAATGCATACACGAAATTGAGCTCTAATTTAATGCTGTTATGGTTTATTTTACTTTGACGCTAATACCATGAAATGAATAAGATTTTAATCGGCAACTTATAGATATTTAGGGGGCTGGTTACAGTTTTTAGGTCCTGTTTCACCGCTAGCCGTTAGTGTCATATATATAAGTATATCTAACAGACAAAAAAGCTGTTAGATAAATTTGTCCGATATTTTTTTAGATTATCAGAGGGTTAATCTGCTAGATTATCTTAACGGACACTTGTGAAACAAAATTTGAACGCTATCTGTCAGTTAAGATGTGGACAGGCTATCAGGCACTTTATCAGCAAGTGGTGAAACAAGCCCTTAGAGCCTGTATTGTAAATTTTGTCTCTTTCTTACTTTATGTCAAGTAAAAAAGACAAAATATGCGAATAAGCTATCCGACACTCATCAGAACCAGAAGGTGGTGAAAATGGCCCTTAGACTTTTATCCTAGTTCTACAATAAACGCTTCAGCTCATGACTTGATCGCTTCAAATACATTTCACCCGGTCACGCGTCAGTATTAAAGTTAATTTGTTTGAATAAAAGTGCATCAGATACGAGACGCAGTCATACTTAACGTAACGACATCTCGGAATATTATAATGTGTGTTATATTGAGATAAGTAAGTATCTAAATGATTTTTGTTGCTTCATTTGAGCTGATGACCTCTATAAGGTACTGTCATAGTTCACTGCCATTTATATACTTTGGGTCCCAAGGTGCTGGTGTGGCGACCCCGCACCGGGAAGCGCAGTGCTGGCAGACCCCCCACTAGGTGGACCGACATCAGACGAGTCGCAAGGAGCCGTTGGATAGAGTCGGCGCAAGACCGAGGCCTGTGGAAGCCCATGCAAGAGACCTTTGTTCAACTGTGGACGTCTATCTATACTTATAAAAAGACTTGTCCTGACTGACTGACTGACTGATCTATCAACGCACAGCCTAAGCCACTGAAGTAAGAAACTTGAAATTTTGACAGTAGATTCCTTTTATGACGTAGGCGAGCACTAAGAAAGGATTTTCTGTAATTCCACCCTCCAAATGAGGGGGAGGGGTTAGGTTAGGTTTGTATGAAAGTCCGTCATTTTTCAAGTCATAGGGTGCCTATGAAATTCGGTATTTAGGCTTTCAATTAAAAACAAAAAAGTACTTACGTGTTTCGCAGTTTTTGAAATTTTACCCCCAAAGGGGTTAAAAAGGGGTTGAATGCTTGAAAGAAGAAGTAACAACTAAAGATTCAGATGCATTCTGAGTCAAGGAGTAGGTACCTTGAGTCACGACCGCATGCCACTTCGCAAATTGCTAGGTATCTAGATAAGTAGGTACCTAGGAAATATCCATCAAGCGCTAGAGTAGCTAGCTCTAGGATTGCTAGGTCATTAAATTTGCAATGCACACAGGAAGTGAGTCAAACAGAATTGTAAATAATTTTAATTAATTAACAAGTAAATGTGTTTATTGCGAATCGACTATGACTGCTACTAAGTAATGGTGAATTAATTAAAACTTCAACCTTACGAAAAATTGGATGTAACACCCGTCATTATTGATTTTGTTCATATAAAAGTCACCCATGTGTAGCCCATGTCACTTTTTTTTTTAAGAATAAGAATAAGAAAATTTTTACTGCTGTCTGCCACTTTCTGGCGTGCAATGTTTTTTTTATACATACATTACTTATTTTAATATACTAGGTATTACAGTTTTTATTATTTCACAAACAAATTAATAATTATTATCATTAAATACTAATCTTACCTACATCATACTAATCAAAATTTGTACAAAAAAACTCATCAAAATATGCTTGGCTTATTAGCCATATCCTTAACTTATTTTTAAACATTATATTCCCTTTAAGGGATCTATTGATACATCATTCATCAAAATCGGCTCAGTAGTTTAGGCGCTACGGTAGAGCATAAGGAAATACAAACATAAAGTCGGACAACTCAAAAATTATCTGTTTCCTAGACGAAAACAAAGCCATTCTGAATCTTTTGATAATAAAGATATAATTTTATTTTTAACCGACTTCAAAAAAGGTCGTGGTGGTTTGTGGAAGTTCCAATTCGTCGGAAATTTTTTAGGGTTCCGTACCCAAAGGGTGCCAACGGGACCCTATTACTAAGCCTCCGCTGACAATCTGTCCGTCGTCGGTCCGTCCGTCTGTCAGCGGGGTGTATCTCGTAAACCGTAGCAGGTAGACAGTTGAAATTTTCGCAGAGTGTGTATTTCTATTGCCGCCATAACAACAAATAATATAAATTAAATTAAATTAAAAAATAAAGGGGGCTCCCATACATGAAAAAGGAGTCATTATGTAGAGCTCATTAAGAGGAGTACAAATATATTTTTTGTTATTTTTAGCTTCAAAAATGAAGAAATGGGGACCTTCAAAGTTGTGACCAAAACAAACGACCATTTTTTTCCCATATTTTAATTTAGTACTATTTAAGAACTGTGATATCTAAATATGTATCTAGTTTAAAAAAAGTGATTTTGTCATATGTACGGAACCCTAACAGAGCGAGGCCCGACTCGCACTTGGCCGATTTTTTATGTATGTTCACCGATTACTCGAGCCTGAACCGATTTGGAAAATTCTTGTTTTGTTTCAAAGGGTAGGTATACTTCCCAGGTAAGTAGACCTCCCATTTTTTTATCGAAATCGGAAATAATTATATGTATACTTTGTATTGGCGTGGCCGGGCGTTTAAAGTCGGTTTTTTTTTAATCAATTTTTTATATAAAATTATATTATGTCCTAAATATTTTGTGAAATGTGTGTGTTTTGTTTTTTCGTCTAGGGAACAGAGACCTTATTCGAATAGTCTGGCTTTTGATCTTGGCTTTACCGTCGTAAAAAGATATAACATGATGCAAAATTCCTAAGTAATCGTGAACCACAGAGTTGACAGTTACGTGGTTACACTCAGAACAGATTAATGGGAATTGGCAAAAAAAACGGTTACACCACTTAAGCGTGGCGGCCATGACAGTTCCATAATTAAGCCTCGCTGTAAGACGATATGCGCTGGACGCAAAGACGCAAATCTCGGGCGATTGCCTTTTGTTTTTCACTTTTCGAGATTTGTAACTCTTGTAAGGCAATACTTTTGCTGCAGTGTGCGATTTCATTAATTGTATTTTGTTTCAGCAAGCAAGACCGCTTTAAGGTTGAAGACAAGGGTCTGCCTGCGAAATTCAAATTTAATTTGGTTTTTCGCAACTTGTAAACTAATACAACAAAGTAGGCTTATGGCATTAATTGCGACAATGGCAGTATCATCTTCACAGGTTTACATAAAATATTTTACTTGAAAGTGTCCAGTTTAAGAAATTAATCAAAATATCGACTAATTTGTGAGTAACTCACGTCCAACTCAATATTTTGATTAATTTCTTAAACTGGTCACTTTCAAGTAAAGATTTTTATGTAAACCTGTGAAGATGATAATTCCACTGGCGCAATTAGAATTTTGTCCTGTTGTCCTAATTACTTTGTCCTATTAGTTTACAAATTGCGAAAAACCAAATTAAATTGAATTTCGTGGGCAGACCCTTGTCATCCACTTTAACTTGTCATAAGACTGTATAGTTATGAATGACTAGGTGAATTTGAATTTTGAATTTTCGGAGCTATGTGCGTTTACGCAACCAAGTGCCGGTTGCACTAAACTCGATCGACGTTTTACCAAAGAATACCTAAATTGGGAATTCTGATAGCTTTTGTAGCTTTTATAGCTTTTGTTTGCTTCCCCTCATTGTGGAAATATTATATTTCTATTCTAACAAAGTTGCATGGGTAAAATCGGCTTGGCATCCAGCTGCCCACAAGATAGTATAAAAAAGTGTGTGTGTCAGCTGCGACGCACGACTGGAGTTTACTTTATAGTATTTGTGCTAGTTGATATCAAAGACGGCCATCTATAGTAAATAGCTCGAACTATTATGTTAGCAGTGCTGTCGCAGGGTTTTAGGGCGTACAACAGAGTTGCTATTCGAAATAGTTTACACATAAGCCGAAAGATGGCGCTGATCTACGTGTTTGTAGTAACGCTGTCATAAAAACGTAACAAGGTCATTCATAAGTAGATTTTACACCTCAAATTTTTCTCATACCGGGCGCCTAAAATCGATTCTTAAGGAGTAAACTCCAATAAACTCCAAAAACTTATTACAATGTAATAGCTACATAATAATATTGTACAATGATTATTCTGAAAAGAAGAACTGCTGAGTTTCTTGCCGGCTCTTCTCAGCAGAATCCGCTTTCCGAACCGGAGCGTGGTAAAGTCATGACGTGTCATAAGAGCCACAGGTTGGCCTACGTAAAATAAAATTTTGAATTTTGAATTTTTTTGAATTTTGTGTCGTATTGAAAATACTATACAAAATATCAAAACGCTCGGGTAAGGCTTATTTTACGTTGGTGAAACCGGCCCTAAATATCGTAAGTATGCTTCACAAGTGAAGGAAAACATCGTGATGAAACCTGCACACCTGAGAGTTCTTCATAATGTTCTCGAAGGTGTGTGAAGTCCGCCAATTCGCATTGGGCCAGTGTTGGGCCTATAACCCTTCTCTGAGAGGAGACCTGCGCTCAGTAGTGAGCCGTTGATGGGGTGCTGATGATGATTTTTCAGATATCCTACTAACAGTATAAACTGGCTTTTGTCCTCAACTTTTGTTTTTTATAAAGAATATCAACCAAGTTGAACTTGACTAATATTCTCCTCTCCCCTCCAAATAGGCGGAAAGCTTGTGTCAGGAGTGGGTACGAGAATAGTGCAAGGAGTGGGATTCGAACATGCAACCTTTCAGTTTTCAGTTCGCTCCTTTAACCGTTGGGCTATTGAGGCTTAGGACTTTATCCGCGTGAAATCCTCTACTTGCCTGAGAGAGTGCCATCAAAACTCCTTCAGCCGTTTTGAAGATAAGTACCTATAAAAAATACAAAATAATATTAGTATAAAGAATTGCGAAAGTCGATTTCGTATTTCGAAATGACATAGGACACTTCAATTTTATTTGTTTGTACAGACAGTTCGGAATCAAGAACGAATCTTAGCTTGCGATAGAGTTTCATTGTAAGTAGATAGCACCTTTCATAATAATTACATACTTGATGCACCTTTTTTTAGGGTTCCATACCAAAATGGTAAAAATGGAACCCTTATGGTGAGACTTTCTCCGTCCGTCTGTCCGTCCGTCTGTCACAGTCGATTATTTCAGTAACTATTAAAGCTATCGACATGAAATTTGGCATAGTTGTGTATAATAGTGGCCCAAAATCATTGAAATAAAGAAAAATCGAAAATTATTTTTAGTTTTAATAAAAAAGGGGGAAAATCGGGGGTTTGAAATTTCAAAGTAAAATAACTATATCGAGTGGGGTATCATATGAAAGGCCTTTACTTGTGCATTCTAAAACAGTTTTTTATTTATTTCTATATATAACAGTTTTTGATTAATCGGCCAAAATGTCGAAAAAATACCGTTCTCCCCCCCTTATCTCCGAAGTTTACCAATCGAAAAATCTGAAATAATTATGGTCAATAGATGTTTATGTATATTTTACAGGAAAAATAAAAGCAATGCGAAAATTATTTTAGTTTGATTAAAAAGGGGGGAAAATCGGGGGTTTGAAATTTCAAAGTAAGATAACTATACCGAGTGGGGTATCATATGAAAGGCCTTTACTTGTGCATTCTAAAACAGTTTTTTATTTATTTCTATATATAACAGTTTTTGATTAATCGGCCAAAATGTTGAAAAAATACCGTTCTCCCCCCCTTATCTCCGAAGTTTACCAATCGAAAAATCTGAAATAATTATGGTCAATAGATGTTTATGTATATTTTACAGGAAAAATAAAAGCAATGCGAAAATTATTTTAGTTTGATTAAAAAGGGGGGAAAATCGGGGGTTTGAAATTTCAAAGTAAGATAACTATACCGAGTGGGGTATCATATGAAAGGCCTTTACTTGTGCATTCTAAAACAGTTTTTTATTTATTTCTATATATAATAGTTTTTGAGTAATCGGCCAAAATGTCGAAAAAAATACCGTTCCCCCCCCCTTATCTCCGAAGTTTACCAATCGAAAAATGTGAAATAATTATGGTCAATAGAGGTTTATGTATATTTTACAGGAAAAATAAAAGCAACGCGAAAATTATTTTAGTTTAATTAAAAAAGGGGGAAAATCAGGGGTTTGAAATTTCAAAGTAAGATAATTATTTTACTTACAATTCCCTCTCACCTCCAAATAAACGTAAAGCTTTTGGTAGGAGTAGGTACGACAACTGTGCCCTTTATTTAAGATACACCTAATTAAACGATATAATATTATGACTTAAGATAAAACGAAACGGACTTTGAGCTAAGTCAGAGTACCTACGCTCTTTAGATCTCAGCCTATAGTCAATTTTCCTTTGCTTTGCTATTTTTTAACCGACTTCAAAAAAGGAGGAGGTTCTCAATTCGTCGGAATCTTTTTCTTTTATGTATGTTCACCGATTACTCGAAGACGCCTGAACCGATTTGGAAAGTTCTTTTATTTTTTCAAAGGGTATACTTCCCAGGTGGTCCCATTGAAATTTTATCGAAATCGGTCCCGCGTTTTTTAAAATATCAACAATAAATTATATACTTGGTAAAAGCGAAGGCGTTTGAAGTCTGTTTTTTAAAAATATTTTTTTAAATTAAATTATTATTTAATTATTATTTTTTTGTCTTTTGACATTATCTCGTTTTATTCATGTGTGTAATAATTAGGTGTAAAATATGTAAGTAAATGAGTTATAGTTACTTGAAATAAAAGCTAAATCCTTACTATACTTACTACCTATTATAAATGCAAAATTGTATTTGTTTGCTAGTCGGTTTGTCCTTCAAACATAAAAAAATAGAATTAATTACAAAAAATAGAATTTACTTCAAGAATAACCTTTCTTTGAGAAAAAATACGTGTGGCACTCGGGGACTGCCGCGGTAAAGCTATTGCATAGCATTTTCTAGTCGCACGCAACACCGTGCCGAAGTCTGCCGAACTGAAACTACGTTAGACGATGCACGGCTTTCAACGCCGCACCGCTATGCCGGTCGGAGTGGGGGGTGTTAGGTTTATTTTCGTTACGGAATTTCTTGATTCGGTCGCCGCGCTCAAAGCCCGCGATAAAAGCTATGCAATAGCTTAAAACTTTCATTGAAAACAGTTAACACCTTTCTTATACCTTATTTACACAGATCATTTCCTTTTAGGGTTTCTAGTAACGCAGGCTATATCACAGTGCTAATTGACTTGTGAATGGAGCTCCCATACACAGGAACAATTGCATAAGAAGTCCAGACTTGGGACAAAAACTGCCCTGTGCCAATCCTGTAACCGGTCGGCTATCCCAGTTCCGTCGTGCTGTACTAAGATTGATATCGATAAAATAATTCTGTGACGGCAAGTATGTATGTATAAGTAGGTATATCGTAAGGAAGCCTGCGTGCCTTGCTTGAGTTCTCCATAATGTTTTCAAAGGTGTATGAAGTCTGCTAATTTTCACTGAGTCAGCGTGGTGGAGTATTCTGAGAGGAAACCTGCGCTTAGTAGTGGATTAAGATAAATAATAATAATAATATCACTATTTACTACAGCGAAAGCTGTAAACCTTATTGGTTTACTTCAGTAATATTATGTTTACATTTGCTTAGTGAAGTTACTTTACAGTAGTACGTAGTAGTACGAATATAAGATAACAGAAATACACAATGAAAACTTGAGTTTCATCTAACTTAGCTCTCTTGCATTGACTCCACAAAATTTATGATATCAAAGCTATCAAGATACCTATTATTTTATCAATAATCGTACTACTCCCAGCTACCCAATATTAATTTATAATATAGGTATCTAATTTTAAAAATAATTTATATTAGGTAGCTGGGAGTAGCTCAGCTACCTAATTAATGAGTAATTTAATTTTACCTAATATAAATTGTAATTACAAGGCCAATTAACCACAAAATAATAACAAATAAGTTAGATTTTGAGTAGGTATAATTTAACTATCGATAACTTGAAACCACCTATACATACATCACTATCACAGAATGCGGTGCAGTAAGTCCCAGAGTGAATGAACACTGTAGACAGTTTATAATCTCACGTATTTTCTTGCATCCCTTTCGCTCTTAAGGTTAAACTCTTATTAGAAGAGGACGGAAGATGAGGTCAAGTAAAACCTTATTATACAGCTGTGGAGTTGAACGGGTTTGATTAAAATAAAACCAACTTTGAATCAAGTTCAAAATCAAGAAAGGATTCACTTGACCGGTTTCTTTTACGTTTGTTTACGTAGCTCAAAAATGGGAGTCCCGATTTTGATGATTCTTTTTTTATTAGTATGGGAGAGCTCGCGTGGTGGTCTCGTCAAACTTTGTAATGGTTTACATTCATCACTTAGGTATATGCAAGGGACAATTTTAAGCTATTGCATAGCTTTTATCGCGGGCTTTGAGCGCGGCGACCGAATCAAGAAATTCCGTAACGAAAATAAATCTAACACCGTCGTTTCAGTTCGGCAGACTTCGGCACGGTGTTTGTGTGCGTGCGACTAGAAAATGCTATGCAATAGCTTTACCGCGGCAGTCCCCGAGTGCCACACGTATTTTTTAACTTAATTATGTTTTCGGACGGATTGGACGAAGTCGCGGGAGTCGTCTAATAAAAATCATACAAAACCAAAAAAATTCTAAACCCACCATTTAATAGAAGCCAATAGTGCAAAGCTGAAAACCTGAAAGGTTTGTCCTTCAGTCACGCAGCAACGGGACAAACGGGTCGATGTGATATTTAACACGGTCATAGAGGAATTGGAGTGACGTAGGCTACTTTTTATCCCGGAAAAACAGATGGTTCCCGCGGGAATTTTAAAAGCCTAACTTCAAACGGACGAATGATTTTTCAAAAAATGTGTGTGTAAGGTTTCAAAATTTTCAAAATCTTGGTTTTTGAAAATTTTTTAGTGCGGCAAAGTCTTCTGCGAGTTAAGGATGTCGTTTTCATAATTCAGCAAATGGCAATTATTTTACTAGGGTTATAATCACAAATTTTTCGATATAAATAAAACATTTTGGCTCCAAACGAGCATCCCATATTGCCTCTATAGACTCCTTTATAGACTCTTCTCATGTAAATCCTACTATTAATATAAATGCGAAAGTTTGTGAGGATGGATATATGGATAGATGTATGGATGGATGGATGGATGAATGAAGGATGGATGTTTGTTACTCTTTAACCAATTTGGTTTAATGAACCACTTTGGTTGGGAATGGAGATAACATATACCCAGGATTAGAACATAGGCTACATTTTATCCCGGGAAATTAAAGAGTTCCCGTGGGAATTAGAAAACCGCGGACAAAGTCGCGGACATCATCTAGTATTGCTTAGCTAAGTGGAAGCTACACATGTTTCAAAAAGCTGTATGGGTATTTAAACATATCGTTATTCAATTTCATAGTCTGTTTCGTTTCACATATGGGCAGTTTGGTGCCAAGGTTAGCTTATGCTTTTAGTGAATACATATTTAACCTCCTCAGTAAATGAGTTGTTTGTTACGCCAAAAACAAATAAATTACAGTATGATTAATACTTATAAAAACAACTCGTTCGGAGCGTTTTGTTAATTAAGCCAAGAAATAAAAACTGAAATGCCGTGTTGTGTGACAATAATTCTTCTTCTTTTTCGACGGATATTCGGTGCGGGGTTGAAACTCGAGCACCTTTAGAGTTTAAAAAAACAATTAGACCCAAACGAACTTCAATTAAAATAATTACTAGATACAGAGTTACGGACGCAATTACCTCTGGGTACCAATTGTCTAAAAGTTATTCCATTGATCGTATTCGTATTGGATGACATTAGCGTCAAAGTAAAATAATCCTTGATTGTATTAATTTAAAGTCACAAATTCAGTACAACCGATTTTAACATGGAGCTTTAAGGAGCGTATTGTACATACCTAAACGTATAATGCATACACGAAACCATAGTTTATTTTACTTTGACGCTAATGTCATTGAATACGATTACGATCAGTGGAATAACTTCGCACCTCTGATTTGCCGATACTCACTCACTATTGGCTAAAATGCATTGTTGCAGCGAAGTCGCGACAAATTCAACCAATCTGGTGAGACTTGAGATTGGAGCAAAATTGATGCAGTTTTTCGGCAATTATAGCCTCAATAACCCAAATGAAAGGTCGCAGGTTCGATCCCCACCCGTTGCACTATTGTCTTACCCACTCCTAGCACAAGCTTTCCGCTTATTTGGAGGGAAGAGGGGAACATAAGGTAAATTCAAATATTCTTAAAAAAATCGACCAGGAAGCTGCTTCTGAGAATTTTGAACTCGTTCCGGGAATCGAACCCAAACCTCATATTCTACAGCCGAATAAGTCAGCCTTTAACCAAGGGGGCAGTCAATTAGGATAATAATAGGCATTAAATTTTTATTAGTCCCCAAAGAATAGGTAATTAGGTATGCGTGCGTCTAGACTCCAGACTCATAAACAACTCGTAAACACCCATTATTTACCGACGAAGTACGACCTAATTGGCTGTTAATTTCCTTTAGGGTCCTAACCTAGATATAATGACAACTGTTTAATTAAACTTAATTATATGGTGGGAGGCTTTGGGCGTGGCTAGTTACCACCCGTAAGTCAACACTGGCAACACGTACCTACTGTTCGAAGACTTTAATCTTCAGGTACTGAGGGATTTTAGCCTCATTAGGCGGTCGAGAGAGCTCGGAGTAAGTATCCCTGTGAGATCAAATCAGAAATGAGGAGATCCGTAGGAGAACCAAAGTCACCGGCATAGCTCAGCGAGTCGCGAAACTGAAGTGGAAATGCGCGGGGCACATAGTTCGAAGAGCTGATGGTCGTTGTGGTCCCAAGGTGCTGGAGTGGCGTCCCCGCACCGGGAAGCAGACCGGGTTGGCAGACCTCCCACTAGGTGGGACAAAGAAGAAGAAGAATTTTCTAGTGGTAAAGCTATCTAGTAAAGCACTCTGTCGTCAAAGACGTGTCACCCAACCGTGTCACCCAACAATTTAGCTTTCTAGCGTGATGTCGTATAGAAACGATTAGGGGTATGGGTATTTAGTATTTGCTAAAATAGTCATAGCCCTATCCAGAAAGCCCGCTACCATCGACTGCATCGTCATATACCATCAGGTGAGATCGCACTTATGGAATTGCTTGTCATCGGAATAACCAGGAAAAAACTTAAAACTGTAACCCGATTATGAATAATTTAGCATAAAAAAATATTTTTACAAAACCGACTTACCGACGAAACACCCGCGCCACTACAAAGTATATAATTTATTGTTGATTTTTTAAAAACCACGCGACCGATTTCGATAAAATTTAAATGGCACCACATGGGATGTAGGTATACCCTTTCAAACAAAAAAAGAATTTTCCAAATCGGTTCAGGCGTCATCGAGTAATCGTTGAACATACATAAAAAAAATATAATCAGATGAATTGAGAACCTCCTCTTTTTTTTTTGAAATCGGTTAAAAGTTGAATTCAGCATCTTTTATATTAATTTTGTTCGTATAAAGAATAGTCTGTGTCACTTGGACCATTATGAGTAGAATAAAGAATCAATTGACAATTTGACACCACTTTTATCAAAATCGGCTCAGTAGTGTCGGCACTATGGTGCCTACTACATACATACACTTTGGTTTGGCCAAGGTCGAGTAAAAAAGGCGTGAAAAACACAACCCTGGTTTTGTTGCGCAGTAGAGTAAAAAAAGATCAAGGGTATAATCATTTGTTTAGTCTATCTGAAGCAGGTACCTACTAGGTATATACATTTAAGCTCTAGATTCCAAAATTTGTTTACATTATTATCCGCTTGACCTAAATTCTGAATCTATTGTAGTATATATACCTATACCTACTTACCTACTAGCCAAAACTCGTGCGTTTATTTTGGCAAGATCTGTACTTGACCTATTTAATATTTGATTTATGGTTAGCATAAGTTCTAATATTACTTGATGCTAGCTGTGGTCGGGATTTCGTGTATTCCCCTTGAATCCGGGATAAAAGGTGGCCTATGTCACTCTCAAAGTCCTCAACTATAGCCATAGATTTAGGATCATCATCATCATACTTATCAACCCATCATCGGCTCACTACTGAGCGAGGTCTCCTCTCAGAGAAAGGTTATAGGCCACTATATAATATACACTATAGCTCCACGCTGGCCCAATGCGAATTGGCGAACTTCACACACCTTCGAGAACATTATGGAGAACTCTCAGGTGTGCAGGTTTCCTCACGATGTTTTCCTTCACCACCGTTAGGATAGACCGATTTAGGATAGATACTAAAAATTACAATCCTTTATCTTTGACCAATCCTAAATCTACGACTAAAATACTTATCCATCGAAAAATCACGTCGATCCGTTGTTCTTTTGCTGCGTGATTGGAGGAAAAACTAACTAACACACTCACATTTAAAATATTGGTAAGGATTATGGTACGCAAAGCAACAGAAAAAAGCTAACATTTTTACCATACGTATTATACTAAAAAGGTGTGTAAAAAATTTACATAGGCTACTTTTTATCCCGGAAAAACAGAGGGTTTCCGTGGAATATTTTAGAATAGAATAGAATAGAAATGTTTTTTATTCAAATAAACTTTTACAAGTAGGTACTTCTGAATCGTCAATGAGTCTACCACTGGTTCGGAATGCCGTTCCTGCCGACAAGAACCAGCAAGAAACTCGGCAGTTGCTCTTTTCAAAATACTTTTACAATTTTTATTTATTTATTTATAAGTACAACTTTATTGCATACAAGATCAAAAAATATACAATAAGTAAAGAAACAATTTAATACAAAAGGCGGCCTTATCACTAATAGCTAATAGTGATCTCTTCACCAATTACAATATACTTAATAGATATTATTCTATGCATGCAGAGTTTCCACAATGAGGGGAAGTTCCACAAAAGCATACTTACGTAATTATTTCTAATTATAATTCAACACATGTAAAGACGGGCAGACAGAAAGTAGCCCCATTGCCGCTGGTGGCACCCGTGCACGAGCATGACGCATGACCCAGCCATTGCTTCGCTCAACCATATTTGAGGGAACGCAACAACCCGCATCACACGACACCACCGCAGAAATGTTAAGAAGAGTGTGACATACTTAGGCTACCCATCTTAAGGCATCGAATTGAAACTAATATTCAAATCAAATACTCATTTTAAGATATGACATTTAAAAACTTAACTCCACGCGGACGAAGTCGAGGGCGAAAGCTATTAAAGTAACCTTTGTTTACGGTTTGCAAAACGAATCAAAAAATAGTGATGTGAAAAAAATTACTTTAAATCCCGTTCCTAAAATTCAACGTTCTAAGAATTCGACATTTTGGCAATAAGTAGTCATTTTTAACAGACTTCAAAAAAAAGGAGCAGGTTGGTTATCAATTCGTCGGAATCTTTTTTCTTTTTTTTTATGTATGTTTACTGATTACTCGAAGACGCCTGAACCGATTTGGAAAATTATTTTTATCTTTGAAAGGGTCCCATATAAATTCCCAGATGGTCCCATACACATTTCATCGAAATCGCTCGAGCGGTTTCTAAAATATCAACAATAACTTATATATTTTGTAATAGTGGCGCGGGAGTTTGAAGTCAGTTTTTAAAAAGAATTTTTTATATTAAAATTATAAAAATTCAACATTTCGAGCATTAAACCTGTGATTAAACTTTTTAAGAAATCAACGTAGAGGTTCTAAATGATTCGATTTTCAAAATTCTATTTTCCCACACAACAGATTATAAAGCGAAATAATTTCGCCGCGAAATGGAACAGTCGTATCAAAGCTTGGCGGTCAATGCCCCCAATATGGCGCTAAAATAGAATGCGCGCGCTACAACAATTCTAACCTCCAAATTGTTTCACAACTGAGTAACTTCACACTTTATAAACTACAATAAAAAACTGTAAACGGTGTTCAATAAAAGGTAGCGCTTCTTTGTTTGAACTTCCGGCCTTTCAACGAAGTAAGTAAGCTATCTAGGGTCCTATTTGGTACTTACTTACATCACGGGCAAGGGTGGTAGTTACGGCCTAGGACTATGACCACAACTCTTCCCATTCTAGAAGAGACAATAGCGGGCAGGCGCGCGGCGATGGGTTGCATCAAATGAACCAAACATCCTAGGATGTAGTCTATTATTAGACTATTATAGGTAGATAAGCCAGCGATAGCCTAGTGGTTAGGACGGTGGTCTCCCATTCAGGGGGTCGCAGGTTCGATCCCAGGTACGCACCTCTGATTTTTCGGATTTAAGTGCGTTTAAGCAATTAACTATCACTTGCTTCAACGGTGAAGGAAACATCGTGAGGAAACCTGCAAATCTGAGAGTTCTTCATAATGTTCTCGAAGGTGTGTGAAGTCCACCAATTCGCATTGGGCCAGCGTGGTGGACTATGGCCTATAACCCTTCTCTGAGAGGAGACCTGCGCTCAGTAGTGAGACGTTGATGGGTTGCTAATGATGATGATGATAGGTAGATAACTTACTTACCTAACTACCTAAAAAAAATTAACTGATGGCTTTTGGCTTCTTATTATGCCTATGTTAATGTCAATTTATTTAAAAAAAAACACACTAAGATTTAATTTCATAGGCTGGCTATATGGTTCTTGATCTAAGTTTTTTTTTCCAGAAATCATTTGCATACCAAGCAATTCATTAAGTAAGTACATAATTTTGTTCAACGTTTTGTGTTAATTTTTCATTAAATCTTTGTCCAGCAGTGAATGTCTATCAATTATTATAGATGAAGATTAATTTCATTAAGAAAATATATATAGCTATGTATATGGATTTAACTTAACAAAAGTAGCTCGCTGAAATTCGAATTTAAATTATCGTTTACTGCCTGCATTAAAGATAAAACAATTGCTAAACCAAAGACAATAGACCCATGAATCGAGAACAATCGTTTTAACAACTAAATCTATTCCACTATCGATTTAATTTATCTGATTCGATACAGTTACTTTCAATGTTGAATGAATAATTTAAAGCTTGTTTGTTTTAGAGCTGATGGGACAATGGAGGACCAATTTATCGATAAATAGGCTGCTGGAAAAATACATCTCTTTTGAATGGATGATCCATTCAAAAGAGATGTAGTTAGTTTCCCGAGATATTCCAAATTCAAAAAATCCATTATGAATCTTATAAATTAATTTGGAATACAACTTTATCACTTTATTTTGTCTATGATTAACGTTACGTTTTAATAAATTTTTATCTACTCCAACATCGAAAAGTTCCAATTTCGAATTTGACAGCTGAATCGATATGAACCCTCTTTCGGTTTTGCTTCTCATTTCGATGCAGCTCGTTGTATGGTAGCTGAATCGAAATGGTTATCTTCTTAAAATAGGATACCTAAAGCTAAGGCTCTGAGTTCTGGCACTTTTGTACCGTTCATACAACAGAGGCGCCACAGGCGGCTGGTGGCGGCTTACGGAGTTACTTTTTGTTGACAGAGGCGCCACAGGCGGCTGGTGGCGGCTTACGGAGTTACTTTTTGTTACTTTATTGAGCCTACGGCGTATTTTGTTATTGATTTTAGTTTCCTTGTCGTAGATAAAATCTTGTATGCAACTGAACGTAATTAGTCATTTTAATTCTCGTACTATCCTATTTTGATACTCGGCAAGCCTCGTATCAAAAAACAGCACTCGAATTAAAATGACCCTCATTACGATGCAGTTGCATAAATAGCTATTTTGAAAGGCTCCTTTTGTTCGATGTAGAATAGAGCCTACTTTACAGTTCATACTTTACTTTACGGACTCTTTAAACATTTCTGTGGTGGTGTCGTGTGATGCGGGTTGTTACGTTCCCTCAAATATGGTTTAGCGAAGCAACGGCTGGGTCATGCGTCATGCTCGTGAGCGGGTTCCACCGGTGGGAATGGAGCTACTTTATGTCTGCCCATCTTAAGATATATTGCATTGTTAATACTTGGTAGGTATGCATTTTTGGAACTTCCCTCATTATGGAAACACTGCATACTTAGCATAGTATTTATTGTATTGTAAACTTATTTGAAAAGAGCAACCGCCGAGTTTCTTGCTGGTTCTTCTCGGCAGAAAGGGCGTTCCAAACCAGTGGTAGAGTCAGACGATTCAAAAGCACTTTTAAAAAGTTTATTTGATAAAAACTATTTCTATTCTATTTAAACTTACACAAACTTAAATTGAAAGATTTTTATTGAATTTTCATATCTGTGGTTGGAATGTAATGAGATTTATTGCATGTTCCTTTTTTAAAAAGGACAACCAAAAAGTCAAATCGAACAGAAGTCATCCAGCCACAGACAATACTCGTTAAATGATCGATAAATCATTTTATTCGATGGCGGCGATTAAAATCATCCCTTCAGGTCAAAAAACTCTCAATTGGTGATGTAATGCAGGAGTTTTAACAATGATGCGGGTTTTTATTGTCGTGTCGTTTCGATAACTGTCAAATGTCACATACGACTTTTGACACAGCTTTTGAATAAAGAGTATTTTTGGTCTATGCATAGATTAATGATTAATAGCATAGTGCCTAGTGGCTACGCGAAGCGACTACCGATCCTAAATCTATGGGTCAATGCTTTTTTTACAAGATAATTTAAATGGTACCTAACTCTCAAACTAGGGTATTGGGATTAGGATTAATATGGGTGTGATTTATTTAAAAAAAAAGAGACGTGTCAAGGGACACCCGGATGGAACGTAGTACCTTAGTAGTACTATTTTAGTGAAGGAATTGTAATAAACTAGTGGTGTCATCTAGTATTAAACTGATTAACTACGATGAATTATTTTTAGTTTATTTCTATTGCACTGATACAACACCAAAGAGTTACTCTGGTGGAGTTACTGTTTTTTCACAGATGGCGTTATCCAATTTATACAATAAAAAATTAGGGAAAAATTCCACATTTAGAAATTATTTAAAATAAAATTGAAAATAGAAAATTCAGTCTGTCGAGCTGGGATTCGAAACCATCGACGTTGAATTTATAGGCGACTCTAACCTAACCACTTGGCCATGCAGACGCCGAGTTCTAAGGCGAAAATACCGAATACAATGCAAAATTCACATTCAACAAAAAATGGCGTTTCAAAAATGTGTCGTGTCGGTTTCCTTAATTTTTTCCGTCTAGCCCCCTTCCGTACCGCGCGATAAGGAACTACGTTCCAATATTTAAAAAGCTAAGATGTAACGTGAGATCTAGCTAAGTGAACCTTGACATACCCATAAAAGTGTTAATCGCTTAATTTGACCCATACAACTCGAGTCAAGTCTAGGACAAAGTTATTAAGCTTACTCTACCACCTAGGGAGTTAACGATTATTATCAGATGTTTACGATATTAAACCAATAACAGGTCTAATAAAAAAATACGTGTCGTATTGATAACCTCCTCCTCCTCCTTTTCCATCATCATCATCCCATCAACGGCTCACTACTGAGCGCAGGTCTCTCAGAGAAGGGTTATAGGCCATAGTCTACCACGCTGGCCCAATGCGAATTGGCGGACTTCGCACACCTTCGAGAACATTATGAAGCACTCTCAGGTATGCAGGTTTCTTCACGATGTTTTCCTTCACCATTGAAGCTTGTGATAGGTACATAATTTCTTAAACGCACTTAACTAAGAAAAGCCAGAGCACGGGATCGACCCTGCGACTCCTCCGAATAGGAGACCACAGTCCTAACCACTAGGCTATCACTGCTTAAAGTAATACATAGGAATTTAGCGGAATGTTAATTTAAAATAGAGGCCTTAGTTCCAATTTTGTCCACCTGAACAGTTAAGTTAGTGGCATCATGGGACTAGGAATCACGACTTCGTCTAATTCCTACATTCATGAGTGGCATATTATACCATAGACTGTCGTTGTTTTTCATTCGCCCACTTCAGGACACGCAATGATCCATGAACATACAGCCTATTCAGACGTAGAATTTTCTTGAGTTTTAAATAAAACTTTTCTTCTTCTTCTTCTTTCCTTTATTTTTGGCTTTTTTAGTGCCAATAGCCAGCACAATGCACTTCGCCAATGTCAAGTAGCTTGAAAAAGGCACAAAGGAGATTGGCCGGTAAAAATATTAAACTGATTTAGTTTGTTGCCTGGTTAGTTTTCTATGACAATACCATAGACAACTACGAGTATACTTTCAAGAAGGCGCCATTTCTTCTTCTTCGTTTGTTTGGCTCCAAGAATTTCGGAGACCACATTATGTATAAACGAATCTAGTGTAGGTAAATGTGCTCATAGGTAGGTAGGTATGGAGAAATAAAACTCGTGTTCATTTGTAAATGGGTTAATGGTATTCTTTTCACGCCCCAGTAACCCTTGTTTTGTGTTTGCAGCGGAATTATTTTATGTTTTACATCTTGTTGAATTACGGCAAACCGACAAGCCACGCACAGACGTGCCAACCTCTAACTCCAATTTTAGTCTAAAACTCATTAAAACTAGCCAACTTATAATATATAATTACATGCGCAAAAAGTCTAGTACATTAACAGTAATTCTGGATTAAGTCGCTCCGAATAGCAACCCAAATTATTACATTCAAATATTAAAGTATCTCAGCAACTAAGAGCAGTCCAAAAGTTGAGTATCCTTTGTATGAATAAAATGACTAAAATCTGACAATAATATTGTCAGAGAGTCGACGTTCTTAAGTTTTACTATAAAGACGTTCAATAAGACATTTAATATCAAATAACATAACACTAATATTATACAGGTGAAAGTTTGTGTGTGTGTGTGTGTGTGTGTGTGTGTGTGTGTGTATGCGTGTGTGTAAGTTTGTTTCTTTCTTACGCAAAATCTACTGGATGGATTTGGCTATAATTTGGAATAGAGATAGATGAATAGAGATAGACCCTGGATTCACACATAGGATACTTTTATCACTAGCTGGTTGGAAACCGACATGTCGGAACGTCTGTAGGTGCTTTATGTCTTGTTGAATTATGGGTTACTACACAAGTACGGTAGCTGTAATTTGTTTGGGAGTTTTATTGCTGTTTATATAGGTCTTATTACGTACACAATCCGGAAGAGAACTGCACGTAAATGTAAGAGAAAAAAGCAATCATTTATACCTATAAAACTTAGAATATACTAACCAACTGGCCGAGATACAATATGTTTAATTGTTATCAAAAAAACAGGCACGAGTAGATTGCAAAAGCAACGTAGCAAACGGTGACAGCAGATTTGGCAGGGTAAAACATTACAGACCGTTCATTATAACTTGTCCCTTGCCGTCTTCATGGCAGTTGGCAACACTGCTTCACGTAATGAAAACCCTACATGATTTATTTATTGAAAAGGTACACAAAACAGGTTGCAACCAAATATAAACGTATTACAATAACATCAGATTTGGATTCCAGGTAACAACCCTTAATATGTGTACATAGTGGTTATAAAATTTATGCATAGAATCTGTAGAGATTATAGTTAGAATTACACAGTTTACTCAGTTACACATAGGCCTTGCATTCGAATATTCGAATATTCGAATTATTCGAATAATATGCCTTGTCCGAATATTCGAATATTAAATCTGCTATATTCGAATATTCGACCAATTTTCTGAAAGCCAAACTCGAAATATTAATGTACATGTCGCAGTCATTTTGTGTGATTCCGCCGTTTACAAACGGCGTCGTCAGTTTAAAAACGCTTGCTGTTATGTAATGCCGCGGTAAATTGAAGTATTTAGTTCTGTTTCTTATGCCTAACAAGTACTATGTTTGCCAAAATCTAAAGTTAGGTTAGGTTAGAGTTATACAAGGCGACAGGTGATGCCGGAATTACTGCGGAACTCCTGAAAGCGGGTGGAAAACCGGTACTTAAGATCTTTCAGCGATGGTTCAATTCCGTCATTCACGAGGGTATAACGCC
The DNA here is from genome assembly GCA_029955525.1 of Oeneis ivallda. Classification (NCBI taxonomy): domain Eukaryota; kingdom Metazoa; phylum Arthropoda; class Insecta; order Lepidoptera; family Nymphalidae; genus Oeneis; species Oeneis ivallda. The sequence goes on along the minus strand of JARPMR010000029.1, from coordinate 13,217,044 downwards.
TGAAGCGTGGCACAGGAGCGTGGTGGTCCTGTTCTTCAAAAAGGGTGATAATACCTTGCTGAAGAATTATAGACCCATCTCGCTGCTGAGTCATGTTTACAAGTTGTTCTCGAGAGTCATCACGAATCGTCTCGCTCGTAGGTTTGACGACTTCCAGCCTCCCGAACAAGCCGGATTCCGAAAAGGCTTTGGCACCATAGATCACATTCATACGCTGCGGCAGGTTATACAAAAGAAAGACGGAAGAGTATAACCGGCCACTTTGCATAGCGTTTGTGGACTATGAGAAAGCCTTTGATTTAGTGGAAACTTGGGCTGTATTGAGGTCGCTGCAGAGATGCCGGATTGACTACCGGTATATCCAAGTGTTGAAGTGATTGTACGAAAACGCCACTATGTCAGTACGTATACAGGACCAGACTACGAGACCAATCCACTTGCAGCGTGGAGTGCGACAGGGAGATGTAATCTCCCCGAAACTATTTACCGCTGCGTTGGAGGACGTCTTTAAGCTTCTGGATTGGAACGGACTTGGCATCAACATAAACGGCGAGTACATCACTCACCTGCGATTTGCCGATGACATAGTAGTCATGGCAGAGACTCTGAGAGATCTCAATACAATACTCAATGATCTCAGCAGGGTGTCTCAACAGGTGGGTGAAAATGAACATGAGCAAGACGAAAATTATGTCCAACGCTCATGTTCCGCTCCACCCAGTAATCGTTGAGAACTCTGCACTCGAAATTGTAGACAAGTATATATACCTGGGACATACAGTCCAGCTAGGTAGGTCCAATTTCGAGAAAGAGATTAACCGCCGAATCCAACTCGGCTGGGCAGCGTTCGGGAAGCTCCGAGATGCCAAAATCCCTCAGTGCCTGAAGACTAAAGTCTTCGAACAGTGCATGTTGCCAGTGATGACTTACGGATCCGAGACATGGTCGCTAACTATGGGCCTCATAAGAAGGCTCAGGGTCACTCAGCGAGCGATGGAGAGAGCTATGCTCGGTATATCCCTGCGAGATCAAATCAGAAATGAGGAGATTCGTAGGAGAACCAAAGTCACCGACATAGCTCAGCGTGTCGCGAAACTGAAGTGGAAATGGGCGGGGCACATAGTTCGAAGAGCTGATGGTCGTTGGGGTCCCAAGGTGTTGGAGTGGCGACCCCGCACCGGGAAACGCAGTGTTGGCAGACCCCCACCAGGTGGACCGACGACATCAAACGAGTCGCAGGGAGCCACTGGATTCAAGCGGCGCAAGAAGAAGAAGAAGAAGAAGAGTTATACATGAACAGTCAGGTGCCCTTAGGTTGTATTGGGCTTAACTTAGGTATATTGACCAAATGGAACCTAAGTGCCCGACCTGCGGTCGGGCGCCTGACTGTGGCTGTGGCAATGCTGTGGCTCCCTGCAACTCGTTTGATGTCGTCTGTCCACCCAGTGGGGTCAGTCTGCCAACAGCCACTCCAGCACCTTGGGACCCCAACGACCATCAGCTCTTCGAACTATATGCCCCAGCCATCTCCACTTCAGTTTCGCGACTCGCTGAGCTATGTCGGTAACTTTGGTTCTCCTTCGGATCTTCCCATTTCTGATTTGATCTCGCAGGGATATTCCGAGCATAGCTCTCTCCATCGCCCACTGAGTGACCCTGAGTCTTCTTATGAGGCCCACAGTTAGCGACCATGTCTCGGATCCGTAAATCATCACTGGCAGCACGCACTGTTCGAAGACTTTAGTCTTCAGGCACTGAGGGATTTTGGACGAGAGGACATCTCAGAGCTTCCCAAATCCTGCCTAGCCGAGTTGGATTCGGATGTTGATCTCTTTCTCAAAAACCTGTTGAAGATTTGGCCAAAGATCCCAGAGCCAAACTGACCCGACACTATACCGGAGATATCCCCGACGTCAGCCGAAGCAGCTCAAGAACAACAAGGCGCCTGGTGATGACGGAATCACTGGGGAACTCCTGAAAGCGGGTGGAAAACCAGTACTTAAGATTTTAGTTTAAGTTGTTCTCGTGAGTCATTACGAATCGTCTCGCTCGTCTCTACGACTTCCAGCCTCCCGAACAAGCCGGATTCCAAAAAGGCTTTGGCACCATAGATCACATTCATACGCTGCGGCAGGTTATACAAAAGATGGAAGAGTATAACCGGCCACTTTGCTTAGCGTTTTTGGACTATGAGAAAGCCTGCGATTTGGTCGGCAGGTTATACAAAAGATGGAAGAGTATAACCGGCCACTTTGCTTAGCGTTTTTGGACTATGAGAAAGCCTGCGATTTGGTGGAAACTTGGGCTGTATTGAGGTCACTGCAGAGATGCCGTATTGACTACCGGTATATCCAAGTGTTGACGTGCTTATATGAAAACGCCACTATGTCAGTACGCATACAGGACCAGATTAATCCACTTGCAGCGTGGAGTATGATAGGGGGACGCAATCTCCCCGAAGCTATTTACCGCTGCATTGGAGGACGTCTTTAAGCTTCTGGATTGGAACGGACTTGGCATCAACAAACGGTGAATACTTACATCACTCACTTGCGATTTGCCGATGACATAGTCGTTATGGCAGAGACTCTGAGCGACGTCAATACAGTGCTCAAAGATTTTAGCAGGGTTTCTCAGCGTTGGGCCTGAAGATGAACATGAGCAAGATCAAAATCATGTCCAATGTTCATTGCTCCACTCCACCCTCGTTAAGAATACTGCACTTGACATTGAGGATAAGTATATAATGTAGGTACCTGGGACACAGTCCAGCTAGGTATGTCCAATTTCCTAACTTGTAATAAGTACTGACCAATTATTTACCTATTTGTATTCTATCAACGTTAAAAATCTTTCTTTTAAATCTTTTAACTTTTGTAAGTTTTGATTCAGGGAAATTAGACTCAAAGTAAGAAACTGGCAATTAAAAACATAATTATTATAACACTTTTGATTTTTTTTAATTATTCGAATAATTCGAATAATGCCCGAAAAAAGGCGAATATTCGAATACCAAAATTTTCGAATATTTGCAAGCCCTAGTTACACAGTTAGTAAAGATAACCTAAATATTTAAAACTTAATAAAACTTAAAGTGCATTTTTGAATATAAATATTATGCCTGTCTAAAACTAAAGTAAGTTGCTTGATTATGAGGTCAGAAAAGTTTATGTATTTGGTTAAGCATGTTTGGTTTGGCATGATAAGCAATGGTGCCAACACGACTGCAAGGGACATGTTATAACTTATAGTGAATGGACTGTAGCTTTGCTGCCACACCATACATTCAATTCAATATTTGAAGTCTATTGGTTGACGAAGATTATTATCGATTTCTTTACCTACTTATTTTGAAATAATTTTAAGCCTCAATCGCCCAACGGTTAAAATACGGACTGAACCTGAAAGGTCGATGGTTCGATCCCCACCTGTTGCATTACTTTCGTACCCATTCCTACCAGAAGTTTTCCGCTTTCTTGGAGAGGAGAGGGATATATAAGATCGACTTGCAACAAACTGCATAATCATGTTTAGTTAAATTTTGTAATGCTGTCACTTTTTTAGGGTTCCGTACCCAAAGGGTACCAACGGGACCCTATTACTAAGCCTACGCTGTCCGTCCGTCCGTCCGTCCGTCCGTCCGTCCGTCCGTCCGTCCGTCCGTCCGTCCGTCCGTCCGTCAGTCAGCGGGCTGTATCTCGTAAACCGTAATAGATAGACAGATGAAATTTTCACATATTATGTATTTCTATTGCCGCTATAAAAACAAATAATAAAAATTAAATTAAATTAAAAAAAAAATTAAAATGGGTAGGTGGGTAGATGGAAATCTTTTAATTTAATTTTTTTTAACGGAACCCTAAAAGAGCGAGGCCCGACTCGCACTTGGCCGATTTTTACAATACTATTTCAGAGTTGACATGAGCAGAACAGGTATAGAAAATTTAACAAAACATGATTAAACAGTTTTGGTGCAAGTCGGCCTTAGATTATGTAATATTCATTAAGATTCATTTAGATTAATTAACATTCATTCATTATAATAAGATTAAGTAATATTCATAGGCATGTTTATTATAAAACAAAACTATTTTCAGGTTTCAGAGCGATGACGTCATAATCATGCCAGTTTTATCCTACTATCCTACTAATATTATAAACGCGAAAGTTTGTGAGGATGCATGGATGGCTGGATGTTTGTTACTCTATAACTTCACAACGAAGTAACCGATTTGGCTGAAATTTGGAATGGAAATAGCTCATACCCAGGATTAACACATACTACTTTTTATCCCAGAAAATTACAGAGTTCCCGCGAGAGTTATAAAAACTTAATCCACGCGGACGAAGTCGTGGGCATCATCTAGTTACTAGTTAATTATAAATTATTTCTACAAAATAAGTAAAAGCTACGTAAGTAATATAGTTCATTAAAGTAGGTACCTTCCACAAAAGTTATAAATCCTAGTAACCAAGAGTATAAAATCACTGTGTAAGCTGACTTAACGTTTATAATATGTAAAGCCTTCCATACATTAGATGCTATCCTAGCGCGTGGGTGTACCTACAATGTTAGCGTTTCCCTTTTTGGGAGAAATGAGTTGTTGGTAGACTCGAGGTATATGAATTCTGCTGCGCCAAGAAGCTTTTATAAAATACCTATTTCTATCAGTACAATGACCTTTTTAATTAATCTACGATTAACACTGGCTGTTGTTATGTAAATGACAGCTTAAATTATGGATCAGTTTGAAGCGCCACATTTGACATACGAGTGTCTCTGGAACTAAACTAGCGGCACGCTATGAAGGCCGGTTTGACGTTTGTCCGCTCATGAAGTTCCGTATTAATTGATAACGACTTTGAAGGAAATAATTGTATTACTTTATTGACGATAGTGATGTGCAGAGATTCATAAATTTTATCGAATGTAGTTTTAGGTTTAGGACTCAAAATTTATTTATTAAATTGATTTCTAAAATGTATACAAGTGTAGAAAAATCAGTTTGCACCATTTAAGGGGTGAATGTACTTGTGAATATGAACAATTTTCACTATGTGGACAAACCTCTGAAATCGCAAAAAAATATCAGCTGTTTCATACAAAAGGTAAAATTTTTATTTTTATATGATACATACCACAACTCGGCATTTGGTTATGGCGTGAAATACGTTAAAAATGGCGTAGATGCAAACATGAATATGTTAAAAGCGGAATTAGTACGTCTTTTAAAAGAAAACAAACCAACCAAGATCCGATACGTCATTGACGAAATAGCATTAGAACATGGGCACAGAGTTATACGGTTACCGCCTTACCATTGTGAGTATAATGCGATTGAGTTGGTGTGGGCTCAAATTAAGGGATATGCTGCAAGACACAATACAGAACCCCCATTTACCACAAAAAAAATGCTAAAATTATTAGAAGAAGCTTGTGAACATGTGACTAAAGGAGACTGGGAAAAGGTTGTGAATAGAACTGTTAAATTAATAAGGGAAGATTATGAAAGAGATGTGAAAATAGATAATATTATAGAAAACGAACATATAATTATTAATGTAGGTGATGATAGCAGTGACGACAGTGAAAATAGTAGTATGGACGAATCTGATTAATTATGGCCTTTTGTGGCACCTTTTTTGGTATCTTTTGTATTCATATGTTTCTTGTGTGCATATAAAGTATGTATATTCATTTTCATTCAAATATTCAGTTCGTTCAAATAAATTAAATAAACATATACATTTTTGTTTTATTAAACCTATTTAATCAGGTACAAAAACAAAACTTAATTGTTTTTTGTTCGAGAATAAATTGACATTCCACATCACTATTGTAATGTGTCAAACCGGCCATCATAGCGTGCCGCTAGTGTAATAATAATATAGGGATGCAGGAAGAGCCAAGAAGTATTTACTATCATTTGTCAACTAGTGCCCTCACTAATTTTAGTTCCTTGGACACTCGTGACTGCTTACAGCGCCAAAATGGCGTCAATCAAGTAGGACTAAAAAAGGATGACAATGGCGATCGCGTAACTTTTATCGCTGTCCTTAAGATGGAAGACAAGGGTCTGCCCGCGAAATTCAAATTTAATTTGGTTTTTCGCACTTTGTAAACTAATACGACAAGGTAGGCTTATGGCATTCTAAACTAGCGGCACGCTATGATGGCCGGTTTGACGTTTGTCCGCTCATGAAGTTCCGTATTAATTGATAACGACTTTGAAGGAAATAATTGTATTACTTTATTGACGATAGTGATGTGCAGAGATTCATAAATTTTATCGAATGTAGTTTTAGGTTTAGGACTCAAAATTTATTTATTAAATTGATTTCTAAAATGTATACAAGTGTAGAAAAATCAGTTTGCACCATTTAAGGGGTGAATGTACTTGTGAATATGAACAATTTTCACTATGTGGACAAACCTCTGAAATCGCAAAAAAATATCAGCTGTTTCATACAAAAGGTAAAATTTTTATTTTTATATGATATATACCACAACTCGGCATTTGGTTTTCTAAATTGAAAATTTTTAAAAATGGAATCTAATACGATCGTCACATAGGATCGCTGGCTAGCACAACTACTACCTCCGGCAAACTCGCGTCAATGCTCAATGCAAAACAAAGCAGTTTCGAATTGACGTTGCTTCGAAAAGTATAAACTGTCAGTGCAATGCGATTGTGATATAGTTTTGACCTGGCTTTGGATTTCAAATATTGATACTGCATTACTGTTGACCCTTGCTCGTTAATTTGGACTCTGTTCAAGCCCTTTGTTGTGGATTTCGTCGATATGACCGAACGTACGCAGAGAACTGTTCTAAATAGTCAGACACGTGAGTTCGTAATACGCCTTCGTAACTATTTCGATCGTGAAGCTCAAAATGGAGGGCCAATTTTACCTATAACGTCAGTGGTTGAACGCGTAGCTGATGCGCTTAATATTGGACAACGAACTGTTAGACGGATAACTAAAAAAAAATATGGCGAGACTGGCACAGAAGAAAATAAACTTCACACACCAAAAAAGAGAAAACGAGCAAAACCAGTCGTAGGCATCGATAGCTTTGATGCCGATGCTATCCGAAGACATGTTTACGGCTACTATTTACAGAAGGAGTATCCAACAAGAAAAAAGTTGGTGCATTCACTGAAGGAAGCTAGATTATTCTTCGGTGGGGAAAGTTCTTTAACGAAGATTTTGAAGACCATTGGATTTCGATACAAAAAATGTAACAAACGCAAAATATTGATGGAAAGATTTGATATAGCGATGGCAAGGTATACTTTTTTACGGCAAGTGAAAGAAATCAAAAATTGGCAAAATGTTGTGTTCTTGGATGAAACATGGCTTAATGCTAACCATACTGTAGGCCGTTCTTGGAACGATGACACAGCAGCATCTACTTCCAAAGTTCCTGTAGGAAAAGGATCGCGACTTATAATTTGTCACGCCGGAACCATCAACGGGTTTGTCGAAGGTTCTCTCATGGCTTTTGCGTCAAAAACCACTGGAGACTATCATGAAGACATGAATGGAGAAAAGTTTACTGAATGGTTTACCTCAATGTTGTGTAGCCTCCCTGAACCATCTATTATAATTATGGACAACGCCCCATACCACTCGATGCAAATTGACAAGCCACCTGCCCAATCCCAAAAGAAAGCTGATATCGTCGCATGGCTTCGTAAAAATGGCGTAGATGCAAACATGAATATGTTAAAAGCGGAATTAGTACGTCTTTTAAAAGAAAACAAACCAACCAAGATCCGATACGTCATTGACGAAATAGCATTAGAACATGGGCACAGAGTTATACGGTTACCGCCTTACCATTGTGAGTATAATGCGATTGAGTTGGTGTGGGCTCAAATTAAGGGATATGCTGCAAGACACAATACAGAACCCCCATTTACCACAAAAAAAATGCTAAAATTATTAGAAGAAGCTTGTGAACATGTGACTAAAGGAGACTGGGAAAAGGTTGTGAATAGAACTGTTAAATTAATAAGGGAAGATTATGAAAGAGATGTGAAAATAGATAATATTATAGAAAACGAACATATAATTATTAATGTAGGTGATGATAGCAGTGACGACAGTGAAAATAGTAGTATGGACGAATCTGATTAATTATGGCCTTTTGTGGCACCTTTTTTGGTATCTTTTGTATTCATATGTTTCTTGTGTGCATATAAAGTATGTATATTCATTTTCATTCAAATATTCAGTTCGTTCAAATAAATTAAATAAACATATACATTTTTGTTTTATTAAACCTATTTAATCAGGTACAAAAACAAAACTTAATTGTTTTTTGTTCGAGAATAAATTGACATTCCACATCACTATTGTAATGTGTCAAACCGGCCATCATAACGTGCCGCTAGTTTAATTGCGACAATGGCAGTATCATCTTCACAGGTTTATATAAAACTCTTTACTTGAAAGTGTCCAGTTTAAGAAATTGATCAAAAAAATATCGACTAATTTGTGAGTACCTAACTCACGTCCAACTCAGTATTTTGATTAATTTCTTAAACTGGTCACTTTCAAGTAAATATTTTTATGTAAACCTGTGAAGATGATAATTCCACTGGCGCAATTAGAAGGCCATAAGCCTACTTTGTCGTATTAGTTTACAAATTGCGAAAAACCAAATTTTTGAATTTCGCGGGCAGACCCTTGTCTTCCACCTTAAAGAACTATTTCAATGTCAAAACATGGTTTTTGGCCAATAGGAGAAGCCCAAAATCGTATTTTGAAATTGATGCAGTCCTCTAAAAACTGAGAAAAAATTACGCGATAGACCCCCCCCCCCCCCGTTGCCTGTTCAGTGTCAATCATAGATTAATTTATAGAGTTTCGGAGTTATGTTCGTTTAAGCAATTAAATATCAAATGCTTCAAAGGCGAAGGAAAACATCGTGAGGAAACCTGCACACCTGAAAGTTCTCCATCAGATGTTCTCAAAGGTGTGTGAATTATAATCCTTCTAGAATAGAATAGCACAGAAATGTTTTTTATCCAAATAAACTTTTTAACAAGTGCTTTTGAATCGTCGATGAGTCTACCACTGGTTCGGAATGCCCTTCCTGCCGAGAAGAACCAGCAAGAAACTCGGCGGTTGCTCTTTTCAAAACAAATTTACAATACAATAGATACCATGCTATGTATGCAGTGTTGTTCTATAACCAGACCAGGAGACCAGCGCTCAGTTGGTTTGCTCATGATGACGATGATGAATTTTTAGAGGTCAGTGTATATGGTAGGACTATTCTCTATCTCAGTAGTTACCTATCAGTTGGTAAGAACTGTCAAATCCGCATTTTGTATCACGAGATGGGGAGTTGACAGTTCTTAGTCAGCAACTTTTCCAGTATTTTTTCCCATTATTTTCTCTGAAGCTTTTGGTTTCCATCGTTTAATCGGTGAAATTCAAACCGTTCCAAATTAGTTTGCTCAATTTACCGAAATTAACCGGTTTACCAAACCTGTTAAATTGCACGAAAAGGGGGTAATTTTATCATGGCATGTAATGAAAGCCTTTTAACTATGTTGAGTTTTATTATGTTGAGAATAATTGAGAACCAAAGTTACCCGATGCACGATACAGTACTACTAGTACAGTTACCTACTTACCTAAAAGTTTACCTTATTCATACTTAACCTTAAAATGGAATAATCGACTTTTAACATCAACAGTCAACTCTTTAAGGTGGAAGACAAGGGTCTGCCCGCGAAATTCAAATTTAATTTGGTATTTCGCAATTTGTAAACTAATACGAAAATTAGGCTTATGGCCTTCTAATTGCGCCAGTGGAATTATTATCTTCACAGGTTTACATAAAAAATCTTTACTTGAAAGTGACCAGTTTAAGAAATTAATCAAAATACTGAGTTGGACGTGAGTTACTCACAAATTAGTCGACTGCCATTGTCGCAATTAGAATGCCATAAGCCTACTTTGTCGTATTAGTTTACATATTGCGAAAAACCAAATTAAATTTGATTTTCGCGGGCAGTCTTCAACCTTAAGGTTAAAATGGAATAATTGACTTTTAACATCAACTCTTTAAAGTCAATTTAACTTATTATTCTAAACAGCTTCTACACGGTTATCTAATTAAATAGTATCCAATGACCAAATGACTCGGAGTTAAATTAAAAGAAACAAAAAGAGTGTTCATGGTTTGCCTTGTTAGGAAAATAAGACCACACTGCACTGATTCGAAATTCGAATTCGTTAAATGGAAACTAAACCACGTTCTTGTTTCAAATTAACTGGGTTTGTTACACACTTAGCCCTTTAAAAAACCGTTCATTTTAATATGAATTCTTACATGAACGTTTACATTAAAAACTATGTATTTAATTATAGAAAGATTAAAATAATGAGGCAATACCCATTAATCGAGAAATAGAGTATCTACCACAGATTTCATTTCACCTTTTTTAGGGCTCCGTACCCAAAGGGTGCCAACGGGACCCTATTACTAAGCCTCCGCTGTTCGTCCGTCCGTCCGTCTGTCAGCGGGCTGTATCTCGTAAACCGTAATAGATAGACAGGTGAAATTTTTCACATATTGTGTATTTCTATTGCCGCTATAACAACAAATAATAAAAATAAAATTAAATTAAAAAATAAAGGGGCTCCCATACATGGAAAAGGAGCCGAAATAAAATTTTATTTTTTTACCCTGGCATGTGGGGTGTCATTGTCTAGAGCTCGTTAAGTGGAGTTCAAATATTTTTTTTTTATTTTTTAGCTACAAAAATGAAGAAATGGGGAGCCGTCAAAGTTGTCAGTTTTGACCAATTTTATTAGGGGGTCTATCTCAAAAACGAAACTAGTTAGGAATTTGAAATTCTGGTATATTGTGTACTATATATAGTGTATATAAACAACAAATACTGAAAACATCGATTTATAATGCGGTTTGTAAGTTGTGACCTAAGCAAACGAGCATTTTTTACAAATAAATTAAGTACTTTCGAAGAACTAAGATACCTAATTAAGTATCTAGTTTTAAAAAAATGAATTGGTCATATGTACGGAACCCTATAAGAGCGAGGCTCGACTCGCGCTTGGCCGATTTTTTAGGAACTTAACTTTTAAACTTTTTAAAGCGCTTCTTTGATCCGTTGTAGATATAGGCCCTAATTACTTTAGTAATTTCATGTTTAGCTTTTGAGCTTGTGGTGGATTAAAGTTGAACAAAAATTTTAATTTGGTAAAAGTAAAACTTTAAAAATTGATTAGTCCTTCTTTTATTATTAGCTAGTTATGTGTAAACCCTGACTCGGTAATTGTTATAATTTCCTTTTTAGGTTGCCTGGAAAAGATGGCTTCTCTCTGTTATGTTATCTTGTTATTTGTTGTTGTGTCTATGGTAAACAATAAAGAATATATTTCATTCATTCAATAAAAGGTTATATAGAAACCAGCTGGTAAATAAGAACTCGTTGTGCCCTCAGCCTTAACAGAAGCGCGGCAACATTCAACAATTACCAAATTCCCTGCGCCCATATTGTTTCAGTGAGGGGGTTATTAACCCAACACGAGATAGGGTTGTGACTTGTGTCTATAATAGACAAGTTGATGTCGATGTATTTTTAGGCTGTGTTTTGTTTAACTTGAAATTGTTGCCGTATAATGAGCTAAGTAGTTTTCTATGCTGTGTTACAATATTCTGTAAGTAATAAAATTAACATAAACGTTGCGGAGTTACTATGACATTAGTTACATACATCAAATAAAATATAAAACTATAATTATTTTTTAACTTTTGCTTTTTATTTATTTAGACAAAAGAATTCACCTAATTCAAGGAATGTATGGCGATATCAGTCTTACCGACCTTATAAAACCTCCTTTTTCTAGTTAATACCTATATTACCTATTTGATAAAAAATATAGTTCTGCAAAAATTAAATTTAAAGTAGAACGTCATTATGAAGCAGAAAAGTTGGTAAGTATAATTTTAAAGTAAAAAAAAAACGTGAGACTCAAATAGTCCATATTTCTAGTCTATGTTATATTTTGTCAATCACATGTTTCAAAACAATAATTATTCACCGTGGTAAAAACATGTCTATTAGCAATTTTTTTTTGCTACTTTTAAACTATCGACAATTAGTCAATTTCAACCCTACCTGAGTGTGAGAATAGATCCTATGGCTGAGATCTATAGATCGTACTCTGGCTCTGCTCAAGACTCAAAATAGAGTTAAAATGAGACACAAATATGTCCCGATATAAACCGAAGTCTTGAGTCTGAGCTGAGTGAAAGTGCCATCTATAGATCTCACCTTCAGTGTGTGTTGTGAGTTGGCAGAAAGAAGATCACTCCACCAAGAAACTTTTATCACCATGCTAGTACTAGCTCTTTTAGTGGCCAGAAAACGGTAGCTGTTTTTCCACCTTGGTTCTCTTTAACCTATTTATTCTGCTACACATGATCAAGACCCCATCAAAATCCATTCATTAGCTACATCGATAAAACATTTAACACAGGTCGACAAGAATACAAAGCCCATACCAATGTAAAAGTATCCGCGTCCAGCATTCTAAAACAAAATCGATAGATACGATCAAATAGACGTATTTTTAGTCACATCACTCACAAAGGGCGTCACCGCGTCGCGCACGCTTCGCATTTTACTAATCATTTTGCCGTTAAATTGTCGATTTCTCCCCAATTTTAACATTTACGACTTTGGAAATAAGATCGTAATTCATTTGTAGATAATTTTTACGGGTGTAAAATAATTTTGGGGTGTTCTTGTAAAGGCGGGAAACACCGAAATCGGGCTGTCAATCGCTTGGTGCAGGAAGCCATTTATTTTTGTCGAATCAATTAAAATAATTGATTTTACAGATGCAACTCGGCTTCTTTTGATTGCGGTATTTTTGGGACACGTCACTGCACTATCACATGGGAAAATAAAATGCTTAATTTGGTTTTTGTGTTTTTTTTAATCTAAGGATGAAAATTGAAAAATGTCGAGAATGCAGATGTCTAACCTTAATTTATCTTTAAAAAATTCAAACCCTTTTTATAGGTAGGGTAAAATAACTGAGGGTAGAGTCTAATATACGATTTATTGATAGTTTTTTTTTATTTTTTCTTATTTTTAACCGACTTCAAAAAAGGAAGAGGTACTCAATTCGTCGGAATCTTTTTTTATGTATGTTCACTGATTAGTGATTATACTCGAAGACGCCTGAACCGATTTGGAAAAATTATTTTTTTAAAGGAAAGGAAGGATTCTTTTTTTGAAAATGAAAGGGTAACTTTCCAAGTGGTCCCATTAAAATTTTATCGAAATCGGTCGAGAGGTTATAAATTACTTAATCAACAATAAATTATACTTATACTTTGTAGTGGCGCGGGTCTTTGAAGTCGGTTTTTTAAAAAGAATTTTTTATATTAAATTATAATTTAAAGTATTTTGGTTTCGGATTGTGTACAAACCTACGAGTAGTTATCATATTAGACCGTATTACCACAGAGTAAAGATAGGTCTCTCCTTATACTGTGACTTTACCTTGAAGAATTTGTTTCTAATTTTTTTTGTTTTTTTTTTTTTTGTAAGGATAGATGGATTGATGGATGGATGTTTATTCCTCTTTCACGCAAAAACTACTAGACGGATTTTGATGAAACTTCGTACTGTAATAGCTTACTAATTGCTTATACATCAGATTAGCAAATACTTAGGCTAAGTATAATTTTTATTCCGGAAAACATTAATTCCTGCGGGAAGCAAAAACCCCGAAGTTGCAAGGAACAGCTACTCGTAGTAACTACTCTACCTACTTAATTTATACAATAGTTATCTACAAACAACATTTTCAAGATTGTGACAACATCTATTAAATAAAAAAACAATAACACATAACATTCCAACTTAAATAGTAGCTAACCACAAACACGCAAGGCTTATGAATATTATGGCTAATTAATTAACATACACACGCGCAAATCACATAATAATTATGACTAACCAATAACCAACTAGTCTTGTCACACCTTTAGATCTTATCTAAGTAAATAAGACCAGTTCAGATAGATCCCAGTTTCCACACATAAAATACCTGTAAGAGGTTCTAAGGATACTGAACAAGAAGACCAGGAAACCTTGACCGCTCGTTGTAATACTATTGTATGGTAACTAGAGTTACACCTTTTTTGGATGTAAGCTAAGCCAACGCGGTTTGAGTTCAGGGATTCTATAGAATCTATACATTCAAATATTTGAACAAGTGTAAATTAAAAAAATTATTAAGCTATTGCATAGCGGGCTTTGAGGCGCGGCGACCGAATCAAGAAATTCCGTAACGAAAATAAACCTAACACCCCCCCTCTCCGACCGGTACAGCGGTGCGGCGTTGAAAGCCGTGCATCGTCTAACGTCGTTTCAGTTCGGCAGACTTCGGCACGGTGTTTGTGTGCGTGCGACTAGAAAATGCTATGCAATAGCTTTACCGCAGCAGTCCCCGAGTGCCACACGTATTTTTTTTAAAACAAGCTTCTAGTTGCTGGCTACATCGTCAGACCCTATCATCTAGAACCAGACTACTTGTCAAGACGAATCAAACGAGCCCAAACTCAATGGGGTTACGTTGTTTTATTACGGAGTTGCCAAAACCACATTCCGGCTTCATCATGAGACCCTGAATATCATCTAGGACCAGACTACTTGTCAACACTAAAACGAGTCTAAACTCGATGGTATTACGTCATTTTATTATAGAGTTACCAAAACCACCTTCCGGTTTCATCATCAGACCCTGATCAGATCAGACCCTGGTAACCATTTAAAAACAAAGTACTCGTCAAGATGAATCAAACGAGCCGAAAATCGATGGGGTTGCGTCGTTTCTTTACAGAGTTCCTATGACCACCTTCCAGCTCCATCATCAGACCCTGGTTACTATTGAAAGACAAACTTCAACTTCAAATCCGAAGTCTGTAAAAACTACTCATCAAAATTATTCAAACGAGCCCAAATTCGATGAGGTTGTGTCGTTTCATTGGGAAGTTCCTATGGCCACCTTCCAGCTCCATCATCAGATTTACGCGATTTACACATGTATGCAAAATTTCAGCTCAATCGGTAACCGGGAAGTGAATCAAATTTAATTTGCACAAGATTTGATGAGAAACATCGTTGATGACAAACATCGGGACAGGTGAAACTAAATTAATGCTTGTAAAAACCGAAACTGCTGCAGGATGTAAAAATAATTGCAACACGATCGCAAAAACCCCTAATTAGCCGAATTTATAGCATTCTTAGCCTAGTGGTTAGGACTGTGGTCTCCTATTCGGGGGGTCGCAGGTTCGATCCCGGGTACGCACCTCTGACTTTTCGGTGTCAAGTGCGTTTAAGCAATTAAATATCACTTGCTTCAACGGTGAAGGAAAACATCGTGAGGAAACCTGCACGTCTGAGAGTTCTTCATAATGTTCTTGAATGTGTGTGAAGTCCGCCAATTCGCGTCGGGCCAGCGTGGTGGACTATGGCCTATAACCCTTCTCTGAGAGGAGACCTGCGCTCAGTAGTGAGCCGTTGATGGGTTGTTAATGATGATAGCATTCTTGATACATCAATGCATTTTAACCAACATACAGCGAGACTGCAGAGTACAATAATTTATAATGTTTTTTTTTTTCAAATAAAGTTCATAATATTAATGTCGTTCCATTCAAACCGAGAAGAACCAGACACAAAATCGGCAATTGCTCTTCTTAAAATATAATGTTGTACAGAGTTTACAGGCAGTGATAGCCTAGTGGTTAGGACTGCGGTCTCCTATTCGAGGGGTCGCAGGTTCGATCCCGCACCTCTGACCATTTAAGCAATTAAATATCACGTGCTTCAATGGTGAAGGAAAATATCTTGAGGAAACCTGCACGCCTGAGAGTTCTCCATAATGTTCTCAAACGTGTGTGAGGTCTGCCAATTTGCATTGGACCAGCGTGGACGACTATGGTCTATAACCCTATAACCCTTCTCTGAGAGGAGACATGCGCTCAGGTAGTGAGCCGTTGACGGTTTGCTGAAGGTTGCTGATGATGATGATGATGATGACACAGTTTACAGGTATTATCTACAGAGTCATATAATATAGACGCATTTTTAGTACCAGGCAAACCGAAGTCTGTGGAGGTCCATGCAAGATCTTTGTCCAGCAGTGGGCATCTATCGGTTGATAAAGAAGAAGAGGAATCAGGGTAGTTAGGTACCAATTCTCTAAAAGTTATTCCATTGATCGTATTCGTTTTCAATGGCATTAGCGTCAAGGTAAAATAATCCTTGGTTGTATTGAATTAAAGTCTCAAATTAAGTACAAACGATTTTAATATGGAGCGTTATGGATCGTATCGTAGGTACATACGTAAACGTATAAGAATGCATACACGAAATTGAGCTCTACTTCAATAAACTAATGGTTTATTTTACTTTGACGCTAATGATATCGAAAACAATTACAGTTTTTGCAATTCACGAAGGCGAGTGAGCTTTACTTGTGGTTACTTCGTGTACATGCACATTGCATATAAGTGTGCGTGCCTGTCAAAGCCTAGGTGGGAGCGGGCAGGCGCGAGCATTGCGCTCGCTCACACTTATACAGATACGACACACACACAACCATAAGTCAGTCGCCCTCGTGAATTGCAAGAACTATACGTGCAATGGAATAACTTTAGACAATCGCACCTCAAGAGTTGATAGCGATTGTCACATTGCTGCAACAATCGTTTTTAGACGACGCGCAGCAGAACGCTGCGGAACTCTGACGTAACTCCAGACCGGATCGACATTCGACGCGCAGCGATACATCTACGCACACAATCAGAAAAGCAGTCAGACCGCGACGGTCAGAGAGAACGCACGTTCGCCGAACGTTCGAAAAAGTTCAAAATGGCTCAAACATCCGACACAGCTAAGCTGATAGAAAGAGTTCGACTCAGAAACTTCCTATACGATTTCAGTGAGGCAGACTATAAAAATCGCGAGAAAAAAGCAGAAACTTGGATTATAATCGCAAACGAAATGGGTTATGAAAGCGGTGAGCAAAACTTTGTATTTTTGAACGAAAATCCCTCATTTGCAACGATATTTTTATCTCTAAAAAGTAAGTAGGTAGGTAGTGATTTTAAATTTAGGTTTCAAATACGGTATTTGAACACACACATTTTTGGAAAAAATAATCGGGATTTTAGAGATTTAAAAACACTGTTGCAAAAAAGATACTTACATTCATAAAAAAATGTCACAATACAAAATCAACGCCATCTATTGGCGCTAATATGCCTAGTTGTAAGCTGATTTTATCTGTCAGCTATTTATCAGCCTCTTTCCTTCTAAAGTTGACAAGTCGGAAAGTAATGCTGTCCTTTTCACAATGTTCTGCACGGAAAAGGACGGGGTTAGCTTACTGCAGTAATAGCGTGTCTGGGCGTGACGTCATTCATCGGGTCGCGATCCCACAAGCGTTGTAACTTGTTCCCCCTCGCCCCGCACTGTCAACTGCGGCAGTCGCTGTTACTTACACTTTATGCCCCAGACCCTTTGAGTATTACACTAGCGGCACGCTATGATGGCCGGTTTGACGTTTGTCCGCTCATGAAGTTCCGTATTAATTGATAACGACTTTGAAGGAAATAATTGTATTACTTTATTGACGATAGTGATGTGCAGAGATTCATAAATTTTATCGAATGTAGTTTTAGGTTTAGGACTCAAAATTTATTTATTAAATTGATTTCTAAAATGTATACAAGTGTAGAAAAATCAGTTTGCACCATTTAAGGGGTGAATGTACTTGTGAATATGAACAATTTTCACTATGTGGACAAACCTCTGAAATCGCAAAAAAATATCAGCTGTTTCATACAAAAGGTAAAATTTTTATTTTTATATGATATATACCACAACTCGGCATTTGGTTTTCTAAATTGAAAATTTTTAAAAATGGAATCTAATACGATCGTCACATAGGATCGCTGGCTAGCACAACTACTACCTCCGGCAAACTCGCGTCAATGCTCAATGCAAAACAAAGCAGTTTCGAATTGACGTTGCTTCGAAAAGTATAAACTGTCAGTGCAATGCGATTGTGATATAGTTTTGACCTGGCTTTGGATTTCAAATATTGATACTGCATTACTGTTGACCCTTGCTCGTTAATTTGGACTCTGTTCAAGCCCTTTGTTGTGGATTTCGTCGATATGACCGAACGTACGCAGAGAACTGTTCTAAATAGTCAGACACGTGAGTTCGTAATACGCCTTCGTAACTATTTCGATCGTGAAGCTCAAAATGGAGGGCCAATTTTACCTATAACGTCAGTGGTTGAACGCGTAGCTGATGCGCTTAATATTGGACAACGAACTGTTAGACGGATAACTAAAAAAAAATATGGCGAGACTGGCACAGAAGAAAATAAACTTCACACACCAAAAAAGAGAAAACGAGCAAAACCAGTCGTAGGCATCGATAGCTTTGATGCCGATGCTATCCGAAGACATGTTTACGGCTACTATTTACAGAAGGAGTATCCAACAAGAAAAAAGTTGGTGCATTCACTGAAGGAAGCTGGATTATTCTTCGGTGGGGAAAGTTCTTTAACGAAGATTTTGAAGACCATTGGATTTCGATACAAAAAATGTAACAAACGCAAAATATTGATGGAAAGATTTGATATAGCGATGGCAAGGTATACTTTTTTACGGCAAGTGAAAGAAATCAAAAATTGGCAAAATGTTGTGTTCTTGGATGAAACATGGCTTAATGCTAACCATACTGTAGGCCGTTCTTGGAACGATGACACAGCAGCATCTACTTCCAAAGTTCCTGTAGGAAAAGGATCGCGACTTATAATTTTGTCACGCCGGAACCATCAACGGGTTTGTCGAAGGTTCTCTCATGGCTTTTGCGTCAAAAACCACTGGAGACTATCATGAAGACATGAATGGAGAAAAGTTTACTGAATGGTTTACCTCAATGTTGTGTAGCCTCCCTGAACCATCTATTATAATTATGGACAACGCCCCATACCACTCGATGCAAATTGACAAGCCACCTGCCCAATCCCAAAAGAAAGCTGATATCGTCGCATGGCTTCGTAAAAATGGCGTAGATGCAAACATGAATATGTTAAAAGCGGAATTAGTACGTCTTTTAAAAGAAAACAAACCAACCAAGATCCGATACGTCATTGACGAAATAGCATTAGAACATGGGCACAGAGTTATACGGTTACCGCCTTACCATTGTGAGTATAATGCGATTGAGTTGGTGTGGGCTCAAATTAAGGGATATGCTGCAAGACACAATACAGAACCCCCATTTACCACAAAAAAAATGCTAAAATTATTAGAAGAAGCTTGTGAACATGTGACTAAAGGAGACTGGGAAAAGGTTGTGAATAGAACTGTTAAATTAATAAGGGAAGATTATGAAAGAGATGTGAAAATAGATAATATTATAGAAAACGAACATATAATTATTAATGTAGGTGATGATAGCAGTGACGACAGTGAAAATAGTAGTATGGACGAATCTGATTAATTATGGCCTTTTGTGGCACCTGTTTTGGTATCTTTTGTATTCATATGTTTCTTGTGTGCATATAAAGTATGTATATTCATTTTCATTCAAATATTCAGTTCGTTCAAATAAATTAAATAAACATATACATTTTTGTTTTATTAAACCTATTTAATCAGGTACAAAAACAAAACTTAATTGTTTTTTGTTCGAGAATAAATTGACATTCCACATCACTATTGTAATGTGTCAAACCGGCCATCATAGCGTGCCGCTAGTTTAAAGTGTTTATTACTCAAAGCCCAGACCCCAGTATTATGCCCAATATTTGCCCAGTAGGTATTATGCCACAGATAATGGGGGTTATCTGTGTATTATGCCCAGTATTATTGCCCTATTCTCTATATTACTGGCAATCGAAAGTTGCTAAGAACATCAACGCTATAAACTGTCAAACCCGCATTTTGTATCACAAAATGCGAGTTTACACTTCCTAAACTACGGCCGTTCAGAGAATGCGTTCCTGACACGTCGCGATTGAACTGACGACGTAACTTTGTAATGGCGTTGCAGTTACGATAAAAATATTATTGCTGGTTGTTTACCGTTTTAACAATTGATGAGCATTAAAACAACATTATTATATCAATAATTAATTAATGTTATAATTTTGTGCCAAACTGAGTGTCAAATAACTTGTTAAACAATATTTTTTTAAATCTAAACTGCTCTATTACAAGGTTATGTCATCCGGATATTTTTGTTTTGTATGGCAAACTGACAGAGTGTCAAAAACGTATTCTCTCGGTGGCCGTACTTTAGTTAGCAACTTTCCATTATTTCCCACTAAAGCCACTAAATGTGAATGCTAAGAGTTTATGATTAATAATAATTAATTGACGAATTGTAAAATGATAATAATAAACTCAAACTAAATAAATACATAATATAATAAAACAGGCTAAGAAAACTGTAATAACGACCCTTTTCTTGAAAGGGTGTCCCCTGCATATTAAAAAAAATACTAAGAACACTGACAGCTGATTCTATTACTTATGAGGTAAGTTTCTATTCTACGTGAAAAAAAAAAAAGTAACTAGTAAGAGTTTTGCCTGCGACTTCATCCGGCATGGAATTAGGTTTCTAAAAATCCCGCGAGAAATTTTTGTTTCTCCAGGATTCAAAGTAGCCTGTCACTCGCGGTCCTCAAATATATCCTTGCAAAAAATCACGTCGAACCGTTGCTACGTTGCTGCATGATTGAAGAACAAACCAACAAACAAAGATAAACTGAGCGAATAACTCTTTCTATTGCAGGTGTCTACTGGAGTGCAAAATGGAAATCTCTCAGGGACAACTACAATAAGTACAAGAAAACCAAACAAACCTCGTCGAATCCATCCAACAAAAAGTACAGGAACTGGCCTTGGGCAGAACATATGAAGTTCCTGGATAACTTTGCATGCACAAAAACATTTTACTCCAGCAACGTTAACTCCTCAATAGGTCAGGAAACCCAAAATGATGCCACTTCTGATGCGGAAGTTTCCGACACCAAAATTCTCGTCAGAAACATCGAACCAAGACCTAGGAGGACCAAAATTAAGACTGTTACCAAAAAACTGTCAAAGAAAAGAAGTTTCGACGAAGTAGACCTGTTCTTTTTGAGTTACGCCAAAAATTTCAAAAGGTTGTCCAGAAAAAGTCAAGCGTTAATGAAGGTGGAAATTGCATCGTTGTTCACGAGATACGAGCTGCAAGATGAAAACGAGATGGACGTACAGAATCCGACTTTCCAGAATTTTGGAATCTTTGCTCCATCCGTGTCCTGTATTTATGATAATGATGACTCTAATTAATATTTGCCCACCATTATGGAATATAATATTGCGTGAGGTTTAAATTGGACTCAAATATTTTATCTGTTACTTTTTTTTAGGGTTCCGTACCAAAATGGTAAAAATTGAACCCTTATGGTGAGACTTTCTCCGTCCGTCCGTCCGTCCGTCCGTCCGTCCGTCCGTCCGTCCGTCCGTCCGTCCGTCTGTCACAGTCGATTATTTCAGTAACTACTAAAGCTATCGACATGAAATTTGGCACAGTTGTGTATAATAGTGGCCCAACATCATTGGAATAAAGAAAAATCGAAAGTTATTTTTAGTTTTATTAAAAAATGGGGAAAATCGGGGGTTTGAAATTTCAAAGTGAAATAACTATACCGAGTGGGGTATCATATGAAAGGCCTTTACTTGTGCATTCTAAAACAGTTTTTTATTTATTTCTATATATAATAGTCTTTGAGTAATCGGCCAAAATGTTGAAAAAATACCATTCCCCCCCCCCCCCCCCTTATCTCCGAAGTTTACCAATCGAAAAATCTGAAATAATTATGGTCAATAGAGGTTTATGTATATTTTACAGGAAAAATAAAATCAACGCGAAAATTATTTTAGTTTAATTAAAAAGAGGGGAAAATCAGGGGTTTGAAATTTCAAAGTAAGATAATTATACCGAGTGGGGTATCATATGAAAGGCCTTTACTTGTGCATTCTAAAACAGTTTTTTATTTATTTCTATATATAATAGTTTTTGAGTAATCGGCCAAAATGTCGAAAAAAATACCGTTCCCCCTCCTTATCTCCGAAGTTTACAAATCGAAAAATCTGAAATAATTATGGTCAATAGAAGTTTATGTATATTTTATAGGAAAAATAAAACCAACGCTCTAACTATCATAGTTTTTTTTTATATTAACAATAAACCTCTACAAACAACGCTAACGATAAATAAGCAAATTAATATAATATTATCGTTTTACTTTTGCTTTTGGAGTACGGAACCCTTGGTGAGCGAGTCCGACCCGCACTTGGCCGGCTTTTTTTTTAAAGAATATCTCCCCTCTCCCCTGCAAATAAGCGGAAAGCTTGTGCCAGGAGTGGGTACGACAATAGTGCAACGGGTGGGATTCGAACCTGTGTCCTTTCAGTTTTCAGACCTATTCCTGGTCCTTTCCATCGTGTGGCTTCAATGGTCCACCTTCTGTCTGGGTATCTTAAGATGTGTCCTGCCCATTTCCACTTTAGTAAGAGAGCGTGCCTCAGCGCATCAGTGAGTTTAGTTTTTTGACGGATGATTTCATTTCTAATTTTTTGTATTCTTTTAATTTTTAACATGCTCCTTTCCATTGCTGTTTGAGTGCCTTTGATTCGTTGTTTTATTTTATTTGTATATATCCATGTTTGGC
Source organism: Oeneis ivallda (assembly GCA_029955525.1). Lineage (NCBI taxonomy): Eukaryota > Metazoa > Arthropoda > Insecta > Lepidoptera > Nymphalidae > Oeneis > Oeneis ivallda. Next base: position 13,194,223 of record JARPMR010000029.1, on the reverse strand, counting down.
AACCATACAACAAGCAGGGTAATAGGCATGTATCGTATAGTGTCTTTTTCATATGTAAGCTGTAGTTCCCTTTGAAGATTTCTCTTAGTGCCCAGTATTTCTTCCAAGTTGCGTTGATTCTTCTAGTTACTTCTTCTTCGTTACTAGATGTTTTAAATGAGATTTGCTTACCCAAGTAGATATATTCGCTAACATATTCAATATTGTTACCTTTTATCACTATTGGGCGTTCGCGATTGTTAGTTAATATCTTGGTTTTCTGTACATTCATTTCTAGGCCGATTTTGGAGCTTTCGTAATCCAGTGATATCATCATGTCCTGTAGGTCTTTGGCGGTTTCAGCAATTATAACAATATCGTCAGCGAATCTCAGATGGTTTAAATATTGTCCGTTTATATACACCCCCTTGTATTTCCAATCTAGTTTTTGGAAAATATTTTCAAGTACTGCTAGATTCAAAGATATCGGATCGCATTCATTCAATTTTGGATCGAAGATTGTCATAATCGATGGATGATTTAAATTCGATACGAAGTATGAATTATTAATTTTAGTTTCATTGAAGGACTAATTAGTGCAAGAGACGACCGTTTAAAAGCTTCGATGCTTGACATCAAAACGACACGGCGTTTTTGTTAATGTCTAAAATGGTTGTTAATCGATGAATAATATTATAAAGTCGACGACTTTTTTGCCAAATAATATGGCACCCGTCTGTCTGTCATTCCAATACATAGTTGCGCCCCAAACCGGGTTTCATTTTTGTGTGCCTGTAACTTATTTTAATCTATTTGTAATGATCAAGTGGAGTGTATGATGTAACATGTGGAATGCAAATAATAAATGACTTTTATGAGCTACTAGCTGAAGACATAGTTTTTAAAGTCCCTCGGGAACTCTTTGATTTTCCGGGATAAAAAGTAGCCTATGTCACTCTCCAGGTCCTCAACTATACCCAAGCAAAAATCACGTCGACCCTTAACTCTGTTGCGGCGTGATTGAAGGACAAACCAACAAACACACATTCGTATTTATAATATTAGTATGAAGTATGATGACATAATATATTCTCGAGGTGACTAAAATTTACTTTATCTTATTTTTATAATTCGATAAAAAGAAAGTCCTTGATTTAATATCACAACATGGTAATTGGTGAGTGCTGTTTTTTGAGGAAACACAGAAAAATCATTCGGGATAGTTAATGACTTGACGTAAAGCGATCAAATTTTCAACAAAAATGTGAGAAAGATAGATTTATACACTGCCGTGTACATGTACAAAGAAAGAGATAGCATTAATGCAATTTGGTCGCAAAATGGAAAAAAAATCAATTTAGTAATATCGTTTTATAAGAATCTATATATATAAAAGAAAGTGGTGTTAGTTACATTATTTATAACACAAGAACGGATGAACCGATTTGGCTGAAAATTGGTGGAGAGGTAGCTTAGAACCAGGAGACGGACATAGGATACTTTTTATCCCGTTCGGCCGCGTTTCCGTCAAGTCACTATAAAACGTGGTATAAGAAAAACGCATCTGACATCGAATAACAAAACGCAAATGACAGTGGAATAACAAAACGTAAATGACAGCTAAACGTAATTTTGGCTTTGGTTAAGTATGGTAAAAAATTTGACAATTATAAAAAGTGACAATAAAGCATTACTGATATTATAAATGTGAAAGTGTGTTTGTTTGTTGGTTTTTCCTTCAATCACGTCGCAACAGAACAGCGGATTGATGCGATTTTTTGCAAGGGTATAGTAATGGATGTAGTAGTGGTTCCACAGACCAGGAGAGCTACTTTTTATCTCAGATAATGAAAGAGTTCCCGCGGGATTTTTAAAAAGCTAAATCCATTATAAAAATTAACAAGAAAAAATTGAATTGTACCGAAATTTTACACAAATAAGAGTAATAAATGTGTAGCAGTGTTTGTAAAAAGATTTCGTCAGCAAAATTGTTTCCAATTATTTTTCCAATTCAAAACGAATTCAGATTAAACACCAAACACAGCTTAATATGTAGTATTTAAATATGAAAATCATTGTTCATATTATAATTTTCATGTTACGGCGCGCGGCGTCCCAAAAATAATATAAATTCTCAATATAACTTTAAGCATACTTAATACTACTATACTACCTATATTTTCACACGTCCTATACAACTCTCTCCATCGGCTCTTAGCCTACCTATATAAATTTAGTATTCACAATGTATTAAACGTAGGAACCGGCCCTACGTTTTACAATGCCTGGCAGTCAAGGGCCCAGTTCTCAATCATTATAAGCAATAGATAACTGTTTGTTCAATGTCTATGGCTAGAGGTGACTAATTAATTTAATAAATAACTTGAATATTAATTTGTTAATTCAGTATCCTACTTCCTACTAATATTAGAAATGCGAAAGTTTGTTAGGATAGATGAATGGATGTACGGATGGATGTTTGTTACTCTTTCACGCCACAACGAATGAACCGATTTTGCTGAGTGTTGGAATAGAGATAGTTCATAGTCAGGATAAGCACATAGGCTACCTTTTGTCCCGGAAAATTAAATAGTTCGCGCGGGAATCAAAAAACCTTAACCCACGCGGACGAAGTCGCTGGCATCATCTAGTAATAAATCCAGGTAATCTAGTAATGGACATTCATACAAGATCCATCCTTGCGAAAAGTGTGTTTGTTAGTTGGTTTGTCCTTCAATCACGCAGCAACGGATCAACGTGATTTTTTGCATGGGGTATAATAATTGTTGAGGTCTTGGAGAGTGACATAGGCCACTTTGAACCTTCTATCCCGAAAAACCGGGGTTTTTAAACCTAAGGCCAGCCGCTCATTGTGATTTTTTGTTGCCGTCACTTTTTGTCGCCAAGTGAGTGCTATGAAGTTATAATATGGAAGTGTGCTCACTGTAGAGACGAGACAATACGGCGACAAATAGTTCCAGCACTGACGACTCTTGAAATCCATTTCAATAACTTGTGTAGTTTCGGATTGTGTATGCCGTTGGCCCTACTGGCCGCTACAGCCTCACCGGGGGGGTTGGCAAGCGCGAAGCTCTGCCTGGGGTTTAAAAAAGAGCTCTAGGAATAGAAAAGAATAGAATAGAAATGTTTTTTATACAAATAAACTTTTTTACAAAGTGCTTTTGAATCGTCGATGAGTCTACCACTGGTTCGGAATGCCGTAGGACTCGAAGACATCGGGGGGCAACGTCTTCCTAAGGGCGCCTCCTGTGAAGGTCGGACCACGGCTTAGGATGACGTTGGGACGAATGGGAGGAGTGGCTGGACTAGGTTAGTCCGTACGTCCCCGTGATCGTGGTGAGGATCCACGCCCAGGTGACGTTAGAAATCGGGGACCTCGTCTTCGCGCGAAGACGCTGTGCAGAGGTCGTTTGTGTATGCAGCCCTATCTGATAAGGAGCGTTGTCGGTCGTTTTTCAATAACGAGCGCCATTAGTCGCCCAGTGACATGCGGCTGGCACAAAACAGTGGGCGCATCGTGGGCGACAGTAGGTGACAGCGACAAAAAGTCACGGCGACAAAAAATCACAATGAGCGGCTGGCTTAACTCCACGCAGACGAAGTCGAGGGGAAAGGCTGATTTTATGTGTTTCACAAGGCTTAAACGTGGACGAAGTCGCGAACTACTGCATAAAAATATTAAATAGGTTACGCAAAGTGGCCATCACCCAGTCTGCTCGCGAAATTCAAATTTAATTTGGTTTTTCGCAATTTGTAAACTAAAACGACAAAGTAGGCTTATGGCTTTCTAATTGCGCCAGTGGAATTATCATCTTCACAGGTTTACATAAAAATCTTTGCTTGAAAGTGACCAGTTTAAGAAATTAATCAAAATACCGAGTTGGACGTGAGTTACTCACAAATTAGTCAGTATTTTGATTATTTTCTTAAACTGGTCACTTTCAAGTAAAGATTTTTATGTAAACCTGTGAAGATGATAATTCCAATGGCGCAATTAGTAGGCCATAAGCCTACTTTGTCGTATTAGTTTACAAATTGCGAAAAACCAAATTAAATTTGAATTTCGCGAGCAGACCCGTGTCTTCCACCTTAAAGTGGACGAAGTCGCGGGCCACTGCATGTAAATATTAAATAGGTTGCGCAAAGTGGCCATCACCCATTAACACAAAAGACAAAGGTGTGAGAGGCACATTTCATCACGTCATGCCGGTAGATACAATAACATAGTGGGCGAACCCAATGTTACCTAAATATTGCATTGCCTACTAAATTGTAGGATGTCGCAAGAAAATCTTAAATTATACTTAAGTATGCATCTTGAAAAATAAGTGTGAAGGACTTATCGTTTACTAGGTGATGCCTATTGAACTGAAGTGGAAATGGGCGGGGCACATAGTTCGAAGAGCTGATGGTCGTTGGGGTCCCAAGGTGCTGGAGTGGCGACCCCGCACGGGAAGAAAATGGATCGAAAATGGAAAATAGTTTAAAGATTTATTGACGACAGATTAGGAATACTAAAGTCACAGACAAAAAAAAACATCTGTGTCTATTCCTAGGATACGATGTCCGTATTGGAACTGTGCCAACATAAACAGACCTGTCTATCCGTCTGTTGTATATGTACGCATATAACATATACCAAATTAATAGGAAATGCACATGACTTTAGCACATAGAAGATTTTGTATTAAAAATTCATCATCATCATCATCAGCAACCCATCAACGGCTCACTACTGAGCGCAGGTCTCCTCTCAAAGAAGGGTTATAGGTCATAGTCCACCACGCTGACCCACTGCGAATTGGCAAAATTCACATACCTTTGAGAACATTATGGAGAGCTCGCAGGCGTGCAGGTTTCCTCACAATTTTTTCCTTCGCCGTTAAAGCAAGTGACATTTAGCTTCTTCAAACGCATATATAACTCCGAAAAGTCAGAAATGCCTGAACGGGATCGAACCCCCGACCCCTATGTCTTAACCACTAGGCTATTACTGATTCTCGTTCGGATCTCCTCATCTCTGATTCGATCTCGCAGGGACACTCCGAGAATAGCTCTCTCCATCGCCCGCTGAGTGAACCCTTCGAAAAAGATACCTACAGATTCTTGTAGAATAGCGGCAGACAGATAAATGTACCTACAATAAATATTCTTACTTATATTACAAATGCGAGTGTGTTTGTTTATTGGTTTGTCCTTTAATCACGCCGCAACAGAGCTATGGATCTACGTAATTTTTTAAGTGAAAACTTCTTTAGGCACGTTGAGCACTTTTTTGGGTGAGCAAAAAACATGGATTTCGCGAAATCGTCACCGTCACCATCGTCACCTGGAGATTACAATAAGCGTTCAACATTTTAGAGATTCTCAAGCAACCTTGTACATCGCAGTCTGTAGCGCAGCGTAGTATGTATGATGTCGCAGGTTCGAATCTCACTCACGAAACGTGACAGTGCACCTTTTTTTTAATTATTTTTATTTTTATAATTATTTTATTTATTTTTTTATATTTGTTTTTAATTATTAGCAAATCTAGGTATATCAAATATGCAAATCTATAAATATATATATATATATATATATATATATATATATATATATATATATATATATATATTCTTTAACAATATAGACTCTAATTTTTGAATAAAGTGCTTATTGTGTAAATGACTAAATACATATATATACAATTAAAAACCTAAATTTACTCTAAAATTAAAACTAACATAAAAACTAATAAAATTAAAACTAAAATAAAAACTAATTAAAATCTAAAACCCCATCCAAGCCACCGCAGTGTGGCATAGTACCCAAGATGCTGGCAGCATTACCCCTAATTTGTAATGGAATCTTAATTTTGCGTGCCATAATTGGCTGATGGTAAAGTGTTCGCACTATGTATTTACAATTATGCAAATAAATCCTTTCTTTCTTTCTAGTTTTCACTTCAATCGGCAGTCCCTATGACTGCCATTTTTTTTGTGCATAGTTATAGTTAACCTGGAGAGTGACATAGGCTTACTTTTTATCCCGGAAAATCAAATAGTTTCCGCGGGATTTTTAAAAACTAAATCCACGCGGTCGAATTCGCGGCTGGCTCACGCAATGTATGTGTAATGTGGTACATTTACGTACGCCTGTATGTCGGTCTGTATGTGTTATTGAGCGTGCAGCTTCCTGTAACCCGGTCACGTTTTTATATCCGAGGCGGACTATTCCTGTGCCCCGGTCAGCGTTTAATTTCGGTGCGTACAATGTGCGATTCATACAAAACTGCTGTTGTGTCGACTCCGGTCTGATGTTATGAAACTTTTCATATGAACAATCTTTTTGGAACGTAGTTCCTTATCGCGCGGTACGGAAGGGGGCTTGACGGAAAAAATTAAGGAACCGACACTCGACACATTTTTGAAACCGACACTTTTTTGTTGAATGTGAATTTTGCATTGTGTTCGGTATTTTCGCCTTAGAACACGGCATCTGCATGGCCTAGTGGTAAGGGCAGTCGCCTAATAAAGTTCAACGTCGATGGTTCGAATCCCAGCTCGACAGACTGAATTTTTTATTTACAATTTTATTTTAAATAATTTCTAAATGTGGAATTTTTCCCTAATTTTTTATTGTATAAATTGGATAAAATGTTATTGTACTACTAACGCCATCTGTGAAAAAACAGTAACTCCACCAGAGTAACTCTTTGGTTTTGTAACAGTGCAATAGAAATAAACTAAATATTAAAATTCATCGTAGTTAATCAATTTAATACTAGATGACACCACTAGTTTATTACAATTCCTTCACTAAAATTAATCGAAAGGAGCTACGTTCCACCCGGGTGTCCCTTGACACCTCTCAAGCTTTTTTTATAGGTAACTAGCTTTTGCCTTGCCGCGGCTTTGCTCACGTTATGTTCGATTTTTGAAACCCCTGTTTCACCCCCTTATAGAGTTTCAAAAATCCTTTCTTAGCGGATGCCTACGTCATAATTACTACCTGTATACCTTTCAGCCCGATCCGTCCTGTGGTTTGAGCTGTGCGTTGATAGATCAGTCAGTCAGTCAGTCAGTTAGTCACCTTTTCCTTTTATATATTACTACTACTACTACTACTACGACTACCAGTAGCTGCCTGCGACTTCGTCCGCGTGGATTTAGTTATTATAAATCCATTGGGATGTAAAAACCGCGTGGATTCGTGGCTCAGTTTTGGCCTCATAACTAGCTGATGCCCGTTACTTCGTCCGCGTTGATTTATTTATTAAAAATCCTGCGTGAACTCTTTGATTTTACGTGATAAAAAGTGGCCTATTTTACTCTCCAAGTCCTATACCTTGTAAAAGTCACATCGATTCGTGGCTCTGCTTTGGCATAATTGATGGACAAACCCACAAACACACTTTCATATCAATTACTAGCTGATGCCAGCGACATCGTCCGCGTGGAATTAGTTATTAAAAACCCCGCGGGAACTCTTTGATTTTCCGAGACTATATTAATGTCAATTTCAAGGTCCTCGACCATGTAAAATGTCGTCGTCGTCGTCGACGTCGATGCGTAGCTCTGTTGTAGCGTGATTCAAGGACAAACCCACAAACACACTTTCATATTAATTAGTAGCTGTCTTTAAAAAACTCCAGGATTGGGATTATCCGGTTTAAAAATAGCTTCACACACCTTTGAGAACATTATGGAGAACTCTCAGGCGTGCAGGTCTCCTCACGATGTTTTCCTTCGCCGTTGTAGCATGTGATATTTAATTGCTTAAACGCGCATAACTCCAAAAACTTCAAAGAGACCGTAGTCCTAACCACTAGGTTATCACTGTTTCAGTAAGGATATAAGGATAGTTATCATTAATATTATATATAAGTTAATAAGGATTTAAATCCACAAAAGTTTAGTGAACTCCACCGTAGAGTATGTGTTGAAACGCGCTCAACAAATTCCGTCTCGAACTTTTAACCTCCTCAATCAAACGGTAGCTTTAAAAATAAGACCAATAAATCATAAAGTACTCACGATAATCGAGCATTACACAATCTGTGGCACTCACAGCGCAGTAGCTACTGCGTACCTACTCAGTGGCACGGCACGCGCGGGTAACTTGAGAACGAATGAAAGAACCCATTCATTCCCTTTGAACGTAGGTCTGTGCTTGAGTGGAACTTTTGAGTTGCCAACCAAGTTTATAAACTTTTCCAATTTGATTAGAAGCTAGACTTTGACTGTCCGACTAACCGAACCTTCGGCTTCAGTTTCGGCCATCTACTTAGAGCAAAAATTACCACTTTCGGCCAAATCTTCGGCTTCAGCTTCGGCCAACTTCATCCAAAATTACCACCTTCGGCCAAATCTTGGGCTTCGGCTTCAGTCACCTTCATCCAAAATTACCACAATCGGCCCAATCTTCGGCTACAGCCACCTTCATTCAAAATTACCACCTTCGACCAAATCTTGGCTTCGGCCCCCTTCAGCCAAAATTACATCTTTCGACAAAATTTTCGGCTTCGGCCACATTCATCCAAAATTACCACCTTCGGCGAAACCTTCAGCTTCGGCCAAAACAGGCCGAAGGTTTGGTTTTCTGCCACTCGTCTAGTGGGTGGTCTGCCAACACTGCGCTTCCCGTGCGGGGTCGCCACTCCAGCACCTTGGGACCCCAACGACCAACAGCTCTTCGCACTATAAAAATGTGTGTTCAAAACTTTATACTTATGTTCTTACTAACCCACTAAAGGACAGCTTTTTTAAAACATAATTGTGAGCAGGAAAAGTAACTCGTGTAAGCAAGTTTTTGTACGAGAACAATTATCATAGAGAAATTAACCGACTGCCGAGAAAGGTAAGACGTGGTACGACTTTCAATGGCAATTAATAAATAAAAATGCCTCGCGAGCTTAGCTTTATAAGGGTAGATCGTAGATCGTGATGTCCTATTAGGAATTGTGTCAGAAATAGTGATGTGGCTGTATCGATGTATAGAGTTGTCGATAATTTTGTTTACACACAACTTAATTTATCGTAGAGATAGTTTAACATACATGTGAAAGGAAGAAAGCGTTTATTTGTATCCAAAGCAATTTTTCAAATAGGTAAGTTAATTTAGCAATGGCTGTATAGTACCTTTGATGGGAGAATAGGCACTGTCATTCGTGGAGCCACAGAATCAAGTTCAATTCAAATTGAAGTGCACGAGTAGCAAACCCTAGTATATCCTGAAAAAACTAACAACTATTTATAATTATAGATATTTTCGTGGTGACTAAAATTAATTTCATTAATTTCAAACACGTTAAAAAAGGTGCATTAAAATATCAGATATGACAATCAATGCATCATGGGGTTTCTCGTAAGAAAACATCTCAAATGGATCTGGATCACTGCATTCATAAAATAAACAAGACCCAAGCCAATTTGGAAAATATAATTCCCTAGAACTTCTTTACCGGAAATTGTAACTAGAACCAGCCTTTTTCATTACGTACTCGTCAGATCGGTGAGGTTGTTAACTATAATTGCCTAGAAAATCTGAAGCTAAAATTTAAAGCAGTGCCTACGATATGCATCGATTTTGAAAGTCTCAAGTCCCTTCATTCAATTGTCAATTAAAATTATCTTTTCGAAAGTTTGACGTGTTTTTGCCCGGTTATCGACTGTTTTATCGATGTAACGGCGAGGCAAGCACAACACTATTCATGAATCAATGGTAAAAGCAGATCGGCCTTAAATGGTAGACACTGTGTGACGAACAGATATAGCAGGAACGGTTTTATATAGATGTTAACGTTTTTGGTTAGGGACTTTCTCTAGTATTGACTCATCGTTTTCACTTTGTTTTAGCTAATAACATCATTGGTCATCATCATCATGAACAAATTAACGGCTCACTACTGAGCGCAAGTCTCCTCTCAGTGAAGGGTTATAGGCCATAGTCCACCACGCTGGGCCAATGCGAATTGGCGGACTTCACACACCTTCGAGAACATTATGGAGAACTCTCAGGCATGAACCAAAATATCCCTATCACATTTAGCGCGATGACATAGCTGGTAATTTCATTGATTACCAAGTAACTGTGATGCAAGCCTGTGTGGCTGGCATTGCGCCAACGCATGTAACAGACGTGATCTAACTGTGTTTGATGCTGAATTAGAATAGGTACTTAGCAGGGCAGGAGGCCCGTATTCAGTTCAAGGGATTGTAATTAATTCGTAACTACGGCCTCTTATTTGAGGCTTAAGGTGAACTAAACGGGTCTGCCCGCGAAATTCAAATTTAATTTGGTTTTTCACAATTTGTAAACTAATACGACAAAGTAGACCTATGGCATTCTAATTGCGCCAATGGCAGTATCATCTTCACAGGTTTACATAAAAATCTACTTGAAAGTGTCCAGCCTGAGAAATTAGTCCGAGTATCGAGTTTGACGTGAGTTACTCAAAAATTAGTACCTAAAGCAATGCTTCAACGGTGAAGGAAAATATCGCGAGGAAACCTGCACACCTGAGAGTTCTTCATAATGTTCTCAATGGTGTGTGAAGTCCGCCAATTTGCATTGGGCCAGCATGGTAGACTATGGCCTCTAACCCTTCTCTGAGAGGAGACCTGCGCTCAGTAGTGAGCCGTTGATGGGTTGATGATGATGATGACACTTTTCGAAGAATTATCCAAACTAAAAATAAACACCTAATAAACTATAAAACAGACCAGAAGATTTTAGCCTTAGCACAAGATAGATTTTACTTCTAGTAACACTTTTGTTTTGAAAAGAGCAACTGCTAAGTTTCTTTCCGAACGTTGGTGAAATACTCAAAGTTCCGAACCGGTGGAGCAGGCCTTTTGTTTTTTAAATTTGACAATATTGTACAATAATAGAAGAAGTACTTATCCAAGCCAAAACAAACTGAGGAAAACAATACCTAAACTACAATTTCCTTAGCAACCTAAAATAATTTCATAAGCAGGCTTAAAATAAAGTTCAAGAGCAACTTCCAGCCGCTTGCGTCTTGTAAACACTCCACGGTTATTATCAACATTTTATATGAACCAACCATTTGTATTAGCATAAGTAAACACTCCACGGTTATTATCCACATAATATTATAGGAACAAACCATGGCTTAGCCTAGCTCGGCTCCAAACTTTCGACCCAATGTTGGTTCCAATGCTGTTCACCAAAAAAAAGAAACAAAAAAAAATTATTTATTTCACCAATGTTGGTTCCAATACTGTTCACCCAAAAAAAAATTATTTCACGTAGGCCAACCTGTTGCTCTTATAATACGTCGCTACTCCACTGTCCACCAGTTCGGCCAACGACAAAGGTCTATTGGATTGACTTCCACAGGTCACGATCTTGCGCCGCCTGAATCCAGCGGCTCCCTGCGACTCGCTTGATGTCGTCGGTCCACCTAGTGATGACTTACGGATCCAGAGATTAATATGGGTCTCATAAGAAGGGCGATGGAGAGAGATATATATATATGTCACTCTATAAGTCCTCAAATATACCTGCCCTTGAATAAAAATGATGTCGATATGCTGCGTTGCTACTTGATTGAAGGACAATCCAACGAAACAACAAAGAAACACACTTTCGCATCTAAACGCGTTTGGACATTTTGGGGCCAATGTTTAGGCCAATACCTATATTATGGAGACTGCCTAATAATGTAGTTGATTTATTAGGTAAGTGCTTACATAAACTTGGCCTATTCTAAGAATTTAGATTAATAGGTATCGCAGATGATTTAAACCCATGTTTTTTGAAGCATCTGATTATATTTTTAACGTAAACAATTTTCAATTTAGCAAACAAAACGAACATCGTATTGTACACAAATTGGAGAAAAATGTTTATGCAATGTAATACCGAGGCATAACATAGCATAAACATCTACATGTACCGAGGTACATGTAGATGTTTAGGCCAACCTGTAGCTCAAAATGACACTTCTAGATTCTGCCACCGTTTCAGAATGCAGATTCTGCTAAAAAGTGCCGGAAAGAAACTCAGCAGTTACTCTTTTCGCAACAAAATAATACAATACCGTTATATAGCTATAAAGTTATAATCTAATTAATTACATACAGCAGACATTTTTCTTTTTCCGGCATCCACATTTTTAAATCGCAGAACTTATGAAAGTCCACTAGTACAATACGGTATTCAGATCGACGGGTGATGCTTGTATCCTGAAATAATTTATATCATAACGCACATGTGCGTAACGCAACACGCGTTGCGCAAGGGGGGAGCGCGAGCCCAAACATCTATATAATTATAAATATATAAATATATTGCTGTTTGTTTGTCTCGCTAAAAGTCGAGAACGGCTGCGCCGATTTAGCTGATTTTGGTTTTGAAATGTTTGTCGTAGTCCAGGGAAGGTTTAAACGTTGAGAAAGTATGCAAAAATTGCGAGAAAGATAGTAAAAACAACAATTTCATTTTCCCATATAAACTGTTCTACCTTATTTCCTGTCAAACATTTGACGTTCGTCCCTTCGGTACGGTAGATTCGGGTCCATTTGAATTGAATAAAATATGAAAATGGCAATGCTTGACATTACCGATCAAAATTTTCAGCCATTTTAGCAAAGGGAGTGTTTTAATGTCGTTAGGATAGGTGATACGAAGTACACCGGGTCATCTAGTCTTCTGAATATATAAAAGGAAAAGGTGACTGACTGATTGAATCGTTGTGCGTTGATTGATTGATCTATCAACGCACAACGATTGTATGGATCGGGCTGAAATTTGGCGTACAGATAGCTATTATGACGTAGGCATCCGCTAAGAAAGAATTTTTAAAAGTTCTACCCCTAAGGCGGTAAAATGGGGGTTTGAAAAATCGAACTTGATGTAAGCGAAGCCGCACGCAAAAGCTAGTTAAGTATATGTTTCCCGTGACTTTAGAAAAACGCTGACGACCGCGTAGAGTAAGTTTTCTATAAATCCCTTGGGATCTAGTCCGTCAATCTTCTTCTTCTTCGTCAACCGACAGACGTCCACTGCTGGAAAAAGGTTTCTTGCATGGACTTTCACAGGCCTCGGTCTTGCGCCGCTTGAATCCAGCGGCTCCCTACGACTCGTTTGAATTCGTCGTAGTGGGGGACCAACACTGCGCTTCCCGGTGCAGGGTCGCAACTCCAGCACATTGGGACCCCAACGACCATCAACTCTTCGAACTATGTGCCCACCCATTTTCACTTCAGTTTGGCGACTCGCTGAGCTATGTCGGACTTTGGTTCTCCTACGGATCTCCTCATTTCTGATTTGATCTCGCATAGCTCTCTGTATCGCCCGATATTTCCCAAGGACAGGTTAAGGTTAAGGATTGTATAGGTGATAAATAATTTCACACGTAAATGAAGAAGTAGATCACGCAAACAAATTGATTAACAATTTTTTTATCAATGAACAAGTATATTTTATAACTTATTAGTTACGTAATAAATAACAACGCATCGATAAACCAAAGGAAACACACAGTGACCCGCAAAGATAAAGACGCGTGAATGAAGCTAATAATGGAAACATTACGTCACTTGTATACGCAGAAAATTATTATAACACTCCCGTTACTTCTGTTGCAGTTTGAACATAGAGTCGCTTGGACGAGAGAGAGAAGGACTTGACATTCCCCTCTGCCGAAGTACATGTACGACGTACGTGTAATTATTAAGCTATTGCATAGCTTTTATATAGCAAACAGTTGTAGCGTGGCGACCGAATCAAGAAATTCCGTAACGAAAATAAACCTAATGCCGTCGTTCAGTAAGCGTTCAACATTTTAGAGGTTCACCAATAGCTCTGTTTGGCGCAGTGGGCGAGCGGCCGCTTTCTTATGATGTCGCAGGTTCGAATCTCACTCGCGAAGTAGTGACAGTGCGCTTTTCTTGTTTGTTTTTTAAGTATTTTTTTTTGCATAATTTTTATTATGCAAAAAAAATATTGCCTAAATATTATAATTGCATAAGTTGATAAAAAATGCTATGCAATAGCTTTACCGCGGCAGTCCCCGAGTGCCACTTAATTTTTTGCTTGTGTGCTCATTTTCTGTAAGTGTGAGAGCTTTTGAGTTAGCGTGCGCTCATGGAGACGTAGTGAGTTAGTAAATGTGTGCTGTACGTGTTTACCTCACCTCCCGCGGAAAGTGGCAGAATTTATTTAGTACTAAATCTGCTTTAATGCAAGTCCTACTTTAAATGGTCGAAGTAGAGACGTCAAGTCCACGGCTAGACAAGGACTCGTGTAGAGTTTGTCACAGAATGCACAATGCACATCAGCGGCCAATCTGTCTACCCCAAAGACCTCTTCTTTCATCATCATCATCAGCAACCCATCAACGGCTCACTACTGAGCGCAGGTCTCCTCTCAGAGAAGGGTTATAGGCCATAGTCAACCACGCTGGCCCAATGCGAATCGGAAAATTTCACACACCTTTGAGAACATTATGAAGTACTCTCAGATTTCCTCACGACGTTTTCCTTCACCGTTGAAGCAAGTGATATTTAATTTCTTAAACGCGCTTAACTTAGAAAAGCCAGAGGTGCCCGGGATCGAACCTGCAAACCCCCGAACAGGAGACCGCAGCACTAACCATTAGGCTATCACTGCTTTGTTGTGACCTCTTCTTTAATCTATGATCAACACTGGACTGGCTGTTGTCATTGACGCCATTTTGGCGCTGTAAGCAGATACGAGTGTCTGTGGAACTAATAATTGCAAATGGCGCACCGGTACGCCAGTGATGGCCGCTGAACAAATTGTGTCCAGCGATGGACCAGCGTGGTGGACTGGACTGTGGTCTCCTATTCGGGGAGTCGCAGGTTCGATCCCGGGTACGCACTTCTGACTTTTCGGAAGTGCGTTTAAGCAATTATCACTTGCTTCAACGGTTAAGGAAAACATCGCGAGGAAACCTGCACATCTGAGAGTTCTTCATAATGTTCTCGAAGGTGTGTGAAGTCCGCCAATTCGCATTGGGCCGGCGTGGTGGACTATGGCCTGAAACCCTTCTCTGAGAGGAGACCTGCGCTCAGTAGTGAGAAGTTGATGGGTTGCTGATGATGATGATTCAGACACCTTAAGACCACAACGTGGATCCGTCCATTAACACTTGAGCTTTGCAACTTCATGAGCTATAGTTAAGATCTATAGATGGCACTCTCACTCAGCTCAGACTCAAGACTGAGTTGAAACGAGACCGATGTATGTCGGAACATATTTGTGTCTCATTTTAACTCTATATTGATCTATAGAACTCAGCCTGTGTCAATGACTCTAGTTCTCCTAAGGATCTCCTCGCGTAATTTAATCTACTTTTTCGACAGCCTTAAAACTAATTTTACAAGACATTGCACCGCGATTAATTGCCTCGTCTAGTGACAGAAGGGCTGGTTCATTTTCTGAGCAGAGGATCAGCCTGGCTGTCCAACGCGGAAATGCAGCCACTATTCTTGGCACCATTCCACGCGGACATGATTTGTACAGCAATCAGATTACTTTAGCTTTACTGTTTTTTAATAGATTTTAATAGAAAACCCGGGATTTTTTTTTCTTTTTTTTTATGGGGCTTTTATAGGTATGCCGGCTCCATCGGTAAGCACAAATTACAAATACAATTATATGAAATCAACTATAACTAATTCTAAAACTATACTATTTAGTTTGAAAGAATCACTAACACATCAAAAAAGCCGGGATACAAAAGAATATTTCCGTCATAAATTTCCACATAATATTTAAGTCTTGAACGTCTCTGAATGTGAACATCAAAATGCGTATAATTATCTCAAAATTGGGGAAACAATTGTAGCCCGATGGCCGATAATTGAGACCACGCCTTGATGTTCGCCGCCCGTGACCACTGGGTGTCAAACATTATAAAATAGCGCTAGGGTGACTTCAAAAATAGGACAAACCCTTTTTACAAGCTTTTTAACAGACTTCAAAAAAAAAAGAGGAGGTCATCAATTCGACGCGAATTTTCTTGGTCGATGTTACTCCATAACTCTGTTATATCTGAACCGATTTCAATATTTTTTTTTATATGAAAGGACATACTATCGTAAGGTTCATCATCATCATTAACAACCCATCAACGGCTCACTACTGAGCGCAGGTCTCCTCTCAGAGAAGGGTTATAGGCCATAGTCCACCACGCCCGCCGGCCCAATGCGAATTGGCGGACTTCACACACCTTCGAGAACATTATGAAGAACTCTCAGATATGCAGGTGTCCTCACGATGTTTTCCTTCAACTTTGAAGCAAGTGATAGTTAATTTGCTTAAACGCACTTGACTCCGAAAAGTGCGTACCCGGGATCGAACCTGCGACCTCCGAATAGGAGACCACAGTCCTAACCACTAGGCTATCACTGACAGATTACAAAAAAACAAATAGACGAAGTTATCAATTCGACGCGTATTTTCTTTGTCGATGTTACTTCATAACTCCGTCAAATCTGAACCGATTTCAATTTTTTTTGGAACGTAGTTCCTTATCGCGCGGTACGGAAGGGGGCTAGACGGAAAAAATTAAGGAAACCGACCCTCGACACATTTTTGAAACCGACAATTTTTGGTTGAATGTGAATTTTGCATTGTGTTCGGTATATTCGCCTCAGCACAAGGCGTCTGCATGGCCTAGTGGTTAGAGCAGTCGCCTATAAGTTCACCGTCGATGGTTCGAATCCCAGCTCGACAGACTGAATTTTCTATTTTCAATTTTATTTTAAATAATTTCTAAATGTGGAATTTTTCCCTAATTTTTTATTGTATAATTTGGATAACGCCATCTGTGAAAAAACAGTAACTCCACCAGAGTAACTCTTTGGTTTTGTAACAGTGCAATAGAAATAAACTAAAAATAATTCATCGTACGATCAATTTAATACTAGATGACACCACTAGTTTATTACAATTCCTTCACTAAAATTAATCGAAAGGAACTACGTTCAATCCGGGTGTCCCTCGACACCTCTCAAGTTTTTTTATTTGAAAGTATATACTATCGTAAGGCTGGTTCCGTTTAAATATGGTGAAGATCTGATGAATATCTTCGGTGATGGAGGCGAACTCCTCAATTTTTGTTGATGTTACTCCATAATTTCGACAAATCTGAACCGTTTTGAATCATTTGTTTTATTCGAAAGGACACACGTCAGGTTGGTCCCATGATTTGATGAAGATCTAATATCAAAAAAAAAAGAAAAAAAAAGGCTGTCATCAATTAATTGTTAGAAGAACTGTGAACATTTTTGTTCGAACCGGTTACTACTTCCATGGATTCTTCTGTAGCTATTTACAAAAGACAGACTTACAAAATCCAGGCAATAGGCTGTTTGTTGTTACCTGTAAAGAAGAAAACTTTGTTAAAAAAAAATTACACAAGTGACATACTTATTTCGACAGTTATGACAAAGTCATTTGGATGATGGTTGATGTGATGCCAGTCCTCAGAGACTTGAGTGTCTGAATCTCAAGTGTAGAAGTAATCAATTGCTGCAAATTGCAATCATTAAGCATCGTGACACAGTATAAAACAATTCAGTAGAGCAACTTTTATTTTGCTGTAGATATTTTTACTGATTGTAAAACGATTCATATTCTATCTATATCATAGTTAATCTATGAATCGCCCGTTCATACCAAGCATTTGAATTCGGTAGGTATTCAAATACACTCAACTAAATTATTTTCTTCCTTTGTATGCTCTGATGCAATGCAATAATTTTATTTTGTAAAACCTGTTAAAAACCTGTTTATTATTCTTTTTGTGACAATAAAATATACTTTAACCCGATATTCAATTTGTCGTCCATTGCTGAACATAGGCCGTCTTTTATGCGTGCGATTTAAAAAAACTGACCATTTCTTCTTTTTTTTTTTTAATTTGGAACTTACAAATACATACTTAAAAGAGAAACGGCCAATTGCTATAACTTTAGAATTTGTATATCCAACTTTTGGCTGTGACTTAGACGTTGATTTTTTCGTAAAATTCCGCGAGAACCTTAAGTTTTTCCGGGAAAATAGTAGCCTATGTCACTCTGCAGGTCGTAAACTATATCCATGAAAAGTACATTGATCCATTACTCCATTGTTGAGTGACTGAAAGACAAACCAACTATTGCGCATATTATGCAGTAAGATTTAGTAGGTAAATATTAAATGAACATCCGGCACAATGATTGATGCAACCCGCAGCCCGGGAAAATAACCCCTTTTTTCGGGATGATACAGCCAAAATCACTCTACAGGTTCTCAATTATATCGCTGCAAAAAATCACGTCAATCAGTTTGCACAATCAAATAAAAAATATTTCTTTCTTTCCCTTTCTGAACCAAACTTATGAGCTAGTTGTTTTACTGGTTAAATTATACTGCGGCCATCACTCATAAAGTTCACTATAAGCAAATTAACTTCAATTCCTTCGCTAGTAAAACCGCTTTATTAGTATTGATTTCATTAATTTTAGTTCTCGTCAGATTTGCAGTCTAACTATAATAAATAATTGTGGAAAGTTTAAGATAAAAATCTTTTTGAGTTTTTATCTCTGAGCCTACTCGGGTGAATTTGCACTGTTTTTAGGGTTCCGTACCCAAAGGGTGCCAACGGGACCCTATTACTAAGCCTCCGCTGTCCGTCCGTCCGTCTGTCAGCGGCCTGTATCTCGTAAACCGTAATAGATAGACAGTTGAAATTTTCACATATTTTGTATTTCTATTGCCACTATAACAACAAATAATAAAAATTAAATTAAATTAAAAAAATTAAATTAAATTAAAATATTTCCATGTACTTACCCATGGAAATATTTTAATTTGATTTTTTTTTAACGGAACCCTTAAAGAGCGAGGACCGACTCGCACTTGGCCGATTTTTAGTGTTATTATAATGTTGTTTATCTACAGGAATATTAATCTTCTTCTTGTTGTCAAGCTTTAGACGTCTACTGCTGGATATAGGTCTCTTGCATGGCCACAGGCCTTGGTCTTGCGCCGCCTGAATCCAGCGGCTCCCTGTGACTGGTTTGATGTCGGTTCACCTGGTCGCCACTCCAGCACTTTGGGACCCCAACGACCATCAGCTCTTAAACTATGTGCCCGCCCATTTCCACTACAGTTTCGCGACTCGCTGAGCTATGTCGGTGACTTTGGTTCTCCTACGGATCTCCTCATTTCTGATTTGATCTCGCAGGGATACTCCGAGCATAGCTCTCCCCATCGCCAGCTGAATGACCGTTCTTATGAGGCTCATAGTTCGCCTACAGGAATAGTACTAACTAATATTATAAGTGCGAAATGTGTGTTTGTTTGTTACTTAGATTATGATGTATCTGTACTAATTACTATTAGGTATTAAGTATGTGCTTCGGGGTGAACCAGTAGTTCTTAAATTAACATTTTTTAACATATTTATCGGCTTTGAACTAGGACAAACAGTTTGAGCGCGGCGACCGAATCAAGAAATTCCGTAACGAAAATAAATCTAACACCGTCGTTCAGTAAGCGTTCAACATTTTAGAGGTTCACAAGTAGCTCTGTTCGGCGCAGTGGGCGAGCCGCTTTCTTTACAGTATGGTGTATGATGTCGCAGGTTCGAATCTCCCTCGCGAAGTTGTGACAGTGCGCTTTTCTTGTTTGTTTGTTTTTTATTTATTTGTTTGCATAATTATTATTATGCAAAAAAAAATATTGCATAAATATTATAATTGCATAAGTTGATAAAAAATGCTGTGCAATAGCTTTACCGCGGCAGTCCCCGAGTGCCACTTAATTTTTTTTTTTTAATATAGAAGAGACTTTAATTGACATAATTTTCCTAAACGCGTGGTCACATGCCGCGACCATGTGGCGTTCCGCGTGGTAGAGCGGGTCAATGACCGCCTAATGGTTAAGTCGGATCGCCAAAATTGGACACTCATTTTTTTAGGTTGCGTAAAGACAGACGTTTAAAAATTTACAAAATTTTGAGAGATACACGTACTATAGCCTAGTGGTAAGAACTGCGATCTCATATCCGAGTGGTTAGGACTTAGGACTATGGTCGCTTATTCGGGGGGGTTGCAGGTCCAATCCCGGACACGCATTTTTGACTTTTTGGAATTTAAATAATTCTATATTATAATTTTAATAAAGCTATGCTCGGAGTATCCCTGCGAGATCAAATCAGAAATGAGGAGATTCGTAGGAGAACCAAAGTCACCGACGTAGCTCAGCGAGTCGCGAAACTGAAGTGGAAATGGGCGAGGCACATAGTTCGAAGAGCTGATGGTCGTTGGGGTCCCAAGGTGTTGGAGTGGCGACCCCGCACCGGGAAACGCAGTGTTGGCAGGCCCCCCACCAGGTGGACCGACGACATCAAACGAGTCGCAGGGAGCCGCTGGATTCAAGCGGCGCAAGACCGAAGCCTGTGGAAGTCCATGCAATAGACCTTTGTCCAGCAGTGGACGTCAATAGGTTGATAAAGAAGAAGAAGAAGAATAATTCTATATCACAGACTTCAACGGTGAAGGAAAACATCGTGAGGAAACCTGTTCTCTGCTTTATAAAGTTCTCCAAGGTGTGTGAAGTTTACAAAGCATAGAGCCAATGTGGTGGACAGTGGACTATGGCTTGTATTGTAATTTGTAACCCTTCTCTGAGAGGAGACCTGCGCTCAGTAGTGAGGAGCTTATTCAATGCTGATGATGATGATGATGATGAAATTTAGTCCAGTTTCAATAGCTTTCGAATCGGTAAAGATGATTTAACTTTTTTTAGTCCGGCACGTACCCTCTTACTAGAAAAAGGATTTCATTTTGTTTTGAAAAGTTTCTTGCCGGCTCTTCTCGGCAGAATCAGTATTCCGAACCGATGGTAGAGCGTCGACTTTCGTAAGAGCCAAAGATTGGCCTACATGAAGTAAAATAATACTGAATTTGAATTTCTATTCTATTCTATGACCAAACTATAATGACGTAACCTCAGTTTTGTAGGTCAAAAGCGCACGTAATAATAGTATGTGGGTAGTCATATTTAAATATAGACTTTCGGCAACATCCCACTATTTACTCGCATCTAAAGCTCACGAAGCCAATGACCTATATTATATGTATTTACCATTTGTACTATTCTGTGATATTACTCGATCGAGCAGTATGTACTATCATCTATTACTATTGTACAACCTATTATAATATATTCTAACCTATTATAATATAGTCTACTAGCTGATGCCCGCCACTTCATCCGCGTGGATTTAATTTCTAAAATCCCTCGGGAACTCTTTGATTTTCCGGGATAAAAAGTAGCCTATGTCACTCTCCAGGACCTCAACTGTACCCATGCAAAAAATCACGTCGATCCGTACCTTTGTTGTGGCGTGATTGAAGGACAACCCAACAAACCAACAAACACACTTTCGCATTTCTAATATTAGTATGATAGTATGATTTATTGACCAGAGATAGCCTAGTGGTTAGGACTGTGGTCTTCTATTCGGGAGTAAGCAGGTTCGATCCCGGCCACGCACCTCTGCCTTTTCGGAGCTATGTTCGTTTAAACAATTGAATATCACATGTTTCAACGGTGAAGGAAAACGCCGTGAGGAAACCTGCACGCCTGAGAGTTCTCCATAATGTTCTCAAAGGTGTGTGCTCATTCGTATTGGACCAGCATGGTGGACTATGGCTTATAAACCTTCTTTGAGAGACCTGCGCTCAGTAATGAGACGTTAATGGGTTGCCGATGATGATTATTTTATTTCGGAAGTATATGTTTGCAATAGTAATAGCCTAAGTCAGGACTCATCATCATCATCAGCAAACCATCAACGGCTCACTACTGAGCGCAGGTCTCTCAGAGAAGGGTTATAGGCCATAGTCCACCACGTTGGCGCAATGCGAATTGGCGGACTTCACACACCTTCGAGAATATTATTATTGAAGAACTCTCAGGTGGTCACGTTTACTCACGATGTTTTCCTTCACTGTTGAAGTAATATTTTTGATTAAACGCACATAACTTCGAAGTCAGAGGTGCGTGCCCGGGATCGAACCTGCAACCCCCCCGAATAAGCGACCACAGTCCTAAGTCCTAACCACTCGGCTATCGACTGCAAGCCTCCTATTAAATCTTCTGAGAGTTTACTTTCAACTAATATAGTTTTCATAGAGCATATTATGGAGATTTTTCTGTATAGTTAAAATCACTTTCACTTTTTCAAGATAAAAAAACTCCATTGATCGAACAGTTCCTAACCAAAAAAAAAAAAAAAAAACTAAATTCCAAACATCGGAATAACATCACGTAAAAACAACATTGTAAATGCAAACGGCGGCTTTGGGTCAAAAGGTATGGCCGCAGTTGTAGCGGGTAACTTTGTAAAGTCAACACAAGGTGTGGTGACAGTTACAGAGGCTCTAACACTGAAGTTTGTCGAAGTAAAACGAAACTATGAAATTATCTATCACTGTGAAGTTGGATCAAAAATAGCAAAATATCACAAAAACTTTCCAACATTGGAATAACATCACGTAAAAACAACATTGTAAATGCAAACGGCGGCTTTGGGTCAAAAGGTATGGCCGCAGTTGTAGCGGGTAACTTTGTAAAGTCAACACAAGGTGTAGTGACAATTACAGAGGCTCTAAAACACTGAAGTTTGTCGAAGTAAAACGAAACTATGAAATTATCTATCACTGTGAAGTTGGATCAAAAATAGCAAAATATATCAAAAACTTCCCAACATTGGAATAACATCACGTAAAAACAATGTTGCATGCTTTGGGTTAAAAGGTATGGCCGCAGTTGTAGCGGGTAATTTGTAAAGTAAGCGCAAGGTGTGGTCACAGTTACAGAGGCTCAGGTTTGTCGAATCAAAACAAAAGGAAGAGTTTCAAATTACAGCATTTATTAAGGTGGAAGACACAGTTCTGCCCGCGAAATTCAAATTTAATTTGGTTTTTCGCAATTTGTAAACTAATACGAGAAAGTAGGCTTATGGCAATCTAATTGCGACAATGGCAGTATCATCTTCACAGGTTTATATAAAAATCTTTACTTGAAAGTATCCAGTTTAAGAAAATAATCAAAATATCGACTAATTTGTGAGTAACTCACGTCCAACTCAGTATTTTGATTAATTTCTTAAACTGGTCACTTTCAAGTAAAGATTTTTATGTAAACCTGTGAAGATGATAATTCTACTGGCGCAATTAGAATGCCATTAGCCTACTTTGTCGTATTAGTTTACAAATTGCGAAAAACCACATTAAATTTGAATTTCGCGGGCAGACTCGTACCTATAATCATCCTTAAGATGAAGTTGAAACTAAGTCGATATGACTATGCGCTTTTGTAGATTGACGTCACAATTATTTTTTGTAATTTAATATAAACATAGATTAGAGCTAAATGAAATCAGTAGCTATGTAACAAAATTTAAACAATTTTTATTTCAAATGTTAGCAAATTTTACAGTTTATCATATTGTTATCCTTCTTCTTCTATAAATAAATGCGAAAGTGTGTATCTTCGTTAGTTTGTCCTTTAATCACGCCGCAAAAGAGGAGACAACATGTTAAGAAACATGTTTTTGAATAAAATTTCTCCGCTGTCACTGAGACCTATCTTAGGAAAAACTTTTAAAATAACTGCCCGTAAATTCTTAGTAAACACATTTGCCTAATTCCTGCTACTTATGTATGTGATTATCATGAACCCTAACGTTTATATGCCTTTTGAATGACAATTAAGTAAGTCATAAAGTTTTAGAGGTCTATAAAACTTAATAAGTGTATAATGTTCACTTGTTTGTAACTTAATTGACCGAGCGAAGTGAGCGTAAAAGCTGCATTAATTATTGCTACAGTCTCAATTGTTGTGATCGGCTGAATTATTGGTTTCTCATTGCAACAATGAATTTTAGCCAAAGAGAAAGAGCTTCGGTAATGTGTCGGCCAATCAGATGGTCACACAGCTGTGGAATTGTCTAAAAATGATTGCATCATTGTGACGATCGCAATGACCTGTGATTGGCTCAATTTTTGGCGATCCTGCTGCTACAATGCATTCTTAGTTACATCAATTAATTTTGGCATTGCATTGAGACGTTGAATAATTTTACAAAATTTTCCAAGTTTATTGAAATTTTCAAAAATTGACCAACAATAATTATCTTTGATAATCCTACTAATGTGAAAGTTTGTGAGGATGGATCGATGTGTGTTACTCCTTCACTTCACAACGAATGAAACGATTTGGCTGAAATGGAGATAGCTCATATCCAGGATTAGCAAGCACATTTAAACCTCGAAAATTAAAGACCTGCGGGACTCAAAAACCTTAATTTTAAGGACGAAGGGCATCTATTGAGCTAGTATTTTTAAATGTTTTTGTCATCATCACACGTAAAGCCAAAGCTAATATTTGAGGGTCACAAAGCCAACTTATTTGCACTATAATTAGTCGGATTGTAGAGTTAACGCGTAGTTAACACCTAACGCCGACCGCAGACGTTGGTCGTTGCTTTGATCCAAGGTTATCCGATTTCAAACGAGTGCCGTTAGGCGATCGGCCTGTCGCGTCGACTTCACTGACCGATTTACCTTCACACACAATAAACATTAGACATAATATCGGCTTAGGTAAAGCATGACCGGTAAGCATAATGTTACGGGAGGCGGTAACACTAAAATTGCCGGATTTTCACATTTTTGTATCCTTACTAATATTATAAATGCGAAAGTGTGTTTGTTTGTTGGTTTATTGGTTTGTTGGTTTGTCCTTCAATCACGCCGCAACAGGGCTGCGGATCAACGTGATTTTTGCATGGGTATAGTTGAGGACCTGAAGAATGACATAGGCTACTTTTTATCACGGAAAATCTTGAAAAAGCTTGTGTTAGGAGTGGTACGACAATAGCGCAACGGGTGGGATTCGAACCTGCGACCTTTCAGTTTTCAGCCCGCACCTTTGACCGTTCGGCTATTGAGGCTTATTGTACAAATTTGTAAGTAGGTACACCATTTTATTGCTTTTGTCTATTTTAAGAAAAACTTGGTGTGCCAAATGCCAACGTGCCAAAACCACCTATTGAAAAACATTCAAAAAATAAGTGTAATAGACTTTTTTGCCACGATGGCAGTTGGCACTCCTTTTTCTTAAAATAAAATTTGCAATAAAATGGTCTAGTCATGAGAGTGCAATTTTTAACCGACTTCAAAAAAAGGAGGAGGTTATCCATTCGTCGGAATCTTTTTTTTATGTATGTCCACCGATTACTCGAAGACGCCTGAACCGATTTGTTAAATTCTTTTTTGTTTGAAAGGGTATACTTCTCAGGTGGTCCCATATGAATTTATCGAAATCGGTCGAGCGGTTTTTAAAATATTAACAAAATATCAACAATAAATTGTATACTTTGTATATTGTACCTATAGTGGCGCGGGAGTTTGAAGTCGGTTTTTTAAAAAGAATTTTTACTACGTACCGCCAACAAAAATATTTAGTGGTTAGTCACCCTTATCATTTAGGGGTATGAAAAATAGATGTTGGCCGATTCTCAGACCTACCCGATATGCACACAAAATTTCATAAAAATCGGTCCAGCCGTTTCGGAGGAGTTTGGTAACAAACACCGGAACATGAGAATTTTATATAATTATTAGATTATAAATGTCACCGGATCAAACATAAAAGTTTTGACTCTTTGCCCTTTGCAAGTTCGAAGAACCAGGTCGTTGGAGCGGGGAGCCCCTAGTTGCTGAAGTGGCGAGTGGCGACAACGCACCGGAAAGCACTGTGTTGGCAGTGGACCGACGACCTCAGACGAGTCGCGGGCACCCGCTGTATACAGGCGCAAGACCGAGGCCTGTGGAAGTTCTTGCAAAAACCTTCGTCCATTTGTGGAAATTTATCAGTTGATCTGAGAGAGAAGTCTCTCTACCAATATAATTTTACAGTATAGGTACTTTGGGGTGTGTCACGACCTTGTCACGACTCACGTCTCGCGTAGGGTTGTCAACAAATTTCGGCGGAATATAGTATTTTTTGCTATTAGTATTTTTTTTGAAGCGGTGAAGTTAGTGTTTAGGACTGTGGTCTCATTTGCAACCCAATAACGCCTCACAAGTCACTCACTACTGAACGCAGGTCTCCTCTCAGAGAAGGGTTATTTTGCATAGGCCATAGTCCACCACGTCGCTGGCCCAATGCGAATTGGCAGACTTCACACACCTTTGAGAACTTTATGGAGAACTCTCAGGCGTGCGGGTTTTCTCACGATGTTTTCCTTCAGTGTTGGAAATTGTGATATTTAATTGCTTAAACGCACATAGAGTCCCAGAAATCAGAGGTTTCAGGATAGAACCCGCGTTCTAACCACTCACTCTATCCTAACCGCAGTAATAATAGTGTATTATCTATGCCACTAACCATCATTGTTCAATACCTATCCGTTAATAATACAATCCTGTAGTATTAAGGGATATAGTACGCTGAAGTAGTTAATTAGTATTTAGTAGTTGGTAACCCTAAAGAGGCGCCGGGATGTCGTCGCGTCGGGATGCGGGTTGCCATGGTAACAGTGTTTGCTCTCACAAGAGTCGTGTTATCTTGTCATTATTATTATTTTTATGATAAATAATCTCCACTTATGAGATCTACATATCATCTCATCTACATATCTATATATATAAAAGAAAGTGGTGTTAGTTACACTATTTATAACTCAAGAACGGATGAACCGATTTGGCTCAAAATTGGTGGAGAGGTAGCTTAGAACTAGGAGACGGACATAGGATACTTTTTATCCCGTTCGACCGCGTTTCCGTCAAGTCACTATAAAACGTGGTATTACAAAAACGCATCTGACATGGAATAACAAAACGCAAATGACAGTGGAATAACAAAACGTAAATGACAGCTAAACGTAATTTTGTCTTTGATTAAGTATGGTAAAAAATTTGACATTTATAAAAAGTGTTATAATAAAGCATTACTGATATTATAAATGCGAAAGTGTGTTTGTTTGTTGGTTTGTCCTTCAATCACGTCGCAACAGATCAGCGGATTGATGCGATTTTTTGCATGGGTATAGTAATGGATGTAGTAGTGGTTCCTCAGACCGGGAGAGCTACTTTTTATCTCGGATAATGAAAGAGTTCCCGCGGGATTTTTAAAAACTAAATCCATGCGGACGAAGTCGCGGGCATTAGCTAGTCATCTACATATATCTACATCCCCTCATTGTGGAAATATTATATTTTATTCTAACAAAGTTGCATAGGTTAGGTTAGCATCGGCTTGGCATCCAGCTGCCCACAAGATAGTATAAATAACTTATTACAATGTAATAGCTTCATAATACTATTGTAAAATGATTATTTTGAAAAGAGCAACTGCTGAGTTTCTTGCCCGCTCTTCACAGCAGAATCCGCTTTCCTAACCGGTGGTAGAATCATGACTTGTCATAAGAGCCACAGGTTGGCCTACGTGAAATAAATAATTTTGAATTTGAATTTGAATACATATAAAGATCCACTAATATTATAAATGCGAGAGTGTGCTTTCTTGCGCTGTTTGTCCTTAAATCACACAGCAACGGAGCCACGGATCTACGTGATTTTTTGCATGGATATAGTTGAGGACCTGGAGAGTGACATAGGCCACTTTTTATCCCGGAAAAACAGAGGACGGGACTTTTAAAACCGAATTCCACGCGAATTCGTCCGCAAAAACTAGATTCATCATTGCTCAGTTGCTACGTGATTGGAGGACAAACCAACACACTTTCGCTTTTATAAGAATCCCACCATATGTCCGCAGCTTCATCTGCGTGGAATTAAGTTTTTAAAACTTTTCCGGAACTCTTCGTTTTTACGCGATAAAAAGTAGCCATGACACCCTCCAGGTCCTCAACTATACCCATGACAAAACACATCGATCCGTTGCTGCGTAATTGAAGAACAAACCAACAAACAAACACACTTTTACATCCTTATCCTCGTGTTTGTTTGGTGGGTTTTCCTTCAATCAATTTGAATGTATATATTTGCGGACCTTGAGAGTTACATAGGCTCCTTTTTATCCCAGAAAATCAAAAAGTTCTCGCGGGATTTTTGTAAAATAAAATACTAAATCCAAGCGGACGACGTCGCGGACATCAACTAGTTTTAAATACATATTAGTAAGGATTGGTTACGAAGCAGTGATAGCCTAGGCCCTAGTGGTTAAGGCTGTGGTCTCCTATTCGGGGGGTCGCAGGTTCGATCCCGGGTACGCACCTCTGACTTTTCGGAGTCATGTGCGTTTAAGCAATTAAATATCACTTGCTTTAACGGTGAAGGAAAACATCGTGAGGAAACCTGCACATCTGAGAGTTCTCTATAATGTTCTCGAAGGTGTGTGAAGTCCGCCAATTCGCATTGGGCCAGCGTGGTGGACTATGGCCTATAACCCTTTTCTGAGACGAGACCTGCGCTCAGTATTGAGCCGTTGATGGGTTGCTAAAAGAAGAAGGATTGGTCTATAAGTACATCCGATTGAAATATGCCTAGAAAGCGTGACGTCATTCAAAACAACATGGCGGCTATTAAATTCCACATCTGCTGTCCATTTGGCATCCTCACATCTTGATTAGGGGAATACAATATGTTAATATGTTTTATTATAAATACCATTTTAAACGGCTAGTTTACTAATTAGGGAACATTGAGGGACTGATGATAAATGGATTAACGGTTGGGTATTTGATGTTCTTTTTTTTGAAAATAAATTTGTCAATTGTTTTTTTTTTATTCGATTAGACTGCGATTTCACCTGAAAGTAACTGATGAATGAATTTGTAATTTTGACAGAAGATTTATACGAAATCTGTCACAGAAGCAGCTAACTCTGGGTTAAAAGGATAACCCGGCGTTTCTGCAAGCGGGCCTAAATCATTTACCTTACCGTAAATGACTGACTGACTGATCGATCTATCAACGCACATCTCAAATCACTGGACTGATCGGGCTGTTTGCCTGTTTGGCATACAGATAGCTATTATGACGTAGGCATCCGCTAAGAAGCACTTTTGAAAATTCCACCCCTTAGGGAATAAAAAAGGGATTTGAAAGACGAGCAAAGTAGCTAGCCTACAATGGGCCTCATAAGTAGGCTCAGGGTCACTCAGCGGGCAATAGAGAGAGCTATGCTCGTAGTATCCCTGCAAAATCAAATCAGAAATGAGGAGACTCGTAGGAGAACCAAAGTCACCGACATAGCTCAGCGAGTCGCGAAACTGAAGTGTAAATGGGCGGGGCACAGTTCGAAGAAATTATGGTCGTCGGGGTCCCAAGGTGCTGGAGTGGCGACAGCGCAACGGGACGCGCAGTGTTGGCGGGACCCCCTACCTAGTCAGATCAAACGAGTTGCAGGGAGCCGCTGGATTCAGGCGGCGCAAGACCGAGACCTGTGGAAGTCCATGCAAGAAAATGAAAAAAAAAATGAAAATGATTTATTTCAAAACTAAATTCTGTATACAATAGTATCAGGAGTCCCGATT
This sequence comes from Oeneis ivallda, assembly GCA_029955525.1. NCBI lineage: Eukaryota > Metazoa > Arthropoda > Insecta > Lepidoptera > Nymphalidae > Oeneis > Oeneis ivallda. The sequence continues at coordinate 13,164,681 of JARPMR010000029.1, read as the reverse complement.
TAAGTTAAATTAAACCTGTGGCTCGGGACTCTTGCTCTTCCCTTAACCAAAGAAACCTTTATCCAGCAGTGGATGTCTATCGATTGACAAAGAAGAAGAAGAAGGCAAAAGCTAGTTAGTAATAATATTTGCAATTGATAGACTTTAAGCATTGTGAATTTGTGATTCAGGAAGCGCCCGGCAATAGGTCAAAAGAGCAGATGCGCAACTTGGTACATACGAGTACATAGCACAAACCATTAGATAACGTATCAGATTACAGGATAACGTATCAGATTACACTGTGCCAATCGACTGCTAAATCGAAAATTGTTGCTCACAAACGACAGTTTGTTGCTATGTATATTCGTTTAGTACCGACTATTTTAGCTGATGCCCGCAACTTTTTCCGGGATAAAAAATTCTTTTTAACCGACTTCAAAAAAAGGAGGAGGTTCTCAACTCGTCGGTATCTTTTTTTTATGTATGTTCGCCGATTACTCGAAGACGTTTGAACCGATCTGAAATTTTTTTTTTGTTTCAAAGGGCATGCTTCCCAGGTTGTCCCATAAAAATTTTATCGAAATCGGTCGAGTGGTTTTTAAAATATCAACAATAAATTAAATACTTTGTATAGTGTGTGCGTAATGTAGTAAAGTCGGAGTTTGAAGTCGGTTGCTTAAAAAGAATTTTTTATATTAAACTAGCTGATCCGGCGAACTTCGTACCGCCAACTTATCTATATAAATAAAACAAATAAACTATCATAATCCAAAAAAACTATCCTATCTTTCAGGTTGGAGCAATTTACAGATACTTACGAAGTTTGATCAAAATCGGTTAAGTAGTTTAGGAGTCCATCGCGGACAAACAACGTGACACGTAATTTATATATATTAAGACTAACTGACCCAGTGAACTTCGTACCGCCAACTTATCTATATAAATAAAACAAATAAACTATCCCAATCCAAAAAAAACTATCCTATCTTTTAAGTTGGACCAAATTACAGATAGTTACGAAGTTTCATAAAAATCGGTTCAGTAGTTTAGGAGTCCATCGCGGACAAATAACGTGACACGTAATTTATATATATTAAGATAAGATTATTAAAAAACCGACTTCAAACTCCCGCGCCACTATACAAAGTATATAATTTATTGTTGATATTTTAAAAACCACTCGACCGATTTTGATAAAATTTATATGGAACCACCTGGGGACCCTTTCAAACAAAAAATAATTTTCCAAATCGGTTCAGGCGTCCTCGAGTAATTTGTGAATATACCTACATTAAAAAAAAGATTCCGACGAATTGATAACCTCCTCCTTTTTTGAAGTCGCTTAAAAAAGTAGATGTCACTCTCCAGGTCCTCAACTATACCCATGCAAAAAATCACGTCGATCCGTAGCTCAGTTACGGCGTGATTGAAAGACAAACTAACAAACCAACACGTTCGCATTTAAAATATTATTAGTAGGTATATGATTTTCGATTATTATAAAAATCCCTAATAAAATATAGTGAAATAGGTGTCGTTTTTATAAGGCCACCTGCAGAGCGCATCTTAAGGCGTATCATAAAATTACCATTTTTTTTATTGTTTCGAATTAAAATTCTTGTGTTTCCGAAACGTGTACGATATTAGTTATGTCAACCCCTTGTCTCTATGATTTAATGGGTACTCCTTGGGTTTTAGATTTCAACGACGATTTTAGATATCTATTTCTCAAATATGTACATTATTTTGAATTAGTTTTATTTTAAGTAGGTACTAAGTGATTAGTATTACAATTTCAAAGCCTTCATTTTTCTTATGATAACTATTTATTATGAAAAAATATTATGTAGTATACACAATAATTATGAACTGTAGGATTCTTAAAATATATATTGTAAGAAAAAAAAACGCACTTAAAGAAATTTAATTTGTAACATTATTTACCTTTTAAGTATTTTATGTTTTAAGTATGCTAATGCTAAGTAAAGAAATTTTTAAATGACTGTATTAAGTTTACTATGTACAAAAGTTTGGCAATAAAAGGGCTTTATTATTATTATTAACTATTTATAAATTAAGCTTATCTAATATTATTAAGTGGTCAGTAATTCATTATATTGATCATCAACTCATCGCTGGCATCATCATCGAATTCTTTCGGAAACTTTTAAGTTTATGGATGGTTTTGCTGGTTTATGGCGGTTTCTAATAAGTCGATTGTGTGTGTATCACCTTTGTTTATAGATATAAAGATGAATGCTGATACTTTTGCTAAAGTAGTAGCTTTAGGTGCATAATTCTCTAAAAACGAAATAAAGAAATGTCTGATATAATTTTTATAGCTTTAACGACCTAATTCCGATATAAAGACTCCTATTATAAAGGACACTGGTAAGTACTTAAGAGAGTCATCAAGCCATCAACGTTTATGGGCATTTAGCGAGGCCAATTCGTACAGTCCCTTCAGATAAACACCGAATCCATCCACAAGCTTAACTAACACATCAATATGTCCAGACCCTCCTTTATTTCTTTACAATAAGGTTCGTATTTGCATAACTTTATTTTGGATGACTGCAAAAAGAAATAACGTTCACGGGACCAAGTTAAAAAATGTATTCAGCTTCTTATTTGTTAAACAATAAGGTCTAAAATTGTATGCTTTCAGAGATATGTGTAAGAACAATCAAGCGGTCACGACAAGGCATTGTTTCTTTTCAAGATGATGATAAAATCGGAACCATACAGTGAAGTTTGCCCATTGTTCGTAATCTTCTGTTAACTCCAAACACAAAAGAACCGCTGTAGTTTTGGGGTTCAGTCCTACGTACAGAAAAATGGATATCTCTATAATAGAATAGAAAAGTTTATAATTCAAATGAACTCTAACACTGTGCACTCAAACAACAACCGTAAGTAAAATTTTGGGACTTTCGGAAATCGACGAAAAACTATTTAAACCTAGTAGATGAAATATTTTTTAAGCTGCCATAAAATCGAATCTACTTAACACATTATTGCATAAAGAAAAGACGTGTTTTGTTTTACATAAATTGTGAAACTTGCTCTTTAAAGAAGATAATTTACTAAAACTCATTTTGGCCAAATATCGTATTCAGACGTTGTTTTACTAAGGCCCGCTTGCAAAGACGCCGAGTTAAAATAAATTTGTAAGTTTGACACAGAAGCTGTATAATCTGTTCTTTTAACCCAGAGTTAGCTGCTAGCTCTGGGTTAAGACGTTTCTGCAAGCGCGCCTAAGAGTGTGATTGGTTCGGAATGTCGTTCTGATCGTGAAGAACTATCAAGAAACTCGGCTGAACTAGAAGTTAAATTCATAAAATAATACTGTCTACGAAGCTTTGCCCTAGGACACTATCCCGGACTTCAATTATACATGTCATGCGAAAATTAAGTCGATCTGTTGCTCCGTTATAATGTGTGATTGAACGACAAACCAACAAACAAACATATTTTCGCATTAATAATGTTCAAAATTTAATAATAAGTAGGAATTTACCTGGTATCATTTAATATAAAAAAATTTTTTTTAAAAACCGTCTTCAAACACCCGCGCCACTACATAGTATAATATAATTTATTGTTGATCTTTTAAAAACCACTCGACCGAATTCGATAAAATTTAAATGGATGGGAAGTATACCTCCTTTCAAATAAAAAAAGAATCTCTCAAATCGGTTCAAGCGTTACAAAAAAAGATTCCGACGAATTGAGAACCTCCTCCTTCGTTTCTGTTAAAAATCAACACAATTTGAACTAATTTTAGGTGACAAATAAAGACGCTTAACTAGTACTACTTGTTTAGTTTTTGTCGTAAGGCAGTAAAGTTTTATAGCACAAAAAACTACTTTTTTGGGATTATCAAGATAAGCAACCTTATAAGTATCTACAAAAATTAACCTACAAATTATCAAGTTTTACGTAGGTTCAGCTTAAAAGGATGTACGGAACACTCGGATAATCAGACATATTTTTTTTGTTGCTCAGTGTTTTTCGTTTTTTATTAAAAATTCTTCGCCGGATACCTGGTTTAAAGGTGTTTGATAATTTTACGAATGAAATTAAATTTTGATGGAAACCGGTAAGGTTGACATTTGTCTGAATTTTCTCTTTGACTGCTGCGTAATTTTTGGAATGCGCGCTTTGATTTTGGCGCCATTTTAACATGCCATGCATAATCTGAAGTCTGAACGTTTCAATGTGGTTTTTAAAAAGAATTTTCACATTTAATTATGAAGGCTTTGAAGTTGGGAGCTTCTGTTTTTTTTAATTTATAACAAGATAGCCATGGTCTGCGATCTCACCTGATGGTAAGTGACGATGCAGTCTAAGAGAGAAGTGGGTTAACTAGAACTGCCATACCCCCTGTATGGCAGTTTTTCCAAGGTGAGATATATTAAGGACGAACTTGACATCGAAAAAATATTTTTCGAAAAAAAAAAGCGGTATAGTATGGGAGACACACAAAGTTATATCTTTCAAAGGTGTAATGTAAGGTAAGTTTCAGGTACAGTGGGTTTTCAAGTTTCAATAGGTTTCTTTATTACAATTTTACCTTCACCGAAATCCAACTTATTGAAGTCTATTGTTATATTTTGTATAGAAGTTATAATAATATTACATGCAACTTCTATTTAGGTAGCTTTATGCCTCTTCTTGGAAGATGTATTTTTACTTACCTTCATACATGAAATTTACTTAGTAAGTAGGCATAAATTGTATAAAATATTTATAACAAAACTTAGTAACTTCAATACTCCATAGCTCAGCGGTATAAAGGTGGAATAAAATCCATAGGATCGCAGGTTTGATCCTAATATTGTGCTCATGATTTCCAAGTCGAAAAAGCTATAGTCATTAGATCAATGAAGATGATGTATCGTGTATAGCAGGATACACCCGGCTGAGTTTATAATACCTGGCCAAGTTTATAATACCTGGCTGAGTTTACAGTACCTGGCTGAGTTTATAATACCTGGTCGAGTTTATAATACCTGGCCGAGTTTACAATACCTGGCTGAGTTTATAATACCTGGCCAAGTTTATAATACCTGGCCGAGTTTATAATACCTGGCTGAGTTTATAATACCTGGCTGAGTTTATAATACCTGGCTGAGTTTACAGTACCTGGCTGAGTTTATAATACCTGGTCGAGTTTATAATACCTGGCTGAGTTTATAATACCTGGCCGAGTTTATAATACCTGACCGAGTTTATAATACCTGGCCGAGTTTCTAATACCTGACCGAGTTTATAATACCTTGCTGAGTTTATAGTACCTGGCTGAGTTTATAATACCTGGCCGAGTTTATAATACCTGGCTGAGTTTCTAATACCTGACCGAGTTTATAATACCTTGCTGAGTTTATAGTACCTGGCTGAGTTTATAATACCTGGCCGAGTTTATAATACCTGGCTGAGTTTATAATACCTGGCTGAGTTTACAGTACCTGGCTGAGTTTATAATACCTGGCCGAGTTTATAATACCTTGCCGAGTTTATAATACCCGGCCGAGGTTATAATACCCGGCCGAGTTTATAATACCTGTCCGAGTTTATAGTACCTGGTTGAGTTTTTTCAGGGCTCTTCTCAGACCAAGAGGCATATAATCCCATGAATGTAGTTTTAAATTCGTCAATATTCGCCACAGAACACGATCTTGTGTCGTTTGTTTCCAGCGACTGCCAGCGACACAATTCAAATCGTCCATTTATCTTTTATAACGCTGCGTTCACCAGCGCGAAATTACCATTCGAGTACATCACCATCATCAGCAACCCAACAACAGCTCACTACTGAGCGCAGGTCTCCTCTGAGAGAATAGGGCCCTATAGTCTACCACGCTGGCCCAATGCGAATTGGCGGACTTCACACACCTTTGAGAACATTATGGAGAACTTTCGGGCGTGCAGGTTTCCTCACGATGTTTTCCTTCACCGTTGAAGCATTTCCGAAAAGGCAGAGGTGCTTGCCCAAGCTCGAACCTGCGACCCCCCGAACAGGAGACCGCAGTCCTAACCACAAGTATATCACTGCTTTCGAGTACCTCAACATAAAATAAGGACCTCCCATTTTAAAGCCCACTGCGCCATGGAATCGCTTAAGTTAGTTAAGTTCAAAAAATTTCGTTCTGTAAAGAATTAAGATGTAAAACAAAAAGAGCAAAACAAGTATGAGGTTTTAAACTTGCACGAGACTTGTTTACAAACAATGACCCGCGCGGTCGTCGAACCTGCGCCCTTTGCTCGCATAACTGCTAAATCCCGCTTTTGAGCATAAGGGTATTGACACATATCTACCACTGCACAGCCGCAGTGGCACGTTAATAAACTTATAAGCTAGCTTATACCTAATCCACAAAACTGAATGTTCACTTTGGCTGTAGAATTTCCAGTCTCATTCAAACATTTCCAAAAGATTGCCAGAAAACATGTGTTATCAGTTATCACTTATCACTTATCATACTAATACTTACTTCTTCTTCTTCATCATATTGGCTATTCCGACCAATAATTAGACTATTGCCTAATACTTACTAATCATACTAATATAATATCAAACTATAAATGCGACATACCTACATAATATTATAAATGCAAAGGTTTGTTGGTTTTGTCATTCAATAACGCCGCAACAGGAGCTACGGATCGACGTGATATTTTTTGCATGGGTATAGTTGAGGACCTGGAGAGTGACATAGACTACTTTTTATCCCGGAAAATCAAAGAGTTCCCGACCCGAGGGATTTCATAAACTACTATACTAACTATTTATATACTTGTACTAAAAAGCAGGTATCTCTTATGATAGGTTAAGAATTTACCACTGGCTCGGAAAGCAGATTTTGCTGGGAAGACCCGGCAAGAAGCTCGGCAGTTATATAATTATACTAGCTGATGCTTGCGACTTCGTCCGCGTGGACTTAGTTTTTAACGTCCCTCGGGAACTCTTTCTCCAGGTCCTCAACTATACCCATGCAAAAAATCACGTCGATCCGTAGCCCAGTAATTGCGGCGTGATTGAAGGACAAACCAACAAACACACTCGCATTTATAATATTAGTATGATAATATTAGTATAAAATATTTATTACACTATCATACATTAGATCGTGGGCAGTTGCTTACATTACATGCAACTTTTGTCATAAAGAATTTCTATAAATTGTGTAATAAACTAATAATCTCGACTAAATAAATGTGTTTGTGATACATGTTTGTTTTATGTTTGCTTTATTTTAATTTATGCAGATATTTTCATGAAATGGAATGCAACGAATTTCATACATCAAAGGTTTGTGTATAATAAAATAATTTTGATTAAACTCACCGTAGTTTTGATGTATATTTTAAATGTAGAGTTAACGATGGCGCTATTCTTGTGTATATTTGTCTGGTACGTAAAACAGTTTTGACCCAATTTCCAATATTTGTTAGTTGAATTGGTTAAACGAATTACTTGAGGTTCCAAAATGATTAAGGCTAAACAAACAGACACAACCATACCCAGATTTAGGATTGGTAGTCGCTTCGCACACTACTAGATACCGTCGGCGTATTACCGTACTCGCGGCGTGTCGTGTGATGCGGGTTGTTACGTTCCCTCAACTATGGTTGAGCGCAGCAATGGCTGGGTCATGCGTCAAGCTCGTGAACGGTTGCCACCAGCGAGAATGGGGCTGCTTTCTGACTGCCCGTCTTAACATGTGTTGAATTATAATTAGGTATGCTTTTGTGGAACTCATTGTGGAAACACTGCATACATAGAATTGTATCTATTGTATTGTAAAACTTGTTTTGAAAAGAGCAACCGCCGAGTTTCTTGCTGGTTCTTCTCGGCAGGAAGGGCATTCCGAACCAGCGGTAGACTCATCGACGATTCAAAAGCACGTCTTGTAAAAAGTTTATTTGAATAAAAAACATTTCTATTCTATACTAGTAAATTGTGGCAATTCATAGTACGCCTGAACTGGCGTACCCACATAATCTCTAAAAAACTAAAGAGTTCCCACAGGAAATAAAAATACGGACGAAGTCGCGGGCGTCATCTAGTTATAAATAATAATAATTGTATGTACCTACCAATGCCTTTTCGGTCAAACCTTTTGTCATTGCAACATCATGGCACGCTTCGAAAAAGAAATATGGCCGTTTTTGAAAAGGCTACCGGCACACCCGGACGGCAGGTGATGTATCGGACACGGGCCTTTATTATTATTATTATACGTGTATTGTAGGTAAAGCTAAGCGAAAATCACCTTTACTGGAATATGATCCTTACTTCCTTGCTTAAAATTATAAATGCGAAAGGTTTGACCTTCAATCACGTAGCAACGGATCGACGTGATTTTTGCATGGCTATAGTTAAGGACTTGGAGAGTGGCATAGGCAGCGATTTAAACTTTTTTTTTTATTCGATGACAAGCTAGCCCTTGACTGCGATCTCACCTGATGGTAAGTGACGATGCAGGCTAAGATGGTAGCGGGCTAACTTGAAGGGTACAGGGGCAAAACAGGAAATGTCGCAAAAACAAAAAGTTATGTAGTTAACATTTTAATTTTTCAAAGTTAAAAACATTTTTAAGTGTCACTTAAAATTATAAACTGCTAATAGGAACTTAAGTTTACCTTATAAAGTCTTATTTTTAGGAACATAAAATATTGAAATGAAAATATATTTTTTTTAATAATTAAAAAATTAAAGTAATTCACTTTTGGAACATACAAAAACTGGCAATGTCCACTGTGTCCCATACAAGGAATGTCCAACTTAATAATTTTTTTTACTAATTATACATGAGGAATGCCTTCAAATTAGGATGGAGCTCCCTCAGAACCATTGATATAAATGACTCTTCAGATAAGTACTATTTCTTTCTTAATTCTTTGATTATTATCGACAAGGACTTATTTCTTTTCTTTAGCCGCGCATTTTGTTTCTGTAAATTTTTGAGTTTCTTACAAACAAGCTGATTGCGAATTTGAAGTCGATTAATTTTTCTTTTTAAATTGGTCTTCCTTGGTGTGTCAAATATAGACTGGAGATCACTTATATCAACATCTAAATCTGCTTGACTATTTGGTTCTAGAGTTACGTCATAATATGACTGTTCCGTTTTACTAGTCGAAGCCTGATAAAAAAGACATTTTGTTAAAAAAAACATGCGTTGCAATATATTATGAAGTAAAATGTAAATACATATTATAGTGTTTAATATTAACCACGTAAAATTTTTATTACCTTTGTACGATCATCACAGTTTGATGCAGTTTGAATCGCAATCTCATCAACGTCCATTAATGTGTCAGCTTCCACATCAGCATTACAGTTTTTACCGTTACCTGGAATCTGTCAAAACTCATTTATTTTAATTTAATACTACATTTTTAGTTTAATGTAAATACTTTTGAATAAAAAAGTCGTACCTAGTTCAAAAAATATAAATTATAAATAATTATAAATTAATAATAAAATAATTTAAATAAATAAATAATTATAAATTAAATATTAAATTAAATAAATTTAATTTATTACTACATTTTTAGTTTAACGTAAACACTTTTGAATAAAAAAGTCGTAGTTCAAAAAATATAAATTATAAATAATTATAAATTAATAATAAAATAAAATAAATAAATAAATAATAATAAATTAAAATAAATGAGTTTTGACAGATTCCAGATCTGTTAAAACTCATTTATTTTAATTTATTACTACATTTTTAGTTTAATGTAAATACTTTTGAATAAAAAAGTCGTAGTCCAAAAAATATAAATTATAAATAATTATAAATTAATAATAAAATAAAATAAATAAATAAATAATAATAAATTAAAATAAATGAGTTTTGACAGATTCTAGATCTGTCAAAACTCATTTATTTTAATTTATTACTACATTTTTAGTTTAATGTAAATACTTTTGAATAAAAAAGTCGTAGTTCAAAAAATATAAATTATAAATAATTATAAATTAATAATAAAATAAAATAAATAAATAAATAATAATAAATTAAAATAAATGAGTTTTGACAGATTCCAGATCTGTCAAAACTCATTTATTTTAATTTATTACTACATTTTTAGTTTAATGTAAATACTTTTGAATAAAAGAGTCGTAGTTCAAAAAATATAAATTATAAATAATTATAAATTAATAACAAAAAATAAAATAAATAAAATTATAAATAATAATAAATTAATAATAAACATAAAATAAATAATAATTGTCTGAAGTCGGGATTCGAATCTCATACTCCTTCTATAAAAATTCAGGGGTGGAAACCACAAGGCCACCGAAGCATTGGTGCAATGCGTGAAATAAACGAAGACAATAAGGACTGTGTGACGTAAAAAGTGTTGTTACAACTTTTGGTCTTAATTTTAAGACCAAAACCACTTTAACTTGACACTTTTTCCGTCTAGCCCTCTTTCGCAACGCGCCAAGAGGAACTACGTTCCAATACCCACCGACAGATGGGGGGTCGCAGTTGTATTCAGTTTTCGGATTCCTGATTTAGTTATTGTAAAATCATTATCATAGAAGTGTGCTGAACAAATTCTATGGGAGTTGTTTGCTTTAAAATATGGATCATTCCGTTGCTTTCTTAGCAAACGGCACCATATTTCTCTTCTTTTGGGCTCTACAGGCAATCTGTGAATTAAAAAAAATAAATATCATCAATACCTATAAAATTTATTCTCATGAAACCAAATCAAAATCCCGATTACCGACAGTGCAAGGTTACCTCGTGCGCCCGCATGTAATACGGCCAAATTAAAACTACGCGACTTGAGTGCGTTTACAATGCAATACATATTCACTGGACATGGCCGGTTAGTCAATTGTAAACGGTAATTAAAATATTCACTAAAAATATTAAAAATATACGTAATACATAATTTTTGTAATCCTTACCGAAAAAAAGATATTCCATCCTTTTCTTTAGTCACTTTCTTATCGGAATTAGTGCACTTCTTTACAACACAACTCGGCATTTTAGCAATGATAAGCAACGTCCACTCGCGTCTGAAATCCAGACGTCACTGAGTTCGCGTCGGTGCTCCTTTTCCATTTTAGCACCAATGAGTCGGTGCCATTTCGTTTGTTCAATGGCCCGGTCCATACGCTAGTAATATAATAAGTCTATGCTCAGAACAAAATCTTTTTAAATCCATTAAGTCCTTGTACTTTTCTGCACTAATAGCACAGAATATATAATAGTACTACGTACTAACAGGTAAAAAAATTTGATAGGAAAATTCTGGCAATTCAAATTCATTTGATGTGTCTGATCCAGTTCCCTTTTTTGCCACTATGGGTGATTTCTCCCATAAACCATTATAATTACTTCTGTGTAAAATAACTCTAGGGTGTTCCCTTACACATATTATTTCTCTTTGGGACTGCACAGGCTTTGAGTAATAAAAAAGTGCACAGGAAATGAGCATTTTTTCAGATATAGATTTTGAAAAAATTCTGAAAATTTTCTAATTAGCTCGCCTATTCCTACCTCAATCACCTCAAAGGGTTTGGGTCTTTGGTGACTAACTCAGGGAATCATACCACTGGTATGGAACTTCCATTTGGGTTTTTAGATTCTTCTTCTTCTTCTTCTTTATCAACCGATAGACGCCCACTGCTGGACAAAGGTCTCTTGCATGGACTTCCACAGGCCTCGGTCTTGCGCCGCCTGAATCCAGCGGCTCCCTGCGACTCGTTTGATGTCGTCGGTCCACCTGGTGGGGGGTCTGCCAACACTGCGCTTCCCGGTGCGGGGTCGCCACTCCAGCACCTTGGGACCCCAACGACCATCAGCTCTTCGAACTATGTGCCCCGCCCATTTCCACTTCAGTATCGCGACTCGCTTAGCTATGTCGGTGACTCTGGTTCTCCTCCGGATCTCCTCATTTCTGATTCGATCCCGCAGGGACACTCCGAGCATAGCTCTCTCCATCGCCCGCTGAGCGGTCCTGAGCCTACTTATGAGGCCCTTAGTTAGCGACCATGTCTCGGATCCGTAAGTCATCACTGGCAACACGCACTGTTCGAAGACTTTAGTCTTCAGGCACTGAGGAATTTTGGACGAGAAGACATCTCGGAGCTTCCCGAACGCTGCCCAGCCGAGTTGGATTCGGCGGTTGATCTCTTTCTCGAAATTGGACCTACCTAGCTGGACTGTGTGTCCCAGGTAAATATACTCGTCGACAATTTCGAGTGCAGAGTTCTCAACAATTACTGGGTGGAGCGGTGCATGAGCATTGGACATGATTTTCGTCTTGCTCATGTTCATTTTCAGGCCCACCTGTTGAGAAACCCTGCTGAGATCGTTGAGCATTGTATTGAGGTCTCTCAGAGTCTCTGCCATGACTACTATGTCATCGGCAAATCGCAGGTGAGTGATGTACTCGCCGTTTATGTTGATGCCAAGCCCGTTCCAATCCAGAAGCTTAAAGACGTCCTCCAACGCAGCGGTAAAGAGCTTCGGGGAGATAACGTCTCCCTGTCGCACTCCACGCTGCAAGTGGATTGGCCTCGTAGTCTGGTCCTGTATACGTACTGACATTGTGGCGTTTTCATACAAGCACTTCAACACTTGGATATACCGGTAGTCAATCCGGCATCTCTGCAGCGACCTCAACACAGCCCAAGTTTCCACCGAATCGAAGGCTTTCTCATAGTCCACAAACGCTAAGCAAAGTGGCCGGTTATACTCTTCCGTCTTTTGTATAACCTGCCGCAGCGTATGAATGTGATCTATGGTACCAAAGCCTTTTCGGAATCCGGCTTGTTCGGGAGGCTGGAAGTCGTCGAACCTACGAGCGAGACGATTCGTAATGACTCTCGAGAACAACTTATAAACATGACTCAACAACGAGATGGGTCTATAATTCTTCAACAAGGTATTATCACCCTTTTTGAAGAACAGAACCACCACGCTCCTGTGCCATGCTTCCGGCGTTGTACCCTCGTGGATGACGGAATTGAACAATCGCTGAAAGATCTTAAGTACCGGTTTTCCACCCGCTTTCAGGAGTTCCGCAGTGATTCCGTCATCACCTGGCGCCTTGTTGTCCTTGAGCTGTTTGAGAGCCATTCTAATCTCGTATAGGCTGACGTCCGGGATATCTTCGGTATAGATTGATAATGGTTTTTAGATTGATAAGGCCCATATTTTTGTCGCATTCTAAGTATGAATGTCCTCGGATTGGATATGTAATTTTGATGGAATCCAAAAGTTTCATTTTATGGACAACAAAATGAATGAATCTTATCACTGTGTAGTTCTTATTCTGTCCACCTGCTGAATCACAATATATTTCTAAATGCTTAATACGACTATCCAGGTGGTTAGTGAAATAATGAAACAGTAATGAAACCACTTTATCTGATCCCTTGCGTCCACAGGTTTCAAGATAGGTATAAAAGTAGGAGCTTGCATCTTCCAATGCATGGACATTAAAAGAGTACATTGATAACTGACGCTTGTAATACACATCGTTTGTGGTAATGTTTGGCAATGATACATTCTTCTGGTAGTCCATGGCAATCGCTTGAAATTCCACATACACAAAAAAAAAACAACTATCTCTTCGAAATCATACGCTCCAAATCATACGTTCGAATACACTCGACATACCCTCAAAGTTGACAAGTATTTTGACAGCTTGGACATTCCATCTTACGTTCCGTTACACTATGAACCTTCCCTGTTTTGTTCCTGTATACAGTTTTGAGACGTAAGTAATACATCTGACTATACTTGTTTTTACGCTTTTTGTGTAATGCCAAATAAAAATACGCGGGAAAATGAAAATATTGCCATCAAAAATAAACTTTTTGAATTTTAGTGACATTCCTGGTTTTGCCCCTATACCCTTCACTTGGAAAGGGTATGGCAGTGAAAAGCAAAAAGCTGAGCATTGCATCGATGTATATTTGTGAGTGCTCGCGTGGTTTTTTTAACGGATAATAAGTGGATAATAAGTTCTGTTGCAGCGATGTTAACTCTTTGGTTTTCTAACAGATGGCGTTAGTAGTACAATAACATTCTATCCAATGAATACAAAATTGTTAATGTTAATTTTTTTTAATGATTAAGTATAATTTTTTTTGACAGATCATCATCATCATCAACATCTGGATATGAAGTTAAATTACTATGTTAAATCTAATAGGCGTGATAGTTTTTCAGTAAAGTGTACCACAAAAATGCTCAGGTTGTGGGATAGTGTCAATTATTGTACTTTCGTACATTTTTCCCGGAAAAACAGAAGGTTCCCGCGGGATTTTCAAAACCTAACTTGGGATTAATAGTATATTATACATCTAGGGCAGTAAAATAAGAAATGTCTCAGATCACATGTAATTGTTGTCCGAGGCAAAGCCGAGGTCAATAAACATGTGATCTGAGGCTTTCTTATTTACTGCCCGTGGTGTCGACGGAGGCGGAAAGCGACATTTTCGTTTAGCGCAGCGGGAGGAAAATTGACGCTTTCCGCCCGGAGGTGAGAAAAATATGTACCTAGTCTGTCACTCTCTAGTGCTACAATGCGCGCCAAGAGAAAATTTTTCTACCCGTGTTCTCGTGATATACATATAGACTATAGAGTAACGAGTAATTTGACGACTTCCCTGGCTCAGTGGTGAGCGCTGTTGTCTTATAACTGGGAGGTCTCGGGTTCGATTCCCGACGGGGTCAATTTAAAATATTATAATTTCTGAATTGTCTCTGATCTGGTCTGGGGGGAGGCTTTGGCCGTGGCCAGTTACCACTCTACCGCCAAAGACGTGCCGCCAAGCGACTTAGTATTCCGGCACGATGGCGTGTAGAAACCGATTAGGGGTATGGGTTGAATGTTCACTGCTATACCCCTTTCAAGTTAGCCCGCTACCATCTTAGACTGCATCGTCACTTACCATCAGGTGAGATCGCAGTCAAGGACTATCTTGTCATGGTTACATTTCTTATTTTATTTTAAATTCCGTTACAAAATCTTTAAACTTATCATCTGCAGTATGTCGTTATCGATGGTACGTGTTTCTTATATCATTTTATAGTTTAAAGGTACAGATCCCCCATTTTGCGTGTAGGACTCGCATAGACAAGTTTCCCAAATTTTTTTTCTATTAATTATGAAAATTAAAGTAAAATTATTTTGTGAAAATATGAACGATTGGATATCCTAATCCTAATATCCTAATATCCTTACTAATATTATAAATGGGAAAGTGAGTTTGTTTGTATGTTTGTTCCGCTTTCACGCCGTAACTACTGAACCGATTTGGCTGAAATTTGGAATGGAGATAGATTATACCCTGGAATAGGACATAGGCTACTTTTTATCCCGGAAAAATCCTCGGTTCCCGCGGGAACCAAGTAACCTCAATCCACACAGGCGGCGCCGCGGGCATCATCTAGTTTAAAATATAAGAAGCTATTATAAGTTATTAGTACACATTAAAACACAATATTATGAGTTTCAGAAATTTGCGACGTAGTTCACACCGTTTAGATGGTTTAGATTTAGACAGACGATCGAGATTGGAAGCCGAGGACATGCCGAGGAAGACTAGAATAGGATGGAAGTCCTAATGTGTTGTTTAACGCAATGATTTAATATGTTACTGTCGTAAAAGCTCACTGGTTTAACGTCTGATTAAAGTAATTTGAGAATTTACAAATCAAATTAGAGACATAGTTGTGCCCTTTGATGATAAACCACTGTAATATGGGCCTTATGGGTAGTTTAAACTAAAGGGTAGATGCCACCCAGTTTTCTTGCTGGTTCTTTCTGGCTAGGTTAAGTGGCAATTCCGAACCAGTGTAGATTTAGTTAAATCAAATTAATCAGTAAACCTTGTTTTTTTTTGAAGTCGGTTAAAAAAAACCTTCTGTTTTCACTTTTCACTGAGGTAGGCCTTACCGGATTAAAAGTTCAAAATTGTACGTGATTGTATAAAGAAAACTACTGTTTATTATCAAATAATATTTATTAATTATTTTAATTCAGTCAGTCCTCATTGGTACCTGTATTCTTAATAAATAGTTCGTAAGCTTAAATTATATTTTCAGGACAGTTTATTTGCCCACTATACCACAAATTTTGATTGATTATTATAATTATGCCTAAACAACATCAAGCATTGATTATTTATGATTTATGACATTTCTACTTAAAAAATCTACTTAAAATAATTTCTAAACATTAACACAGTTGAAGAAAACACTTGAATTATTTTGTTAATTAAACTTTTAATTTAACAGTTTATCTACGCATTGTTTTATTTCTGAAAGACCTCAATTATATCTTTTATTTTTTCATAGCGCTTACCGCCTTCATATTTTTCTAGCTCTTTTGCAACAAACTGACCAATAAGCGTGTTACCCATCTTTATGTTTTCAAAATTTTCATTGTTGAATGATACCATTATACCGACGTCATTGGATGTTTTCTGCAATGCTAATTTAACTGTACAGCCCGTAACCTTACTAGAATCATTTCCATCTTCCGAATCTGACCACTTTTGGGCGTTATGTCGAAATTCTTCACAATCATTGTTATCGGCCTTTTCGGGGCTCGGTGAAGAAAGACAGTGTGATGAATTTATTAATTACGATTATTATCGAATCGAACGATGGTTTACGACGGCTCTACTTGTAAGTTGTAATGATGAATCATGAAAATGAACGCGCGAGGCGGCGCGGTGAGAGGTGGCGGGCGGGTGGCGGGCGGCGCGGTGTAGAAAACATTTAAGGCTCCTATATTTCCCAACGGCCTTGAGGTTCTGGGCGGAGCGAGATGTTCTCCCCGCGCCAACCACGCAACCCCCTAAATTTTTGGGCGCGCAGTCGGCAGGTATAGAGGTAATGTTTATAATATGTGGAAATACGTAGGTATAGTTATATAATATAAGAGTAGGTAATTAAATAATATAATAAGTAAGGTGAGTGGGGGTAAGTCGAAATGGTTTTTTGATGAGATAAATGTAAACGAATTGCGTTTTGCATATTTTTACGACGTAAATGGCATGTTTTCTTCTTATTTGTTTCATAATAAAACCAACGATATCTTAGCTCAGGAACATAGCTTATATTGTTAAGTTACAAAATAACAACACGAAGTGAAAAACACAACAAATTTTCATTCATCATTTTTGGTATTTACGGAAAAAGACCAAATGTTTAACAAATTCGGACGCTAAATATTGCTGTCGCACCAAGCATGGAGCCGCCTTTCTCAGCCAAATAGAGATAGCAATATACCGGCCGATTTTTGCACGCGCCTTGAATAATTGGAGTTGCGAACTATGTTCGCCGGACCCTTAATTGAAAATTATAGTTATAATACATGTCTGCTAAAATTAGGTACTTACATAGAAGTTTTATTATTATTGTGATTGCAGGTTAAGTTCAATAATGTTTTTTTTTCACATCATGAAAAAAAAATGGCTGATTTTATGTATAATTCGTAAATGTATGATTGGTAGGTATATGATGAATAATATTATGGCACTAAAAACTATATTAAATATGAACGTTTTGTTATTTTCAATAATTAAATTATTTTAAGTATTATTAGTTTTTCGTATTAAAGCAAGTGGTCGCCGACTAGACAAGGGGTCGGTCGTAACTCGTAAACTACCAAATGTCGTCGCTAACTTGTATTTCACGTAGTTTTTATAATTTAACTAGCTGACGCCCGCGACTTCGTCCGCGATGTTTAAATAGGTAAATGGGATAAAATGTAGGCTAAGTATGTGTTAAGTCAGGATATAATTTAGCAGGCTATCTCCATTCCAAATTTCAGTCAAATCCTATATAAACATGCTACATGCTCTAAAGGGCCATATTGATCTATATTAAATGCACAATTTATTTAAGGTACATAATGGAATAAGGATTAATACTGTATTGCTTAAAATCGCTTCGTAAATAAGCCATTATTTCTCGTAAAAAGTACCTAAAGGCTAAAAAATGGTTATTGTGAGTTATCCCTAAGAGATAGACATAGTTATATAACTTCGCGGACTTTTTTGTAGACCTTTTTAAGGTGTACAATACTGTAGTCACAGACCTTATAATACTGCTGTAGTACATTATTTTGATCTATCTAGGGTAGGGTAGGGTTCAGCCAGCGTTTGCAATGTAAGCGCAAAAAAATGTGTTTATTTACGACATCACATTAAAAACCTCTAAAATTATCAGTGTTTCTCTACTATATTATGCATGTTATAAACATAAAAACCTTCCTCTTGAAACACTCTATCTATTAAAAAAACCCGCATCAAAATCCGTTGCGTAGTTTTGAAGATCTAAGCATACATAGGGACAGACAGACAGACCGACAGACAGACAGCGGGAAGCGACTTTGTTTTATACTATGTAGTGATAAGTAGGTACATTGACCTAAAAAGTTGAATACTGCGCCATATATTATCTGCGCCACATCTGCGCTAATCCTATTTTGCCTATTTTCTTACTATCTTGCGAAATTGCGAAAAACGAAATAATTGTGATATTGTCCGAGCTGGCAACCTCGCAATACGTTCTAGGTATATCGTATACGAAAATAGACACTATTTCCATTCATGTTAGAACGATATCGCTGTGAAAAAAATACAAACACTTCCGAATATTCTATTGTAGGTACTTGCATACGCCATCTATTAGCGTTTTCATAACTGCAACGACAACAAAAGAACGTCATCTATCGGGGCTCGATCAAACTGTTCCCTAGAGCGCCATCTAATTGTAATCATATTAACTGTTATGAAGCTGCTCGCTACAACAGCGCCATTAATTCCCGTTTTAGCCATCGGGTGGTCCACCCGAGCAATTTAACAGTGTTTCATTTCTTTGTTCCTGATGGAGTATCTGTACGTCAGTATTATAAGGTCTGTGCCGCTACCATCTTAGATCGCAGTCAAGGACTAGCTTGTCATCGAATTAAAAAAAAACGAGTAAATAAATTTATTAGTAGGCAAAATTGTCTCGTTTCGTGGCGCGCAGGTTAGCTCTAGTCCTCAACTTTACCCATGCAAAAATCACGTCAATCCATTGTCAAGTTGCTGCGTGACTGAAGGATAAACCAACACAACAAATACACTTTCGCATTTATTGGAACGTAGTTCCTTATCGCGCGGTGCGGAAGGGGGCTAGACGGAAAAAATTAAGACAAAATTGAACCGACACTCGACACTGATCGACACTTTTTTGAAAACGACACTTTTTTGAATGTGAATTTGGCATTGTGCTCGGTATTTTCGCGGTACAATATTGGGTCTCCGTAGCCTTGTGGTTTCTGCAGTCGCTTAACAGTTAAAAGTCGATGGTTCGAATCCCAGCTCGACAGACAGAATTTTAAAGTTTAGAAAAGACAGAACTTATAAGTTATAAAAAATTAGGGAAAGGTTCCACATGTAGAAATTGTTTAAAATAAAATTGAAAATGGAAAATTCGGTCTGTCGAGCTGGGATTCGAACCATCGACCTTTGGCTGTTAGGCGACTGTGGAAACCACAAGGCAACGGAAATCTAATATTGTAGTGTGAAAATGTTGAACACAATGCCAAATTAATTAATCGAAAGGAACTTCGTTCCATCCGGGTGTCCCTTGACAGTTGACACCTCTCAAGTTTTTGGAACGTAAGTTCCTTATCGCGCGGTACGGAAGGGGGTTAGACGGAAAAAATTAAGGAACCGACACTCGACATATTTTTGAAACCGACACTTTTTTGTTGAATGTGAATTTTGCATTGTGTTCGGTATTTTCGCGATACAACATTGGGTCACATGTAGTAATTGTTTAAAATAAAATTGAAAATGGAAAATTCGGTCTGTCGAGCTGGGATTCGAACTATCGACTTTGAACTGTTAGGCGACTGCCGGCTACGGAGACTCAATGTTGTACCGCGAAAATACCGAACACAATGTAATCGAAAGGAACTACGTTCCATCCGGGTGTCCCTTGACACCTCTCAATTTTTTTGTTTTATTATTAAGGATGGATTCCTCTTTAGTAACATTAGTTCGGTTAAGGGTTTGCAAACTGGTGGTAGAGTCTCGACTTGTTATTAATTGATTGACGAAGACGGCTATCAATAATGTTGAGAATAGTTATGGTAAGACAAAGTGGCAAGGCAGTCCTTGACTATGATATTGTAAACAACTCGCCGTGGTAATGGTCTGTTTAATGTACCGACGCGATGACCTAGTTACGCAGAAGGTTAAAGTACCTAGCCATAGACAAACCAAATTGCTGGGCGTATCAAATTACGCTACACTAGCGGCACGCTATGATGGCCGGTTTGACACATTACAATAGTGATGTGGAATGTCAATTTATTCTCGAACAAAAAACAATTAAGTTTTGTTTTTGTACCTGATTAAATAGGTTTAATAAAACAAAAATGTATATGTTTATTTAATTTATTTGAACGAACTGAATATTTGAATGAAAATGAATATACATACTTTATATGCACACAAGAAACATATGAATACAAAAGATACCAAAAAAGGTGCCACAAAAGGCCATAATTAATCAGATTCGTCCATACTACTATTTTCACTGTCGTCACTGCTATCATCACCTACATTAATAATTATATGTTCGTTTTCTATAATATTATCTATTTTCACATCTCTTTCATAATCTTCCCTTATTAATTTAACAGTTCTATTCACAACCTTTTCCCAGTCTCCTTTAGTCACATGTTCACAAGCTTCTTCTAATAATTTTAGCATTTTTTTTGTGGTAAATGGGGGTTCTGTATTGTGTCTTGCAGCATATCCCTTAATTTGAGCCCACACCAACTCAATCGCATTATACTCACAATGGTAAGGCGGTAACCGTATAACTCTGTGCCCATGTTCTAATGCTATTTCGTCAATGACGTATCGGATCTTGGTTGGTTTGTTTTCTTTTAAAAGACGTACTAATTCCGCTTTTAACATATTCATGTTTGCATCTACGCCATTTTTACGAAGCCATGCGACGATATCAGCTTTCTTTTGGGATTGGGCAGGTGGCTTGTCAATTTGCATCGAGTGGTATGGGGCGTTGTCCATAATTATAATAGATGGTTCAGGGAGGCTACACAACATTGAGGTAAACCATTCAGTAAACTTTTCTCCATTCATGTCTTCATGATAGTCTCCAGTGGTTTTTGACGCAAAAGCCATGAGAGAACCTTCGACAAACCCGTTGATGGTTCCGGCGTGACAAATTATAAGTCGCGATCCTTTTCCTACAGGAACTTTGGAAGTAGATGCTGCTGTGTCATCGTTCCAAGAACGGCCTACAGTATGGTTAGCATTAAGCCATGTTTCATCCAAGAACACAACATTTTGCCAATTTTTGATTTCTTTCACTTGCCGTAAAAAAGTATACCTTGCCATCGCTATATCAAATCTTTCCATCAATATTTTGCGTTTGTTACATTTTTTGTATCGAAATCCAATGGTCTTCAAAATCTTCGTTAAAGAACTTTCCCCACCGAAGAATAATCCAGCTTCCTTCAGTGAATGCACCAACTTTTTTCTTGTTGGATACTCCTTCTGTAAATAGTAGCCGTAAACATGTCTTCGGATAGCATCGGCATCAAAGCTATCGATGCCTACGACTGGTTTTGCTCGTTTTCTCTTTTTTGGTGTGTGAAGTTTATTTTCTTCTGTGCCAGTCTCGCCATATTTTTTTTTAGTTATCCGTCTAACAGTTCGTTGTCCAATATTAAGCGCATCAGCTACGCGTTCAACCACTGACGTTATAGGTAAAATTGGCCCTCCATTTTGAGCTTCACGATCGAAATAGTTACGAAGGCGTATTACGAACTCACGTGTCTGACTATTTAGAACAGTTCTCTGCGTACGTTCGGTCATATCGACGAAATCCACAACAAAGGGCTTGAACAGAGTCCAAATTAACGAGCAAGGGTCAACAGTAATGCAGTATCAATATTTGAAATCCAAAGCCAGGTCAAAACTATATCACAATCGCATTGCACTGACAGTTTATACTTTTCGAAGCAACGTCAATTCGAAACTGCTTTGTTTTGCATTGAGCATTGACGCGAGTTTGCCGGAGGTAGTAGTTGTGCTAGCCAGCGATCCTATGTGACGATCGTATTAGATTCCATTTTTAAAAATTTTCAATTTAGAAAACCAAATGCCGAGTTGTGGTATATATCATATAAAAATAAAAATTTTACCTTTTGTATGAAACAGCTGATATTTTTTTGCGATTTCAGAGGTTTGTCCACATAGTGAAAATTGTTCATATTCACAAGTACATTCACCCCTTAAATGGTGCAAACTGATTTTTCTACACTTGTATACATTTTAGAAATCAATTTAATAAATAAATTTTGAGTCCTAAACCTAAAACTACATTCGATAAAATTTATGAATCTCTGCACATCACTATCGTCAATAAAGTAATACAATTATTTCCTTCAAAGTCGTTATCAATTAATACGGAACTTCATGAGCGGACAAACGTCAAACCGGCCATCATAGCGTGCCGCTAGTTTAAATTTACGAAATGGACCGCAAACATAACGATAGGTATAGGTACAGTCATAGGCCATAGCGTAATGGAATGCTAGTTGATGCCTCCGACTTCGCGTGAATTAAGTTTTAAAAAAATCCCGTGGGAACTCTTTGATTTTCCGGAATACCAAACATGTGTAAATTTTTTTTTATTTTTTTTTATTTTTTAATAAATAAAATATTAGTGTATTTTTCTATGTGTAAATTAAAAATCTAAAACGCCCATTATTTGAAGATGGGAATTGAGATCCTGGAGAATGATGGGACCCTGGAGAAACATCTTCAAATTTTATAGGCACACTTGAACCGATTTGGGTATTTCATACTTTGTAGTGGCGTTTAAAGTCGGTTTTTAAAGATTTTTTATTAGGCCGAAATTAGACGGTGCCCCGTGCATCGCAAATTTTTGCGAACATTTTTTGCTAATATGCACTCTAAGGCCCTTTACCCTAAGGGAAAAATTAGACGGTTCATTTTCGTTGACTCTCGATGAAGCCTGGAAAATGAAAGCAAAAATCTCGAAAGCTTTAGGGCGAATTTAGACGGTTCATTTTCGCAAAAAATTTCGCAACGATGAACGAGGCACCGTCTCATTTGGGCCTTATAGATTATACTGTATAGGGAATAGACCGTATATTTTATGTTTGAGCTTATTGTTTTGTTTACCCCTTCGGTTTACTCACTGACCGTTAGTATGTTAGTAGGGTTTGTATAATATAACACCCGTATCAAAAAGGCATTTAATGTTCGTGTGTAGGACTGAAGGTACATCAATACGCCCCGTCGGACCATGACGGCACACCGTAATGAGTCCAAATTACCAATTATATGGGGTTAGGACCACCAGGGCGTGGGGCAGGCGAGCACGAAATTGGGTATTTGACTGTAGTCAAAAATCAAAATGTTGATGTTCATTATTTATAATCGAAAATGTAACCTGTAGGAATAGCATTTACAACAACAGAAAATAAATCGGTCCAAAAACAAATAAGTTATAGAGCTTTAAAGTTTCCTGTTAGACAGAGAGAGCGCTAGTGAACTGTGATGTCACAATTCAGCAGCTCCATATACGCTCCATAGAAAATTTTGCTTGAGAAAGAGACAGATACTGTCACAGTAAAACAGCTCATAATTCCAATAGTAGTGAAGATATTTAAAAAAGAGAAATGGCATTGTGTTCTAACTTCTAATATTTAAAAACTTTATTATAAATTACAAAAAAATATCAGTCAAATACCCAATTAAAGGGTCAACATTTTTTTTAACAAGTGTAAATAAAAGCCCCGACACGTGAATCTATGGCCGGACTATTTACAATATACCTGACATCCAGTTTTCTGCTCCATCATCAGATCCTCCTCCTCGACCCTCGATCATCATCTATCTAACAACTACTCATTGAGACCATTCTAATGAGGCCAAACACACTATAATATCTGCTGTAAGTTACTGAGGAGTTGAGTATCCTGGAGACTATTGATGCTGCAGCATCTGCTCAAGCTCAAAACTTGCAAATAGTCAGAAGTAACAGCAGTTATACACCAAACAAATTAATCACAGTAGTGAAAGCTTGTAAGTTGTAAGACCCTTTAATCAAGTAGGAAATGAGCTGATGATCTTCAAACGCCTGAGCAGATCTTCATAAATTACCTATAGCTAAGATCCACCTCGATTACATAAGATTTCGAGCAGAAAAACCTGCATCAAAATCAGTCCATTGGGATTTGGGAGGCTGCTACGAGGTAACAGACAGACACACAGTATACTAAATTAGACACGTTAAACTTATAACACCCCTCTTTTTGCGTTAGGGGTTGACAAAATGAATAATCATTTAAAAATCTTGCCGTCGCTTTTGTTATTAATTCTCGAAAAGTGAATACACATTTTTAGATTTCTCACTTTAAAAAAATTACATTATACATAGGTATTTTGTAAGAGCTATATTCCATCATACCTCCTAAACTACTTAGTAGAATTCAATCCAAGCTCAGCAATACAACACCTAAGCTCAAAAGTGCCAACGCGTTAGTTTAAATTACAAGAAGATAAACGAATAATTCATAATATTATCAGCTTGGGTACTCAGAAGTCAGAACTATGAAATACAACACTCAAAAGATATCAACACAAACAAGCTCTGTTGTCTGCAATAATACTTAAAGCAAATAGATAGGTGAAAAGCAACTCGAAAAGATGCGCTTAGAGTCTTCCTCCACTCCACTCGAGGACCTTACGGCTTGGGGCTCATATGACAAGTCAAATCTCTACCACTGGTAAGACGACGATGAATTAACATGGGTAGCCTAAGTATGTCACGCGCTCTTTAAACATTTCTGTTGTAGTGTCGTGTGATGCGGGTTGTTACTTGTTACGTTCCCTCAAATATAGTTGAGCGAAGCAACGGTAGGGTCATGCGTAACGTGACCATTTATTTTTTGGCTCAAAACGGGACATTTCGGTTTATTTACATTGCAATTTATTTGCCTCGAGTCAAAAAGGAAACTTAATTTTGATCTCGCTAATAAAGCTCTCCATTTTGGTGAGCTTATGTAACGACATCAAGCTTAAGTTTCCTTTATGAACACCGGCCTAGGTTCCCAATGAAAAAAAAACCGCATTTTTAATAAGTTTTAATTTATAAAACAAGAATAGGTATTTACTTATTGTAAAACTATGTTTGTAAAACTTTAAAAACTTATGCAACATGCTACATACAGAAATGTTCAGTTATTCAGAATTTTTATATTTGTCAGAGGAACTTTATTTTAATACAGCTGTTGATTGTGGTGGTTTGGGAAAACGGGACAATTTTGAGTCCCAAGGTTTCCTTCGGGGACACCGCGACGGGGAACCGAAATAAGGGACGGTCCCGTTCGAAACGGGACGTAT
Source organism: Oeneis ivallda (assembly GCA_029955525.1). NCBI lineage: Eukaryota > Metazoa > Arthropoda > Insecta > Lepidoptera > Nymphalidae > Oeneis > Oeneis ivallda. Next base: position 13,139,234 of record JARPMR010000029.1, on the reverse strand, counting down.
GGTCATGTTAGTCATGCGTCATGCTCGTGAACGGGTTCCACCAGCGGAAATGGGGCTACTTTCTGTCTGGCTGTCTTAACATGTACTGAATTGTAAGTAGGTATGCAGTTTTGGAACTTCCCCTCCCTGTGGAAACACTGCATACATAGCATATTTAGTACCTCTTGTAAACTATTTTGAAAAGAGCAACCGCCGAGTTTCTTGCTGGTTCTTTTCGGCAGGAACGCCATACCGAACCAAGGGTAGATTCATCGACGATTCAAAAGCACTTGTAAAAGTTTATTTTAATAAAATATTCTATTCTATCAGAAATTTAATACCACTTTTCTTCACGTCTGTATCGAGAGCTATGGGTGAGATATATTCATATGGGCGGTAACGATGTTGTTTTTAATATTTTTATGGAGACTCACGCGTAAGCTATGCTGTTACAAAAACGATGAAATATTGAGATCTACCGGCGTTCAGATAAAACTACCGGCCGAGCACGATCTCTTGTTTATTTTTAGTTTGTAATACAAGTGAAATACCACTCAATAGGTATCTTCAGTGTGAAATACCCACTTACTGACTCACCAGGAAAAAAACAGGCAACTCAAAATAGATGTTTTGTTCCCTACACGAAAAAAATTCTTTCTGAATCTTTTCCTTATTTAAGGTTATAAAATTTTATTTTATTTTATGTCCTAAAATACGTTGTGATAAGTATGTGACCTAAAATAAAACAGTTCCATAACTTTACTAACAAAAGCTTCAGAAAGACTTTTTTCGTCTATGAAAACACCTAGGTGTGCGATAGACTACTAAAATCTTTGGTTTTGTCGTAGTCGTTAAAAATAGCTACCAAACTTATAAAGGAATTTCAATGTATGCAAAAACTTACCAAGAAGCATAGTAGGATATTGATAAAGGAGTTCTCGGAAGGACCAGGTAGGCGTCCGATGTAACGGTCAAAAGACCTTTGAATACCTACCACTAGAAATTGGCAAATGAATTAAGAGAACTATTAGATTACGCATCCCTCTCTCTCGCACATTCTAATATTTTCAATGATTGTAAAAATCTCAGATACTTTTGACAAAATGTGGTCAATTGTTATCTTGGACAGTTAAATTACGGATATTTTAGATAAGTAGTATATTTAGTTTTACTATGATACACATACATTTTAATAGATAAAAAGTGCGAAAACTCTTATTAATTAATTAATTGTCGTTGACACTATACTCAACAAAATCGACAAAAACCTTCGGAATTATTTTAAATTGACCTCACATGCCATTCGCATGCAGTGAAATTGTCGAAATACAGTTTTCAAAAAGAGTGAGAGTATAGTGCACCTACTTCATAGTGTTATACATCTACTTCGATTGAGGAATTTTGAACTTCACTTTGAATCTATTTTCTTTTTAAAGGCCAGTATGGGTTTCGTGCGAAATCGAATACTCTTTCAGCAACAATCGATTTAGTAACTAAAATAAAAACTAATATTGACAATAAAAAAGGTAGTGGTAGGTATTTTCATTGATTTAAAGAAGGCTTTTGATACCGTTTCTCACTCTATCTTGCTTAATAAGTTACAAGATATCGGTATATCTGGATCAGCTATCAAAACTCTTGAATCTTATTTAACAAATAGACAACAAGTAGTTAAAATCGAAAATTTTAAAAGTAAACCCAGGAACATTGTTTGTGGAATACCTCAAGGATCCATTCTAGGTCCTCTTTTATTTTTAATCTACATAAATGATATTGGCAACTTAGGACTAACCGGTGAAATATCGTTATATGCTGACGATACATGTTAATTTTATTTTGCTGACTCAATCAATGAGATTATATCGGATGCACAAACAGATTTAGATAAACTAAATGAATGGTTCCAATACAATTTACTTACTATAAATGTTGCTAAAACTTCTTACATGCTTTTTACTGCAAAAAACAAAAAACTTCCCAAATTTGATCTCTTAACTATAAATAATCAGGTTCTTAAACAATCAAAAACGGAAAAATACCTTGGCTTATTCTTGGATTCTAAAGTATCATGGCAACCTCACTTAGACTACCTGCAGTCAAAAATCTCATCTTTGACTGGATCTTTGCGTAAATCTACACGATGTATACCATATAAAGTCCGAACTTTAATTTACAATTCACTAGCTAAGTCCATATTAGAATACCTAATAGAAATATGGGGACGTGCGTATAAAACTAATCTGAAAGATCTCCAAATATCCCAAAATAAATTATTAAAAACATTGTTTCAACTAGATTACCGATTTCCATCTAAAGAACTATATAAGAAAACTGACTCATTATCCATTAGCCAATTATATAAATACAAGACATGTATTCTAATTAGAAAAATACTTACACAATCTCTAAACACACAAATTACAACAATAACTAAATCCTATACATACTTTGCACGAAATAAAAATAAATTGCAATTGCCTAAAGCTAGAACAAAAACATATGGCGCGAAAACTATACAATTTGAGGGAGCACTTCTATACAATGGTCTGCCAAAAGATATATTATCCGGGAAATCTTTTCCAATTTTTAAAAGAAAACTCAGGAAGTTTTTTAAAAACAGTTAGTAAACCTTAAAAATATTTTAGTTTTATAGTTAATTAAGTTATTTAAGAGCCACCATTTTTGTTTTAATGTATATAATGTGTTATAATTTAAGTTTTAATTTCTCTGTAAGTGAGCATGTTTTGTTCTAAGAGAATAAATTCTTTAAACCTAACCTAAACCTGAATCTTTGAGTATTAGACCAACACTTTGAATAGTAATTGATAAAAAAGCGTGGATAGGATATAATTCGTTCCAGCGATTCATGAGACAGTAGGTGGTAATTAAACTGTATAACTGTTCTAACTATTCTATTGATTTTTAACTTGTTTTGAATAGAGCAACCGCCGAGTTTCTTGCTGGTTCTTCTCGGCAGGAAGGGCAATCCGAACCAGTGGTAGACTCATCGACGATTCAAAAGCACTTGTAAAAAAGTTTATTTGAATAAAAAACATTTCTATTCTATTCTATTCTATGACTATAATTAAAAACTTACGCCACAAGTTCACACTTGACCTATAATCCTTTATGCTACAATATGGCGGGAGGCGACATCAATTCTCCGAAAGGATAAAGACAAAGGACCTCTCAAGTGTATAAAAGGCCTTATTTAGGTCGATAGTGTCTCTTTATTACGTGTGAAACACGCATTATAAGACGATAAATTAGATAGCGCGAGATAAGCTTGCGAGTTGTGAGAATTCAATTAAGGGGAGAACATACTTTTTTATTGGCTGCAGTTTTGCGTTTTAACTCGGTTTTAACCCGACTACGGCGAAAGGAAGGGTTATGATTTTTTGGGTAGAGGGGGGGGGGGGGGGTGTTGACTAAACAACGGAAAAATAATAATAAAATTAAAGCTTCTGATAAAGTAACTCTTTCCTGTAGCCACTGCTCCATCGGTATATTTACCAAAATCTTAGGTTAGGTTGGGGCTACACATAAATATGCACTTAGTTTCTATTGGGTTAATATATTATCTAACTTAAGTTAATTAATATCAATAACATAAATAATAATATAGGGAATCACTATTCCCTAATCCCTATGACGAGAACCTCGTGAGAGCTGAGACTTCGCTTAAGAATTAGTATTTGTAGGTAACTGATCGTTTTAAATAAAGTATTTTCAAGTTTACGTTTTTAATATTTGTAGTCACCCACGCACTGTCGCCCATTTATTAATTCAGAAGTTGGTATTCGATTTTTTGTAAACCTTTCATTTGACTTTAAACTACACTGTAGCAACGATCTCGCATTCCTCAACCAGAGTTCATGACGGATTTGTGAGGGTAGATTTGGAACGAAATGTAAATTGTATTAGCATCTGATTGCCAAATATGAATTGTATAATTGTTTCTTCTCTGTAAGTGAATTTTGTAAAAAGTCGTTGAGGAAATAAATTCTTTAACCTGAAATACGATCCGTCTAAAATTAACTGTGTTTTATCATAGAAAACACGCCCATTCCCACAAATGATTTTCGGACTTTCTTGAGGCGTAGTTAAGGAATCACGAGCCTATTTGGATTTCTCATTTGCCTGTCTTGTAAATAAGGGACTATGTCGATGCTTATAGCTCCTGATACAACCCGATCGCCTACGCACTGTAAACCTGTCTAAGTGACCACCATAAACCATGGGTTTGAGGTTCAATAGGTACTATTTTATGGTATCACGTAGGATTATATAATTTACGTCTCACTGCTAAGTGTTGGGCAATCTGTATTTATAGGGGAAACGTTTAGAACTGATCCGTTCTAAGGGTGATCTATAGTGCTCTCAAGACTGAGTTAAAACGAGACAGATTTATGTCAAGACATATTTGTGTCTCATTTTAACTCTATCTTGAGTGTTGAGCAGAGCCAGAGTAAAGCCTCAGCCTGAGTACCTAAAGTCTGACTCAATCCAGCTTCTTAGGTGTTGGTTTATTTATTGTTTTAATTAGTTTTGTACCAAAAATCTGTTATCCTACTTCCTACTAATATTACAAGTGTGAAAGTTTGTGAGGGTGTATGGATGGATGGATGTTTGTTACTCTTTCACTCCACAACGAATGAACCGATTTGGCTGAAATTTGAAATGGAGATAGCTCATACCCAAGATCAACACATAGGCTACTTTTTATCCCGGAAAATTACAGAGATCTCGCGGGAAATAAAAAACCTTAATCCACGCGGGTAACGAGTCGCAGGGAGCCGCTGGATTCAGGCGGCGCAAGACCGAAGCCTGTGGAGGTCAATGCAGGAGACCTATGTTCAGCAGTGGACATCTAAAGGTTGATAATGATGATGATGAATGATGAATCCACGCGGACGAAGTCGCGGGCATCACCTTAGACGAGTATATTATTAGGAAGAAAAAGATTTCCACTTTTTGTAGGTATTTTATTTAGGTATGTAGGATTGCAAGTTTTATTTTAATAATATAGTTGAAATCTTCAAAATATCGTATTTTATTGTACAGGTTATGTTAATCATAATTTATATTTGTTGCCGTATATTATTTTTGAAGCGCAGTGTTGGCAGACCCCCCACCAGATGGACCGACGACATCAAAAGAGTCGCAAGGGGCCGCTGGATGCAAGCGGCGCAAGACCGAAGCCTGTGGAAGTCCATGCAGGAGACCTTTGTCGAGCAGTGGACGTCTATAGGTTGATAAAGAAGAAGAAGAATATTATTTTTTATATCGTAATAATAGTATATTGTCTGGTAATAATAATGACTTTGACAAAAAAAGCTGGTTCATTTTATGCGCAAAGCATTAACCTGGCTGGCGATTGGCCTCAGCAATACAGCAAGCAAGACATTATTTAGTAAGTAATTTACTTTACAATTTTCAATTAAAATCGTCGAAAGTGTCTTTGTTTGTTGGTTTGCCCTTCAATCACACCGCAACAGAGCTACGGATCGACATGATTTTTTGCATGGGTATAGTTGAGGACCTGGAGAGTGACATAGGCTACTTTTTATCCGTGAAAATCAAAGAGTTCCCGAGAGTTTTAAAAACTAAATGAACGCGGACGAATTCGCGTGAGTCAGCTAGTGATGAATAAAAATAAAACCATTCAATCATTCACGAATGAACAATTTTTGTGTCGTTAATCACTTTCATATTTTAATCTCTTCTGGAATGAAATCATTTGAATAAAGCGAGTAATCAAAACTACCTTTTGAACTATCATTCTTCGATCTTCGGATGATTGGTTATAATTTTAAAATGATTGTTTTGGGCTTGATTGACCGAATGACTTATGTAAAACATAAAATTATATTTAACCGACTTCAATAAAGGAGGAGGTTATCAATTCGTAGGAATCTTTTTTTTTAATTTTTTTTTATGTATGTTCACCGATTATTCCAAGACGCCTGAACCGATTTGGAAAATTCTTTTTTGTTTCAAAGGGTTTACTTCCCAGGTGGTCCCATATAAATTTTATCGAAATCAGTCGAGGATAAATTATATACTTTGTAATGGCACGAGCGTTTGAAGTCGGTTTAAAAAAAAAAACAAGTGCGAGTCGGGCCTCGCTCTTTTAGGGTTCCGTTAAAAAAAATTAAATAAAAATATTTTCATGTACCCATGGAAATATTTTTATTGATTTTTTTTTAATTTAATTTAATTTTTATTTTTTGTTGTTATATCGGCAATAGAAATACATAATATGTGAAAATTTCATCTGTCTATCTATTACGGTTTATGAGATACAGCCCGCTGACAGACGGACGGACGGACGGACGGACGGACGGACGGACAGCGTAGGCTTAGTAATAGGGTCCCGTTGGTACCCTTTGGGTACGGAACCCTAAAAAATGCGTGAGTGTCGTGGAACACTCGGTTGGAACGAAGTTCCTTTTAATAATAAATTAATAATAAAAATAAAAAAAAATAGGGAAAAATTCCACATGTAGAAATTATTTAAAATAAAATAGAAAATAGAAAATCCAGTCTGTCGAGCTGGGATTCGAACCATCGACCTTTATGCGACTGTTGAAACCACAAGGCTACGGAGATCTAATATTGTAGTGTGAAAATATTGAACACAATGCCAAATTCACATTCAAAAAAGTTTCGGTTCAATTTAGTCTTAATTTTTTCCGTCTAGCCCCCTTTCGCATCGCGCGATAAGGAACTACGTTCCAAAAAAAAAAATTATTGTAAATTATTTTATGGACAGCTCCACAGACTCATAATTTTATGATCGAAAACATGCATCGACATTTAAGTACGTCCTTCCATGGCTTCGTAAGAAAGAGGCGATAGATCAAAGGGCAGGCCACACCGCCGGACGGTGAAGATTGGTATCAATTTCGTGGTAACATTGGTGCCTTTTTGTGTGTGGCTTACCGCAGGTTTGTGTGCGTGATGACACGTCTTTTTTAAGGGCTAAGGACTTAAACCGCAGCTAATATTATACGTATATTTTAAGCCTAGTGGTTAGGACTGTGGTCTCTTATTCGGGGGTCGCAGGTTCGATCCCGGGCACGCACCTCTGACATTTCGGAGTCAAGTGCGTTTAAGCAAATAAATATCACTTGCTTCAACGGTGAATGAAAACATCGTGAGGAAACCTGCACACTTGAGAGTTCTCCAAAATGTTCTCGAAGGTGTGTGAAGTCCGCCAATTCGCAGTGGGCCAGCGTGGTGGACTGTGGCCTATAACCCTTCTCTGAGGAGACCTGGGCACAGGAGTCAGCCGTTGATGGGTTGCTAATGATGATGATGATGATGAATATTATATGACACTAGCTTTTAACCGCAGCTTCGTCTGCGTGGAGTAAGGTTTCAAAAATCCCGCGGGAACCCTCTGTTTTTCCGGGATAAAATGTAGCCTATGTCCACTCTCCAAGTCCTCAACTATGCCCAATACCTACTTACCCATGCAAAAAATCACGTCGATCCGACACTCCGTTGGATGACTGAAGAACAAATTGACACACTTTCGCATTTAGGTATAATTAATATTAGGTACCTAAGTACTAGCTTTTGCCTCGACTTCGTCCGCGTAGAGCTAGGTTTTTAAAATCCCTCGGGAAACTATTGTTTTTTCGGGTTAAGAGGTAGCCTATGTCACTCTCCAGGTCATTTTTATCCCGAAAAATTAAAGAGTTTCCGAGGGATTATAAAAACTTAACTAAAAAAAACCGGCCAAGTGCGAGTCGGACTCGCGCACCGAGGGTTCCATACTCCAAAAGTAAAAGTAAAACGATAATATTATATTAATTTGCTTATTTATCGTTAACTTTGTTTGTAGAGGTTTATTGTTAATATAAAAAAAAACTATGCTAGTTAGAGCGTTGGTTTTATTTTTCCTGTAAAATATACATAAACCTCTATTGAACATAATTATTTCAGATTTTTCAATTGGTAAACTTCGGAGATAAGGGGGGGGGGGGGGGGGGGGAACGGTATTTTTTTCAACAGTTTGGCCGATTACTCAAAAACTATTATATCTAATAACTATTATAAAAAACTGTTTTAGAATGCACAAGTAAAGGCCTTTCACATGATACCCCACTTGGTATAATTATCTTACTTTGAAATTTCAAACCCCTGATTTTCCCCCTTTTTAATTAAACTTAAATAATTTTCGCGTTGATTTTATTTTTCCTGTAAAATATACATAAACTTCTATTGACCATAATTATTTCAGATTTTTCGATTGGTAAACTTCGGAGATAAGGGGGGGGGGGGGGGAACGGTATTTTTTTCGACATTTTGGTCGATTAATCAAAAACTATTATATCTAGAAATAAATAAAAAATCGGCTAAGTGCGAGTCGGGCCTCGCTCTTTTAGGGTTCCGTTAAAAAAATTAAATTAAAATATTTTCATGTACCCATGGAAACATTTCAATTTAATTTTTTTAATTTAATTTAATTTTTATTATTTGTTGTTATAGCGGCAATAGAAATACATAATAATTGTGAAAATTTCATCTGTTTATCTATTACGGTTTACGAGATACAGGCCGCTGACAGACGGACGGACGGACGGACGGACGGACGGACGGACGGACGGATAGCGTAGGCTAGTAATAGGGTCCCGTTGGTACCCTTTGGGTACGGAACCCTAAAAACTGTTTCGGAATGCACAAGTAAATGACTTTCATATGATACCCCACTCGGTATAACTAGTGGTTCGCCCCGAACTGAGACCTCGCGGTAACGGTATCCCATGATTCAATCGATACATGACGACCAAAACTGACATTATTATTATGCCCGTTTTCACCAAACATATTACCTAAATCATCCCCTATGTAGGAGTCTCTTTACGTAGGTACCTCCAAAACACAATCCTAAGTCCTAACATCCGTCCCAATGTCCTTTTAGGTGTCCCGTACAGGATCGTGATAAAGAAGTTGACAGTAATCATCACCTAACTTATCATAGGTAGCCCGTAAAGGTTAGGGAACGTCAGTGAAAACATTGAATTATTATTAGTGAAAACGGGTTAGGGGCATCTGTACAAATCGTCATCTATCGACGCGAATAGAAAATATACAAAATGCAGCAATTAATAGTTTATTGAAGTTTGATATTTAACTAAAGAATAATTTTAATTGAATAATATGTTATTATATTATGTACCTGAATAATAATGCTCGACGCAAAACTGTTTTTGGGATAGATCGTAGTCGTAACTCCTACGAGTAGTTCCATGGAATAGTTAATGACTGCACCATCTATTAGCATTATTGTGAAGTTAAGTGAAATTTACTGATGCTCATTAAAAATTAAATAATCTCGTTTCTTTAAAATATTCATATAATTTTAGTATTTGTTGTTCAAGTACAGGATACAAGTGAAGCAAGAAAATAAGTACAACTTGAAAATATATAGCCAATTTTCTCAGAGAGCGTCTTAAAGCGAGCGTATTAAATCGCCACTTTGAAAGCCCCCCATTTCGTCAATTTTAGGAAAAAAATAAAAAAAATATACGTTTGTACTCTGTTCTAAATTGTCTTTAAAATGATACACAGAAAGCTATGAATCGCAAAAAAAAAAAATTTTACTTCGCATTCGCTTCTATGAGAGCCCCCCTGAAATAAATATTTTTATAACTTTTTAAGCCATTTTCGGCTGGAGGCCATCGGTTTACATATTATATCTAAATTTGAAGTAATTACGTTCAGTAATTCAAAAGTTATAAGGCTCTGAAAGACGGACGGACGGACGGACGGACGGACGGACAAGTGCAAATCGCTCTAGTAAACTCAGAGACCTCGCTTCGCTCGGTCAATTATCTTACTTTGAAATTTCAAACCCCTGAATTTCCCCCTTTTTTAATTAAACTAAAATAATTTTCGCGTTGATTTTATTTTTCCTGTAAAATATACATAAACCTCTATTGACCATAATTATTTCAGATTTTTCGATTGGTAAACTTCGGAGATAAGGGGGGGGAACGGTATTTTTTTCGACATTTTGGTCGATTAATCAAAAACTATTATATCTAGAAATAAAAAAAACTGTTTTAGAATGCACAAGTAAAGGCCTTTCATACGGTATCCCACTCGGTATAGTTATCTTACTTTGAAATTTCAAACCCCCGATTTTCCCCCTTTTTTAATCAAACTAAAATAATTTTCGCGTTGCTTTTATTTTTCCTGTAAAATATACATAAACTTCTATTGACCATAATTATTTCAGATTTTTCGATTGGTAAACTTCGGAGATAGGGGGGGGGGGGGGACACGGTATTTTTTTCGACATTTTGGCCGATTAATCAAAAACTATTATATCTAGAAATAAATAAAAAACTGTTTTAGAATGCACAAGTAAAGGCCTTTCATATGATACCCCACTCGATATAGTTATTTTACTTTGAAATTTCAAACCCCCGCTTTTCCCCCTTTTTTTAATAAAACTAAAAATAATTTTCGATTTTTCTTTATTCCAATGATTTTGGGCCACTATTATACACAACTATGCCAAATTTCATGTCGATAGCTTTAATAGTTACTGAAATAATCGACTGTGACAGACGGACGGACGGACGGAGAAAGTCTCACCATAAGGGTTCCATTTTTACCATTTTGGTATGGAACCCTAAAAACGAGTGCCACACCGGCGGGAATGGGGTTGCTTTCTGTCTGCCCATATTAACATGTATTGAATTGTAAGTACCATCACGAACCAATGGTAGATTCATTTATATTTTTCATAGACAAAAAAACACTTGTAAAAGTTTATTTAAATAAAAAATATTTCTGTTCTATTCTAATCGGCTTTCCTTCAGCTGTCCACAAGATAAATAATTTTGTAACATTTTTGTTTCGAAAAGAGCAACTGCTGAGTTTCTTGCTGGCTCTTCTCAGCAGAATCAGCATTCCGAACCAGTGGTAGATTCCTAACTTGGCATAAGAGCCACAGGTTGGCCTCCATGAAATAAATGATTTTGAATTTGAATTAAATCCACGCGGATGAAGTCACGGGCATCAGCTAGTAAAAATACAAAAACAAATGCTTTCGCATTTATAATAATATTATAGTGAGGATACTAATGGAGCGGATCACGACCCTCAGCCATGAGAATCTTGTAGCAGAAAGCGTATGCGGATATTTGTTTAGTGGAAATTCTCCTCCAGCGATTCCGGGAGACATCCAGCATCAATTATGCCGACACAGAATGCATCATTCCTTGCATAACACAGTTTTGGCTCGCATCCATGTATTGCGCAATTCGGATGTTAGGGCGGTTCACACGTTTGGTAGAAAACGCATCCATAAACGCAAGTTTTTACGGTGACACTCTGTTCCCAAACAGTGACCAATCCTGTCACACTGTGACTCGTTGGGAATCGTCAGAATTTTTCTCCCAACGAGTCACAACAACACTAGCAGTGTGACTGTTGTTGTTGCAACTTGCAATCAATATCTACATAATAGTGAAATGAATTCACTATTGCTCACCGCTTAAAAAGAATAAGACATGGCAGTACAACTGCCGGCCTAAAATTTCATGAAGAAAAACAACATTCAAGCTAACACACTCAGCTAAATACACAAATAATAAAATTTATGTCAACAAACAAAACAATCACAAACATAATTATTTAAACATGCTTATCAATGTGGCTCGATGGGCGAAAATTCCTAAAGTCACGCATATTTATTTGTGTGGGTGATGAATGATGATGATAGATAAATTAGTTAGGTAAGTAATTAATTTGTTAATTTTTTGACTATATAATACCTTCTGATGTAAACTCCAATTATTTACACTAATTTTTCAACGACGTGGTCTTGTGGTGGTGGCAGGTCTCGGGGTTCGATTATTTTCTTTACCCAACTACGAAAAATTGGGTGTAACATCCATCATATTGATTTTGTTTGTGTTGTTTGTTCGTATAAAAAGTAGCATATGTGACACGGATCATAATAACGAATCGACTCATCGTAATATAATGTAAAAAAATATTTTTAAAAAACCGACTTCAAACGCCCGCGCCACTTCAAAGTATGTAATGTATTGTTGATATTTTAAAAATCGCTAGACCGATTTCGATAAAATTTCAATGAGATAACCTGTTAAGTATACCCTTTGAAATAAAAAATGAATTTTCCAAATCGGTTCAGTCGTCTTCGAGTAATCGGCGAACAAACATTAAAAAAAATATATAAAAAAAAGATTCCGACGAATTGAGAACCTCCTCTTTTTTGAAGCCGGTTAAAAATTGGCTCATCAGATTAGGTGCTATAGTGAAACAAACGTAAATACAAACAGACCGCGTAATATAAATAGACTGCTAAAATCATAACTCTTTCATTTGGCTGTCCCGTAGTCGGTTAAAAAACCGCAGCGTTTTACAAGTGTAAGGTATAAACGGCTTTTGAGTCATATTTTTTACATAATAGTTTTTCTGGTCCATTTCTCTTGAACACTTTACAGAATTGAGTTCCGTTAATTGAGATCATATTCGTATAGTTCCGCAATCTGTTCAAAACCCCTTATAGTTTCGATAAATCCTATCTACAATATTATTGAGTCTCCTTTGGGCAGACACTAGAAAAGATAGATAGGTATGTACGTCATCGTCATTATCATCAACACCAATAGACGTCAACAGCTGGACATCTTGAAATGATTGCCACATAGCATGCTCCTGTGCCGCTTGCATCCAACGGCTGCCAGCGACTTGCCTAAGGCGTCAAATTTGACGGAATTATGAAGTAAAATCGATAAAATCTTTCATCCCCTATTCTGGAGGAACCTTATTGTTTATTAGGATAAAAACTATCCTATATGTTGACCCAGAGTATCACCTACTACTATACCAAATTTCATAAAATTCCGTTCAGTAGTTTTTGAGTGATGCCCGGACAGACAGACAGACAGACAAAAATTAAATAAAAATCTGTTTTGGGATCAGTATTGATAATAAAGCATCCCCGGGTTAAAATTTTCAAAATAGATTCAATGTACCGAAATCATCCAGTTACAGTTTCATTATAAGTATAGATTAAACGTCTGGTCACCCTATTAATAAAATACAGTAATGTGTCCACATTTTCCAAACAATTAACTTCGGACAATGGTCACGCGCAGTAGAGCGAAAATAGTTAAAGTTTATTCAAATATATTCTATTGAAAGCCCTTTTCACCCTTTCACAATTTCGGTAAACAGGTGAAGTGATTACTTACATAATAATTGTGTATATCTAAATAATATAAAAAGCAAAGGTGACTGACTGACTGACTGATCTATCAACGCACAGTTCAAACCACTGGATAAAAGTCCTACTAATCCCACTAATATTATAAACTAGCTGATGCCCGCGACTTCGTTCGCATGGATTTAGTTTTTAAATATCCCGCGGGAACTGTTTCATTATCCGAGATAAAAAGTAGCTCTCCCGGTCTGAGGAACCACTACTACATCCATTACTATACCCATGCAAAAAATCGCATCAATCCGCTGTTCTGTTGCGACGTGATTGTAGGACAAACCAACAAGCAAACACACTTTCGCATTTATAATATCAGTAATGCTTTATTATAACACTTTTTATAATTGTCAAATTATTTACCATACTTACCAAAGACAAAATTACGTTTAGCTGTCATTTACGTTTTGTTATTCCACTGTCATTTGCGATTTGTTATTCCACGTCAGATGCGTTTTTCTTATACCACGTTTTATAGTGACATGACGGAAACGCGGTCGAACGGGATAAAAAGTATCCTATGTCCGTCTCCTGGTTCTAAGCTACCTCTCCACCAATTTTCAGCCAAATCGGTTCATCCGTTCTTGAGTTATAAATAGTGTAACTAACACCACTTTCTTTTATATATATAGACTAGTAGGGCGCGTGGGTGCGCGGCCCGCAAGCGGACCGCGGTTTTTCTACTCGTCTAGTAGACTTTCAGCTCCTGATCATTTTCTATCACAAAACCACTCTTCCATCTTTTATACTCTCCGAGATAGACACCGTTGAAGTTTGTATGGCCGCCATCTTGAATCCGCCATTTTGGATTTTTTTCAGCTCACTGCCAATTGGATGAGATTTCGAGTGACTTTTGTTCGAGCACCCCCACCTATCTATATTACCATGGCCGTGCTCCTCACCCACCTTCCAAACCCTCGATCATCATATGTCATAATTTGTCATAATGAAAATTCTTCAATAAAAAAAAATCTTGAAAAGGAATTGTATCAAAGTCGTGCATGATTCCCGGCTTCTAGTCTCTTCAATATTCGCCATATATTTTTGTATGAAGAAAAAAAAAATTCCGCCATCTTGAATTTTTTTTCTGTTCGTCAAGTAGACCTTAGGGTCTTGATCAGCTTTTGCCAGGAAACCACTCTTCTATCTTTTATACTCTCCGAGATAGACACCGACGAAATTTGTATGGCCGCCATCTTTTTTCCGCCATTTTGAATTTTTTTTCAGCTCACTGCGAATTGGATGAGGTTTCGAGTGACATTTGTTCGAGCACCCCCCACCTATCTTCAATACCCTGGCCGTGCTCCTCATCCGTCTCCGAAATCCTCAATCATCAGCTCTCTCCATAATTTTCCTCCGAATGAATTTTTGTCCTCTATACGAAACCATCGGTGGAAAAAAAATTTTTCATACAAAATTTTACAGGAGAGGTGATCAATCAGTCAGTGAATCAGTGAATCAGCACGAGCAGCTATATATATATTAACTAGTAGGGCGCGTGGGTGCGCGGCCCGCAAGCGGACCGCGGTTTTTCTACTCATCAAGTAGATCTTCGGGTCCTGATCATTTTCTATCAAATAACCACTCTTCCATCTTTTATACTCCCCGAAATAGACACCGACGAAATTTGTATGGCGGCCATCTTTTTTCCGCCATTTTGAATTTTTTTTCAGCTCACTGCGAATTGGATGGGGTTTCGAGTGACATTTGTTCGAGCACACCCCACCTATCTTCAATACCCTGGCCGTGCTCCTCACCCACCTTCCAAATCCTCGATCAGCATATCTCATCATTTGTCAGAATGAGAATTCTTCTATAAAAACAAATTTTGAAAAGGAACCGTATCAAAGTGTTGCATAGTTCTCAGCTTCTAGTCCCTTCAATATTCGCCATATATTTTGTATGAAGAAAAAAAAATCCGCCATCTTGGATTTTTTTCTATTTATCAAATAGACCTTTGGGTCCTGATCATCTTTTGCCAAGAAACCATTCTTCCATGTTTTATACTCCCCGAGATAGACACCGACGAAATTTGTATGGCGGCCATCTTTTTTCCGCCATTTTGAATTTTTTTTCAGCTCACTGCGAATTGGATGAGGTTTCGAATGACATTTGTTCGAGCACCCCCCACCTATCTTCGATACCCTGGCCGTGCTCTTCACCCGTCTCCGAAATCCTCAATCATCAGCTCTCTCCATATTTTTCCTCCGAATGAATTTTTTTCCTCTATACGAAACCATCAGTGAAAAAAAATTTTTTCATACAAAATTTTACAGGAGAGGTGATCAATGAGTGAGTGAATGAATCAGTGAATCAGTCAGTGAATCAGCCCCAGCAGCTATATATATATTAATGTGAAAGTTTGTGAGGATGGATGTTTGTTACTCTTTCACGCCCGCGCCACAACGAATGAACCTACTTGGCAGTTGGCAATGGAGTTAGCTCATACCCAGGATTAACACAAAAACTATTAAGCTATTGCACAGCTTTTATCGCGGGCTTTGAGCTAGGACAAACAGTTTGAGCGCGGCGACCGAATCAAGGATTTTCCGTAACGACAAAAAACCTAACACCGTCGTTCAGTAAGCGTTCAACATTTTAGAGGTTCTCAAGTAGCTCTATTTGGCGCAGTGGGTGAGCGGCCGCTTTCTTTACCGTATGGTGTATGATGTCGCAGGTTCGAATCTCACTCGCGAAGTAGTGACAGTTCGCTTTTCTTGTTTGTTTGTTTTTTAATTATTTTTTTGCATAATTTTATAATTGCATAAGTTGATAAAAAATGCTAAGCAATAGCTTTACCGCGGCATTCCCCGAGTGCCAACTTAATTGTTTTTAATTATTTTTTTACATAATTTTTATTATGCAAAAAAAAAATATTGCATAAATATTATAATTGCATAAGTTGATAAGAAATGCTATGCAATAGCTTTACCGCGGCAGTACCCGAGTGCCACTTAATTTTTTTTATCCCAGAAAGTTACAGAGTTCCCGCGGAAATTAAAAACTGCGGACACCATCTAGTAAGGTGAATCAGAAGAAGAAGAATCACCATCTTGAAAGGTCGCCATAGAGCACTCTCTTGTGCCGCTTGCATCCAACGGCTGCCAGCAACTCGCCTGAGATCATCCGTTCACGGTGGGAGGTCTACCAATGCTGTCTCCCGGTACGGGGTTGCCGTTCCAGCACATTGGGACCCCAACCACACCACAGAGCACAGGGACGAAGTCGCGGGCATGACCTAGTGATTAAGTAAAAACCACAATCGCAACTCATCACTTGCCATGGAAATAACTAATTTAAATATGAAAATATGGTTGAGCGAAGCAACGGCTGGGTCATGCGTCGTGCTCGTGAACGGGTGCCACCGGCGGGAATGGGGCGGGGCTACTTTCTGCCTGCCGGTCTTAGCATGTATTGAATTGTAAGTAGGTAAGTATGCATTTTTGGAACTTCCCCTCATTGTGGAAACACTGCATACATAGCATAATATCTATTGTAAACTATTTTGAAAAGAGCAACAATCGAGTTTCTTGCTGGTTCTTTTCGGCAGGAAGGGCATTCCGAACCAGTGCCAGTGGTAGATTCATCGACTACATATATTCAAAAGCACTTGTTAAAGTTTATTTGAATAAAAATATTTCTATTCTAATAAATGGCATTCTATTCTTTTTTTTTATTACTAGACGATGCCCGCGACTTCTTCCGCGTGGAATAAGGTTTTTTATTTCCGCGGGAATTCTTTAATTTTCCGGGATAAAATGTAGCATATACGTTAATCCAGGGTAAGTATAATCTATTTGCATTCCAAACAGCCAAATCCATCCAGTAGTTTATGGGTGAAAGAGTAATAAACATACACACACACATACAAACTTATGACACACATACAAACTTAAAATATTAGTGTCTAGTGTGATTTATTTTGAACCGATTTATTTATTACCTCAATCCCGAAATGTACCGCCAATACGTTCAGGCGTGATCCAATAACGAATAATCGGGTTTCTAGTTTATTTATTCGACCTGGTTTATTTAAATCGTGGCGTATTTCAATTAAGTTTTATTTTATAACGATTCAGGTGGAAACAGATCGTAAATTGGGCGCGAGGAAATCTTGTATCCTAGATGTGTTTATGTTTATATAGTTGATGGTTGTTTATTAATTACTATTCTGCAATTGAAGAAACAAGAAGTCCCTACTAATTAGTGATTCCACAGATAAAGATTTTAGACACATTCGCATTCGCAAGAAACGATGCGAAAGCTGATAAAAAATTAAGTGGCACTCGGGGACTGCCGCGGTAAAGCTATTGCATAGCATTTTTTTATCATCTAATGCAATTATAATATTTATGCAATATTTTTTTTTGCATAATAAAATTATGCAAAAAAATAATTAAAAAACAAACAAACAAGAAAAGCGCACTGTCACTACTTCGCGAGTGAGATTCGAACCTGCGACATCATTCACCATACGGTAAAGAAAGCGGCCGCTCGCCCACTGCGCCACACAGAGCTATTGGTAAACCTCTAAAATGTTGAACGCTTACTGAACGACGGTGTTAGGTTTATTTTCGTTACGGAATTTCTTGATTCGGTCGCCGCGCTCAAACTGTTTGTCCTAGTCCTAGTTTGTCCTAGTTCCCGCGATAAAAGCTATACCCGGAATACTTAGTTGAATTTCGAATATAATTTATGGCATGGTAATTTTTTTTTTCTTAAGTCCATCAAATATTTATAAATCAATCTGTCAATTTTCGGATATTTTGGATCAACACACATTCGCCAAACATTCGCATCGTATCTTGCGGATGAGAATGCGACTTGCGAATATTCGCAGCATCACCATTACTAATATTATTATATTATGTATGTTTGTTTGCTCTTTAGTGGTCCACGTTTTGACAATTACTGGGGATTTTTTTGTTTTTTCCGGGACAGCAAACAAAACTCACTTTCGCATCCCTACTAATACTATAAATGCAAAAGCGTTTGTTTCTTTTTTTTTGTTCTTCAATCACACAGCAATAGAGTAACGGATCGACGTGATTTTTGCATGGGTATACTTGAGGACGTGAGGAGTGACAATATGCCTTCCTTTTTATCCCAGAAAAACAGAGCGTTCGCGATGGGATATGTAAAATCCTAACTCCACGGGATGAAGTTGCGAGCTAGTTTACGGATAAAATAATTTTTAATACAGCATTGTACCAGGGCAGTATAATAGATATGGTGATCGCTGGTTAGTGGTTAGCATATGAATCCCTTGTGAATCACGGGCCGACAGAACGACCCATTGTTGGTACATTGTTAACGAAAATTGGCTGCGATCGGGGTCAGAGTGCTTAGATCTTTTGATAGAGCCGACAGCATTACTGGCATGTTACTAGAGTTTTTTTTTTATTGAACTCTCTTGGGATAGGCACAGGTCGAAAACTATACAGCAATAACGTTTTATATCTTACATGATTTTTTATCAATAATTATAACTATAGAATTCAAAAAAATTCAAAATTCAAAATTATTTGTTTCACGTAGGCCAACCTGCGGCTCTTATGACAAGTCATGACTAGAGTCACCACCGGTTCGAAAAGCTGATTCTGCTGAGAAGAGCCGGCAAGAAACTCAGCAGTTGCTCTTTTAAAAATAATGGGCAACTGGATGCCAAGCCGATTTAATCTATGCAACTTTGTTAGAATAAAATATAACATTTCCACAATGAGGGGAAATTTCAAAAAGAAAAAACCAATTCAATATAACTACAATATAACTAAGTATGCCCATCTAGGCCTATTATAAAGACCTACCCTTTAATTTGAGTCGAATGAGGAAAAATATGGAACTGTACACTGAAGGTGTTATATACGATACGACTTACGAGTATACAGTACCACTATAAATATTTTAGTTGTAACTGTTGATATTTAGCTCTAGTTGCATGGATAGAGCCGTGATAGCCTAGTAGTTAGAAATGTGGTCTCCAATTCTGGGATCTTTGGTTCAATCACAGGCCGCCCCTCGAACTTCTCGGAGTTATGTGCGTTTAAGCAATTAAATATCACATGCTTCAACGGTGAAGGAAACATCATGAGCAAACCTGCACACCTGGGAGTTCTCCATGATGTTCTCAAAGGTGTGTGAAGTCTGCCAATTCGTATTGGGCCAGCGTGGTAAACTATATATAATCCTTCTCTGAGAGGAGACCAGCATGGGTTGCTGATTTTGATGACGATGATACGTGAATTGTAGTCACGACAGGACTAAGACACGACGAAGACTAAAAAAATTTTAACAGATTTTTGATATTACCAAACTTGTTTTCAGCGTTTTCTTTCGAATACCTTAACAAACTATCAATTATTACTGTCCAGTGTCCACTACATCATAAAAATCTACTAGTGAGACCAATGAAATATTTGTGTGAATCAAACCTAATATTATAAAAGCCATTGAGAATATTTCAACTCATTCATAATATTTAGTAATAATTCAAGTCCTACTCGAAACACTTATTGAGTAACAAATCAAATAAAAAGCGTGAGTTATTGCACTTACCTCATAGGTACCTTCAAGGTACAAGGTGCGTGGTAGCCATATTGTTTCGTACAATTCAAAATTAGAACCGTATCCGAAATGTCGGAAGTCGGCCATTTATTTTTGACTCTAACAAAAAGCAAATGCGTTTGACAGTTCGAAATTCGAATGTCAAATAGTTTTAAAAATAAAACACATTCTCTATGGCATTGTTTGGCTTTATAGTGATGTTGCCGCGTCGATATCTGTGTGTTCTAAGTTATTTTATTGTTTCTTTTATGGTGTGGTTTCAATATTTTTATTTTGGTTGCAGTTTGCTTGTAATTTATTTTGAATTTTCTATTTTCTTACCTTACTCCAAGTTTGCTTTCTTTTGAATGGTTTGGAATATTGTAGGCATACCTGAAAACAATGAACAATAAAAATTATTAGTAATTTTGCGAGATATAAAATACGATAGAGAAATGTATATAACTAGTGGTTCGCCCCGAACTGAGACCTCGCGGTAACGGTATCCCATGATTATTCATTCAATCGATACATGATAACCAAAACTGACATTATTATTATGCCCGTTTTCACCAAACATACCTAAATCATCCCCTAAGTAGGAGTCTCTTAACGTAGGTAGCTCCTAAATACAATCCTAAGTCCTAACATCCGTCCCAATATCCTTTTAGGTGTCCCGTACAGGATCGTGATAAATAAGTTGACAGAAAACATCAATCACCTAACTTATAGGTAGCCCGTAAAGGTTAGGGAACGTTAGTGAAAACATTGAATTATTTATCAAACATTGAATTTAACTCGTAGTTCCATGGGAATAGTTACTGACTGCACCATCTATTAGCATTATTGTGAAGCTATGTTGATGCTATATGAATTACTGACGCCCATTAAAAATTAAATAATCTCGTTTCTTTATAATATTCATATAATTTTAGTATTTGTTGTTCAAGTACAGGATATAAGTGACCTAAAAACATAAAATCAGTTTGAAAATCCATAGCGGATTTTTCTAGAGAGCGTCTTCAAGCGAGCGTATAAAATCGCCACTTTGAAAGCCCCCCATTTCGTCAATTTTAAGGGAAAAATTAAAAAAAAAAATATTTTTGTACTCAGTTCAAAATTATCTTTAAAATGATACGTAACAATTTTATGTAACGCGATTTTTTTTTTTTACTTCGCATTCGCTTCTATGAGAGCCCCCCTGAAATAAAGATTTTTATAACTTTTTAAGCCATTTTCGGCTGGAGGCCATCGGTTTACATATTATATCTAAATTTGAAGTAATTACGTTCAGTAATTCAAAAGTTATAAGGCTCTGACAGACGGACGGACGGACGGACGGACGGACGGACAAGTGCAAATCGCCCTAGTTAACTCAAAGACCTTCGCTTCGCTCGGTCGATTATGTACCTTCCAATGTGTTAACAATAATAGAAGTATTTTTCACCTGAAAGTTTTTTTTTTTTTTATGAAACTGCTTAACTCAGGCTGATTTCGCAGTTTCATTTTTTCTTTGCATTTTTTTAATTTTTGAATGAACTCCACACAATAAACTTATTTTGTTGCATATTTTAAAATCCTTACTTATATTATAATTGCGAAAGCGTGTTTATTTGTTGGTTTGCCTTTCAATCACACAGCAACAGATCGACGTGATTTTTTTTTATACTTACGTATACTTACGTATAGAGGACCTGGAGAGTGATTTAGGCTACTTTTGATTCTTGAAAAACAAAGGGTTCGCGCGGGATTTTTACAAAATTTTACCCACGAAAGCTTACATATTTTATTAAAAATAACTATTATGCTCCGTTTCTTTAATACGATGTAGTTAACGCACAAATATAGACACATATATAAACCTTTGACAAATGAACCACGGGACCAGTAACGCGCCTAATGCTACGAACAAAAAAGTCTGCCACTTTTGGTGCGGGGGGGAGGAAACACTACATACACAGAACTGCACACTTTATCAATTCCATTTGTGTCATTATGGCACACAAAAGACAAAAACTCCAACACTATTACATATAAGCACACATATAGATTAAATACAGTGTAAGACAGACAAATTAATTGCGATGCTACCATATCGATATTTTATATCGATAGTTTTCCTAAGAAAAAACAGAAAATTTCTTAAGCAGCAAAACGCACTCAAACAAAATTTTAATCATCTAACTCTTTACTTGGTTAGCGTGACACGTCTTTTTTTAGGGTTCCGTAGTAAAACAACTAGGAACCCTTACAGTTTCGCCAAGTCTATTGGTACTTACTGTGGTAAGTTAGAGACTATAATCATTATATTATAACTAGCAAAAAGCTGAGCTTTGTGAGAGCTCGCGTAGTTTTTCTAACGGGTAATAATTTTTACGTTAATGGTTATAAAATTATATTTTTTTTGACAGATAACACATTTGGATAGAAATTAAATTACAATGTTAAATCACAAATCCATAGGTGTGATAGTTTTTCAGCGAAGTGTACCACAAAATGTACAGTTTGTGGGATAGTGATAGGTCTCGCTCCGCTCTTAAAACTATTAAACTTACTAAAACTTATTAACTATTAAACTTATTTATTATATTGAACTTAATAACTAACTATACCAAAAATTATCTTAAAACTTGCTCCTCCGCATCATAAACCGATACCGTGACAACTTATTCAATAAAATCATGATAATATAACATAAAGAGGAAAACATTAAAAAAATGCAATATTTATATTTTTTAATCATTACACTTTTTAGGGGTTCGAAGTAAGACAACACGGAACCCTTATAGTCTAGTCAAATCCGACCGTCTGTCCACCTAAACATTCGAACCGATTAGGGTACTCTCAATTTACACAATATAGGCTATATATTTTATCCTTAAAACTTAAAAAGTTTCCGCTAAAATCAACATTTAGTTAATAAACAATACATTAGCGTTCGGCATAAGTTAAATAAAATTGAAGGGAGCTTTAATATTATATACATATCAATATTCCGATATTTTTGTCGAATTTATTTAATGTAATGAATTGGTTCATTTACATTTTATTAGGGCAAGCGGAGCGAGACCTATAACTATCCCACAAGCTGTACATTTTGTGGTACATTTTACTGAAAAACTATCACGCCTATAGATTTGTGATTTAACATAGTAATTTAATTTCATATCCAAATGTTATCTGTCAAAGAAAATATAATTTTATAACCATTAACTTAAAAATTATTACCCGTTAGAAAAACTACGCGAGCTCTCACAAAGCTCAGCTTTTTGCTAGTTATAATCCTCTTTAGTTTATTGCTTGCTGATGAATTTCGATGCTTCTTCAATGAGTAATAATTTTTTTTATCGTTATCGATCCGCACCGCAGTCACATCACTTTTACTAAATTTAAAAGTTTGCAACCTTGTGCACTATGTAATAAAATCTAATTTTGCAAAATGATAGGGTGTATAGTACGAGATCTGGCTGTGAATATACATCTACGATGTTGCCTATCAAAATGTGACCGCTAGTATTTTTAATTAAATTAGGGTACTACTGTACTTTATTTGTACTACCGTACGTACGTTTGTTGTTGTTTGGTGGTCATTATGTTACTACCGGTGCAAACAGTAGTAGAAACGACTTAATAAACAGGTACTCCAAAATAAATCTTCCTTTTCAAAATGACAAATTTTAAAATTACAACAAAAATCAATATTGATGAAAAACAAAACCCCTTGGTTTTTACTTATATAACTTGGTTGGTTTACTTATATAAAAGAAAATATTAGATTTTATTCAAGTATTCAACCGTCTGTTACATAATAATTAAACATTTAAGCAAATTAAAAATTAAAAAAATGTATCTTATATTTCCGTGACTCTTATTTAAAAAATCCTCATTTACACTATCATCACAGCTATCACTTTCATCGCTACAAATATCAGATTCGTCGACATTATCGGAAGATTTGTTCATGAAATCACATAGCACACTCTTAACTTGCGTTGGAGTTGAGTCTCTCAGGAACCATGTTGGTTTTAGAAAACTATCTAATAGCAGCCAGCCATTATTTTCCGCGCAAAATCTGATACATTCCGACTCAGTGGCATTTAAACACATCGAATTAACAGACTGTCCACAAAAATTGTTGTTTGAAAGATTCCCAGAACGGTGGAATGTGCGTTGAGTCTAAACCTTTAATTCTTTTTATGTTGCGTTTTTCATGTTATAATAAAAATATCGCAGCTGTTCAGTTGAGAACACTAGCATTCGACGCATGCGCAGTGACTTTAAAATCATCGCGGTCGTACAGCTGGCAATCGCTATCCTCGTCTGACTAGTTATGTATACGCGCTAACTCTCTTTCACTCTACATTAAATATTTACCATCTTTAACAACCAGCAACCCTTATTTGCGGCCAGATTTAACTAAGCAATCGTATATCATAATAAACAGAAATAATTAGCTTTAATTTGATATAATATAAATAATAAATGTACGTTATGAACGTATAAATGTATCAGAATCATACTTGTATAAACTTGGCTACGAAGAGGTGCGGCCAAGTGCACAACGGCATCCGTGATTTTTCAGTCTTTATATATATTGCCGTGAAGAGGACGATATTTTATTTAAAAAACCAGTGAATTAATTTTTTTTCCGGAAAATCAATTAACAATAATTTAATTAAAAATAATAGCAACCACATTTTGCAGCAACCTGGTAAATGTTCTCTTCATCATAAATATATGCGTAATTTGGTTTTTAGCAAACACTTGATGAGTGCACTCTTGAGAGTGAATTCTGCAGCCGGATCTTAGACTAGTAGTCTCGTTACACAGTTTTGCTTGTCAATTTGTTTTTTGTTATTCATTTTTCGAATCTGAACCTAAGTTCTATGTAGTGATGGTTGAAATTGCTATACAAAAGTAAAATAGTAGTAATTAGTCTCGTGTTGTACTTGCGTGTTCAAATTTAAACCTTATTTGTAGCAGTCGAAGGTTGAAATTGTTTAAAAAAGAAACAAAAAGTAGTCTCGTGGGGAGTGTGGTTACGTCACAACTCAACTTACGATTATCGCTCCGATTTTAACGAGATATTACGTACTAGATCACCTAAACGATGAAATTCTCGATTATTATTTATGATATTACTTTAAATATTTTTAATAGAAAGAAAGCATGTATCACAATAAAAATACTTCCAAATGGAATGTAATTCCCTATTTTTGTAAATTTGAGGTATTCATCTTATTCCTGCACATGTTAAGCGCTCAGATCAGCATTTTTCACGGAGCACCTACGAGTGCGAAAACGATTCATGTAATGATATAATCGATTCGAAAACAGTTTTTATAAGTGCACAAGATTTGAATCCATTACATTGTGGCAGAGGGGAAGGATCTTGCGAGGCGAGTCCAATTACGGTAGTAAATATCATTCGTCTATGATATAAACCCGTCGTGTCTATGAACTGACAAATAAAACTGTCCTACATCCGATTCCAAAGACCATCAAACAACTTTCCCAATTACAAACGGTTAACTAGTTTTCTCGATGGTTTATTAATTGTGTTAGCGCTACCAGTAACAACTCGTTAACTATTATTCGATTCGATTGCATTCCGATTATTATCATTCGTTCCAAAATCGATTACATTTACATTACAGGGATATTTTATTGAAATCAAATTTCGATGCTTTCGACTTGTTAAATTGAGCTCGACTTATCAACTATTTTAATTTTTCGATTTAATATTATGTTTTTTTATTATTTTTAGCCAAATGACTTCGCGTTGACTTCGTTGCTTGTTATTCAAACAAGTGGTTGGTGACAATTCAAATTGCAATCATCAATTTCAATATGATCATAACAATCTTCAATTATACCTGTTATTGGTGTTTTTGTTTTTTTTTTTTTAAATATTTATGTATAATAATATATAATATATATAAAATTTAGAAAATCTTTAATCTACATATTTCTATTTGCTAACTGAAATTATTGACGTAATAATCTATGTTTGTTGATGCACTGACATTATTTAACACCAGAAAATCAGCTACATGGCTTAGAAAATAGATATTTAAATCACATTCACTAATTTTAGTATCTATCTACCCTCTATAGAAAATAAAACAAAGCTATCATCACAGAACAGGATACATTTGAATCTCTGATGTCTTGTTTTACATATGAGATGGGGCTCTAATTATAGCTATACTTTGCTTGTTTATGTCATGCATTCTTTGAGCTTAATTGATACAAATTCTATTAGAATTTTCTTAGTAGGTATAGTTACCTATCTGTACAAACAAAATTCAAAGTCCTGACTGACTAACTGACTGATATATCAGCGCACAGCCTAAACTACTGGAGAGGCTTGAAATTTCGACAGTAGGTTGCTTTTATAACGTAAGCACCCACTAGAAAGGGCACCACCACCACCACCCCTAAGGGGGTTAAATAGGGGGTTAAAGTTTGTATGAAAGTCCGTCATTTTTCAAGTTATACCCATGAAACTTCGTATTTGGACTTTCAATTTAAAAGAATTACGTTTTTCGCAGATTTTGGAAGTTCTACTCCAAAACTTAATTCCACGCAAAAGTCGCGGGGCAAAAACTAGTCTTTAATAATGGCAAATTTCACTTAATTTTCAACGAAGCTTGAAGTTAAAATAAATTATTCGTTAAAATAATAAATCTTTTTTAATTTACAATTTTTGTTCAATGTGGTTTTATTCAAGACTCTACTACCGGTAGGTACAGAAAGAAAATTCTACTGAGGAGGAGCCAGCAAGAAACTCGGCAGTTTCTCTTTTGAAAACAAATTTATAAGTAACTAGCCCCGACAGACTTCGTTCTGTCAAAAGTTAAAAGTAAAAATTAAATTTTGACGTGACAACGTCTTATAAATTGGTTTGCCGGGTGACACTTCAAGAAACTGCGTTACGCTCCGCTCACGTTATACGCTCACAATGAGAGCGAGTGAGAGGCATGGTTAGCCCGCCTAAGAGCGAGAGAGACAGACATAAAAAGTGAAAGGCACGCGTCCCTTCCACTCGAGCACAGTTAGCCCGCCTAAGAGCGAGAGAGACAGAGCGAGAGAGAGAGTGAGAGAGATAGGCATACACACCGGTTCATGTATTGCGCTTCTATTTCGGTTGTCACGTAAAACTTTCGCCCGTATACCGACTTTACAGGCAACCAATTTTTTTTTTGTTTTTAATTTTTTTATTTTATTAAAACCTTCCGTGGACCTTAAGGAACATACAAAAAAATAAATAAACCGAATGGGTCCATCCATTCTTGAGTTATGCGCTTACCAACATTCATTTTTATTTATATAGATTTGTATGTATTGATCTCACATATAAAAATTGTGAGAACAACATTTTTGAAACGTATTTTTTATACCTAGTCATTTAAATGGTATTGTAAATATGAATTTTCGTTGCGAAAATAATATAAGTATATAAAAAAGAACAATAATCTTAAAAGCGAACACTGAACTACTAGGAATGTACAAAAAAACACAAAAAAAAAAATCGATGAATATACAGTTTAATCGAAAATAAGGAACCGAAATATTAGAAAAGGCTTGGAATCTTACAAATACAGATTATCGATAAACACCAAAGAAGTAGGTAATGTAGGAATTAGGAAACATAAATTTTACAAGTTGATTATGAACTTAACAACATAACGTGAATTCTTTCCCAATAATGAGTTAGAGTCCATACTCCATCGGTCAGCGTTGGTATTGATGTCAAGAATGCGGAATCTATTGGCACCAGATTAATTCCTGTTGACAACCAATTCAAATCGTCATCCGACACTAACTTCGTAATTTACGTCCCACTATGTTATTATGACTTATGAGACTTATGATACTTGTTTTCTATATGTTGTTTATGGATGACGGGCAAATATCACACTTCTTCCACATTTTTAGGGTTCCATACTAAAATGGTAAAAATGGAACCCTTATGGTGAGACTTTCTCCGTCCGTCTGTCCGTCCGTCTGTCACAGTCGATTATTTCAGTAAGTATTAAAGCTATCGACATGAAATTTGGCATAGTTGTGTATAATAGTGGCCCAACATCATTGGAATAAAGAAAAATCGAAAATTATTTTTAGTTTTATTAAAAAAAGGGGGAAAATCGGGGGTTTGAAATTTCAAAGTAAAATAACTATATTGAGTGGGGTATCATATGAAAGGCCTTTACTTGTGCATTCTAAAACAGTTTTTTATTTATTTCTATATATAATAGTTTTTGATTAATCGGCCAAAATGTCGAAAAAATTACCGTTCCCCCCCCCCCCCCCCCTATCTCCGAAGTTTACCAATCGAAAAATCTGAAATAATTATGGTAATTAGAGGTTTATGTATATTTTACAGGAAAAATAAAAGCAACGCGAAAATTATTTTAGTTTGATTAAAAAAGGGGGAAAATCGGGGGTTTGAAATTTCAAAGTAAGATAACTATACCGAGTGGGGTATCATATGAAAGGCCTTTACTTGTGCATTCTAAAACAGTTTTTTATTTATTTCTAGATATAATAGTTTTTGATTAATCGGCCAAAATGTCGAAAAAAATACCGTTCCTCCCCCCCTTATCTCCGAAGTTTACCAATCGAAAAATCTGAAATAATTAAGTATGGTCTATAGAGGTTTATGTATATTTTACAGGAAAAATAAAATCAAAGCGAGAATTATTTTAGTTTAATTAAAAAAGGGGGAAAATCAGGGCTTTGAAATTTCAAAGTAAGATAATTATACCGAGTGGGATATCATATGAAAGGCCTTTACTTGTGCATTCTAAAACAGTTTTTTATTTATTTCTATATATAATAGTTTTTGAGTAATCGGCCAAAATGTCAAAAAAATAACGTCCCCCCCCCCCCCATAAAACCAACGCTCTAACTAGCATAGTTTTTTTTATATTAACAATAAACTTCTACAAACAAAGTTAACGATAAATAAGCAAATTAATATAATATTATCGTTTTACTTTTACTTTTGGAGTATGGAACCCTCGGTGCGCGAGTCCGACTCGCACTTGGCCGGCTTTTTCTTTTCATCTATCGACCGAATTCTTACTTATTATCCTTATACAATTTCTAAACTAAGCTGACAGATCTAAAAATAGTGCTATCCTTTTCATAATGTTTCCGTCGGAAAAGGACAACGTGATATTATTTAGGGTCGTCCATTTAGTTAAGATAACTTTTAGAAGAAGAGAAACAAATGAACAGAAATTCCGCACCCATATTTATATTGGTCGCGTGGCGTGAATTACCAATATCCTCAAAAGAACTAACATTATTAATACCGATCACAGTATTAATTGCAACTCTGAACTTTATCCCTCAAGTAATAAGGGAGTGTTTCTAATTAATAACAGCAGCAAGAGCAATTTAGGGATTGTCAAATTTTTGTAAATCTTATCAAAAGATTTTCTACTTTAAGCCTCTAGCTACAAAGTTGATATTCATTTACCGTGTTAATAAGAAAAGGTCGAATCGCTCAATCATAAGACCCTGGGGGGTGTTTCAATCAATCGGTTTCAAGTTGGAGTAATATTGGCAATTATAACGTCTGACTCGTATGAGTCAGTTGACACATATTTTAGGCTTGTGATAATATATCTTGGAGTGTTCCTTAAACAAAATAATACGTTGCTATGTACAAAGAGCAGATGTTCTCAGACCAGGTCGTATCAAATCCTCATAGCTTTAATTTCAAGTTATCTATAAAACTGTACCGTGATATAGACTGACAGATAACGCATCACCTAACCAGTGAACCAAGGGGATTTGGGAATATTGTAAAGGTGATAAAGTTTGTATAAAGAAAAAAATATTTTTAACTACGATGATGCTACTTTGTAAATATACTTCAAAAGGAATACCGTTCGAAATGAATAGGCGTAAGTGAGGATAACAAAATTTGTATGGAGAAGCATTTATTGACGAGATTAAGAAAAATCTTAACCCTTTTAAGGATATTTTCAAAGACCTAACTCTACACGAACAAAGACTCAGGCTTTAAAAGCTCGTAATAACAATAATAAATTCATCATATAAAAACTATTTGTATTTGAGTTTAATAAACGTCCAAGTTGTCGATATTCAGTTAAAAAATAATTTAAAATAAAATAACTAAACACACAAATTAAAAATAAATAAAGATCATTACCTAATCAATTACCCAATTAAAGAAGTTACACAGGGAGCTCTAATCTGACCTGAAGTTTTTAATGAATTCACCAGAAGACTGTGTATTAATTAATTAATCAAGGTTAAACGGGCGGAATAAAATTATGTGTATTTAAACTATTGACCAAATGCCCTAACATATGGTCAGTGGTAATATAAAACCGAATTGGATCGCAACATGTCTGGTGTTCTCACTGATTGGCAGAAATCATGAGTCAGTACTTGCAATCGATTTAACTAAAGCGTTTGATTAAGTAAGTTATGCTCGTGTGCAATTAACTTATGGATACTTGATACCAGTGACTGTTGTGAATACTAATACCCATCCTTATTGAACGGTGTTTGATTAATTTATTGGTATTTAAGTACTGTGTCCTTGAAGTTAAATAAAGAAAGAAAAACATTTGATGATGATCAATGATATTTAATTAGATGCTGTGTTACAATACCTACAGTTCAAATAGCCTCAATAGTCTAACGGTTAAAGGCGTGGACTGAAAACTGAAAGGTCGATGGTTCAGTCCGTGATGCACTATTGTCGTACCCACTCCTAACACAAACTTTACGCTTAGGTATTTGGAAGACAGAGGGGAATATTTAGCGTGCCCGATATTTGAAAAAAAATTGCCAGGTCCTCAACTATACCCATGCAAAAAGTCTGCTCCGTTGCTAACAAACATCAGTTCGTGATTGAACGACAAACCAAAAAACACACTTTCGCATAATGATAAGGATATTTGGATTAAATTTTATTTAGGATTAGATTAGTTAGGTTAGTAATAGGCAGTAGTTAGTCCCGCACCGGGAAGCGCAGTGTTGGCAGATCCCCCACTAGGTAGACCGACGACATCAAACGAGTCACAGCAAGACCGAGACCTGTGGAAGTATATGTAAGAGACCTTTGTCCAGCAGCGGACGTCTATCAGTTCATAAAGAAGAGAAGAAGAAGGTTAGTAATGATCGCCGTCGGTAGAGAGCTTGATGAACCTAGATAGTTATCTATTATTGAGACATGCACTAGCGATTCACTTGAGAATTGAAACACGCCGCGGCATTTTTAAATTAGGTTAATAGTAGACCCCGGTCAAAGACGGAGAAAACGCTATAAAAGTAAAACTGGGTCAACGTCTTGATGAACATCTTCAAACGCAGTTCAAACAGGATTTATAAAGAGACATTACAGTATAAACGGCAAAATAAAACGATAAGTCATTTTTATTTCGGCAATTTTCAGAGATTTGTTTTAAATACCGGTTGAATGAGCGTAAAAAGAAACAACAGTGATATTTAATAATTTTTAAATAAAAGGGATTCATTTAAAAATCCTGTGACACCCGATTTATTTGTTTTACGTTATTTCAATATCGACATGCTATAAAAAAACTCTATTGCGGTGTTGCTATTTTATTTCTAACAAAATTTTTGGGACTTAAAATTAACTCCCTCAAAATATATAATAACTAGCTGATGCCCGCGACTTCGTCCGCATGGATTTAGTTTTTAAAAATCCCGCGGGAACCGAGATAAAAAGTAGTTCTCCCGGTCTGAGGAACCACTACTACATCCATTACTATACCCATGCAAAAAATCGCATCAATCCGCTGTTCTGTTGCGACGTGATTGAAGGACAAACCAACAAACAAACACACTTTCGCATTTATAATATCAGTAATGCTTTATTATAACACTTTTTATAATTGTCAAATTTACCATACTTAACCAAAGACAAAATTAAGTTTAGCTGTCATTTAGGTTTGGTTATTCCACTGTCATTTGCGTTTTGTTATTCCATGTCAGATGAATTTTTGTTATACCACGTTTTATAGTGACTTGACGGAAACGCGGTCGAACGGGATAAAAAGTATCCTATGTCCGTCTCCTGGTTCTAAGCTACCTCTCCACCAATTTTCAGCCAAATCGGTTCATCCGTTCTTGAGTTATAAATAGTGTAACTAACACCACTTTCTTTTATATATATAGATAATATTTAAAAATTATTATTTATTATATAAATATAATATAATAAGTATATTATATAAATATAGTATACATAGCGACATTATTTCCTAATATAATTTGCAATGCTAAAATAAATTGGTTTGTATAGGGGCATCGCCCCTCCAATACATTTATTTACATCTATATTCAAGGGAAATTGGCTGATGAATATCGATAGTGCGTGTTAGCTAAATTAAATTGCTTTTATCGAAATAGATTGTTTGACTTTGACGCCTCTATTCTAGCTTTTCCAGTGTTTTCAATCGTTGTTCGGATTTTAGGGTTCCTTAAACGATAAAACTTTAAATTTATATTTTTTGTGAAGCCTTTTTTAATCGATGACAAGCTAACCTATCTAACGCCCTTTTTCACTAACCATACCTAAATCATTCCTTAAATAGGAGTCTCTACTTTCTTTACGTAGGTAGCCCCTAAATACAATCCCCTCTCCAATGTCATTTCTACCTTTAGGTTTTCCCTAAAGGTTCGTGAAATCGAAATTGACAGAAAGCGATACCTAACTTAGATTAGGTAGCCCGCAAAAGTTAGAGAACGTTGCTTGGTGAAAACGGGTATGTAACCTAACCTAACTAACCTCATGGTAATTGATAATGAAGAATAAGATGAAGACTAATAATCTTGTGGCGGGCTAACTTGGTGTATGGTAGAGTAAATAATTTACTCTGCCATACACCTCCCAAGGTCTCAGGTTCACTTTCCATTTCCCGGCAGAGGCAATTTGAGAATTTATAATTTCGGAATTGTCTCTGATCTGCACCCCGATTCAGAACATTTCGATAACTTCCCGTTTCGATACGATTAGATATCGATCTCGTATCGAAAATTTTTTGTCGTGCGATTCAGAACGTTCGGTTAGAGAATTCGATTCGATGTCGACTACGGAATCGGCTTCGGTATCGGTATCGACAAGATACATTAAATTACATGTGGATTTACGAAGTTTGTTGTTTTACCAAAATTTCACTTGTTATTAAATTCATGTTAGCACTAAATAAATAGATTTTAATCATTTTCGAAGGTCATCGAAGTAATTATTTAAAATGATAACTTGTTAAATTATTGACGGCCAATTTTCAGCCTTGTCGATAGATGGCGCTAAGTTCATGTTTCATCCATCTGGGTTCTTATTTTATTTTGTTGTGGTGTACATAATATGTTATTTTAATGTTAAAATACGTACAATATGGTAAGTAAACATTTACATACCAAAATCATTCATCATAATCATTTTATACGAAAAACCAGTAAACACAGTACGTAAACAAAAGGATACCGGATGCCCTGTAGCTTTCGATAAGTAACCAACTAAAATTATCGGACGTTCGGAAAATCTTATTCGATACGGTTGTTGTGAATAGCGTTTGATAGAAGATGTCGAACGATATCTACGTTGGTTCGATTCGGTTTCGATTTCGACAACTTCTCTGTCGATACGAGAACTCTGAATTGAAAATTCATCTTATCGTGCGATAACAAACCGAATCGATCGATAATTATGTTATCGTAAGGTTCTGAATCGGGGTGCTGGTCTGGTGGGAAGCTTTGGCCGTGGCTAGTTACCATCCTACCGTCAAAGACGTGCCGCAAAGCAATTTAGCGTCTCGGTACGATGGTGTGCTTAATTAATAATTTCGACAATTCCAAAATTATAAATTCTCAAATTGCCTCTGCCGGGAAATTGAAATCGAACCTGAGACCTCTGACTTATAGGACCAGGCATCAGGGAGATCGTCAAAAGTAGCTTATCTTTAAAATTATAATATATTTCAAAATTATCACGACTATCATGAGACAAATAATTATTAACAAACTACGAGTAAGTATTTTCGACAAAATCACGCGTATCTTTTTATTGAATGGAAATATTATTTTGAAGTAGACAGCTACATCTTGATGATAATAACATAATCAACATTCTTAACATAAACAATAGAGTAAGAAAACAAGAATTCCTTTCCCACGCTTAGAGCAACCCTTCCCTATCTAATGTATGTAGTTTAATAAGGACAGGGATTACATTTCAAACTATTTAACGCAAATGATATTAATGTTTCTATTTAATTTGACAGGTTTTAACCGACTTTAACAAAAAGAAGAATCCATACAAGGATCCATGTTAGCAGCTTTTATCTTGGGCTGTAAAAAAGCTTTTATGTGTGTCACTCTTCAATGTCTTCAACTCGTTGATGTATATTGATGCCTCTATATCCATGCAAAACTTCAGGGCGATTCGTTGTTTCACTTTTGGGTGATTGTAGAACCAACCAACAAACAAACAAACACAGTTTCGCATTTATAATAATAGCAAGGTTAACAGTGAATCAAACTCAGTGAAGAAAGTACATACCGGAAATCTGAAAACCATAGACACAGATATTCGTGTCTAGAGCGTGTCTACACATTAACTTAAAATTATATTTGTATGGGGAGGGCTCGGGTCTCTAGACAGAGAGAGAATTCTCTAAACAAGCTAATAATTTACAATGTTTAATTAAACGCTCTTATCAACAGATCATGCGGGTGATAACGGGGATAACCAAAACTGTCGCGTCTCATTTAAATTTATTTGTGAGGCCGAAGAGATAGTTAATAGTCTAAGAGCAGGCAACATTAATCGTAGAGTGTCGGCACCGTCACGTCATCTTTACAATTACCTATCTGTCTGTTCAATGAACTAGATTTATCAAAGGGTGTCGTCACTGTCTTCTCTACAAAATATAATATTCGCAATATCTGATTGTGTATCGTGGTGGACTATGGTCTATTAACCCTTCCCTGAGATGAGACCTGCGCTCAGCATGTTAACGGGTTGCTGATGATGATGATGAATATTACTTATTAGGACTAGTAGGATAGGAATCAAGAACCAAGAAAGCAAAGGATTTTTTCGTGGTTACGGTCAAAAAATTGGTTGCCTGTAAAGTCGGTTTATGGACGATAGTTTTACGTGATAACGTCATAAAGAAACATTGATGAAAAATTGCATACTTTTATGAATTGAATTGAATTATTATCACTGAATTATTTTGTATAATACAAAGGAGTTCATTGAAAATTACAATTTTCTCTAGTCACAAGCTAACGATGGGCCTATCGTGCCTCTCTATCGCTTGTTCCGCGCTCTCGCTTGCGCGCGCAGACTCAGGCGGAACGTGACACTTTTTCGTGCGTGCAGCCCGTGTTCATCGATTTATAAGACGTTATCACGTCAAAAACTGAGAGAATGACTTTTGTTCCGGGAATTTTTAAAAAACTACTCCAAGCAGACGAATTCTCTGGCTAAAGCTAGTTATCTATATAGGTTTTGAGATAGACCATTTGACCCTGGTGATTATAGAGGGCAGTAACTTAAGAACCGGTTACAAATCAACGTTACCTGGAACGGTTCCCGGGAGAACAGTGTCTTAATCAACTGTCTGACCGTTACAGCTTACAACTTGCATGACAGTGACAAATGATCGTTATAATATGGTGTTTCCATACGAGAATCAAGCGTGGTTTGATTTTAATGACGAACTCTACGTATAAATCCGATGAAATTAGAGTTTAGACGATGGCCGCGACTTAGTCCGCGTGGATTAAAGTTCTTTCGATTCCCGCGGGAACTTTAGAAGTTTTCCGGGATAAATGTAATATGTTAATCCCGGGTATGAGCTACCTCAATTCCTTCCAGCCAAATCGGTTCATTCGTTGTGGCTTGAAGAAGTACCAAACATCTATCCATACATCCATCCTCACAAACTTTCGCATTTATAATATTATGTAGTAGGATTAGAGCTATTCGTGCGAAGCCGAGGTGGGTCGCTAGTCTAAATATAAAAAGGGAAAAGATTACTGACTTACTGACTTATCTATCAACGCACAGCTCAAACCGGATCGGGCTGAAATTTGGCATACAGGTAGCTATAATGTCGTAGGCATCCGCAAAGAAAGGGTTTTTGAAAATGCATCTCTAAGACTAGGTTTCTACAGCGCGGTTCGCGGCCCGCGCCCGCAGCGGTTGCGGGCCCGCGGCCTCCGTAGAATGCAGATTTGTATGGAAAATGAAGTTTCAATTTCCACGGCGCGGTTTGCGTCCGCGGCGGGCGCAGTACTAGCGGTACCGCAACTGCTGCGGGAGCGGGGTGCGAACCGCGCCGTGGAAACCCAGTAGACCCGCTTGCAGAGACGCCGGGTTAGTTAACCCAGGAATAAATTTGTAATTTTGACAGAAGCTTTATACGAAATCTGTCAAATCTGTCTTTTTAACCCAGAGTTAGCTGCTAACTATGAGTTTAAGGGATAACTCGATGTTTCTGCAAGCGTGCCTAAGAAAGTAAAATAGGGGCTTAAAAATCGAACACTACGTGAGCGAAGCTGCACAAGCTGGTATGATACATTTGTAGTCTATGTCTATTATTATCTATGCTATAAACAAAGCTCGTGTATACGTGTATTCCTAACACGTATCACGGCATCTACGTGAGCCCGCGCCGCCATCAAATATTTGTCCCAACGACACGTATAACAAATATTTATCACGCGCAGCATTTACTTTGTCCTTTTTGAACCCTTTACCTTCTGGTATAGGCAAGAAGCAGTGATAGCCTAGTGGTTAGTACTGCGGTCTCCTATTCGGGGGTCGCAGGTTCGATCCCGGGCACGCACCTCTGCTTTTCTAAGTTATGTGCCAGCTTCAACGGTGATCTTGATTTTCCGGAATAATTTGCCTATGTCACTCCCCAGGTCCTTAACAATACCCCTGCAAAAAATCACGTCGATCCGTAGCTCTGTTGGGACGTGATTGACAGACAAACCAACAAACCAACAAACAAACACACTTTTGCATTTATAATATTACTAGCTGATGCCCGCGACTTCGTCCGCGTGAATTTAATTCCTAAATCCCTTGGAAACTCTTTGATTTTCCGGGATAAAAAGTAGCCTATTTCACTCTCCAGGTCCTCAACTATACCTCTGCAAAAAATCACGCCGATCCGTAGCCCTGTTGCGGCGTGCTTGAAGGATAATAATATTAATGAATATAAATCCTTTTTATAAATTTTTGTCACCTACTCCTTCAGCTGACTGCATCTACATGCATGTAGATGCATATAGATGTGAACTCTCCCTCACGCATGCATTTGACATGCATTCCATGTGTATGAATCAGTGACTCAACTCAGTCAAGCGTGGGCCCGTATTTTGATTGGGGTTCTTTAAAAAGCTTCTTTTCTGACTTACAAAGAGACTGTTTACAATGTCCGTATCAGTATTAGGCTGAAATCTATAGCTCGTACTCTGGCTCTGCTCAAGACTCAAGATAGAGTTAAAATGAGACACAAATATGTTCCGACATAAATTTGTCTCGTTTTAATTCAGTCTTGAGTCTGAGCTGAGTGGGAGTGCCATCTTATAGATCTAACCCTTAGTATCAGTGTTAAGAGCGTATTTCACCATCCTCAAGTTAATTTAACCGACGAATAAAGTAATAAGTTAACGATTTGAAGCTTTTGGTTTGATCAAATGTATATTTTTGAAATTTAGTTTGACAGTCTTTCTGACTCTCTGTCCGGACTCATCTTCAATGATTTGAACCGAAAGGTATACATTATACAAATATTTTGTCATAGTAACCTAGCCTAGGGTACTTTTTACAGGCTTTTATTTAACTTGCAATGTATGTATGTATGTCTAGGTCAAATCATGCAAGATGAATTAGAACCACTTCCCGGTTGCCGATTGAACAGCGCATGTGTATGAAAATCAGATGACAATGCAATATTATTGTGACATGGAGCTGATCTGATGATGGAGCTGAAAGATGGCTTTGGACACTCTGTAATAAAACGACGTAACCCCATCAAGTTTGGGCTCGTTTGATTTGTCTTGACTAGTGCTCTTGTCCTAGATGATATCCAGGGTC
Organism: Oeneis ivallda; assembly: GCA_029955525.1. NCBI lineage: Eukaryota > Metazoa > Arthropoda > Insecta > Lepidoptera > Nymphalidae > Oeneis > Oeneis ivallda. The sequence continues at coordinate 13,101,309 of JARPMR010000029.1, read as the reverse complement.
TGACGATGTACAGCCACTAAAGGCTTATTTTTAAAAATGAAAATTTTAATTTACACTTGTTCGGAATATTACTAATACTTGGCTTGGATTGGCTAGATTTAAGGCGATTTCGCTACATCAATACATTTCGACCAATAGCGCGAGAGCACCAGGCAATCATAGGTCATTTTGATCGTCACATACCTAGTAGAAATCATTTTTTGACGTGATAACGTCTTATATAAATCGATGATCACCGGCTTCACGCACGCAAAAGTGTAACGTTCCGCCTGAGCCTGCGCGTGCAAGCGAGAGCGCGGAACAAGCGATAGAGAGGCACGATCGGCCCAAGCGTTGGCTTGTGACACATTTATTCATCAATGTTTCTTTATGACGTTATCACGTAAAACCATAGTCCGTAAACCGACTTTACAGACAACCAATTTTTTTAGACAATCCGTCAGCTGTATTGCAATGGATTTGACAATACAATTAATACCTGAGGAACTCTATTATAGTTCGGAAGTGACAGTACAGAACCTACATACATTGGGGTTGTAATGCCCTCTGATTTGCATCACTGATAATGGTATAATGCGGTTTCTCAGAATAACGGTGTATCGTTGATTGATGGTGATTGTACAAGCAGGCCTGTCTCACTCTTGGTACTTATGCGATTTAGATACCTACAGTCGCGCACACTCACTGAGTGCAACGACAGTCGGGGCTAGCGCGTTCTAGGCGAGTGACGTATTACTGATTTCAACATTGCTTACGCGTAAATTCTTTTTTGTAAATATTGGTTTAAATAGTTTTAATTTATGTTTAGTATATTTAGTTGTAGGATAAAATAGTTGTAGACATTTATATTTTATATGGATGGACATAAAATAATGAAACAATGGCAAAAAGTCGTCGTAGTAATTATTGTTGTGTGGATGGATGCCTTATGAGCTCAAAAGATGATTATTTATCATATTTTATGTTACCCAAGGATACTGAAAGGTGAGTTTATTTCATAATTAAAATTATGTTAGAAGGTACCTACTTAAAATTATTAAGGTATTGTACGGAGTGTGTACCAATTTATACCTACAGTATCTAGTTATTTATTTACGTAGCGAAAACTTATTAACTATACAATAAATTAACCACAGTAGTACTTACACTATGTAGGTACCTATATCCTATCACAGAATTTAACTGTTTTATACTTCACTATCGAAGTTGTACCTACTTATGAGTCTGTATCTAGTTATTTATTTACGTAGCGAAAACTTATTAACTATACAATAAATTAACCACAGTAGTACTTACACTATGTAGGTACCTATATCCTATCACAGAATTTAACTGTTTTATACTTCACTATCGAAGTTGTACCTACTTATGAGTCAGTATCTAGTTATTTATTTACGTAGCGAAAACTTATTAACTATACAATAAATTAACCACAGTAGTACAAGACACTATGTAGGTACCTATATCCTATCACAGAATTTAACTGTTTTATACTTCACTATCGAAGTTGTACCTACTTATGAGTCAGTATCTAGTTATTTATTTACGTAGCGAAAACTTATTAACTATACAATAAATTAACCACAGTAGTACTTACACTATGTAGGTACCTATATCCTATCACAGAATTTAACTGTTTTATACTTCACTATCGAAGTTGTACCTACTTATGAGTCAGTATCTAGTTATTTATTTACGTAGCGAAAACTTATTAACTATACAATAAATTAACCACAGTAGTACTTACACTATGTAGGTACCTATATCCTATCACAGAATTTAACTGTTTTATACTTCACTATCGAAGTTGTACCTACTTATGAGTCGCGCGCAGAGATTTGCCGATGGCTGCCCCTCCCGCCTACGCCACCCGCGACCCGCACTCGTCTAGCTGGGCGAGCGCGGGTCCTACTATATACCTATATTGCCTATTTATAACAACTAAGTAAGTAATTTATGTTTTAACACAAAATACTGAAATAGGTATAGGCCTACCTAGAATAGGACTTCATAAGTCAAAATCTTGTAAACTAATTTATGGTTTACAAGATTTTAACTAATTTTGTTGTTTACACTACCTACCTAGTAGTTTATGACGGTGTCTAGTTAATAGATCATGTGTATCACCTCTTTGTTTATATTATGGGAAAATAAATAAATAAATAAAAGTTTTTTACTCCTTGTTGACAGCCCTAGGCAACCACGCCACGGCGTCCGTGACGTAGGAAGGCGAACAGATCCAAAGCAATATGGATCCTCGCGCCGAGCTATAAAGTCTAATTTAGCTTGCGTGCGTGATTTATCTATTTTATAAAAAATATGTAGGCTATTAAAGCGCCGGCAAGTAGTCAACATCAAAGGAGTGAAACTTCTGTACGTAGTACTATTATATATTCTGTGGTACAAGTTAGTACCAAGAGTTTACGAGTGAGGATTGGTCGTTCATAATGGGATATACACATAAACAAGACGTACCTATACGGTTATTATTATTATTAAGCTATTGCATAGCTTTCATCGCGGGCTTTGAACTAGGACCAACAGTTCGAGCGCGGCGACCGAATCAAGAAATTCCGTAACGAAAATAAACCTAACACCGTCGTTCAGTAAGCGTTCAACATTTTAGAAGTTCACAAGTAGCTCTCTTTGGCGCAGTGGGCGAGCGGCCGCTTGCATAATAGTTCATAGTTCATAGTTCATAGTTCTTTATTGCATTTCACATGTAACAGGTAGGTACATATACACATGAGACCCTGTGAGGGTATGGCAAACAAAAAATATTACATTTAAAGATACATACACAGGAAATAAAATAAAATAAAATAATACAATGTCAGTTAAAAGCTGGTTAAAAGTAGTTAAGTTCAAATTTCAATTAAAATATTAATAAATCCCAAAAAGTCATGTTAATTACAATCATAAAAAGTTTATTACAGTCTATGTCTTTATATAATATTAATTATTATTTTATTAAATTAAAGAAAAAGTTAAAAGAAATAATAATTTACAATGTCAGTAAAAAGGTAGTTGAGTACAAAAATTTCTAATCAATATTTGTAAATCCTAAATGTCTTTTAAGCATAAAAAGTTCATTACATATTACATTATTATTACTATGATGTCGCAGGTTCGAATCTCACTCGCGAAGTAGTGACAGTGCGCTTTTCATGTTTGTTTGTTTTTTATTTTTTTTTTCATAATTTTTGACCGAGCGAAGCGAGGTCTCTGAGTCTACTAGAGTGAATTTGCACTTGTCCGTCCGTCCGTCCGTCCGTCCGTCTGTCAGAGCCTTATAACTTTTGAATTACTGAACGTAATTACTTCAAATTTAGATATAATATGTAAACTGATGGCCTTCAGCCGAATATTGGATAAAAAATTATAAAAACCTTTATTTCAGGGGGGCTCTCATAGAAGTGAATGCGAAGTAAAAAAAATTTTATCGCGTTACATAAAATTGTTACGTATCATTTTAAAGATAATTTTGAATCGAGTACAAAAATATATTTTTTTTTAATTTTTCCCTTAAAATTGACGAAATGGGGGGGCTTTCAAAGTGGCGATTTTATACGCTCGCTTGAAGACGCTCTCTAGGAAAATCCGCTATGGATTTTCAAACTGATTTTATTTTTTTAGGTCACTTATATCCTGTACTTGAACAACAAATACTAAAATTATATGAATATTATAAAGAAACGAGATTATTTAATTTTTAATGGGCATCAGTAATTCATATAGCATCAACATAGCAACTATTCCCATGGAACTACGAGTTACGACTACGACCTATCCCAAAAACAGTTTTGCGTCGACCATTATTATTGAGTTACATAATATAATACAATAATTGTATTGTAATTTTTTTTGTACCATATTATTCAATTAAAATTATTTTTTAGTTAAATTTTAGTTAAATATTGTATATTTTCTATTCGCGTCGATAGATGACGATTTGTACAGATGCCCGTAACCCGGTTTCACTCGTTAGTACCTACATAATAATTCAATGTTTTCACTAACGTTCCCTAACCTTTACGGGCTACCTATAAGTTAGGTGATGTTTTCTGTCAACTTATTTATCACGATCCTGTACGGGACACCTAAAAGGATATTGGGACGGATGTTAGGACTTAGGATTGTATTTAGGAGCTACCTACGTTAAGAGACTCCTACTTAGGGGATGATTTAGGTATGTTTGGTGAAAACGGGCATAATAATAATGTGAGTTTTGGTTATCATGTATCGATTGAATGAATAATCATGGGATACCGTTACCGCGAGGTCTCAGTTCGGGGCGAACCACTAGTTTTATGTATGTTCACCGATTACTCGAAGACCCGTGAACCGATTTGGAAAATTCTTCTTTTGTTTGAAAGGGTACACTTCCCAGGTGGTCCCATTTAAATTTTATCAGAATCGGTCGAGAGGTTTAAAAAAATCAACAATAAATTATATACTTTGTAGTGACGCGGGCGTTTGAAGTCGGTTCTTTAAAAAGAATTTTTGGAAAACCGACTTCAAAAGCCCGCCACTGCAAAGTATATTATACTCATTAAAATTCATCATTACATCATAAAACACCTATATTCCTTGAACAGTAACAGTAAGGTACACCTTTCAAATCAATCATCATCATCATTAGCAACCCAACAACGGCTCACTACTGAGCGCAGGTCTCCTCTCAGAGAAGGGTTAGAGGCCATAGTCCACCACGCTGGCCCAATGCGAATTGGTGGACTTCACACTCCTTCGAGAACATTATGGAGAACTCTCAGATGTGCAGGTTTCCTCACGATGTTTCCCTTCACCGTTGAAGCAAGTGATAGTTAATTGCTTAAACGCACTTGACTCCGAAAAGTCAGAGATGCGTACCCGGGATCGAACCTACTGATATGTATGAAACATGTAGGTAGTCTTAGAAAACACAGTCACAAGACTACCTTGTAAAATCTACCAATAAACAGTCAGTATCGGAATATCGTGGTTTCAATATACAACACCTACGACCCCCCGAATAGGAGACCACAGTCCTTATCACTAGGCTATCACCGTTTCAAATCAATTTTCAAATCAATAGCACCAGTTAAAATTAATAATAAATTAATAAGCCAATAAGATAATGTATGAACTAAAGCTAAGCTAAGTTAGCTCAGTTCGGGTGTGGTTCGGGCCTGGCGGGTTCTTATGAGAAATAATAATACATGTTTTATTTTTAGCTAGTTGCCACGCGGTGTTTTTTGTGCCCATATCAAATAAATCTGTCGTCATAATGTCACACTTTGTATTCTGATGGGGGTAATTAGAGGGGTCGACAGGGGAGCCGGTTAGTCAGTCAGCTGGAAGGAAGGAAGTGGTTTTAAATAATATAATAAAAAGGGTGAGATTTCAAATCAGTGAGATGAAAACTTGAAGTAACCCCTACCTATGATATTATTGCGCCATATCTTGCCTTAATTTTTAATAAATCAGTTGATTCTGGATCTTTTCCAGACCTTATGAAATGTAGTAAACTAATACCTCTTTTTAAATCGGGAGACAAAAGTGACCCGAATAACTACAGACCAATTTCAATTTTGCCAACCCTCAGCAAGATATTCGAAAAAATAATGCTCAACCAACTGCTTCTACACTTTAATTTAAATGGACTTCTTCACCCTGAGCAGTATGGTTTTACTAAGGGTCGATCAACAACCGATGCAGCCGCAAAGCTGTTACAACACATATTCGATGCATGGAAGAACTCAGAGAATGCCATTGGTATTTTCTGTGATTTATCAAAAGCATTTGATTGCGTTGATCACGAGACCCTTTTGCTTAAACTGAGCCACTATGGTATTAAAGGTTTTGCACTTAGTCTCATTGCGTCTTATCTCAGTGATCGTGTTCAGAGAGTATGTGTCAATGACGTAAAATCATCCGGATCAGCCTCAGTAATGGGTGTACCCCAGGGTTCTATTCTAGGTCCATTCATGTTTTTGATTTACATAAATGATTTACCACATTTTGTCCAAAATACTTGCGATATTGTACTATTTGCTGATGATACGTCTTTGATTTTCAAAGTCGATAGGAAAAAAGACAATTTTGACGATGTAAATAATGCATTATCTCAAGTTTCTGAATGGTTTACGGCAAATAATTTACTTTTAAATGCTAAAAAAACCAAGTGTGTTGAGTTTTTATTGCCTAACACCAGAGCTGTCAGTAATAATCTAAAGATAAATAATGAACCTTTGAAAACTGAGGACTCCACAGTGTTCTTGGGATTAACCCTGGATTCTAAGCTACAGTGGGGCACCCATATAACAACACTTGCTGGCAGGCTTAGCTCTGCTGCTTACGCTGTTAGGAAGATTCGACAGTTAACTGACATAGAAACTGCAAAAATTGTTTATTTTGCATATTTCCATAGTATTATGTCATACGGAATCTTACTATGGGGTAAAGCAGCCGACATTGGAAAAATTTTTGTATTGCAGAAGAGGGCAATTCGCGCAATCTACAATTTAAAACCGCGGGATTCCCTTCGAGAAAAATTTAAGGAAATAGGCATTCTGACAGTAGCTTCACAATATATTTATAACAACACTAGCTGATGCCCGCGACTTCGTCCGCGTGGAAAAAGTAATAAAAAAGAATTTTTTTATGTTAATCGTGAGGTTTTTACGATTTTACTACGCCACTATATAATATTCTGTACCTACTTGGTACCTGCAAACCTACAATATCAATTCAAAATGGAAATTTTGTAAATACCCACAATTTAGGCAGGACCAGCAGCATCAGGATTGAGGAGTTGGTAACTGGTAAAATTGAAGACAATGATGGATTGGCAACTGTCTTCATTGTGATGCAGGCGAGAATTTTCGATTGCACTACGCTTCTTTTTAGTTTATACTTGGCATCTACAGTAGCAACTGACAACCGAAATTTTCGTGAGCGAAGCGAGTGCGAAATTTTTTTGATCGCACTACGCCTCTGTGTAGCCCATACTAATTGGTATCTACAAAAGCAATCTATAATCGACATTATCGCTAGTTAAGCCAGTGCGACATTTTAAGGATTGCACTACGCCACCATATAGTCCATACTTGGCACCTACATAAGCAACACAAAAGCGACGTTATCGCGAGCGAAGCAAGCGCGAAATTTTCAGAACTGCACTACTTAACTATGTACTCCATACTTGGTTTACACTCACAACAACAATTAAGAAAAGACATTTTCGCCAACGAAGCGAGCGCGAAAATTTTTAAGATTTCATTGCATCACTATGTAGTCCAAAACGGACATTCGCAAAATTTTTAGGGCTGCACTACATAACTGTGTCATTCATACTTGGTTCTTACAGTATCAATCAAGAAAGACACATTTCGGGAGCGAAGCGAGCGCAAAAATTTTCGATTGCACTACGCTTATTTGTAGTTCATACTTGGCACCTACAGTAGCAACTGAAAACTGATATTTTCGCGAGCGAAGCGAGCGCAAAGATTTTTTGATCGCATTAAGTACGCCTCTGTGTAATCCATACTAATTGGTATAGACAAAAGCAATCGATAATCGACATTATCGCTAGTAAAGCGAGTGTGACATTTTTTACGATTGCACTACGCCACTATGTAGTCCATACTTGGCACCTACATAAGCCAAAAAAAAACTGACGCTGTCGCGAGCGAAGCGAGCGCGAAATTTTTTAGGAATGCACTACTTAACTATGTACTCCATACTTGGTTTACACTCACAACAACTATGAAGAAAAGACATTTCCGCGAGCGAAGCGAGCGCGAATTTTTTTACAATTACGTTGCATCACTATGTAGTCCATACTTGGCAATCGAAAACGGACATTTTCGCAAATTTTTAGGGCTGCACTACTTAAATGTGTCCTTCATACTTGGTTCTTACAATACCAATCAAGAAAAGACACAATTTCGCGAGCAAAGCGAGCGCAAAAATTTTAGATTGCACTACGCTCCTTTTTAGTTTCTACTTGGCACCTATATTAGCAAGCGAAAACCGAAATTTTCGCGAGTGAAGCGAGCGCAAAAATATTTTGATCGCACTACGCCTCTGTGTAGTCCATACTAATTGGTATAGACAAAAGCAATCTACAATCGACATTTTCGCGAGCGAAGCGAGCGCGAAATTTTTTAAGACTGCACTACTTAACTATGTACTCCATACTTGGTTTACACTTACAACAACAATGAAGAAAAGACATATTCGCGAGTGAAGCGAGCGCCTAATTTTTTACAATTGCATTGCATCACTATGAAGTCCATACTTGGCAATCGAAAACGGACATTTTCGCAAATTTTTTAGGGCTGCACTACTTAACTGTGTCCTTTATACTTGGTTCTTACAATACCAATCAAGAAAAGACATAATTTCGCGAGCAAAGCGAGCGCAAAAATTTTAGATTGCACTACGCTCCTTTTTAGTTTCTACTTGGCACCTACATTAGCGAAAACCAAAATTTTCGCGAGTGAAGCGAGCGCGAAAATATTTTGATCGCACTTCGCCTCTGTGTAGTCCATACTAATTGGTATAGACAAAAGCAATCTACAATCAAAAAATTTCGATTGCACTACGCATATTTGTAGTTCATACTTGGCACCTACAGTAGCAACTGAAAACATATTTTCGCGAGCGAAGCGAGCATACTCGGTTTACACTCACAACAACAATTAAGAAATTTTCGCCAATGAAGCTAGCGCGAAAATATTTTGATCGCACTACGCCTCTGTGTAGTCCATACTAATTGGTATAGACAAAAGCAATCTACAATCAAAAAATTTCGATTGCACTACGCATATTTGTAGTTCATACTTGGCACCTACAGTAGCAACTGAAAACTGATATTTTCGCGAGCGAAGCGAGCATACTCGGTTTACACTCACAACAACAATTAAGAAATTTTCGCCAATGAAGCTAGCGCGAAAATTTTTACAATTTCATTGCATCACTATGTAGTCCATACTTGGCAATCCAAAACAGACATTTCGCAAAATTCTTTAGGGCTGCACTACATAACTGTTTCCTTCATACTTGGTTCTTCTTCTTCTTCTTCTTGAGGTGCCATCTCCTACCGGAGGTCGGCTATCATATTGGCTATTCGGACCTTACACACAACTGCGCGGAATAAGGATCGAGTACCCAGTCCAAACCATGTCCGGAGATTCTTGAGCCAAGAGGTCCGTCTTCTTCCAGGGGGTCTCCTACCTTGTATCTTCCCCTGCATTATTAGTTGGAGCAACTTGTACTTATCGCCACGCATTATATGTCCCAGATATTGCAGTTTTCGTTGCTTTATTGGTTCGTTATACTTGGTTCTTACAATACCAATCAAGAAGACACATTTTAGCGAGCGAAGCGAGCGCGAAAATTTTCGATTGCACTACGCTTCTTTGTAGTTCATACTTGGCACCCGCAATAGCAGCTGAAAACTGATATTTTCGCGAGCGAAGCGAGCGCGAAGGTACGCCTCTGTGTAGTCCATTTACTAATGAGTACATAATTTAATATAATTTTTTTACAAAACAAAGTATATATTTTTTTTTCTCAATTTTTTAAAACCGCTCAACCGATTTCGGTAAAATTTAAAAACCACCTGGGAAGTACCCTTTCAAACAAAAATGTAAGAATTTTCCAAATCAGTTCAGGCGCCTTCAAGTAATCGGTGAACATACATAAAAAATTGAAAAAATAGATTCCGACGAATTGAGAATCTGCTCCTTTTTCGAAGTCGGTTAAAAAGAAATCTACAATCGACATTCTCGCAAACGAAGCGAGTGAGACATTTTTTACGATTGCACTATGCCACTTTGTAGTCTTCACTTGGTTGGTACCTACAATATGAATTCATTATCGACATTTTGTAAACACCCACTATTTAGGTGGGTATTATCATCAGCAGCATCGGGATTGAGAAGTTGGTACCATTAGTAGTTATAGCATGGGGAGGAGAAGGGAGGTGGATGATTCCTAAACCGAACCGAGCGATAATTAAATTAGCTGAATAGATTGATGCCATCTAAGATTACAAAGCTACTGTGGGAAATTTTAGTAAACGGAAAACAGAGACGCGAATTTTTTTACGGCTGCGTTATGCCACTACCCTAAGTAGTTCATACTAATTGTTACCTATCATTGGTGAGCAGCACCCAGCAGCATCAGAATTGAGTGCTCTTTTATGGCTCCACTACACTATTATATTTTAAATATTTGGCACCTACAATATCAATTCACAATCGACAGTTCGTAAATATCCATGATTTAGGTGGGCAGTACACTGCACCATCAGGATTGAGGAGCTAGGGCCTGGAGGTCAGTGATATAGTCTAAAATTAGTATGTAATGAATAGCTCAGGTCAAGATATGGCTATGGTATGAATGTAATAAGATCTATATACGTATATATCGTATGCGAGTGACCTGGAACTATCCGAGAGAAGTTTTGACCTCTATCTCTGATAAAATCTAGCAGATCTTCACCAAAATTGGTCATTGTATTTCTTGTCCTACACACTCACAAATAAAGAAAGAATTATTAAAATCCGTTCAGATTTGACTGAGTTATGGAGTAAAATCAACAAAAAGTTTCATCACCTATCCTGGAGTAACCTTATGTTTTATCGGGATAAAAACTATCCTATATGTTGACCCGCAGTATCAGCTACCGCTGTACTAAATTTCATTTAAATCCGTTCAGTAGTTTTCGCGTGAAGCGCGGACAGACAGACAGACAGACAGACAGACAGACAGACAGACAGACAAAAATTAAATAAAAATCTGTTTTGGGCTCAGTATCGATAGTCAAGCATCCCCCAATTAAAATTTTCAAAATATATTAAATGTACAGAAATCTTCCAGTTACAGTTTTATTATAAGTATAGATAATATTTGTCAGACAAAATATTTTAAGTTACAAAAAAAAGGGTGATTTACACGATAGGCAGGTTAGAGATCCAAATAGGCTCGTGATTCCTCGACTGCGCCTCCAGAGGGTCCGAAAGACATTTGTGGGAATGGGCGTGACGTTCTATAATAAAATTCCACATTCGATCTTAGACTTGCCTTTACACAAGTTTAAGAAAGCAATTAAAACTTCTCTCATGGAAAAAGCATATTATACAGTTGAAGACTATATTAATGACAAAAAAGCGTGGATATAACTCGCTCCAGCGATTCATGAGACAGTAATAATCAACCTGTGTAACAAAATTATCCTGTGCTATTCAGTGTTTCTACTTTATTTGTGTCTAAGTGATGTCTTAAAATTAGCATTTGAATATTAGTTTTCAGTTTGATGCCTTGACATGGGTAGCATAAGTATGTCACGCACTCTTCAAACATTTCTGTGGTGGTGTCGTGTGATGCGGGTTGTTACGTTCCCTCAAATATGGTTGAGCGAAGCAATGGCTGGGTCATGCGTCATGCTCGTGAACGGGTGCCACCGGCGGGAATGGGGCTACTTTATGTCTGCCCATCTTAAGATAGAAGTTAGTCTGTATGCATTTTTGGAACTTTCCTCATTGTGGAAACACTGCATATATAGTATTTATTTTATGCATAGTATTTACTGTATTGTAAATCTGTTTTGAAAAGAGCAACCGCCGAGTTTCTTGCTGGTTCTTCTCGGCAGGAAAGGCATTCCGAACCAGTGGTAGATTCATTGACCATTCAAAAGCACTTGTAAAAGTTTATTTGAATAAAAAATATTTCTATTCTATTCTATTCTATGGGAATTGAAAAGTCCAAGTGAACAAGTGTAAATTAAAATTTTTATGTTTAAATGGAAGTATCTACATCATTAGACTCTGTATATCATCTAGGATCAGAGTTAGTTATGACAAATCAAACGAGCCCAAACTCGATGGGGTTACGTCGTTTTATTACAGAGTTCCGATAGCCATCTTCCGTCTCCATCATCAGATCAGCTCCATGTCACAATAATATTGCATTGTCATCCGATTTACACATACATGCAAAATTTCAGCTCGATCAGAAACCGGGAAGTGGGTCTAATTCATCTTGCAAGATTTGATCCAAACAAACATTGCAAGTTAAATAAAAGCTTGTAAAAAAACTTAATCGAAGATAGATGGCATTGATTTAAAATTGTTGGATAGAAGCAGAGGTGCGATTGTCTAAAGTTATTCCATTGATTGTAATCGTATTCGATGACATTAGCGTCAAAGTAAAATAAACCATGTCGTGAGTAAAGATGGGGGGGGCTACAACCTGCTTAATGCGTAGTGTCACACGAACAGAATGAGAATGCGATTTTGTACAAAGTAGGGGACGCCATATTGTGGTGTGGCGACCGGTTGCTGGATACTAGCGGCGTGAGCATCGGGCCTTTGTTTTCAAAGGCCGTCCTTTTGCCGTCGGTCTGGATGCGCTGTTGATGAGGAGGGAAGTCTGAGGTTGCAGTTGAAATGAAATTATCTTTTTGACTAAATACAAGATGGTGATTTAATTTAAGTTTCTGCAAGGATTTAGATTATGACTAAGTTAAAATTAACTAAAAAGACTTACAGACTAGTGGCACTGAGTCCAACGCATCGTCCGTAGAATTTAATGTTGTAACTCACGAATACGAGGGCTGACAGCTGGGCCAGAGGCTGACCTGGTCAGGCCCGCCTTAAGCCGACCGTAGCAGGGAAGGTCCGCTCGACCAAGGGGTTACGGACCCCGCAGGGTTGGTTAGGCGAGGAGGCGCGGCTCGGTCAGCACGCCGCCTCCTTGGTGCGTCTCGCGGGAACCGGCGCGGCGAGGAGGCTATCTCCTGGAGATTGCGTCGAGCTCACATAGTTCACTCACTATTTACACTAGAGACGTCACTGAGTCTAAGCCGACTACATTGTTCTTGCTACTTAACGAGAATATCGCTTATATGGTAGACAGGGTAATCGCGTGGCGTGGCAGGCGTCCATACTAATTTGATAGGTCCGCTGCCAAAATACGTCGCTGCGGCGACGGCAAATTGTCCGGTCACATGATCGGTAGTTAAGGAGAGGTAAAAACTCTCAAGATGCCCTTAAAACGGGATGATTTTAGAATATGGTTGCCAAATAAACCGCGCGTCCCAGGTCAGACGGTGACAAAAACGCGGGAGTCGATCACGTACGCGACCTCCGGTGGCGGTATTCGAGCCTCGACTAACTGTCGGTTGTCGTCTGTCACTCTCGTGGCCGCCGCTCGAGTATGAAAGAGACGGGTTACGAATTACGATACCACAGAGAGGGACAGACTGTTCTGATGTTCCGTCAAGTGCGTTCGGAAATCTAATATGTCATGGAACTGCGAATGCGCAGGTAAAGTGACTTTGGAAGTAGTGTGTAACATTACACTACAATACCCCCCTAACAAAGCAGAGAGACAACCCGGTTGTCTCCACAGCCGTGGTAACCGGAGAAAGAAAAAAAAAATTTTTTTTTTTTTTTTTTTGTTAAGAATGAAGGTATGTACAAATGTGGAGTTAGTGTGTTAGTACTGTAACCTAATAAAATTGACCTATATTCCTTTCATACATTTTCCGAATTATTTGTTGCGCGCAATTTTGGTCTTCATTCATTCATAGCTGGCATACCTCACGCTCTCGTACCAATAATACTAGAGTTCCGATTAGAATTTATGTGTTGTTAGTAATAAGTTATATCTAGCCATAAGTAATGAGTAGGTATTAATAGTATTTACAGTTGTGTGTGTGTAGTAGTCTGTAGTTGTATCATGTTGGCAACGGAGACTAGTACACAGTTCTTTAGCCAATGGTTCGACATGTGGAGTTCTTATTGAACTAAAAATTTTGTTGAACCTTAATAGATGTTTATTATTTACAGTCATGCTTCATTTAGTAAGCGATGAAAAGTAAAGAGAGAAAAAAAAAATCTTCTTTTTTTTTTTTTTTTTAAATAAAATTATTTTGAAAAAAAAATTGTGGTGAAAAAAAAAATTTTTGTACATTGTATATCACCGATCTTTGTTAATAAACAATTAAATGAGAACCAAAATATTTTTTGATTGAGGTCTTTTTTCTTGTGACCCCTATTTTTCCCATCCTCCCCTCGTGGAAATTTAATTGTTTGGAAAAGTGTTTAAACTTCAATTGGATGGAAAGGATGTGATAACCTAATCATACAATGATATTTTTAGTTCAGTAGTATGTAGTATTTATCTACTGTACTTGAATACTATATAGATATTAGGTATATAATATAATTTAAGACATTTTTTAACGTAGGTTTATTTTAGATGAGAATTATTATGTAATATTGTTATATGCTAGTTATGCTAAAGGGTTTTTTTTTTGTGATTATATTAAATAAATTATGTAAATATTGAGATTAAAAAGGAGTTGTTTTATTTAATTTATTTGAAAATTAAGAGTATTAAGATGTGAATAGGTAGTTATGGTTTACCTAGATGTTATGTGTAATTCTTATGAAAGTGGTAAAGTGTTGGTAAACTATCCACTGTATGGTTTATAATTATGAGAATTTAATTATGTCTTTTATATGGTATTTACCTGTGTATTTTGTCCCTATATCTTCTAGTATGTATACTAGGTCTGAAATTTTCTTTATAACTTTGCTCTTTACAAATCTAGGGGCTAGTTTGGCAGAAAAAAAGGTTGCTGCATTTGATTGAACAAAGTTTCTCCTCCAAACTATGTCATCTACGTTGCATACTACTCGCTTTCGCCTGAGGTTGTACTTGGCAGCATTTCGTTGGTAGGCTACTGTTAGGGCTTCTTGAACGCTATTGAATACCTCTGACAACTCTGTTAGAGCGGAGGCTGATGTTTCCCTATCTGCTATTTGTAGCTCGTCGAGGTCTTGTGGCAAAGCAGAGTGGAGTTGGTGAAGGTTACCATCTACTATTATCTCTCTGCCTGTGGCTAGAAAGTATGGAGTGTATCCTGTGGCTACATTCACTGCGCTGTTTAGTGCTAGTTGTACCCTGGGTAAGTGTTTTGACCAGGTACGGTGGTCTTGTTCCACTAGAATAGACAGGCACGTTTGAACAGTTTGGTTATATCTTTCTACTGTATTTGACTGTGGTGAGTAGTAAGCGTTGTAGAAGATTTTTGGTATATTAAATGTTTCACAGAATTTTGTGAATTCTTTACTTTTAAAGATTGTCGCATTGTCTACAATTAAAATCCTTGGAGTCCCTGACTTCATTATTATTTCGGATTCCAGGAATGATGTAACTGTCTTTGTGGTTGCAGTCCTTAGGGGATGCAACCAGCAGTATTTTGTAAAGACATCTACTGTTGATAAAATGTATACATGACCTGAGTATGCTTTTGGAAATGGACCTATTATGTCCATAGATAGTGTGTGCATGGGATATTTCACTGTCTTTTGATTATTCATTAGGCCGTGAGGTTGTGTATTCGAGTGCTTATAGGCTTTACATGTCTCACACTTATTTATGAAGTTAACTGCATTTTTGTACATATTTGGCCAATAATAGATCTGTTTCAATTTAGAATAAGTTTTAAAAATGCCAGAGTGTATGGAGTCTATGCCGTTGTGGCACTCATTCAAGCAGTCAGTTATTTTTTCTTGTGGGATTACAATTTTCCAATTACTAATAGTTAGCCTATGTTTAGGTTTTGAAAAACGATATAATATTTTATCTTGTATTAAAAAGTTTTTATAATTTTGAGGATTTGCTTCGCAGCCTTTGTATGTTTTTATGTACCAGGCATCTTTGGTGTCTTGAATACCTCCTGAGTAGGTTATTAAGTTTATTGATGACCTGGATAAGGCGTCTGGTACAATGTTAAGTTGTCCTTTTTTATGGCAAATGTCAAAATTGAATTGTGATATTTGCATAGCCCATCTAGCTAAACGACCAGACGGGTTGTTTAGCGATTTCAACCACTTTAGGCTCATGTGATCGGTTATGACTGTGAATTTTGTTCCTTCAATGTATGGGCGGAAATGGTTGATTGAATCTACCACTGCTAATAGCTCTCTCTCTGTGGTGCTGTAATTGCGTTCTGTCTTTGATAAGAGTCTTGAGTGGAAAGCTACTGGGTGTTCTAATCCTTCTAATTCTTGAGTTAGTACACTACCTATCCCTACAGAGGATGCGTCACAGTGTAAGACGAATGGTTTTGTGTAGTCCGGGCAGGCTAGTACTGGGGCCGTTGTTAGTGCCTTTTTTAATGTAGTGAATGCTTCTTTGGCCTGATCGGACCAGACAATACCGTCTTTTCCTTTTCGCTTACCTATCATGGCTGTCATTGGTGCAATAATGGAAGAGAAATTTTCCACGAATCGCCTATAATATGAACAGAGGCCGATGAATCCTCTGAGCTGTTTTGCTGTAGAGGGTAAAGGAAAATTTTCTATACATTTTAATTTGTCGGGATCGGTTTTTAACCCGTTTGAATCAATTACATAACCAAGGTATTTTAATTCATCCCTACAAAATTTGCATTTTTCTAAATTAATTGTTAGGCCAGCTTCTTTGAGTGCCTTGTACACTTTTGTTAGGATTTCTATGTGGGTGTCAAAGTCCTCAGTTGCTATCAATAGGTCGTCCAGGTACGCGAATACTTTGTCGCCGAACTGATGTAAAAAAAGTCTATCTACTAGTCGTTGCATCTCTGCGCCAGCGTTTGAAAGCCCGAAAGCCATTCTGCGGAACTCGAAAAGGCCCCTACCAGGTACTACGAACGCGGTCTTCTGGCAGGAGGAACTGGGGTCGAGTTTATTGCTAGGGTCGTTGTAGTCTGTGCTTTCCAAAGGTATTTGCCAATATGCGCTGGACAAGTCTAGTGATGTTAGGTACCTTGCTCCTTTTAAGTTGTCTAGGATTGAATTTATATAAGGTATAGGGTATGAGTCCTTTTTTGTGACCTCGTTTAATTTTCTAGCGTCTAGACAGAAACGCAGAGATCCATCTTTTTTTGTGGCCATCACCACTGGGTTGGCCCAAGGGGACCTAGATGGTGCTATTACCCCTAACTTGAGCATACGGTCTACTTCGTTGTTCAGCGCTTGTAATTTTACCGGTGACAATGGGTAGTATCTTTGTTTGATAGGTGGGCCCTCTGTTACTATTTTGTGACTAACTAGGTTTGTTTTTCCTAAGCCTTTGTCCTCGGCTGAAATTTGTTTAAACTTTTCCCTAATTTTGTTAATTGCCTTCGCTTTGTTTGGTGGTAGTTTTTCTTTGGGTATAATACAATGTAACTCATGTGTTTCTGAATGATCTCCCTGTATTCCTGTAGTAGTTTGTTTTGAAATGTTATTGTTTAGTTTTAGGAAGTTTAGTAATTTGAATGTGTACAGGAAGTTCATTCCTAAAATAATGTTTTTGTCAATTTTTGGCATAACTAAAAATTCAATATTTCGAGTTTGTTGCTCAAATGTTATTGGTATGGTCATGGCCCCTAGTACGTGGACCGCTGACCCATCTGCTTGTCGAGCGTTGATAAATGTTTTCACTAAGGGAATATGTTTTGAAAAATTTTTATGAAAGTTTTTGCCTAACACACATAGATTTGCCCCTGTGTCTATGAGACCTACTAGTTTTTCCTGAGACACTTGGAAGTTTAGGTACAACCTATTGTCTCTTGATATTGTGTGCACCTCGGGTAATATCATATTGAACTGTTTTAGTTGTTTTTTTGGGGCTTTAGTGTTACTTGTGGAAGTTATTTTTTTGGAACTATTCAGTGTTGACCAATGATTGCCTATGTTTTTTGTTTTAGTGCCTGCCGAGTTTTTTCTACAGCGCGGGCATGAATTTGAGTATACATTGGGCATGTGGCAGTTAAAACATACTAGCCCTGGGTATTTTCTGCAGTCTCTATGACTGTGCCCCTGCCGCTTGCATTTTTTGCAAGTGATAGATTGTGAGGGGGCAGTTTGAAACTTTTTAAATGTTTCCCGGTCTCTATTCATTGCATTACCGGAGTGGTTTGGTAATGCGTAGGCTTCATAGTTTCTGCTTAATGTTATTAGATGTTCTATAGAAGTGATCGCGTTGTTAGCCAACAATGAGCCGTAGCATGGTAATAAATTATGTTTTATTATCTCCAGTAATGATATATCTGGGATAGGGTTAGCTAGTTTACTATTAAGATCTCTTATATGTATGACAAATGAAAACACTGATTGTTTGTTATTTTGTTTTGTATCCCTAATTAATTTTTCTGTTGAAAACTCAAAATCTATTGGCTGAAAATTTTGTGTAAATATTGAGCATAGGACGGCCCATGATGTTATTTGGTGCCGTACTTGCCTGTAAAACTGTAATGCCGTACCTTGTAATAACTCGGAGAATCCTCTGAGCACTATGTTGATGTCTATGCCCCTAGCGCTTCGCACTTCTTCAACCCTGTTTAAAAATTCATACACACAAGAGTCTCCGGAGAACTTAATATTCCAGGACTTCAGGTTAGCTAAATTGTGCATATTATAAATAATCGGTTGTTCTCTTGCGAGAGTGTTATTCAACTCGTTGTATTGTATGGGTGTACTACCTGTGCTGAGGGCGGGTTGGAAGGCTATTGGGTTTGATGTTTTTGCGTGCGGTGTTGTTATCGTGGTGTAGGACACGTCAGTTTTGGCTATCTTCTTTTCGACATGACTGGGGTTGGTGTTTACGTACGCATCCTGCATATCCACGTACACTGAGGTTACGTTCCCTTCCTCTAGAACCGACACGGGGGAAGTAAAGGTCGCTACACTCGCGGGCTCGCGTAACGGAATCTCGCTATCCATTTTTCGAATGTATAAATTACGAATTTCGAACTAAATATTGCGTTACAAAAACTACTATTTATCCGTCTCACATTATACGATTTTCTCGTTTCACACTGATTGTTAGTTACTAGATTGTTATCTTTAGCGTTAATCACTCACGTTATGTTAAAAAACACTTAAATTAATTTATACATGATTAAAGTCAAATACACAAGGTTATAAATTAACCAGCTATGTAAAATTGTCAATGACAAACTGCTGTCAAGCGTCAATGTTGACAGTAGTTGTCACATGACTCGTTGAGTGTCACTTGGGCAGTTGCTTTTGTCATTTGTTACTGTCTACCAACATGGCCGTATTAGCAGTGTTGCCAAGTGTCGCTCTAACTCTTTGGTAATTTACATGGAACCGGAAATGTCAAACACATTATGTATGTTACTTAATTAACAACATGAAGAAAATTATTTATGGTCAGACTTCCGTCGCGATCAACAGCGATGGACCGATGACATTTCTATCGTTCGGGCGCCATGTTGTCGTGTGTAAAGATGGGGGGGGCTACAACCTGCTTAATGCGTAGTGTCACACGAACAGAATGAGAATGCGATTTTGTACAAAGTAGGGGACGCCATATTGTGGTGTGGCGACCGGTTGCTGGATACTAGCGGCGTGAGCATCGGGCCTTTGTTTTCAAAGGCCGTCCTTTTGCCGTCGGTCTGGATGCGCTGTTGATGAGGAGGGAAGTCTGAGGTTGCAGTTGAAATGAAATTATCTTTTTGACTAAATACAAGATGGTGATTTAATTTAAGTTTCTGCAAGGATTTAGATTATGACTAAGTTAAAATTAACTAAAAAGACTTACAGACTAGTGGCACTGAGTCCAACGCATCGTCCGTAGAATTTAATGTTGTAACTCACGAATACGAGGGCTGACAGCTGGGCCAGAGGCTGACCTGGTCAGGCCCGCCTTAAGCCGACCGTAGCAGGGAAGGTCCGCTCGACCAAGGGGTTACGGACCCCGCAGGGTTGGTTAGGCGAGGAGGCGCGGCTCGGTCAGCACGCCGCCTCCTTGGTGCGTCTCGCGGGAACCGGCGCGGCGAGGAGGCTATCTCCTGGAGATTGCGTCGAGCTCACATAGTTCACTCACTATTTACACTAGAGACGTCACTGAGTCTAAGCCGACTACATTGTTCTTGCTACTTAACGAGAATATCGCTTATATGGTAGACAGGGTAATCGCGTGGCGTGGCAGGCGTCCATACTAATTTGATAGGTCCGCTGCCAAAATACGTCGCTGCGGCGACGGCAAATTGTCCGGTCACATGATCGGTAGTTAAGGAGAGGTAAAAACTCTCAAGATGCCCTTAAAACGGGATGATTTTAGAATATGGTTGCCAAATAAACCGCGCGTCCCAGGTCAGACGGTGACAAAAACGCGGGAGTCGATCACGTACGCGACCTCCGGTGGCGGTATTCGAGCCTCGACTAACTGTCGGTTGTCGTCTGTCACTCTCGTGGCCGCCGCTCGAGTATGAAAGAGACGGGTTACGAATTACGATACCACAGAGAGGGACAGACTGTTCTGATGTTCCGTCAAGTGCGTTCGGAAATCTAATATGTCATGGAACTGCGAATGCGCAGGTAAAGTGACTTTGGAAGTAGTGTGTAACATTACACTACAATCATAACCTCATTGAATTAGAGCTCAATTTCGTGTATGCATCTTACATGTTTAGGTATGTACGATACGCTCTATAACGCTCACCAACACTTGAAAAATAACATATATATTTTTTTAAAAAGAATATTAGCCAAGTTGAAGTTGACTAAAATCCTCCTCTCCCCTCCAAATAAGCGGAAAGCTTGTGTTAGGAGTGGGTACGACAATAGTGCAACGGGTGGGATTCGAACCTGCGACTTTTCAGTTTTCAGTCCGCACCTTTAACCGTTGGGATATTGAGGCTTAAATATGTTGTTTATGTACAGAAATTTTCCAGTTACAGTTTAATTATAAGTATAGACAGATGTTACATTTTCGATTTTAAATTAATCAATATCAAACAGTCAAATACCCAATTGTATGTCACGTTCATAACAAATGAACGATACTTCAGCTTTCAGCCTTGTAGATCAATTCGCAACGCGGAAGGCGACTCGATAGTGATTCTGATTGCTAACCTTTGTCAGCATTTAAACTCGAGGTACTAGCATCTTTGAGTATATAACCAACACTATATACTCAAAGACTAGCATAAACATGTATGTACTATGGTGACTTTACATTATACGACAATCCTTACTAAAACATAAATATTATAAATGCGAAAGACAGTGATAAAGCTTTATTTCGTTAAGTAGTTTATATATAATTCTTTAGTTGATATTTAGAATTAATTTTATTATTAATATATATATAGCTGTTCGTGCTGATTCACTGATTCACTCACTCACTGATTGATCACCTCTCCTGTAAAATTTTGTATGAAAATTTTTTTTTCACCGATGGTTTCGTATAGAAGACGAAAATTCATTCGGAGGAAAATTATGGAGAGAGCTGATGATTGAGGATTTCGGAGACGGGTGAGGAGCACGGCCAAGTTATTAAAGATAGGTGGGGGGTACTCTAACAAATGTCATTCGAAACCTCATCCAATTGACAGTGAGCTGAAAAAAAATTCAAAATGGCGGAAAAATGATGGCGGCCATACAAACTTCGTCGGTGTCTATCTCGGAGAGGATAAAAGATGGAAGAGTTGTTTTGTCGGCAAAAGATGATCAGGACCCGAAGGTCTACTAGATGCATAGAAAAAAAATCAAGATGGCGGAATTTTCTTTTCCCATACAAAATATATGGCGAATAGGTATTGAAGAGACTAGAAGCTGAGAACTAAGCAAGACTGTGATACAGTTCCTTTTCAAAATTTGTTTATAAAGAAGAATTTTCATTGTGACAAATGATGAGAGAAGATGATTGAGGGTTTGGAAGGTGGGTGAGGAGCATGGCCAGGGTATTGAAGATAGGTTGGGTGTGCTCAAACAAAAGTCACTCGAAACCTCATTCAATTGGGAGTGAGCTGAAAAAAACTCCAAAATGGCGGATTCAAGATGGCGGCCATACAAATTTCGTCATGGTCTATCTCGGAGAGTATAAAAGATGGAAGAGTGGTTATTTGATAGAAAATGATCAGGACCTGAAAGTCCACTTGACGATAGAAAAACCGCGGTCCGCTTGCGGGCCGCGCACCCACGCACCCTACTAGTTTGTTATGTATTTATAAGGTTTTTTAACTTATTTAATATTTAAATAAGGGCCTCATATGTAGGCTCAGGACCGCTCAGCGGGCGATGAAGAGAGCTATGCTCGGAGTGTCCCTGCGGGATCGAATCAGAATTGAGTAGATCCGTAGGAGAACCAGTCACCGACTTAGCTCAGCAAGTCGCGAAACTGAAGTGGAAATGGGCGGAGCACATAGTTCGAAGAGCTGATGGTCGTTGGGGTCCCAAGGCGCTGGAGTGGCGACCCCGCACCGTGAAGCGCAGTGTTGGCAGACTCCCCACTAGGTGGACCGACGACATCAAACGAGTCGCAGGGAGCCGCTGGATCCAGGCGACGCAAGACCGAGGCCTGTGGAAGTCCATGCAGAGACTTTTGTCCAGCAGTGGACGTCTATCGGTTGATAAAGAAGAAGAAGAATAATAATAATTAAATACGAAAATGTGTTTGTTTGTTTGTTGGTTTGTCCTTCGATCTCGCAACAATGGAGCAACGGAAGGACGTGATTTTTTCCATAGTTGTAGTTGAGGATTTGGTGACATAGGCTATCTTTTATCTCAGAAAAGCAGAGTTTCCACAGGCCACAGTATTATTAACAAAACGACGTGATTTTTTGCTTTGATAAGTTAATTAAGGATTAGCAGAGTGACATAGGCCTTTTAGCCCGGGAAAACAGAGGGTTCCCGCGGGTTTTTTAAAAACCGAACTTCACGCGGACGAAATCGCGGGCATAAGCTAGTTATTTTCATAAAAGCTTCATTTTTAAGCTTAGCTTTTCTCAACTTTGGAGCTGAAGCATACTATGCTTCATACTAATATTATAATGCGAAAGTGTGTTTGTTGGTTTGTCCTATAATCACGCCGCAATATAGCTACGGATCGACGTGGCTTTTTGACCTGGAGAGTGACACAGGCTACTTTTTCTCCCGGAAAATCAAAGATTTCCCGAGGGATTTTAAAAACTAAATCTACGCGGACGAAGTCGCGGGCATCAGCTAGTAGTTAAAATGATCGCCACAGTGTGATGATCACGTCATTCGATTGGTTGGTACTCTCTCGCTAATGGTTGAAATCATAGACTTAGAATTTTTTCGCTATTGAAATACATTTATTTCTATATTGATGCCATAAATTCAGCCAATCAGAGGTGATTGCGATCGTCACAAAGTAGCAATCATTTTTAGACAATCCCATGGCTGTTGCAAATAGATCGATGATCCTCATGGAGTCATAACATTTTGATTTCTCACGACAACGACAAATCGTAAAGTAAGTTTAGTTATCGGATCGCAGATTATAAAAGGCTCTTATTAATGACATTGACATTGAAATTACAATGTTATTACGGTCTTCAATTCGCTCAATTCCCAAATAGTTTCGCTCCATTGATATTAATTGATCAACAACGGTGATGTAACGATTTCGCCTTGAATTTGAACGTGACATATATGTCTGTGAGGCACAACAATGCGTCAATAACAACGATTAAAGGTGCGGGCCGAAAACTGAAACATAACCCGATCCCCACCCTTTGCACTATTGTCGTACCCACTCCTAGCACAAGCTTTTCGCTTATTTGGAGGGGAGAGGAGAATTTAGTCCAGTTCAGATCGGCTAATAGATACCCTTTTGTTGACGTGATATAAATCGTTGAACACCGGCTGCACGCACGAAAAAGTGTCACGTTCCGCCTAAGCCTGAGCGTGCAAGCGATAGAGAGGCACGATCGGCCCAAGCGTTTATAGAGAGCGCCCGCCGCCGCCCGCCAGTCATCAATGTTTCTTTATGACGTTATTACGTAAAACTATCGTCCGTAAACCGACTTTCTTCTTCTTCTTTATCAACCGATAGACGTCCACTGCTGGACAAAGGTCTCTTGCATGGACTTCCACAGGCCTCGGTCTTGCGCCGCCTGAATCCAGCGGCTCCCTGCGACTCTCTTGATGTCGTCGGTCCACCTGGTGGGGGGTCTGCCAACACTGCGCTTCCCGGTGCAGTATCATCTTTACATTATTTATATAAAAATCTTTAGTTGAAAGTGTCCAGTTTCAGAAATTAGTCATAATATTGACTTATCAGTGAGTAACTCACGTCCAACTCGATATTTTGATTAATTTCTTAAACTGATCACTTACCAGTAAAGATTTGAATTTCGCGGCCAGATTCGTATAATCAACCTTAACTTGGAAGGTGCAACAACTAAAAAAATGCCCTTCCCAGCTGCACAGTGCATTCCGAACAAAACAATATGGCGTCGAAGCGATCGGTGGAAAAATAGAATTATGTGCGTGTTGTTTATATAATATGCGTAACGAGGGAACGAATAATTTAACGGGGATTTAAAATAACAAATAGGGTGAAATCCATCACCGACATCAGCGGGCAAGTTACGAGTATACCTGTCCTATTCCTTAGTTATCTATTTACTACAGTACCCGGCGATATATATTGCACATCGGCCTTTGGAATAAAACGCTATTTCTATTCTATTGCAAGGAAAGCTAGCCAGAAATTCACGTAGTAATTACTGAAATCTCTTCACAATCGGCGAGCACATCACGTAACATATATAAAAAAAATGCAGTCGAACTTTGAATAGAATAGAATAGCGTTTTATTCCAAAGGCCGATGTGCAATAATATATATCGCCGGGTACTTGTAGATGAATGCCCGCGACTTAGTCCGCCTGGATTAAGGTTTTTTAATTCCCGCGGCAACTCTGTAATTTTACGGGATAAAAATCCTTTGTGTTAATCCTGGGTATGAGCTATCTCCATTCCAAATTTCAGCCAAATCGGTTCATTCTTTGTGGCGTGAAAGAGTAACAAACAAACATCCATCTTGACAAACTTATTTTGAAGAATTTATAATATTAGTTTAGTAGGAAGTACGATTAGTTGGTAGGATAAATATGAGTGTGTCTTTTTTGTTGGTTTGTCCCTCAAACAGGTCTTCCTACTGTTACAATAGAGCCCAAAACGCTCCCGTAAACATTATATCTCAAATAGAAAATCTCCTATTTGTAAAGTTGGTTAAATATAAAAGGTAGATACGATGGAAAAAGCAATTTCCAAAGAACAAGCGAAACTTTAATAACTTTCGCTCGGCGTCGTTTGTTCTGTTGAAATTGTAAGTAACTGTGTACACAACACTTACGTCATCGGCTGAACGCAGAGTGTGCTCTTTTCAAAGGTTGAGCTGAGCGTAAAAGTGACAGTTTACTTATGACCTAAATCCTACTATCCCACCTAATATTTTAAATGCAAAAGTGTGAAAATGGATAGATGGATGTTTCTTTGCTTCTCCCTCCCGCACAACATATTGGACCGGTTTTGAAGAAACTTCAAAAAGTAATAGCTTAAGGTTGATTATACGGGTCAGCCCGCAAAATTCAAATTTAATTTGGGATTTCGCAATTTTTAAACTAATACGACAACGGACAAAGTAGGCTTACGGCATTCTAATTGCGACGATGGCAGTATCATCTTCACAGGTTTATATAAAAATCTTTACTTGAAAGTGTCCAGTTTAAGAAATTAGTCAGAATATCGACTAATTTGTGAGTAGCTCACGTCCAACTCGATATTCTGACTAATTTCTTAAACTGGACACTTTCGAGTAAAGATTCGAACTTTAACAAATTCTGAGATACTTAAATAACAATGACGAAATAGCAAATTGCTTATTCATCATCATCATCATCATCAGCAACCCATCATAGGCTCACCACTGAGCGCAGGTCTCCTCTCAGAGAAGGGTATAGACCATAGTCCACCACACTGGCCCAATGCGAATTGGCGAATTACATATTATGGAGCAAGCAAGAAAAATATTCCTGACACCCAGGACCAGAGTCCTAACCACTATCTACTATCTATCGTTGCTTTCAAAACTGCTTTAAAGGTTCGTGATATCTAATTATTTTTTTATATATTTTTTTTAAAAGAATATCAGCCAAGTTGAAGTTGAATAATATTCTCCTCTCCCCTCCAAATAAGCGGAAAGCTTGTGTCAGAAGTGGGTACGACAAAAGTGCAACGGGTGGGATTAGAACCTGCGACCTTTCAGTTTTCAGTCCGCACCCTTAACCGTTTGGCTATTGAGGCTAATTGCCAGAAGGCGTCACCTAACTTACCTTAGGTAGCCAGTATTTAGGGAATGTTGGTGGGTTATAAGCCGTCGTACTAAAGCTTACTAAGCCTAGCCTAAGTACTAAAGCCAATTATTAAAGTCTGCGTCAACCGAGCTAAGTGTTAAGCAAAGAGTGCAAATGACGCAGTGCTAAAAATACACACCCTCTCTTTGCACAGTCGGTCTCTGGGGCATCGCGACAAACTCAATTAAATGACACAAAAACATCCATTACTTTTACCCGCCTTCGGCAAAGAAAAAGGAGGGGTTATGATTTTAGCAGTCTGTGTATGTGTCTGTTTATGTATGTTCAACCGTAGCCTCTAAACTGCTGAGCCGATTTTGATAAACGAGATGTCAGTTAATTCGTCTTTAATTATTATGGCCCGAGGGGCGTCTAGGCGTCTAGTTTTTAAACGAACAAAATCAATTCCAAATCGAATCGTCCTGCTCGTAAAACCTATCAAACTCCATAGTAACTCTGGAAGTTACAAGTACTTATAATAATTTCTTGAATGGGTATACATCTTCTTAATATACATATATAAATTACGTGTCACGTTGTTTGTCCGCGATGGACTCCTAAACTACTTAACCGATTTTGATCAAACTTCGTAACTATCTGTAATTTGGTCCAACTTGAAAGATAGGATAGTTTTAGTAGTTATTTGTTTTATTTATATAGGTAAGTTGGCGGTAGGAAGTTCGCCGACTCAGCTAGTATTACATTATATTACAAAAGTTTCTGGGTATAAACATGCTCTCCAGTTAAAAGATAAAGCGTGTTTGTCGATGTGTTCCCTGGTAAGTCCTGAGCAAACACCCTACTGAGGCGACGCTGTTGTGTTGTAAGCGGTATTAATCGAACCCGCTACTCGTGGAACTCGAATGAACTTGATGGAACTCGAAGTTGAGAGAAGAAACATTTAAAACTTCGACTAATGATGTAAGAATGTAGCCACCACAAAACACCTCCCTAGCGCAATATTTAAAATGCGAAAGTTTGTTGTTGGTTTTTCTTTCAATCACGCAGCAACGGAATGACGTCATTTTTGCATGGGTTTAGTTGAGGACCTGGAGATTGACACAGGCTACTTTTATTCCGGAAAATCAAAAGGTTCCAGTGGGATTTTTATAGACCCAAGCGGTTTTTTCTTCACGCGGACGAAGTTGCGGGCAAAAGCTAGTTGAAGAATAAACCCAAAAACAAATAAGCTTTGCACTTATTGCGATCCCCCTTCTCTCAGTTCACTATGTTCTCTAGTACAGGTTGCCTGGAAGAGATGATTATTAGTGATAAAGCGGCCTTTTTTATTCAATTGTTTAATCTTAATATATATAAATTACGTGTCTCGTTGTTTGTCCGCGATGGACTCCTAAACTTCTGAACCAATTTTGATCAAACTTCGTGACTATCTGTAATTTGGTCCAACTTGAAAGATAGGATAGTTTTTTTATTAAGATAATTTATTCGTTTTATTTATATAGGTAAGTTGGCGGTACGAAGTTCGCCGTGTCTACTAGTTACTTATATATTTTTTGATCTTGTATGCAATAAAGCTTAATAAATAAATAAATAAACTCACAAAAAAATGATATTAGTAGAGATTGAAATTAAATATTAAAAGAACTTCGATTATGTAATCTATATATATAAAAGTCTATATATATAAAAGAAAGTGGTGTTAGTTACACTATTTATAACTCAAGAACGGATGAACCGATTTGGCTCAAAATTGGTGGAGAGGTAGCTTAGAACCAGGAGACGGACATAGGATACTTTTTATCCCGTTCGACCGCGTTTCCGTCAAGTCAATATAAAACCTGGTATAACAAAAATGCATCTGACATGGAATAAAAAAACGAAAATGACAGTGGAAGAACAAAACGTAAATGACAGCTAAACGTAATTTTGTATTTGGTTAATTATGGTAAAAACAATTATGGTAAAAACAATTATAAAAATTATAGTTTAACGTAATTGATAATATCATCAGTAATATGTTTTCTCTTTGAATCATCATTAACAATGCCGCGAGCAAGACGATCAAATGTTTCCTGCTACAAAGCTACGGATTGACGTGATTTATTGGATAGGTATAGTTGAGAACCTGGAGGGTGACAAAGATTTCCCGCGGGATGTTATGAACTAAATCCACGCAGACGAAGTCGCGGGCATCAGCTAGTTTATCATAAAATCCACTAAATTATAAGCGAATCATTCCTCCTGCAATTCAGTATATTACAGTAGGTATAGATACCTAATATTTTTATCAGTTTAAAGAGAAATAAGAACCCAAATTACCATAACTCGACTGCTACTCGAATACTTATGATCTAGTAATCGTAGTAGTGGCCGAAGAAATTTTTTATCTTTGTTATGAAATGGTTGATAAGCGTCTTCCGGACTTAAAAACACGCCAAAAGTGGACCACGATACCGAGTTCATAGCATAAGACAATAACTTTACTGAGGCTGCAGCGTGCAAGTTGCAACGCGTATTGTATGTAATTAATATGTAGATAGTGTTCTGTATAGTACAGCAGTCTATAAACAGTTTATAAAAAAAAACTTAAGTGGCACTCGGGGACTGCCGCGGTAAAGCTATTGCATAGCATTTTTTATCAACTTATGCAATTATAATATATTTTATGCAATATTTTTTTTGCATAATAAAAATTATGCAAAAATTAACCAAAAGCCAATAGCAGTATCATCTTCACAGGTTTATGATTATAAAAATCTTTACTTGAAAGTGTCCAGTTTAAGAAATTAGTCAGAATATCGACTTATTTGTGAGTAACTCACGTCCAACTCGATATTCTGACTAATTTCTTAAACTGGACACGTTTAAGTAAAGATTTTTATATAAACCTGTGAAGATGATACTGCCATTAGCGCAATTAGAATGCCATAAGCCTACTTTGTCGTATTAGTTTACAAATTGCGAAAAACCAAATTAAATTTGAATTTCGCGGGCAGACCCGTATAATCCACCTTAACCACTAGGCTATCACTTCTGCATTCGCTACATGGTTGTAAAGTGCGATTAGCTTTAGAATTAGGATCCAACTTCCTCAGAATTAGAATGCATCCAATGCACCTTATTACTCAATGAATACCATATTAGCCAAACCGCATGCAACAATGGCTTCCCATTCGGTATGGGATAGGTCTAGGTATTGTTTCACGGTCTAGGTATTATCAAGGAATACCTCGTTGTTCTAGTGCTTATTCGGCTGATTGATTTCATCCCAGGTTGTGTCCTGGGTAAGGCTAAAAAAGTAGGTAATTGGATTTTTAGGGTTCTGTAGTAAACAAGGAACCCTTATAGTTTCGCCATGTCCGTCTGTCCGTCGTCCGTCCGTCCGTCTGTCAGCGGGCTGTATCTCGTAAACCGTAATAGATAGACAGTTGAAATTTTCACATATTGTGTATTTCTATTGCCGCTATAACATCAAATAATAAAAATAAAATTAAATTAAAAAATAAAGGGGGCCTCCCATACATGAAAAAGGAGTCGAAATAAAATTTTATTTCTTTACCCTTACCTGGCATGTGGGATGTCATTGTCTAGAACTCATTAAGTAGAGTTCAAATATATTTTTTGTTATTTTTTTTGTTATTTAAGGGTCCCGTTGGCACCCTTTAGGTACGGAATCCTAAAAAATACTATACTCTCAGATACCTATGAACGAGCCATACAAAATCGTCGCTCAAGCCTATGAGTAACGATGTTTTATGAAAGATAAACATAAACTTATGATGTTCTACCAAGCAAGATTACAAAACGAATTTGAATATTGTGAAACCATATCGCAATCAGCTGAGCTTGGGCGAGGGAATGTCGTTAAACTTGTTAACCGCTGTGTATACCTACTGTCGTTAGGTATAGTAGTTTGAACTTTGAGTAACTTTGGATTAAGTTTTAACCTTCGGTTAATCTGGATAATTTGGGTTAGTTAGAATTTCATCATCATCATCATCAGCAACCCATCAACGGCTCACTACTGAGTGCAGATCTCCTCTCAGAGAAGGGTTATAGGCCATAGTCCACCACGCTGGCCCAATGCGAATTGGCGGACTTCACACACCTTCGAGAACATTATGAAGAACTCTCAGATGTGCAGGTTTCCTCACGATGTTTTCCTTCACCGTTGAAGCAAGTGATAGTTAATTGCTTAAACGCACTTGACTCCGAAAAGTCAGAGGTGCGTACCCGGAATCGAACCTGCGACCCCCCGAATAGGAGACCACAGTCCTAATCACTAGGCTATCATTGCTTCAAGTTAGAATTTAGTTTTTACTATATTCATCTAATATGTAAAATTCTCATGTCGCGGTGTTTGTTACCAAACTCCTCCGAAACGGCTGGACCGATTTTTAGGAAATTTTGTATGCATATCGGGTAGCTCTGAGAATCGGCCAACATCTTCACTAGACAATACAGCATTGTAAAGTCGACATCTCCTGAGGATGCTCCGGTGTCGGGGCGAAACGTGCGTCGGAGAGTAGTGTAAAAGTCTTGTGTGGTGGTGCATGTGAGTGGTGGTGGCATTGCTTGCTTGGGAACTTGGCTTTCTTGCTTGGCTGGGTAGGTGAGCGGTGCTTAGCTTTTAATTGCATGTTTGACCATACAGATTTTTTCTGTTGGCGGATTATAGCAAAATAATTCTAACCTTTTCTTGCTGACTGAGATCAAACTTAGTAACTATCTGAAATTTGGTCCAACTTGAAAGATAGGATAGTTTTTTTTATTGTGATAGTTTATTTGTTTTATTTATATAGATAAGTTGGCGGTACGAAGTTCGCCGGTCAGCTAGTAAGTATATATAAATACCGACAATCGACATAGCTATATAGCATAGTCGCGAAACTGAAGTGGAAATGGGCGGAGCACATAGTTTGAAGAGCCACCCACTAGATGGACCGACGACATCAAACGAGTCGCAGCCCGCAGGGAGCTGCTGGATGCAAGCGGCGCAAGATCGAGGCTTGTAGAAGCCTATGCAAGAGACCTTTGTCTAGCAGTGGATGTTTATCGGTTGATAAAAGAAAAAGAAGAAGAATACGTATGAGAATAGAAAATAGACGAAAAACGTCTACGAGAAGACTGAGAGATTAAGTTCTGTTTGATTCTGATGTTATTTTTTTGGAATCACTAAGAAGTACCAACAAAAATTACTTAAGTATTTGATTGTGGTTTACTTTTGAAGCACAACACTTTATTAACCGACATCAAAAAAGGAGGAGGTTCTCAATTCGTCAGAATCTTTTTTTTTTAATGTATGTTCACCGATTACTCGAAGACGCCTGAACAGATTTGGAAAATTCTTTTTTGTTTCAAAGAGTATACTTCTCCGGTGGTTCCATTGAAATTTTATCTAAATCGGTCGAGCGGTTTTTTGAAATATCAACAATAAATTGTATACTTTGTATTCGCGCGGGCGTTTGAAGTCAGTTTTTTAAAAATAATTTTTTATATTACTTAAATTTTTTTGTGCATTCAAAAACAGTTTTTTATTTATTTCTAGATATAATAGTTTATACTTACTTACTTAAATTTTTATATTTCGTATTTATTAATTTTCATTTAATTTAATTTAATTTAATTAAATTTTCGTAAATTACTTAAATTATTTTATACTTATAACAAAAACTACGAAGAACCGAAAATCCCGAAAGAACCGGAAAATACCGGTTCCTTTAAGGAAAAGTACCGTAATTCCCGGTTCTCAAAAACAGAAGCGGTTTTCTTGAACCCTAGTTTTAAAATAAACACCAGAAATTCATGAATGTAAAGTGAATTACGTAAGCATTGGGGACTACCACCGCATTACTGCGACGAACAATCGGTCACATCACATTACAATAAACACAATGGTTCGTTCGGATAATCCGCTCACTCGGTCAATAAATCACTCATTCAACAATCGAATGACCGGAGGACTGCATGTGATTGAATACGGTATTACTATGGTAATTTTAAATAAGTATTAGGTAAATGCAACAATTTAAAGGACTATTTTAATAACTAAAGTCTTGGGTATGATTTTGCTCTAATTCTTTCTATTATTATCAGTATCAGTACATATTATTATAAAACAAAGCCCCCCGCCGCGTCTGTCTGTCTGTCTGTCTGTTCGCGCTAAACTCAAAAACTACCGAACGGATTTTCACCAATAGATAGGGTGATTCATGAGGAAGGCTTTAGTGTATAATTTGTTAAGGTTTTGTGTAAATTAGTTGAAATATGACGATAATTGTTGACGATGTCGGAAAAATTCAAACCGCTTGAGAGCTTTCATCGAAAACGTTGCCTAATCTCTTTGAGATATAACAAAACAATTTATGGTGGTGGTATGGTGGGATAACTCTCTACAGAAAAGTCCGCGATGGCATATACTTATCTACCTTTTAAGGATAAACCCATTTTAACTTCTAAAAAAATGGTCACATACCATGCGGTAATTGGAAATCTATTTAGACAGATACAGTATTAATCCTTATCAACTTAAATACGTTAGTTACCATAAGCTAAAGCAGCACCCCCGTGCCGCGTTGTTGCTATATTATAAGCCGAGCGATACTTCTTTTATAAGCCTACGTTCTGTTCAATATGCTGCTCAATATAACTTATGGAACATTCCAAGGAGTTTGCAAAGCATAGGCGTCATTACGCCTATGCTCTACTACCCGTGCGAAGCTGGGGCGGGTCGCTAGTACTCGTATAAATGCGAAAGTGAGTTCGTTGTGTGTGAATATTGTTCGTTGGTTTGTTGGTTTGTCTTTTAATCACGTTGCAACAGAGCAACGGATTCATGTGATTTTTGCACGGGTATAGATGAGGACTTGGAGAGATAACCAGGGTCCAGGCTATCCTTTATTCCAGAAAAACAGAGTTCGCGCGGGATTTTTAAAGACCTAACTGTGAATAAAATACAAACACACTTTTGCATTTATAGGATTTTCCACTTTTGCTTTTCACTAAGACTATTGTTTTGAGTGACATGTCCAAAATTACTTTCTTGGAAGTAAATTAGGTACAGAGACAAATAGAATAGAATAGAATAGAATAGAATAGAATAGAATAGAATAGAATAGAATAGAATAGAAAAGAATAGAATAGAATAGAATAGAATAGAAATGTTTTTTATTCAAATAAACTTTTACAAGTGCTTTTGAATCGTCAATGAGTCTACCACTGGTTCGGAATGCCGTTCCTGCCGAGAAGAACCAGCAAGAAACTCGGCAGTTGCTCTTTTCAAAATACTTTTACAATATACTTAAAAGATATTATTCTATGTATGCAGAGTTTCCACAATGAGGGGAAGTTCTACAAAAGCATACGTAATTATTTCTAATTATAATTCAACACATGTTAAGACGGGCAGACAGAAAGTAGCCCCATTGCCGCTGGTGGAACCCGTTCACGAGCATGACGCATGACCCAGCCATTGCTTCGCTCAACCATATTTGCTCAACCAAATGACGTAAGAATACATTGGTGGATGAGTCTGTACTGTAAAGTGGAAATACCACCATATACCACTAAGCGTATAATTATTGAGTACGCAATAAACATTTTATTCCCGCCTATAAAACACGATAACACATACATTTACAAAACGTGTGCAGCCGGTAAGTAATCTCAATTAAGTTATTTTTAAAGATTGAGTAAATAAGGTCTCTAACTAAATACATCGCGTCATCTTTCTCTCTATCTACAGTTTTATTAAGACTTTTTGTAGAGATAATATCGATAACTTGAATCCATGACTTGAACGCCCAGGGCCATAAATTATGTTTGATATGTCAATACAATTTTGAAATAATTTATGTATTTCATATTTTATCAGGACGTCCAAAAATTGTTATTTCAATAAAATTACTTAAATCTATACAAAAAAACATTATTAGATGTCATCATCATCATCATCATTAGCAACACATAAACGGCTCACTACTGAGCGCAGGTATCCTCTCAGAGAAGGGTTATAGGTTATAGGCCATAGTCCACCACGCTGGCACAATGCGAATTGGCGGACTTCACATACCTTCGAGAACATTATGAACTCTCAGGTGTGCAGGTTTCCTCACGATGTTTTCCTTCACTGTTGAAGCAAGTGATATTTAATTGCTTAAACACACTTGACTCCGAAAAATCAGAGGTGCGTGATCGAACCTGCGACCCCCCGAATAGGAGACCACAGTCCTAACCACTAGGCTATCACTGCTTCTTACTACTTAAAAATACTTATTATTAAACAAAAGTAAATCATGAATATAGGTATAGAACGGTATTATTAGAACATATAGCTATCACTATTTAAGGCCTTAACAATCGTAATGCTTGTTAGGGTTCCGTACCCAAAGGGTGCCAACGGGACCCTATTACTAAGCCTCCGCTGTCCGTCCGTCCGTCCGTCCGTCTGTCAGCGGGCTGTATCTCGTAAACCGTAATAGGTAGATAGTTGAAAGAAGAATGGCGAATTTGGACCCAGGACTTTTAAAAACCGTTCAGATTGAGAAATCATTTCATTTTAATTAATATTTTTCAAAGTATTTTTCTGTGTAAACCCCATATTTTTAGAAGACGGGGATCAAAAATATAATTATTCACAATTACACAATATAATTAACTGTTCTAATGGCAATACTTAACATTTTACGGAGTAAAGAGTAAAAACTTGTCAAATTATTTATGTCAATGTCAATTGTCA
The DNA here is from genome assembly GCA_029955525.1 of Oeneis ivallda. Classification (NCBI taxonomy): domain Eukaryota; kingdom Metazoa; phylum Arthropoda; class Insecta; order Lepidoptera; family Nymphalidae; genus Oeneis; species Oeneis ivallda. Next base: position 13,066,447 of record JARPMR010000029.1, on the reverse strand, counting down.
ACTCCTTTAGGAAGACTATAGTCGCTATTCCTAGTTCCATGGTCAACTCTTTCAAATGTCCATGGAACTAGGAAGATGAGTTATAATTCCTCATCATCATCATCATCATCATTAACAACCCATTAACGGCTCACTACTGAGCGCAGGTCTCCTCTCAGAGAAGGGTTATAGGCCATAGTCCATGGTCCAATGCGAATTGTCGGACTTCACACACCTTCGTGAACATTATGAAGAACTCTCAGGTGCAAATGTCATTCGTGGCCATAGCAATAGAAAGGTCGTACGTAATTCCTAGCTCTATGTTCATTGTCCGTGGTTATTTCATTTGTTAATTGTAATGCATTTGGAATTTGCGCGTTTATTTTATTTTTTCGTTCGTTTTGTGTTTGTTTTGCATTGTAGTGTATATAATATGGTTAATACTAACAATTTGGCGTGATTTTGGACAAGACACAGCATTTCTTTCTGAATTTAAAGTAATTACAAGCAAATTGGTTCCAAAGCAAAGTTCCTTACCTATCGCTCGATTAGATGACATCAGACGAAAGTGATGGAAGTAATGGATATCTATAATAATCTTTTTCCAAAAAATAGAACAGCATGACAACCACCATCACTTAGTCGTTTTCCTAGTTCCATGCTAATACCATTGACCGAATTACATGACAGTACTAGTCGAATAACCATGGAACTAGGAATTGCGACGAATTACACATTTTAGGTAAGGTTGGTAGTAAGCGTGTTCTCTTAAGTATATTCAGACAATAATATTCTGTGCCTATTAGATTATTCAAAGCACAGATTAATGATTGATTCAAAGCTATAGTGGTAATTTGCCTTAAATGTATTAAATGGAAACATAACCTCATTTTTAATAATTTACTACTGAATATCTTTTTTCTCCCAACTTTATTTGATTGACTATGATTAACTTTTTTGTTAGTCTGGTTTACTAGAACAAGTATCAGAAGTTTGATTCGTGAACGTGCGCCGCAAGTCTGGGTCAGAAACACTATGGGGGTCCGCCAAACTCCTTTTCTATTTCTATTTCCGCTATAACAAAAAATAATAAAAATAAAATTAAATTAAAAAATTAAGGGGGCTCCCATACATGAAAAAGGAGTCGAAATAAAATTTTATTTTTTACCCTGGCATGTGGGGTGTCATTGTCTAGAGCTCTTTAGTGGAGTTCAAATATATTTTTTTATTATTTTTTAGCTTCAAAAATGAAGAAATGGGGGGCCATTAAAATTGTGACCAAAACAAACGAGCATTTTTTCACCATAATATGCTAATTTAGTACTATATAAACTAAGATATCCAAATAGGTATGCATCTAGTTTTAAAAAAAGTGATTTGGTCATATGTGCGGAACCCTAAAAGAGCGAGGCCCGACTCGCACTTGGCCGATTATTTTTTTAAATTTCGGTTTTGTATCGTGAAATATGTGACCACATTGCTAATGGAATTGTACATATTTGTAATAACAAACATAATACACACATCAAAAGTGTCTATAGGGATCAAGCATTTTTATGCGGATTTCTTGAGATTGAGATGTGGCTTTGTAATAAATTTATGATTTTATAAATTTATATGGATCCTTTTTGGTGCATTTCATAATTTGAATCAGGAACTGTCAATCAAATTCGAGTAAAAGATGAAAATCAGCTGTCAATATTTTCCCTATAAAAACATACAACGCATTGAAGACATTATTAGTGCTACTGTTTCCCTACTACTGATTAAAACCAACGTTATTATGGAGCGGCGACGTCATTTAAGCAGGGAAGAAATGCTCAGAGCCGTGGGAATGATAGAAGCTGGTTCCCGGCAACGTACTGTGGCTTTAGCTCTGAATACAAGTCAGAGTGTTATCAGTCGACTTTGGACACGTTACCGAAGCACTGGTACCGTGGCTGAGCGCCATGGAGGACGGTATCGCTGCACCACACGGAGACAAGACCGATACATTCAAATCTTAACTCGAAGAGCTCCAACAATAACCGCCATGATGTTAGCCGTGAGGCTTCATCACTCTTCAGGGAACTTAATTAGCGACCAAACAGTCAGAAACCGCTTGCATGAAGTGAACCTTCATTCCCGAAGACCGCTACGGGTACCACCTATAGCAATGCACAATCGTAGGATTCGATATCAATGGGCTCTTGAACACAGAAATTGGGCAGAAGAACAATGGCGTTTCGTGTGCTTTTCTGATGAGTCTCGTTTTGGTATGAGACCGGATACAAGACGTATACGACACTGGAGAACCCCTGGACGCCAACAGCGATTAAAATCCTGCCAGGAAGTCCATCCTTATAGTGGTGGAACCATCATGGTATGGGCGGGTATTTGGATCGGCGGAAGAACTGAGTTGATTTGGATCAGAGGCAACCTCAACGCTCAAATTTATGCTGAGACGATTGTATCAGACGTCATCGTTCCTCTACAAGTGCAAATCGGTCCCTTATTTCAGTTAATGCATGATAATGCACGACCGCACACCGCAAGAGTTGTAAGACAGACTCTCGCCGCAGCTAACATCAATGTCCTGCCCTGGCCTGCTCAGTCGCCAGACTTGAACCCGATTGAGCATGCATGGGATATGCTACAGAGAAGAGCTCTGCCGAATATGGAGGGTATCCAGTGGCAAGAAGACCTTTTTTTGTTGTTGCAACGAACATGGGCGGCCATTCCACAGCGTGATTTGGATGAACTCATTTTGAGTATGCCAAACCGATGTTCTTGTGTTGTTAGTGTTCGCGGTAGAAACACGGATTATTAATTGTTTAAGTTACCCAATAAAATTTTAAAGAAAACTGTTATTTCAGTCTTTTTTTCGAACTTTAATGTTAGTGGTTCAAATGTCAAAAATCCCTTTATTAGGAAAATGGCAAATTTCTTTATTAATGCAAAGGTGACTTGGTTTATCGTTACTGTGACAAACGAAAACACTTTATTTGATGAATCCTTAAAGAAAATTTTAATTAATATCAATCAGGAGAAAAGTTATTGCAAAAATATATGTTGATCCCTAGACACTTTTGATGTGTGTATTTTAGTTTTGTTACGTAGTACTATTATATATTCTGTGGTTTAGTGTGGGTGCGAAGCGGCTACCAATCCCAAATTTATGCTTTATGCGTTGGTATTAATAGGCCCAGAGCGTGTGTTGTCAATGATAACAAAATTCGGAAATGGCAATGATCATAAATTGAAATCGCTAGTGAGAGGAAAAATACAAAAATGGGCATAGACTATAATTCTGATTAGGTAAGCTTGTTTCATAAATCACACTGCCCACTGAGGTCAATGAACTATCGCAAAATAGAAAACACGATTTTTTTTTTCAACATTAATTTTCCTCGCCCACTACCACGCCACCTCGCACATCTCATTTAAGTTGGTTTTAGACCAAGCTTAGCTATGATGAAGCTAAGCTAAGACAGCTTAGCTTATTTTATACATATTTTAATTTTCATATACCTAGTTTTTAATAGAGAATAAGAGCAGTAAAATGTTAATAGTAGTTTTCGATATTTTTCTCTATGAAAATCTAGGTATAAAAATCCGTAGGTCTAACTAAAATATCCGTAATTTAACTGTCGATGATAATAATTGACCACATTTTGTGAAAAGTATCTGAAATTTTTACAATCATTGAAAATATTGGAATGTACGAGAGAGAGGGATGCTAAATGTGATAGTTCTCTTAAGAAAAAATAAAATAATTCCCCACCCCAAAAATAAAACCCCATTTCCAATACCGAGATCCCGGTACTGGAAAAAATCTTTTCGGTATTAATACCGGTATTGATAAATCCGGTATTTGAAAGCCATTTACACCATATCCAATCTTCGACGTTCGACGTGACACTAAAATGTGTCGCGTTCCGTACGTGAGGCGGGTAGTGTTCCTAATTAATTGGAAAGGCAGGTAAGAGGCTCTTGAACTCTAAGGCGGACCAGCTAATTATTGCATTACTATGATTAATCAGTATTTTGCTTTAATATAATATAAAGACAGAAATAGATAGATAGAAAAAGATAAGTAAATAAAAACTTTGTATGAATCTGTTTGCTATTTTACAGTTTCCTTCGGAAAATGCTTGTTAACTGCTTCCAAGAAAAAATATTAGAGTCCATTTCCAATAGCGAGTTCCCGGTATTGGAAAAACCTTTTCAGTATCAATACCGGTATTGAAAAAATCCGGTATTCGAAAGCCCTAACTACACCATGAAGCAGTGATATAGCCTATTGGATAGTACTGCGGTCTCCTATTCGGGGGGTCGCAGGTTCGATTCCGGGCACGCACCGCTGGCTTTTCTAAGTTAAGTACGTTAAAGAAATTAAATATCACAAGCTTCAAAGGCGAAGGAAAACGTTGTGAGGAAACCTGCACACTTGAGGGTGGTGGCCTATAACCCTTCTCTGAGAGACCTGCACTTAGTAGTGAGCCGTTGATGGGTTGCTGATGATAATGATGATGAACTACACCATTTCCAATCTTCAACGTTCAACGTGTCACTAAACTGTGTCGCGTTTTATCACGCGTTGATATACGAGGCGGGTATAGTCTTCTTCTTCTCTTTTATCAACCTATAGACGTCCACTGCTGGACAAAGGTCTCCTGCATGGACTTCCACAGGCTTCGGTCTCGCCCCGCTTGTATCCAGCGGCTCCCTGCGACTCGTTTGATGTCGTCGGTCGGTAGTGGGGGTCTGCCTACACTGCGCTGCCCGGTGCGTGGTCGCCACTCCAGCACCTTGGGACCCCAACGACCATCAGCTCTTCGAACTATGTGTCCCGCCCATTTCCACTTCAGTTTCGCGACACGCTGAGCTATGTCGGTGGCTTTGGTTCTCCTACGAACCAGTAACAGGCGGGTATAGTGTTCCTAATTAATTGGAAAGGCAAGTAAGAGGCTCGTCAACCCTAAGGCGGGCCAGCTAATTAATATCAGCCTGGATTTTAGCCGATATTAGGTGGGTAGCTTCACGGAGCGGTATTTATTAGAGTCTATCACGATATCTAAGAATTAGGGCATATTTTACCATCCCTAGGTGTTATTTTTTTTAAAGAATATTAGACAAGAGCGCGCGACTTCGTCCGTATGGATTTAGTTTTTAAAACCCCTCGGGAACTCTTCGATTTTTCCGGGATAAAAAGTAGCCTATGTCACCCTCCAGATCCTCAACTATACCCATGCAAAAAATCAAGTCGATCCGTTGCTATGTTGCGGCGTGATTGAAGGACAAACGTACAAACCAACAAACAAAACTTTCGCATTTATAATATTAGTGCGATGGTGAACGTGACTAACATTCCCCTCTACCTTCTTTTAGCGTTTGAATTCAAATTCAAATTCAAAATTATTTATTTCACGTAGGCCAACTTGTGGCTCTTATGACACGTCATGATTCTACCACCGGTTCGGCGATCACACCTGATGGTAAGTGAAAAAGCGGCCTAAGACCGCATTTACTTGTAAGTGTAACTCACGTGAGCCGCTTACATGAGTAACTTGAAATGAGTAACCTGATGTAAACTGTCCTGTAAGTCACGCATCGTTTGATAATGTTAGTTACGTAAGTTAATTCCCGTAAGCTACTTATGTAAAAACTTGTCTACTAGTGTTGTTCAAGATTTATGTGGAGCGCGCATGCCTAGAAGATGCCTATTCACTATTTCAAGGCCTCCAATTAAGCGTAAAGCTTATGTTACCAGTAGACACGACAATATTGTAAAGCGTAAGGATTGAACCGTCAACCCCCGGTATTCAATCCGCATCTTAACAATTGTACTATTGTGGATATAAGAACTTAAGATAGTACCCACAAGATAGTATAAAAAACTTATTACAATGTAATAGCTTCATGATAATATTGTACTTAAAATGATTATTTTGAAAAGAGCAACTGCCGAGTTTCTCGCCGGCTCTTCTCAGCAGAATCCGCTTTCCGAACCGGTGGTAGAGTCATGACTTGTCATAAGAGCCACAGGTTGGCCTACGTGAATTAAATAATTTTAAATTTGAATTTGAATTTGAAAAAAATTTGAATAAGAAGACTCTTTGGTCTTCTTCTTATTCAAATTTTTTAGGATAAAATCAAGTTTTCAAAACTCTATCCTAAAACCGTTATTATAATCCTTGATATCCATTCGTAATATTACCACTAGAGCGTATAATCGGTTTTATTTGTTGTGTCATGGGGACAGCCCTTGTCGATGAGGTGACAGGTCTTGTCAAACACCTGTCAACATGACAGCTGTCATATTCAATCAAAGATCTTTTTATGTATGTACTGTTCGGGAATTCTACTTGGTAAGGTGGAAGACACGGGTCTGTCCGCGAAATTCAAATTTAATTTGGTTTTTCGCAATTTGTAAACTAATACGACGAAGTAGGCTTAGGGCCTTCTAATTGCGCCAGTGGAATTATCATCTTCACAGGTTTACATAAAAATCTTTACTTGAAAGTGACCAGTTTAAGAAATTAATCAAAATACTGAGTTGGACGTGAGCTACTCACAAATTAGTCGATATTTTGATTAATTTCTTAAACTGGACACTTTCAAGTAAAGATTTTTATATAAACCTGTGAAGATGATACTGCCATTGTCGCAATTAGAAGGCCATAAGCCTACTTTGTCGTATTAGTTTACAAATTGCGAAAAACCAAATTAAATTTGAATTTCGCGGGCAGAACCGTGTCTTCCACCTTAAAAGATATTATTATTTGGACCTAATTCTAATTTGCTTTAATGGTGAAGGTAAACATCGTGAGGAGACCTGCATTTCAGTTGCAGTCCTCCCACTAGGTGGACTTAGGAGTCGCGGGGAGCTACTTGATACTAGTAGTGCAAGACCGAGACATGTGGAAATCTATACAAAAGAACTACGTCCAGCGGATGATTATGACGTCTTACGGCTGAAGAAAATTCAGTATTTTTGTTTTGTTAGTAAAATATAAATTACTAGCTGATGCCCGCGACTTCGTCCGCGTGGATTTAGTTTTTAATATCCCTCGGGAACTCTTTGATTTTCCGGGATAAATAGTAGCCTATGTCACTCTTCAGGTCCTCAACTATACCCATGCAAAGAATCACGTCAATCCGTAGCCCTGTTGCGGCGTGATTGAAGGACAAACCAACAAACAAACACCATTTCGCATTTATAATTTTAGTAAATAAGGAAAGGATAAGGGATTTTTCGAAATTCCTCCCCTAAGGGGGTTAAGCAGGGGGTTAAAATTTGTATCAAAGTTCCTAATTTTTCAAGTTATATCCATGAAACTTGGCATTTTGGCTTTCGACTGAAAATAAAGAAGTACGTATTTCACAGTTTTTGAAAGTTCCACCGTAAAACTTTATTCCACGCGGACGAAGTCGCGGGGGCAAACCTAGCTGTTATAATGTTAACTATTTTATAATGTTAATTGTAATGTTTTTAATCTGTATAGTCCCAAATCAATTTTTTTATGGTAAACCTATGATTGCGAAGGTGTATGTCGGAGCAGGTATCCTCGTCGGCAACAAAGTCAGGCATATTTGTTGCGCAACGAGGGTAGGTAGCGTGGTAAGATCATTTAATTACTTAGGATGGTTATTCTTCGAACAAAGTACCCTCAAAAGCCCCTCTTTTACATTAACTAGCCATGGACCAGAAGCGGGAATTATTACTCAAAACTAATCAGGCTTTAAGAGAACGCGTCTCTTAAAACGCTGAAACCCTACCTAAAGCCGTCTCCACCATCCCCAATAACGGCCCCTTTCCACTCAGCTAATAACCACAGCACGACAGACAAACCACCATCTGAACGTGAGGGTAACTATCAAAAATATCTAAGTATTGATTAATCAAAACAACATCAAAATATTAATTAATCAAACCAATATCTAAACATGAGGGTAGTTATAAAAATATCAAATAATAAATTAATCATTTACACTAATCTAGACAATATTTATTCGATTAGGGAGCGATTGCTATCGCAATCCCTCAATCAAATAGAACGACCTAGACGCGAAGGCATCTACTAGTCGGATGAGTCTCTGGGCAGAGACTGTCAAAGTATGAATTAATCATTAACACTAATCTAAGCGTACAGACAATATTTATTTGATTAGGGAGCGATTGCTATCGCAATCCCTCAATCAAATAGAACGACCTAGACGCGAAAGCATCTACTAGTCGAATGAGTCTCTGGGCAGAGACTCCCAAAGTATTAATTAATCATTAACACCAATCTAAGCGTAAAGACAATATTTATTTGATTAGGGAGCGATTGCTATCGCAAACCCTCAATCAAGTGGAACGACCTAGATGCGAAAGCATCTACTAGTCGAATGAGTCTCTGGGCAGAGACTGTCAAAGTATGAATTAATCATTAACACTAATCTAAACGTAAAGACAATATTTAATCGATTAGGGAGCGATTGCTATCGCAATCCCTCAATCAAATAGAACGACCTAGACGCGAAGGCATCTACTAGTCGAATGAGTCTCTGGGCAGAGACTGTCAAAGTATGAATTAATCATTAACACTAATCTAAACGTAAAGACAATATTTAATCGATTAGGGAGCGATTGCTATCGCAATCCCTCAATCAACTAGAACGACCTAGACGCGAAGGCATCTACTAGTCGAATGAGTCTCTGGGCAGAGACTGTCAAAGTATGAATTAATCATTAACACTAATCTAAACGTAAAGACAATATTTAATCGATTAGGGAGCGATTGCTATCGCAATCCCTCACTCAAATAGAACGACCTAGACGCGAAGGCATCTACTAGTCGAATGAGTCTCTGGGCAGAGACTGTCAAAGTATGAATTAATCATTAACACTAATCTAAACGTAAAGACAATATTTAATCGATTAGGGAGCGATTGCTATCGCAATCCCTCAATCAAATAGAACGACCTAGACGCGAAAGCATCTACTAGTCGAATGAGTCTCTGGGCAGAGACTGAATTCGTATCGTCAAAACAGCCGTTTTATACTAATATTTCAAGATGGCGCGCAAAATGGCGTACCCGCGCTGTCAAAGTCAAATGTCAATTTGATTAAACTAATTTTAATAAATAAAAGGAAACGGAAGTCAAAGCAACACTTTTAAATAATTAATATAAAATAAAAGGATACGGAAATCAAAACAATACTTTTAAATAATTATAAATTAAACGAAAATCAATTGCGCCCACACGGCCATTCTGATCCAGCGCGCTCTCTGCGCTGTAAATTAGTATCTGAATGATATCACACCCTGGGATCTACCCAAATGTCACATTCATGGCATCACCCGTCTGGCATATAAGACCGGGAATAAGGATACGCTTGACATACAGCCAGCGCTTAAGGAAGGATGTTTTGGACAACTCGGCATCACCCGCCTTGGATCTAGCCATATCACTTCATGGCATCACCCGCCTGGGATATAGCCCTAAGACCGGGAAAAAGGATACACTTGGTAACCAGCTAGCGCTTAAGGAAGGATGTTTTGGAAAATTCGGCATCACCCACCTGGGATATAGCCCTTAGACCGGGAAAAAGGATACGCTTAGCAGAGCCAGGCGCTTAAGGAAGGATGTTTTGGACTAATCGGCATCACCCGCCTTGGATCTAGCCATATCACTTCATGGCATCACCCGCCTGGGATATAGCCCTAAGACCGGGAAAAAGGATACGCTTGGCAAACAGCCAGCGCTTAAGGAAGGATGTTTTGGACAAGACCGGGAAAAAGGATACGCATAGTGATCATCGAGTGTTTAAGTTGGAAAATTGGATAAAAGAAAAATCAAATAAGATTAATTTAACAAAATGATCGCTCGTCCATCCTTAACTTACATAGTGATCGAAATTATGGGGGAAGTTTATCCCACCGCTGCTGTCGGAGCAGGTATCCCGTCGGCAACAAAGTCAGACACATTTATTGCGCAACGAGGTTAGTTAGCGTGGAATGATCATTTCCATTATTTAGGATGTTTATTGTTCGAACAAAGTACCCTCAAAAGCCCCTCTTTTTCATTTATTAGCCATGGACCAGAAGCGGGAATTATTACTCAAAACTAATCAGGCTTTAAGAGAACGCGTCTCTTAAAACGCTGAAACCCTACCTAAAGCCGTCTCCACCATCCCCAATAACGGCCCCTTTCCACTCAGCTAATAACCACAGCACGACAGACAAACCACCATCTGAACGTGAGGGTAACTATCAAAAATATCTAAGTATTGATTAATCAAAACAACATCAAAATATTAATTAATCAAACCAATATCTAAACATGAGGGTAGTTATAAAAATATCAAATAATAAATTAATCATTTACACTAATCTAGACAATATTTATTCGATTAGGGAGCGATTGCTATCGCAATCCCTCAATCAAATAGAACGACCTAGACGCGAAGGCATCTACTAGTCGGATGAGTCTCTGGGCAGAGACTGTCAAAGTATGAATTAATCATTAACACTAATCTAAGCGTACAGACAATATTTATTTGATTAGGGAGCGATTGCTATCGCAATCCCTCAATCAAATAGAACGACCTAGACGCGAAAGCATCTACTAGTCGAATGAGTCTCTGGGCAGAGACTCCCAAAGTATTAATTAATCATTAACACCAATCTAAGCGTAAAGACAATATTCGACCGAGCGAAGCGAAGGTCTTTGAGTTAACTAGGGCGATTTGCACTTGTCCGTCCGTCCGTCCGTCCGTCCGTCCGTCTGTCAGAGCCTTATAACTTTTGAATTACTGAACGTAATTACTTCAAATTTAGATATAATATGTAAACCGATGGCCTCCAGCCGAAAATGGCTTAAAAAGTTATAAAAATCTTTATTTCAGGGGGGCTCTCATAGAAGCGAATGCGAAGTAAAAAAAAAAAAATCGCGTTACATAAAATTGTTACGTATCATTTTAAAGATAATTTTGAACTGAGTACAAAAATATTTTTTTTTTAATTTTTCCCTTAAAATTGACGAAATGGGGGGCTTTCAAAGTGGCGATTTTATACGCTCGCTTGAAGACGCTCTCTAGAAAAATCCGCTATGGATTTTCAAACTGATTTTATGTTTTTAGGTCACTTATATCCTGTACTTGAACAACAAATACTAAAATTATATGAATATTATAAAGAAACGAGATTATTTAATTTTTAATGGGCGTCAGTAATTCATATAGCATCAACATAGCTTCACAATAATGCTAATAGATGGCGCAGTCAGTTATTATCCCCATGGAACTACGAGTTAAATTCAATGTTTGATAAATAATTCAATGTTTTCACTAACGTTCCCTAACCTTTACGGGCTACCTATAAGTTAGGTGATTGATGTTTTCTGTCAACTTATTTATCACGATCCTGTACGGGACACCTAAAAGGATATTGGGACGGATGTTAGGACTTAGGATTGTATTTAGGAGCTACCTACGTTAAGAGACTCCTACTTAGGGGATGATTTAGGTATGTTTGGTGAAAACGGGCATAATAATAATGTCAGTTTTGGTTATCATGTATCGATTGAATGAATAATCATGGGATACCGTTACCGCGAGGTCTCAGTTCGGGGCGAACCACTAGTATATTTTGTATAGAGTGTGTGTAAAGTAGTTGACCGAGCGAAGCGAGGTCTCTGAGTTAACTAGAGCGATTTGCACTTGTCCGTCCGTCCGTCCGTCCGTCTGTCAGAGCCTTATAACTTTTGAATTACTGAACGTAATTACTTCAAATTTAGATATAATATGTAAACCGATGGCCTCCAGCCGAAAATGGCTTAAAAAGTTATAAAAATCTTTATTTCAGGGGGGCTCTCATAGAAGCGAATGCGAAGTAAAAAAAAAAATATCGCGTTACATAAAATTGTTACGTATCATTTTAAAGATAATTTTGAACTGAGTACAAAAATATTTTTTTTTTAATTTTTCCCTTAAAATTGACGAAATGGGGGGCTTTCAAAGTGGCGATTTTATACGCTCGCTTGAAGACGCTCTCTAGGAAAATCCGCTATGGATTTTCAAACTGATTTTATGTTTTTAGGTCACTTATATCCTGTACTTGAACAACAAATACTAAAATTATATGAATATTATAAAGAAACGAGATTATTTAATTTTTAATGTACATCAGTAATTCATATAGCATCAACATAGCTTCACAATAATGCTAATAGATGGCGCAGTCAGTAACTATTCCCATGGAACTACGAGTTACGACTAACGACCTATCCCAAAAACAGTTTTGCGTCGACCATTATTATTTAGTTACTTATTATAATACAATAATTGTATTGTACTTAATTTTTTTTGTACCATATTATTCAATTAAAATTATTTTTTAGTTAAATTTTAGTTAAATATTGTATATTTTCTATTCGCGTCGATAGATGACGATTTGTACAGATGCCCGTAACCCGGTTTCACTCGTTAGTACCTACATAATAATTCAATGTTTTCACTAACGTTCCCTAACCTTTACGGGCTACCTATAAGTTAGGTGATTGATGTTTTCTGTCAACTTATTTATCACGATCCTGTACGGGACACCTAAAAGGATATTGGGACGGATGTTAGGACTTAGGATTGTATTTAGGAGCTACCTACGTTAAGAGACTCCTACTTAGGGGATGATTTAGGTATGTTTGGTGAAAACGGGCATAATAATAATGTCAGTTTTGGTTATCATGTATCGATTGAATGAATAATCATGGGATACCGTTACCGCGAGGTCTCAGTTCGGGGCGAACCACTAGTTATTTGATTAGGGAGCGATTGCTATCGCAAACCCTCAATCAAGTGGAACGACCTAGATGCGAATGCATCTACTAGTCGAATGAGTCTCTGGGCAGAGACTGTCAAAGTATGAATTAATCATTAACACTAATCTAAACGTAAAGACAATATTTAATCGATTAGGGAGCGATTGCTATCGCAATCCCTCAATCAAATAGAACGACCTAGACGCGAAGGCATCTACTAGTCGAATGAGTCTCTGGGCAGAGACTGTCAAAGTATGAATTAATCATTAACACTAATCTAAACGTAAAGACAATATTTAATCGATTAGGGAGCGATTGCTATCGCAATCCCTCAATCAACTAGAACGACCTAGACGCGAAGGCATCTACTAGTCGAATGAGTCTCTGGGCAGAGACTGTCAAAGTATGAATTAATCATTAACACTAATCTAAACGTAAAGACAATATTTAATCGATTAGGGAGCGATTGCTATCGCAATCCCTCACTCAAATAGAACGACCTAGACGCGAAGGCATCTACTAGTCGAATGAGTCTCTGGGCAGAGACTGTCAAAGTATGAATTAATCATTAACACTAATCTAAACGTAAAGACAATATTTAATCGATTAGGGAGCGATTGCTATCGCAATCCCTCAATCAAATAGAACGACCTAGACGCGAAAGCATCTACTAGTCGAATGAGTCTCTGGGCAGAGACTGAATTCGTATCGTCAAAACAGCCGTTTTATACTAATATTTCAAGATGGCGCGCAAAATGGCGTACCCGCGCTGTCAAAGTCAAATGTCAATTTGATTAAACTAATTTTAATAAATAAAAGGAAACGGAAGTCAAAGCAACACTTTTAAATAATTAATATAAAATAAAAGGATACGGAAATCAAAACAATACTTTTAAATAATTATAAATTAAACGAAAATCAATTGCGCCCACATGTACAATAGAATATTTGTGACACATTACGTGTGGGCTATAACTTTATTTAAAGCAGATAAAAACAATTACGTGTAGTGTGCCAGTAGGTTATAAATGTTTGTCTCATTAATTCTTGATGAGAAAGTTATTATTGAGGAACTTTTAAGCTATTGCATAGCTTTTATCGCGGGCTTTGAACTAGGACAAACAGAGTTTATATAATCAAAGGACAAACAGTTTGAGCGCGGCGACCGAATCAAGTAATTCCGTAACGAAAATAAACCTGACACCGTCGTTCAGTAAGCGTTCAACATTTTAGAGGTTCACAAGCTCTGTTTGGCGCAGTGGGCGAGCGGCCGCTTTCTTTACCGTATAGTGTAATGATGTCGCAGGTTCGAATCTCACTCGTGTTAGATACTCAGGAAGACAAGGTTCTAAATAACTATAAACAGCACTAATTCACACAATATTTCACTAATTACTATTTAACAGCACTAATAAGTCGAGGGCCAGCGTAACGACTAAAAGCTTGCGAAAATACGAACTGAGCCATAGTGCTCCATGTTTCTTCTTTTATAACGACTCAAGTGTAGTAAGAAATTAGCTGAAAGCGAGAACTTCCGATCGCTTGCATTCGCTCCAACAGATCAACCAATCGCCTGCCTTTTGCCATTCGCAGCCAATCAAATCGGAATGATGGTAAGCGGAAATAATATATCTGATTTTCAAAAGTTGTAAAAGTTCACAATATTGCGATTATAAAATAAATTAAATAGAATTATACAAATATAGACATTATTAATAATTCGATGGAAGTCGAGTGTCAATTATTTAATTAGAGCAAAAGTCTAGGTAATTATACTTTGTTTAACACGGAAGTCAATGTCGTTATACTTTAGTAGATTTCATGACGGAAATTGAAATCAATAATAACAAAAATAGAATGACTCTTAATAAAGTACCTCTTTATATTTTTATTTTATTATTTTACACTATTTTTGATCCTAACTGTATTAAATATCTGACACACGCGAAGTAGTGACAGTGCGCTTTTCTTGTTTGTTTGTTTTTTATTTTTTTTTGCATAATTTTTATTATGCAAAAAAAAATATTTATTTTTATTTTCAAAAAAAATTATTGCATAAATATTATAATTGCATAAGTTGATAAAAAATGCTATGTAATAGCTTTACCGCGGCAGCCCCCGAGTGCCACACGTATTTTTTTTTCACCTGTTCTTTTAGGTTTACCCTAATTTTTTATTTGTTTTTAAACCATCCAAATCAATGCAAATAAAGTCGTACGCAATCAAAACGACATCGTGCATAGTAACAAATTGCAAAAGTACAAAAAAAAGCCAATAAAGTAGGGTACATCCGGTTTGCGATTTTTTACGGTATTTATGTAAATCAGTGCTATAAAATTGACAGATCGACCGTGACCACGGGCCATCACAATAATGATTAGTCATCGATCTATTAAATTTAGACCATAGATTAAGTATAATCTGTTTTTCAAATCGCAGAATACTTTTCGGAGCAACGGAGAAGCGACGCGTCGATCTAGGAGTTTTTGCGAGAAGTTAAATTGGAGCGTTTCTAATTTTGTGAACGATGAAAAAATTATCGGAAATGGTCATGGCCATTTATAAACAAAAAAATTCGGCGTGAGGAAACAACGAAAATGGTAATAGACTATTTTGGATGATATAAACTAATTGAATAGCGCCGGTTTCACTGCGAACAATGACCCTCGCAAAAAATAAGAGACGTCATATTTAAATGGGGGACAATATTTATTTCCAAAAAAGGCAAAAGTTGTTCAATCAACTTAGGTACTTATTTTTGTAATTTTTTTAAACAATATTCAGATTTTTTAGTTTAGAAAATAAACTAAAAAATCTGAATTTTTGTCGAAAGCAATGTTGAACTTGTATTTAAAAACATCTTAAAAGTTAAACGAGTATATTTTTATGCCAGTTACGTTATTTTTATTTGAAGTTTGATGTTCGGACCTAAATCGCAAAAACGATACGTATTTTTTTTTACAATTTCAACAAGCAATATTTTGTTTTTCTTCATTCAGTCATGGAAAAGAAATAGTCTTCCAAGAAAAACGTAGGATGACTAATAAGCGCTATTTCTGAAACCGCTTTACCCTAGATCCTAGATAATTTAAATAACAAAACATCATGCAGGCGAGGTCAGCCGTTTTTTGTCATGAAACTAGTGTAAAAATGTAACTCTGAATAAAGTTATTATTATACTTATGTAATATGTGACAGTTCAAGCCGTGCTGGTTCAAACTATTCTGTATTGTTTAGATCCGTTTGTCACTTTTTCATGACGCAAACTTCTGAGATACCAATCAGTTACATACACATTTTGTCAAAATTATTTGAGAGTTTTACAATCAAATTCATACTTACATACAAATCAATTCAAATTGAAAATCCTTACTAATATTATAAATGTGAAAGTGTGTTTGTTTGTTGGTTTGTCCTTCAATCACGCCGCAACAGGGCTACGGATCGACGTGATTTTTTGCATGGGTAAATTGGGTATAGTTAAGAGGACCTGGAGAGTGACATAGGCTACTTTTTATCCCGGAAAATCAAAGAGTTCAGGAGGGATTTTAAAAACTAAATCCACGCGGACGAAGTCGCGGGCATCAGCTAGTTAAATTATAAACTTGTTTTGAAAAGAGCAACCGTCTAGTTTCTTGCTGGTTCTTCTCGGCAGGAAGGGCATTCCGAACCAGTGGTAGAGTTGACGATACAAAAGCACTTGTAAATAGTTTACTTGAACAAAAAATATTTCTATTCTATTCTATTCTCTTAAACTGCTATTATTATCATAATCTTTTGCATGCACTAAAAGAAATAGCTATGTATTACCTGAACAATTTGAGATGTAGGCCACCACGAAGAACGCCAAACACAATGACAGCCTTTTGAACTCCATTCTGGTATCACTTTTTAAAACGGTTAACTTATACCACTGGTAACTGGTTAAATATAAAAATATTATATTTAGTAGGTACTAGGCACTGGTACACTGTCTCATAAGGCACATCACTAGCTTCGTATCAGGCACTTGGTTTTCGTTGATCTGTGAAAATTAAAAAAAAAACTATTAGACTATCCTTCTTTCTTTCTTACTATGAAAAAAATATAATGCGTTCCATTTTTAAATGCTTGTTTTTTATCTGTGCATATCGTAATTCTATAGATTTATCTATCTCATACCTTTAAACGAGCAATTCAAGATTGAGCAAGATATAATCTGAATCTCGGAAATGGTTCCAACGATTTTCATGAAATTTGGTATGCAGAGTGTTTCGGGGGCGATAAATCGATCTAGCAAGGTTTCATTTTTAGAAAAGGTCGTTTTATCCGTATTTTCAGGCAATGATAAACCCCTTACAATATCATTAGAATACGAAGGTAAATTCCGCCATTATCTATAGCGTTCCGTTAGCTCGGAAAATCGGGCGGTCCCGAAACCAGAAGACCCTATATTTTCCTTTTTATTTTTTAATATATAATTTCCAAAAACACGATTTACCAAAAAAAAAAACCGAGCAAAGCTCCCAGGTCACCCAGATATTTATATTTACTACCATAAGCGTAATTCGTATCGCGAAGTTTTGGTTTTGATGAACATTGAGTTCATAAATTATACCCTGAGGTTATACCCTAAAAGCCCTAAACCTATTATACTCTCCCGCTATTGGTTAAAATGCATTGATGCAGCAAGAACGCCTTAAATTCAGCCAATCAGAGGTCATTGCGATTTTTGTACTGATTCAATCATTTTTACAGAATACCACTCAATAATCATACTCCATTCGTCATACTTCACGTATAAAAGTAACGTCTCCGTTAAATATTTTAGTACAAACTACATCATCATCAACCCATCAACAGCTCACTACTGAGCGCAGGTCTCCTCTCAGAGAAGGGTTATAGACTATACACCACCACGCTGGCCCAATGCGAATTGATAGACTTCACGCACCTTTGAGAACATTCTGAAAAACTCTCAGGTGTGCAGGTTTCCTCACGATGTTTTCCTTCACTGTTGAAGCCCGTGATATTAAATTTCTTAAACGCACTTAACTTAGAAAAGTCAGAGGTAGCGACCTGCATCCCCCGAATAGGAGACCGCAGTACTAACCACTAGGATATCACTGCTTCGATACAAACTGCGACCGGCCCTAAATAATAATAGCTATGAAGTATGAACTCCAAAGTGCATAGGTATAATACTAAGATTAAATCATACACGAAAAAAAAGGATTAATTGAATCAAGAAAATGAAATTTGTGATTTTTCGTAAATTCAAGTAAATAATATGTATTTAGCGTGAGAAAATGAAACTCAAATTTAAATAGACTAAATCTTGGTTGAAAACTTCTAATTTTAGTTTAGCGTCAAGAGAAAAATATTTGATTTGAGAATATTTTTACTCCGATTAATGTGTGAATGCTTTTGGCAATTTGTTTTTTCATGGTTTGATATCTATTATCTTACTTTGAGAAAATAAAGAGCATTTACTTTTCTATTGGCAAGAAAATATTGTCTCACATCTAATAGTGAGAAAATGTTTCTTGGATTAAAGATAATCGCCTTGATTTAACTAAATATATCCTCATATTAAGAAATCAGTTTTTTCTGTGTAGCCTGTTCCTATTTGAGACCAATAAAACAGATAGACCGGGTCAACTTCGACCAGTTTCGCACGTAACTGAGATAAGGCATGCCAAGTTGCTGAATATGTATTTATTCATGATCACCATAGGTACATAACTACATAGACATAGCTCATATATGGATGGGTCACTCAGCGGGTGATGGCGAGAGCTATGCTCGGAGTATCCCTGCGAGATCAAATCAGAAATGAGGAGATCCGTAGGAGAACCACCGACATAGCTCAGTGAGTCGCGTAGATGAAGTGGTAATTGGCGGGGCATATTATATGCAATTTGAAGAACTGATACTGGAGTCCCAAGGTGCTGGAGTGGTGACCCGGCGCCGGGAAGCGCAGTGTTGGCAGACCCCCCACTAGGTAGACTGACGACCACAAATGAGTCGTTGAGCACCGCTGGAAACAGGCGGTGCAAGTCAGAGTCGTGTGGAAATGTATGCAAGACACTTATAATGGTAGGGTGGTAACTAGAAACGGCTAAAGAAAACCAGACCAGACCAGAGACAATTCAGAAATTACAAATTCCCTAATTGCCTCCGCCGGGAATCGAACCCGAGACCTCCCAGTTATAAGACAGAGCTCAGGCTCACCACTGCGCCAGGGCGGTCGTCGATAAACATTACATAATCGATGTTTAATCCTACCTACTTAAAACATACTTATAAATGTGTCATCGTTAATGTTAAAACGACAAATCTACATCATCAACTAGCAATACAAATAAGTTATGTTTTCTCAATACATCGTTACAGAGATCAAAGATGAGGAAGGAAACGTATACGATAATAAATATACGGTTATTTTTGTACCACCATCCCCCTTCATAAGTACAGATTTCCGTTCTGTACCATTGGATAGACGGGTTATTGGGCGGTCTTGAATCTTGTTTAGTCTATAACAGGGATTCCCAAAGTATTAAGGGCAAGAGACCCATTTTCCAAAATGAAGTGATACCTCAGACCCCCAGAGCCAAATTATTTTAAAAAACCTATCTATATATAGTTTTTCACCTATTGATACAAAATACTTATTAATGAACTTGACATCATTTTCTCATCAAAAAACGAAATAAATAGATACAAAGTACAACTTTACATACTTTGATACTTCCTACTAAAATATTAGTCATTCTTATAACAATTTAGGACAGCAATCTCACTCAGCTCAGAGTCAGACTCACGTCTGAGTTAAAATGAGACAGATTTATGTCATTACATATTTGTGTTTCATTTTATCTCTTTCTTTGAGTCTTTGAGCAGAGCCAGAGTACGATGTCTAGATCTCAGCCTAAATCTATGGTTTAAGGTTGAAGACAAGGGTCTGCCCGCGAAATTCAAATTTAATTTGGTTTTTCCCATTTTGTAACCTAATACGACAAAGTAGGCTTATGGCATTCTAATTGCGACAATGGCAGTATCATCTTCACAGATTTATATAAAACAATTTCCTTGAAAGTGTCCAGTTTAAGAAATTAATCAAAATATCGACTAATTTGTGAGTAACTCACGCCCAACTCAGTATTTTGATTAATATCACTTTCAAGTAAAGATTTTTATGTAAACCTGTGAAGATGATAATTCCACTGGATTAATTAGAAGGCCATAAGCCTACTTTGTCGTATTAGTGTACAAATTGCGAAAAACCAAATTAAATTTGAATTTCGCGGCAGACCCTTGTCTTCAACCTTAAGCTAAGAAAACTTGATTCACGGCTCACGCTTAGCATCTGTTTTCTCTTTCCGAGATCTTTTGTCTGTTTTCCGTGAAGCGAAAGTGAAACAGCGTGTAGGTACGTTTGCAATTTTGTATAGAGTAGGTTGACCATCACTAAATAATTAGGTTCTATTTTAATTTAGTTGTGCTATTTTGTATGTATAGGTACGTCTATTTAACTTCGATTTACCTGCTTAGCTTTAGTATATTGATGGTTAATTTTATCTTCATTATTTTCAGGACTTGAAATCGTTGAATTATTTGATTTTTACAAAGGCTCTTCTCTGCCTTCAATTATTATCATGAGCCATAAAAATAAATCTGAATTAATTTTTTTTTAGAAAAAATATACGAATTGGGGTTTTCTGTCAAAAAATCCTCAGTTGGTAATAAATAGGTAGGTACCAGGCCAGAGTTAGGAAGTTGGCGATATCACCTCTAACCGGTCTCCGGTCGTGTCGGACTTCCGCCCCATCGGACTATAAGAGTGGGGGAATAGAGAGGTAACCTGTGTTTTTATCGAATGCACTTCAAGTGCACTATAATATCTCCCGGGCAGATGGCTAATCTCTGAAAATTATCCGAGGTGGCCGAATTCTGTCGGGGGGACATTATTAAAGTTAAAAGATCATGGTTACTGCTTGTTGGTCGCGAACGCGATGTGTCAAGCTATTTGTTTAAGAAATTCACATAAGCTCAAGAATGTTGGTTTTTACAAGGTTGTTCTCTATCGTCGTCACACATAAATATAGGGTGACCATAATCAACACTGATCGGAGACCTAGGTAACCCTTTATGTTAAGTGACGATGCAGTCTAAGATGATAACGGGCTAACTTGGAAGACGGTGTGGCAGTTTTATTTAAATTCATACACCTGAGCGTTACATTAGCGTCAAAGTAAAATAAACCATCATCATCATCATCATTAACAACCCATCAACGGCTCACTGCTGAGCGCAGGTCTCCTTTCAGAGAAGGGTTAAAGGCCATAGTCCACCACGCTGGCCCAATGCGAATTGGCGGACTTCACACATCTTCGAGAACATTATAAAGAACTCTCAGATGTGCAGGTTTCCTCACGATGTTTTCCTTCACCGTTGAAGCAAGTGATATTTAATTGCTTAAACGCACTTGACTCCGAAAAGTCAGAGGTGCGTACCCGGGATCGAACCTGCGACCCCCCGAATAGGAGACCACAGTCCTAACCACTAGGCTATCACTGCTTCATAAAATAAACCATAATGGCATTGAATTAGAGCTCAATTTTGTGTATGCATCCTAATACGTTTACGTATGTACGATACGCTCCATAACGCTCCATGTTAAAATCAGTTGTACTGAATTTGTGACTTTAAATCAATACAATCAAGAATAATTTTACTTTGACGCTAATGTCATCGAATACGAATACGATCAATGGAATAAGTTTTAGACAATTGGTACCCAGATCGGTTTTTTACACGCCATTGTGCCGGAACGCTAAATCACGGCGGCACGTCTTTTGACGGTAAAAGTACATTTTTCATTCTTTCTTCATTCATTCATTTTTGGAAAATTTCTTTATATCTTAGTTCTGTGGTCGAAGCACTTAAAACCATAATACATAATGTCTTCTCGAACGAATTCGGTCAAAGCGGCCAACCTCAGAGATAAGCTATCTGCGTGGGAGATATTATAGTGCACAAGTATGTTCACGACCTATTCCCTCACTCTCATAATCCGATGGAAATCCTCAATACCATGCATACTTACACAAGTACCTACATAAATAAATTAACATACGCATTGAATTAAGGTGTTTCAAAACAAACTCTAGACGGAGTAAATAAAGTAAAACGAAGTTCTTACTTCTTATCACTAACAACTACCTAATTAGTAGTTATATTGCTCTCCGCCATTGATATAATTATTATGTAGGTATAAACTGTGATATATTTGAAGCGCCACATTTGACATACGATTGTCTCTGGAACTAATAAAATTGCAAATGGCGCACCAACCTCTATAAATCATAGATACATTATATGAAATTAAAATTATAGATTATTATAGAGGTCTATGATAGTAATTTATCTCTTTAAAGCAAAATTAATATTCTTTGCTATAATCCAAATACTTTGCAATTGCGAATTATGGAGTCAACATCTCCTGATGATGTTCCGGTGACGGAGCGAAACGTAAGATTTATTCTGTCTCGCGGATTATAGCAAAGAATATTAATTTTTCTTTAAATATCATGGAATTCCTCAATATAACGCCTGCTTCTATTCAATAATTATTAATCTATGAAAACTTAAATTAACTTTTAGAGGTCGAATCCGCCATTTGCAATATTATAAGTTCCAGAGAAACTCGTAGGTATCTGCTTGCATCAATCAAGTAAGGTCCAAAAAAATATGACGACAGCCCCTCCGGGGTTAATCATAGATTAATTTATACTTAGAACTCAGTGCATCTGCCGCTAACGACGTCAATTCGTGATGACCACGACTGCTCTGCCAAGAGTGTTACGTAGAATCTTTGGATTTAGTGTATCAACGCTCTTAAAAGACAAAATAGAGAGAAATGTCCGATTCACTTATATCGTTTTAATTTAGTGTCGTTGTGAAATAGTGGCCTGAGGGCAGTGGGCCTTTCTCGTTATGATAAGCGATAACGCTCTGGGACCGAAGATTTATTATTTTTATCTGTAACTGATACATAACACAAGGTGGACGCTTTGTCTAATATTGTGACCTAATTTAGCGTTTATCTTTATCGTTGATGTTGTGGGGAGGTTTATAGGTAATTAAAAATTATGGTTAGTTTATAACCTTCGTCTTCTTCTTCATCAATTATTAAATAATATACTAATTTATTATCTACTAGCTGATGCCCACGACTTCGTCCGCATGGATTTAGTTTTTAAAAATCCCGCGGGAACTCTTTCATTATCCGAGATAAAAAGTAGCTCTCCCGGTCTGAGGAACCACTACTACATCCATTACTATACCCATGCAAAAATCGCATCAATTTGGTGTTCTGTTGCGACGTGATTGAAGGACAAACCAACAAACAAACACACTTTCGCATTTATAATATCAGTAATGCTTTATTATGACACTTTTTATAATTGTCAAATTTTTTACCATACTTAACCAAAGACAAAATTACGTTTATATCATACTTGCTCAGTAACTAGGGATTACTATGGTGGAAAGTCTCCTTGTAAGTTGGTGTTTGCAATTCAAGGCAATATTACGTCGCACTATGCTTGAATTGTAATGTTCACATTACAGTTCAAGCTATGCAAAACTCCTTGGTAAACAATCTCTTTTCTTATAAAATGGTAAGAAAACTTTTTACTGAAAAAAAACACTGAACATGGCGGCATTTAATTTCCATACATTTCAAACTATGCAAAACTCCTTGGAACTCAGAGCCGTAAAAAAAAAATAGAAAACTATTTACGAAAAAAAAATGGAAATGTACATTTAATTTGATCTGAAAGTTTGTGAAGTTTGTTCGTAAAGGGATTTAAGTTATTTACAACAATGTCAAGCACTTCATCAGATGATGAAAAAGGAGGAGAGCCTGATTTTTGTTTGCTTGAAGCAGAACAAATGATGCAAAACCTTTTGCCGGATAAGTCCAAAGAGCGCTACGTGAAAACTTACGAAGAATTCAACAAATGGCGTGCAAAGAAAGGAATTACATCTTTGGCAGAATGTGTTTTCTTTCTCTAAATTTGCTAATTATTCTAATTAAAATTTCATTTTGCATTACCAATGTTTTATTTACCTCGCAAGAATGATATAAAGTAGAATGCTTACCTCGGTTGCAAGTAGCTATTACACCCTCGAACTATATTCACCCTCGCTCGCTGCGCTCGCTCGTGTGACTAAATATCTCGGGTGCACGCGATCCATAAGCGCCCTATGCGAGCTGCGCTCGCACTGGCGCCAAATTGGATCTTGTTCTGTAATAGCTTACTTACGTCCCTTGTGTAACAATCTTCTATTAGCTGTCATTTACGTTTTGTTATTCCACTGTCATTTGCGTTTTGATATTCCATGTCAGATGCGTTTTTGTTATACCACGTTTTATAGTGACTTGACGGAAACGCGGTCGAACGGGATAAAAAGTATCCTATGTCCGTCTCCTGGTTCTAAGCTACCTCTCCACCAATTTTCAGCCAAATCGGTTCATCCGTTCTTGAGTTATAAATAGTGTAACTAACACCACTTTCTTTTATATATATAGATATAATTAAATGTGTACTGTGAAATTTGTAACCCATTTTTTAAATTTAATTGTATAATTTTCTATTGTTATTGCACACCATAATACACTATGCCCTATAATCTATATTGTAGGTACCTACCATCTCATGCTACTAGTGTATAATGCAATAAATAAATTCTGATTCTGATTAACCGATAGACCGCGTCCACAGCAGGACAAAGGTCTCTTGCATGGACTTCCACAGGACTCGGTCTTGCGCCGCTTGAATCCAGCGGCTCGCTGCGACTCGTTTGATGTCGTCGGTTCACCTAGTGGGGGGTCTGCCAACACTGCGCTTCCCGGAGCGGTGTCGCCACTCCAGCACCTTGGGACCCCAACGACCAGCACAGCTCTTCGAACTGTGTGCCCCGCCCATTTCCACTTCAGTTTCGCGACTCGCTGAGCTATGTCGGTAACTTTGGTTCTCCTACAGATCTCCTCATGTCTGATTTGATCTCGCAGAGATACTCCGAGCATAGCTCTCTCGATCGCCTGCTGAGTGACCCTGAGCCTTCTTATGAGGCCCATAGTTAGCGAACATGTCTCGGATCCGTAAGTCATCACTGGCAACACGCACTGTTCGAAAAGTAGTCTTCAGGCACTGAGGGATTTTGGAGTTTATAACCTAACTTTTTTAAATTAGCAGATTGAAGGTCGAGATCCTAGCAATATTATAACTGCCCCGTTGGTCTAGTGGTTAGCATGATCGACTGCGGATGACGAGGTCCCGGGTTCGATTCTCGGATCTGGCCAAAAATGTAGCTATTGGGTTTCTCTGTCAGGAAATTCTCAGGCTAAGATCTATAGATCGTACTCTGGCTCTGTTCAAGATAGAGTTAAAATGAGACACAAATATGTAATGACATAAGTATGTCTCGTTTTAACTCAGACTTGAGCCTGAGCTGAGTGAGAGTGCTATCTACAGATCTCACCCTCAGTGCTGGGATTAAGATTTAGGCAGTGAGTCACCCCCGTGCCTTGGAGAGCACCTGATCTCTAGAATAGCATAGAATAGAATAAAACATAGAATAGAATTTTTTTTTCAAATAAACTTTTTTACATGTGCTTCTGAATCGTCGATGTCTACCACTGATTCGGAATGCCCTTCCTGCCAAGAAGAACCAGCAAGAAAAAAACCTCTTTTCAAAACAAGTTTACAATATAATAGATTACTATGCTATGTATGCAGTATCTCTCTCCGGTCGTGTCGGAGTTCCGTCCCATCTGACTATGAGAGTGAGGGAATAGAGAGTGCACCTGTGTTTGCGCAAACACTTGTGCATAATAAAATCTCCCGCGCAGATTGGCTAATCTCTGAGGAGGTTCGCCGTGACCAGGATTCGTTCGGAACTTTATTTATTTTTATTTACTTTAATAGATTAGTCTGTCAAGCCCTTATACGTAGTATTCTCTATGGTCAAACCACAATGAGATTGACAGCTTGTCTATGCCCCTGTCTATGTATGTACATACTCTGTGACCTACTCGTAATAAGAACTTCGGTAAAGTACAACACGGCCGGAGTGAGAATATAAAATCGATACCTTATCAGGAATTGCGTCAGAGTTAACATTATTTGTACACAAGGCTGCGTAAGTATTGGTCTTAGTTTATTTTAAACTTCTATTATGAGGAACTATAGCTTTTACCCGCTACTTGCTCTGCGTGTAGTTTGTTAACCCGTGTCAAAAATATGGTCGAGCGAAGCAACGCTTGGATCATGCGTCATGCTCGTGAATGGGTTCCACCGGCGGGAATGGGGCTGCTTTCTGTCTGCCCGTCTTAACATGAATTGAATTGTAATAGGTAATAATAATACCTTGTTAATACCTATAATATATAAATAATAATACCTATAATACCTTGTTGAAGAATTATAGACCCATCTCGTTGTTGAGTCATATTTATAAGTTGTTCTCGAGAGTCATTACGAATCGTCTCGCTCGTAGGTTCGACGACTTCCAGCCTCCCGAACAAGCCGGATTCCGAAAAGGCTTTGGTACCATAGATCACATTCATACGCTGCGGCAGGTTATACAAAAGACGGAAGAGTATAACCGGCCACTTTGCTTAGCGTTTGTGGACTATGAGAAAGCCTTTGATTCGGTGGAAACTTGGGCTGTGTTGAGGTCGCTGCAGAGATGCCGAATTGACTACCGGTATATCCAAGTGTTGAAGTGCTTGTATGAAAACGCCACAATGTCAGTACGTATACAGGACCAGACTACGAGGCCAATCCACTTGCAGCGTGGAGTGCGACAGGGAGACGTTATCTCCCCGAAGCTCTTTACCGCTGCGTTGGAGGACGTCTTTAAGCTTCTGGATTGGAACGGACTTGGCATCAACATAAACGGCGAGTACATCACTCACCTGCGATTTGCCGATGACATAGTAGTCATGGCAGAGACTCTGAGTGACCTCAATACAATGCTCAACGATCTCAGCAGGGTTTCTCAACAGGTGGGCCTGGAAATGAACATGAGCAAGACGAAAATCATGTCCAATGCTCATGCACCGCTCCACCCAGTAATTGTTGAGAACTCTGCACTCGAAATTGTCGACGATTATATTTACCTGGGACACACAGTCCAGCTAGGTAGGTCCAATTTCGAGAAAGAGATCAACCGCCGAATCCAACTCGGCTGGGCAGCGTTCGGGAAGCTCCGAGATGTCTTTTCGTCCAAAATTCCTCAGTGCCTGAAGACTAAAGTCTTCGAACAGTGCGTGTTGCCAGTGATGACTTACGGATCCGAGACATGGTCGCTAACTAAGGGCCTCATAAGTAGGCTCAGGACCGCTCAGCGTGCGATGGAAAGAGCTATGCTCGGAGTATCCCTGCGGGATCGAATCAGAAATGAGGAGATCCGTAGGAGAACCAGAGTCACCGACATAGCTCAGCGAGTCGCGATACTGAAGTGGAAATGGGCGGGGCACATAGTTCGAAGAGCTGATGGTCGTTGGGGTCCCAAGGTGCTGGAGTGGCGACCCCGCACCGGGAAGCGCAGTGTTGGCAGACCCCCCACCAGGTGGACCGACGACATCAAGCGAGTCGCAGGGAGCCGCTGGATTCAGGCGGCGCAAGACCGAGGTCTGTGGAAGTCCATGCAAGAGACCTTTGTCCAGCAGTGGACGTCTATCGGTTGATAAAGAAGAAGAAGAAGAAGGTAATAATACCTACGCTTTTTTTTGAAACTCACCTCATTGTGGAAATATTATATTCTATTCTAACAAAGTTGCATGGGTTAAATCGGTATGGCATCCGGCTGCCCACAAGATATAAAAAACTTATTACAATGTAATAGCTGTATGATAATATTGTAAAATGATTATTTTGAAAACAGCAACTGCTGAGTTTCTTGCCGGCTCTTCTCAACAGAATCCGCTTTCCGAACCGGCGCGGTGGTAGAATCGTGACGTGTCATAAGAGCCACAGGTTGGCCTACATGAAATAAATAATTTTGAATTTGAATTTTTCCGCGATAAAAGTATGCTACTCATCGAACATTACTCCTTAGAACAGAAGTTTCTAACATAGATCCGCTCCAAATGTAGTCTCAAAACAACCAGTGAATATGTGAGTGCCATGTAATTATTTTCTGGTACTGGTACTGATAATTGTGTTTTTGACGGTTACTGTGATGAATTATGACACCCTTTCACCCCCCCCCCCCCGATTGTCTAAAAGTTGCCGATCAAAATCGTATTCGTTTGATGGTATTAGCGTCAAAGTAAAATAAACCATTATCTCATTGAATTAGAGCTCAATTTCGTGTATGCATTCTTATACGTTTAGGTATGTACGATACGCTCCTTAACGCTCCTTGTTAAAATCGGTTGTACTGAATTTGTGACTTTATATCAATACAGTCAAGGAATATTTTACTTTGAAGCTAATGCCATCAAATGAATACGATTTTGATCGGCAACTTTTCGACAATGGGGGGGCAGTACGCCATTTTTTCTGCAAGCTCGGCTCGGCGGTGACGATACTGCGTAGTCGGCCTTTAAAGACTTACTAAAATGGCTTATCACCGCGTCAACTATTGCGCTTCTAAGGGCTATAGTTAGATGATCCCATTTATATTACTGATGGATGGATGTTTGTTACCCCTTCAGAGCACAACGAATTAACAGATTTCGCTGAAATTTGGAATGGAGATAGCTCATACCCAGGATTAACACATAGGTTATATTTTATCCCGGAAAATTAAAGAGCTCCCGCGGGAATCAGGAAACCGGACGAAGTTGCCTGCTTCATTTAAATTATAAAAAAAAAGTGTTGTTCACTGTACGCTGATAATTCAGTGCCTACCTTGACATAGCTCAAGCACTCTTAATATCAATTCATATATTCTGCTACATAAATAGACTGTACGTCAATTATGTAAAGGCTAACTCGTGTAACACAGTTCGTATGTTTAGTACTTATCTTTATAAATCTAAATCTGGGACTGTTTGAGTGCCTGCCTTATAGAAAAGAATCACAAAAAATATATAAAACTAACTTTTTCACGTGGCTTCGCTCCCGCCATATATTGAAAGTAATCCGCAGCCCCCCCTCCTATACAAAATTACCAATTTTCTTTCCGAGTTTTTTCAGCTTTTCTCTAGGGTTTTTGAGAACATCCCTGTATTCGAGCCATCAAAACAAAACAATAGTATACCTATTACACACCACGGGCAGTAAATAAGAAAGCCTCAGATCACATGTTTATTGACCTCGGCTTCGCCTCGGACAACAATTACAATACCTATAATAAACATGTGATCTGACATTTCTTATTTTACTGCCCTAGATGTGTATACTATTTTTCTCCTCGACGGAGGCGGAAAGCGGCATTTTCGTTTAGCGCAGCGGGAGGAAAATTGACGCTTTCCGCCCGGAGGTGAGAAAAAAATATTTTTATAAATTGTTCAAGCCATTTTCGAGTTTTAACAACTGACGAATAGCAATTCATTTTTAACCGACTTTAAAGAAGGCGGAGGTTATCCATTCGTCGGAATCTTTTTTTTATGTATGTTCACCGATTACTCGAAGACGCCAAAACCGATTTGGAATGTTCTTTTTTTTGTTTGAAACTTGAAAGGGTACATTTCCCAGGTGATCGCATTTAAATTTTATCGAAATCGGTAGAGCGGTTATAAAAAATCTACAATAAATTATATACCTACTTTGTAGTGGCACGGGCGTTTGAAGTCGGTTTTTTAAAAATAATTTTTTATATTAACTTATTATATTATCTTATATCATATTATAGATTATAGATAAAAGAAAGATTAATAAGAAAACAATAACAACATACAATAAAAAAACAAAAAATTGTAGGTATTTATCAATTGATTTTGTCCCTTTATAATAAAGCCTACGTCACCCGGTCCATGATAACGTATCAATTACCAATTCATTCATCGGCTCGGCTCATCAAATCGGCTCAGTAGTTTAGGCGGTAGGTACGGTGAAATATACGTAAATACAAACATAGTATACTTAGACTGCTAAAATCATTACAGATAGGTACAGTTAATTATAAGTTTATATGAATTTAAATAATGTGTACAGGTACAATTGGCACATATTATACTGGATGACATTTTCCAGCTTCTCGGAAAAATAGAGCACGTGATAAGTAAATTGAATAGAAAAGCCTATGTGGCATCGTTACTTTTTTTTTTTTTAGTTTTACTACTAAAAAAAAATGCCATGGGCATCTATTCCATTTACTTATCACACCCTATTTTTTACGAGACCCTGGAAAATGTTATCCGATATAGGTAATTCGCACGACTAACTACTATAAAATAAACGAGTTCAAGAATTTGCCCATAATATAAATAAAGCCAAATTACAAAAATATCCAGACTCGTAAAATTCATTTTCATTCGATTGTTGTCGATAAATTCATTTATCGATAAAAAGTTGTTCACTTATTTGTCGATGTTTCGATAAAAACTGGTAAACACGTTTGTTGGAAACTTCCTTGTGACATTAAAACAAGGTTAAGGCAATTTTTAGCATTTTGTTTGAAGAAAGTCGAGATGGCTCATTCATTTTTTAACACATAACCGCTAGGACCGGTTCGACATGTTTTCGGTAGCGTCTGCAGAAAAATATCAATAAGTTTAGATCCTATCGGACAAAAACTGCACTATGAAATAAGATGAGATAGCATTGTGTAAACTATGTTTTTAACCGATTTCAAAAAAGGAGGAGGTTCTCAATTCGTCGCAATCTTTTTTTTATGTTCACCGATTACTCGAAGACGCCTGAACCTATTTGGAAAATTCTTTTTTGTTTCGAAGGGTATACTTCCCAGGTGGTCTTATTTAAATTTTATCGAAATCGGCCGTGCGGTTTTTAAAAAATCAACAATAAACTATAATATACTTTGTAGTGGCGCGGTGTTTGAAGTCGGTTTTTAAAAAGAAATTTTTATATTAAATTATACACAGTTCTTTAGTTATGTATTTCTACTACAAGTTCGTGTGCCCTTTGGCAAAAGCCTCCTCCAATCCTTTCCAATCGTTCTATTTGTCACTCGTCTTGTTCATGCTCTTCCTGCTATGGACTCAATTATATTAAACATACTAGTAATTTACAGGTTGCTGTAGAGCAGGGATTCCCAAACTGGTAGATATCAATAATAACCGACTAATAATATAATAACCGACTTCGACCCTTGGGGTCGAAGTCGGTTTCCCTAGTTGGGTCGGAAAACTGATTTTGGGGGTCGACGAGGTCTAAAAATCGACCCCTATTAAATCATTGTTGTACTTTTTACGTAATTTGTATTAATAATTATAATTACACTTGATATTTACTGAATTTTATGAAATATTTATTTAATTTTGATGAATAAATGATGTCAAGTTTACTCACTTATCCAACGGCAAAGTTTTTAAATTGCTAAGTATTTTGGAAATAAATAGGAAAAAAATTAGAGATTTTTAAAGTAATTTGGCTATGGGGGTCTGAGGTATCAGTTCATTTTGGAAAAGGGGTCTCTTGCCCAAAATAGTTTGGGAATCTCTGATGTTGAACAATATCGCCGCTGTAGTTGGAAAATTAAACAACTACAAATTTTGCGAACTAGAAATTATTGCTTTTCCAGAAAATTAACAAATTTTTTTACAGCAATGATAGAAATATTATGTACCTATTTATTTATTTTTCATTTGGACCTTTTAATAAAGCAGTCAAATATTATGTCAAAGATGTTTTTGCTATCGCTACCAAAGTTAACGCTTGCGAATCAATAAAAAACTTGACCTACAGCACGTAAATATTCATAATATAGTTTCTTTACATAAGTATAGTCTTAAAAATTCCTTGTCTCTTGCATACGCATAAAACACCCAAAACCAAAAAAATTAAATGGAAATGAAATCCACCCTAACTGATAAACAAACAAACAAACAATTTAGCGTTCGGGTACCATGATGGGTAGGTACAGATGATCAGGGTTATGGTTTTCATTTATACTGCCATAATTCACCAGCTACTATCTTAGACTGCACCGAAACTTACCACCTTCTAATTTCTATTTTAGTCAATCCAATAAATCGACTAAAACATCGATTTCAAACATTCGATTAAACTGTATCGGACCAATTCGAAACAGCTGTTTTTAATATTGCCTTTAACTTTGCTGCACGATCTTTAAGATCCGTTACTTAGCACAATTACGTTCTACTACTTATTTGTATTACCTACAAAAAATCGGCCAAGTGCGAGACGGGCCTCGCTCTTTTAGGGTTCCGTTAAAAAAATTAAATAAAAATATTTTCATGTACCCATGGAAATATTTTAATTTAATTTAATTTTTATTATTTGTTGTTATAGCGGCAATGGAAATACATAATATGTGAAAATTTCATCTGTCTATCTATTACGGTTTACGAGATACAGCCCGCTGACAGACGGACGAACGGACGGACGGACAGCGTAGGCTTAGTAATAGGGTCCCGTTGGTACCCTTTGGGTACGGAACCCTAAAAACGAGAGCTGCATGATTACTTAGGCCGAGCACAATATTAAGACATTGGTCGCGGATTTTCTAAAACTGATCGCGTTATGCGGTGTGACGATCGCAACCCCATCTACCAATTGTCTAAAAGTTATTCCATTGATCGTTATCGTATTCGATGACATTAGCATCAAAGGAAAATAATCCTTGATTGTATTGATTTAGTCACAAATTCAGTACAACCGACTTTAACATGGAGCGTTCAAGCGTGTCGTACATACCTAAACGTTTTCTTAAACGCTTGAACGCATACACGAAATTAAGCTCTAATTCAATGCAGTTATGGTTTATTTTACTTTGACGCTAATGTCATCGAATCCGATTACGATCAATGGAATAACTTTAGACAATCGCACCTCTGATTGGCTTAAACTCTCTTGCTATTAGCAGGTCAAGCGCACTCCGCATTTTGGGTTTAAAGCTACAAGTACCCGGCTTCGTTCCGTCCGGACGGGCCAACTCAATAGGCTAACGTAGTGCGTACGGATAAGAGTCACGCGATAGAAAGGGAGGCGACTTCTAGGTGAATATCACTGTAGGTAAGTTAGCGCTGTGCGACCTGAATTGCACTTTATTGTGTGGTAGCAATGAGTCTCTATTGGTTTAAATGATGTGAAGAAGTGAATCTTCTGTATCCGTCATCATCATAATCATCTGTTGTCTTATAACTGGGAGGTCTCGGGTTCGATTCCCGGCGGGGTCAATTTTTTGGGAATTTATAATTTCTGAATTGTCTCTGGTCTGGTCTGGTGGGAGGCTTTGGCCGTGGCTAGTGTTGGACATAGACTCAGAAGTGGAACTTATCACTCAAAAACTAATCACGCCTTAAGAGAATACATCTCTTAAAACGCAAAACCCTACCTATAGCCGTCTCCACCATCCCCAATAACGGCCCCTTTCCACTCAGCTAATAACCACAGCACGACAGACAAACCACCATCTGAACGTGAGGGTAGTTATCAAAATATCAAAGTATTGATTAATCAAAACAACATCTGAACGTGAGGGTAGTTATCAAAACATCAAAATATTAATTAATCAAACCAATATCTAAACATGAGGGTAGTTATAAAAATATCAAATATTAATTAATCAAACCAATATCTAAACATGAGGGTAGTTATAAAAATATCAAATAATTAATTAATAATTTACACTAATCTAGACAATATTTATTCGATTAGGGAGCGATTGCTATCGCAATCCCAAAATCAAATAGAACGACCTAGACGCGAAGGTATCTACTAGTCGAATGAGTCTCTGGGCAGAGACTGAATTCGTATCGTCAAAACAGCCGTTTTATACTAATATTTCAAGATGGCGCGCAAGATGGCGCGCCCGCGCTGTCAAAGTCAAATGTCGTCAATATACGTCATGAAACGTATATTGACAAAGGTATGTTGACACTGTTACACTTATTGTTTCATGAGGTATACTGAAAAACACCAATCATATTTTTAAATTGCTAACACTAGTTACCACCCTACCGTCAAAGACGTGCCGCCAAGCGATTTAGCGTTCCGGCACGATGGCGTGTAGAAACCAATTAGGGGTATGGGTTGAATGTTCACTGCCATACCCCTTCCAAGTTAGCCCGCTACCATCTTAGACTGCATCGTCACTTACCATCAGGTGAGATCGCAGTCAAGGACTAGCTTGTCATCGAATAAAAAAATCGCTTTTTTAGCAGGATGGGTCGCCGGGTTGGAAAGATGTTATTTAATAACGCGTGTAAAAAAGCTAAAGTTGTTTGCATAATATTTAAATACAGGGTGCTATTAAAATGATAAAGTAAACTGGAACCAGGGATGCAGTTCTTGATTCTGAATCGCTCAGCGTTGGAAGTTCTCATTGGTCTTTTCACGATTTTGTTTCTACGACATAAAGGTGAAAAAGTAAATTTTGAAAAAGTCAACATTTTATAGTTTTTTTTTTAGGTAACTACTTTCTTTTAATTTGTACCTTTTTATATGGAAGCAAATAAACATAAGTTAAAAGACAACTTTCTTTCTAAGTGCCATTTCACCAACGTCGAGTGAATTTTGACCGAGAAATAAAATGGGCATTATGACAGTTTTTGCAGTGAAAATATGCCAAAATATCAAATTTATTCCACGGTTAAACGTTACTCGACGTTGGTGAAACCGGCACTTGATCGTATTGAGGCTATGAAAAAATCTTTTTAGAATTTATATTGTCTTAGAAGACAGGCTTATCGTAAGCCCTTATGTCTGTAGCCAGCCTTAAACCGCTTGGTTGTCGATTTACTTTTGCATCGAACTTTTATAGTTCTGGACAATTTTGATGGCAATTAAAAAACCATAACTTTTTTGTTACTTTCAAATGTAGTTAATTACTTTTCACTTCTGCTAAGTACCTAAGGGCCTCAATAGTTCAATGAGTAAGAAGCGGACTGAATCCTAAAGATCGACGGTTCAAATCCTACCCGTTGTACTATCCTCCTAGGCCTTGCATTCGAATATTCGAATATTCGAATTATTCGAATACTATGCCTTGTCCGAATATTCGAATATTAAATCTGCTATATTCGAATATTCGACCAATTTTCTGAAAGCCAAACTCGGAATATTAATGTGCATGTCGCAGGCATTTTGTGTGATTCGCCGTTTACATACGGCGTCGTCAGTTTAGAAACGCTCGCTGTTATGTAATGCCGCGGCAAATTGAAGTATTTAGTTCTGTTTCTTATGCCTAACAAGTACTATGTTTGCCAAAATCTAAAGTTAGGTTAGGTTAGAGTTATACATGAACAGTCAGGTGCCCTTTGGTTGTATTGAGCTTAACTTAGGTATATTGACCAAATGGAACCTAAGTGCCCGACCTGCGGCCGGGCACCTGACTGTGGCTGTGGCAATCCTGTGGCTCCCTGCAACTCGTTTGATGTCGTCAGTCCACCCAGTGGGGTCAGTCTGCCAACAACGCCCTTCCCGATGCGGGGTCGCCACTCCAGCACCTTGGGACCCCAACGACCATCAGCTCTTCGAACTATGTGCCCCAGCCATTTCAACTTCAGTTTCGCGACTCGCTGGGCTATGTCGGTGACTTTGGTTCTCCTTCGGATCTTCCCATTTCTGATTTGATCTCACAGGGATACTCCGAGCATAGGTCTCTCCATCGCCCACTGAGTGACCCTGAGTCTTCTTATGAGGCCCTCAGTTAGCGACCATGTCTCGGATCCGTAAATCATCACTGGCAGCACGCACTGTTTGAAGACTTTAGTCTTCAGGCACTGAGGGATTTTGGACGAGAGGACATCTCAGAGCTTCCCAAATGCTGTACAGCCGAGTTGGATTCGGATGTTGATCTCTTTCTCAAAAACCTGTTGAAGATTTGGCCAAAGATCCCAGAGCCAAACTGACCCGACACTCTACCGAAGATATCCCCGACGTCAGCCTATAAGACTTTAGTATGGCTCTCAAGCAGCTCAAGAACAACAAGGCCTGGTGATGACGGAATCACTGCGGAACTCCTGAAAGCGGTTGGAAAACTGGTACTTAAGATTTTTCAGCGATTGTTCAATTCCGTCATTCAAGAGGGTATACCGCCCGAAGCAATAAACATCTCACTTTTAAAATAAAGATACATAAGTTTACAGTACATATTGTGTTCTAATTACACTCTTGTATGGAGCAGAGACGTGGACATCATATGCGAAGCAGGAACGCCGACTTAACGCCTTTCATATGCGCTGCTTACGCAAAATCTTGGGCATCACTTGGAGAGATAGGGAGACTAATGAGAACGTCCTGAAACGTACTGAGTCTTTCAGCCTTACTGCATTGTTAAAGCAAAAACGCCTACGTTGGCTGGTACACTTGCATAGAATGGACTCATCTCGCCTGCCTCGGCAAGTACTTCTTGGCGCAGTAGCACATGCGAAGAGAAACGCGGGCAGACCACGGCTGCGCTTTAAAGATTGCGCCAAGAGAGAAATGACCGATTTTATCATAAAGCACAAGAATTGGGAGAAGCTGGCGGATGAGAGGAACGGTTGGAGGAAAAGCGTGGGTTAGGGATGTAGGGTTCACGACGATGCTTGGTTTAAAGTGTTAGCGCACAGGAGAGCAAGAAGGCGTTCCAGTGCCGGGACTGCGTCTGTGGTAATCGGGTTTTGTTGCAGCAAGTGCGGACGTAACTATCGCTCACGGATCGGTCTCCACAGTCACCGGAGAAAATGCCTCCGAGACAATGTTTAAATCGTCTAGAACAGACGTAAAGGCCTGAATGACCGCCCGAAGCATGGCACAGGAGCGTGGTGGTTCTGTTCTTCAAAAAGGGTGATAATACCTTGTTGAAGAATTATTATAGACCCATCTCGCTGCTGAGTCACGTTTATGAGTTGTTCTCGAGAGTCATTACGAATCGTCTCGCTCGTCTCGACGACTTCCAGCCCCCTGAACAAGCCGGATTCCAAAAAGGCTTTGGCACCATAGATCACATTCATACGCTGCGGCAGGTTATACAAAAGATGGAAGGGTATAACCGGCCACTTTGCTTAGCGTTTTTGGACTATGAGAAAGCCTGCGATTTGGTGGAAACTTGGGCTGTATTGAGATCACTGCAGAGATGCCGTATTGACTACTGGTATATCCAAGTGTTGACGTGCTTGTATGAAAACGCCACTATGTCAGTACGTATACAGAACCAGACTCATCCACTTGCAGCGTGGAGTGCGACAGGGAGATGTAATCTCCCCGAAGCTATTTACCGCTGCGTTGGAGGACGTCTTTAAGCTTCTGGATTGGAACGGACTTGGCATCAACATAAACGGTGAATAGATTTGCCGATGACATAGTCGTTATGGCAGAGACTCTGAGCGACGTTAGTAAAGTGCTCAATGATTTTAGCAGGGTTTCTCAGCGTTGGGCCTGAAGATGAACATTAGCAAGATGAAAATCATGTCCAATGTTCATGCTCCACTCCACCTGCGTTAAGAATACTGCACTTGACATTGTGGACTAGTATATAATGTACCTGGGATACAGTCCAGCTAGGTATGTCCAATTTCCTAACTTGTAATACTGATTAATTACCTATTTGTATTCTATCAACGTTAAAAATCTTTCTTTTAAATCTTTTAACTTTTGTAAGTTTTTGATTCAGAGCAATGGCAATTAAAAACATAATTATTATAACATCTTTTGGTTTTTTTAAATTATTCGAATATTATTCGAATAATTCGAATAATACCCGAAAAAAAGGCGAATATTCGAATACCAAAATTTTCGAATATTTGCAAGCTCGTACTCACACGTAACCTAACACAAACTTTATGCTTTATTTTTAACCGACTTCAATAAAAGAAGGAGGTTCTCAATTCGTCGGAATCTTTTTGGAGTTTACTCCTTAAGAATCGATTTTAGGCGCCCGGTATGAGAAAAATTCGAGGAGTAAAATCTACTTATGAATGACCTCGTTACGTTTTTCACAACGATGCAAATTTCTACCCTAACGTTGAGTAAATAAATAAGTTTGGTTTTCGTGCGAAAGAGCTTTCGCTTCGGGAAGCCGAGCGCGTACCGATCGGGTCCGAGCGAATGGGGGCCGAGCTATTGTCTCGCCACTTTGCACTTTTTTTTTTAATGTATGTTCACCGATTACTCGAAGACGCCTGAACCGATTTGGAAAATTATTTTTAAGCTAATGCATAGCTTTTATCGCGGGCTTTGAGCGCGGCGACCGAATCTAGAACTTCCGTAACGAAAATAAACCTAACACACCCCACACGTCTAACGTCGTTTCAGTTCGGCAGACTTCGGCACGGTGCGTGTTTGTGTGCGTGCGACTAGAAAATGCTATGCAATAGCTTTACCGCAGCAGTCCCCGAGTGCCACACGTATTTTTTTTTTTCTTTGAAAGAGTATACTATACTTCCCATGTGGTCCCATTTAAATTTTATCGAAATCGCTCGAGCGGTTTTTAAAAAGTCAACAAATAAATATTTTTTTTTTATTCGATGACAAGATAGTCCTTGACTGCGATCTCACCTGATGGTAAGTGACGATGCAGTCTAAGATGGTAGCGGGCTAACTTGGATGGGGTATGGCAGTGAACATTCAACCCATACCCCTAATCGGTTTCTACACGCCATCGTGCCGGAACGCTAAATCGCTTGGCGGCACGTCTTTGACGGTAGGGTGGTAACTAGCCACAGCCAACGAAAGCCTCCCACCAGAATAGACCAGAGACAATAATTCAGAAATAATATATTCCCGAATTGCCCCCGCCGGGAATTGAACCCGAGCCCTCCCAGTTATAAGACCACAACACTCGTCGTCATTTTATGCTTCGAATTATATACGTCGAATTATATACTTGTTAGTGAC
The DNA here is from genome assembly GCA_029955525.1 of Oeneis ivallda. NCBI lineage: Eukaryota > Metazoa > Arthropoda > Insecta > Lepidoptera > Nymphalidae > Oeneis > Oeneis ivallda. Next base: position 13,027,712 of record JARPMR010000029.1, on the reverse strand, counting down.
TCGGGTGTTTGAAGTCGGTTTTTTAAAAATAATTTTCTATATTAAATTATACACTGTAAACTCTGACTATATTACAATAGCTATAGCTATTGTAATCCGTAATCACATTGAACACGTTTAAAAACATATGGCGGTTGTCAACAATTGATATCAATTAAATTACGTAAATATAATAATTGCATATCAATAAAAAAATTTACTCATAATTTATTGTGCATCTAAAATGGAGCTAATATTAATTGATTGAATGATGAGACGGTTTTTGCAATGCGCATCCTTCTCATCATCATCATCATCATCATCATCATCAGCAACCCATCAACGGCTCACTACTGAGCGCAGGTCTCCTCTCAGAGAAGGGTTATAGGCCATAGTCCACCACGCTGGCCCAATGCGGATTGGCGGACTTCACACACCTTCGAGAACATTATGAAGAACTCTCAGATGTGCAGGTTTCCTCACGATGTTTTCCTTCACCGTTGAAGCAAGTGATATTTAATTGCTTAAACGCACTTGACACCGAAAAGTCAGAGGTGCGTACCCGGGATCGAACCTGCGACCCCCCGAATAGGAGACCACAGTCCTAACCACTAGGCTATCACTGCTTCAAGTGGCTGATTAATTAATAAATATCCTTCTCAAGTGGCTGATTAATTTAATTAATAAATTACTAGACAAATCAAGAGTCGTTTTTTCTTAATCCTTAATCCTTTGTTGGTTTGTCCTTCAGTCACGGGCCACTTCGCTACAGAGTTACGGTTCGAGGTGATTTTATGCATGGTTAGGTATAGTTGAGGACCTAGAGTGTGACATAGGCTACTTTAAAAGAGTTTCCATGGAGTTTTTAAAAACTAAATCCACGAGGACGAAGTCGCGAGCATCAGCTAGTCTCTTATATCTTAGAACTTGACCTTTTTGAAAGTTTTACTAAAATGGCTCAGCCGGAAAGACCTAAGATTTCCAAAACAACTTCACGACCACCAACAGAGCAAGGCAAAAAAGGTTCACGCAAACCACTCATCCAACCAAAGGCGCAGTGGTGTACAGAGCGCGGAGGTTGCAGGTTCGATTCCCGGCCGGGACAATTATTTATTTATTAGATACACCAACGGAACAATGCAGTTACATTGATGAAACATTTCCGTCTAGTCCCGAACAAGTCTTTATTTACTAGCTGATTCCCGCGACTTTGTCCGCGTGGATTTAGTATTTAAAAATCCCTCGGGACTTTCCGGGAAAAAAGTAAGCCTATGTCACTCTCCAGGTCCTCAACTATACTCATGCAAAAAATCACGTCGATCTGTAGCTCTGTTGCAGCGTGATTGAAGGACAAACCAACCAAAATACACTTTCGCATTTATAATATTAGTAGGATGGTAGGATTATTTTAAAGATAATTTTTGAATTGTCTCTGGGCTGGTTTGGTGGGAGGCTTTGGCCGTGGCCCGTTACCACCCTACCATCAAAGACGTGCCGCTAAGCGATTTAATGGATTTAGCGGTCCGGCACGATGGCGTATAGAATCGGAATGTGTTGAATTCCAAATGTCATACGCCTTTCCAAGTTAGCTCGCTACCATCTTAGACTGCATCGTCACATATCTGTTTATCTTACAAAAATCTCGAACCGTCAGGGATTGAATATTTGCGTATCGTTCATGCTCTATTGAACCGATTTCCAAATATATGCCAAACACACCAGACGTTTGAAATGTTATCAATTGTTATCTCTTACAATTCTAGATAAATACAAGATAGTTGTATACCTGCCTACATACTGCAGTGATAATAACATTCAATTTTGTTAACTTCTACGAACCCTTAATTTATGTTCGCGAAAAATTGTCTAAATAATATTTCACTCACCTTTGAGAACATCATGGAGAACTCTCAGGCGTGCAGGTTTCCCCACGATGTTTTCATTTACCGTTAAAGCAAGTGATATATTTTAATTTCTTAAAATGGACATAAAACTCTAAAAGTTCAGTTATGGATCCCCCGAAAAGGAGGGAAAAATCTTTTTATCACTAGTCATTAAGCTATCACTACTAGGCTATTACATAATGATTACATTAAGCTAACAACACTATAGGCTATCATCACTAGGCTAGTACTCACTAGGCTACTAGTAACAAGTCTAATACCACTAGGCTACTAGTCACTAAGCTACTAGTCACTAGTCTAATACCACTAGGCTACTAGTCACTAGGCTACTAGACTAGTCACTAGTCTAACACCACTACTTGTAGGCTACTAGTCACTAGGCTATCACTATTAGGCTATACTATAGTAATTAAGCTAACTACACTATAGGCTATCACCACTAGGCTACTTGTCACTAGTCTAACACCACTAGGCTACTAGTCACTAGGCTATCACTTCTAGGCTACTATAGCCATACTCATTAGGCTAACAACAATTGGCTATCATCACTAGACTAGTAGTCTCTAGGATACTAGTCACTATAGGCTATCACCACTAGGCTACTAGTGACTAGTGAGTAGGCTATCACAGCTTGCTGACTTTATAGTGTAGGGCAATAAATTAATGAATGAAGTAGGTAGGTAAATAATTCATCGCGGTATTTTGTGAATGACTAAGCAATTCCATTCAGATTCAAACGAATTCTAATCATGCGGCCATATAAAAAGAACCCTCAAAAATTACAAGGCCCTTTTCCCCTTCATTTAATTTTGACACCTTTAAATTTTTTATGTCATATTGCATCACTGTATTGTTTTGCACCCCTTGTTTGATAAATGTCTTTTTATATTAGATTTCAAGGTTAGAAAGCTTCATATCCCACGGTACTCAGCTGCTTTTTTTCTTTTTTTGGTTAAGTAGTAAGTACCTATACCTAGTTAAATATTATGAAAGTGATGATTGTTATTTGTGATGACGATGAGAACAAAATATGTGACTGTTTATAAGAAAGATCTAGGTATATTATCATTAATTCATTACCTATTTCTGCTATGTATAATTTAGCAATGGGTACCTAATGCTAAATAGAAACGAGTTTTTATGTAAAAAAATCACTATGTTACAAGGTTTTTTTGAGGTGAAAACTTTTTTTTTACAAAGAATATCAGCCAAGTTGAATTTGACTAATATCCTCCTATCCCCTCCAAATAAGCGTAAAGCTTGTGTTAGGAGTTGGTACACGACGATAGTGCAAGGGGCGGGATTCGAACCTGCGACCTTTCAGTTTTCAGTCCGCACCTTTAACCGTTGGGCTATTGAGGCTTTAGTTGCGTTGAACGATTTTTGGGGGAAATCTTGGGCTTGCGTCACCGATTTCGACATTCATAGTAGTAAGTAGTAAGTATAGTAGTAGGTAAAGGTTAACAATATTAATGACGCGTTTTCACTTCTGCATGGCGGCAGTCCCCATGATTGCCCGTATTTTTTAAATTCAAAAATTAAAAAAAAAATCCTGTTAGAAAATTGGCGGGAATGAATTGAATAATATGTCATGTTTGACGTTTGACATAAAAGCAGACAAAACCCCGAAATTCGTTCGGAAACCCATTGTTTTAATTAGAATCGGAAATAAGCAAAGGAGTTTTTAAAACAAAAGCCATGATTATTAAGCGTGTGTAATATTATTGAATGTCAAGGTAGCGTGGGTAGTAACGCTAATAAATGCATATTTCGCTAATTACGCAATTGTGTATTTGCATATATATTAGCATTCATATCGTATTTCCTATGCAAATTGTGTAGCGGTGAAAATAATTTAAAACAGACTTTTAAGTATATAAAATAAAATATTTACATTTATGGATAGTATCAAAATTCATGTTTCTAAAGCGAATTTCATTCGAATTTGCGATTTCATGCGAATTAAAATTCTTTTTCCTTGAGTATAAAATTGATTAGGATTTACATTAGGATTCTGTTCGGAGGTATAAGTACTGTAGGCAAAAATATATGTTTTTCCTGTACCTATAACTTTCGCACCTACAAAGTTTAAGTACGTATGCATTATATTTTATAGTTAATTTTTTATACGATAAATCGTATATGTTATGTTAAATTAAATGCTTAGTGATACACACATAGGCCATTTTACCGTCGTACATGGTGGCCGTCTCTCCACATTCAAGTTTCTAGTTTCTAGACTATGAGGCTCTGAACAATTTCAGTAAACTTGGAAATAATAAAAAACCCCGTCCGTGTTAAAAAAATATCATAATAGAAAATTCAAAAAATATCTTGATAGACAATGCCATAGAGGTTCGGTTCGAAAAAAATTTTTTTCGCAGACGCCATTTTTCCCGCTTTTAACCTCCATAGCCTAATTGCCATAATGGTAATAGGTGCGGAATGAAAACTGTAAGGTAGATGGTTCGTTCTCCATCAGATTAACTATTATCGTACCCCCTCCTATCACAAGCTTTCCGCTTATTTGGAGGGGAGAGGAGAAATTAAATAAAAAATACTAGTGGTTCGCCCCGAACTGAGACCTCGCGGTATCACATAATTTCCATAAGGTAGTTTTAACTATATTATATTGTAATTAAAACGCGCCGAATCTGATGACGTCAATCGTCATCTGCTTTCGTGGATGGGATGCGTATTTACAATATTAAAGACAGCGCCATCTATTATCAGTATAGTGAAGTTTTGTTAAAAACATTGATGCCCATTAAAACTTAAATAATTTCGTTTCTTTATAATATTTATCTAATTTTAGTATTTGTTGTTCAAGTACAGGATACAAGTGAAGTAAGAAAATAAGTAGACCTTGAAAATATATAGCCAATTTTCTCAGAGAGCGTCTTCAAGCGAGCGTATTAAATCGCCACTTTGAAAGCCCCCCATTTCGTCAATTTTAGGAAAAAAAATAAAAAAAAAAACGTTTGTACTCTGTTACAAATTGTCTTTAAAATGATACACATAAAATCTATGAATAGCAAAAAAAAAAATTTTACTTTGCATTCGCTTCTATGAGAGCCCCCTGAAATAAAGATTTTTATAATTTTTAAATTGTCAATTATATTATAATGGTCAATTAAAGACCGTACTTTAAAAAATGTACGTACCTACCTACTAGGTATATAGGTGTGTCACTCTCACAATGAAGACGAATAAAAAACACCTCGAATGATTCGTCCGTCAAACCGTAAAGCGCAGGCCACATTAGGAGCGAAGCGTAACGAAATTTAGTTCGTTTATAGAGCTAAGCTAAAGCTAAAGTTTAGCTCTGGTAGTTCGCGATGTGCTCCGAAGTATGAAAACACGCGGTAGCGAGGTAGCGAGTAGCGACATGAGTGAAGAAATATATACGCTCAAAAAACATTACCCTATTTCGCAGTTGGATAAATACACGTGTTTTGACAAAATATCTCAAGTACATAGATAGAAGATAAAATTTTTGATTGAAAGCGAGATTTTGGGATTTGATCTAGACGTGATTTTTTACACGTACGCATTTATTATCTTTCCCCTCCAACTAGACTAAATTTTCCCTTTCAGATATAATAGAGCTATTTTCAAAAGATTACCTAGATTTTTTTTATTCAACAACAAGATAGTCATTAACTGTGATCTCACCTGATGGTAAGTGACGATACAGTCAAAGATGGTTGGGAGTAGGAAAAGGAACTTAGACGAGGGAGCTAGTCAAGGACCTAATGAAATGGCACAGTAGGAAATATGGAGAGGTGAACCGGTGGATCACGCAGGCGCTGAGTGGTCATTGGGGTGTTCAACACTTCGCAATCAGCAAATCACCAACTGAAGAATGCTACTTTTGCGGAGAGGAGGACACCCCTAGACATGCTATTTTTGAATGCATCGCTTGCGCGGACTTGAGATCGGTGGCACAGGACAGGGAGCGAGTAGCGATGTAGACTCTTGCAATTTAACCGCACGTATGGTCTCTAGTGCAGAGGAGTGGCAGAATGGACAAATGTTGAAAGGCATTATGGTGAGGAGAGAAGAAGGAGAAGAGAGAGAGAAAGAAAAATGTAGACGGTCTGCATGAAGTAATGCAAAGCGGTTCCGTGCTGACCTGGGAGTACTGAGGAGGTTGTTTTAGCCCGTGCCAGTCGGACACACCCTGCCTTAGAGCAGAAGTCCGTAGGGATTTTTTCCTTCCCAAACAGAAAAAAACGGTCTAAGATACTAGCTTGGAAGGAGCCAGCTACCCTTTCCAAGCAAGCAAAGCTGCTTTACCAAAGGATGGTAGAGTCTTCACTTGTCATAAGAGGTTGGCCTTTAGGAAATACTTTTTTAGGGTTCCGTACCTACCCAAAGGGTGCCAACGGGGACCTATTACTAAGCCTCCGCTGTCCGTCTGTCCGTCCGTCTGTCAGCGGGCTGTATCTCGTAAACCGTAATAGGTAGACAGTTAAAATTTTCACAGATTGTGTATTTCTATTGACGCTGTAATGAAAAATAAAGGGGGCTCCCATACATGAAAAGGAAGCGAAATAAAAATTTATTTTTTACCCTGACATGTAGGGTGTCATTGTCTAGAGCTCATTAATTCGAGTTCAAATATATTTTTTATTATTTTTAACTTCAAAAATGAAGAAATGGGGCCTGGGGGTCATCAAAATTTATCAAAACAAAGGAGCATATTTTCCCCATAATATGCTAAATTGCTAATTTAGTACTATCTAAGAACTAAGATATCTTAATAGGTAGGTATCATCTAGTTTAAAAAAAAGTGATTTGGTCATATTTACGTAACCCTAAAAGAGCGAAGCTCGACTCGCCCTTGGCCGATTTTAATTTTCATTTGCCACAGTACCTAGCCAAAATAAAGAGTGCATCATTGTGCTTGCGCACTCACTTTTCACTATAATATTTCCCCAGTATTTAGCTAGTCTCCTTTGCAATAAAAAAATGCAAACAAAATCTATAGAGTAGGTCCGAACTTCTTCGTCTTCTTCTTTGTCAACCGATAGACGTCTATTGGACCGATAGACGTCTAGTGGATGTCAACTGCTAGACAAAGGTCTCTTGCATGGACTTCCAAAGGCCTCGGTCTTGCGCCGCCTGAATCCAGCGGCTCCCTGCGTTTCGTTTGAGTACGAACTAGTACCTAAGTATTTATTTTTAATCTTTCTATTAGATAAACTCTAACTCATCATAAATCAGAACGAGTAAGTAATATACCTACCTAATATAATATTAAATCTATATAGCATATTTTATAAACAATCGTCAATCATAAAGTCTAGTCTATAAAACTTTATTACCAGCAGCAGATATGTTTCATTTAGAATACCAATAAAACCCGTCAGTAACTAAAACTAACTCATTCCTTAAATAAAAACATTTTAGTTCGCAGCGGACTGCATCCCATCTCTAGTCTAAAATAAATTCCTTACCGCTGTACCAAAGTTATTTTAGTTTTCGCAATAAGACAACGCGCGCTAAGCTTTAAAATAAAACCAAAACCATCCTGGCGGAACACAATATGCACAGATCTTTAGGTATTTATTTGCACATCACTTTAAAACCTTCTTCCCACTGAATTTAAATTAAAAAAAAAACGTAAATAAAACAACAAAGCGAGAAAAAAAAGTTTCAATGTTTTTCTGAATGCATCACGTTTTGACAGATGATTAAAAATGGAACGCATAAAAATTAATAACTTTTTTATTTAGGTATAAAGTTGAGCGCACATACCGGGCGGTTGTGAAAACGCGACTATTCCAGCGCGCTCGAAAACTGAACTGAGGCTTGGCTACTTTCGAACGTATTTCCGACGCTTTACTTTCTGAACGTTCTGAATATACGCATCTCTAGCTTGTAGTTTGTATGTGTGTGTTTAGTGAAGGACATCGTATCGATAATAACGCTATCGATAAGCCGGCTTGTATGGACATGCATGTAGTTTCATAAGCAAACGTTATCAGTATTATAAAAATTGTATCGTGTTGTATGCAATTATGCATATAAATATAGTAATTATGCAACTAAATCATGTATTTTGTTGACATTTTGAATTATAAACAAGAATGTTGTGATTCGTTATAAGATTTATACTTTATAGCTTTACTAGCTGATGCCCGCGACTTTGTCCGCGTGGATTTAGTTTTTAAAGTCCCTCGGGAAATCCTTGATTTTCCGGGATAAATAGTAGCCTAGATGTTGACCCGAGTAATAAGCTACCACGGTATAAAATTTTGTAGAAATCTGTGCGGTAGTTTTTACGTGAAAGAAGGACAAACAAACAGACAAACAGACAAAAAAAAAATTATCTTCTGTTTTGATATCTGTATCTTGAACACAATTAGAAGCAAAAACCCTTTTTTGAATCTATTTCATGTACAGAATTGGTTTTGTTTCTGTTTTATTATATGTATAGATACATACATACATACACATATACATACATACATACATACATACATACATGCATGCATGCATATTGGCGCATAATAGAAGGATAAGTAATTGAAGGATAAGTATGTGAAAAGTAACATACGAATATCCCGCGGGAACTGTTTGTTTTCCCGGGATAAAAAGTAGCCTTTTCACTTTTCAGGTCCTCAACTATGCCTATCAAAAAAACCACGTCAATCTGTAATGTTGTTGGCGCATAATTCAAGGATTAATATGTGAAAAGTAGCATACGAATATCCCACGGGAACTGTTTGTTTTCCTGGGATTAAAAGTAGCCTTTGTCACTTTTCAAGTCCTCAACTATGCCTATCCAATAAACCACGTCAATCTGTAACTCCGTTGGCGCCTAATATAAGGATAAATATGTGAAAAGTAGAACACTAATATCCCGCGGGAACTGTTTGCTTTCCCAGGATAAAAAGTAGCCTTTGTCACTTTTCAAGTCATCAACTATGCCAATACAAAAAACCACGTCAATCTGTAACTCCGTTGGCGCATAATTGAAAGATGAATGTGTGAAAAGTAGTATACTAATATCCCGCAGGAACCGTTTGTTTTCCCGAGATAAAAAGTAGCCTTTGTCATTTTTCAGGCTCTTAACTTTACCTGTGCAAAAAAATCACGTTAATCTAAAACTCCATTGCGCGTATTTTGAAGGACAAATGCGTAAAAAATAGCGATGCTATCCCGCAGGAACTGTTTGCTTTTCCGGGATAAAAAGTAGCCTATGTGCTATTCCAGACTATATTCTATGTCTGTGCCAAATTTCAGCAAAATCGGTTCATTCGTTGTCGCGTTAAAGAGTAACAAACATCCATCCATCCAAACATCCATCCTCACAAACTTTCGCATTTATTATATAAATAGGATTATTTATTTGCTTTAAGATTAAGTGTATTCATAAAGGTATCTTAAATTCGAACTCGAACTCTTCGATTTCTTGCGATACTTATAATATGTAGAGAAGCTTATTTCGTTCTTCGCAGTGCAAGTTAAATACTAATTTACATTTTCTTGACTTGTGCTCTCGAGTATTTATATTTAAGTACTTGAGTGCATAAGTCAAGACGTGTTCTCAAGCAGAGAAGTATATTTCATTTTATACTTATGTACAAGTACCGGAAAAACTAAAATTTTGCTGGATCCCAAATGATCCAGATCAAGAATTTCTTGGAGAGACCGTGTACGAAACAGCACTGTGCTACAAAGAATGGGGAAGGTCACAGAGATACTATCAACCATAAAAATGAGGAAATTGGAATATTTTGGGCACGTGATGCGTAACACCAAGAAATATGAACTCTGGGGAAAGTGTCAGGCAGAAGGAGGCCTGGCCGCAGAAGGATATCTTGGCTTAAAAACTTGCGCCAGTGGTTCGGAAGGAGCACAAAATCACTATTTAGAGCAGCGGTCTCAAAATTTGAAATCGCCCTAATGATTGCCAACCCTAGCAAGGAGACGGCACGTTAAGAAGAAGAAGAAAATGATCCAGCAATTTTTTTTATTTTTAATTACATCGAACACCTAGATCTAACGTGAGACAACTCATAAAAGGTCTCTGTTCCCTAGGCGAATAAAGTCTCTCAGAATCTTTTGTTAGTAAAGTAATAAAACCATATCATGCCATATAAAATAATTTTTTTGCCATAAAATAAATTTTGTGAAATGTAACAAAATAAAATTGAGTTTCATAACTTTTGGATAGAAGCAGGCGTTACTATGCGGAAGTTCTTTTCATAACTTTACCAACAAAAGTTTCAGAAAGACTTATTTTCGCCTTTTTTGAGTTGTCTCACTTTAGATCTAGGTGTGCGATATGTTCAGCTGTATTTCGGAGTACCTACATAATTAGGTAAGTTACGTTGCAAAAAATCCTGATCGAAAAAGAAAAGCCCTATGAAAACTTTGATGACCTCCCTGGCTCAGTGGTGAGCGGTGTTGTCTTATAACTGGGAGGTCTCGGGTTCGATTCCCGGCGGGGTCAATTTGGGAATTTATAATTTCTGAATTGTCTCTGGTCTGGTCTGGTGGGAGGCTTTGGCCGTGGCTAGTTACCACCCTACCGTCAAAGACGTGCCGCCAAACGATTTAGCGTTCCGGCACGATGGCTTGTAGAAACCAATAAAGAGTATGGGTCGAATGTTCACTGCCATACCCCTTCCATGTTAGCCCGCTACCATCTTAGATTGCATCGTCACTTACCATCAGGTGATATCGCAGTCAAGGACTAGCTTGTCATCCAATAAAAACAAACTTTAATAGCTCTTGTTTTCCCGTTAGTAAATTATTATACATCTTTTTAAATTACTGAAATACTTATCAACTACATTTTTGAGTCAAAGAAAAAGTAGTGCCGATCCCGAAAAAATATTTTATTTTTTTCGTTTCGTTTCGGAACACACACACACACACACACACACACACACAAAAATCCGGTTCATTAAATGGGCCATAAATCGTAAATGGTAAGTTTTACAAAAAAGTTTACAGGAAATAAAAGGTGCAAAATTTTATTTTCTACAGAAAAAGTCTAAATAACTTTTGCCCTAAAGTGGATAGTTTCTGAGATATCGGTCAAAAACTTTTCTTTAAGATTGCGATCGAAGCTCCACCTGGATCTGTCAGCATCTTCTGTTTTTATGGTCAGTAAGTAACCCTTAACCTAAAAAGAAATTAAAATTGGATTGGAAATTTAGTGCGAGGTTGACCAAAAAAAAAACGGCTTTATTTACTGGCCTAATTGTCATTTTTAGGGTTCCGTACCAAAATGGTAAAAATGGACCCTTACGGTGAGACTTTCTCCGTCCGTCCGTCCGTCCGTCCGTCCGTCCGTCTGTCACAGTCGATTATTTCAGTAACTATTAAAGCTATCGACATGAATTTTGGCATAGTTGTGTATAATAGTGATCCAACATCATTGGAATAAAGAAAAATCGAAAATTATTTTTAGTTTTATTAAAAAAGGGGGAAAATCGGGGGTTTGAAATTTCAAAGTAAGATAACTATACCGAGTGGGGTATCATATGAAAGGCCTTTACTTGTATATTCTAAAACAGTTTTTTATTTATTTCTATATATAATAGTTTTTGATTAATCGGCCAAAATGTCGAAAAAAATACCGTTCCCCCCCCCCCCCCCCCCCTTATCTCCGAAGTTTACCAATCGAAAAATCTGAAATAATTATGGTCAATAGAAGTTTATGTATATTTTACAGGAAAAATAAAATCAACGCGAAAATTATTTTAGTTTAATTAAAAAAGGGGGAAAATCAGGGGTTTGAAATTTCAAAGTAAGATAATTATACCGAGTGGGGTATCATATAAAAGGCCTTTACTTGTGCATTCTAAACAGTTTTTTATTTATTTCTATATATAATAGTTTTTGATTAATCGGCCAAAATGTCGAAAAAAATACCGTTCCCCCCCCCCCCCCTTATCTCCGAAGTTTACCAATCGAAAAATCTGAAATAATTATGGTCAATAGAAGTTTATGTATATTTTACAGGAAAATAAAATCAACGCGAAAATTATTTTAGTTTAATTAAAAAAGGGGGAAAATCAGGGGTTTGAAATTTCAAAGTAAGATAATTATACCGAGTGGGGTATCATATAAAAGGCCTTTACTTGTGCATTCTAAACAGTTTTTTATTTATTTCTATATATAATAGTTTTTGATTAATCGGCCAAAATGTCGAAAAAAATACCGTTCCCCCCCCCCCCCCCCCCCCTTATCTCCGAAGTTTACCAATCGAAAAATCTGAAATAATTATGGTCAATAGAAGTTTATGTATATTTTACAGAAAAAATAAAATCAACGCGAAAATTATTTTAGTTTAATTAAAAAAGGGGGAAAATCAGGGGTTTGAAATTTCAAAGTAAGATAATTATACCGAGTGGGATATCATATAAAAGGCCTTTACTTGTGCATTCTAAACAGTTTTTTATTTATTTCTATATATAATAGTTTTTGAGTAATCGGCCAAAATGTCGAAAAAAATACCGTTCCCCCCCCTTATCTCCGAAGTTTACCAATCGAAAAATCTGAAATAATTATGGTCAATAGAAGTTTATGTATATTTTACAGGAAAAATAAAAGCAATGCGAAAATGATTTCAGTCTGATTAAAAAAGGGGGAAAATCGGGGGTTTGAAATTTCAAAGTAAGAAAACTATACCGAATGGGGTATCACATGAAAGGCCTTTACTTGTACATTCTAAAACAGTTTTTTATTTATTTCTATGTATAATAGTTTTTGAGTATTCGACCAAAATGTCGAAAAAAATACCGTTCTCCCCCCCCTTATCTCCGAAGTTTACCAATCGTAAAATCTGAAATAATTATGGTCAATAGAAGTTTATGTATATTTTACAGTAAAAATAAAACCAATGCTCTAACTAGCATAGTTTTTTTTATATTAACAATAAACCTCTACAAACAAAGTTAACGATAATTAAGCAAATTAATATAATATTATCGTTTTACTTTTACTTTTGGAGTACGGAACCCTCGGTGCGCGAGTCCGACTCGCACTTGGCCGGCTTTTTTTAGAATAGAATAAATTTTTATTCAAATAAACTTTTACAAAGTGCTTTCGAATTGTCAAGTGAATCTACCACTGATTCAGAATGTCATTCCATCCGAGAAGAACCAACAAGAAACTTGGCGGTTTCTCTTTTTAAAATAATCATGTTGTGTTATTTCATGTTCATACCAACTTTAATCCATGTATGAGTTGAATTTTAGGAAATTCCGCCTTATTTCTTGTCCACAATTTAAGGCGGTCTCATGTTTCAAATATCAGCTTTGTAGGCGTTATGAATCTGGAGATTTTACAATCAAATTCCTGAGCGCTGAAATGGTAATTTTTCACACATAAATTTTAAGGAATAAAATCCATGTACTATATATTTTCAGCTCCCAATGTCTTTTAGACGCTATCAAATGAAAGACTTAATCTAAAAAGAAGACTAAGTACTACATTTGGGATCTCTACGACTTATTAGTTTAAACATAAATCATTTTTCTTAAGGTTGATTATACGGGTCTGCCCGCGAAATTCAAATTTAATGTGGTTTTTCGCAATTTGTAAAATAATGCGACAAAATAGGCTTATGGCATTCTAATTGTGACGATGGCAGTAACATCTTCACAGGTTTATATAAAAATCTTTACTTGAAAGTGTCCAGTTTAAGGAATTAGTCAGAATATCGAGTTGGACGTGAGTTACTCACAAATTAGTCGATATTCCGACTAATTTCTTAAACGCAGAAAATTATTAAAAAATAACGTATGTACTGTGCTGTGAAAGGATGTCATAATTCATCACAATAACCATCAAAAATGTAATTAACAGTACCAGTACAGAAAATAATTGCGTGGCACTCACACATTCATTGCTTGTTTTGAGCCTACGTTTGGAGCGGAACTTTGTTAGAAACTTCCGATCTATGAGTAATTAATCTAAGCCTTTAGGGCTTTATATTTAAAGAAGGTAAACAAAGTTAAAGTCTGATTTTAGAAGATATTATTATACTAATTTAATCAGAGTAGGTAACTTCGCATATCGCATACGTTTACCATATTTTGCAAATCACCATAAAATTTTCTTCTTGTGCGACAAGCACATCGAAAGAGACTCGTAAAAAATCTTAGGCATTGTGTCAAACTTTTGTACCTACTACGTTGTGCAACTGAAAAAATTACTTAAAATACGATCAAAATATATCGATAATTCAACACCTCCCATCACTATCCCGAAACATTATCCCATACACAAATTTGCTGAACCCACACTAACGTACAACGTAACGAGAGCTTAAAGCTTCAGCGCTTGCCAAATGAACTATCAACTCTATTACTACTACTAAAAGGCTGTAAATTGGATGATTTCTTTTTAAATAGATGACGTTCTTCAGTACAAACATTACAGCAATTTTTATTGTCTCGATGTTTCGCTTATCATAGTGTTATGTTATGTCGCCTTTTGATGAGACTATGATGTGATGTGGGGATTACATCATTATCTGAAGAAAGATGAAAGAAACTGTGAAAACAACAAAAACTGTGAACACACGTTCTGAAAAACCTGTAAACCTGTAAACCAATTGGGTAGGCATTTGACTGTTATCAAAATGTTGATATTCATTAAGTACTAGCTGATGCCCGCGACTTCGTCCGCGTGGATTTAGTTTTTAAGATCGCTCGGGGAACTCTTTGATTTTCCGGGAGAAAAAGTAGCCTATGTCACTCTCCAGTCTCCAGGTCCTCAACTATACCCATGCAAAATACCACGTCGATCCGTAGCCCTTTTGCGCCGTGATTGAAGGACAAACCAACAAACCAACATCACAACCACACTTCGCATTTATAATATTAGTAAGGATGTATTAGTAAGGAAGAATTAATACTACGTATTGTAGTACTGTATTAGTAAGGAAGAATTAATAATACTAGTATAGATTTAACTTAATATTATAAAGCGGAAACATTTTTGTTTGTTTGTTTGTACCGAATAGGCTCTGTAACTACTGAACCGATTTTAACCATTTTTTCACCAATATAAAGTTAAGTTATCAGGAAGTATAACATAGGAGATCCTTAAGAAAATTACAATAATGTAACCCAAAGTAGCAAAATTTTGCCTATAAAATGCATTGTTTGGCGTGTGCTGAGAAAACTATTGATGATACATAAAAATTATGTACTACATGATTAAAGTGCTCATTATTCTCTACAAGAAAGTCCCCGAGGGAATATATCTACATATCATACTTATCAATCACAATACCTAGTTGCTT
Organism: Oeneis ivallda; assembly: GCA_029955525.1. Classification (NCBI taxonomy): domain Eukaryota; kingdom Metazoa; phylum Arthropoda; class Insecta; order Lepidoptera; family Nymphalidae; genus Oeneis; species Oeneis ivallda. The sequence goes on along the minus strand of JARPMR010000029.1, from coordinate 13,012,550 downwards.
TTGTGTTCTAAAATTTAATTAGATCGCCTTTATTATCGTAAATAGTATTAATTATTCTTCCTTACTAATACATAATTATTAATGCGAAAGTGTGTTTGTTTGTTGGTTTGTCCGTCAATCACGCTGCAACAAAGCTACGGATTGGTGTGATTTTTTGGATTGGTATAGTTCAGAACCTGGAGGGTGACATAGGCATCTCGGAAAAACAAAGAGTTTCCGCGGGATTAACTAAATAAATATAAACTAAATTTAATCCAGGCGGATGAAGTCGCGGGCATCAGCTAGTTATTTATAATATCGAAAATGTAACATGTAAGCACATATTTCGTAAAAACAGAAAATAAATCGGTCAAAAAAATGTTATAAGCTGTTTTATTTTACTGCGATTGTGTAGAGCCATGGCCCATGACCGCCGACTTATCGTAACGGGCATTTTTTCCTAAATTGAGTTTTTAATTGAAATGATATTTTAATTTAATTTAAGCCTCAATAGCCCAACGGTTAAGGGTGCGGACTGAAAAGTGAAAGGTCGCAGGTTCGAATCCCACCCGTTGCACTATTGTCGTGCCCACTCCTAACACAAGCTTTCCGCTTATTTGGAGGGGATTGGAGGATATAAGTCTACTCCAACTTGGCTGATATTCTTTAAAAAAAATAAAAAATAAAAAAAAAACTATAAAGAACCCTATTCGTAGGGTGCGTCGACATATCCTACGAATTTTTCCATCCTAAGAAAATAATATACTAATTTTGTTATATTCCCGGGAAATTTCGACGTGAATTTTAGTACTAAACTAGCCGATGCCCACGACTTCGTCCGCGTGCATTTAGTTTTTAAAATCCCTCGTGAACACTTTGATTTTCCGGGATAAAAAATAGCCTATGTTACTCTACAGGTCCTCAACTATAGTACCCATGCAAAAAATCACGTCGATCCGGGGCTCTGTTGTGGCGTGATTGAAAGACAAACCAACAAACAAAGACACTTTCGCATTTATAATATTAGTATAATAAGAATATTAAATTGCATAGGAAAACACTGTAACATTACGTCCATATGAATCATATGATGTATTACATCCATACGTCTACTATGTAGTATGTAGGTAAGTATAATGATTGTTTGACAAAATCTGACGCCTTTGGAGTAGTTTGACTTTGACAAAATAGGGCTATCCACGATGGTTGTATACGATAAAGTACGATTGCCAGCTTAAGATGAGCCGTACATTCAAAGTATCCGACCTCCCTGGCTCAGTGGTGAGCGCTGTTGTCTTATAACTGGGAGGTCCCGGGTTCGATTCCCGGCAGGGTCAATTTGGGAATTTTTAATTTCTGAATTTTCTCTGGTCTGGTCTGGTGGGAGGCTTTGGCCGTGGCTAGTTACCACCCTACCGTCAAAGACGTGCCGCCAAGCGATTTAGCGTTCCGGCACGATGACGTGTAGAAACCAATAAGGAGTATGGGTTGAATGTTCACTGCCATACCCCTTCCAAGTTAGTCCGCTACCATCTTAGACTGCATCGTCACTTACCATCAGGTGAGATCGCAGTCAAGGACTAGCTTGTCATCGAATAAAAAAAAAAAAAAAAAATCCTGTAGATTCCGGGGTTTAAGTTATTTGGACATTATACTGAAGATTGTGATGTCTATAATTTCTGAACTACTAAATTGACGACCTTAAAATAATTACAGGACAATCTCTAAAGAACCTGCTTTCTAACAAAAAAAGAAAGAATGAAATCGGAATACGCCTTAATGAATTACAGCTAAATTATACTGAAGACACATTTTGACTTTCATCCCCTCTCCCAAGGGAACCGTGTTGAATTTCGGGATAAAAAGTATCCTATATTATACCTCGTAGTATGAACTTAAATCATGCCAAGTTTCATTTAAATCCGTCCAGTAGTTTCGGCGTGATGCACGGCCAAGATACAGACAGACAGACAGACAGACAGACAGACAGACAGACAGACAAAAAATTAAAAAAAAATTGTTTTGGCTTCAGTATCGATTATAGAGTGCCCTCAAACAAAAATTTTCAAAATATCTTCAATGTACAGAATTGGACCTGTTACAGTTTTATTATATTAATAGATAATACTAGCTGACCCAGCGAACTTCGTACCGCCTACAAAAATATTTAGTGGTTGGTCACCCTTATCATTTAGGGGTATGAAAAATAGATGTTGGCCGATTCTCAGACCTACCCGATATGCACACAAAATTTCATTAAAATCGGTCCAGCCGTTTCGGAGGAGTAAGGTAACTAACATTGTGACACGAGAATTTTATATATAAGATGTACCTTGACTAAAATGTCGTTTGAAACATGAAACGTAATTTAGGTAAAAATTTACCATAAGTCCGCGGTCATGGCTCGATATCTATCTTATTCTAAAACGAAATTTTCTATAAGCCCTAATTAGACGGCGCCTCGTTCATCGTTCATTTTTGCGAAATTGAACTATTGGAGGAAATGGTTCATTTTTCGAGATTTTTGCTTTCATTTTCGAGGCTTCATCGATAAGCCATCGAAAATGAACCGTCTGAATTCGCCCTTGGGGCAAAGGACATTAGGGTTCATTTTCGCAAAAATGAACGATGAACGAGGCACGTTTAAATTGGACTTAAAGAGTGTATGTGGAATAGAATAGAATAGAAATATTTTTTATTCAAATAAACTTGCTTTTGAATAGTCGATGAATCTACCGCCGCGCTGGTTCAGAATGCCCTTCCTGCCGAGAAGAACCAGCAAGAAACTCGGCGGTTGCTCTTTTCAAAACAAATTTACAATACAGTAAATACTATGCTATATATGCAGTGTTTCCACAATGAGGAAAGTTCCAAAAATGCATACCGACTAACTTCTATCTTAAGATGGGCAGACATAAAGTAGCCCCATTCCCGCCGGTTGCACCCGTTCACGAGCATGACGCATGACCCAGCCATTGCTTCGCTCAACCATATATGTGGGTAATGTATTGTGATGTCACACGCCAGTATAGCGCTCTGTTTGTCTAACAGGAAACTTCAAAGCTCTATTTCGGAGATTAGTTAAAATCTTGTCAATATCATTCGTCTATGGTTAAAATCATGAACGTAGTTAAAATATTTAAAAAAGTAAATTGACAATGTGTTTATAACATTTAAAAACAAAGTAAAAGTGGGGACATTTGACTAGAAATAAAATTTATCACTTTAAAATAAAATATTTCACAAACGTGTCTCTGAATCGAAAAATCCCACACTATGGGATAGACGAGAAAAAAAATCATCCCCATTTTACATGTAGGGGAGGTACCCTAAAAGAAAATATTTTTCACAATTTTATTTGACCACTTTGTCGGCGTGATTGATATTTATACACTTCTCAAATCACAGATTCCTAGTACCAATAGTCTCTGAGCTAAACCGCGGACGGATGGACGGAGGGACAGACGGATGGACATGGCGAAACTAGAAGGGTTCCTTGTTTACCACGGAACCCTAAAAACTATACTATATGTTGTTGTTGTACACTATATGTTGAGTATATCTTTCATTTAAATCCGTTCAGTAGTTTTCGCGTGATGCCCGGACATACAGACTGACAGACAAAAGTTAAAAAAAAATCTGTTTTGGGCTCAGTATCGATTTTAAAGCATCTCCCGGTCAAAGTTTTCAAAATAATATATTCAATGTACAGAAATCGTCCTGTTACAGTTTTATTATAAGTAAGTATAGAAGTATAGATGTAGATATAAAAGCAAGAGCAGGTATAAATAAAATGTCACTAGGTAAATAGATGCAATGTAAATTAAATCGCTTATTATGATGGACGGTCGGTGGGCGGCGAGGTCGCAAGGTCAATGTTAATTGGATCACCCACGATCACCTTTGACGCGTTTGCATCTTTTTTTAACCGACTTCCAAAAAGGAGGAGGTTATCAATTCGGCCGGTATCTTTTTTTTTTCTATGTATGTCCACCGATTTCTCCGGGATTTCTGGACCGATTCGCGTGATTTTTTTTTTATCGACAGAGGATGTTTGCGAAATGGTCCCATAAAAATGTTCACCTTCAACTCCTCAAGCCTGATGCTGCAGGGATATTGCCCACCTAAACTAAAGAGATTTAGGAAATGTCGATTATGAATGAATATTGTAGGTAATAAGTATGGACTACATCATGGAGCTCCAGGTCCTAGCTCCTCAATCCTGATGCTGCAGGGTACTGCCTACCTAAAACTATGGGGATTTAGGAAATGTCGATTATGAATTGATATTGTAGGTAACAAGTATAGACTACATCATGGAGCTCTGGGTCCAGCAGGGCGGGGGGCGGAGGGGGCTGAAATGATTTTGATGACCTGTAATATATGGAGAGTGGACCTTGGGGAAGGACTTAGGCTAAACTTGATGAGGGTGAAATAGGGGATGATAGGTTTTGTCGATTATACACCATACCTTCGTCAAACGAGCCGATTTTTTCGAGCCGATTCTTAGAAACTAGACTTTGAAGATCTAATAAATAATATCGGAGTAGAGGACAGATGAACTCGTACTGATATCAGAAAAAAGCCACTCTTCATGATCTTGATACATACATATTATAAATATATTTATGAGGATCTTGACCTTAGCCATTATTTAAATATTTTACTAATACAATAAATGAAAGTGTACCTATTTGTCCTTCAATGACGCTGCAGCAAGAAACCTACGGATCGACGTGATTTTTGCATGGGTATACCGTATACCCCATATGAAACGCTGATTTCATTTTTGTTAGTAATTTAATTTATGAGTTAAACAAAATATTAGATACGTGAATCACTTTTTGTATTTGACTGTACATAAACAACTCAGTATTTTGCTGTTGGTCGAGTTGTCCATGAAAAAAAATAATAAAAAAAATTATGACAACTCGACCATTTGGCCGAGTTTATTGCGGTCGAGATGTGCAACGACCCCACCGTATAGTTGAGGGTTTAGAGACTACTTTCAATCCCGAAAAATCAGACAAAACCCACGCGAAGTCGCGTGGATCAACTATTTATTAGTTACAGTTAGTAGCATACACATTCTTAAATTCTAAAATCTAATGTCATGAAGACTTTAGTTCCAAAAATAAGTTATAATTAAATATTTATTACTAGCTGATGCCCGCGACTTCGTCCGCATGGATTTAGTTTTTAAAAATCCCGCGGAAACTCTTTCATTATCCGAGATAAAAGTAGCTCTCCCGGTCTGAGGAACCACTACTACATCCATTACTATACCCATGCAAATAATCGCATCAATCCGCTGTTCTGTTGCGACGTGATTGAAGGACAAACCAACAAACACACTTTCGCATTTATAAAATCAGTAATGCTTTATTAAAACACTTTTTATAATTGTCAAATTTTTTACCATACCTAACCAAAGACAAAATTACGTTTAGCTGCCATTTACGTTTTGTTATTCCACTGTCATTTGCGTTTTGTTAATCCATGTCAGATGCGTTTTTGTTATACCACGTTTTATAGTGACTTGACGGAAACGCGGTCGAACGGGATAAAAAGTATCCTATGTCCGTCTCCTGGTTCTAAGCTACCTCTCCACCAATTTTCAGCCAAATCGGTTCATCCGTTCTTGAGTTACAAATAGTGTAACTAACACCACTTTCTTTTATATAATATTATATAGATTATTAGTTGTAACAAGTGACTCATATCAATTTAACAGTCAACAGTCGCCGAGTGACTCGCGCGATCTAAATGTGAACAGCGACCTCTAGTTCTCTTTAATGTAATGTTTGCTTGGAAAAGATCGCTAGGTCGCCAAAGTTCCGTACCCAAAAGTGCCAACGGGACCCTATTACTAAGCCACCGGTGTCCGTCGGTCCGTCCGTCCGTCCGTCCGTCCGTCTGTCAGCGGGCTGTATCTCGTAAACCGTAATAGATAGACAGCTGAAATTTTCATTTGTGTATTTCTATTGCCGCTATAACAACAAATAATAAAAATTAAATTAAATTAAAAAATAAACGGGAGATACATGGAAAAGGAGTCAAAATAAAATTTTATTTTTTTACACTGACATTTTTGACTCGCCCCGGCTTCGCACGGGTAGAGCATATTACGCCTATGCTTTGCAAACTCCTTGAAATGTTCTCTAAGTTATATTGAACAACATATTATTGCACAGTACGTAGGCTTATAAAAGAAGTATCGCTCGGCTTATAATATAGCAATGACAACGCAGCGCGGGGATGGTCACTGGTCGCATCACGTGAGCGAGTCCCGTCAACGCCATCGGGTTGAAATCCGCGTATTTATTTTGACGCGCGTTCGTTTTTATTTTGCGATAACTCCTAAGATAAACTATACGATAACTGCTGCTTGACCTTATGAATGAGAAGTTTCAAGCTATGCAGGATTCGTTGGATTTTTTCTCTTCGTCATACGACCAAATTAAGCAGGACTTAGAAGTTGCAAAAAGTGATATTGTATCTTTAAAGAAAGAGAATGAAACTCTTCGAAAGGACGTTAAAAACCTTTGTGGCAGGTTGAACCTGTTTGAACGAGAATCACGAGCTTGCAATCTGGAAATTCACTGTGTTCCCGAACATAAGAGCGAAAACCTTGTAAACATGGTTGAACACATCGGCCGGGTGACTGGTAGCCCCGTCAAGGATGGGCAGGTACTAAAGTGCACTCGTATTGCCAAGCTCAACAAAGAGTCTTCTCGTCCCAGATCGATCTTAATAAAATTCTATAGCCCAATTATAAGAGATCAGTTCTATGCCAGCGTCATAAAATTTAATAAGAACAAGTCAAAAGAGGATAGACTTAACACATCACACCTTGGGATGGCTGGTGATAAGAAGGCTGTATACGTTATGGAGCACCTAAGTCCTGAAGCGAAAGCTCTGCATGCTCAGGCTAGAAAATTTAGAAGAGACAATAAATGGCAATTTGTGTGGTCAAGAAATGGAAACATCTTTCTGAGAAAAAACATATCTAGTGACGTTATTTTTGTTAAAAATCAAGACATTTTTCTAAACCTAGAGTAGTCACTTTTCTTATTATAATTATTTTCTTAATATTTATTATTAAATGTGTGCGTTAAGGATATATTATCAAAATGTTAGAGGTATTAAGACAAAATGTACAGAGGTTTACCAGTCTGTTTTAAATTCTGATTATGACGTCATAGCATTCACGGAGACCTGGTTAAACTCAAGTGTTTTTGATGGCGAGGTAATTGATGACAGGTATCATCTTTTCCGTAGGGATCGTGAAACGACAGACTCAAATAAGTTAGAGGGTGGTGGTGTTTTGATTGCCGTTTTAAAAAAATATAAATGTCATCGGGTTTTCAAGTGGGAGGGATCCTCTGAATGTGTGTGGATTAATTTGTTATACAAATCAGGATCTGATACTCATAATCTGTCAATTTGTACCGTTTATCTACCATCTCCCCTTAGGTTTGATGTTCTGGAGAGATTTACTAACCAATCATCTATTGCGATCTTAGAACAAGAAAACACCTTAATACTTGGGGACTTTAATTTACCTTTTATAAATTGGCAGCCATTTCAAAACACTCTTATACCGCAGAATTATAACTCCAATACGGGTACTTGTCTTGTAGATTTTATGTCTGAAAATAACTTAATACAACTCAATGACATTCAGAATTCCTATAATAAAACTCTAGATTTAGTTCTTAGTAACATTTCCAATTTAACAGTTAACCAAAGTCCCTATTGTCTAAGTAAATTGGATAAATATCATCCTCCTTTAGAAATCACCTTAGAACTATGTATTGAAGAACTAGTCACTCCTATACCATGCAGGAAACTCGACTTCTTCTCAGCTGATTATGATGTTGTGAATAAAGATATTAACGAAATTCCTTGGAGTGAAGTCTTTGCTGACTGTCTTGATGTTGAGGAGATGTTATCTTGTTTTTACTCTGTTATCCAGGATGTCATTAAAAAACGTATACCATTGAATCGTATAAAAAGTGGTAGGTATCCACATTGGTATTCTATGAATTTAATACGTCGGATTAATGAAAAAAGAAAATACAGACTAAGGTTTAAGAAATTTGGTAATCCTCTAGACGAAATTGAATTCAAATTGTTGAGGTCCAGATGTGAGATTCTTATTGCTTCCTGCTACAGTAGTTACATTAGCCGGGTGGAGAATAGTATTAAGACTAATACTAAATATTTTTGGTCATTCCTGAAGGAGCGCCGCAACAATAAATGTGATGTTCCTGCATCAATGATTTATAACAATCAGACATTTTCAGACGGTGTCAGTATTTGTGATCAGTTCGTTAGTCACTTCTCTAACGTTTATTCTACAAGTATCTCTGCTTGTCCTTCTAACGTATCGCTAGTTAAAAATACCGTAGATCATTCTTCGGACACGGGAATCCTTCTTGACAATTTGTGTTTTGCAGTTGAGGATGTTGAAAAGAAGCTATTATCTACTAATATTCATAAAGGGGCTGGTAAGGACCAACTTCCACCTATTTTCATTAAGAATTGTGCCAAGAGTTTAGCAGTCCCTATAACCAATATTTATAATAGATCTTTACAGGAGGGTATTTTTCCATCTCCCTGGAAAGCTGCGCTTATTGTTCCTGTCTTCAAAGATGGAGATAGAAGTGACGTGATGAAATACCGACCAATTTCAAAGTTATCAGTTTTATCAAAGATATTTGAGTCTTTAGTGTGTCCTTACATTAATTGGCATATGTAATCGATTTTAACCCCTCATCAACACGGATTTTACAAACACAGATCTACTCTTTCTAATCTAGTGACATATGTTGATTTTTTGTCATCACATGTTGATAGAAACCTACAAGTTGATGCGATCTATACGGATTTTTCAAAAGCATTTGATCTTGTGGATCATAACCTTCTTATTGGAAAGCTAAAACATTATGGTATAGGTGGTAATGTCCTAAATTGGCTATCCTCTTATTTATCTAACAGGGTATTGACGGTTGTTTTGGGTGGTTTTGAGTCTTCTACCTCTTATTTAGCTCTTTCCGGTGTACCACAAGGATCACTATTGGGGCCAGCACTTTTTAATATTTTTATCAACGACATTGTTAATTGCTTCAGTGGTTCCGAAGTACTTCTTTATGCAGACGATTTGAAAGCCTTTAGGGTAATCAAGGATCATGCTGATGCTAAATTGCTGCAGGGCGACCTGGATAGGTTGACTACTTGGTGTAGTACTAATAATATGATATTGAATCATGCTAAATGTTCTGCCATTTCATTTCATAGAAAAGTACATCCAGTTGTATTTGTATATAACATTAACGGAAATAATGTCAAAAGACTTAACTCAATTAGAGATCTAGGTGTAGTTGTCGATCAGAAACTAAGCTTCATTCCACACATTGATACAATCTGTAAAAAAGCCTTTAAGATCACTGGATTTATTAAACGTAACTCGAAGGACTTCCGTAAAGCACAAACTAAAATTCAATTGTTTAATGCCCTAACTAGAAGTCTATTAGAATATGGCTCTGTTGCATGGAACCCCTATTATAACGTGCACGTAGGGAGGATTGAGCGTATCCAAAAACGCTTTACGTATCATCTGATCCTTTGTGATAAGTTGGACACGAAAAGGTATGCTAGTTATCCTGCCAGATTGCTTCATTATAAAATGTTAAACTTATTCGATCGTAGAAAGCTATTGGATCTATGTTTTTTGCATAAATTAATTAATAACGCTGTAGATGCGTCTCACTTGTTACAAAAAATTACGTTACGAGTTCCTAGATCGGCAAGAAGGTTATCGAATTTTGTACCATTTGGAGTCAGTCTTATTAAAACCAACTTAGGAGCCTCGGCTCCTTTACATAGGATCATAAAAACTTATAATGATATCGCCAAACTATTAGACATTGATATTTGGAGAGACTCGCTCTTCACATTTAAGAGCAAGCTTAAAAAACACTTTATAAATCAATATCGCTAACATTTTTAAATTTTAAATTTTTTAATTTAATTTTTTAATTTTTATATTCAACTTTTTTAATTTTTTTTTTAATTTGTTAATTTTGACGTATTTAGTATTTTATTATTTTGTTCTTTTGTTTTATTTTGTATCTCTTCTGTTGTTTGTAGTTTATTTCTATTTTATATGCTTGTATAGCTTTTATTCAATATCAATCAAGTAATTTGAGTCAACCACTGTAACTGCTCTGTCTTATAATATATAATTATTATGTGATACATAATTTAATTCGCATGTTGTGGCTACCTATAAGTGGTGTTTATAGCATACCTAAGAACCGTATTTGAATTTAATATGACTGCATGTTTTTATTGCTGTAAAACTGTTGGTGCCCTTAAATAAATAAATAAATAAATAAATAAATAAATAAAAGATATTCATTAAAATTGTACTTATGGTGTAAAAAAACAAATTATAAACAAACCTTCCTCATGAGGCACCCTATCTATTGGTGAAAACCGCATGAAAATCCGTTCGGTAGTTTTTGAGTTTATATTGAACAGACAGACAGGCAGACAGACAGACAAACAGACAGACGCGGCGGGGGACTTTGTTTTATACTATGCAGTGATGTTAGTGAATAAATTATATACTTTGGTATATTACTTAACTATAATAAATGATTTTTTTATAAATCCAAAAAAATAAAACAGAATATAATAAGTATGTAAACGGAATATTATATTCTGTTTTTTTTTTAAATTTCAAGTTACGGTGCGACAAGTTTAGGTTGGTGCGGCTGTGCGCCACTGTGCTCAACATTAATTAGTATTGCCAGGAAAAATTGGCTGTCTGTAAAGTCGGTTTACGGACAATAGTTTTACGTGATAACGTCATAAAGAAACATTGACGATGACTGGCGGGCGGCGGCAGGCGCTCTCTAAGCTAACGCTTGGGCCGATAGTGCCTCTCTATCGCTTGTTCCGCGCTCTCGCTTGCACGCTCAGGCTCAGGCGAAACGTGACACTTTTCGTGCGTGCAGCCAGTGTTCATCGATTTGTACGACGTTATCACGTCAAAACCTTTTTTAATAATTTTACACAATAAACGCAACAGCACACAACGAGATCCAATAGTGAATTTTCAACCAGTATAAAAATTGGATGACTGAATTAGTTCATCAAAACGCCACCGCCAATTTATATTTGTGGCACTGTAGGCTTGCGCTCGACGACAATCAATACTGGAAAGCACTGATGATGTTTAGGTTGAGGCGCGCTTGCCTAGAAAATGCCTATCACTCTTGCCTTGATGGTACTGAGTTAAGGCGCGGTGTTCAGTCACGATCTTCATTCGTGGAGCCAAATCACAAGCCAAATGAAGATTTTCGTATTTAAAATCTATGATTACTAGTGGTTCGCCCCGAACTGAGACCTCGCGGTAACGGTATCCCATGATTATTCATTCAATCGATACATGACGACCAAAACTGACATTATTATTATGCCCGTTTTCACCAACCATACCTAAATCATCCCCTTTGTAGAAGTCTCTTTACGTAGGTAGCCCCTAAATACAATCCTAACATCCCATATGTCATTTTCACCTTTAGTTGTCCCGTAGAGGTTTGTAATAACAAAGTTGACAGAAAGTGTCAACTAACTTAACATATGTAGCCCGTAAAGGTTAGGGAACTGTTATAGTGAAATCCTCAAGGCCTCAATCAAACTTAGGTATAGTTTTTTGGAACATTCAAATTAAATTACTTGTACACAGCGTCAACTATCGACACGATCAGAAAACATGTAAAAACAAACTGCAACGTGAAGTTTTATTGATGTTTGCTAAATGACTAAATAATAATTTTAATTGAATATATTATGTTACATATAAGCTGCATTTGCTATATGAGATGAGAGCGCCATCTATTGACATCATTGTGAAGTTCTGTTGTTGCTGCTCATTAAAAGTTAAATAATTTAGTTTCCTTATTACATTTATCTAATTTTAGTATTTGTTGTTCAAGTACATGATATTACGCTAAAATTATAAAACTTTCAAGCCCCAGCTCTCAATGGTTATTCCGTTGTGAGGTCAAATATAATCTCCACTTTGAAAGCCCCCCATTTCGTCAATTTTAGGAAAAAAATTAAAAAAAAAATACTTTTGTACTCTGTTCCAAATTATCTTTAAAATGACGTACTGTAACCCTATGAAAAGCAAAAATTTTTTTTTTCTTCGCTTTCGCTTCTATGAGAGCCCCCCTGAAATAAAGATTTTTATAACTTTTTAAGCCATTTTCGGCTGGAGGCCATCGGTTTACATATTATATCTAAAATTGAAGTAATTACGTTCAGTAATTCAGAAGTTATAAGGCTCTGACAGACGGACGGACGGACGGACGGACAAGTGCAAATTCACTCAAGTAGACTCAAAGACCTTCGCTTCGCTCGGTCGACTAAATAAATATAAACTAAATCCAGGCGGATGAAGTCGCGGGAATCAGCTAGTTATTTATAATATCGAAAATGTAACATGTAAGCACATATTTCGTAAAAACAGAAAAAAAATCGGTCAAAAAAATGTTATAAGCTGTTTTATTTTACTGCGATTGTGTAGAGCCATGGCCCATGACCGCCGACTTATCGTAACGGGCATTTTTTCCTAAATTGAGTTTTTAATTGAAATGATATTTTAATTTAATTTAAGCCTCAATTGCCCAACGGTTAAGGGTGCGGACTGAAAAGTGAAAGGTCGCAGGTTCGAATCCCACCCGTTGCACTATTGTCGTACCCACTCCTAACACAAGCTTTCCGCTTATTTGGAGGGGAGTGGAGGATATAAGTCAACTTCAACTTGGCTGATATTCTTTAAAAAAAATAAAAAATAAAAAAAAAACTATAAAGAACCCTATTCGTAGGGTGCGTCGACATATCCTACGAATTTTTCCATCCTAAGAAAATAATATACTAATTTTGTTATATTCCCGGGAAATTTCGACGTGAATTTTAGTACTAAATATTACTAGCTGACCCAGCGAACTTCGTACCGCCTACAAAAATATTTAGTGGTTGGTCACCCTTATCATTTAGGGGTATGAAAAATAGATGTTGGCCGATTCTCAGACCTACCCGATATGCACACAAAATTTCATTAAAATCGGTCCAGCCGTTTCGGAGGAGTAAGGTAACTAACATTGCGAGTTGCGACACGAGAATTTTATATATAAGATGTACCTTGACTAAAATGTCGTTTGAAACATGAAACGTAATTTAGGTAAAAATGTCGCTTACGATAAGTCGGCGATCATGGCTCGATATCTATCTTATTCTAAAACGAAATTTTCTATAAGCCCAATTCATTTTCGAGGCTTCATCGATGAGCCATCGAAAATGAACCGTCTAAATTCGCCCTTGGGGCAAAGGACATTAGGGTTCATTTTCGCAAAAAAATATCGCAAAAATGAACGAGGAACGAGGCACGTCTAAATTGGACTTAAAAAGTGTATGTGGAATAGAATAGAATAGAAAAATTGTTTATTAAAATAAACTTTTACAAATGCTTTTGAATAGTCGATGAATCTACCACTGATTCGGAATGCCCTTCCTGCCGAGAAGAACCAGCAAGAAACTCGGCGGTTGCTCTTTTCAAAACAAGTTTACAATACAGTAAATACTATGCTATATATGCAGTGTTTCCACAATGAGGAAAGTTCCAAAAATGCATACCGACTAACTTCTATCATAAGATGGGCAGACATAAAGTAGCCCCATTCCCGCCGGTTGCACCCGTTCACGAGCATGACGCATGACCCAGCCATTGCTTCGCTCAACCATATAAGTGGGTAATGTATTGTGATGTCACACACACTATGGGATAGACGAGAAAAAAATTCATCCCCACTTTACATGTAGGGGAGGTACCCTAAAAGAAAATATTTTTCACAATTTTATTTGACCACTTTGTCGGCGTGATTGATATTTATACACTTCTCAAATCACAGATTTCTAGTACCAATAGTCTCTGAGCTAAACCGCGGACGGATGGACGGAGGGGCAGACGGATGGACATGGCGAAACTAGAAGGGTTCCTTGTTTACCACGGAACCCTAAATACTATACTATACGTTCTTGTTGTACACTATATGTTGAGTATATCTTTCATTTAAATCCGTTCAGTAGTTTTCGCGTGATGCCCGGACATACAGACTGACAGACAAAAGTTAAAAAAAATCTGTTTTGGGCTCAGTATCGATTTTAAAGCATCTCCCGGTCAAAGTTTTCAAAATAATATATTCAATGTACAGAAATCGTCCTGTTACAATTTTATTATAAGTAAGTATAGAAGTATAGATGTAGATATAAAAGCAAGAGCAGGTATAAATAAAATGTCAGTAGGTAAATAGATGCAATGTAAATTAAATCGCTTATTATGATGGACGGTCGGTGGGCGGCGAGGTCGCAAGGTCAATGTTAATTGGATCACCCACGATCACCTTTGACGCGTTTGCATCTTTTTTTAACCGACTTCCAAAAAGGAGGAGGTTCTCAATTCGGCCGGTATCTTATTTTTTTTCTATGTATGTCCACCGATTTCTCCGGAATTTCTGGACCGATTCGCGTGATTTTTTTTTATCGACAGAGGATGTTTGCGAAATGGTCCCATAAAAATGTTCACCTTCAACTCCTCAAGCCGGATGCTGCAGGGATATTGCCCACCTAAACTAAAGAGATTTAGGAAATGTCGATTATGAATGAATATTGTAGGTAATAAGTATGGACTACATCATGGAGCTCCAGGTCCTAGCTCCTCAATCCTGATGCTGCAGGGTACTGCCTACCTAAAACTATGGGGATTTAGGAAATGTCGATTATGAATTGATATTGTAGGTAACAAGTATAGACTACATCATGGAGCTCTGGGTCCAGCAGGGCGGGGGGCGGAGGGGGCTGAAATGATTTTGATGACCTGTAATATATGGAGAGTGGACCTTGGGGAAGGACTTAGGCTAAACTTGATGAGGGTGAAATAGGGGATGATAGGTTTTGTCGATTATACACCATACCTTCGTCAAACGAGCCGATTTTTTCGAGCCGATTCTTAGAAACTAGACTTTGAAGATCTAATAAATAATATCGGAGTAGAGGACAGATGAACTCGTACTGATATCAGAAAAAAGCCACTCTTCATGATCTTGATACATACATATTATAAATATATTTATGAGGATCTTGACCTTAGCCATTATTTAAATATTTTACTAATACAATAAATGAAAGTGTACCTATTTGTCCTTCAATGACGCTGCAGCAAGAAACCTACGGATCGACGTGATTTTTGCATGGGTATACCGTATACCCCATATGAAACGCTGATTTCATTTTTGTTAGTAATTTAATTTATGAGTTAAACAAAATATTAGATACGTGAATCACTTTTTGTATTTGACTGTACATAAACAACTCAGTATTTTGCTGTTGGTCGAGTTGTCCATGAAAAAAAAAAATAAAAAAAAATTATGACAACTCGACCATTTGGCCGAGTTTATTGCGGTCGAGATGTGCAACGACCCCACCGTATAGTTGAGGGTTTAGAGACTACTTTCAATCCCGAAAAATCAGACAAAACCCACGCGAAGTCGCGTGGATCAACTATTTATTAGTTACAGTTAGTAGCATACACATTCTTAAATTCTAAAATCTAATGTCATGAAGACTTTAGTTCCAAAAATAAGTTATAATTAAATATTTATTACTAGCTGATGCCCGCGACTTCGTCCGCATGGATTTAGTTTTTAAAAATCCCGCGGAAACTCTTTCATTATCCGAGATAAAAGTAGCTCTCCCGGTCTGAGGAACCACTACTACATCCATTACTATACCCATGCAAATAATCGCATCAATCCGCTGTTCTGTTGCGACGTGATTGAAGGATAAACCAACAAACACACTTTCGCATTTATAAAATTAGTAATGCTTTATTAAAACACTTTTTATAATTGTCAAATTTTTTACCATACCTAACCAAAGACAAAATTACGTTTAGCTGCCATTTACGTTTAGTTATTCCACTGTCATTTGCGTTTTGTTAATCCATGTCAGATGCGTTTTTGTTATACCACGTTTTATAGTGACTTGACGGAAACGCGGTCGAACGGGATAAAAAGTATCCTATGTCCGTCTCCTGGTTCTAAGCTACCTCTCCACCAATTTTCAGCCAAATCGGTTCATCCGTTCTTGAGTTACAAATAGTGTAACTAACACCACTTTCTTTTATATAATATTATATAGATTATTAGTTGTAACTTGTAACAAGTGACTCATATCAATTTAACAGTCAACAGTCGCCGAGTGACTCGCGCGATCTAAATGTGAACAGCGACCTCTAGTTCTCTTTAATGTAATGTTTGCTTGGAAAAGATCGCTAGGTCGCCAAAGTTCCGTACCCAAAAGTGCCAACGGGACCCTATTACTAAGCCACCGGTGTCCGTCGGTCCGTCCGTCCGTCCGTCCGTCCGTCTGTCAGCGGGCTGTATCTCGTAAACCGTAATAGATAGACAGCTGAAATTTTCATTTGTGTATTTCTATTGCCGCTATAACAACAAATAATAAAAATTAAATTAAATTAAAAAATAAACGGGAGATACATGGAAAAGGAGTCAAAATAAAATTTTATTTTTTTACACTGACATTTTTGACTCGCCCCGGCTTCGCACGGGTAGAGCATATTACGCCTATGCTTTGCAAACTCCTTGAAATGTTCTCTAAGTTATATTGAACAACATATTATTGCACAGTACGTAGGCTTATAAAAGAAGTATCGCTCGGCTTATAATATAGCAATGACAACGCAGCGCGGGGATGGTCACTGGTCGCATCACGTGAGCGAGTCCCGTCAACGCCATCGGGTTGAAATCCGCGTATTTATTTTGACGCGCGTTCGTTTTTATTTTGCGATAACTCCTAATATATTCATTAAAATTGTACTTATGGTGTAAAAAAACAAATTATAAACAAACCTTCCTCATGAGGCACCCTATCTATTGGTGAAAACCGCATGAAAATCCGTTCGGTAGTTTTTGAGTTTATATTGAACAGACAGACAGGCAGACAGACAGACAAACAGACAGACGCGGCGGGGGACTTTGTTTTATACTATGCAGTGATGTTAGTGAATAAATTATATACTTTGGTATATTACTTAACTATAATAAATGATTTTTTTATAAATCCAAAAAAATAAAACAGAATATAATAAGTATGTAAACGGAATATTATATTCTGTTTTTTTTTTAAATTTCAAGTTACGGTGCGACAAGTTTAGGTTGGTGCGGCTGTGCGCCACTGTGCTCAACATTAATTAGTATTGCCAGGAAAAATTGGCTGTCTGTAAAGTCGGTTTACGGACAATAGTTTTACGTGATAACGTCATAAAGAAACATTGACGATGACTGGCGGGCGGCGGCAGGCGCTCTCTAAGCTAACGCTTGGGCCGATAGTGCCTCTCTATCGCTTGTTCCGCGCTCTCGCTTGCACGCTCAGGCTCAGGCGAAACGTGACACTTTTCGTGCGTGCAGCCAGTGTTCATCGATTTGTACGACGTTATCACGTCAAAACCTTTTTTAATAATTTTACACAATAAACGCAACAGCACACAACGAGATCCAATAGTGAATTTTCAACCAGTATAAAAATTGGATGACTGAATTAGTTAATCAAAACGCCACCGCCAATTTATATTTGTGGCACTGTAGGCTTGCGCTCGACGACAATCAATACTGGAAAGCACTGATGATGTTTAGGTTGAGGCGCGCTTGCCTAGAAAATGCCTATCACTCTTGCCTTGATGGTACTGAGTTAAGGCGCGGTGTTCAGTCACGATCTTCATTCGTGGAGCCAAATCACAAGCCAAATGAAGATTTTCGTATTTAAAATCTATGATTACTAGTGGTTCGCCCCGAACTGAGACCTCGCGGTAACGGTATCCCATGATTATTCATTCAATCGATACATGACGACCAAAACTGACATTATTATTATGCCCGTTTTCACCAACCATACCTAAATCATCCCCTTTGTAGAAGTCTCTTTACGTAGGTAGCCCCTAAATACAATCCTAACATCCCATATGTCATTTTCACCTTTAGTTGTCCCGTAGAGGTTTGTAATAACAAAGTTGACAGAAAGTGTCAACTAACTTAACATATGTAGCCCGTAAAGGTTAGGGAACTGTTATAGTGAAATCCTCAAGGCCTCAATCAAACTTAGGTATAGTTTTTTGGAACATTCAAATTAAATTACTTGTACACAGCGTCAACTATCGACACGATCAGAAAACATGTAAAAACAAACTGCAACGTGAAGTTTTATTGATGTTTGCTAAATGACTAAATAATAATTTTAATTGAATATATTATGTTACATATAAGCTGCATTTGCTATATGAGATGAGAGCGCCATCTATTGACATCATTGTGAAGTTCTGTTGTTGCTGCTCATTAAAAGTTAAATAATTTAGTTTCCTTATTACATTTATCTAATTTTAGTATTTGTTGTTCAAGTACATGATATTACGCTAAAATTATAAAACTTTCAAGCCCCAGCTCTCAATGGTTATTCCGTTGTGAGGTCAAATATAATCTCCACTTTGAAAGCCCCCCATTTCGTCAATTTTAGGAAAAAAATAAAAAAAAAAATACTTTTGTACTCTGTTCCAAATTATCTTTAAAATGACGTACTGTAACCCTATGAAAAGCAAAAACTTTTTTTTCTTCGCTTTCGCTTCTATGAGAGCCCCCCTGAAATAAAGATTTTTATAACTTTTTAAGCCATTTTCGGCTGGAGGCCATCGGTTTACATATTATATCTAAAATTGAAGTAATTACGTTCAGTAATTCAGAAGTTATAAGGCTCTGACAGACGGACGGACGGACGGACGGACAAGTGCAAATTCACTCAAGTAGACTCAAAGACCTTCGCTTCGCTCGGTCGACTAAATAAATATAAACTAAATCCAGGCGGATGAAGTCGCGGGCATCAGCTAGTTATTTATAATATCGAAAATGTAACATGTAAGCACATATTTCGTAAAAACAGAAAAAAAATCGGTCAAAAAAATGTTATAAGCTGTTTTATTTTACTGCGATTGTGTAGAGCCATGGCCCATGACCGCCGACTTATCGTAACGGGCATTTTTTCCTAAATTGAGTTTTTAATTGAAATGATATTTTAATTTAATTTAAGCCTCAATTGCCCAACGGTTAAGGGTGCGGACTGAAAAGTGAAAGGTCGCAGGTTCGAATCCCACCCGTTGCACTATTGTCGTACCCACTCCTAACACAAGCTTTCCGCTTATTTGGAGGGGAGTGGAGGATATAAGTCTAATTCAACTTGGCTGATATTCTTTAAAAAAAATAAAAAATAAAAAAAAACTATAAAGAACCCTATTCGTAGGGTGCGTCGACATATCCTACGAATTTTTCCATCCTAAGAAAATAATATACTAATTTTGTTATATTCCCGGGAAATTTCGACGTGCCTTTTAGTACTAAATAATACTAGCTGACCCAGCGAACTTCGTACCGCCTACAAAAATATTTAGTGGTTGGTCACCCTTATCATTTAGGGGTATGAAAAATAGCTGTTGGCCGATTCTCAGACCTACCCGATATGCACACAAAATTTCATTAAAATCGGTCCAGCCGTTTCGGAGGAGTAAGGTAACTAACATTGCGAGTTGCGACACGAGAATTTTATATATAAGATGTACCTTGACTACACTAGCGGCACGCTATGATGGCCGGTTTGACACATTACAATAGTGATGTGGAATGTCAATTTATTCTCGAACAAAAAACAATTAAGTTTTGTTTTTGTACCTGATTAAATAGGTTTAATAAAACAAAAATGTATATGTTTATTTAATTTATTTGAACGAACTGAATATTTGAATGAAAATGAATATACATACTTTATATGCACACAAGAAACATATGAATACAAAAGATACCAAAAAAGGTGCCACAAAAGGCCATAATTAATCAGATTCGTCCATACTACTATTTTCACTGTCGTCACTGCTATCATCACCTACATTAATAATTATATGTTCGTTTTCTATAATATTATCTATTTTCACATCTCTTTCATAATCTTCCCTTATTAATTTAACAGTTCTATTCACAACCTTTTCCCAGTCTCCTTTAGTCACATGTTCACAAGCTTCTTCTAATAATTTTAGCATTTTTTTTGTGGTAAATGGGGGTTCTGTATTGTGTCTTGCAGCATATCCCTTAATTTGAGCCCACACCAACTCAATCGCATTATACTCACAATGGTAAGGCGGTAACCGTATAACTCTGTGCCCATGTTCTAATGCTATTTCGTCAATGACGTATCGGATCTTGGTTGGTTTGTTTTCTTTTAAAAGACGTACTAATTCCGCTTTTAACATATTCATGTTTGCATCTACGCCATTTTTACGAAGCCATGCGACGATATCAGCTTTCTTTTGGGATTGGGCAGGTGGCTTGTCAATTTGCATCGAGTGGTATGGGGCGTTGTCCATAATTATAATAGATGGTTCAGGGAGGCTACACAACATTGAGGTAAACCATTCAGTAAACTTTTCTCCATTCATGTCTTCATGATAGTCTCCAGTGGTTTTTGACGCAAAAGCCATGAGAGAACCTTCGACAAACCCGTTGATGGTTCCGGCGTGACAAATTAAAAGTCGCGATCCTTTTCCTACAGGAACTTTGGAAGTAGATGCTGCTGTGTCATCGTTCCAAGAACGGCCTACAGTATGGTTAGCATTAAGCCATGTTTCATCCAAGAACACAACATTTTGCCAATTTTTGATTTCTTTCACTTGCCGTAAAAAAGTATACCTTGCCATCGCTATATCAAATCTTTCCATCAATATTTTGCGTTTGTTACATTTTTTGTATCGAAATCCAATGGTCTTCAAAATCTTCGTTAAAGAACTTTCCCCACCGAAGAATAATCCAGCTTCCTTCAGTGAATGCACCAACTTTTTTCTTGTTGGATACTCCTTCTGTAAATAGTAGCCGTAAACATGTCTTCGGATAGCATCGGCATCAAAGCTATCGATGCCTACGACTGGTTTTGCTCGTTTTCTCTTTTTTGGTGTGTGAAGTTTATTTTCTTCTGTGCCAGTCTCGCCATATTTTTTTTTAGTTATCCGTCTAACAGTTCGTTGTCCAATATTAAGCGCATCAGCTACGCGTTCAACCACTGACGTTATAGGTAAAATTGGCCCTCCATTTTGAGCTTCACGATCGAAATAGTTACGAAGGCGTATTACGAACTCACGTGTCTGACTATTTAGAACAGTTCTCTGCGTACGTTCGGTCATATCGACGAAATCCACAACAAAGGGCTTGAACAGAGTCCAAATTAACGAGCAAGGGTCAACAGTAATGCAGTATCAATATTTGAAATCCAAAGCCAGGTCAAAACTATATCACAATCGCATTGCACTGACAGTTTATACTTTTCGAAGCAACGTCAATTCGAAACTGCTTTGTTTTGCATTGAGCATTGACGCGAGTTTGCCGGAGGTAGTAGTTGTGCTAGCCAGCGATCCTATGTGACGATCGTATTAGATTCCATTTTTAAAAATTTTCAATTTAGAAAACCAAATGCCGAGTTGTGGTATATATCATATAAAAATAAAAATTTTACCTTTTGTATGAAACAGCTGATATTTTTTTGCGATTTCAGAGGTTTGTCCACATAGTGAAAATTGTTCATATTCACAAGTACATTCACCCCTTAAATGGTGCAAACTGATTTTTCTACACTTGTATACATTTTAGAAATCAATTTAATAAATAAATTTTGAGTCCTAAACCTAAAACTACATTCGATAAAATTTATGAATCTCTGCACATCACTATCGTCAATAAAGTAATACAATTATTTCCTTCAAAGTCGTTATCAATTAATACGGAACTTCATGAGCGGACAAACGTCAAACCGGCCATCATAGCGTGCCGCTAGTTTAAAATGTCGTTTGAAACATGAAACGTAATTTAGGTAAAAATGTCGCTTACGATAAGTCGGCGATCATGGCTCGATATCTATCTTATTCTAAAACGAAATTTTCTATAAGCCCAATTCATTTTCGAGGCTTCATCGATGAGCCATCGAAAATGAACCGTCTAAATTCGCCCTTGGGGCAAAGGACATTAGGGTTCATTTTCGCAAAAAAATATCGCAAAAATGAACGAGGAACGAGGCACGTCTAAATTGGACTTAAAAAGTGTATGTGGAATAGAATAGAATAGAAAAATTGTTTATTAAAATAAACTTTTACAAATGCTTTTGAATAGTCGATGAATCTACCACTGATTCGGAATGCCCTTCCTGCCGAGAAGAACCAGCAAGAAACTCGGCGGTTGCTCTTTTCAAAACAAGTTTACAATACAGTAAATACTATGCTATATATGCAGTGTTTCCACAATGAGGAAAGTTCCAAAAATGCATACCGACTAACTTCTATCATAAGATGGGCAGACATAAAGTAGCCCCATTCCCGCCGGTTGCACCCGTTCACGAGCATGACGCATGACCCAGCCATTGCTTCGCTCAACCATATAAGTGGGTAATGTATTGTGATGTCACACACACTATGGGATAGACGAGAAAAAAATTCATCCCCACTTTACATGTAGGGGAGGTACCCTAAAAGAAAATATTTTTCACAATTTTATTTGACCACTTTGTCGGCGTGATTGATATTTATACACTTCTCAAATCACAGATTTCTAGTACCAATAGTCTCTGAGCTAAACCGCGGACGGATGGACGGAGGGGCAGACGGATGGACATGGCGAAACTAGAAGGGTTCCTTGTTTACCACGGAACCCTAAATACTATACTATACGTTCTTGTTGTACACTATATGTAGAGTATATCTTTCATTTATATCCGTTCAGTAGTTTTCGCGTGATGCCCGGACATACAGACTGACAGACAAAAGTTAAAAAAAATCTGTTTTGGGCTCAGTATCGATTTTAAAGCATCTCCCGGTCAAAGTTTTCAAAATAATATATTCAATGTACAGAAATCGTCCTGTTACAATTTTATTATAAGTAAGTATAGAAGTATAGATGTAGATATAAAAGCAAGAGCAGGTATAAATAAAATGTCAGTAGGTAAATAGATTCAATGTAAATTAAATCGCTTATTATGATGGACGGTCTGTGGGCAGCGCTCGCGAGGTCGCAAGGTCAATGTTAATTGGATCACCCACGATCACCTTTGACGCGTTTGCATCTTTTTTTAACCGACTTCCAAAAAGGAGGAGGTTCTCAATTCGGCCGGTATCTTATTTTTTTTCTATGTATGTCCACCGATTTCTCCGGAATTTCTGGACCGATTCGCGTGATTTTTTTTTATCGACAGAGGATGTTTGCGAAATGGTCCCATAAAAATGTTCACCTTCAACTCCTCAAGCCGGATGCTGCAGGGATATTGCCCACCTAAACTAAAGAGATTTAGGAAATGTCGATTATGAATGAATATTTTAGGTAATAAGTATGGACTACATCATGGAGCTCCAGGTCCTAGCTCCTCAATCCTGATGCTGCAGGGTATACTGCCTACCTAAAACTATGGGGATTTAGGAAATGTCGATTATGAATTGATATTGTAGGTAACAAGTATAGACTACATCATGGAGCTCTGGGTCCAGCAGGGCGGGGGGCGGAGGGGGCTGAAATGATTTTGATGACCTGTAATATATGGAGAGTGGACCTTGGGGAAGGACTTAGGCTAAACTTGATGAGGGTGAAATAGGGGATGATAGGTTTTGTCGATTATACACCATACCTTCGTCAAACGAGCCGATTTTTTCGAGCCGATTCTTAGAAACTAGACTTTGAAGATCTAATAAATAATATCGGAGTAGAGGACAGATGAACTCGTACTGATATCAGAAAAAAGCCACTCTTCATGATCTTGATACATACATATTATAAATATATTTATGAGGATCTTGACCTTAGCCATTATTTAAATATTTTACTAATACAATAAATGAAAGTGTACCTATTTGTCCTTCAATGACGCTGCAGCAAGAAACCTACGGATCGACGTGATTTTTGCATGGGTATACCGTATACCCCATATGAAACGCTGATTTCATTTTTGTTAGTAATTTAATTTATGAGTTAAACAAAATATTAGATACGTGAATCACTTTTTGTATTTGACTGTACATAAACAACTCAGTATTTTGCTGTTGGTCGAGTTGTCCATGAAAAAAAATAATAAAAAAAAATTATGACAACTCGACCATTTGGCCGAGTTTATTGCGGTCGAGATGTGCAACGACCCCACCGTATAGTTGAGGGTTTAGAGACTACTTTCAATCCCGAAAAATCAGACAAAACCCACGCGAAGTCGCGTGGATCAACTATTTATTAGTTACAGTTAGTAGCATACACATTCTTAAATTCTAAAATCTAATGTCATGAAGACTTTAGTTCCAAAAATAAGTTATAATTAAATATTTATTACTAGCTGATGCCCGCGACTTCGTCCGCATGGATTTAGTTTTTAAAAATCCCGCGGAAACTCTTTCATTATCCGAGATAAAAGTAGCTCTCCCGGTCTGAGGAACCACTACTACATCCATTACTATACCCATGCAAATAATCGCATCAATCCGCTGTTCTGTTGCGACGTGATTGAAGGACAAACCAACAAACACACTTTCGCATTTATAAAATCAGTAATGCTTTATTAAAACACTTTTTATAATTGTCAAATTTTTTACCATACCTAACCAAAGACAAAATTACGTTTAGCTGCCATTTACGTTTTGTTATTCCACTGTCATTTGCGTTTTGTTAATCCATGTCAGATGCGTTTTTGTTATACCACGTTTTATAGTGACTTGACGGAAACGCGGTCGAACGGGATAAAAAGTATCCTATGTCCGTCTCCTGGTTCTAAGCTACCTCTCCACCAATTTTCAGCCAAATCGGTTCATCCGTTCTTGAGTTACAAATAGTGTAACTAACACCACTTTCTTTTATATAATATTATATAGATTATTAGTTGTAACAAGTGACTCATATCAATTTAACAGTCAACAGTCGCCGAGTGACTCGCGCGATCTAAATGTGAACAGCGACCTCTAGTTCTCTTTAATGTAATGTTTGCTTGGAAAAGATCGCTAGGTCGCCAAAGTTCCGTACCCAAAAGTGCCAACGGGACCCTATTACTAAGCCACCGGTGTCCGTCGGTCCGTCCGTCCGTCCGTCCGTCCGTCTGTCAGCGGGCTGTATCTCGTAAACCGTAATAGATAGACAGCTGAAATTTTCATTTGTGTATTTCTATTGCCGCTATAACAACAAATAATAAAAATTAAATTAAATTAAAAAATAAACGGGAGATACATGGAAAAGGAGTCAAAATAAAATTTTATTTTTTTACACTGACATTTTTGACTCGCCCCGGCTTCGCACGGGTAGAGCATATTACGCCTATGCTTTGCAAACTCCTTGAAATGTTCTCTAAGTTATATTGAACAACATATTATTGCACAGTACGTAGGCTTATAAAAGAAGTATCGCTCGGCTTATAATATAGCAATGACAACGCAGCGCGGGGATGGTCACTGGTCGCATCACGTGAGCGAGTCCCGTCAACGCCATCGGGTTGAAATCCGCGTATTTATTTTGACGCGCGTTCGTTTTTATTTTGCGATAACTCCTAAGATATTCATTAAAATTGTACTTATGGTGTAAAAAAACAAATTATAAACAAACCTTCCTCATGAGGCACCCTATCTATTGGTGAAAACCGCATGAAAATCCGTTCGGTAGTTTTTGAGTTTATATTGAACAGACAGACAAACAGACAGACGCGGCGGGGGACTTTGTTTTATACTATGCAGTGATGTTAGTGAATAAATTATATACTTTGGTATATTACTTAACTATAATAAATGATTTTTTTATAAATCCAAAAAACTAAAACAGAATATAATAAGTATGTAAACGGAATATTATATTCTGTTTTTTTTTTAAATTTCAAGTTACGGTGCGACAAGTTTAGGTTGGTGCGGCTGTGCGCCACTGTGCTCAACATTAATTAGTATTGCCAGGAAAAATTGGCTGTCTGTAAAGTCGGTTTACGGACAATAGTTTTACGTGATAACGTCATAAAGAAACATTGACGATGACTGGCGGGCGGCGGCAGGCGCTCTCTAAGCTAACGCTTGGGCCGATAGTGCCTCTCTATCGCTTGTTCCGCGCTCTCGCTTGCACGCTCAGGCTCAGGCGAAACGTGACACTTTTCGTGCGTGCAGCCAGTGTTCATCGATTTGTACGACGTTATCACGTCAAAACCTTTTTTAATAATATCACGTCAAAACCTTTTTTAATACGCAACAGCACACAACGAGATCCAATAGTGAATTTTCAACCAGTATAAAAATTGGATGACTGAATTAGTTCATCAAAACGCCACCGCCAATTTATATTTGTGGCACTGTAGGCTTGCGCTCGACGACAATCAATACTGGAAAGCACTGATGATGTTTAGGTTGAGGCGCGCTTGCCTAGAAAATGCCTATCACTCTTGCCTTGATGGTACTGAGTTAAGGCGCGGTGTTCAGTCACGATCTTCATTCGTGGAGCCAAATCACAAGCCAAATGAAGATTTTCGTATTTAAAATCTATGATTACTAGTGGTTCGCCCCGAACTGAGACCTCGCGGCAACGGTATCCCATGATTATTCATTCAATCGATACATGACGACCAAAACTGACATTATTATTATGCCCATTTTCACCAAACATACCTAAATCATCCCCTATGTAGGAGTCTCTTTACGTAGGTAGCTCCAAAAAACAATCCTAAGTCCTAACATCCGTCCCAATGTCCTTTTAGGTGTCCCGTACAGGATCGTGATAAAGAAGTTGACAGTAATCATCACCTTACTTATCATAGGTAGCCCGTCAAGGTTAGGGAACGTCAGTGAAAACATTGAATTATTATGTAGGTACTAACGAGTGAAAACGGGTTAGGGGCATCTGTACAAATCGTCATCTATCGACTCGAATAGAAAATATACAAAATGCTGCAATTAATAGGTAGTTTATTGAAGTTTGATATTTAACTAAAGAATAATATTAATTGAATAATATGTTATTATATTATGTACCTAAATAATAATGCTCGACGCAAAACTGTTTTTGGGATAGATCGTAGTGGTAACTCCTACTGACTGCGCCATCTATTAGCATTATTGTGAAGCTATGTGAAATTTACTGATGCTCATTAAAAATTAAATAATCTCGTTTCTTTATAATATTCATATAATTTTAGTATTTGTTGTTCAAGTACAGGATACAAGTGAAGTAAGAAAGTAAGTACAACTTGAAAATATAAAGCCAATTTTCCCAGAGAACGTCTTCAAGCGAGCGTATTAAATCGCCACTTTGAAAGCCCCCCATTTCGTCAATTTTAGGAAAAAAATAAAAAAAAAATACGTTTGTACTCTGTTCCAAATTGTCTTTAAAATGATACACAGCAAAACCTATGAATCGCAAAAAAAAAATTTTACTTCGCATTCGCTTCTATGAGAGCCCCCCTGAAATAAAGATTTTTATAACTTTTTAAGCCATTTTCGGCTGGAGGCCATCGGTTTACATATTATATCTAAATTTGAAGTAATTACGTTCAGTAATTCAAAAGTTATAAGGCTCTGACAGACGGACGGACGGACGGACGGACGGACGGACGGACGGACAAGTGCAAATCGCTCTAGTAAACTCAGAGACCTCGCTTCGCTCGGTCAATAATATTATGAAAAAAAAAAGTAGTTATAATTGATCGTATTTCTGGCCTGATGGCTGTTTCCTAAAAACGATGACGCAAACTTTTCTCGATAGAAAAAAATTGCAAACTTGACTCTGCAAATACATAAACTCCCATCGTTCTCTGTTATGCTTACATTTATTTTGGTAAAATGAAGTACAATTGTTTTTCATATTTTACGTGGCCACGTAAACACAGATGCCGGAAGTGCGTTTCACATCTTAGCGGTTCATTTCAGAAACGTTGAGCCAGTTGAACTGAGCGTTTCGCGCGAATAGGTTGGATTTGAACCACGTGGCTTTCAATAAAAGCATTCATTAATTGATTCAACTATTAAAATATTTAACCGGCATAATATCAAACGTATTACGTACACAACACGTTGGATCATCGCGACTCATTGTAAAAGTTAATTGCCGTAAGGTCGCGCCAGATAACGTTACAGTTAACTAACGATGACTGACTAGACGGAAATACAGGCTCGCTTACAAAATAATATCTATGTACCCTACATAAGAGAGCTAGCTTATGGTGGAGGACACGGTTCTGCCCGCGAAATTCAAATTTAATTTGGTTTTTCGCAATTTGTAAACTAATACGACGAAGTAGGCTTATGGCATTCTAATTGCGCCAGTGGAAGTATCATCGTCACATCTTCTATCTATCTATCTATAATATAATAAAACTGTAACAGATCCAATTCTGTACATTGAAGATATTCTGAAAATTTTTGTTTGAGGGCACTCTATAATCGATATTGAAGCCAAAACAATTTTTTTTTAATTTTTTGTCTGTCTGTCTGTCTGTCTGTCTGTCTGTCTGTCTGTCTGTATCTTGGCCGCGCATCACGCCGAAACTACTGGACGGATTTAAATAAAACTTGGCACGATTTAAGTTAATACTACGAGGTATAATATAGGATACTTTTTATCCCGAAATTCAGCACGGTTCCCTTGGGAGAGGGGATAAAAGTCAAAATGAGTATTTCGCTGTAATTCTTTAAGGCGTATTCCGATTTAATACATTCTTTTTTTGTTAGAAAGCAGGTTCTTTAGAGATTGTCCTGTAATTATTTCAAGGTCGTCAATTTCGTAGTTCAGAAATTATAGACATCACAATCTTCAGTATAAGGTCCAAATAACTTGAACCCCGGAATCTACAGGATACTTTGAATGAACGGCTCATCTTAAGCTGGCATGTGTAATTTATCGTATATAGCCATCGTGGATACTATTTTGTCAAAGTCAAACTACTCCAAAGACGTCAGATTTTGCCAAAAGATCATTATACCTACATACTACATAGTAGGTATGGATATACATCGTAAGGACGTAATATTACAGTGTTTTCCTATGTAATTTAATATTCTAATCATACTTACTAATATTATAAATGCGAAAGTGTGTTTGTTTGTTGGTTTGTCCTTCAATCACGCCGCAACAGAGCCACGGATCTACGTGATTTTTTGCATGGGTATAATTGAGGACCTGGAGAGTGACATAGGCTACTTTTATCCCGGAAAATCAATGTGTTCCCGAGGGATTTTAAAAACTAAATCCACGCGGACGAAGTCGCGGGCATCAGCTAGTAATATAATAAAACTGTAACAGGTCCAATTCTGTACATTGAAGATATTTTGAAAATTTTTGTTTGAGGGCACTCTATAATCGATACTGTGGCCAAAACAATTTTTTTTTAATTTTTTGTCTGTCTGTCTGTCTGTCTGTCTGTCTGTCTGTATCTTGGCCGCGCATCAC
This sequence comes from Oeneis ivallda, assembly GCA_029955525.1. Classification (NCBI taxonomy): domain Eukaryota; kingdom Metazoa; phylum Arthropoda; class Insecta; order Lepidoptera; family Nymphalidae; genus Oeneis; species Oeneis ivallda. The sequence continues at coordinate 12,982,971 of JARPMR010000029.1, read as the reverse complement.
GCCGAAACTACTGGACGGATTTAAATGAAACTTGGCACGATTTAAGTTAATACTACGAGGTATAATATAGGATACTTTTTATCCCGAAATTCAGCACGGTTCCCTTGGGAGGGGATGAAAGTCAAAATGTGTATTTCGCTGTAATTCATTAAGGCGTATTCCGATTTAATCCATTCTTTTTTTGTTAGAAAGCAGGTTCTATATAGATTGTCCTGTAATTATTTCAAGGTCGTCAATTTCGTAGTTCAGAAATTATAGACATCGCAATCTTCAGTATAAGGTCCAAATAACTTGAACCCCGGAATCTACAGGATACTTTGAATGAACGGCTCATCTTAAGCTGGCAGGTGTAATTTATCGTATATAGCCATCGTGGATACTATTTTGTCAAAGCCAAACTACTCCAAAGGCGTCAGATTTTGCCAAACGATCATTATACCTACATACTACATAGTAGGTATGGATGTAATACATCGTATGGACGTAATATTACAGTGTTTTCCTATGTAATTTAATATTCTAATCATACTTACTAATATTATAAATGCGAAAGTGTGTTTGTTTGTTGGTTTGTCCTTCAATCACGCCGCAACAGAGCCACGGATCTACGTGATTTTTTGCATGGGTATAATTGAGGACCTGGAGAGTGACATAGGCTTCTTTATCCCGGAAAATCAAAGTATTCCCGAGGGATTTTAAAAACTAAATCCACGCGGACGAAGTCGCGGGCATCAGCTAGTGTTTATATAAAAATCTTTACTTCAAAGTGTCCAGTTTAAGAAATTAATCAAAATATCGACTAATTTGTGAGTAACTCACGTCCAACTCAGTATTTTGATTAATTTCTTAAACTGGTCACTTTCAAGTAAAGATTTTTATGTAAACCTGTGAACATGATAATTCCACTGGCGCAGAAATACACACTCTGTGAAAACAACTGACTACTACGGTTTACGAGATACAGCCCGCTGACAGACGGACGGACGGACAGACTGACAGCGGAGGCTTAGTCATACCCAATCCAAACCCTAACCCAAAGGGTGCCAACGGGGGTCAACGGGGGTTGGGTACGGAACCCTAAAACTATGTTATTTCATTAATTAAGGACATTCGTTTCGGAAATTGATAACAGATGGCGCCATTAGTTGTTGTGTTATAGCTTGTTACCTACAATGTTTGCATAAAAAAAATGGCACATCACTATTTATATTAACTTACTTACCTATTAAACAAATAAAAATATTTCCACGATGATGAAAACATGTGGCTAGAGCCGCCTGTGCAATGTGCAATGTTTATTTATAAACTGTAAATATTGCATATTTTATTATGTAGAAGTATGTAGCTAGGTAGGTACATTTGAATGCAACTTGCAACGTAAGTACATAGAAGATAGTTTTATTTACAAGTAACTTATATGTAGGTACCTAAGGGGTTTCTTGGAAGGAATTATAACATGGTAAGTGGTAAATTGTATACTTTGTTGTTTTACAATGAATTAGTAGATACTTTGTAGAGGCTTTTGAAAAAAAAAATTTTTGAAAACAGAATAATTCAGTAACATAAACGATTGTGCAATGTTTCTTTTTATTCCAAGAAAATGGTAGGTTCAAATCATAATGATATCAAGTGTGAGACGATACTACAATAAAAAGAAGTAGGTAAGTAGATACAGTAACTTAACCGACATAATAAAAATTAAAAACGTATTTTTGTGTGTATGTTAGGTCACGTGACGTGATAGGTATACTTGATATTATCTCGTTTTTAAAATTTCGCATTCTTAAATCTATATATATAAAAGAAAGTGGTGTTAGTTACACTATTTATAACTCAAGAACGGATGAACCGATTTGGCTGAAAATTGGTGGAGAGGTAGCTTAGAACGTGGAGAGGTAGCTTAGAACCAGGAGACGGACATAGGATACTTTTTATCCCGTTCGACCGCGTTTCCGTCATGTCACTATAAAACGTGGTATAACAAAAACGGATCTGACATGGTATAACAAAACGCAAATGACAGTGGAATAACAAAACGTAAATGACAGCTAAACGTAATTTTGTCTTTGGTTAAGTATGGTAAAAAAATTGACAATTAAAAAAGTGTTATAATAAAGCATTACTGATATTATAAATGCGAAAGTGTGTTTGTTTGTTGGTTTGTCCTTCAATCACGTCGCAACAGAACAGAGGATTGATGCGATTTTTTGCATGGGTATAGTAATGGATGTAGTAGTGGTTCCTCAGACCGGGAGAGCTACTTTTTATCTCGGATAATGAGAGTTCCCGCGGGATTTTTAAAAACTAAATCCATGCGGACGAAGTCGCGGGCATCAGCTAGTAGGTACTAAAAGAAACCGAATAATCTTTTATTGATCTACTAGAAAAGTAAGAAGATAAAACCGATTTAAAAAAAATTTGCTTGCTAACGACATAATCTGAATCCGTCAATAAATAGGTACACGTCACGGATAATAATATTATTTTTATTTGTTATACTTTTAAATAATACGCACTAATAATATAATCTACATCTTCTTTATCAACCTAGACGTCCACTGCTGGACAAAGGTCTCCTGCATGGACTTCCACAGGCTTCGGTCTTGCGCCGCTTGAATTCAGCGGCTCCCTGCGACTCGTTCGATGTCGTCGGTCCACCTGGTGGGGGGTCTGCCAACACTGCGTTTCCCGGTACGGGGTCGCCACTCCAACACCTTGGGACCCCAACGACCATCAGCCCTTCGAACTATGTGCCCCGCCCATTTCCACTTCAGTTTCGCTACACGCTGAGCTATGTCGGTGACTTTGGTTCTCCTACGAATCTCCTCATTTCTGATTTGATCTCGCAGGGATATACCGAGCATAGCTCTCTCCATCGCTCGCTGAGTGACCCTGAGCCTTCTTATGTGGCCCATAGTTAGCGACTATGTCTCGGATGCGTAAGTCATCACTGGCAACACGCAATAATATAATGCTCAGTCATAAAAATACCTTTTCATTTTTTTTATTTATTTATTGGTCTCTATACCATATGATCACGCATTGACCATAAATAAAAATTAGTCATAAGTAGGTATAGGTTCTTATAGATTGATGTCATCCCAGATTTTCCACTTATGACTTAGTATAGGCATTAGGTACCTACTATACCGACCTAGGTAGTCTGATCCGTTGGTACTAGGCGAAAAAATGAAACTTATAATATTATGTAGGATCGCTTCGTTGTCCGTGTCTGTCCGTAGGTGCGAATTTTTAAAAGTTGCCGATCAAAATCGTATTCATTTGATGGCATTAGCGTCAAAGTAAAATATACCTTGATTGTATTGAATTAAAGTCACAAATTCAGTACCACTGTTTTTAACTGGGGTTTTCCGATAAGGAATTCTCAGTACTAGCTCGGAGTTAGAAAGTTGGCGTTGTTTCACCCCCGTGCCTCGGAGAGCACGTAAAGCCGTTGGTCCTGCGCCTAATCTCTCTCTGGTCGTGTCGAATTTTCCGTCCCATCGGGCTATGAGAGTAATCCTAATGATAACTGACGGTATTTTACATTTTTAAGAAAAAGAAAAATAAAAAAATGATTTATTTTTCTGAATATCGGCCACGGCGGCCTTTGAGTATATAACCAAAATACTTAAAGACGGCGGCCCATCTCCAGAGAGATTAGCCATCTATCATAAATTTTGTTCTAATTTATGACGTTAGTTTATGAACCAGAAAAACGCAGGTTAACCAGAGATTAACCAGAGATGGTTAATCTCTGGTTGTTTATCAAACGTTGAAATGAATAAAATTAAACTTATTAATTATTTTATTAGTGTGTAACCGAACGTGGAAGGGAGACCAGAGGTGCGATTGTATTAAGTTATTCCAATGATCGTAATCATATTCGATGACATTAGCGTCAAAGTAAAATAAGCCATAATGATTGATTTAGAGCTCAATTTCGTGTATACATTACAGGTGTGTGAGAAAAGATAGCACAAGATCTTTGTGTACACTCATGGTACACTCTTGTGTACACTCATGGTACACTCTTGTGTACACTCTTGTACACTATTAGATCTCCTGTGCAGTTGGATTGTTTTCGTTGATTGATTGCCTTGCCGAGGCCAAAATGCGGTCTGGGTAACATAATATTAGAATAGAATAGAATAGAAATATTTTTTATTCAAATAAACTTTTACAAGTGCTTTTGAATAGTCAATGAATCTACCACTGGTTCGGAATGCCTTTCCTGCCGAGAAGAACCAGCAAGAAACTCGGCGGTTGCTCTTTTCAAAACAGATTTACAATACAGTAAATACTATGCTATATATGCAGTGTTTTCACAATGAGGAAAGTTCCAAAAATGCATACAGACTAACTTCTATCTTAAGATGGGCAGACATAAAGTAGCCCCATTCCCGCCGGTGGCACCCGTTCACGAGCATGACGCATGACCCAGCCATTGCTTCGCTCAACCATATTTGAGGGAACGTAACAACCCGCATCACACGACACCACCATTATATATTATGGTCACACTACCATTTTGCGAATCCATTCCAAATTGGTATTCAATGGGAAATCAATGATGTCATTAGCGGAAGCCTAACAACTCTAATATTGTTGCCTATCCTAGACATCAAAGCAAGCGGTCTAGATTTTTGGCAGTATGAACTCAGTAGTCGGTACCAATGACCTAGAGTTCGATTGAATGGCCGATATATTATTTTTAGTGCACTATTAATGAGCAAATTACGCACATTTTGTTCTGATCTACCTTTAATTTACTGCGCAAAATGAAATACAAAGCTACCTACTGTAAATGTTTAACAAATCAAATACCTAATTACTAGCTTTTGCCCGCTGCTTGGCTCAATTCATGCTCGATTTTTAAAAACTCCTGTTTTACCCCCTTAGGGGTCGAATTTTCAAAAATTATTTCTTAGTGGATACAGGACCTACATGATAATAGGCTATTTGACTACTTTTAGAAAATCATCTTAAATTGTTAATAATGCTATGCTAAAGCTAACAAAACATATATTTCGGCATAATTTTCATTATTTTTCATAAAAATCGAGAAATAAATTCAAAAAAATAAATTGCCGCCGAAACGTTCCATTTGCTCTCATGACGTAACAGTTCACATTTCAAACAATGACAATTTTATAATATGTGTTTAGGCCGCGTGTCGCATACTATTTGGTATTTAATAAAATAGTAACGATGAAAAACAGACGAAATTAGCCTATTACGCCGCACAAACACGTCGAAATGTATTGACAAAATGAGAATTCCATAGGTGGTGTGGACTGTGACGTCATTCGAGATCACGGAACGTTTTCGATCACGTGACCATGGCCAGAATTATAGCAATTTTATTTAATGTTTTCTAATTAAATAAAGCTTTATTTTTTAGTTTTGTCGTATGGAATAATGTTTTTAGATAATAATCTTTTAGGATGACACCAGTTGAAACGATATTTTTATTATAGTCAAATACCCTATTATAGCTATCAGTATGCCCATATGAAATCATAGACTAATTGTAGAGGTCGGTGCACAATTTTTTTATAGCTATCTCTATGCCCATATGAAATCATAGACTAACTGTAGAGGTCGGTGCGTCATCTATACATATAATAAAACAGAAACGAAACCAATTCTGTACATGAAATAGATTCAAAAAAGGGTTTTTGCTTCTAATTGTGTTCAAGATACAGATATCAAAACAGAGGCTAAATTTTTTTTGTCTGTCTGTCTGTTTATTTGTCCTTCTTTCACGTAAAAACTACCGCACAGGTTTCTACAAAATTTTATACCGTGGTAGCTTATTACTCGGGTCAACATCTAGGCTACTTTTTATCCCGGAAAATCAAGGAGTTCCCAAGGGACTTTAAAAACTAAATCCACGCGGACAAAGTCGCGGGCATCAGCTAGTTTGCAATATTATTTAGTTCTAAAGACACTCGTATGTCAAATGTACGCTTCAAATTGATCTTTGCCTAAGGACAGCCAATGTGATCAGAACCCTTTCTAGACCATCGGCATTCCTATCGACATTCGACACCTTACCCACAAAAAAAACTCGATTGTTTTTCTAGGCTAGCTGACACTTTCGAGGTCATGCTTGGCGAAAGAATTGACAAGTATCGTTTTACATATCAAATAGGTGGGGTATTGTTACATTGTAATTCCTAAAGCAATAAATCAATCATAAAATATATCGATAAGGACACGCGACCTACTGTCAAAAGTAGCACAACACTAGATCATCCATTCACTAGTGATCTAGTGATGTGCTATTTATAAGTTTAATTTATAATTAATAAGTTTAATTTTATTAATTTCAACGTTTGATAAACAACCAGAGATTAACCATTTCTGGTTAACCTGCGTCTCTGGTTAATTTCTGGTTCATAAACTAACGTGATAGATGGCTAATCTCTCTGGAGATGGGCCGCCGTCTTTAAGTATTTTGGTTATATACTCAAAGGCCGCCGCCCGTGGCCGAAATTCAGAAAAATAAATCATTTTTTATTTTTCTTTTTCTTAAAAATGTAAATACCGTCATTCATCGTTAGGATTAAATGTCTTTACTCTCATAGCCCGATGGGACGGAAAATTCGACACGACCAGAGAGAGATTAGGCGCAGGACCAACGGCTTTACGCGCTCTCCGAGGACCGGGGGTGAATAACGCCAACTTCCTAACTCCGAGCTAGTACTGAGAATTTCTTATCGGAAAACCCCAGTACTTGGTATGGTTGGTCCGACCTGGGACTCAAACCCGGGACCTCGTAGGCCGCAGTCGATCACGCTTACCACTTGACCAAAGTTATAGGACATACTGCAGTCTCCACAAACAATTAACATTTTTTAGCTATTGCATAGCTTTTATCGCGGGCTTGTTAGAATTAAGTCTACTCGTAAAAACCAATAATCAATTCTTCACAAAAAAATCTGAATTGCGCACAAGACCTAGTAGACAAAAAGATAAACTTCATTTACCTCCTGTAAGTTGTAATATTTACCGTAAAAGTGCATACATCATGGCCATTCGAGTATATAATAACTTACCTGATGATATCAAGGAACTTCTCTTAGCTAAGTTTAAGAAAACTTTGAAAAATTGGCTTATAAATAAGGCCTACTACACACTAGAGGAATTTTTTAATGAAACAGTGAAATGAGTAGGTATGCATGAAATTATTTAGAGCTGTTTTCTTTCTTTTTTTTTTCAATGCCTTGTGCTTCAGATATTCTATTTTATTTTATTAATTTTTTAATTTTTAAAAATAAGTACTTAATTAATTTTATCGATAATAATAATTTCAATGAAGTAACGTGTTATTATTTATTTTAAATTATTGACATTACTAGATTTGATAAACAATTGACATATTAATTATTATTATATTATTTTATTATCGATATAATTAAATGTGTACTGTGAACTATCCAATTTTTAAATTTAATTATATAATTTTCTATTGTTATTGCACACCATTAGATTGGTAATACACTACGGCCAATAATCTATTGTACCTACCATCTCTTGTATACTACTAGCGTATAATGCAATAAATTAATTCTGATTCTGATTCTGATTTGAACTAGGACAAACAGTTTGAGCGCGGCGACCGAATCAAGAAATTCCGTAACGAAAAAAACCTAACACCGTCTCTCAGTAAGCGTTCAACATTTTAGAGGTTTTCAAGTAGCTCTATTTGGCGCAGTGGGCGAGCGGCCGCTTTCTTTACCGTATGGTGTATGATGTCGCAGGTTCGAATCTCACTCGCGAAGTAGTGACAGTTCGCTTTTCTTGTTTGTTTGTTTTTTAATATTTTTTTTTGCATACCTAATTTTTAGTATGCAAAAAAATATTGCATAAATATTATAATTGCATAAATTGATAAAAAATGCTATGCAATAGCTTTACCGCGGCAGTCCCCGAGTGCCACTTAATTTTTTTCAATAGGTCTTTATTTACACGGATGGCGTACGAAGATTTTTGAAAAACCATTACTTTTTATGTGGCACATTAACATAATTTTTTTTGTGCAATTGAAAGAACATAAATAGTCCAGGGTAGATAATTTTTGAAAACAAAAAAAATTATAGTAGGATGAAACCCATTGGAAAAGGAAGAGAATGCAACAAAAATGAAAGGAAAAATAAATTACGGGCGATCTGAGGTCGGGAAGTGGGGAGAGGGGGGGTTTAAGGGTAAAAAACGGTTTATCTCGATTTCCGGAAAAACTACAAGTCCTATGGAAAAAAGTTCAATAGCAAAGTTGTAGGTAATAAAAAGGTCTACAACTTTTGTATTTAGACTTTTTTCACATAACCTCAAAATGTATGTGAAATATTCAAATAACCAAGTTTTTGGTTTTTTATTTTTATCTTTTACAAAAAAAAATATTTTTTCACGAAATTTGGTGAAAACTTACCTTTTTATGTTCCAAAAACACTGTAATTTTTCTGATTTAAAATATTTATTTTTTCACCTTTTTTTTGACTTAATCATGAAAAAGCACCTAATTTTCAATCGAAAATTCTCCCGTCAAAATATCTGCTTTTTTAAAAAAGTTGGTAAGCTTTTTGTTCGTCAAAATCTCTACTTTCTGATGGTGTAAAAAAAATATACATTACAATAGTAAATGCTCTCAGAAAATGAGGAAACGAAATAAGAAATAACAGGTAGTAAGGCCCAGACCCTCCTAGCTCCTTCCCCACTTCTCTATGAAATACATTTTGATGGGCTAAAATTTTCCGTAGGTCACTCAGGTATATAAGTTATCTTAAAATAGCAATAAATAGCCATCTACGCATGTAATTTAAAAGGTATTTCATAGGGGCTTGGTGGGTCTGGGCCTTACTACCTGTTCTTTCGTATTTCGTTTCCTCATTTTCTGAGAGCATTTACCATAGTAATGTATATTTTTTTTACACCATCAGAAAGTAGAGATTTCAACGAACAAAAAGCTCACCGACTTTTTTAAAAAAGCAGATATTTTGACGGGAGAATTTTCGATTGAAAATTAGGTGCTTTTTCAATATTAAGTCAAAAAAAAAGGTGAAAAAATAAATATTTTAAATCAGAAAAATTACAGTGTGTTTGGGACATAAAAAGATAAGTTTTCACCAAATTTCGTGAAAAAATATTTTTTTTTGTAAAAGATAAAAATAAAAAACCAAAAACTTGGTTATTTGAATTTTTCACATACATTTTGAGGTTATGTGAAAAAAGTTTAAATAGAAAAGTTGTAGATCTTTTTATTACCTACAACTTAGCCGTTTAACTTTTTTCCATAGGACTTGTAGTTATTCCGGAAATCGAGATAAACCGTTTTTTACCCTTAAACCCCCCCTCCCCCCACTTCCCGACCTCAGATCGCCCGTAATTTATTTTTTCTTTCATTTTTGTTGCATTCTCTTCCTTTTCCAATGGGTTTCATCCTACTATTATTTTTTTTCACTTTTTATTATTTTTTAAGGCTTCTACCCTGGTCTAATAAGTTGCTACAGTTTTAAAAAATCACGAGATATGAACCACTTTTTTTATTTTTTATCGAATTTTAAAATTTTCTGTGGATTTTTAATGAAATTAATTTTCTTGAATAAATTTAAAATTTAATGCTCTTAAAACCCAGCTAATCAGACTGGACTTTTTTTCTAAGAGAGTACAGTTATTAGATAAAGATATGACAAAAAAAACTTGCGGAAATTGTCACTGAAAAATTAAAAAAAAAAGTCCGTCAAGGCAATGATGTTCCAAAGTTTTAAATAATTTTTTTCTCGTGATCGAGTGGGAACCGATTTTTTCCTTGCAGGTCCTGATAGGTCCCTAAGTCAACAATCTAAAAAAAAATTACATCCACCTGGTTTGGCCCACCCTGTATAACAATCTAAGGCTTCTGCAGCATTGAAAGTAGGCTATTAAAACAATCCAGTCATCTTTACAGTGGAAATGACTGAATCATCATAATATTAAAATGGTGACACCACAATCTACTGACTCACTAATCATCACGCGTTCAGGCTTTTTGGTACAACGTCCCGTAAGAAAACGTGTCTCAAATATTGATTAACATTTCATTTATTTTCGAATACGACGTAGGTACCTACTATTTAAAAGTAGCTAATGCCTACGAGTTCGTAAACAGGTCTTTGTAATTTTAAGTCTTGAATAATGATGAATTTAGGAAGGTACCTACGTGTGATATTATGATAGTCCAGAATACCTATTAGTTCAAACGTATAGGGATTGGTATACCAGCTATTTTAAAGGTGATAAGAAAGTTTTGCCAAAATAATCGCATGTAAATTAGTACCTACCTATTTAGCTAGCTGTTAATGACAATTTAATTATTTATTAGTGTCCTGAACATTCATCATTAGCAGCCCATCAACGGCTCACTACTGAGCGCAGGTCTCCTCTCAGAGAAGGGTTATAGGCCATAGTCCACCACGCTGGCCCAATGCGAATTGGTGGACTTCACACACCTTCGAGAACATTATGAAGAACTCTCAGGTGTGCAGGTTTCCTCACGATGTTTTCCTTCACCGTTGAAGCAAGTGATAGTTAATTGCTTAAACGCACTTGACTCCGAAAAGTCAGAGGTGCGTACCCGGGATCGAACCTGCGACCCCAATAGGAGACCACAGTCCTAACCACTAGGCTATTACTGCTACCTGTCCTGAACATTACAGACCATGTAATAAGCAGTAGAGAAGGTAGAGTTTGATGACTTTTGTATTTTAACAGCAGATACCATTTTATACTGTTGAGGAGTTTTTTATGATTGGAAAACATTCTAAATAAAAAAGTTTTGGAACCGTGAAACCTGATGACTTTGTCAACAGTACATTGACTTTGCCATATACCCATCTTTTGAAGCAAAACAGTTCATTATGGCCCATAGTTTTTATTTTTTTCTTGATTGCACACCTTAATGGTAAAATTTAATAGTTACATGGCAACACCAAATGAGGTATAGCAACCCAATTTGTCGAAGTCATTTAATTTACGACGGTTACTTTTTTCGTATGTTTACGGTAAAAACTCAGTGCTCCGAAACTTTAGTGAAAACTAGCTGATGCCCGCGACTTCGGCCGCGTGGATTTATTGATTGACGGACAAACCAACAAACAAACACTTTCGCATTTATAATATCGACGGTCCCTACGTACATTCCCCTAACTACAAATGACAAATTTTACAGGAGAGCGCTTTGAAGTTTCAAACATGTGTATTTCATGTTCTACTTAACTTTTAGTCTTGAAATTTGGTATAAAGTTTTCTAAGGTGATATATTTTATGAAAAATATAACAATAGCGAATAAAAATCACTTTTAGTGTATTATTCATCACTTATTTCCTTCTACATGGCAATTATCCCTATTGCAAATAGCTTAAGTGGTACTTGTTGACTTTTACGTGGTAGTATTAAAATTTAGCTGAGTCGTAACTGCCATTTATGAAATGGTACGTGGGTATAAAAATGTTGTATGCTTAGTGTATGTTTCAGTGTAGGATAGCGTACCTTATACTCAGAATTACCAAACGGTATTCGCTGAAGTTAATACAGTTTTGCGCATCGACATCGGCACATCATGACGGGAAGTTAGAGGTGCTGCCTATGTGAGCAAAAAGTCATACACGCCTCTACCACTCAATACAATGTTGTGAATTGTGATAGGGGATTTCAGCGCGAGGCTGGGTGAACTACGCGGTGCAGAGACGAGGGTGGTTCAATTTGGGTATGGGCGAAGTAACCAGAGGGGTCAAATGCTGGCCGACTTCATGGACAAGGAGGCACTTTCTATAATGAACCCTTTCTTCAGGAAGCGGCTACACAGAAAATGGACATGGATGAGCCTCGATGGTTCTACAAGAAGTGAAACTTCATTATGTCAACCAAGCGGCATATATTCAATGATGTCTCTGTGATCAACAGGGTGAAAACGAGAGCGATCATCTGCAGACGCGGCTGTCTACCGGCGGATTAATAGGCAGATCTCTAAGGCACAAACTTGCGACCTACGGATCTTTACTACCAAGTGTATTAAAGATACCATCGAACGGAACAAAGGCTCAAAAGTGTTCGCGAGAGATCTGTCTATCGGACAGAGCCCGATGACGTTGCTGAAAACTTATAACGGTCGTCTCGTCTCTTCTCGAACTGAGATCTTAAAAGAGGTCGAGAAGTTTTATGGTCAGTTATATACCACGACACAAAAACCTGTTGAAGATTTGGCCAAAGATCCCAGAGTCAAACTGACCTGACATTATACCGAAGATATCCCGTATGTCAACCTATACGAGATTAGTATGGCTCTCAAACAGCTCAAGAACAACAAGGCGTCTGGTGATGGCGGAGTCACTTCGGAACTCCTAAAAGCAGGTGGAAAACCGGTACTTAAGATCTTTAAGCGATTGTTTGATTCCGTTATTCGCGAGGGTAGTAATGCCGTCGAAGCATGGCACAGGAACGTAGTGATTAATTAGCGTTTGTGGACTATAAACTATGAAAGCCTTTGATTCGGTGGAAACTTGGACTGTATTGAGGTCGTTGCAGAGATGCCGGATCAACTACCGGTATATCCAAGTGCTGAAGTGCTTGTTCGAAAATGCTACTATGTCAGTACGTATACAGGACCTGACTACGAGGCCAAGCAGCGTGGAGTGTGACAGGGAGGACGTCTTTAAGCTTCTGGATTGTAACGGACTTAGCATCAACATAAATGGCTAGTACATCACTCACCTGCAATTTGCTGATAACATAGTAGTCATGGCAGAAACTGAGAGACTCAATACAATACTCAACGATCTCAGCAGGGTTTTTCAACAGGTGGGCCAGAAAATGAACATGAGCATAACGAAAATCATGTCCAATGCTCATGCTCCGCTCCACCCAGTAATCGTCAAGAACTCTGCACTCAAAATTGTGGACGAGTATCTTTATATATCTGGGACATACAGTTCAGCTAGGTAGGTCCAATTTCGATCAGATCAGGCAGGTGAGAAAGTGACTTTGAAGAAGAAATTATACCTTTCCCAACCTTATCATCTGTGTTAAGTCATAAAGCTGGAGTCGAGCATAACGCGGAAGAAATATTTGTTGGCTGTAAGTGGGTAGATTCTAATCTTAGCTGCGATGATTCTAATACTTCTATAATTATTGAATCCGATACTACTAATCCGAGCGGCTACATTGCAGGAGCGAAAAATGGTCTCTTCATGAGCTAAATCCAGAGTAGAAACTTCTTATGTATGCAACTGAGCGACAGCTTCAATAATATTTTCTTTGTTTTGGATCTTGTTGTTTGTTCATCGTCAGTAGATTTGCCTCGACACGGCGGTGTTGAAAAAAAATTTATACACTTAAAATAACAGAAATGGTAATTACTTACGAGATCGAAATAATATTCCCGAAGTAAAATTTCGTAAGTAGTAGTTAAGAATAAAATCTGTTCTTATTTTCCAATGTAAAGTCACTTATTTACCACTTACTACAACTTACTTTTTAATTTTCCGATCTAAAATAACGTAACTGAGTGATTTTCAACAACTCGATTTTTTACCTAATTTCCATGGACATTTTCATTTTCAAGTTTTGTAAAAAACTTTAATAATAAAGCGCAACACATCCACATTTCATATACATTTTCTAAAAGGAGATTATATATTTATATATTAATTAGAGGGTTATTTGGGCCACCGAAATTGGCGAGCCACAGAAATTTTATTATTGCCACCGAAATTGTATTGGTGACACAGAAATTGTGCGTGTGCACTGAAATTGTGAATTTGAACTAAAAAATTATTTTTAGTAATAATATGTATAGAAAGGTAAGGTATAATGATAAAAAAAACTGATATACTTAATACGAATCATTTTATTTTAATACTTTTATAATTTAAAACACAACGTGGTGCACCTACTATTGCTTAAATCAGTCTTACAAAATTAGCAATCAAGGAACTGATGTTTTTACTCCTATTATGGGGTAAAATTAACTTATAATATCAACCTACACAAATTGTAACCAAACAAAAATAAATTATTATCGCTGCAAAAACAGCACAGTTTTAACTTAATAATATTAATAACAGAAATATTGTCAAATCCTTGGAAAGAATTAACAAATTCTGATTAGCATGATTAATTTGAAACTAATAAAAAAATCCAAAACAAATTACTCAAATATTATGTCATGTTACAGTTTACTTCTCAAAATCTAACAACACTTTTTATACTTTCTTATCAAAATGTTAAAACTAAATAAGTAATTATTGGTATACACAGTCAATCACTTAGCATTAATTTTGATACCTTTTACGTATCAAAATGACAAATTAACAACTAATTTAATAATCATAAGAGCAGCTCAATAAAAGCCATCGCTCTGAAGATAAACTATGAAAAAATAATGATGTTAGACATCAATCAACTTTTAGGTAACTAGGATATTAAGAAATATTCTTAAAGCAAATAATCACTAACATGGCTAATATCTTCAGAAAATACTTTCATCATCGCTATCAAAAATATTAATAAAGTAATTTCTTTTAACTAATTTTTTGGAACACTCAATGTGAGCGTCATTATTAGTCTCAATGGTTTTTTCAAACTTCGACATTATATCACTGTTAATATTTTGGAAAAATGAGGCTGATGGGACTAGATTATCATAGTCTATATTTTCTAAGTCGTGTGAAGCGTCAGCTGATTTGATAGTCTTATCTTGAGGCATGTTCTTGGTTTTAAAGTAAAATAATTCAGATCCTTTAAATCTGTGAATTTTTGATGGCTTTAAGCTGGAATCTGATTGCGATGAAGGTAGAACGACCGTTGCATTATCCTGGACTTCAATAGGCAATTCATAGAAACCTAAATGTTTTCCGTGAATGCATTTTATAGGATTGTAAAGACAGTTGTCATCAGTGCATGACAGTGATCGCATTGCAAGAGCTTTGGACGTTTTTGCCCAAACGATTTGATGGATCTTCATAGACCCTGGGAAACATTTTAGGACTTTTGGCAAAAGCCAATCCTTTTTATTCACTTCATAGTCGTTAACAATCTTTATTTTCACACCTGTGACGGTTGTTTGAAGACCTTCCACTAAAGCGTTAATATCGTTGATGTCTTTGCCAAAGGCAACCAGACGATCTGCAGATCTCTTAAGAACACCGCCTACACCGTCAGGTGCTCCTTTTCCATGCCCACATTCGCAGTAATGCCATATCACTCGAGACAAATCTGACAAGTATAGGTGAAGCTGCGATATAATATAGAAATTTTTTTTGGTTCTATATTGTCCTGATGGAGAATTGGATATGAGGTGGAGAACCGATATATGAGGTGCAACAGCTTCAATTTCTTGCAAAATTGGTATTAAATGGGCCCATACTGCAGACGCATCGTGACGCAAAGATTCACTCACAGTACAGAATGACTGGGATTTGAGTTCATCATTTACGTGATAATAAATTACTGCTGTGTGTAATGTCAGTTGAGACCGGCTAGCACCGAAATGGACTGCTTGGATTTCTGAACTATATTTCGTACTGTAGTTTTCGCTAAAGTCCATGTGCACGATGATTTGTGCATTTTTAGTGATTTCTGCTTTAATTTTTTTAATACTTTCGTATTGATTTTTAATGTTTGCACAATGACTCATAAAAGGAATTATTTCCTTTTCAAAGTGCTTTATAACTTCTAGAGGTTTTTCGTCTTTTCTAACTTTTTCCACAATGGTCGATATTTTTTCAATGTTATTTTTTACGTAGGTTTTATTATTTTTATTATTCCATAAGTAATAAGAAAAACTATGAGAATTATCAAATTCATTGTACAGAATCCATTTATTTTTGCATTCTTCACATTTACGCTGTAAGCATTCAACCTTAGCATTTTTACAGGTGAAGCTATTCAAAACTTCTGTTGTGGAATTCTCACTAATAATCTTATTCTTTTTCAAAGAGTTGATCAATAAATCCATATTGGCGTGTGGTTTGCATAAGCAAGTGTCTCTGCTGTCTACTTTCGGTTGTACAATCCAAAAAGGTTTTAGTCTCGTGAATGTGACATAACTGATGGGCGGGAATCCAGATACCAGATATTTGCTGTGAAGGTTTTTCAAACTGTCCAGTAAATACCTTTTTTGCTTTTTTAGACCATTTCTAGTGATGCAGTCTTGTTTACCTGGAGTCAAACGCGTATTTTCATCATCCTCGTAGAAGTTTTTTACTAAATTTCGAATATTTTTAGCATTAGGGCTTAGTATCTTCTTGGGTTTATTTTTATTGCTGATCGTCTTACATTTAGGACTTATTTTAAGTGTCTGCTCAAGTCTTTGTAATCTCTTTCTGTATACTTCTTTTTCCTTCTTAAGTTTTAAAATAGCTTTTTTGAACATGTGTATTTCAGCAGACTTTATTTTTTGATATTTTTTTAGTTGTGTATTTACTTCTCGTTTTAATATTATGGAGTCAATGGATAAATCAGATTTGGGACTACATGGTGTTTTGGTTGAAGTAGGAGAATTTATGCTACTTACACTATGATATATAAGTGGAACAGGTGATATACAGGGGAGTGGACTACTGGTTTGCTGAATTGAAAAAATACTTTGTAGCTCTGCTTGCGTGTCTTCAACGCTGTCACCATGGTTTTCTTGTAGACATAATTTTCTTGAACGTAGATTTTTCAAAGGGTGTCGTGGAACCTGTTTATTAGCATGTGGAGTAATATCTTGTGACTTAGCTTGAGATGAACATGGTGAAGGGCTTTTAGGTTGCATTAATATTGAAGGTGATATATCTGTATCTCCACTTTTCCTGTTGTTTGAGTAATTCCTTTTTTTGTTGCTGTCTTTTATAGTAATTTCTAAAATTAATTTTATTTCTTTTTTGTTTAAGTCGACGAGCTCGAGCTGGCATCTCACTTAGAGGTAAAATTTTTCCTTCTGCTTTTTTCCGATGATAACGTTCTCGATCTTTCCTACGCAACTCCTCAGCTTTGACAGGGTCGCTTTTAATTTTTTCCCTTCTTTTTTGCTCTGCAATCCTCTTCTTTTTTAACCTTTCTTGATTATCTTTTTTCTTTTTTGGATTCCTAAAATAAAAAAGATATTTGAAATGCTGTGAGTCAATTTAAACGTTCACATTTGATTATGAAAGGAGGCATGAGCAAAATAATGGGATCTATCAGACTGTAATGGATTGAATAATGCTATCTCTGTGTAGGTAATCTGTAACTAGTTATGTTAAATGAGTTCTGTCAAAGTAATTTTGGTGTAACAAATATTGTTTCTTTTCAAAAACTTTTATTAACATTAATACGATAATTGGTACAATTTCTGTGGAGTCGTGTAATTTCCGTGGACACCCAAATGCCACGGAAACCACAGAAATTGGCCCACAGAAATTGGAAATGAGTCTATTTTTTTTAATTACAAGAAAGTATTAAGGCTATGACTATTGTTTTCTAAAATCATAAATGTGTACCAAAGGCTACCTAACATGCATAAAAGTGATACCTTTATCTCTTGAAAAAATCCTTTTAAAACCTGATCACCGAAATTGCAAAATTTCGTTCCGACTAAACTGAAATCACGTACTTACATTTTTAGCGGGAAAACGTGGCGATACGGTGCACAACCGTTCTCACTGCGTGTAAGCGCACGACTGTCTCTTGCCGGGCAGGGATTTATTGTTCGTTTAAACTCATTGGTGGAAGCTCAGGACGGCGAAACAAAATGACCATAGAAATTAGTAATTTCGCTCGGACAAAACTACAGTTGACATGTACTCATTAACTATAAGTCTAAAAATTCAAAAATAATTAGCTTCTTGCAGGTCAATCATTACATAACGCAATCAAAATACTTTTTTCTATATATGTTGGAGATTATCTCCCTGAGAGGTAAATGCTGTGTGTGAAAGTGATTGTGGACAAGACACAGAAATTGATAATTCGTCATTTACTGACGTTTTTCTTGAAAAGTACTAGTCTTATAAATATAATTTAATTGGCTTCATTTAGGTCCACATCTCTTCAATTCTGATAAAAAAAAATCGTTGCATTATCTGTAAAGCAGCACTGCGGTTTCAGCCTAGACGCGTAAATTTTTCGGCTGAGAAATTCACTCAACTACCAAATACAGACAATCACGTTGGAATGCTGCAAAATTAGTTTAATTCGTATAAAAACTGAAAATCTAAGTTTTTATCTATTTGAAATACACATAAAAATAACTATAAACTTAAGTGAAGATATATTTAAATAAAAGTACTTTAAAAAATTCTAAAATTTCGTATAATTACTTGACATTCACGCGGCAAATATAGCACGACCATCGCCTAGGCCAATGTCCCGCAAGTGCCAGTTGCGGGGGTGATGCGTTTGATATTATCAAACGTAAAATGACTGAATTACCACTACTGTTGTTGTTCGTTGGAAATTGTAGTTAAGGGAAATTTCGTGTGTGGATTTAAAGGTCAATTTGACACCTTAGATTTATTTTTATTAAACTAGACGATAGTATAGGTAGGCCTGAAGGTCATGGAAACAAAACATGCAAATCACGGATCTACCACTTAGGGGATTGTACGTAGGGACCGTCGATATGTATTAGTAAGGAAGAATTAATACTACGATAGTAAAGGCGATGTAATTAAATTTTAGAACACAAAAGCTATTATTGTGACTTAAATAATTGATAGCGAGATATATTCCCTCGGCGACTTTTTTGTAGAGAATAATAAGTACCTACCTACTTTATTCATGTAGTCCATAATTTTTATGTATCATAAATAGTTTTCTCAGCACACGCCAAATAATGCATTTTACAGGCAAAATTTTGCTACTTAGGGTCACATTATTGCAATTTTCTTAAGGATCTCTAACTTTTTGAAAATAAATTACAACCTATGTTACTTTCTGATAACTGAACTAAGCTTTCTATTGGCGAAAAAATCGTTAAAATCGGTGCAGTAGTTACAGAGCCTATTCGGTACAAACAAACAAACCAAAATAACATATATTAGTAGATAAATGCGAAAGGCGCTATCTAGGTAAGTGATTTTTAGGGTTCCGTACCCAAAGGGTGAAAACGGGACCCTATTACTAAGCCTCCGCTATTCGTCCTTCCGTCCGTCCGTCCGTCTGTCAGCGGGCTGTATCTCTTAAGACCGTAATAGATACAGTTGAAATTTTCACATATTGTGTATTGCCGCTATAACAACAAATAATAAAAATTAAATTAAATAAAAAATTGGTTGTAAAGTCGGTTTACGGATAGTTTTACGTAATAACGTCATAAAGAAACATTGATCACGGCGGCGTGGCGGGCGCTCTCTGCCAACGCTTGGGCCGATCGTGCCTCTCTATAGTCTATTGCTTGTTCCGCGCTCTCGATCGGCTCAGGGCACAACTCTTCAAATAATTGCCGACTGAGTCTGTAGTTTCCTACAAACTCTAAATCGGGAATTTGACTTATATTAAGTTGATTGCGCAGGCGGCGCCGTCTCCTTCTACGCTCTAAACGCTCTTCTCGTAGAGCAGCCTCTATTAAAATCATTCTTGCAGCCATTTCAAATTAAATTCAGACACAAGAACAACAAACGAAAATCAAAAGTTAACACTTTTGGTTTCGTCAATTTGAGGTTAAAATTCCGAACAATCGTCTGTCAAATTCAAATTTTCGTTCGCAAGATTTATGAACTAGAGTAGGTTTAGAAAATCTAAACGTCAAACATTTTTCGTTCGAACGAAATTTCGGACCGAAAAAGAACCGTGTTAGGAAATACGCGAAATTTCGATCGATATTTCGTTTTTCGTTGAATTAGAGTAGACCCCCTGGATAGGCGGAACGTGACACTTTTTCGTGCGTGCGTGCACACGGCCGGTGTTATCGATATATAAGACGTTATCATATGCTAATTTAGTACTTTCTAAGAAATAAGATCTATCTATATCTAGTTATCTAGATATAGATATCTAGTTATCTAGATATAGATATCTAGTTATCTAGATATAGATATCTAGTTATATAGATATCTAGATCTATAAATATATCTAGTTTTAAAAAAATGGTTTGGTCATGTACCTAACCCTAAAAGAGCGAGGCCCGACTCGCACTTGTCCAATTTTTAAATATTACGTTAATCTAATGTTCTTTTACCCTATATATGTTCATTATTTCGCGAACAAGCTATTCGCAATTGGCGTTGGAAAATTCAAAACCTTCTCATGATGTTCAGTTTTCCATGTTTTGGGGATGCGTAAGGCTTGTCTCAAAACACGTTTTATTTTTATTTTATTTTTTTATTAATCTGCTATGTTATATGTAGGTACCTATACCAAGTAATTAAACAATTTCAAAACAACAACAATTTTAAAGTCAATTAAACAATTTTACAATCAAAGGAGAACTTCATATAAAAACTTAAAATAGAAACGAATGAATACGTATTTATCAAAATATATTTACACAAAAGGACGCGCTTAATACATCATTAGTCGTAGGCAATGATTATCTCGTTTATGTATATTCAAATCATAATTATATTACTTTCAACATAATCGTTTTAATAAGTATAGTCACCTAAATCTTGTAAAAATAATAAGACAAAAATAGTATAAGATTTTGAGAATTTAGTCCCTTGAATCAGCAAAACGATTTCATTTAGGTAATCTAAATAAAATACTAAACCTTCTACGTACTGATTTTTTATGTTTATTTACGGATTTTCATCTGTATTATCTTCTTCGCTGGCCGTCGGCTCCATCGACCTGCAACATTAAAACAATAGTTTAGATTTGCAAGAAAAGGTTAAAATAGATACAGGTATAGGTATATTTTATTCCTGAATTACCTAATAAGAATAGTAGGGGTTCCACGAGGAATTATATGAACAAATATACATATATGTTGAAAATTATTAAATCATCTTAAAGTTAATGATAAAGTTTGTGAAAGATTAGCATGACTAGTTCTTGTTAAAATAATAAAATAAAAGTCGATCCATTAAATCTATTAATTCCTCAGTTTTAAATTCATTATATAGTTTAGACGAGATAAAGTTTCATATTATAAAATATCTATTATGAAATATTATAACCCAAAGGAATAAGGGATAAATATTAATCCAATAAAGGTTCTTATTGAATTGAGATAAATAATTTATCCAAGAAAAATGATTTGATGGCTACACTCACCTGTAGCTGGCTTAGGCGGCGGGGTTCTCCTGGGGCGGGAAGCAGGCGATGGGCACCAGCGCGCACGGGCTCTGCGCCGCCTGGGGGCTGCCGGGCTGCTGCCAGTAGCGCCAGTGCGCCACGTCGCCGCCATGACCGCTGCAAACAAGAACAAAAGTTTAAAGCTGAAACCCAACATGAGCAACCCATTAATGTCTCCCTACTAAGCGCAGGTCTCCCATCAAAAAAGAACGAGAAAGCCAACCACAATTTATGGTTGATTACCAATAGTCATTAAAAATTCGAATGTTGCATTTCAATGCTGAAATGCGATTTTTTGCAAGGGTGTAGTCTCTTAGAAGTCTAATTAAGTCCTTGCGCAAGAAGTAACAAGCATCTGCTAAGTAAGCTGTTGATTTGGAATGTAGAGTATAACTGCCGGGCTGCAGCCAATAGCGCCCGTGCGCCTCGTTGCCACCCTGACCGCAAATTTAATGGATGGCTGCACTCACCTGTAGCTGGCGTAGGCGGCGGGGTTCTCTTGGGGCGGGAAGCAGGCGGTGGGCACCAGCGCGCACAGGCTCTGCGCCACCTGGGAGCTGCCGGGCTGCTGCCAGTATCGCCAGTGCGCCTCATCGCCGCCATGACAGCTGCAAACAAGAATTAAAGTTAAAGCTGAAATCCAACATAAGCAACCCATTAACATCTCGCTACTGAGCGCAGGTCTCCTATCAGAAAAGAACGAGAAAGCCACGTTCCCAAGCAAGCACCACCACCACTCAAATGCACCACCACCGGAGACACCGGAACATCCTCAGGAGCGGTCGACTTTCCAATGAGTATTGTAAGTCGACTTTACAATACTCCTTGTAAAGTCGACATCTCCCGAGGATCTCCTGAGGGCGCTCCCACCCGCCCTCTGTCGCTTGTTTTCCCAGATTTTCATCTGGATTTTCTTCAGCGCGTCGCTGGCCGTCGGCTCCGTCGACCTGCAACATAAAAACAATAGTTTAGATTTGCAAGAAAAGGTTAAAATAGATATAATAAGGTATATTTCTTCCTGAATTACCTAATAAGAATAGAAGGGGTTCCACGAGGAATTATATGAACAAATATATATGTTGAAAATTATTAAATCATCTTAAAGTTAATGATAAAGTTTGTGAAAGATTAGCATGACTAGTTCTTGCAAAAATAATAAAATAAAGGTCGATCCATTAAATCTATTAATTCCTCAGTTTTAAATTCATTATATAGTTTAGATGAGAAAGTTCCATATTATAAAATATCGATTATGTATTAACCCAAAGGAATAAGTGATAAATATTAATCCAGTAAAGGTTTCTAATTCAGTTGAGATAAATAATTTATCCAAGAAAAATTAATTGATGGCTACACTCACCTGTAGCTGGCGTAGGCGGCGGGGTTCTCCTGGGGCGGGAAGCAGGCGATGGGCTCCAGCGTGCACGGGCTCTGCGCCGCCTGGGGTAGCGCCAGTTCACCTCGTCGCCGCCATGATCGCTACAAACAAGAACAAAAGTTTAAAGCTGAAACCCACATTAATGTCTCGCTACTGAACGCAGGTCTCCCATCAGGAAAGAACGAGAAAGCCAAGTTCCCAAGCAAGCAATGCCACTACCACTCACATGCACCACCACACATGCACCACCACCGGAGACACCGGAGCATCCTCAGGAGATTTCGACTTTCCAATGAGTATTGTAAGTCGACTTTACAATACTCAATGTAATGTCGACATCTCCTGAGGATGCTCCCACCCGCCATCTGTCGCTTGTTTTCCCGGATTTTCATCTGTATTATCTTCAGCGCGTCGCTGGCCGTCGGCTTCATCGACCTGCAAGATAGAAACAATAGTTTAGATTTGCAAGAAAAGATTAAAATAGATACAGGTATATTTATTCCTGACAAAAAAAGAGGGAATTAAAAACAAAGGTTGATCCATTATATCTATTAATTCCTCAGTTTTAAATTCATTAGTTTAGATGAGATAAAGTTTCATATTATAAAATATCGATTATGTCTAAACCCAAAGGAATAAGGGATAAATATTAATTCAGTCTAATTCAATTAAGAGAAATAATCATTTTCAAGAAAAATTATTTGATGGCTACACTCACCTGTAGCTGGCGTAGGCGGCGGGGTTCTCCTGGGGCGGGAAGCAGGCGATGGGCACCAGCACGCACGGGCTCTGCGCCGCCTGGGGGCTGCCGGGCTGCTGCCAGTAGCGCCAGTTCACCTCGTCGCCGCCATGATCGCTACAAACAAGAACAAAAGTTTAAAGCTGAAACCTAACATGAGACACCCATTAATGTCTCGCTACTAAGCGCAGGTCTCCCATCAAAAAAGAACGAGAAAGCCAAGTTCCCAAGAAAGCTAAAATTATGCTACAATTTATGGTTGATTACCAATCGTCATTAAAAATGCGAATGTTGCAATGCAATGTTGAAATGCAATTTTTTGCAAGGGTGTAGTCTCTTGGAAGTCTAATTAAGTCCTTGCGCAAGAAGAAACAAGCATCTGCTAAGTAAGCTGTTGATTTGGAATGTAGAGTATGACTGCCGGGCTGCAGCCAATAGCGCCCGTGCGCCTCGTTGCCACCCTGACCGCAAATTTAATGGATGGCTGCACTCACCTGTAGCTGGCGTAGGCGGCGGGGTTCTCCTGGGGCGGAAAGCAGGCGATGGGCACCAGCGCGCACGGGCTCTGCGCCGCCTGGGGGCTGCCGGGCTGCTGCCAGTAGCGCCAGTGCGCCTCGTCGCCGCCATGACCGCTGCAAACAAGATAAAAGTTAAAGCTGAAATCCAACATAAGCAACCCATTAACATCTCGCTACTGAGCGCAGGTCTCCCATCAGAAAAGAACGAGAACTAGCCAAGTTCCCAAGCAAGCAATGCCACCACCACTCAAATGCACCACCACCGGAGACACCGGAGCATCCTCAGGAGATTTCGACTTTCCGATGAGTATTGTAAGTCGACTTTACAATACTCCTTGTAAAGTCGACATCTCCTGAGGGTGCTCCCACCCGCCCTCTGTCGCTTGTTTTCCCAGATTTTCATCTGGATTTTCTTCAGCGCGTCGCTGGCCGTCGGCTCCGTCGACCTGCAACATAAAAACAATAGTTTAGATTTGCAAGACAAGGTATAATAAGGTATATTTCTTCCTGATTACCTAATAAGAATAGTAGGGGTTCCACGAGGAATTATATGAACAAATATATATGTTGAAAATTATTAAATCATCTTAAAGTTCATGATAAAGTTCATGAAAGATTTGCATGATTTGTTCTTGTAAAAATGCAAGGAAATAAACCAGGAAGATTATTAAAAATGACAAAAAAAAGAGGGAAATAAAAATAAAGGTTGATCCATTATATCTATTGATTCCTCAGTTTTAAATTCATTAGAGATGAGATAAAGTTTCATATTATAAAATATCGATTATGTCTAAACCCAAAGGAATAAGGGATAAATATTAATCCAGTAAAGGTTCTAATTCACTTGAGATAAATTTAATTTATCATTTTCAAGAAAAATTATTTGATGGCTACACTCACCTGTAGCTGGCTTAGGCGGCGGGGTTCTCCTGGGGCGGGAAGCAGGCGATGGGCACCAGCGCGCACGGGCTCTGCGCCGCCTGGGGGCTGCCGGGCTGCTGCCAGTAGCGCCAGTGCGTCTCATCGCCGCCATGACCGCTGCAAACAAGAATAAAAGTTAAAGCTGAAATCCAACATAAGCAACCCATTAATGTCTCCCTACTAAGCGCAGGTCTCCCATCAAAAAAGAACGAGAAAGCCAACCACAATTTATGGTTGATTACCAATAGTCATTAAAAATTCGAATGTTGCATTTCAATGCTGAAATGCGATTTTTTGCAAGGGTGTAGTCTCTTAGAAGTCTAATTAAGTCCTTGCGCAAGAAGTAACAAGCATCTGCTAAGTAAGCTGTTGATTTGGAATGTAGAGTATAACTGCCGGGCTGCAGCCAATAGCGCCCGTGCGCCTCGTTGCCACCCTGACCGCAAATTTAATGGATGGCTGCACTCACCTGTAGATGGCGTAGGCGGCGGGGTTCTCTTGGGGCGGGAAGCAGGCGGTGGGCACCAGCGCGCACAGGCTCTGCGCCACCTGGGAGCTGCCGGGCTGCTGCCAGTATCGCCAGTGCGCCTCATCGCCGCCATGACAGCTGCAAACAAGAATTAAAGTTAAAGCTGAAATCCAACATAAGCAACCCATTAACATCTCGCTACTGAGCGCAGGTCTCCTATCAGAAAAGAACGAGAAAGCCAAGTTCCCAAGCAAGCACCACCACCACTCAAATGCACCACCACCGGAGACACCGGAACATCCTCAGGAGCGGTCGACTTTCCAATGAGTATTGTAAGTCGACTTTACAATACTCCTTGTAAAGTCGACATCTCCTGAGGATCTCCTGAGGGCGCTCCCACCCGCCCTCTGTCGCTTGTTTTCCCAGATTTTCATCTGGATTTTCTTCAGCGCGTCGCTGGCCGTCGGCTCCGTCGACCTGCAACATAAAAACAATAGTTTAGATTTGCAAGAAAAGGTTAAAATAGATATAATAAGGTATATTTCTTCCTGAATTACCTAATAAGAATAGAAGGGGTTCCACGAGGAAATATATGAACAAATATATATGTTGAAAATTATTAAATCATCTTAAAGTTAATGATAAAGTTTGTGAAAGATTAGCATGACTAGTTCTTGCTAAAATAATAAAATAAAGGTCGATCCATTAAATCTATTAATTCCTCAGTTTTAAATTCATTATATAGTTTAGATGAGAAAGTTCCATATTATAAAATATCGATTATGTATTAACCCAAAGGAATAAGTGATAAATATTAATCCAGTAAAGGTTTCTAATTCAGTTGAGATAAATAATTTATCCAAGAAAAATTAATTGATGGCTACACTCACCTGTAGCTGGCGTAGGCGGCGGGGTTCTCCTGGGGCGGGAAGCAGGCGATGGGCTCCAGCGTGCACGGGCTCTGCGCCGCCTGGGGTAGCGCCAGTTCACCTCGTCGCCGCCATGATCGCTACAAACAAGAACAAAAGTTTAAAGATGAAACCCACATTAATGTCTCGCTACTGAACGCAGGTCTCCCATCAGGAAAGAACGAGAAAGCCAAGTTCCCAAGCAAGCAATGCCACTACCACTCACATGCACCACCACACATGCACCACCACCGGAGACACCGGAGCATCCTCAGGAGATTTCGACTTTCCAATGAGTATTGTAAGTCGACTTTACAATACTCAATGTAATGTCGACATCTCCCGAGGATGCTCCCACCCGCCATCTGTCGCTTGTTTTCCCGGATTTTCATCTGTATTATCTTCAGCGCGTCGCTGGCCGTCGGCTTCATCGACCTGCAAGATAGAAACAATAGTTTAGATTTGCAAGAAAAGATTAAAATAGATACAGGTATATTTATTCCTGACAAAAAAAGAGGGAATTAAAAACAAAGGTTGATCCATTATATCTATTAATTCCTCAGTTTTAAATTCATTAGTTTAGATGAGATAAAGTTTCATATTATAAAATATCGATTATGTCTAAACCCAAAGGAATAAGGGATAAATATTAATTCAGTCTAATTCAATTAAGAGAAATAATCATTTTCAAGAAAAATTATTTGATGGCTACACTCACCTGTAGCTGGCGTAGGCGGCGGGGTTCTCCTGGGGCGGGAAGCAGGCGATGGGCACCAGCACGCACGGGCTCTGCGCCGCCTGGGGGCTGCCGGGCTGCTGCCAGTAGCGCCAGTTCACCTCGTCGCCGCCATGATCGCTACAAACAAGAACAAAAGTTTAAAGCTGAAACCTAACATGAGACACCCATTAATGTCTCGCTACTAAGCGCAGGTCTCCCATCAAAAAAGAACGAGAAAGCCAAGTTCCCAAGAAAGCTAAAATTATGCTACAATTTATGGTTGATTACCAATCGTCATTAAAAATGCGAATGTTGCAATGCAATGTTGAAATGCAATTTTTTGCAAGGGTGTAGTCTCTTGGAAGTCTAATTAAGTCCTTGCGCAAGAAGAAACAAGCATCTGCTAAGTAAGCTGTTGATTTGGAATGTAGAGTATGACTGCCGGGCTGCAGCCAATAGCGCCCGTGCGCCTCGTTGCCACCCTGACCGCAAATTTAATGGATGGCTGCACTCACCTGTAGCTGGCGTAGGCGGCGGGGTTCTCCTGGGGCGGAAAGCAGGCGATGGGCACCAGCGCGCACGGGCTCTGCGCCGCCTGGGGGCTGCCGGGCTGCTGCCAGTAGCGCCAGTGCGCCTCGTCGCCGCCATGACCGCTGCAAACAAGATAAAAGTTAAAGCTGAAATCCAACATAAGCAACCCATTAACATCTCGCTACTGAGCGCAGGTCTCCCATCAGAAAAGAACGAGAACTAGCCAAGTTCCCAAGCAAGCAATGCCACCACCACTCAAATGCACCACCACCGGAGACACCGGAGCATCCTCAGGAGATTTCGACTTTCCGATGAGTATTGTAAGTCGACTTTACAATACTCCTTGTAAAGTCGACATCTCCTGAGGGTGCTCCCACCCGCCCTCTGTCGCTTGTTTTCCCAGATTTTCATCTGGATTTTCTTCAGCGCGTCGCTGGCCGTCGGCTCCGTCGACCTGCAACATAAAAACAATAGTTTAGATTTGCAAGACAAGGTATAATAAGGTATATTTCTTCCTGATTACCTAATAAGAATAGTAGGGGTTCCACGAGGAATTATATGAACAAATATATATGTTGAAAATTATTAAATCATCTTAAAGTTAATGATAAAGTTCATGAAAGATTTGCATGATTTGTTCTTGTAAAAATGCAAGGAAATAAACCAGGAAGATTATTAAAAATGACAAAAAAAAGAGGGAAATAAAAATAAAGGTTGATCCATTATATCTATTGATTCCTCAGTTTTAAATTCATTAGTTTAGATGAGATAAAGTTTCATATTATAAAATATCGATTATGTCTAAACCCAAAGGAATAAGGGATAAATATTAATCCAGTAAAGGTTCTAATTCACTTGAGATAAATTTAATTTATCATTTTCAAGAAAAATTATTTGATGGCTACACTCACCTGTAGCTGGCTTAGGCGGCGGGGTTCTCCTGGGGCGGGAAGCAGGCGATGGGCACCAGCGCGCACGGGCTCTGCGCCGCCTGGGGGCTGCCGGGCTGCTGCCAGTAGCGCCAGTGCGTCTCATCGCCGCCATGACCGCTGCAAACAAGAATAAAAGTTAAAGCTGAAATCCAACATAAGCAACCCATTAACATCTCGCTACTGAGCGCAGGTCTCGCATCAGAAAAGAAAGAGAAAGCCAAGTTCCCAAGCAAGCAATGCCACCACCACTCAAATGCACCACCACCGGAGCATCCTCAGGAGATTTCGACTTTCCAATGATTATTGTAAGTCGACTTTACAATACTCCTTGTAAAGTCGACATCTCCTGAGGATGCTCCCATCCGCCCTCTGTCTTGTTTTCCCGGATTTTCATCCGGATTATCTTCAGCGCGTCGTTGGCCGTCGACTCCGTCCACCTGCAACATGAAAACAATAGTTTAGATTTGCAAGAAACGGTTAAAATAGATAATTAGGTATATTTCTTCCTGAATTACCTAATAAGAATAGTAGGGGTTCCACGAGGAATTATATGAACAAATATATATGTTGAAAATTATTAAATCATCTTAAAGTTAATGATAAAGTTTGTGAAAGATTAGCATGACTAGTTCTTGTATCAATAATAAAATAAAGGTCGATCCATTAAATCTATTAATTCCTTAGTTTTAAATTCATTATATATAGTTTAGACTTTAGACGATATAAAGTTTCATAGTATAAAATATCGATTATGTCTAAACCCAAAGGAATAAGGGATAAATATTAATCCAGTAAAGGTTCTAATTCACTTGAGATAAATTTAATTTATCATTTTCAAGAAAAATTATTTGATGGCTACACTCACCTGTAGCTGGCTTAGGCGGCGGGGTTCTCCTGGGGCGGGAAGCAGGCGATGGGCACCAGCGCGCACGGGCTCTGCACCGCCTGGGGGCTGCCGGGCTGCTGCCAGTAGCGCCAGTGCGTCTCATCGCCGCCATGACCGCTGCAAACAAGAATAAAAGTTAAAGCTGAAATCTAACATAAGCAACCCATTAACATCTCGCTACTGAGTGCAGGTCTCCCATCAGAAAAGAAAGAGAAAGCCAAGTTCCCAAGCAAGCAATGGCACCACCACTCAAATGCACCACCACCGGAGACACCGGAGCATCCTCAGGAGATTTCGACTTTCCAATGATTATTGTAAGTCGACTTTACAATACTCAATGTAAAGTCGACATCTCTTGAGGGTGCTCCCACCCGCCCTCTGTCGCTTGTTTTCCCAGATTTTCATCTGGATTTTCTTCAGTGCGTCGTTGGTCTCCTTCCTCCTTCAGTCTCCGTCCACCTGCAACATGAAAACAATTGTTTAGATTTGCAAGAAAATGTTAAAATAGATAATTAGGTATATTTCTTCCTGAATTACCTAATAAGAATAGTAGGGGTTCCACGAGGAATTATATGAACAAATATATATGTTGAAAATTATTAAGTCATCTTAAAGTTACTGATAAAGTTTGTGAAAGATTAGCATGACTAGTTCTTGTAAAAATAATAAAATAAAGGTCGATCCATTAAATCTTTTAATTCCTCAGTTTTAAATTCATTAGTTTAGAAGAGATAAAGTTTCATATTATAAAATATCGATTATGTCTAAACCCAAAGGAATAAGGGATAAATATTAATCCAGTAAAGGTTCTAATTCAATTGAGATAAATAATTTATAATTTTCAAGAAAAATTATTTGATGGCTTTACTCACCTCTAGCTGGCTTAGGCGGCGGGGTTCTCCTGGGGCGGGAAGCAGGCGATGGGCACCAGCACGCACGGGCTCTGCGCCGCCTGGGGGCCAGTTCACCTCGTCGCCGCCATGATCGCTACAAACAAGAACAAAAGTTTAAAGCTGAAACCCAACATAAGCAACCCATTAATGTCTCGCTACTGAGCGCAGGTCTCCCATCAGAAAAGAACGAGAAATCCAAGTTCCTAAGCAAGCTACAATTTTGCTACAAATCATGGTTGAAAATTGTCATTAAAAATGCGAATGTTGCAATGCAATGTTGAAATGTGATTTTTTGCATGGGTGTAGTCTCGAAGACTAAACTAAATCCACGCGCAAGAAGTAGCAAGCATCCGCTAAGTAAGCTGTTGATTTGGAATGTAGAGTATGACTGCCGGGCTGCTGCCAGTAGCGCCCGTGCGCCTCGTCGCCGCCCTGACCGCGAATTTAGTGGATAGCTGCACTCACCTGTAGCTGGCGTAGGCGGCGGGGTTCTCCTAGGGCGGGAAGCAGGCGATGGGCACCAGCGCGCACCGGCTCTGCGCCGCCTGGGGGCTGCCGGGCTGCTGCCAGTATCGCCAGTGCGCCTCATCGCCGCCATGACAGCTGCAAACAAGAATTAAAGTTAAAGCTGAAATCCAACATAAGCAACCCATTAACATCTCGCTACTGAGCGCAGGTCTCCTATCAGAAAAGAACGAGAAAGCCAAGTTCCCATCCCAAGCAAGCAATGCCACCACCACTCAAATGCACCACCACCGGAGACACCGGAACATCCTCAGGATCGGTCGACTTTCCAATGAGTATTGTAAGTCGACTTTACAATACTCAACGTAAAGTCGAAATCTCCTGAGGGCGCTCCCACCCGCCCTCTGTCGCTTGTTTTCCCAGATTTTCATCTGGATTTTCTTCAGCGCGTCGCTGACCGTCGGCTCCGTCGACCTGCAACATAAAAACAATAGTTTAGATTTGCAAGAAAAGGTTAAAATAGATATAATAAGGTATATTTCTTCCTGAATTACCTAATAAGAATAGTAGGCGTTCCACGAGGAATTATATGAACAAATGTATATGTTGAAAATTATTAAATCATCTTAAAGTTAATGATAAAGTTTGTGAAAGATTAGCATGACTAGTTCTTGCAAAAATAATAAAATAAAGGTCGATCCATTAAATCTATTAATTCCTCAGTTTTAAATTCATTATATAGTTTAGATGAGATAAAGTTCCATATTATAAAATATCGATTATGTATTAACCCAAAGGAATAAGTGATAAATATTAATCCAGTAAAGGTTTCTAATTCAGTTGAGATAAATAATTTATCCAAGAAAAATTAATTGATGGCTACACTCAGCTGTAGCTGGCGTAGGCGGCGGGGTTCTCCCGGGGCCGGAAGCAGGCGATGGGCTCCAGCGTGCACGGGCTCTGCGCCGCCTGGGGTAGCGCCAGTTCACCTCGTCGCCACCATGATCGCTACAAACAAGAACAAAAGTTTAAAGCTAAAACCCACATTAATGTCTCGCTACTGAACGCAGGTCTCTCATCAGGAAAGAACGAGAAAGCCAAGTTCCCAAGCAAGCAATGCCACTACCACTCCTATGCACCACTACACATGCACCACCACCGGAGACACCGGAGCATCCTCAGGAGATGTCGACTTTACAATACTCATTGTAAAGCAGACATCTCCTGAGGATGCTCCCACCCGCCATCTGTCGCTTGTTTTCCCGGATTTTCATCTGTATTTTCTTCAGCGCGTCGCTGGCCGTCGGCTTCATCGACCTGCAAGATAGAAACAATAGTTTAGATTTGCAAGAAAAGATTAAAATAGATACAGGTATATTTATTCCTGACAAAAAAAGAGGGTAATAAAAACAAAGGTTGATCCATTATATCTATTAATTCCTCAGTTTTAAATTCATTAGTTTAGATGAGATAAAGTTTCATATTATAAAATATCGATTATGTCTAAACCCAAAGGAATAAGGGATAAATATTAATTCAGTCTAATTCAATTAAGAGAAATAATCATTTTCAAGAAAAAATATTTGATGGCTACACTCACCTGTAGCTGGCGTAGGCGGCGGGGTTCTCCTGGGGCGGGAAGCAGGCGATGGGCACCAGCACGCACGGGCTCTGCGCCGCCTGGGGGCTGCCGGGCTGCTGCCAGTAGCGCCAGTTCACCTCGTCGCCGCCATGATCGCTACAAACAAGAACAAAAGTTTAAAGCTGAAACCTAACATGAGACACCCATTAATGTCTCGCTACTAAGTGCAGGTCTCCCATCAAAAAAGAACGAGAAAGCCAAGTTCCCAAGAAAGCTAAAATTATGCTACAATTTATGGTTGATTACCAATCGTCATTAAAAATGCGAATGTTGCAATGCAATGTTGAAATGCAATTATTTGCAAGGGTGTAGTCTCTTAGAAGTCTAATTAAGTCCTTGCGCAAGAAGAAACAAGCATCTGCTAAGTAAGCTGTTGATTTGGAATGTAGAGTATGACTGCCAAGCTGCAGCCTATAATAGCGCCCGTGCGCCTCGTTGCCACCCTGACCGCAAATTTAATGGATGGCTGCACTCACCTGTAGCTGGCGTAGGCGGCGGGGTTCTCCTGGGGCGGAAAGCAGGCGATGGGCACCAGCGCGCACGGGCTCTGCGCCGCCTGGGGGCTGCCGGGCTGCTGCCAGTAGCGCCAGTGCGCCTCGTCGCCGCCATAACCGCTGCAAACAAGAAAAAAGTCAAAGCTGAAATCCAACATAAGCAACCCATTAACATCTCGCTACTGAGCGCAGGTCTCCCATCAGAAAAGAACGAGAACTAGCCAAGTTCCCAAGCAAGCAATGCCACCACCACTCAAATGCACCACCACCGGAGACACCGGAGCATCCTCAGGAGATTTCGACTTTCCAATGAGTATTGTAAGTCGACTTTGCAATACTCCTTGTAAAGTCGACATCTCCTGAGGGTGCTCCCACCCGCCCTCTGTCACTTGTTTTCCCAGATTTTCATCTGGATTTTCTTCAGCGCGTCGCTGACCGTCGGCTCCGTCGACCTGAAACATAAAAACAATAGTTTAGATTTGCAAGAAAAGGTTAAAATAGATATAATAAGGTATATTTCTTCCTGAATTACCTAATAAGAATAGTAGGGGTTCCACGAGGAATTATATGAACAAATGTATATGTTGAAAATTATTAAATCATCTTAAAGTTAATGATAAAGTTTGTGAAAGATTAGCATGATTTGTTCTTGTAAAAATGTAAGGAAATAAACCAGGAAGATTATTAAAAATGACAAAAAAAGAGGGAAATAAAAATAAAGGTTGATCCATTATATCTATTGATTCCTCAGTTTTAAATTCATTAGTTTAGACGAGAAAAAGTTTCATATTATAAAATATCGATTATGTCTAAACGCAAAGGAATAAGGGATAAATTAATAATCCAGTAAAGGTTCTAATTCAATTGAGATACATAATCATTTTCAAGAAAAATTATTTGAAGGCTACACTCACCTGTAGCTGGCGTAGGGGGCGGGTTTCTCCTGGGGCGGGAAGCAGGTGGTTGGCACCAGCGCGCACGGGCTCTGCGCCACCTGGGGGCTGCCGGGCTGCTGCCAGTAGCGCCAGTGCGTCTCATCGCCGCCATGACCGCTGCAAAGAAGAATAAAAGTTAAAGCTGAAATCCCAAATAAGCAACCCATTAACATCTCGCTACTGAGCACAGGTCTCCCATCAGAAAAGAAAGAGAAAGCCAAGTTCCCAAGCAAGCAATGCCACCACCACTCAAATGCACCACCACCGGAGACACCGGAGCATCCTCAGGAGATTTTGACTTTCCAATGAGTATTGTAAGTCGACTTTACAATACTCCTTGTAAAGTCGACATCTCCTGAGGATGCTCCCATCCGCCCTCAGTCTTGTTTTCCCGGATTTTCATCCAGATTTTCTTCAGCGCGTCGTTGGCCATCGGCTCCGTCCACCTGCAACATGAAAACAATAGTTTAGATTTGCAAGAAAAGGTTAAAATAGATAATTAGGTATATTTCTTCCTGAATTACCTAATAAGAATAGTAGGGGTTCCACGAGGAATTATATGAACAAATATATAATTATGTTGAAAATTATTAAATGATCTTAAAGTTAATGATAAAGTTTGTGAAAGATTAAAATAATAAAATAAAGGTCTAATGCGTCGTTGGAGAGACCCCCGCGCTCGCGCGCCACCATCCGCCAATCACAACCGCTCTGGCGTCGGTCTTTTTAACTTGCTCACTTGAAACTAGATTGGAAGTGCCTCGACCCGCGCGTGCGCACCGTACCCCGCCGACACCTTTCACATTCGTATCGAGCTCTCGTGCCGTGCCGGTTTTGTTCTGTCATCGATCGCGTGATAATTTTGAAACGCAATTAAAGTTTTGAATTGATTGTGATTCGGTCGGCCTGCGGTCTAAAAGGACCCATTTTCGTTACGGACGAGATACGGGCGCCCCATTTGGAGTGTTGCGCCATTTTGGTTCGTGTGAATCTGTCGCGCGTGGCCTTTGAAGACAATCTTTGAATGTAATTTTTTGTGCGCCATTTTGGACCATGCGCTTCACGTCTATGTGAATTGTGTGAATTAAAACCTTGGATGGCATTGAGCCTCAACTTTGAACAATAAAGTGTGTGCGTGTTGTATTAATACCTACGCGTCATATTTGCATCGCGATTAAGGCGAGACGCGTATACCTCAAATCAAGCATCTGGTTAACGGTTGTGTGTACAGCGAATTGCGAGTCTAACCAATTGTACGCCTCTTCTAGGGTGGGCTCGCGGCCATCTTAGTGCGGGATTGATTGACGTTCGATTGACGCCATAATAACAACAGTGCAGATTACAGTGCAGTTACCGTGCAGACTGTTGGTTCGCGTTTGCGAGTTGGCTGAAGTTGCAGTGGAACCACGAAGCATCGATCGAGCATCTATAAGGGCGGCCGCACACTGTGCGAAACTGGGTGCCTGAAGGCTATATACACTACAACACATTTCTCTCACAACACTTTACCCAAGGTCTAAAGAATAAGGTATAACCCAAAGTAATAAGGGATAAATATTAATCCAGTAAAGGTTCTAATTCAATTGAGATACATAATTTATCATTTTCAAGAAAAATTATTTGATGGCTACACTCACCTGTAGCTGGCTTAGGCGGCGGGGTTATCCTGGGGCGGGAAGCAGGCAATGGGCACCAGCGCGCACGGGCTCTGCGCCGCCTGGGGGTTGCCGGGCTGCTGCCAGTAGCGCCAGTTCACCTCGTCGCCGCCACGATCGCTACAAACAAGAACAAAAGTTTAAAGCTGAAACCCACATTAATGTCTCGCTACTGAACGCAGGTCTCCCATCAGGAAAGAACGAGAAAGCCAAGTTCCCAAGCAAGCAATGCCACTACCACTCACATGCACCACCACACATGCACCACCACCGGAGACACCGGAGCATCCTCAGATGTCGATTACAATACTCATTGTAAAGTAGACATCTCCTGAGGATGCTCCCACCCGCCATCTGTCGCTTGTTTTCCCGGATTTTCATCTGTATTATTTTCAGCGCGTCGCTGGCCGTCGGCTCCATCGACCTGCAACATAAAAACAGTAGTTTAGATTTGCAAGAAAAGATTTGAAATAGATACAGGTATATTTATTCCTGAAATACCTAATTAGAATAGTAGGGGTTCCAGGAGGAATTATATGAACAAATATATAGTTTGAGTATTATTAAATCATCATAAAGTTAGTGATATAGTTTATAAAAATGACTAGTTCTTGTAAAAATGTAAGGAAATAAACCAAGAAGATTATTAAAAATGACAAATAAAAGAGGGAAATAAAAATAAAGGTTGATCCATTAAATCTTTATTCCTCAGTTTTAAATTCATTATATAGTTTAGATGAGAAAGTTTCATATTATTGATAAATATCGATGATGTATAAACCCAAAGGAATAAGGGATAAATATTAATCCAGTAAAGGTTCTAATTCAATTGAGATAAATAATTTATCATTTTCAAGAAAAAATATTTGATGGCTACACTCACCTGTAGCTGGCTTAGGCGGCGGGGTTCTCCTGGGGCGGGAAGCAGGCGATTGGCACCAGCGCGCACGGGCTCTGCGCCGCCTGGGGGCTGCCGGGTTGTTGCCTACGCGCCAGTGCGCCTCGTCGCCGCCATGACCGCTGCAATCAAGAATAAAAGTTAAAGCTGAAATCCAACATAAGCAACCCATTAACATCTCGCTACTGAGCGCTGGTCTCGCATCAGAAAAGAGAAAGCCAAGTTCCCAAGCAAGCAATGCCACCACCACTCAAATGCACCACCACCGGAGCATCCTCAGGAGATTTCGACTTTCCAATGATTATTGTAAGTCGACTTTACAATACTCCTTGTAAAGTCGACATCTCCTGAGGATGCTCCCATCCGCCCTCTGTCTTGTTTTCCCGGATTTTAATCCGGATTTTCTACAGCACGTCGTTGGCCGTCGACTCCGTCCACCTGCAACATGAAAACAATAGTTTAGATTTGCAAGAAAAGGTTAAAATAGATAATTAGGTATATTTCTTCCTGAATTACCTAATAAGAATAGTAGGGATTCTACGAGGAATTATATAAACAAACATATATGTTGAAAATTATTAAATCATCTTAAAGTTAATGATAAAGTTTGTGAAAGATTAGCATGACTATTTCTTGTATCAATAATAAAATAAAGGTCGATCCATTAAATCTATTAATTCCTCAGTTTTAAATTCATTATATATAGTTTAGACTTTAGATGATATAAAGTTTCATAGTATAAAATATCGATTATGTCTAAACCCAAAGGAATAAGGGATAAATATTAATCCAGTAAAGGTTCTAATTCACTTGAGATAAATTTATTTATAATTTTCAAGAAAAACTATTTGATGGCTACACTCACCTGTAGCTGGCTTAGGCGGCGGGGTTCTCCTGGGGCGGGAAGCAGGCGATGGGCACCAGCGCGCACGGGCTTTGCGCCGCCTGGGGGCTGCCGGGCTGCTGCCAGTAGCGCCAGTGCGTCTCATCGCCGCCATGACCGAAACAAGAATAAAAGTTAAAGCTGAAATCCAACATAAGCAACCCATTAACATCTCGCTACTGAGTGCAGGTCTCCCATCAGAAAAGAAAGAGAAAGCCAAGTTCCCAAGCAAGCAATGCCACCACCACTCAAATGCACCACCACCGGAGACACCGGAGCATCCTCAGGAGATTTCGACTTTCCAATGATTATTGTAAGTCTACTTTACAATACTCAATGTAAAGTCGACATCTCCTGAGGGTGCTCCCACCCGCCCTCTGTCTTGGTTTCCCAGATTTTCATCCAGATTATCTTCAGCGCGTCGTTGGCCGTCGGCTCCGTCCACCTGCAACATGAAAACAATAGTTTAGATTTGCAAGAAAAGGTTAAAATAGATAATTAGGTATATTTCTTCTTGAATTACCTAATAAGAATAGTAGGGGTTCCACGAGGAATTATTTGAACAAATATATATATATATTGAAAATTATTAAATCATTTTAAAGTCAGTGATAAAGTTTGTGAAAGATTAGCATGACTAGTTCTTGTAAAAATAATAAAATAAAGGTTAATCCATTAAATCAATTAATTCCTCAGTTTTAAATTCTTTATATAGTTT
Source organism: Oeneis ivallda (assembly GCA_029955525.1). NCBI lineage: Eukaryota > Metazoa > Arthropoda > Insecta > Lepidoptera > Nymphalidae > Oeneis > Oeneis ivallda. Next base: position 12,945,147 of record JARPMR010000029.1, on the reverse strand, counting down.
AGATGAGATAAAGTTTCATATTATAAAATATCGATTAGGTATGAACCCAAAGGAATAAGCGATTAATATTAATCCAGTAAAGGTTCTAATTCAATTGAGATATATAATTTATCATTTTCAAGAAAAAATATGATGGCTACACTCACCTGTAGCTGGCTTAGGAGGCGGGGTACTCCTGGGGCGGGAAGCAGGCGATGGGCACCAGCGCGCACGGGCTCTGCGCCGCCTGGGGGCTGCCGGGCTGCTGCCAGTAGCGCCAGTTCACCTCGTCGCCGCCATGACCGCTACAAACAAGAACAAAAGTTTAAAGCTGAAACACATACTGAGCGCAGGTCTCCCATCAAAAAATAACGAGAAATCCAAGTTCCTAAGCAAGCTACAATTTTGCTACAAATCATGGTTGAAAATTACCAATCGTCATTAAAAATGCGAAAGTTGCAATGCAATGTTGAAATGAGATTTTTTGCATGGGTGAAGACTAAACTAAATACACGCGCAAGAAGTAGCAAGGTTCCGCTAAGTAAGCTGTTAATTTGGAATGTAGACTATGACTGCCGGGCTGCTGCCAGTAGCCCCGTGCGCCTCGTCGCCGCCCTGACCGCGAATTTAGTGGATAGCTGCACTCACCTCTAGCTGGCGTAGGCGGCGGGGTTCTCCTGGGGCGGGAAGCAGGCGATGGGCACCAGCGCGCACGGGCTCTGCGCCGCCCGGGAGCTGCCGGGCTGCTGCCAGTAGCGCCAGTACGCCTCGTCGCCGCCATGACCGCCATGACCGCTGCAAACAAGAATAAAAGTTAAAGCTGAAATCCAACATAAGCAACCCATTAACATCTCGCTACTGAGCGCAGGTCTCCCATCAGAAAAGAAAGAGAAAGCCAAGTTCCCAAGCAAGCAATGCCACCACCACTCCAATGCACCCCCACCGGAGACAACGGAGCATACTCAGGAGATTTCGACTTTCCAATGAGTATTGTCGACTTTCCAATGAGTATTGTAAGTAGACTTTACAATTCTCCTTGTAAAGTCGACATCTCCTGAGGATGCTCCCATCCGCCCTCTATATTGTTTTCCCGGATTTTCATCCGGTTTTTCTTCAGTGCGTTGTTGGCCGTCTGCTCCGTCCACCTGCAAGATGAAAACAATAGTTTAGATTTGCAAGAAAAGGTTAAAATAGATAATTAGGTATATTTCTCTCTGAATTACCTAATAAGAATAGTAGGGGTTCCACGAGGAATTATATGAACAAATATATATGTTGAAAATTATTAAATCATCTTAAAGTTAATGATAAAGTTTGTGAAAGATTAGCATGACTAGTTCTTGTAAAAATAATAAAATAAAGGTCGATCCATTAAATCTATTAATTCCTCAGTTTTAAATTCATTATATTGTTTAGATGAGATATAGTTTCGTATTATTATAAAATATCGATTATGTATAAACCCAAAGGAATAAGGGATAAATATTAATCCAGTAAAGGTTCTAATTCAATTGAGATATATAATTTATCATTTTCAAGAAAAAATATTTGATGGCTACACTCACCTGTAGCTGGCGTAGGCGGCGGGGTTCTCCTGGGGCGGGAAGCAGGCGATGGGCACCAGCGCGCACGGGCTCTGCGCCGCCTGGGGGCTGCCGGGCTGCTGCCAGTACCGCCAGTTCACCTCGTCGCCGCCATGACCGCTGCAAACAAGAATAAAAGTTAAAGCTGAAATTCAACATGAGCAACCGATTAACATCTCGCTACTGAGCGCAGGTCTCCCATCAGAAAAGAACGAGAAAGCCAAGTTCCCAAGCAAGCAATGCCACCACCACTCACATGCACCACCACCGGAGACACCGGAGCAACCTCAGGAGAGGTCGACTTTTCAATGAGTGTTGTAAGTCGACTTTACAATACTCAATGTAAAGTCGATATCTCCTGAGGGTGCTCCCACCCGCCCTCTGTCTCTTGTTTTCCCAGATTTTCATCTGGATTTTCTTCAGCGCGTCGCTCGCCGTTGGCTCCGTCGACCTGCAACATAAAAACAATAGTTTAGATTTGCAAGAAAAGGTTAAAATAGATAATAAGGTATATTTCTTCCTGAATTACCTAATTAGAATAGTAGGAGTTCCACGAGGAATTATATGAACAAATATATATGTTGAAAATTATTAAATCATCTTCAAGTTAATGATAAAGTTCATGAAAGATTTGCACGATTTGTTCTTGTAAAAATGTAAGGAAAGAAACCAAGAGCATTATTAAAAATGTCAAAAAAAGAGGGAAATAAAAATAAAGGTTGATCCATTAAATCTATTAATGCCTCAGTTTTAAATTCATAATATATAGTTTAGATGAGATAAAGTTTCATATTTTACGTCTAAACCCAAAGGAATAAGGGATAAATATTAATCCAGTAAAGGTTCTAAAGTTCGGCCGTTCAGAGAATGCGTTCCTGACACCTAACCTGAAAATATTGTTTACCAAGTTATTTGACACTCAGTTTGGTACAAAATTATAACATTAATTGATTATTGATATAATAATGTTGTTTTAATGCTCATCAATTGTTAAAACGGTAAATAACCAGCAATAATATTTTTATCGTAACTGCAACGCCATTACAAAGTTACGTCGTCAGTTCAATCGCGACGTGTCAGGAACGCATTCTCTGAATGGCCGTAGTATAATTCGATTGAGATAAATAATTTATCATTTTCAAGCAAATTTATTTGATGGTTACACTCACCTGTAGCTGGCTTAGGCGGCGGGGTTCTCCTGGGGCGGGAAGCAGGCGATGGGCACCAGCGCGCACGGGCTCTGCGCCGCCTGGGGGCTGCCGTGCTTATGCCAGTGGCGCCAGTTCACCTCGTCGCCGCCATGATCGCTACAAACAAGAACAAAAGTTTAAAGCTGAAACCCACATTAATGTCTCGCTACTGAACGCAGGTCTCCCATCAGAAAAAAAAGAGAAAGCCAAGTTCCCAAGCAAGCAATGCCACCACCACTCAAATGCACCACCACCGGAGACACCGGAGCATCAGGAGAGGTCGACTTTCCAATGAGTATTGCAAGTCGACTTTACAATACTCAATGTAAAGTCGACATCTCCTGAGGGTGCTCCCACCCGCCCTCTGTCGCTTGTTTTCCCAGATTTTCATCTGGATTTTCTTTAGCGCGTCGCTGGCCGTCGGCACCGTCGACCTGCAACATAAAAACAATAGTTTAAATTTGCAAGACAAGGTTAAAATAGATAATAAGGTATATTTCTTCCTGAATTACCTAATTAGAATAGTAGGAGTTCCACGAGGAATTATATGAACAAATATATATGTTGAAAATTACTAAATCATCTTCAAGTTAATGATAAAGTTCATGAAAGATTTGCATGATTTGTTCTTGTAAAAATGTAAGGAAAGAAACCAAGAGCATTATTAAAAATGACAAAAAAAGAGGGAAATAAAAATAAAGGTTGATGCATTATATCTATTAATTCCTCAATTTTAAATTCATTAGTTTAGATGAGATAAAGTTTAACTTTATGTCTAAACCCAAAGGAATAAGCGATAAATATTAATCCAGTAAAGGTTCTAATTCAATTTAGATATATATAATTTATCATATTCAAGAAAAAATATTTGATAGGTACACTCACCTGTAGCTGGCTTAGGCGGCGGGGTTCTCCTGGGGCGGGCAGCAGGTGGTGGGCACCAGCGCGCACGGGCTCTGCGCCGCCTGGGGGCTGCCGGGCGGCTGCCAGTAGCACCAGTGCGCCTCGTCGCCGCCATGACCGCCATGACCGCCATGACCGCTGCAAACAAGAATAAAAGTTAAAGCTGAAATCCAACATAAGCAATACATTAACATCTCGCTACTGAGCGCAGGTCTCCCATCAGAAAAGAAAGAGAAAGCCAAGTTCCAAAGCAAGCAATGCCACCACCACTCAAATGCACCACCACCGGAGACACCGGAGCATCCTCAGGAGATTTCGACTTTCCAACGAGTATTGTAAGTAGACTTTACAATACTCAATGTAAAGTCGACATCTCCTGAGGGTGCTCCCACCCGCCCTCTGTCGCTTGTTTTCCCAGGTTTTCATCTGGATTTTCTTCAGCGCGTCGCTGGCCGTCGTCACCGTCCACCTGCAACATGAAAACAATAGTTTAGATTTGCAAGAAAAGGTTAAAATAGATAATTAGGTATATTTCTTCCTGAATTACCTAATAGGAATAGTAGGGGTTCCACGAGGAATTATCCGAACAAATATATATGTTGAAAATTATTAAATCATCTTAAAGTTAATGATAAAGTTTGTGAAAGATTAGCATGACTAGTTCTTGTAAAAATAATAAAATAAAGGTCGATCCATTAAATCTATTAATTCCTCAGTTTTAAATTCATTATATAGTTTAGATGAGATAAAGTTTCATATTATCTTATATATATAAAAGAAAGTGGTGTTAGTTACACTATTTATAACTCAAGAACGGATGAACCGATTTGGCTCAAAATTGGTGGAGAGGTAGCTTAGAACCAGGAGACGGACATAGGATACTTTTTATCCCGTTCGACCGCGTTTCCGTCAAGTCAATATAAAACCTCTGGTATAACAAAAATGCATCTGACATGGAATAAAAAAACGAAAATGACAGTGGAAGAACAAAACGTAAATGACAGCTAAACGTAATTTTGTCTTTGGTTAAGTATGGTAAAAAATTTGACAATATAAAAATGATAGCTAAACGTAATTGATAATATCATCAGTAATATGTTTTCTCCTTGAATCATCATTAACAATGCCGAGAGCAAGACGATCAAATGTTTCCTGCTACAAAGCTACGGATCGACGTGATTTATTGGATAGGTATAGTTGAGAACCTGGAGGGTGACAAAGATTTCCCGCGGGATGTTATGAACTAAATCCACGCAGACGAAGTCGCGGGCATCAGCTAGTTATAAAATATCGATTATGTATATAAACCCAAAGGAATAAGGGATAAATATTAACCAGTAAAGGTTCTAATTCAGTCGATATATATAATTTATCATATTCAAGAAAAAATATTTGATGGTTACACTCACCTGTAGCTGGCTTAGGCGGCGGGGTTCTCCTGGGGCGGGAAGCAGGCGATGGGCACCAGCGCGCACGGGCTCTGTGCCGCCTGGGGGCTGCCGGGCTGCTGCCAGTAGCGCCAGTTCACCTCGTCGCCGCCATGACCGCTACAAACAAGAATAAAAGTTAAAGCTTAAATCCAACATGAGCAACCCATTAACATCTCGCTACTGAGCGCAGGTCTCCCATCAGAAAAGAACGAGAAAGTCAAGTTCCCTAGCAAGCAATGCCACCACCACTCAAATGCACCACCACCGGAGACACCGGAGCATCCTCGGGAGAGGTCGACTTTCCAATGAGTATTGCAAGTCGACTTTACAATACTCAATGTAAAGTCGACATCTCCTGAGGGTGCTCCCACCCGCCCTCTGTCGCTTGTTTTCGCAGATTTTCATCTGGATTTTCTTCAGCGCGTCGCTGGCCGTCGTCACCGTCGACCTGCAACATGAAAACAATAGTTTAGATTTGCAAGAAAAGGTTAAAATAGATAATTAGGTATACTTATTCCTGAATTACCCAATAAAGGTAAAAGTAAATGACCTGCAATTATATTTCCTGTTAAACGAACTGCTAAAGACGCCGGTACGTTAGGCAGAAAACTGTTAAAATCGTTATTCATAAGGTAAAAAGTAATAATGAAGCTTTCTCGTTTGAATTGAAATTTACAAAAAAAAACTAGTTTTGAAACAAATCCCGCAATTTCATGGGACAGACCTACGATGGGCGGCAATTCAACAAACAGCTCAATCAAATTATTTAATAATTGTATATAAGAATTATACCTGCATACAAAAATTTATTAAAACTTAAAAAAACTACAACTTGTTCATCAACTACCCGCGTCTAAACTGAAAAATGTTATCTAATATATAAAATTCTCGTGTCACAATGTTCGTTCCCGTACTCCTCCGAAACGGCTGGACCGATTATTATGAAATTTTGTGTGCATATCGAGTAGATATGAGAATCGGCCAACATCTATTTTTCATACCCTTAAATGATAAGGGTGACCAACCACTAAATATTTTTGCTGGCGGTACGAAGTTCGCGGGGTCAGCTAGTATTATATAATATGTGACACGAACTTCTTAAAACTTTCTGAACTACGTAAAAACCTTTTCCCTAGTATGTATCTAAATAAAATCAGCATGCAAAAATACAAAACACTTACGTTAGCGTGATTTTCTTTCGGCGCTGCAGCGTAGTCGGCAAATTCCGAGGGATCAAAATACAAAATCTCCGCCAGGGAGAGACTTCTCTTGCGAACGCGCCGCCACGACTCGATTCCTGTGAAATGTAATCCATTTAACACAAGCGAAAACAAAATAAACCGAGGGTAGTAAGAAATGTAGGGCACTAAAGAAGGTAAAAACCATTTTTGAGGGTAGAAGGAAATAAGAATTTGAGCATCCAATTAACTATATAGAGAAAAAGCTTTCATTTGAATCAGTTTGTAAAATTACTGCAGCAAAATTATACAAATTTATTAAACACGGCTGTATAAATTTCAAACGCACAGTGTAAAAAATGGAATATAAAAAAACTCACCTGATGTATACGCGGCATGGGAGCCGCAAACTTGCGTGAAGACTTGTTGCCTGCTCGGCAGCAAAACGTCGACTGGAGAGCGACTACGCGCAGCCACAGAATATATAATTGTACGACGGAGCACGAAGCCGAACCCACCCTTCACTATCCCTACCACCATCCCCACTCCCCCTACCAATGATACCCAATCAGACACAGGCCACGCCCACTTTCACTACATTTTCAGTACTTTTTTCTATTTTAATAATTTTAAAATGTTTTAAGTTGCTTAAAAATATGATAATAATATTTTATTAATAATTTTACAAATAATGTGAATTATTATTTTCTTTTTAAATAAAGCTCTAAATTTAGGAGTTACGAAAAAGACATTGATCATTTTGCCGTCATCGTTTACGATTGGATGGCAAGATGGCGCATGCCCTGTAACAATTCAATTGAGCATCTTATTTTAAGAGTTTAATTTATTCAGTCAATTGAGCATCTTATTTTAGGAGTTTAATTTATTCAGTCAATTGAGCATCTTATTTTAGGATTTATTCAGTCAATTGAGCATCTTATTTTAGTAGTTTAATTTATTCAGTCAATTGAGCATCTTATTTTAGTAGTTTAATTTATTCAGTCAATTGAGCATCTTACTTAGATCAACTTATCAAACATCCTGAAAACCTAAAATACCTAAAATAATGGCATCTTTGCGGATAAGTTTTTATAAAGCTTTTCTAGTAAGGACTAATTTTAACATAGGTAGTAGGTTTAACATTGTAGTGTCAAATTGTCTGGAAAATTTATAAAGAATGGAAGTAGACCTCCGACACGTCTTTTGAAAAGGTAAAATCTAAAACAATAAAAATAACACTAAATAAAAACCATGTACTATCTATTACAGCATTTTTAATTAAATTAATTTATTGATTAATTTAATGAAATTAATCAATAAATTAATTTAATTAAAAAAATTACCTTGGCCAAAGGATTAGCTTGGCTATCCAAAGGGGTAATGCTGCCAGCATCTTGGGTACTATGCCATACTGCGGTGGCTTGGATGGGGTTTTAGATTTTAATTAGTTTTTATTTTAGTTTTAATTTTAGAGTAAATGTAGGTTTTTATTGTATATATGAATAGAATAGAATAGAATAGAAATATTTAATTAATGTTTCATATTACATACCATATAAACATAAATTTTAATTGAAAACTTAGTGTACATGTTTCAAATTTCAATTTAATTATTATTTATTTGCAGTTTGTTTACAATGGATTTTTACACAGCTTTTTTATACAAGCAGTGTTACCCCATAAATTAGGCATGCCAAACATTAGAACATCATATCATGGCAACAAATTAAAGAGTCATTTATTGTGCAGAAGCACTTTTCTTGAAACTAAGATAATAAGTTCTCTAATCGCTTACAGATCCATCACGTAGATATTTAGTAGAATGGTGCTATGTTACAAAAAATTTAACTTCCAAAATGTATAAGGAGAAAACTGATTTCATAAATATAAATACAAAAAAGCACGTCTTGAGCTAAGTTCGTTGTTCACGATACATTGCGTGCTCAAAAATTACAATACTGGTGACCTATCATTCCTGAGATGAGTTGTATTTGTAATTTCATTATAGGCATTCATCATCATCATCAGCAAGTAGCAACCCATCAACGGCTCACTAGAGTCATGAACAATTTTAGACATATTGGTGAATTTGCCACTTTTTTTAGAAAATAGTATTCAGTGTGATTATTGTAATTTTTTTCGTTTTTATTTTATTGTTTAAATAAAACCACTGTAGGTAGGTACATACTTTTTTTTTTTAATTATGTACCTTATAATTTCCTTTATTTTCATATGGGTATCTTGCCAGTGATAGTTGCATTTGCCACATTTTATAGGTAGAATAGTTATAATTTAAATTATTACATTAGAATCTTTTCATATTTTTATTTTCTATGAAAGACTAGACTAACTATAAATAGGTTAGCCGTTAGTCTAGAATATATTTTCATATTTTTTTTATGAAAAAGCAGATCAAACTTTCTGAACCACTAAAAAGTGGCAAAGTAAGCAGGTTTCACGGAATCTCTGAGCGAAACACAACTAGATATTCACTCAATTTAATGGAATTAATAGATTTAAAATTCCCGTTTCATGGAACTAGGAATTGCGACTATCCCAAGACTTATTATAATTTTGAACGTCATGTGAGTGTGTATAATTTGAACGTCAAAGTGACACTTATTTTGACAGCATGCTGACAGTTGACACTTGACAGCGTATTGTTTTGATTTCGAATTGTTCTGAATTCAAAAAATTTTAATGAGTTGATTTGGGACTTTGGACTTTGTTCGGTTTTCACTTTTCTACTGCTTAGTTTATTTTGTTTTCTTTTAATTTCAATTCCATAATTTAAATCCACAATGGCACTAATACAGAAATCAATTGTTTTGTTTAGATCTTCGAAGTTGACACCCGGTGAGTTGTAATAAGATTGGCAAATTGGCATCAAATTCAAAATACTAAAAAAATACCGTATCATTAAGCAGAAAATCGCTTACCTTTTATTTATTTATTACCTACTAAAACTGAGTGTTGAATTTTACATAGTGCGTTTAAGAATCATGATTTTATAGAATAGAATTTTGTATGCAGTTTAAAAGTTTTCTAAGTTAAGTAATAAATGTATACGTTGTTTTCAGTGAGGGGATTAATAACAAGGCTATACTCTTCAAATGCAGACATACCACAGTTTGAAACTCTGGCCGTATCTGTGCCAATCAAGAATGTATTTCATGTTGAGTTGAATCGCCCTAAGAAGTTAAATACATTTAACAAAGCTATGTGGAAGTGAGTATACGTTGTTCTTTACCATCTTAGTAGGGAGTTAGGGACCAGTGGCTTAGTTGTGACTAGGGAATCCAATCCCATAACTGCAGGGTTCCCCTTTTGCGGGGTCTTTGGCTACAGGTCTGCGGGGTTGTGGTTATGCTGGTTGAGCAACTTTTTTTTTAGATTAAAACTTCATTAGCCATATTGAGCGATTTTTGTTACCTGAGAAAATCGGATGGTTGCTGTCTGCAGTTTCTATGACTCCATGGTTTTGTATTTTCAAAAGCAATATGCTTAACTAGCTGATGCCCGCGACTTTGTCCGCGTGGATTTAGTTTTTAAAGTCCCTCGGGAACTCCTTGATTTTCCGGGATAAAAAGTAGCCTAGATGTTGACCCGAGTAATAAGCTACCACGGTATAAAATTTTGTAGAAATCTGTGCGGTAGTTTTTACGTGAAAGAAGGACAAACAAACAGACACGAAATCGTCCAGTTACAGTTTTATTATAATAATATGCTTAATTTGACTAATATTCCTCCCCATATTAGTCTACTATTATTAATAACTAGCTGATGCCAGCGACTTCATCAGCATGGATTAAGCCTTAATTCCTGCAGGAACTCTCTAATTTTTCTGGGATAAAAAGTAGCCTATGTGTTAATGTAGGGTATAATCTATCTCCATTCCAAATTTCAGCCAAATCTGTCCAGTAGTTTTTGCATGAAAGAGTAACAAACATACACACACACACACAGGCATACAAACTTTCACCTTTATAATATTAGTGTTAAGTGTGATATTTGTCTACCCTCTAAATAAGCTTAAAGCTGGTGCTAGGAGTTGGTACAACAGTAGTGCATCTGGTGGGGTTTGAACTATCTACTCTGTCAGCAACTTATAACTACATGACACACTGTAGTAGACACTAGTTAATTAGATTTTAAGTATGTAAATGTGTAAGTTTAAGTGCATTTTTTAAGCTATTGCATAGCTTTTATCGCAGGCTTTGAATTAGGACAAACAGTTTGAGCGCAGCGACCGAATCAAGAAATTCTGTAACGAAAAAAACCCTAACACTGTCGTTCAGTAAGCGTTCAATATTTTAAAGGTTCACATTTAGCTCTGTTTGGCGCAGTGGGCGAGCGGCCGCTTTCAATAGATATCGCAGGTTCGAATCTCACTCACTCACTTTTCTTGTTTGTTTGTTTTTTAATTATTTTTTTGCATAATTTTTATTATGCAAAATAAAATATTGCATAAATATTATAATTGCATAAGTAGATAAAAAATGCTATGCAATAGCTTTACCGCGGCAGTCCCCGAGTGCAACTTAATTTTTTTTTTTGTGTTTGTTATGTGAATGAATAATCACTATTCTATCCTATTTTTTAACCTCAATGTGTTAATGTTGGGTAATTAAGGCTTAAATTCAGACTTCAGTTTATGTTTCATACTTCACCCCATAGACCTTTTTTTTCTATTGATGATTTTAGGTGTGTAAGTGTTTAAGTTTAAGTGCATTTTTTTTGTGTTTATTATGTCAATGAATAAACACTATTCTATTCTTTCTTATTATCTCAATATTTTAATCTTTTGAAGCTTAAATTCAGTTTATATATTTCAGACTTCACCCCATAGACTATTTTTTTTTTCTTTTGCAGAGAACTAGGTGTGTGCTTCTCATCTCTGAATGATAATCCTGAATGCAGAGTCATCGTATTGTCAGGACAAGGAAAACATTTCACTGCTGGTAATCCTTACTAATAAGTACACTTGACTGCGATCTCACCTGATGGTAAGTGGCGATGCAGTCTAAGATGGTAGTGGGCTAACTGAAAGGGGTTACTTCACTGTACATTGAACCCATAGCCCTCATCTGTTTCTAGTTTCTACACGCCATCGTGCCAGAACGCTAAATCGCTTGGCGGCACATAGGGTTGTAAGTAGCTATGGCGAAATTCTCCCACCAGACCAAAAACAATTCAGAAATTATAAATTCCCAAATTGTCTCAGCCGGGAATCGAACCTGAGACGTCCCAGTTATTAGACTACAGCTATCACCGCTGCCCCAGGGTTATTTTGACGACCTGTCAAAATAACGTTCCCTCAAATATGGTTGAGCGAAGCAACTGCTGGGTCATGCGTCATGCTCGTGAACGGGTGCCGCCGGCGGGAATGGAGCTACTTTCTGTCTACCCATCTTGACATGTATTGAATTGTAAGTAGGTATGGATTTTTGAGCAACTGCCGAGTTTCTTGCTGGTTCTTCTCTGCAGGAAGGGCATTCCGAACCAGTGGTAGATTCAAATTCGACTATTCAAAGGCACTTATAAAAGCTGTAAATATAGGTGTACCTTGTAATACGTGTAACTATTTGTTTGTTGTAGGAATTGATTTCAACAGTCTCTTGGAAGAGACGAGTAAAGCAGAAGATTTCGATGACATTGCGCGCAAAGCTAGAGTACTCAATACCCTAATTGGCTATTGCCAAGTAAGTATATTTAGATTGAGCAATATTAATTTAAAATAAAATGCATGAGTGTCGTGGAACACTCGGTTGGAACGAAGTGCCTTTTAATAATAAATTGATGATTAAAAAAAATAATAATAATCTGAAGTTAGGACTCGAATGGGCGGTGCACATAGTTCGAAGAGCTGATGGTCGTTGGGGTCCCAAGGTGCTGGAGTGGCGACCCCGCACCGGGAAGCGCAGTGTTGGCAGACCCCCCACTAGGTGCACCGACGAGATCAAACGAGTCGCAGGGAGCCGCTGGATTCAGGCGGCGCAAGACCGAGGCCTGTGGAAGTCCATGCAAGAGACCTTTGTCCAGCAGTGGGCGTCTATCGGTTGATAAAGAAGAAGAAGAAGGACTCGAACCCCCGAACCGATAGTTTCGCTCCTTCGTTTATCCGCTACGCCACCAAAGCTATAATGGAACGTGTGTAATACACGAAGGCAACAATTAATCTATGATTAACACTGGAGAGGTTGCTGTCATACATTTTGACGCCATTGACGCCATTATGGCGCTGTAAACAGTTACGAGTGTCTCTGGAACTAATAAAATTACAAATGGCGCACCGACCTCTGTAATTAATCTATGATTTCATAGATTATTATAGACCTCTATATTTAATCTGTGATTTCATAGATTATAGAGGTTGGTCTTCCACTTGCAATATTATTAGTTCCAGAGACACTCGTATGTCAAATGTGGCGCTTCAAATTGATCCATAATTAAGCTGTCATTTGTATCTTCTTCTTTATCAACCTATAGACGTCCACTGCTGGACAAAGGTCTCCTGCATGGACATCCACAGGCTTAGGTCTTGCGCCGCTTGCATCCAGCGGCTCCCTGTGACTCATTTGAAGTCGTCGGTCCACCTGGTGGGGGGTCTGCCAACACTGCGCTTCCCGGTGCGGGGTCGCCACTCCAGCATCTTGGGACATCAACCACCATCAGCTCTTCGAACTATGTGCCCCGCCCATTTCCACTTCAGTTTCGCGACTCGCTGAGCTATTTCGGTGACTTTGGTTCTCCTACGGATCTCCTCATTTCTGATTTGATCTCGCAGGGATACACCAAGCATAGCTCTCTCCATCGCTCGCTGAGTGACCCTGAGCCTTCTTATGAGGCCCATAGTTAGCCACCATGTCTCGGATCCATAAGTCATCACTGGCAACACGCACTGTTCGAAGACTTTAGTCTTCAGGCACTGAGGGATTTTGGACGAGAAAACATCTCGGAGCTTCCCGAACGCTGCCCAGCCGAGTTGGATTCGGCGGTTAATCTCTTTCTCGAAATTGGACCTACCTAGCTGTCATTTGTATAAGAACAACCAATCCAGTGTCAATCATAAGGACCAGTGATTAAGGTTCAAAAAACTGTAACCCGACTGGAAAATTGCATGTAACATCCATCATTGAATTTTTAATAATAGCTTTTGCCCGCGACTTTGTACGCGTCGAGTACGAATTTTAAAAATTCTTCGCGAACCCTTTGTTTTATTGTGATAAAAGGTAGCCTATGTCTCTCAGGTCCTCAACTATACCCATGCAAAAAATCAAGTCGATCCATTGCTCTGTTGAAGCGTGATTGAAGGACAAACAAGATGTAATTTCTGTTTGTAGGATGGTATAACAAGCGTAGAGGACTGTATAAAGCCAGTGTTGGCAGTCGTCCACAACGCTTGCGTAGGAGCAGGGGTCGACCTCATCACTGCGGCCGATATGAGGTATGATAAAAGGTGATCCAATCAGATTGCGTTTTGTTATTCCATGTCAGATGCGTTTTTGTTATAGCACGTTTTATAGTGACTTGACGGAAACGCGGTCGAACGGGATAAAAAGTATCCTATGTCCGTCTCCTGGTTCTAAGCTACCTCTCCACCAATTTTCAGCCAAATCGGTACATCCGTTCTTGAGTTATAAATAGTGTAACTAACACCACTTTCTTTTATATATATATATATATATATATATATATATATATATATATAGATATATAGATAGCTAAGTAATATACCAAACATGAAACTAGGAATTACGAATAACCAAAGCTTATAGTTTAGTATAGTTCGGTAATATTATAATCTGGCGATATAGCACTACAAGCAAACATTACATTATAGAGAACTAGAGGTCGCTGTTTATTTTTAGATCGCGCGAGCCACTTGATGACTGTTGATTGTTAAATTGGCCGCTTGTTACATTCACTTTAATAAGAATAATAATATTCAATTTCAATTTCAATTTCTAATTATTTTTGGAACTAATGTCCTTCATGACATTAGAATATAGAATTTAAGAATGTGTTTTCTAACAAGTAATAACTAGTTGATGCACGCGACTTCGAGTGGATTTCGTTTTTAAAATTTGTCTTTGGATTGAAAGTAGCTTAAGTCATTCTCTAGTCTCTAAATTCTCAACTATGCCTATGCAAAAAATCACGTCGATCTGTAGCTCTGTTGCAGCGTGATCGAAGAACAAACCAACAAGCAAATACACTTTCGCATTTATAATATTAGTATGATGATTCCAAAGGAATTACTAGATTTTCCACAACAGAAACGTTTAAACGATGTGTAAAAACTCACTTACTGAGTCGTTACTACAAAATTAATGACTTTCTTATTGACAAAGGTGCATGGGAGAAATCGGCTTGGCATCCAGCTGCCCACAAGATAGTATAATAACTTATTGCAATGTAATAGCTACATAATAATATTGTTAACTTATCTTTTCTTTTGAAAAGAGCATCTGCTGAGTTTCTTGCCGGCTCTTGTCAGCAGTATCCGCTTTCCGGACCGGTAGTAGAGTCATGACGTGTTATAAGAGCCGCAGGTTGGCCTACGTGAAATAAATAAATTTGAAATTTTAGAATTATTTTTTTTTGAAAAAGTAATGTAATATACAATATGTAACAAAAATCCTGTTGTCCCTTTAGCTACGTATGTACATTAACATGTAGGACGTAGGTGTACCATTAATGAAAATTTAATAAAAAAAAATCAAGAACTGAACAGTTACTGTTCATAGTCAAGACAATTAATAAAATAGACATGTAAAAAAATGTTAGTAACATCTGAAAGTGCCGCCAAATCGGCTCATCGGCTGCCGTCTGCGCGCGCGGCTCGTACGATACGACTTGCTATCTCTCTCGCACTCGCTCTCGCTCGCGACGCCTCGCGGAATTGCAGGGGTGAGAAATCATTTTCATTTTACAGATAATAACGATTTAATATTTAATTTGAATATTTTAATTTAAGAGTTTTTCCAAATAAGTTGATCTTCTATGTTTGAAAACCGATTCTCATAATGCAGCTCAAAGGAACAACAGGGTTTTTGTTACACAGTGTATAATAATATGTATAATATAATATTTTTAAAATATTTCAGGTACTGTACAGAAGAGGCGTGGTTTCAAGTTAAAGAAGTGGACTTAGGCCTTGCTGCTGATGTAGGAACACTGCAAAGGCTACCTAAGGTATTATTTATGTACAATACTAGCCTTTACCCGCGGCTTCGCTCCGCTTTCTATTTAAAGTAATCCAAGTGGATCCCTATACAAGATTGGGTATTCGACTGATATTTTTTATTTATTTAAAACTAGCTGATGCCCGCGACATCGTCCGCGTGGAAATAGTTTTTTAAATCCCTCGGGAACTCTTTGATTTTCCGGGATAAAAAGTGGCCTATGTCACTCTCCAGGTCCTCAACTATACACATGCAAAAAATCACGTCGATCCGTAGCCCTGTTGCGGTGTGATTGAAGGATAAACCAACAAACAAACACACTTTCGCATTTATAATATTAGTAAGGATAACGTTTTTAAATATTATAACGCAATGCCATTTTTCTTTTTTAAATATCTCAACCAGTCTCGGAAATATAGAGCTTTAAAGTTACCTGTTAGACAGAGACAGCTCTATTGAGTTGTTACGTCAAAACTCAAAAACTCCATACACTCTTCATAGAAAATTTCGTTTTAGAAAGAGACAGATACGGTCGTAGTAAATAGCTTATTATAACTTATTTGTTTTTGACCAATTTATTTTCTGTTATTACAATATGTTAAATTTTCGATTATTCATTTTCAATTACCAATTTTGATTTTTTCGATTTTTCAGCTGTTGTTTTGGATTTACACTATTATTTTTTTAACTAGGATAGTTTTTTTTTTAATATTAACAATAAACCAATTATTTTATTTGGATATCCACCATCCATCACAATCCATGCATACATGGAGTATTAAAGTGAATAAAACAAAAGAAAAAACAAATTGGTCAAGCCATTTTGAGTTTTAGCCAGACTAACAAACAGCAATAGTTTGATTTTTATATATATTTATAGATAGACTTGCACTGCTGGACAAAGGTCTCTTGCGTGGATTTCCACAGGCCTCGGGCTTGCGCCACCTGAATTCAGCTGCTTCCTGCGACTCGTCTGATATCGTCGGCTAGGGGGGGGTCTACCAACACTGCGCTTCCCGGTGCGGGGTCGCCACTCCTACACCTTGGGACCCCAACGACCATCAGCTCTTCGAACTATGTGGCCGCCCATTTCCACTTTAGTTTCGCGACTCGCTGAGCTATGTGGCTTCTATCCCATATCTGGGTCATGCGTCATGCGTCATGCTCGTGAACGGGTGCAACCGGCGGAAATGGGGCTACTTTCTGTTTGCCCATCTTAGCGTGTATTGAATGAATTGTAAGTAGGTATGCTTTTGTGTAACTTTCCCTCATTGTGGAAACACTGCATACATAGCATAGTATCTATTGTATTGTAAACTTGTTTTGAAAAGAGCAACCGCCGAGTTTCTTGCTGGTTCTTCTCGGCAGGAAGGGCATTCCGAACCAGTGGTAGACTCATCGACGATTCAAAAGAAATTGAAAAAAGTTTCTAATTTGAATAAAAAATATTTCTATTCTATTCTATCTTTTTATTTATTTCAGGTAATTGGCAACACTTCTACAGCGAGAGAGTGGTGTTTCACCGGCAGAAAAGTTCAATCAAAAGAGGCCTACGAATTAGGACTCGTTAGCAAAGTGTTTGCTGACAAAGACGAGTAAGATAAAGTCAAAATTCTTTCAGAGTAGAATAGTTTTTGGAACTGCACCGCACCTCAAGTCAGTCCCGCTCAGTACAGATAGCAACGTACCGCTCGCGATTGTCACTACCGTGTTTTTTAGGGTTCCGTACCCAAAGGGTGCCAACGGGACCCTATTACTAAGCCTCCGTCAGTCCGTCCGTCCGTCTGTCAGCGGCCTGTATCTCGTAAACCGTAATAGATAGACAGTTGAAATTTTCACATATTGTGTTTTTCTATTGCCGCTATAACAACAAATAATAAAAAATAAATTAAATTAAAAAAATTAAATTAATATTTTTTAATATTTAAATATTTTTAAATATTTTTTTAATAATTTTTTTAACGGAACCCTAAAAGAGCGAGGCCCAACTTGCACTTTTTCAAACTTTTGTTATTGTTACGTTTTAAATATTTTTTGTTAAGTTTTAATTAGTTATTTATTGTTGTTTGGTTACTAGTAACTACTAGATATTGGTTATTTATTGTTTTTTGGTTTGTTGATCGCGTGTAGTTTCTACGATGAGTAAAAAGGGTAAAGTTTTGCATAGCGCAGACTATTTATTACTTTAATTAATGACTTTCTTCGAAGAGGAGAAAAATAAGAAATTAAAAATCACGCCCTTCGGCATTCAAGACGTCATTGCCATGAAAAGTATTGGCAGAAGAGAAATCTTCCGTTACAGGCGTGGTAACAGTAAAAAATACATTGTTTTTGTCAACGGTACAGTATGACGTCATTTTGTAACGTTCGTCGACGGCCAACTTGAAGCGAACTAGGACAAACAGTTTGAGCGCGGCGACCGAATCAAGAAATTTCGTAACGCAAAAAAACCTAACACCGTCGTTCAGTAACCGTTCAACATTTTAGAGTTTCTCAAGTAGCTCTATTTGGCGTAGTGGGCGAGCGGCCGCTTTCTTTGTATGATGTCGCAGGTTCGAATCTCATTCGCGAAGTAGTGACAGTTCGCTTTTCTTGTTTGTTTGTTTTTAATTTTTTTTTGCATAATTTTTATTATGCAAATAAAAATATTGCATAAATATTATAACTGCATAAGTTTTTAAAAAAATGCTATGCAATAGCTATACCGCGGCAGTCCTCGATTGCCACTTAATTTTATTTAAAACCTCCACCAAACTCCTCGCAAACGAAGTCGTAAGCAAAAGGTAGTAATAATAATGTGTTTAATTTCAGCGCACTAAAGCAAGTACTTGAAATAGCGCAAAATATTGCCTTGAAGAGTCCTGTAGCGGTTCAAATGACCAAAAAGTCCCTCGTCTACTCGCAGAGTAGACCTACTAAAGATGGTTTGGAACACATCGTAAGTATAACCAGTATCATCATCATCATCAACCCATCAACTGCTCACTCCTGAGCGCAGGTCTCCTCTCAGAGAAGGGTTATAGGCCATAGTCCACCACACTGGCCCAATGCGAATTGGTGGACTTCACACACCTTCGAGAACATTATGAAGAACTCTCAGATGTGCAGGTTTCTTCACGATGTTTTCCTTCACCGTTGAAGCAAGTGATATTTAATTGTTTAAACGCACTTGACTCCGAAAAGTCAGAGGTGCGTACCCGGGATCGAACTTGCGACCCCCCGAATAGGAGACCACAGTCCTAACCACTAGGCTATCACTGCTTCCAGTAACTAACCAGTATAGTAAAATTTAATTCGATTGATCGTATTCGATGACATAAGCGTCAAAGTAAAAGGAACCTTAACCGTATAGATATACAGTCACAAATTCAGTACAACCGACTTTAATCCGGAGTGTATCGTATACGTATACTAATGCATACACGAAACTGAGCTCTAATTCAATAGCATTATGGTTCATTTCACTTGAAGCTAATGTCATCGAATACGAATACGATCAATCGAATTAAATCTTATACTAACCCTTCTGATTAACATACATTACAACAGATTAAATAAAAAATCATCCCCTAAGTAGGAGCTCTAGGTAGGTAGCCCCTAAATACTATCCCTTATCCAATGTCATTCTAGGTTAGTGAAAACGAAATTGACGGAAAGCGTCACCTGAGTTAGTAGTTGAAATCGGATATAGGTCTTGTGTAAATCTATTAGTTATTCTGTTTTTATAGCTTTCAGATATAACGCCATCTATCGGAATTCAATTCAACTACCCCGAAGAACTTCTAATGTAGGACGTTAACAATCTACACATCTTTATCTAATCTCTTGTATAAAGCATCCAACAACAAAATAGCGTTGCTCTAATCCGTGATCCGTCCTAAGATCCAAAAATCAATTACATAAAATGTTGAAGTGGATTTGAATACTTGCATCATAATAATTTTGGAGAAAGTTTATTAGAAATGATAAAACTGCCTAAACTGAAAATATTTTGACCTACAGAGCGCCTAAGACCCGTATTACGTCCTAACAATGGAAGAAAATTAAATAATAATGTCTTTTCTTTATAAATGGTTTTGTTTCTTCCATATCCCGTACATAGATGGCGCTGATTTAGGGACTCGGGTAAATACGAAACGAAATATCGGGTAAATACGAATACGAAACGATGAAAGATCAAATAAAAAACCGTTATCAAGCACAGATTATTTAAAAAATAATGTCTCTTCTACTTCGTAAAATACGAAACGGAAGATAAAATAAAAAACCGATAACAAGCGCAGATTTAAAAAATAATGTCTCTTCTATAATCTGTTTACGGTTTTGTTTCTTCCACATCCCGTACATAGATGGCGCTGATTTGGGGACTCGGGTAAAATAAGAAACGGAGAAAGATCAAATAAAAAACCATCAAGCACAGACTTAAAAAAATAATGTCTCATCTTTAATCTGTTTACGGTTTTGTTTCTTCCACATCCCGTACATAGATGGCGCTGATTTGGGGACTCGGGTAAAATAAGAAGGAAACTGAGAAAGATCCTTAGTAATAAATATCATTGGTCTATGGAAAGATTAAATAAAAAACCATCAAGCACAGACTTAAAAAAATAATGTCTCTTCTATAATCTCTGCTTACGGTTTTGTTTCTTCCACATCCCTTTCATAGATGGCGCTATTTTGGGGACTCGAGTAAAATACGAAACTGTGAAAGTGGGTCAAATAAAAAACCGTTATCAAGCGCAGATTTTATCAATTTCAGAAACTAATCAACCAAGCGATGCTGCAAAGTGAGGACTTGAAAAAGGCGGCAATGGCGACTGCTACGAAAACAGAAACTGAATTTGACAATTTGTAAACTATTTATAAATAAATTATTGCTACATATCATAATTACTACCGTAATAAGACATTCATAGGAGTGAGGAACGAAAAATTCTCTTACGGCAATACCTAAAAATAGAAAAGGAAAGCGAATCTGGTATGAGATACAGCTATGACCAGATTTCAAAAGAAATTCGTCACAATTCGTCACTTTTGTCACGCTAAAATAAATGCTATGTGGTTTATTATAAGTACTATATTTCTTTAAACATCACTAGAAGTTAAATCAAAATCGGTTACGGGTTTTGCGACTATTAGGGGGTATATTTACCCCCTAAATAAATCTATATTTATAAAAATCTAGTGTCACGATGTATGTTCGGTATAAATCGAAAACTACTGAACCGATTTTGATCAAACTTCGTAACTATTACAGTTAGTTTATAGATTTGGTCCAACTTAAAACTTTTTTATTAGGGTTCCCTACTCAAAGGGTGCCAACGGGACCCTATTACTAAGCCTCCGCTGTCCGTCCGTCCGTCCGTCGTCCGTCTGTCTGTCAGCGGGCTGTATCTCGTAAACCGTAATAGATAGACAGTTGAAATTTTCACGTATTGTGTATTTCTATTGCCGCTTTATCAACAAATAATAAAAATGAAATAAAATTAAAAATAAAGGGGGCTCCCATACATGGAAAAGGAGTTGAAATAAAATTTTATTTTTTTTACCCTGGCATGTGAGGTGTCATTGTCTAGAGCTCATTAAGTGGAGTTCAAATATATATTTTTTTATTTTTTAGCTACAAAAATGAAGAGATCGGTTTTAGACCAATTTTGTTAGAGGGTCTATCTCAAAAACTAAACTAGTTCGGAATTTGAAATTTTGGTATATTATGTAGTATATAGTGTATTTAAACAAGAAATACTGAAAACACCGATTTAAAATGCGGTTTTTAAGTTGTGACTCACACAAACACAAACGAGCATTTTTTCCCCATATGCTAATTTAGTACTTTCTAAGAACTAAGATATCTATATATGTATCTAGTTTAAAAAAATGATTTGGTCATATGTACGGAACCCTAAAAGAGCGAGGCCCGACGCACTTGGCCGATTATCTTATTTATTGACATTGATATTTGTTATTGCAAATTAAAATTATGTTAATAACACGACAGTCATATACATATACAGTTATAAATTTAGGTTGCTAGGCAACCTAGCAACTTAAATCTCGAATAATGTTAGATTGCGGTTGTCTAGATTGTGTTATAATTTTGCATTACTGATACTATAAATGCGAAAGTGTGTTTGTTTGTTGGTTTGGCCTTCAATCACGTCTCAACAGAGCGACGGATTATGCGACTTTTAGCTTGGGTATAGTAATGGATGTAGTAGTGGGTCCTCAGACCGGGAGAGCTACTTTTTATCTCGGATAATCAAAGAGTTCCCGCGGGATTTTTAAAAACTAAATCCATGCGGTTGAAGTCGCGGGCATATTCAGCTAGTATATTATAAAAATATAAATAAAGAATGGGGGGGGGGGGGGGGTAAATATATTAAGTCTATGCTTTATAGTGTGATGAAGGATACATCTTACTGATACTATAAAACATGCGAAAGTTTGTTTGTTTGTTGATTTGTCATTCAATCACGCCGCAACAGAGCTACGGATCGACGTGATTTTTTGGAACTGAGTACAAAAGTATTTTTTTTTATTTTTTTCCTAAAATTGACGAAATGGGGGCTTTCAAAGTGGAGATTTAATACGCTCGCTTGAAGACGCTCTCTAGCAAAATCCGCTATGTATTTTCAAGCTGAACTTATTTTTTTATTTCACTTGTATCCTGTACTTGAACAACAAATACTAAAATTATATGAATATTATAAAGAAACGAAATTATTTAATTTTTAATGGGCATCAGTAATTTTCACATAGCTTCACAATAATGCTAATAGATGGCGCAGTCATTAACTATTCCATGGAACTAGGACTACTAGGAGTTACGACTACGATCTATCCCAAAAACAGTTTTGCGTCGACTATTATTATTTAGGTACATCATAATATAATAACATATTATTCAATTAAAATTATTCTTTAGTTTAATATCAAACTTCAATAAACTATTAATTGCTACATTTTGTATATTTTCTATTCGCGTCGATAGATGACGATTTGTACAGATGCAGTAACCCGTTTTCACTCGTTAGTACCTACATAATAATTCAATGTTTTCACTGACGTTCCCGAACCTTTACGGGCTACCTATGATAAGTTATGTGATGATTTCTGTCAACTTCTTTATCACGATCCTGTACGGGACACCTAAAAGGACATTGGGACGGATGTTAGGACTTAGGATTGTATTTAGGAGCTACCTACGTAAAGAGGAGTCTCTTTACGTAGGTAGCTCCTAAATACAATCCTACATAGGGGATGATTTAGGTATGTTTGTTGAAAACGTGTATAATAATAATGTCAGTTTTGGTCGTCATGTATCGATTGAATGAATAATGAGATCTCAGTTCGGGGCGAACCACTAGTTATCATAAGTCAAATTAAAATCGGCCAAGTGCGAGTGGGACCCGCACACGAAGGGTTCCGTACCATGTACAAAAACAAAAGTTTTTGTTTTGTATGGAGACTCTTTAATTTTTATTTTTAATTATAAATTAATTTATAAAACAATTTTGTATAAAAAAAAATATTTTAAGTATAGACTAAAGAATAAGAAAGAATAGGAAACAAATAAAATGATATTCTTTTTACTAAAAATTTTTTTAATCATTATAGTGAAAAGATGATCACATATTTGCTTTTAAATAAGAGTGGTGCTACTTTCATCGTTTTTTCTTTTATATACATATTATAATTTATTTGAATAATTAATAATTTAATAGACAAAGAGACAGTGGCAAGAACTAAATATTATTAACTCTGAACAAGTGCATGAAAACAAACTAGACTTTAAGATGATTATCTAATTAGTTATTTATTATTGCATTTATGAACAAAAGGATGACATAATTATTGAATTTACTTTTGCTACAAGTTATTACATAATATTAACTATTGTCAAAATGAGATTTGTATTCAACCCTGAAATCGCATGACTGTCTCTTATTATTTTAATTATTTAATTACCTTATTATTTAATTTTTTATTATGTATAAAGTTAATTGATTGAAATTATTTAAAAAATGGAATAAATTGATTAAAAACACTATTCAACTGTTGTTTATTTTTTATTGTTATTGTAAGTTAAAAATATTGATTGTAAGTAAATTAAAATTACACCTAACTAGTTAATTTTGAATGCTTGAATTACTTTATCCATAAACATTTTATTACTTTAGCTAAGGTACATTTATTTACGATAAAAAAAAATTTACATTTGAACAAAGGAAACCTTTTTACATTCATAGCGGCACATAAATTCGAAATCCGATTATTTCCGCTGACGTCACAGATTGGAATGACGTCATACAACTATTATCCAGGAAAACCAGGTAACCTACTTTAGCCGTTTACGTATGACCTGCGAGCGAGCTATACAGTGGGCTAGAACCAAAGTGCAATCACCCTGCAGCCGGGCTACACTGCAATGATTCGACCTAGTTATTTTTCAATGAAGCTCTAGCATGAACGGGCCCACCCGAGTAGCGAGTACCAAAGCTCCATTCAGTAACGGGCTATGTTCCGAGGTCGTCGTGACCTATATTACGGTACCACCCGCTACCGGCGCGAAAAGTACAGTTTTCGCAGTATATTTATCTGAAAATCTTCGCTCCAGTATAAAATACCCGTTCATAACGTTTGGTGAATTATTTTTTTAAAACAGAAAAAATAGGAGTAGTTCGCGCTGATTTTATATTTTAAAATAAGCCGCCCAAATATTTATTTTTTATCTGCACATAAATGTCATTGGTCTAAGTTTTGTGTCTGTGTCGTGATTGGTCGATATTGCCGCTGTGACGTAGCTGACCAATAGGGAAGCGAGGATTGCAGTCGCCGGCCGACCTCCGCGCCACCTGTCGCTCGCTCACGCCGCTTTCATTGAAAACCGCCCGGACTGTTGTGTTGACGCACGCGCACTGAGGCCCAACAAAGGGCCGAATTAAGAACGGTTTGCAAGTGAATCTGATGTATTTATGTCTTAAAAATGGTGAAATCTGTGAAGTGGCGAGTAGAAATTAGGATATTCGACGTGTCGAATCATGACCGAGGAATCTGAAAAGTAAGTAGAAGCTGAAACGGAGTTTTCGTACGTACTTGTTCGAGGTAGATGGGGCCTTACCCCGGCCATTTTCTGAGCTCGAAGTACGTGTAAGGGGATTTCTACTGCTCTCCTAAGCTCTACCGAAGCATATTTAAGCTCAAAAAAGCGTCTGCACTCTACATTTCCCCATAGAAATGTATGTTAGGCTGAGTACTAGACCGCCGCCCTTGGTTCCCTATGTGGCGTATAGGATAGGTATAATCAATGACTCGACTTTCATTCACAATAAAGTACATAGGCTGCTATATATCGGGGTCATCCGAGCTGGATCGTGCGGTGCTTGTGTATTGCTGAATGAATTACATTCAGTTTAAAAGCTGAACCAAATTTTTACGTGCTGCTTGCCAAGAGAGCCATTCATTCAAGTTTTTGAGGAGTAAACTGATGATTTAAAAATCGAATGATGACTATTTTTTTTTGTTTTGAATTCCCCATTGATATATTTTTTTAAATTATTACATTCGATTTTCAATTTAAATAAATTTAACATCTGTTGTTCTTTCACAGTAATCTTAAATTTAAATAAGATTTTTAAATAAGTTATTGAAGGCACTTTCATACACAGGTAGAGGCTTAAACAAGTTGTGGTCTAGGCTACTTTTTAAATTAGAAATACACACATATAGCTTCCTTCACTTCCCTTATTGTAATTATGCTTAATTATTAATTACTCTGTTGGGAATAGAACTTGAGATCTTTCACTTTTAGGAACTAGGCACTTGGGTAAAAATATAACAGCAAAGAGGTCACTGTGTAGTAATTAGATTACTCATGAATGGGGCATTATTAGACAATTGTCTAATCAAGGAAAGTGGACAGGATGTAACTTATATACACACAGACTTAAACACAGTTCAACTTATGACAGTACATGTATACCTTACAATGATCTGAATGAACGAATACACTTTTATTATCTAGCTCCTCAGTTTCTCACCAGCTCATCTTGGCAGAATTTGCTTTCCGAACCGGTGGTAGAGTCTTAACCTGTCATAAGAGCCACAAGTTGGCCTACATCCTTACTAATATTATAAACTAGCTGATGCCTGTGACTTCGTTCGTGTGTATTTAGTTTTTAAAATCCAATCCAGGGAACACTGAATTTTAGGGATAAAAAGTAGCCTATGTCACTCTCCAGGTTCTCAACTATACCCATGGAAAAAGACATTGTACTATGAGAGTGAGGAAATAGATAATGTACCTGTGATACATTCTTGTGCACTACAAAACCTATAATTTGTCTTTTTTATTAATAGTTATTTGACAGCCCAAAAAACTATTCATAAGAGATTGGAGAAGTACTATTAAAATATTTTTTTTTAATTACATAATTGAATAATTTATCCGTCATTTACTAAAATATTATGATATATATTCTGTATAAACTCTTGACCAATTTGATCATCCTAACGGTAATAATTACTCGGAACCTTTTTTTATGTATTTTCACCAATTACTCGAAGACACCTGAACCAATTTGGAAAATTCTTTTTTGTTTTCAAAGGGTCCCAGGTGGTCCCATTTAAATTTTATGGAAATCGGTGGAGCATTTGAAAATATCAACAATAAATTATATACTTTGTAGTGGGACGGTTGTTTGAAGTCAGTTTTTTAAAAATAATCTTTTATAAGTATTTAATTATTACAGTAATTATCATCTTTTGTAACATGCATTATGCAAATAAAGAATTTCTATTTCTATTGAACATAGATTTAGAATTGGTAGACGCTACTGGATACCACCCTTCCTAAAAACAATAGCTCCTTGAATGCGGCAACATAGTATGTAGTCTATGTCAGAAAATGTCAAACATTGGTTGCTACGAGACTATATGGGTATGCCAGTTCAGGCGTACTATCATCATCATCATCAATAGCCTATAACAGCCCACTGCTGGATGCTGCTTAAGGCCTCTCCCAAGGGGAGGGTTTGCCCATAATCACCACGCGGGGCAGACGGGTTGGTGATAGCAGTAGATGGTGGTAGTAGCACAGGGGATGCTGCTGCCCGTTCTCCGTTATATTCCCTCAGTCGCCTCGTACGACACCCGCGGGAAGAGGAGGGGTGGTGACAACTGTATTCTGATCTGCCGTCACCACACTAGGCGTACTATGAATTGCCGTAATTTACTAGTACGCTGACGGTTTCTAGGTGTGAAGCAACTACCAACAGGGTTCGAAAGGATAATTATCAATGATAATTATCACGATAATTATCATGATAATTATCGTGATAATTACAGATGGATAATTATCGATTGATAATAACAAGAAATTGCGCTCGTGAAAGTGAACTGTATTCGAAGTTCGAACGTGTCAGCGTTGTTCTTGATACGGCAATTGCCGTACTGGAATCCATTCAAAACCTATACCTGTGGTGAAGAATAAAATTAGTACAACTATAGTATAGTGACCACTGGACAAGAAAGGTTTGTGGCACTATACACACTTTAAATATATGTGTAAACATGTATTTCAATATTTTTTAAAAGTTTTAACCTTCTTTTTGTACAATACGGTAAATTTCTTAGTTTTTCCTAAAAAAATTTTGTTTTTATTGTTTTGTTAGAATTCAAACCTATAATGCATTAGTTATGAAACAATATACCTAACAAATTAATTTCTTATACTGGTGATAATTATCCGGTAATTATCCGATAATTATCGGATAATTATCAAGAAGCGTAATTATCTTGATAATTTGGAACCCTGACTACCAATCCTAAGTCTTATCTTCAAAACATTATTATTTTGGGTTGTGTATCAGACTGGAATCGGTCGGAAGGACATTACTTTGCAACCTGCCTAACGTCCATGTTTTATGTGCAGTGCCAACTTGCCACATTGAACACTTATCTGTAAACATTTTATTGGAACGAAGTTCCTTATTGGAGGGTACAGACTTGGTGAATGGGCTAGGCGAAAAAAGTGTAAGAATTTTCTGTCACGACCTTTGTGTGTTGCCTTCGTTTAGTACACACGATCCGTCATAGCTTTAGTGGCGTAGCGGTTAAACGAAGAAGTGAAACCATATTTAATTTTTATTTACTTTTACTATCATTTTTTTTTTTATTAAAATGTTACAAAAAAAAACTTATAGCTAAACTAATCTAATTACTATACAAATCATGCCCGCGTGGAATGGTGCCAAGAATACTGGCTGCAGTTCTGCGCTGGACAGCCAGGCTGATCCTTTGCGTAAAAAATGAGCCAGCCTTTCTGTCTTAATTAACCGCGGTGAAATGTCTCGTAAAATATTTTTTGCACTTAGTAATTTATTATTAAAAGGAACTTTGTTCTAACCAAGTGTTTCACGAAACTCACGCATTTTTTATGTGTTATGAGTATGACTTATTAGTCCAGGGCCAGGGTAGAATTTTTGAAAACAAAAAAAAATATAGTAGGATGAAACCCATTGGAAAAGGAAGAGAATGCAACAAAAATGAAAGGAAAAATAAATTACGGGCGATCTGAGGTCGGGAAGTGGGGGGGAGGGGCGGTTTAAGGGTAAAAAACGGTTTATCTCAATTTCTGGAAAAACTATTTTCTATTTCGTATTTCGTTTCTGCATTTTCTGAGAGCATTTACCATAGTAATGTATATTTTTTTTTACACCATCAGAAAGTAGAAATTTCAACGAACAAAAAGCTCACCGACTTTTTTAAAAAAGCAGATATTTTGACGGGAGAATTTTTGATTGAAAATTAGGTGCTTTTTCAATATTAAGTCAAAAAAAAAAAGGTGAAAAAATAAATATTTTAAAAAAAAAAAAAATACAGTGTGTTTGGGACATAAAAAGGTAATTTTTCATCAAATTTCGTGAAAAAATATTTTTTTTTGTAAAAGATAAAAATAAAAAACCAATAACTTGGTTATTTGAATTTTTCACACACATTTTGAGGTTATGTGAAAAAAGTCTAAGTACAAAAGTTGTAGATCTTTTTATTACCTACAACTTTGCCATTTAACTTTTTTCCATAGGACTTGTAGTTTTTCCGGAAATCGAGATAAACCGTTTTTTACCCTTAAACCCACCCTCCCCCCACTTCCCGACCTCAGATCACCCGTAATTTATTTTTCCTTTCATTTTTGTTGCATTCTCTTCCTTTTCCAATGGGTTTCATCCTACTATTATTTTTTTTCACTTTTTATTATTTTTTAAGGCTTCTACCCTGGTCTATATGTGTTGGATTGGAATCGGTCGGAAGGACATAACTTTCTGCTTATAGTCTGTTTTTTTTAACAAACGAGTACCGAAAATTTTGACTGCCTTGCTATTGGTTCACGTAATCAACCTAAAATGACCCATCTCACTCAATATCGGAAATGTGCGAGAGACATACTCAGTACCCCACCCATAACAATGACCCATCTCACTCTCTCAATATCGGAAATGTGCGGGAGCCATACTCAGTACTCGTTTGTTAAAAAAAATAGACTATAGCGTCCATGTTTTACGTGCAGTGCCTACTTGGTGCGCGTGCGGGCGCAGGTGATGTGTCGCGACGAGGGCACGGGGGGGTGGATGGCGCTGGGCGGGGGCGGGCTGGCCGACGTCATGGTGTGCCGCCGCGGACCGGGTAAGAGCGTGCGCTCACTGCGCTCGCGACATTTACGTGCAGTGCCTACTTGGTGCGCGTGCGGGCGCAGGTGATGTGTCGCGACGAGGGCACGGGGGGGGTGGATGGCGCTGGGCGGGGGCGGGCTGGCCGACGTCATGGTGTGCCGCCGCGGACCGGGTAAGAGCGTGCGCTCACTGCGCTCGCGACATTTACGTGCAGTGCCTACTTGGTGCGCGTGCGGGCGCAGGTGATGTGTCGCGACGAGGGCACGGGGGGGTGGATGGCGCTGGGCGGGGGCGGGCTGGCCGACGTCATGGTGTGCCGCCGCGGACCGGGTAAGAGCGTGCGCTCACTGCGCTCGCGACATTTACGTGCAGTGCCTACTTGGTGCGCGTGCGGGCGCAGGTGATGTGTCGCGACGAGGGCACGGGGGGGTGGATGGCGCTGGGCGGGGGCGGGCTGGCCGACGTCATGGTGTGCCGCCGCGGACCGGGTAAGAGCGTGCGCTCACTGCGCTCGCGACATTTACGTGCAGTGCCTACTTGGTGCGCGTGCGGGCGCAGGTGATGTGTCGCGACGAGGGCACGGGGGGGTGGATGGCGCTGGGCGGGGGCGGGCTGGCCGACGTCATAGTGTGCCGCCGCGGACCGGGTAAGAGCGTGCGCTCACTGCGCTCGCGACATTTACGTGCAGTGCCTACTTGGTGCGCGTGCGGGCGCAGGTGATGTGTCGCGACGAGGGCACGGGGGGGTGGATGGCGCTGGGCGGGGGCGGGCTGGCCGACGTCATGGTGTGCCGCCGCGGACCGGGTAAGAGCGTGCGCTCACTGCGCTCGCGACATTTACGTGCAGTGCCTACTTGGTGCGCGTGCGGGCGCAGGTGATGTGTCGCGACGAGGGCACGGGGGGGTGGATGGCGCTGGGCGGGGGCGGGCTGGCCGACGTCATGGTGTGCCGCCGCGGACCGGGTAAGAGCGTGCGCTCATTGCGCTCGCGACATTTACGTGCAGTGCCTACTTGGTGCGCGTGCGGGCGCAGGTGATGTGTCGCGACGAGGGCACGGGGGGGTGGATGGCGCTGGGCGGGGGCGGGCTGGCCGACGTCATGGTGTGCCGCCGCGGACCGGGTAAGAGCGTGCGCTCACTGCGCTCGCGACATTTACGTGCAGTGCCTACTTGGTGCGCGTGCGGGCGCAGGTGATGTGTCGCGACGAGGGCACGGGGGGGTGGATGGCGCTGGGCGGGGGCGGGCTGGCCGACGTCATGGTGTGCCGCCGCGGACCGGGTAAGAGCGTGCGCTCACTGCGCTCGCGACATTTACGTGCAGTGCCTACTTGGTGCGCGTGCGGGCGCAGGTGATGTGTCGCGACGAGGGCACGGGGGGGTGGATGGCGCTGGGCGGGGGCGGGCTGGCCGACGTCATGGTGTGCCGCCGCGGACCGGGTAAGAGCGTGCGCTCACTGCGCTCGCGACATTTACGTGCAGTGCCTACTTGGTGCGCGTGCGGGCGCAGGTGATGTGTCGCGACGAGGGCACGGGGGGGGTGGATGGCGCTGGGCGGGGGCGGGCTGGCCGACGTCATGGTGTGCCGCCGCGGACCGGGTAAGAGCGTGCGCTCACTGCGCTCGCGACATTTACGTGCAGTGCCTACTTGGTGCGCGTGCGGGCGCAGGT
Source organism: Oeneis ivallda (assembly GCA_029955525.1). Lineage (NCBI taxonomy): Eukaryota > Metazoa > Arthropoda > Insecta > Lepidoptera > Nymphalidae > Oeneis > Oeneis ivallda. The sequence continues at coordinate 12,914,359 of JARPMR010000029.1, read as the reverse complement.
GATGTGTCGCGACGAGGGCACGGGGGGGTGGATGGCGCTGGGCGGGGGCGGGCTGGCCGACGTCATGGTGTGCCGCCGCGGACCGGGTAAGAGCGTGCGCTCACTGCGCTCGCGACATTTACGTGCAGTGCCTACTTGGTGCGCGTGCGGGCGCAGGTGATGTGTCGCGACGAGGGCACGGGGGGGTGGATGGCGCTGGGCGGGGGCGGGCTGGCCGACGTCATGGTGTGCCGCCGCGGACCGGGTAAGAGCGTGCGCTCACTGCGCTCGCGACATTTACGTGCAGTGCCTACTTGGTGCGCGTGCGGGCGCAGGTGATGTGTCGCGACGAGGGCACGGGGGGGTGGATGGCGCTGGGCGGGGGCGGGCTGGCCGACGTCATGGTGTGCCGCCGCGGACCGGGTAAGAGCGTGCGCTCACTGCGCTCGCGACATTTACGTGCAGTGCCTACTTGGTGCGCGTGCGGGCGCAGGTGATGTGTCGCGACGAGGGCACGGGGGGGTGGATGGCGCTGGGCGGGGGCGGGCTGGCCGACGTCATAGTGTGCCGCCGCGGACCGGGTAAGAGCGTGCGCTCACTGCGCTCGCGACATTTACGTGCAGTGCCTACTTGGTGCGCGTGCGGGCGCAGGTGATGTGTCGCGACGAGGGCACGGGGGGGTGGATGGCGCTGGGCGGGGGCGGGCTGGCCGACGTCATGGTGTGCCGCCGCGGACCGGGTAAGAGCGTGCGCTCACTGCGCTCGCGACATTTACGTGCAGTGCCTACTTGGTGCGCGTGCGGGCGCAGGTGATGTGTCGCGACGAGGGCACGGGGGGGTGGATGGCGCTGGGCGGGGGCGGGCTGGCCGACGTCATGGTGTGCCGCCGCGGACCGGGTAAGAGCGTGCGCTCACTGCGCTCGCGACATTTACGTGCAGTGCCTACTTGGTGCGCGTGCGGGCGCAGGTGATGTGTCGCGACGAGGGCACGGGGGGGTGGATGGCGCTGGGCGGGGGCGGGCTGGCCGACGTCATGGTGTGCCGCCGCGGACCGGGTAAGAGCGTGCGCTCACTGCGCTCGCGACATTTACGTGCAGTGCCTACTTGGTGCGCGTGCGGGCGCAGGTGATGTGTCGCGACGAGGGCACGGGGGGGTGGATGGCGCTGGGCGGGGGCGGGCTGGCCGACGTCATGGTGTGCCGCCGCGGACCGGGTAAGAGCGTGCGCTCACTGCGCTCGCGACATTTACGTGCAGTGCCTACTTGGTGCGCGTGCGGGCGCAGGTGATGTGTCGCGACGAGGGCACGGGGGGGTGGATGGCGCTGGGCGGGGGCGGGCTGGCCGACGTCATGGTGTGCCGCCGCGGACCGGGTAAGAGCGTGCGCTCACTGCGCTCGCGACATTTACGTGCAGTGCCTACTTGGTGCGCGTGCGGGCGCAGGTGATGTGTCGCGACGAGGGCACGGGGGGGGTGGATGGCGCTGGGCGGGGGCGGGCTGGCCGACGTCATGGTGTGCCGCCGCGGACCGGGTAAGAGCGTGCGCTCACTGCGCTCGCGACATTTACGTGCAGTGCCTACTTGGTGCGCGTGCGGGCGCAGGTGATGTGTCGCGACGAGGGCACGGGGGGGTGGATGGCGCTGGGCGGGGGCGGGCTGGCCGACGTCATGGTGTGCCGCCGCGGACCGGGTAAGAGCGTGCGCTCACTGCGCTCGCGACATTTACGTGCAGTGCCTACTTGGTGCGCGTGCGGGCGCAGGTGATGTGTCGCGACGAGGGCACGGGGGGTTGGATGGCGCTGGGCGGGGGCGGGCTGGCCGACGTCATGGTGTGCCGCCGCGGACCGGGTAAGAGCGTGCGCTCACTGCGCTCGCGACATTTACGTGCAGTGCCTACTTGGTGCGCGTGCGGGCGCAGGTGATGTGTCGCGACGAGGGCACGGGGGGGTGGATGGCGCTGGGCGGGGGCGGGCTGGCCGACGTCATGGTGTGCCGCCGCGGACCGGGTAAGAGCGTGCGCTCACTGCGCTCGCGACATTTACGTGCAGTGCCTACTTGGTGCGCGTGCGGGCGCAGGTGATGTGTCGCGACGAGGGCACGGGGGGGTGGATGGCGCTGGGCGGGGGCGGGCTGGCCGACGTCATGGTGTGCCGCCGCGGACCGGGTAAGAGCGTGCGCTCACTGCGCTCGCGACATTTACGTGCAGTGCCTACTTGGTGCGCGTGCGGGCGCAGGTGATGTGTCGCGACGAGGGCACGGGGGGGTGGATGGCGCTGGGCGGGGGCGGGCTGGCCGACGTCATGGTGTGCCGCCGCGGACCGGGTAAGAGCGTGCGCTCACTGCGCTCGCGACATTTACGTGCAGTGCCTACTTGGTGCGCGTGCGGGCGCAGGTGACGTGTCGCGACGAGGGCACGGGGGGGTGGATGGCGCTGGGCGGGGGCGGGCTGGCCGACGTCATGGTGTGCCGCCGCGGACCGGGTAAGAGCGTGCGCTCACTGCGCTCGCGACATTTACGTGCAGTGCCTACTTGGTGCGCGTGCGGGCGCAGGTGATGTGTCGCGACGAGGGCACGGGGGGGTGGATGGCGCTGGGCGGGGGCGGGCTGGCCGACGTCATGGTGTGCCGCCGCGGACCGGGTAAGAACATGCGCTCACTGCGCTCGCGACATTTACGTGCAGTGCCTACTTGGTGCGCGTGCGGGCGCAGGTGACGTGTCGCGACGAGGGCACGGGGGGGTGGATGGCGCTGGGCGGGGGCGGGCTGGCCGACGTCATGGTGTGCCGCCGCGGACCGGGTAAGAGCGTGCGCTCACTGCGCTCGCGACATTTACGTGCAGTGCCTACTTGGTGCGCGTGCGGGCGCAGGTGACGTGTCGCGACGAGGGCACGGGGGGGTGGATGGCGCTGGGCGGGGGCGGGCTGGCCGACGTCATGGTGTGCCGCCGCGGACCGGGTAAGAGCGTGCGCTCACTGCGCTCGCGACATTTACGTGCAGTGCCTACTTGGTGCGCGTGCGGGCGCAGGTGACGTGTCGCGACGAGGGCACGGGGGGGTGGATGGCGCTGGGCGGGGGCGGGCTGGCCGACGTCATGGTGTGCCGCCGCGGACCGGGTAAGAACATGCGCTCACTGCGCTCGCGACATTTACGCCTGGCTCTTAAGCTGGAGACTGACTTGTAACATTTTGGTGTAATGTATCGATTTTTTGCAACTCAAATCAAAGAGTACCATTGCACGAGGTAGGGAGATGGCAGACTGGCTACTTTTAGCGGCAGCGATCGGTGATTTTATGGCTTTCAGCAAAAATCGCTGAAATGCGATGCAGTCGCAAAATCGCTAAAAGCCATAGAAACGCCGATCAGTCTGCCCTCTACCTAACGTAATTAGTACGAGGTATCTAGTTTTTGCACGGGTTGTAGATTGATATAAAGCTGGAGACTGAGACAGAGAGGGCAGACACCCTCTCCCTTACAGTAATCAAGTAACAAGTGTAAATTAAAAAAAATATTTTTAAATGCAAGCTTTTAGTAGCTACATCATTAGACTCTGGATATCATCTAGGATCAGAGTACTTGTTATGACGAATCAAGCCCAAACTCGATGGGGTTACGTCGTTTTATCACAGAGTTCCGATAGCCATCTTCCGTATCCATCATCAGATGAGCTCCATGTCACAAGAATATTGCATTGTCATCCGATTTACACATAAATGCAAAATTTCAGCTCGATCAGAAACCGGGAAGTGGGTCTAATTCATCTTGCAAGATTTGACCCAAACAAGCAAACAAATAAATAATTAAACTGGTCCAGCTAAATAAAAGCATGTAAATAAGTGACAGATTAAAGACATTCAATCTGTAGGTTTCGTATGAGATAATCTATTACGGGGCGTAAAGCGAGTTGTTTGTGAGCAGGCAGCGGGGAGATCAGCAGCGACGCAGCACCTTCGTCCGCGAGCGCACCGCACACCGAGTACTACATCCACGGGCGGCGCATCAGCGACAATATGGTGAATAGGCCTTTTTATTCCCTTGGGCGCTGTGGTCTTAGGAAGGTGACACTTGACAGGGACTATTTGGAAATGCCTAAATATACTAGTGGTTCGCCCCGAACTGAGACCTCGCGGTATCCCATAATATTCACATAAGGTAGTTTTAACTATATTATATTGTAATTAAAACGCGCCGAATCTGATGACGTCAATCGTCATCTGCTTTCGTGGATGGGATGCGTATTTACAATATTAAAGACAGCGCCATCTATTAACAGTATAGTGAAGCTTTGTTAAAAACATTGATGCCCATTAAAACTTAAATAATTTCGTTTCTTTATAATATTTATCTAATCTTAGTATTTGTTGTTCAAGTACAGAATATAACTCAAATTATGTGTAAGTTTCAAGTTTTAAAATAAAGTGGTTTTAGAGATCTAGCCTCGAATACAATCTCCACTTTGAAAGCCCCCCATTTCGTCAATTTTAGGAAAAAAAATACTTTTGTACTCTGTTCCAAATTATCTTTAAAATGAGGTACTGCAACCCTATGAAATGCAAAAAAAATATTTTACTTCGCATTCGCTTCTATGAGAGCCCCCCTGAAATAAAGATTTTTATAACTTTTTAAGCCATTTTCGGCTGGAGGCCATCGGTTTACATATCATATCTAAAATTGAAGTAATTACGTTCAGTAATTCAGAAGTTATAAGTAGAGATGCCACGAATAGTGAATTGGCCGAATACCGAATACCGAATATTCGGCAACGCTGTCGGCCGAAGCGCCGAATATTCGGCCGCCGAATATTCGGCACGAAATTCAAAAGCAAGAAAAAAAATTCTTCTAGAAACTCTGAAAATAAGTTGTGATGAATCTAGTAGTACCGATGACGATTCTTCTCCACTTCGTAAGAAAAGAAACTTGAATGAAAATGATAGGACTATTGAAATACACGACAGTTTCTGGAACTGCTTTGAGGAAGTCGCTACAGATAATATGCGAAATGCTAATGAAAATGATGAGGACCTGGAGAAGAATGCTGTGGCAAACGAGTTGGATTTTTATTTGAAAACAGTTCGCCTAGATCGGAAGGCCGATCCTTACAAGTGGTGGTTAGCAAACGAAAAACAATACCCAAACCTTTCGAAATTTGCTAAAGTTTATCTTTCTTCTCCTGGAAGTAGCGTGTATACACGCTACTTCCAGGAGAAAAAAGATAAACGTAAATGTTACCAGCCTCAGAAAATAACCTCTCACTATAGTAAGAGGTTATTTTCTGAGGCTGGTAACATTTACGATGAAAAGCGTAATCGTTTGCTACCAAAAAATGCTGAAAAGCTTGTTTTTGTCCATCACAATTTACCACTGATCAATTTTAATTACTAAAGTGTTGTAATTTTGAAATAAATACATAATTTTGAGTAATATAACGTGTCTTTTTTACATGATTTGGTATTCGGTATTCGGCCGAATAGTACGTATTATTCGGCCGAATACCGAATAGCACAAAAAGTGGCCGAATAGGCCGAATACCGAATAGTTGCCGAATATTCGTGACATCTTTAGTTATAAGGCTCTGACAGACGGACGGACGGACGGACGGACAAGTGCAAATTCACTCAAGTAAACTCAGAGACCTTCGCTTCGCTCGGTCGATTAAAAATCTAAAGAAATAGGCATTCTTACAGTAGCTTCACAATATATATTTTATAACAATATAATATTTGTCAGACAAAACATTGTGAATTACAAAAAAAAGGGTGATTTACACGATAGGCAGGTTAGAGATCCAAACAGGCTCGTGATTCCTCGATTGCGCCTCAAGAGCGTCCGAAAGACATTTGTGGGAATGGGCGTGACGTTTTATAATAAAATTCTTATACAGCACAGTCAATCTTAGACTTGCATTTACACAAGTTTAAGAAATCAGTTAAAGCTAATCTTATGAAAAAAGCTTATTATGCAATTGAAGACTATATAAATGATAAAAAAGCGTGGACATAATTCGTTCCATCGATTCATGAGACAGTAGGTGGTAATTAAACTGTATAACTGTTCTATTGAATTGTAAACTTGTTTTGAAAAGAGCAACCGCTGATTTTCTTGCTGGTTCTTCTCGGCAGGAAGGGCATCCCGAACCAGTGGTAGACTCACCGACGATTCAAAAGCACTTGTAAAAAATGTTAATTTGAATAAAAAACATTTTTGTTCTATTCAAAAAATTGCGGAACGATGAACGAAACACCGTCTAAATTGCGCCTAACAATACGTTATCTTCAATAGTTAACGTTATATTATTAGGTAGTTTGTAAGGCATAGAACTGCACGCCGAGTGTAAGCTAGAGAAAAGTTTATTAAAAAAAAAAAAAGTATAAAGTGTGCCGCCACATCGAAAGCGGCAGTTTCTCAATAGAAAAAAAAAGTGTGTGTCAGCTCCGACGCACGACTGGAGTTTACGCGCGACGCTATATCCTTCTCTATGCGCGCGACTCGGGTCCGAGCGCGCCCCGACCGACTTTCGTACGAAAACCAACCTTATTTACTCAACGTTAGGGTAGAAATTTCAACGTTGTGAAAAACGTAACGAGTTCATTGATAAATTGATTTTACTGCTTGGATTTCTCTCATACCGGGCGCCTAAAATCGATTCTTAAGGAGTAAACTCCAAAAAAAAAATACGTTATCTCCTCCTCAGTTGGTGTTGGACTGCACAGTAAAGGACGACTTCCAGTACCACAAGGTGATGCCGACGTTCCACCACTGGGTGTCAGACGAGAAGCGTTTCGGCCTCACGTTCCAGACCGCGGCGGACGCGCGCGCCTTCGACAAGGGCGTGCGCACCGCCGTCAGCGAGCTGTACCGTGAGTTGCTGCCGTTGATACCCACCCCCACCAAGAAATTCCGTAACGAAAATAAACCTAACACCGTCGTTCAGTAAGCGTTCAACATTTTAGAGGTTCTCAAGTAGCTCTGTTTGGCGCAGTGGGCGAGCGGCCGCTTTCTTTACCGTATGGTGTATGATGTCGCAGGTTCGAATCTCACTCGCGAAGTAGTGACATTGCGCTTTTTTTGTTTGTTTGTTTTTAATTATTATTTTTGCATAATTTTTACTATGCAAAAAAAATATTGCATAAATATTATAATTGCATAAGTTGATAAAAAATGCTATGCAATAGCTTTACCGCGGCAGTCCCCGAGAGCCACACGTATTTTTTTTAACAAACGAGTACCGAAACGGGTTTGTTTCAAATATATATTGCAAACGGAACAACGCCAAAAGCATGGAGCAAGAGTGTGGTAATTCTTTTCTTTAAGAAGGGTGACAAGGAGCTTCTGAAGAACTATCGGCCGATATCACTCTTGAGCCATGTTTATAAGTTGTTTTCGAGGGTGATCACAAATCGCCTCGCCCGAAGGCTTGACGATTTTCAACCTCCGGAGCAGGCTGGGTTTCGAAAAGGCTACAGCACCGTAGACCACATCCACACCTTGAGGCAGATTATACAGAAGGCCGAAGAGTATAATCTACCACTCTGCCTTGCTTTTGTGGACTACGAGAAAGCCTTCGACTCTATCGAAACTTAGGCTGTTCTGGAGTCACTGCAGAGATGCCAAGTCGATTGGCGTTATATCGAGGTGCTGCGATGTATTTACGATACTGCGTCAATGACCGTCCAAGTACAGTCTCAGCAAACAAAACCAATCAACTTGAGAAGGGGGGTTAGACAGGGGGATGTAATATCCCCAAAACTGTTTAATAGTGCACTAGAAGACCTCTTCAAAACGCTGGACTGGACAGGACGAGGATTTAATATAAATGGCGAATACATCTCACACCTGCGGTTCGCCGACGATGTGGTTATCCTTGCAGAGACTCCAGAAGATCTGGAGCAGATGCTGAGTAGTCTAAGCCGCTCTTCCAGACGAGTTGGTCTCGGGATAAACATGGACAAAACCAAGGTTATGTTCAATCAACATGTTGTCCCGATACCCGTGAACGTCGAAAATGTTGGAATCGAAATTGTTTCAGAGTACAACTACCTTGGCCAGACCATACAATTGGGTAGAAACAATTTCGACGAAGAAGCCAACAGAAGGATACGGCTGGGCTGGGCGGCATTTGGAAAATTAAGTCAGGTCTTCTCATCGTCAATACCTCAATGCCTGAAGACGAAAGTCTTCAATCAATGTGTCCTTCCCGTCCTCACTTATGGCGCTGAAACGTGGACACTAACAAAAGGCTTGATCCACAAATTTAAAGTCACTCAGAGAGCTATGGAGAGGGCTATGTTAGGAGTTTCTCTTAAGGACAGGATTCGAAATGAAGAGATCCGTAAGAGAACCAAGGTCGCCGACATAACTCAAACCATTAGCAAGCTGAAATGGCAGTGGGCAGGCCATGCTTGTCGCAGAAGCGATGGCCGTTGGGGCCGAAAAGTCCTAGAGTGGAGACCGCGAACAAGTAAGCGTAGTGTGGGGCGCCCTCCAGCACGTTGGACTGACGATATAAAGCGGGTGGCGGGAAGTGGCTGGATGAGGAAGGCTGAGGACCGGGTGTGGTGGCGTTCTCTGGGAAAGGCCTATGTTCAGCAGTGGACGTCCGCAGGCTGAGATGATGATGATGATGATGATATATGGAGCCTGGGCCAGGTCTTTGTACAGTCTCAAAATGTTTTTGGTCATGAAATGTGTATGTATGTATGTATGTATGTATATACTTTATTGCACCACAAAACACAAATGAAATACAGGTTACAAAAAAGAACACTTAAAATGTAGGTACAACAAGGCGGTCCTATCGCTAAATAGCGATCTCTTCTTGACAACCTTAACGCTAGGGAGAAAATGAACAAATAGACAGTGGGAGGTGGTGTGCATAATATACCCAAATACTAATACGTAAATAAACTAAACCATATAATATAATAATAATAACATATTAATACACTAAATAGTGATTATTTTTTCTTTATTTCTCAATAAAAGGCCCTTTTTACGAGGTACAATGCGAAATTATTTTGCAAAATAAAAGCGCAACAACATGGCGTCCTTTTTGACAATGACACGTACTTACAGGAGTCATGATGACATTTGACATAAAAATAACCACAATTGACAGCAATTGACATTTGACATACCAGCCATTGATGTTTTTCAATTGAAATGACATTAAGATGACGTAACGTCATTACAAACATAGACAACAAAAGCAGATGGATGCACTCCGGGAGTTGCCATTCTACAGATGTACCTAACTTTAAATTTTTTACTTTACCTGTAAAAAATGTAAACTGTTCACTGTAATACTACAAAAAACATAGTTTATTTCAATTTCTGTGATTTAATACAATTTTTTGGTATAGCATACAAGTATCTGGCCCAAGATGAAATAACCCCTTTTGACTGCGTTGCTATTGGTCCACGTAATCAACAGAGTCCCAGGCACGTAATCAACAGAGTCCCAGGCCCCACTCCTAAAATGAACCATCTTACTCTGTCAATATCGGAAATGTGCGAGAGACGTACTCAGAACCCCCACTTCTAACAATGACCCATCTCACTCTGACAATATCGGAAATGTGCGAGAGTCATACTCAGTACTCGTTTGTTAAAAAAATCGGCCAAGCGCGAGTCGGGCCTCGCTCTTTTAGGGTTCCGTTAAAAAAAATTAGATTAAAATATTTTCATGTACCCATGGAAATATTTTAATTTAATTTTTTTAATTTAATTTAATTTTTATTATTTGTTGTCATAGCGGCAATAGAAATACATAATATGTGAAAATTTCATCTGTCTATCTATTACGGTTTACGAGATACAGCCCGCTGACAGACGGACGGACGGACAGCGTAGGCTTAGTAATAGGGTCTCGTTGGTACCCTTTGGGTACGGAACCCTAAAAATAGACTATAGCCAAATTACAATTCTTTGTCTCTATTTTCTTTCTAAGATCATTAACGCTTTAGAGCAGGGGTTTCCAAAGTTTTTTTCATCACGCCTCCCTTCTGAAAGGACAGGTGTGATAAAAAAACTTTGGGAACTCCTGCTTTAGAGGAAGCGTATATTATTTGTGTGCGTAAGCCTGTAAGTTCCCTACTCCCAAATCACTTGCTTCGCGATTACACCTTCATTTTTTCTATAAAGAAAAAATAAACCTTTATAAGTAAGGCTAAACACAAATGCTACCATCCTTGTAAGTATCTTCTCTATAACCCCCTAAAATCAAATTTTGTTTGGAAAACCCATAATATTCATCCTCTTCATAAACCTTTATGTACCCCCAAAGGATACTATTATTTTGATTTCAAGGGTATCTAACCCCCTAAATCTTTAAATCAAATGTTGATAGTTGCTTGAAACATCCGCATTAATTCCCTTCAAAACACAACAGCATTTCTCTATATACATGAAACACTCAAGAGTTCCAACTCCATGATAATAATTGTTTTCGTTTAGAAAGTCGATATTTCGATCCAGTTGCATGGACCTTACGTACTCGTATATCATAATTATGTCATTAAACCACGAAATAAGTCTAAAATCTTTTGTTCAACCATAAGCTGGACAAAATACGATTTCACTACTCAAGTTCTTTGGTTTGTTACTTGAAGCATGATCAATGATCATTCTTAATGGCTTTAAGAAGATTTATTTCTCGTCGGGAAATAAATAACAATCTTTATTCTGATGATGCACCCAATTTCATTGACACATGAATTAGTCCCTTCACCGACTTTTTTGTCTTTTCCCCTTTTTCCTTTTACACATACAGCTTTTTAATTAATTAATTTTAAGGCATAGAAAAATTATGAAGATATTTGCCCAATAGAACAATGTGCTAAAGTTGAAACTTCTAAAGTTTCTAAGCTCTTAAATCACATAATATAAAACATTTAAGTTAATAATTGATTTAATACTTAACTGATTTATCTAATGTGTTTCTTTGCTTTCCCGCTACTGCTTTCCTATGTGGTGAGTATATAATTTATATTATGTACTAACCCATACTTGAGAAAAAAAAGCTTAACAAAAATCAGAAATTAAAACAAAGTAAAGCAAGTTCGTAAATGCTAAGCTTAAATACTATTTTAAATTTAGATTTTACGTAAACAGTTCATTACATATTTTGTTTATAAAATTTAAATCTAATTGCCTAATGCCAGCTTGCTTAAACATCCATAAGACGTCGCTTAAGGTGGATCATACGGGTCTGCCCGTGAAATTCAAATTTAATTTGGTTTTCCCCATTTTGTAAACTAATACGACAAAGTAGGTTTATGGCATTCTAATTGCGCCAGTAGAATTATCATCTTCACAGGTTTACATAAAAATCTTTACTTGAAAGTGACCAGTTTAAGAAATTGATCAAAATACTGAGTTGGACGTGAGTTACTCACAAATTAGTCGATATTTTGATTAATTTTACTTAAACTGGTCACTTTCAAGTAAAGATTTTTATGTAAACCTGTGAAGATGATAATTCTACTGGCGCAATTAGAATGCCATTAGCCTAGTTTGTCGTATTAGTTTACAAATTGCGAAAAACCAAATTAAATTTGAATTTCGCGGGCAGACCCTTGTCTTCAACCTTAAAAAATTAAATTCTCTCTCAAAAATACCCAATTTTGTTTAGAGATTCAATAGATTTTATGAGCCTCTGTGGTCTAGACCATTATATCGTTGTCCGTCAGGTCTGGGTGGTGCGTGGCCGTCCATGTACGGATACGCAGGGAATAAGGGCAAGGAGGACGACGAAGAGAACAATATATTTGAAGTGAGTTTATCTACTACGTGTACTGAAAGTCCGAAAAATGACGGCAGGGTGCGTGTGTGTAGCTAGTAAAGAATCATCTATAAAAAAAACTTGAGAGGTGTCAAGGGACACCCGGATGGAACGTAGTTCCTTTCGATTACATTGTGTTCGGTATTTTCGCGGTACAACATTGAGTCTCCGTAGCCTAGTGGCTCCGGCAGTCGCCTAAAAGTTCAACGTCGATGGTTCGAATCCCAGCTCGACAGACCGAATTTTCCAATTTCAATTTTATTTTAAACAATTTCTACATGTGGAACCTTTCCCTAATTTTTTATAACCCTAATTTTTTATAACTTATAAGTTATAAAAAATTAGGGAAAAATTCCAAACTTATTCAATTGATATTAATGCGCTTACTTGTGACAACCCTATGATTAACCGTGAATAGGTTACAACGCGCGCGGTAGTAGGTATACCGACGCGTTATGTTTTCTAGGGTTGTGCTAAGATTGTTATTGGTAAAAACTTTGAGTGTGGTTTACTCAAAAACTATAAGGGCTTCGAGTCCAATGCTTGTGCTGAAGAGTTCTATATGAAAGGTACAAAGGTACCCTGCAGTAGTTTTTCGGACTTTCAGTACACGTTGTATACACGCTGTAATTGTAGTTTGTCTGCAGCTAAATCATTTAATTTAATACTTTGCGTTGTCACGTGATAATGATCTCCAGACCGAATCCGGTCACAACGACCAACCTCCTCAGAGACTAGCCATCTGCGCGGGAGATATTATAGTGCACAAGTGTGTGCGCAAACTCACCACTTTCTTTTACGGTGAATTAAAACATATGTAATAAAGAATCCTGCATGCCTCAGGATTCTCCATTATGTTTTAAATGTGGCCAGCATGATGGAATATGAATAGAATAGAATAGTATGGCACGTACGAGACGTGACCATAGGGCACCTCATAGCATATTAATTAATTCCGCAATAACAAAACCTTGTAATTTATTTCAACAAACTTATAATAATATTAGTTCAGCAACTTTTGCACGTACGTAATATCCAAGCACATCTCTCCCCACCTTTATTTATAAAATTAATTAGTATAATATAAGATCTTTTGTAAATACGTAATATATGCCATTACCATTAGACACTGCAGCCTGTGTTTCTTTATTCCTTACCTCATCTCTCTGCAAGAACACGCTGTTACACTGCAGCCGCGGTGTAACGCAACAGTGGTGACCCCGACCGTAAAAAAACCTCAACGTGATTCTGCTCTCCGACGTACGAAGCAGTGATCCTCAACCGAGTCATCCGACGCGTTCATCCGACGAGATCGTACCCAACGTGTCCAACCAACCAACGAGATCGGCCAACACATCAAGACATCCTCATCATTGTGAGTCATATTTTTTCGTCATCATGGCTCGTCAAACACCTGTCAAAGGTTTCGGCGCTGGCAACTCTACAGACGAACAACTCAACGGCAGCACAGACTTAGTGGCATCAATATCAATAGCAGAGAGGATTCCGCAGTTCTGGACGGATTCACCGCGACTTTGGTTCTCTCAATTTGACGCAATTGTGGCTCCGCAGAAACAAGGCGATGAATACAAGTTCAACGCGGTCGTATCAAAATTACCAAAAGACGTCATCCATCAAGTCAGCGACATTTTAACGAGTCCGCCTTCAGAGAACAAGTACCACTGCATCCGGGAACGGCTCATCAGCTGTTATGAAGAAAGCGAACATCGGCGATTCCATAAGCTTTTGTCTGAGATGGACCTGGGAGATCAAAAGCGATCTCAACTATTAAGAAAAATGAAAGATGCTGGCTGCGGCTGCGGCTCATAGCATATTAATTAATTCCGCAATAACAAAACCTTGTAATTTATTTCAACAATCTTATAATAATATTAGTTCAGCAACTTTTGCACGTACGTAATATCCAAGCACATCTCTCCCCACCTTTATTTATAAAATTAATTAGTATATAAGATCTTTTGTAAATACGTAATATATGCCATTACCATTAGACACTGCAGTCTGTGTTTCTTTATTCCTTACCTCATCTCTCTGCAAGAACACACTGTTACACTGCAGCCGCGGTGTAACGCAACAAATAGTATTATTTTTGATTCAATTCTATTATTAGCAAATCTAGTTTTCACTTCTATCGGCAGTCCCTATGACTGCCAATTTCTTTTTTTTTTTTGGATTAGATACAGTCATCTGTTTGGTGTGACATCCAATAGGGAATGACATTGAATACAATCAATGTCATCACTGCACGCGATAATGCGACGTTGCCGTTCGGCGGGCTGATTACGTAAAACTTTGCAGTAGCGACAGCAGTAGCAACGCGACAGCAATAGCAAAGCGACCGGTCGCAAAATGTCAAATATTATGTAAAAATATTTACGTAATACAAAAGTGACGTTTAAATTGACGTTTGACAGCAGCGATCGCGAGATTTACGCCTGTCGCAAGCCTGTCGCGAGATAGGTAATCACCCCGCCGCTCTGCGTAGGGTACGCAACCTGATTGTCTCTTAGGAGCTGCATTTCGTGCAGTCACGCATTACGTCTACGTGCACTCGCACGTCCACGCTTACCCAGCCGGTATGCTCAGTCTTGAATTGTTAGTAATGTGACTTTTTTAACCGACTTCAAAAAAGGAGGAGGTTCTCAATTCGTCGGAATCTTATTTTTTTTTTATTTATTTTTATACATGTTCACCGATTACACGAAGACGCCTGAACCGATTTGGAACATTCTTTTTCGTTTCAAAGGGTATACTTTCCGTTCCCATTGAAATTTTATCGAGCGGTTTTTAAAATATCAACAGTATTGTAAACATTGTATAGTGGCGCGGGAGTTTGAAGTCGGTTTTTTAAAGAAGATATTTTTTTATATCAAATTATTTATTGTCAGTGTCTGAACCTGCCAACGGATTCCCACTCGAGTTCAGAAAACTCGACCGCCAGCCGCGTGCGTCGCAACGACGAGTTGACGCAGACGCCCATACTGTCCGCCATCACACTGCCGCAGCATCCACTCACCGGTAAGTGACACTATTCCACCATTGGCTGTCATTCTTCCACTATTGGCTGACATTCTTCCACCATTGACTGGCATTACTATGCGCTAACCATAAATTGCGAAAGTATCCAGTAGTGACACTATTCCACCATTGGCTGACAATGTTTCAGCATTGGCTGACCTTACTATCAATAACTACCCACAAACGTCTAACAACAAACTGTCATTGCATCCACTCACTGTTAATGACACTATTCCACCTTTGGCTGACATTAAATCACTATTGGCTGATATTCTTCCACCGCTGGCTGAGATTACTACCCTCTAACCACAAACGTCCAACAACACACTGCCACGGCATCCACTCACTGCAAATGACACCACACTACGAAAGCATCCAGTAGTGACACTATTCCACCATTGGCTGACATTGTTTCAGCATTGGCTGACCTTACTATCAATAACTACCCACAAACGTCTAACAACAAACTGTCATTGCATCCACTCACTGTTAATGACACTATTCCACCTTTGGCTGACATTAAATCACTATTGGCTGATATTCTTCCACCGCTGGCTGAGATTACTACCCTCTAACCACAAACGTCCTACAACACACTGCCACGGCATCCACTCACTGCAAATGACACCACACTACGAAAGCATCCAGTAGTGACACTATTCCACCATTGGCTGACAATGTTTCAGCATTGGCTGACCTTACTATCAATAACTACCCACAAACGTCTAACAACAAACTGTCATTGCATCCACTCACTGTTAATGACACTATTCCACCTTTGGCTGACATTAAATCACTATTGGCTGATATTCTTCCACCGCTGGGTGAGATTACTACCCTCTAACCACAAACGTCCAACAACACACTGCCACGGCATCCACTCACTGCAAATGACACCACACTACGAAAGCATCCAGTAGTGACACTATTCCACCATTGGCTGACATTGTTTCAGCATTGGCTGACCTTACTATCAATAACTACCCACAAACGTCTAACAACAAACTGTCATTGCATCCACTCACTGTTAATGACACTATTCCACCTTTGGCTGACATTAAATCACTATTGGCTGATATTCTTCCACCGCTGGCTGAGATTACTACCCTCTAACCACAAACGTCCAACAACACACTGCCACGGCATCCACTCACTGCAAATGACACCACACTACGAAAGCATCCAGTAGTGACACTATTCCACCATTGGCTGACATTGTTTCAGCATTGGCTGACCTTACTATCAATAACTACCCACAAACGTCTAACAACAAACTGTCATTGCA
Organism: Oeneis ivallda; assembly: GCA_029955525.1. Taxonomy (NCBI): domain Eukaryota; kingdom Metazoa; phylum Arthropoda; class Insecta; order Lepidoptera; family Nymphalidae; genus Oeneis; species Oeneis ivallda. The sequence continues at coordinate 12,898,283 of JARPMR010000029.1, read as the reverse complement.
TCCACTCACTGTTAATGACACTATTCCACCTTTGGCTGACATTAAATCACTATTGGCTGATATTCTTCCACCGCTGGCTGAGATTACTACCCTCTAACCACAAACGTCCAACAACACACTGCCACGGCATCCACTCACTGCAAATGACACCACACTACGAAAGTATCCAGTAGTGACACTATTCCACCATTGGCTGACAATGTTTCAGCATTGGCTGACCTTACTATCAATAACTACCCACAAACGTCTAACAACAAACTGACATTGCATCCACTCACTGTTAATGACACTATTCCACCTTTGGCTGACATTAAATCACTATTGGCTGATATTCTTCCACCGCTGGCTGAGATTACTACCCTCTAACCACAAACGTCCAACAACACACTGCCACGGCATCCACTCACTGCAAATGACACCACACTACGAAAGCATCCAGTAGTGACACTATTCCACCATTGGCTGACATTGTTTCAGCATTGGCTGACCTTACTATCAATAACTACCCACAAACGTCTAACAACAAACTGTCATTGCATCCACTCACTGTTAATGACACTATTCCACCTTTGGCTGACATTAAATCACTATTGGCTGATATTCTTCCACCGCTGGCTGAGATTACTACCCTCTAACCACAAACGTCCAACAACACACTGCCACGGCATCCACTCACTGCAAATGACACCACACTACGGAAGCATCCAGTAGTGACACTATTCCACCATTGGCTATCATTCTTCCACTATTGGCTGACATTCTTCCACCATTGACTGACATTACTATGCGCTAACCATAAACGTCTAACCACACACTGCCAAAGCATCCACTAGTGACACTATTCCACCATTGGCTGACAATCTTCCGCGACTATTTGTTGGTCTCAACAATTAGTCAACAATAGTCAACAATAGCGTAAAGTGTAAAATGTAAATCGTGGAAGCGTTAACCAACAGTAAGAATATTCTTACTGTTGGTTAACGCTTCCACGATTTACACTTTCACTTGGCTTACACTCTTCCACTTAATGGCTTACAACTCTTTCTTAATGGCTGACTGTTTTCCTTTTTTACAAGTATAATACTACAAAAAATAACACAATCCAACAAAAGCTAATAATACAATCCTACTCGGCTGGGCAGCGTTCGGGAAGCTCCGAGATGTCTTCTCGTCCAAAATCCCTCAGTGCCTGAAGACTAAAGTCTTCGAACGGTGCGTGTTGCCAGTGATGACTTACGGATACAAGACATGGTCGCTAACTATGGGTCTCATAAGAAGGCTCAGGGTCACTCAGCGAGCGATGGAGAGAGCTATGCTCGGTATATCCCTGCGAGATCAAATCAGAAATGAGGAGATCCGTAGGAGAACCAAAGTCACCGACATAGCTAAGCGTGTCGCGAAACTGAAGTGGAAATGGGCGGGGCACATAGTTCGAAGAACTGATGGTCGTTGGGGTCCCAAGGTGCTGGAGAGACGACCCCGCACTGGGAAATGCAGTGTTGGACCTCCAACTAGGTGGACCGACGACATCAAACGAGTCGCAGGGAGCCGCTGGATCGCGCAAGACCGAAGCCTGTGGAAGTCCATGCAAGAGACCTTTGTCCAGCAGTGGACGTCTATAGGTTGATTAAGAAGAAGAAGAAGACAATTAATAAAGATACCTAATACTACAAATTTAATTTGTTTTCAGAATCATTGAACTTGCAGTACGACGATAAATTGGACGACTCGGACGTAGACAGGTGTCCCTACGTACACCTTTCAGCGGTGAGTGATGATATCAATACATTTATATATACATAGTTCATTCATTTCTATAGTTCACTTATTTTTATAGTTCACCCAAAATAGTTCACTCATTTCTATACTTCACTCATTTCTATAGATCACTCGTTTATAAGAAATTAGTAAACTGTACAGATCACTAATTTATATAGTTCACTCGTTTCTATAGTTCATCACTTCATAAAGGAATTTGGCGGACCCCCATAGTGTTTCTGACCCAGACTTGCGGCCCACGTTCATGAATCAAAGTTCTGATACTTGTTCTAGTAAACCAGACTAACAAAAAAGTTAATCAAAGTCAATCAAATAAAGTTGGGAGAAAAAAGATATTCTGTAGTAAATTGTTAAAAATGAGGTTATGTTTCCATTTAATATATGTATATTTAAGGCAAATTACCACTATAACTTTGAATCAATCATTAATCTGTGCTTTGAATAATCTAATAGGCACAGAATATTATTGTCTGAATATACATAATATGAGAACACGCTTCCTACCAACCTTACCTAAAATGTGTAATTAGTCGCAATTCCTAGTTCCATGGTAATTCGACTAGTACTGTCTTCTTCTTCGTTTGTTTAGTGGCTCCGCGCGTCGAGCGTTTGAGCCATAGTCAAGTTTTTCTGATCCTTTCCAAAATTCCGTTTTTTCAAAATCCCGATTCCACCATTACAAAATAAGTTTCTCCGTTCCAAACAAAAATCTATTTTATTAGTTTAATAGTTTCTACAAAATGTGGTTTATTTTATAGGCATGTCGATCTTCTAAATTTATTCATATTGAAATCATGTATAAAATCCATAGCAAAAATATTTTGTTTACAAAAAAATTAAGCTTCATTATTCCACCATTTTTTCACTAGTACTGTCATGTAATGCGGCCAATGGTATTAGCATGGAACTAGGAAAACGACTAAGTGATGGTGGTTGTCATGATGTTCTATTTTTTGGAAAAAGATTATTAGAGCTCCATTACTTCCATCACTTTCGTCTGATGTCATCTTATCAAGCGATATGTAAGGAACTTTGCTTTGGAACCAATTTGCTTGTAATTACTTTAAGTTCAGAAAGAAATGCTGTGTCTTGTCCAAAATCACGCCAAATCGTTAGTATTAATACACTACAATGCATAACAAACACAAAACGAACGAAAAAATAAAATAAACGCGCAAATGCCAAATGCATTACAAACAATTAACAAATGAAATGACCACGGACAATGAACATGGAGCTAGGAATTACGACCTTCCTATTTCTATGACCACGAATGACATTTGCATTAACTAGGAATTAGAAGCAGTGATAGCCTAGTGGTTAGGACTGTGGTCTCCTATTCGGGGGGTCGCAGGTTCGATCCCGGGTACGAACCTCTGACTTTTCGGAGTCAAGTGCGTTTAAGCAATTAAATATCACTTGCTTCAACGGTGAAGGAAAACATCGTGAGGAAACCTGCATACCTGAGAGTTCTTCATAATGTTCTCGAAGGTGTGTGAAGTCCGCCAATTCGCATTGGGCCAACGTGGTGGACTATGGCCTATAACCCTTCTCTTAGAGGAGACCTGCGCTCAGTAGTGAGCCGTTAATGGGTTGTTGAACAGTTAATTATATTGTGTAATTGTGAATAATTATATTTTTGATCCCCAACTTCTAAAAATATGCGGTTTACACAGAAAAATACTTTGAAAAATAATAATTAAAATGAAATGATTTCTGAATCTGAACGGTTTTTAAAAGTCCTGGGTCCAAATTCGCCATTCTTCTTTCATCAATTTTCTTTAAACCTTTTTCAATTCCTGAATCTTAACCCATTGCCTGATTGTTTTTTTTTTTTTTGATGAATTTTCAATACAAACAATTTAAATGTAACTTTACTATACAAAAGCGAAGTGCAAGTCTTGACTGGCTGTATTTTAAAAGAGGTAAAATAAAACTCTCATTATGCTATATTGCAGGTACACGAGTACACGTATCCGCAAGTGGGCCCGGGAGGCGTCATTAGCTCGGAGAAATCTTCGCCCAACACCAAGCCGCCGCTCCTCAAACGGGATTCCGGTAAATATTTGTAATCCTTACTTATTACTAATATTATTTACTGGCTAAATGGCTGGGTCATGCGTCATGCTCGTGAACGGGTTCCACCGGCGGGAATGGGGCTACTTTATGTATGCCCATCTTGAGATAGAAGTTAGTCGGTATGTATTTTTGGAACTTGCCTCATTGTGGAAACACTGCATATATAGCATAGTATTTACTGTATTGTAAATTTGTTTTGAAAAGAGCAACCGCCGAGTTTCTTGCTGGTTCTTCTCGGCAGGAAAGGCATTCCGAACCAGTGGTAGATTCATCGACTATTCAAAAGCACTTGTAAAAGTTTATTTGAATAAAAATATTTCTATTCTATTCTATTCTGTTCTATTCTACTAGATGATGCCCGCGACTTCGTCCGCGTGGATTAAGGTTTTTTGATTTCCGAGGGAACTCTACTTTTCTGGGATAAATTGTAGCCTATGTGTTAAACCTGGGTATGAGCTATCTCCATTCAAAATTTCAGTTAAATCCGTCCAGTAGTTTTGCGTGAAAGAGTAACAAACATACACACACGCAAACTTTCGCCTTTATAATATTAGAATAGAATAGAATAGAAATGTTTTTTATTCAAATAAACTTTTTTACAAGTGCTTTTGAATCGTCGATGAGTCTACCACTAGTCTATTAGTGTAATAGTGTAATGTGATAATACCTATGATCACATATGTAATAGAAATAGTAATAAATGTCACACCTTTTTAAAGCTGCAATGACTTAAAATACCAATGATAAAATTTCGTGAACAGAAAAATTTCAGATCTATTTTTAGTACTAAAAGTTGTTTTATCTCCTCAGAATAGGTCGACAAAAACGAGATCAGATTTTCCTTAAGATCATAACTGCTATTCAAAATGTTTTTGTACCAATTAAACACAATTTGGGAAATTTCTTAGTAAATAAAAAGAAATGTGTTTTGGTACACGACGTAATTAGTAAGTGATTGACGTGGATCGTTTAGTCACAACACTATTTTATTTTCATTAGAAATTGTCAACACTGTAAACTCCAGTGAATTATTGATAACACTTTAGGTTGGAGCGCGCTTGCATAGAAGGTGCATTTTGACTTATTTGGAACTTCCCCTCATTGTGGAAATATTATATTTTATTCTAACAAAGTTGCATAGCTTAATTCGGCCTGGCATCCAGCTGCCCACAAGATAGTATAAAAAACTTATTACAATGTAATAGCTTCATAATAATATTGTAAAATTATTATTTTGAAAAGAGCAACTGCTGAGTTTCTTGCCGGCTCTTCTCAGCAGAATCCGCTTTCCGAACCGGTGGTAGAGTCATGACTTGTCATAAGAGCCACAGGTTGGCCTACGTGAAATAAATAATTTTGAATTTTGAATATTTTGAATTTTATACGTGGAAGTAGGAAACAGATGCCGGGAGGGTGTTCCACATCTTGGCGGTTTTTTTCAGAATCGTTGAACTAGAGTTTCGTGCGACTAGGTTAGATTTCAGCAGGTATAAACTGTGATAGCCTAGTGGTTAGGACTGTGGCCTCCTATTCGGGGGGTCGCAGGTTCGATCCCGGGTACGCACCTCTGACTTTTCGGAGTGAAGTGCGTTTAAGCAATTAAATATCACTTGCTTCAACGGTGAAGGAAAACATCGTGAGGAAACCTGCACACCTGAGAGTTCTTCATAATGTTCTCGAAGGTGTTTGAAGTCCATCAATTCGCATTGGGCCAGCGTGGTGGACTATGGCTTATAACCCTTCTCTGAGAGGAGATCTGCGCTCAGTAGTGAGCCGTTGATGGGTGGCTGATGATGATGATGATGAGGTTAGATTTCAACCACTTAAGGATGCGAACGCTCACGACCTCTTGCAGTTCTGTGATAGAACATTTAAGGTGAATTATACGGGTCTGCCCGCGAAATTCAAATTTAATTTGGTTTTTCCCATTTTGTAAACTAATACGACAAAGTAGGCTTATGGCATTGTAATTGCGCCAGTAGAATTATCATCTTCACAGGTTTACATAAAAATCTCTACTTGAAAGTGACCAGTTTAAGAAATTAATCAAAATACTGACTAATTTGCGAGTAACTCACCTCCAACTCAGAAAAACCAAATTAAATTTGAATTTCGCGGGCAGACCCGTATATTCAACCTTAAGGTAACTTTTATTATTTTTGCTGAACCTAAAATGATGCGGTCTGTATTGCAGGATCGATAAAGAAATGCGGCTACGGCGGCCCGCCGCCGCTGCCTGACAAGAAGCAACCCTCCGAACCGTTCCAGGCGAGAGTCAAGTGCAGGTATGTTTGACGACCTCCCTGGCTCAGTGGTGAGCGCTGTTGCCTTATAACTGGGAGGTCTCGGGTTCGATTCCCGGCGGGGTCAATTTGGGAATTTATAATTTCTGAATTGTTTCTGGTCTGGTCTGGTCGCGGCTAGTTACCACCCTACCGTCAAAGACGTGCCGCTAAGCGATTTAGCGTTCCGGCACGGTGGCGTGTAGAAACCAATTAGGAGTATGGGTTGCATGTTCACTGCCATACTCCTTCCAAGTTAGCCCGCTACCATCTTAGACTGCATCGTCACTTACCATCAGGTGACATCGCAGTCAAGGACTAGTTTGTCATCGAATAAAAAAAAAGTCGTTTTTCTTAAAAAAAAATTGGTAGTCTGTAAAGTCGGTTTATGGAGGACAGTTTTACGTGATAACTTCATAAAAATGAACAGCGTGCTGCTAGAACTATCTCGCGACACATCCGCTAACCACAGCGTGGACGCGATGACTGGCGGGCGCCGGGCGGAGGCGGTCACAATCCAACGCTTGGGCCGATCGTGCCTCTCTATCGCTTGCACGCTCAGGTGACACTTCGTGCGTGCAGCCGGTGTTCATCGATTTATAAGAGTTATCACGTCAAAAGGATATTTAGCCATGCCGATCTTGACTAATATTAGAATAGAATAGAAATATTTTTTACTGAAATAAACTTTTTACAAGTGCTTTTGAATCGTCAATGAGTCTACCACTGGTTCGGAATGCCCTTCCTGCCGAGAAGAACCAGCAAGAAACGGCGGTTGCTCTTTTCAGAACAAGTCTACAATTCAATAGATACTATGTTATAATTCAACACGTTAAGACGGGTAGACAGAAATCAGCCCCATTCCCGCCGGCGGCACCCGTTCACGAGCATGACGCCCCAGCCGTTGCTTCGTTCAACCATATTTGAGGGAACGTAACGTACATTACGTTGTTACTTTCCCTCAAATATGGTCGAGCGAAGCAACGGCTGGATCATGAGTCATGCTCGTGAACGGGTTCCACCGGCGGGAATGGAGCTACTTTCTATCAGCCCGTTTTAACATGAATTGAATTGTAGTACGCTTTTTTGAAACTTCCCCTCGTTGTGGAAATATTCTATTCTATTCTAACAAAGTTGCATGGGTTAAATCGGCATGGCATCCGGCTGCCCACAAGAGAGTATAAAAAACTTATTACAATGTAATAGCTGTATAATAATATTGTAAAATGATTATTTTGAAAAGAGCAACTGCTGAGTTTCTTGCCGGCTCTTCTCATCAGAATCCGCTTTCCGAACCGGTGGTAGAGTCATGACGTGTCATAAGAGCCACAGGTTGGCCTACGTGAAATAAATAATTTTGAATTTTTGAATGTCAATGTTGCAGGCACTGCCACGAATGGTACTTGGAGAGCGCGAACCGCGCGGGCGCGTGCGAGTTCGCGCCGGACTGCTTCAAATCGTGCATCGACTGCGTGTCGTGCATCAAGTGCGCACAGGTACTAAATTAACATCATCTTCATCATCATCATCATCATCTCCCTCTCCTTGTCCCACGCTATGTGGGGTCGGGACAACATGGCTTGTAAGCCATGTTGTGTAAGTGGTTCGGCTTGACATTTTTCGGTTCAGGCATCTTCAACACAAAAAAAAACATTATAAAAAAGATTCAGATGAATTGAGAACCCCCTCCTTTTTTGAAGCCGATTAAAAACTAAATCCACATGGACGGAGTCACAGGCATCAGCTAGTTTAAAATATTTGTAAGGATGTAGACCAATGTTGCGGCTCTTATGACAAGTTAGGACTTATACCCTTTGAAACAAAAAATATTTTTACAAATCGGTTCAAGCGTTTTCGAGTAATCGGTGAACACACATATAAAGATTCCGACGAATTGAAAAGCTCCATTTTTGAAGTCGTTTAGTAAAAAAAATAATCAATTTTGATTTTGAATAGGGTATTTTACTCTTTTTTGAAAAGTGTCTAAATTTGATTCTAAGGTGATAATATATAAAAATTCTTTCCGACTTCAAACGCCACTGAAAAGTATAAAATAATTTCAGTTTGTACACATATGTTGAAGTCGGGCGGGCCTAAATAGAAACAATGAAACGAATGCGCCACGCTAGCCAAAATTTTAGTTTGTAGGTCCAAGCAGAGAATATAAGTACTTGGTACAGGTACGTTGAAGTCGGGCGAAGTATTTTTATGTTTTTAGATTATTTCTCACTAGGAGTAAAATACCCTATTTGCTATTTTCCAGTGTATGCTGTATCACTGCATGTCGGATGCTGAAGGTGAATTCGCGATGCATCCGTGCACTTGCGGACCGCCGAACGAACAGTGTGCTAAACGGTAACTTCAAATTCAAATTCAAAATTATTTATTTCATGTAGGCCAACCTGTGGCTCTTATGACACGTCACGATTCTACCATCGGTTCGGAAAGCGGATTCTGCTGAGAAGAGCCGGCAAGAAACTCAGCAGTTGCTCTTTTCAAAATAATCATTTTACAATATTTTTTAACATTATTTTATTCATTTTATTATTTTTTAGATTTAACCCATGAAACTTTGTTAGAATAGAATAGAATATAATATTTCCACAAAGAGGTGAGGTTCCAAAAAAGCGTAGGTACTACAATTCAATTCATGTTAAGACGGGCAGACAGAAAGCAGCCCCATTCCCGCCGGTGGCACCCGTTCACGAGCATGACGCATGATTTACTATACTCCGTCGTCGATGTAGACGTTTTGCCTTACGTCTTTTATACAGACTTCCACACGTCGCTGTCGTGCGTCGCTTGTATCCAGCAACCGTATCTTGCCCCTGAGACTTAGTGAGAGGTATACCAACAATGAAAGTTCGCGATTACAGCGCCTTGGGACTCCGACCTTTCTCATATTTCCTCCTAATTTCCGATTTAAAGTCATCATCATCATCATCATCATTAGCAACCTATCAACGGCTCACTACTGAGCGCAGGTCTCCTCTCAGAGAAGGGTTATAGGTCATAGTCCACCACGCTGGCCCAATGCGAATTGGCGGACTTCACACACCTTCGAGAACATTATGAAGAACTCTCAGATGTGCAGGATGTTGTCCTCACGATGTTTTCCTTCACCTTTGAAGCAAGTGATAGTTAATTGCTTAAATGCACTTGACTCCGTAAAATCAGAGGTACCCGGGATCGAACCTGCGACCCCCGAATAGGAGACCACAGTCCTAACCACTAGGCTACCACTGCTTCCTGATTTAAAGTCGTTGAGAGCAAATAGTCCTCACCATAGTGATTACATGCAAAAAATGTGTCTATATTATGTCATCTGTTAAGATATACTGTCCATCTTAAGATATATTGCATTGTTAGTAGGTATGCATTTTTGGAACTTCCCTTATTGTGAAAACGCTGCATACATAGCATAGTATTTATTGTATTGTAAACTTGTTTTGAAAAGTGCAACCGCCGAGTTTCTTGCTGGTTGTTCTCGGCAGGAAGGGCATTCCGAACCAGTGATAGAGTCAAACTATTCAAAAGCACTTGTAAAAAGTTTTTTTGAATAAAAAATATTTCTATTCTATTCTGTTACTCTTTCAGAGTTGCTGAACCGATCTTGCTGAAATTAACATACTATAATAAGATTGATGTGTATAAACGTACTATTTTCGATTTCATAGAAGAATAGAATCAGCTTCCATAACGTATTTCCATGCATATTACCAATAATTTAGGTAGTTTTATACCACAGATAAGCTTTAAATCTCTAAAACCACCTTTTCCATTCCTTGAATCCTAACTCTTAAAATGTTCATCTATTTTTCCAGGGAAATCCCTAAAACCACCTTTTACTCGATATCCTTGAATTCTAACATTAGAGTTGTACCTTTATTTTCCAGGTGGCTGGGCGTAACCCTATTAAGTTTGCTAGTGCCATGCCTCTGGTGCTACGTGCCTCTGCGGTGCGCACACCGAGCGGCGCGGGCAGCGAGAATCGCGGGCGGTGTGCACGCTCCACAGCACAAATAGACTCCCAGCTTACCAGATGCGGATCACCACAACTTCTAACGACCGATCAAGGATCATAATTCGCGATCAATGTACGTGAACTGGATAGAATGATGCTGGGGTGCCAAAGGCTGTGCGTTGCTTTCTAACACTGATCAGTACCTAACACTGTGAGAAATGGTTTTAACGATATGCCATAATTAATTGAGAACATTATCCCAAGGAAGTTTTTAACCTTACAATGGTCAATATAACCTGAGTACAATTGAGCAATGAATTTAATTTGATTACGGAAACAAATGTAACGGAACAATGAAAATATTTGAAAGCAATGAAATAATTACTGTTCATTTTAACGAATAATAATTGTTACAGCAAATCAATGCAACAAAGTGAACAGAAATAGATATCAACAGAAACAGATGTAACGGAAGATTAAACATAAAGAAATAGTGTTCAAAAATATTAATATTATGAGGGGTTGAAATTGTTTTAACTGAACATTGAAGTTGTGAAGTGGCAACACCAAATTAGAAAATTAAATCCAATTAGACATTTACTTTGATTGCTCGCACAAATTATTTTATTTCAATGCATATAACGCTATGGCACAAGTTGTCTTAAACACAAAATATTTTATAGGAAAATGAACAAAAATTCAATTTATTAGATTACATTTATCCAGAAGTCAGAAGATTGCTTTAATTTTGCAACTATCGTTGTATTAATTCTATTTACTTATTTTTTATGTGTAAAAGGATATTTAAAAGAAAATAATTCTATAGTAAGCAAATCTATTTAATTACAAATCAGTATGTAAATATTTATGAAAGCTATTTTAATAAAATTCAGATTTAGTGATATGTTTTACTATAACATTATATAAATCACGAGAAACAAGGTTAATGAACCATTGATTATTTATCCAGAGTAGGTAACGAGTTAGTTACTTGTTTATATAGAATTAAAAAAAAGACAGTTCAATGACTATTTACAAATTTTAAAAACCATATTTTTACCGTGGACACAAAATTAAATCTTCTTATTGAGGTGACATTTTATCACTCAAAACCACGATTGGTATGAAATATTATGTATGTATAAATAAATGAAGTCTCAATTTATATGGTCATTGAAAAATTGTGAGTGGTATTAATACAGTGTTTGTGAAAAAAGGTATTTGATAAAAAGGTTAGTGTTGAAACAGTTTTTTATTGCGGCAACACTGGAGTGAAGTGCTGGTTGGAACACTGACTAAGAGGTGTGGCAACATTAAAAATGTGGGACATTTAGTGTTAAATCACATTTTTATACCAGTTCTAAATAATATCATAATTCCATGTCATAGCCATGCTGCCAAGATGAACATTCTGAGAAAAAGTACATTATATACTGTAATTGATGGTGTTTTTGAAAGGTAAACTAACAAAATCCGCTTTTTAACTCACCATGGTTCGTGTACACTTATTTAATATATTATGTGCCATATGTATAATCGTTTTAAAAAGCCTGTTTTTCGATTCCGTCTATAGTGCTCGTTTTTTAAGTGATTTGAGAAAAGTTTGTCTTCCATGGACGACTATAGAATACTTGAATTTTTTTTCTTAGGGTGAAATCTATAGATGGCACTCTCACTCAGCTCAGACTCAAGATTGAGTTAAAACGAGACAGATTTATGTCAGGACATACTTGTGTCTCATTTTAACTCAAGATGAATCTTGAGCAGATCCAGAGTACAATCTATAGATCTCAGCCTCACTCAGCTTAGACTCAAGACTGAGTTAAAATGAGACAAACATGTCAGGTTAATATGTGTCTCATTTTAACTCTATCTTGAGTCTAGAGCAGATCCAGAGTACAATCTTAGATCTTAGGCTCACTCAGCTCAGACTCAAGACTGAGTTAAAACGAGACAGATGTCAGGACATGTGTCTCAGTTTAACTCTATCTTGAGTCTTGAGCAGATCCAGAGTGTGGTCTATAGATCTCAGCCTCACTCAGCTTAGACTCAAGACTGAGTTAAAACGAGACAGATTTATGTCAGGACATATTTGTGTCTCAGTTTAACTCTATCTTGAGTCTTGAGCAGATCCAGAGTGTGATCTATAGATCTCAGCCTCACTCAGCTCAGACTTAAGACTGAGTTAAAACGAGACAGATTTATGTCAGGACATATTTGTGTCTCATTTTAACTCTATCTTGAGTCTAGAGCAGAGCCAGAGTACGATCTATAGATCTCGGCCTCACTCAGCTCAGACTCAAGACAGAGTTAAAATGAGACAGACATGTCAGGTTAATATGTGTCTCATTTTAACTCTATCTTGAGTCTTGAGCAGAGCCAGAGTGCGATCTATAGATCTCGGCCTCACTCAGCTCAGACTCAAGACAGAGTTAAAATGAGACAGACATGTCAGATTAATATGTGTCTCATTTAAACTCTATCTTGAGTCTTGAGCAGATCCAGAGTATGATCTATAGATCTCAGCCTCACTCAGCTCAGACTTAAGACTGAGTTAAAACGAGACAGATTTATGTCAGGACATATTTGTATCTCATTTTAACTCTATCTTGAGTCTAGAGCTGAGCCAGAGTACGATTTAGAGATCTTAGCCTTAAAACCAATTTCACCAACATGGAATGAGTCTTACACGAGAGTAAATTAGCAGTTATTCCAAGAATAAACACCATAGTCTAATCTGGGATTAAAATAGCTACTCGCGAGTTAGTCACTACTATTATCGAGGAGTAAGTATGGGTAGTATAAAATAATTAGTGGTATCGAGAATAAGAAAGTTTGGTGAAATTGGGTCTTAATGTACCAGTTTTAGTGTTACAGTATGTATGATAAATATTAGTTACATTTTCGTGAATTCTATTTATTCTATTTTAGAATACAAATTATATACAAGTTAACATATCTTGTCAATGTTTATGGTATTATTATGTATTTTGTATATTTAGTCTACCTTCAAACAACAAAAATAATTTGCATTTACTATCTCTCTGTCTCTCTAAATAACATTATATTTTAAGAGAAAATCATTTTGTTATGATGAACTTATTTTTCAAGAGTGAAAAATATTTTGTATGTTAAATAAACAGCTTTTTCTGTGTGTGAACTGTGAAGTACATTTTTTTTAATATTTGTAGAAAATTTCTTATTGCAAATTAGTTTTTATTACTTTTAAGCTGCATTTGTAAGATATAATTGGGAACATTATGTCATTAATTAATGATTTTAGACTTATTTCTTATCTCATAAAGTTTGAAGTTAGATTAAATCCTTGTTGTGTACAAATTTTCTATTCCTCAATAGATCTGATTTTACATACGGGTTTCATTAAATTGAAATTTTCATAACAATTTTCGATTTTTTTTACTTTTCACTAAACTTAATTGTCAGTATAATATTTAATCGAAAAATAATCGTAATGTCACTTTTAACGACGATTAACATATTATTAATTAGTGTTAGCGGTAACGCTGACCAAGCGATCACTGTTCTAGCATCCGAAAACACAGTAACAGACATTTAAATATTGATGCAATTGTTGTATGCAATACAAGATGCAATTTTCTCAGGCATCTTTATTGAAATAGCCATGAAATGGCTTGATGAATTGAATAACTGAAAGTTAAACAATTATGTAGAAAAATTGTTCTCACTTGAATCGACAGCTGCCGTTTGGTCGGTGTAAAGTTCTTACAGATAATCTGTTAAAATTTTATCATATATAAATGTTCATGTGGTATTACATGTATTTCATTAAGGCAAAAACATACTTTTAAAAAGACACGATTGGGATGGAGTGCGACACATGATGAAATTAAATATCACGTCGTGTCAGATGTTTTTAGTGTGACTCTGGTCATAAATAAAAACAATTTGATTTCGAGTCATCACGGGTCGTATTTCATTGTTTCTGTCTGCTGTTAAAGTATGTTTCTGCCTTATAGTTGTTAAGGTTCATAAATTTTAGATCGCTCACATTCTCTATGTTTCAATTCTAGTCTAATTTTTTTCAATGTTTCTCACATTCATACTCATTTTTTTAACATAAATAATTCAGTTTCATTAAAAAAATGACCAAGCATTTTTGTATATTTATAAAAATAAGATTTCCCACGGAATTGTTTTAGGTTGGAGTCGTTGGACCTTGCACGCTTGAACAAAAACATGAAAAACAATATTAATTTAAAAAAATATATGTAGATATATAAAATCCACACAATTTTTGCAAGAAAAAGGGCTCACTTGCGATAATTCTTGTCGATTTTGTATATAGTTTCACTGCAACGATATCTGTCTATTTGGTATCGTTCCAATGAAAGTCAGGACCGAATACAGTCTATATCACGGAAACTTCCCAGCGTGGAACGCCTAACAACAAATACCTAAAACCTCTCCGCTATTGTTACTCTGCATTATGAATTTGAATTAATAAAAAGATTTTACTAAAAAAAAAATCATTAAAAATTTAACTGATTTTTAATATACGATATAATATATTAAAAAAAAATCATAATTTCTTTCCTGTTTTTTAAGTGTTAACTAGAAAATTAAAGAGACTATATTATAGGTATCGCATAAGAAAGGTTAAAGTATATGTGTTTTAGTGTTCTATAATATAATACTTGTAAGCGTAAATACATTTAAATTGAATAAAACCAAAGTTATGTATGTGACGGAGCTTTCAGCTCAGTCGAATGTGGTTGTTTACATAAATGTATTGACATATGAATAAATAATCGTACACAAATCATTCTTCTTCTTCCTTTATCAACCGATAGACGTCCATTGTTGAACAGTTCTTTAGCATGAATTTACACGGACTCGGTTTTGCTTATATCTGACTAGCTGGTGCCCGCGACTCCGTCCGCGTGGATTTAGTTTTTAAAATCCCTCGGGAACTCTTTGATTTTCCGGGACAAAAAGGAGCCTATGTCACTCTCCAGGTCCTCAACTATACCCATGCAAAAAATCACGTCGATCCGTAGCTCTGTTGGGGCGTGATTGAAAGACAAACCAACAAACCAAAAAACAAACACACTTTCGCTTTTATTATATTAGTATGACGTATTAGTAATGAAAATTGATACCACGATAATAAAGGTGATCTAATTAAATTTTAGAATACAAAAGCTACTATTGTGACATATGATAGACATATACCCTCGGGGACTTTTTTTGTAGAGAATAATGAGTACTTTAATCATGTAGTACATCATTTTTATGTATCATCAATAGTTTAAATAATGCATTTTATAGGCAAAGTTTTCCTACTTTGGGTTACATTATTGCAATTTCCTTAAGGATCTCTAATTTTTTTACAGTAAATTATATCCTATGTTACCTCCTGATAACTGAGCTTTCTATTGATGAAAAAATGGTTATAATCGGTCCAGTAGTTACAGATACAGAGCCTATTCGGTACAAACAAACAAACAAAAAAATCTTTCCTCTACATTAGTATAGATGTCGTCAGTCCACCTAGTGGGAGATCTGCCAACATCGCTCCTCGGTGGGGGTCGCCACTCCAGCACCTTGGAGCCCCAATGACACAACCGGAATCGTTTTATTACAAGAAAGTCAAAAGACCTTTGTTGGAATGGTCGTGACGTTCTATAATGAAATTCCAAGTCTAATGTTACGCGGAGATCTATAGATATAGGCTCTGTTCGAGACTACAATAATACAACGTGTACTTAAAGTCCAAAAAACTACTGCAGGGTACCTTTGTACCTTTCTTATAGAACTTTTCAGCACAACCTATTCACCTTGTTGTAACCTATTCACGGTTAATCAGGGTTGTCACAAGTAAGCGCATTAATATCAATAATTGAAATTTGAATTAGTTTGTATAGTAAAAAAAAATATTCAATATTTTTATAAATGATTCTTTAAATAGCTAGACACACGTGCCCTGCAGTGCATTTTTCGGACTTTCAGTACACGTTGTAGAGTTAAAGGGGTTGTTTCAAATATATATGGAGCATGGGCCAATTCTTTGTACAGTCTTTCAAAATGTTTGGGGTCATGAAATAGTGATTATTTTTTCTATATTTCTCATTAAAAGGTCCTTTTTACGAGGTACAATGCGATATTATTTTGCAAAATTAAAGTGCAACAACATGGCGTTCTTTTTGACAATGACACGTACTTACACGAGTCATAATGACAATTTACATTTGAAATACCAGCAATTGATCCGAACCAGCAGTGGTAAATTCCTAGTAGATTCATGAGACGATTCAAAAGCACTGTGAAAGTTTTTTGGAATAAAAGACTTTTTATTCTGTGTTTAATACTTTATCTTATCAGTATCACAATAGTATATCTACATAATATAAAAATGAAAATCAGTAGGTAGGTACATATTATAGGTATTTTTCTGTCCAAAAAAAAAAAGTAATTCTTTTACTATTTACAAAGGTCTTAACTTATAATATAAACTACTTTATGGAAAGGAAAGGAACTAAAAGAAGTTAAAAAAAACTTGAGAGGTGACAAGGGACACCCGGATGGAACGAAGTTCGATTAATTAATTTGGCATTGTGTTCAACATTTTCACACTACAATATTAGATCTCCGTAGCCTTGTGGTTTCCACAGTCGCCAAACAGCCAAAGGTCGATGGTTCGAATCCCAGCTCGACAGACCGAATTTTCGATTTTCAATTTTATTTTAAACAATTTCTACATGTGGAACCTTTCCCTAATTTTTTATAACTTAAAAATAAGTTATAAAAAATTAGGGAGAAATTCCCAATATTGTACCGCGAAAATACCGAACACAATGCCAAATTCACATTCTTAAAAGTGTCGGTTTCAAAAAAGGACATGATATAATTTTAGCTGATTTACAAAAATAGGAATTAATTTCAATCGTTAGGTTAAAGTAAAAACCATAATGAATGGAAACACAAAGATGGCCACCCAAAGTGACGTTTCCCGCGCTCCGTTTGACACTTCATTGAGTCGTTCAAATATATGCGCCTGAGTTATATTGTACGGCTCTTGAGGTTCTATTTCTTCTAGAATTGGAGTGATATCCGTATATTCTGACGTCACAGGAAGCGTTCTACCAACTGAAAAAAATGAGATGAAAAATATTGTAAATCCCTCTTATTAGTTAGTGCAAATATGTTTGTTGGTTTGTATTTCAATCCCACTGCAACGGAGGAACGGACGCGACTCGCGTGATTTTCGCATGGGTAGGTATACATAGTTGAGGACTAAGAACTAAATAGTAGAGCTTAAGGCTGATTTCACCAACGTAACATAAGTCTTATTTCGACGACCTCCCTGGCTCAGTGGTGAGTGGGAGGCTCTGGCCGTGGCTAGTTACCACCTTACCGTCAAAGACGTGCCGCCAAGCGATTGAGCGTTCCGGCACGATGGCGTGTAGAAACCAATTAGGGGTATGGGTTGAATGCTCACTGCCATACCCCTTCCAAGTCAGCCCGCTACCATCTTAGACTGCATCGTCACTTACCATCAGGTGAGATCGCAGTCAAGGACTAGCTTGTCATCGAATAAAAAAGAGTGTTTTGTTATTTTGGCAGATTTTCCAATACAAAAGCTCAGAAAACTTAATTTATTCCTCGGCTAGAACGTGACTCGACGTTGGTGAAATCGGCATTTACGTAAGTGCCAAACCCGCATTGTAGTTGTAGATACATAGAAATGTGGGTTTGACAGTTGGTTAGCAACTTTTTCATTGTTATCCATCCATAGCCAACGAAATAGAGAATAGTAGGCTAATTTTTATCCCGGAAAACTATGAGCACTCGCGGGATTTTCACTCGGATCCACGTGGTATAATACTTAACCTGTAGGTATATAATTATAATATATCCACGTGGACAAAATCGCGTGCCCAAATCAAAAATACAAAGGCGGAAACTGCAAAAAATATTGGGTGGAAATAGACTGAGTCAATTAATGTCTATTAATATCTACCTCCAGGTTCAGTCGCGAAATGCAAAACAGCCGACGGTTTACTCCAACCAAACCTAAAATATTAGTAAGCATATTAATTTATTATTATTGTTTTTGGGGCCCCTGGGCCCACTCATCATCAGCAACTCTCACTACTGAGCGCAGGTCTCTTCTCAGAGAAGGGTTATAGGCCAATGTGAACTCACACACCTTCGAGAACATTATGGAGAACTCAGGCGTTCCGGTTTCCTCACGATGTTTTCCTCCGTTCAAGGGTGTGATATTTAATTTCTTATAGAAAAGTCAGATGCCCACTATTCTCTTCGAGTTTAAAGTACCCTTCAGTAATATTCTTCTTTGTCAACCGATAGACGTCCACCGCTGGACAAAGGTCTCTTGCATGGACCTCCACAGGTCTCGGTCTTGTGCCGCCTGAATCCAGCGGTTCCCTGCGACTCGTTTGATGTCGTCCTTTCAGTAATGCATAACTGAAATTCCTGTAGGTATACCTACTTAACAGTACTTTGTGCTACTTAATCAAAAAGTTCTTAAGTAGGTAGTTTTCTTTTTTATTTTTACAAAATTAAGTGCTACTAATTAAATTACTACCTATCATATCATTTTAAATAAACAAGGGTTTTAATGCAAAAATGAGGACAAAAAATACCTATTTCTTGATGTCACGATAGCTTCATAGACCGTGGAAGGTGTGAGGCTTCTCACTGTGTAAGTTGCGCTGTGGATTGGACCTGTACAAAATAGCTATTTATGCAACTGCATCGTAATGAGGGTCATTTTAATTCGAGTACTGTTTTTTGATACGAGGCTTGCCGAGTATCAAAATAGGATAGTACGAGAATTAAAATGACTAATTACGTTCAGTTGCATACACGATTTTATCTACGACAAGGAAAATAAAACCATTAACAAAATACGCCGTAGGCTCAATAAAGTAACAAAAAGTAACTCCGTGAGCCGCCACCAGCCGCCTGTGGCGCCTCTGTCAACAAAAAGTAACTCCGTAAGCCGCCACCAGCCGCCTGTGGCGCCTCTGTCATATGAACGGTACAAAAGTGCCAGAACTCAGAGCCTTAGCTTTAGGTATCCTATTTTAAGAAGATAACCATTTCGATTCAGCTCCCATACAACGAGCTGCATCGAAATGAGAAGCAAAACCGAAAGAGGGTTCATTTCGATTCAGGTGTCAAATTCGAAATTGGAACTTTTCGATGTTGGAGTAGATAAATACTATTTATCTACTCCAACATCGAAAAGTTCCAATTTCGAATTTGACAGCTGAATCGAAATGAACCCTCTTTCGGTTTTGCTTCTCATTTCGATGCAGCTCGTTGTATGGGAGCTGAATCGAAATGTTTATATACCTAAAGCTAAGGCTCTGAGTTCTGGCACTTTTGTACTGTTCATACGACAGTGGCGCCACAGGCGGCTGGTGGCGGCTTACGGAGTTACTTTTTGTTACTTTATTGAGCCTACGACGTATTTTGTTAATGATTTTATTAGATAAAATCTTGTATGCAACTGAACGTAATTAGTCATTTTAATTCTCGTACTATCCTATTTTGATACTCGGCAAGCCTCGTATCAAAAAACAGCACTCGAATTAAAATGACCCTCATTACGATGCAGTTGCATAAATAGCTATATTATTATTATTTTTTAAAAAGAATATCAACCAAGTTGAACTTGACTAATATTCTCCTCTCCCCTCCAAATAAGCGGAAAGCTTGTGTCAGGAGTGGGTACGACAAAAGTGCAACGGGTGGGATTCGAATCTGCGACCTTTCAGTTTTCAGTCCGCAACTTTAACCGTTGGGCTATTGAGGTTGAGGTATTGAGGTTATCATACTAATTACAGCTACCTACAAGGGGGGTCACAAAAGCTGAAAAGAGATTACTGGGCAAAGATTCCTGTCGCAAGACAATTTGGGCAGTTTTAAATTCCTCTAGGTATCTAGAGGTAGCTATTGTTTCAGCTCTATATCTGCAGAAAAATCTGGGAGAGCACATCACTATACTATCATCATAATAATATTATAGCGCATTATATTATGGAGAAAATGGTATTTTCATCAGGGTACCAATTGTCTAAAGGTTTCTACCGATCGCACTCGCATTCGATGGCATTAGCAAAATATAATCCTTGATTGCATTGATTTAAAGTCTCAAATTCAGTACAACCGATTTTAACATGGAGCGTTATGGAGCGTATCTTACATACATAAACTTATAAGAATGCATACACGAAATTGAGTTCTAACTAAATAACTAACTCAATAGTGTTAATAGCTTATTTTACTTTGACGCTAATGCCATTAAGTAAATGAATAAGTTTTGATCGTCAACTTTTAGACAATCGGAGGGCTGAAGTGCGATATTAAATATTATTATAATAAAAATATTCCTTGACTGTATTGATTTAAAGTCACAACTTCATTACAACCGATTTTAACATGGAGCGTATCGTACATACCTAAACGTATAAGAAAGCATACCTACACGAAATTGAGCTCTATAATCAATGCTGTTATGGTTTATTTTACTTTGACACTAATGCCATCAAATGAATACGATTTTGATCGGCAACTTTTAGAACATCGGGGGGAGATAAGTCACTCGAAACGATACCCAATTTTTCGTCTTAGCCGCCATTTTGTATTATAGGTACCTACGGTCGCCATTTTAGTTTTTTTATAACCATAGCACTAAAACGGCCTAGTCTAAACGTATCGATAGCCTCATTGATATGAATAGAAGGTTAGGTTATTAATTAGGTATGCATATGCCATAATTGATAAAATAAAAATCCACCAACTCATGAAAAAAATGTCAAAAAAACTCATCTGTTCAGTTGATGGGGACGGCATTCGCACTGTATTGAGCGGAATGATATTTTAAAATAATCGATTACCTACATTCTACTAACTTACACTCATAATAGACTAAATTTTTTTTTAAATAATAACTAGCCAAGTGACTACTTATATTCTCCTCTCCCCTCTAAATAAGCGTAAAGCTTGTGCATGGAGTGGGTACGACGATGGTGCAACGGGTGGGGGATCGAATCTGAGACTTTCCAGTTTTCGGTCCGCACCTTTAACCGTTGGGCTATTGAGGCAAGTTAGTTCCAATTTTGTCCACCAACAGATAAGTTGGTGGCACGTCCTACCATCACTGGAGTCCCCCGGCACGACGATCTTGCTCCACAGGTTGGCGGGGGCCTCGGTCGTGAACGCGTCGGGCTCCGGACTGGATAGGCGGCCGTAGTACGGACGCAGCCATAGATTGTATTCTGAAATATGTGCTACGATAAACTACTTCTAAAAGACATGATGAATCTATTAAATTGTTGCCTTTTATATATTTATTAATAGGAATGGGATTTTTATTAAGAGTTAATAATAATAGTAGTAATAATGTTATAAAGACTTTGAAGTATTACCATAATAATACGCCAAAAATTTTCCACTTACAATTTTAATTTAATTTTATCCTATTTTTATTGTAATAATTGTAATTTGATACCTACCTATAGACAATTTACTGTCTAAAATAAAATATTTTTATTTATTTATATCTAATTTTTTTGTGAAGCAGTGATAGCCTAGTGTTTAGTACTGCGGTCTCCTATTCGGGGCGTCGCAGGTTCGATTCCGGGCACGCACCTCTGGCTTTTCTAAGTTAAGTATCCAAGCTTCAACGGTGAAAGAAAACATCGTAAGAAATAGAATACAAATAGAAAGGATTTTTTTGTATAATTGTAAATACATGGTGCGAACAATTTACAAATAAGCCAATTGAAAAAATGAGGAAACTTGTACACCTGAGAATTCTTCATAATATTTTTCTATCAATTTGCATTGGTCCAGCGTGGTGGACTATGGCCTATAACCCTTCTCTGAGAGGAGACCTGCGCTCAGTAGTGAGCCGTTGATGGGTTGCTGATGATGATGACGATACCTTTTTAAAAAAACTCCAGGCATAAATCATTAAATAAGAAGGTAAGTAAGTAATCTTACTAATACTTATTATAAATGCGAAAGTGTGTTTGTTTGTTGGTTTGTCCTTCAATCATGCCGAAACAGAGCAACGAATCGTAATGACGGCTAAAGTGACAGGCTACTTTTATCCTGGAAAATCAAAGAGTTCCCGCGGGATTTTTAAAAACTAAATCCAAGCGGACGTAGTCGCGGGCATCAGCTAGTAATCAAGTAAGTATTTAATTAAGTACTTACCTATTATTGTAGAGTAGGAATCGACTTCCCAAATAAGCGTGAAGCTTGTAGAGGTAGCCTTATTTAGCAATGGATCCACTTTGAAGGAGGCCACGTTGGGCACGCCTGGACAAAAATGATTATAATATTTATATTATAATAATAAAATTATATTAAACAGCTTCGATAGCCTAGTGGTTAATATTTCGGCTTCCGTGTCGGGGGTCTTAGGTTCCAATCCCAGGCCTCTTAACCGAGTTACTTTGGTACGTTTTGTGCAATTCAAATACATTTGCTCTATTCATTTATTTATTTTGTCTGCATTTTGCAATAGCAGAGGAAGATATTTTAAAATTTTAACATTAATAACACAAATATAAACTACAAAAATTAATAAATAACTAAACTTAAGTAGGTACAATGCCTTATAATCCCATAAACTTTATCTAGTCTCGGAAATATTATAGAGCCTTAAAGTTTCGTGTTAGACAAAGAGAGCGCTACTGAACTGTGATGTCAGAAGACAGTAGCTCTAAACACTCTTCATACAAAATTTCGTTTTATAAAGAGACAGATATACCTACTTCGCAGTAAAACAGCTTATAACTAGTATAATAGCTTATCTAAGCTTATAACTTGTTTGTTTTTTGACCGATTTATTTTCTGTTTTTACGACTGTTATTCTTACATGCTACATTTTCGATTTTAATTAATGAATATCAACATTCTGGCAACAGTAAATACCCACTAAGACCACTATACCTACGTACTACGTAGTAAAATTCTCAAAGGCGTGTGAAATCTGGTAACCCGCACTTGTCCAATTCTGGGCACGGGTCTCTCCTCTCAATATTAACAGGGAGTAAGGCACTAGGTCCACTACTTTGACCTATACCCTGCTCATATTGAGAGAAAAGACCCGTGCCCAGAAGTAGGCCGGCGAAGGGTTGAGATGACGAACTCAAACAAAAATTACCTGATAATTTAGGAGTTGCCTGAAGCCCCGCTCGTATTGAGAGACCCGTGCTCAGTAATGGGCCGGCGATGGTTTGAAATAATGAACTCAAACAAAAATTACCTGTTATAAGTTAACAGCTGCCTAAACCCTGCTCATATTGAGAGGAGACCCATGCTCATAAGTGGGCCAGCGATGGGTTGAGATGAGGAACTCAAATAAACATTACCTGTTAATTATCAGGTAATGTTTATTTGAGTTCCTCATCTCTCATGAGCAGGTTAAGGCAGCTTTTAAATTTAAAAGCTGCCTAAAAACTTCTCATAAGTGAGCCGGCGATAGGTTGAGATGACGAAGTCAAACAAAAAATACCTGTTAATTTAAAAGTTGCCTAAACGCTGCTCATATTGAGAAGAAACCCATGCTCATAAGTTGCGCTCTCAAAGGCGTATGAAGTCTGCTAATCCACGTCACTTGCCCAAAATAGCTGGGCACGGGTCTCTTCTCTCAATATAAACAGGGTTCCACTACTTTGACCTTAACCCAGCTAAGTGGGCCGGGCAATGGGTTGAGACGATGAACTCAAACAAATATTACCTGTTAATTTAAACGCGACGTCCGCCATTCCCAGCTTGTTCTCAGCCCTGAAAGTGTAGTTCCCGAGGTCAGTCTTGCGCACAGTTCGGAAGATCAGCTGGTGCACATTGTCGCGGACCATCATTACGATCCTGTCAACATCAGTAGTGGGTAATCATCATCATCATTACCCTACCGTCAAAAACGTGCCGCCAAGCGATTTAGCGTTCCGGCACGATGGCGTGTAGAAACCGATTAAGGGTATGGGTTGAATGTTCACTGCCATACCCCTTACAAGTTAGCCCGCTACCGTCTTAGACTGCATCGTCACTTACCATCAGGTGAGATCGCAGTCATGGACAATCTTGTCATCGAATAAAAAAAAAATTATCATTAGCAACCCATCAACGGCTCACTACTGAACGCAGGTCTCCTCTCAGAGAAGGGTTATAGGCCGTAGTCCACCACGCTGGCCCAATGCGAATTGGCGGACCAAGTAGGTAATAGTAATCAATAAATAGGTAGCTACTTTTCTACACGTCTGTTCTTCTTAGCCCAATCAAGGCACACCTAAACCTATATTCCTTTAAGTCGGTTAATTAACCGACTTAAAGGAAGAGGTTCTCAAATCGATTGTATGTTTGTTATGTTTGTTACGCGATTACTCCGCCAATTATGAATGGATTTTGATAATACTTTTTTTGTTTGTTAGGGCATACTTCAGAGGTGGTCCCATATTTTTATCGAAATTGATTCAGCACTCTTTTTTATTTATTTATTTTTATTTTTTGACGATGTTAGCTGTCTTAAAAGGTAAACAAGTGGTTCTACGCAGACAGGGCTAAGTGACGTGCTAAGCACGGCGATTAGCAAGTGAAAAACCAAAAATCGGCCAAGTGCGAGTCGGGCCTCGCTCTTTTAGGGTTCCGTTAAAAAAATTAAATTAAAAAATTTCCATCTACCCACCTACCCATTTTAATTTAATTTTTTTAATTTAATTTAATTTTTATTATTTGTTGTTATAGCGGCAATAGAAATACATAATATGTGAAAATTTCATCTGTCTATCCATTACGGTTTACGAGATACAGCCCGCTGACAGACGGACGGACGGACGGACAGCGTAGGCTTAGTAATAGGGTCTCGTTGGTACCCTTTGGGTACGGAACCCTAAAAAGTGAAGTTAGAAAGTGTATTGTGGTCATGGCCTAAACTCTTCTCTCACGAGCGGAGACGTACTGATGCTCAGTAATGAAAATGAAAAATGAAAATGAAAAAATATTTATTTGCCAAAAGAAAAACTATACAAAGATTGGTACATCCGTTGAGACCCACACTAGGTAATCCTGTATCGTGGGGCCCAATTCACCACTATTAACAATTGTTTACAGTTGCCACTCGGGTGAAATGACAAATAAATTAAGATAAACTAAGCTAAATTATACTTACATATAAAATTACAATTTTTTTTATTATTTTTACTAAAGCTAATACAGATTCAGATTCTGATGCCCTTATTTTTTTTTAAAAGAATATCAACCAAGTTGAACTTGACTAATATTCTTCTCTCCCCTCCAAATAAGCGGAAAGCTTGTGTCAGGAGTGGGTACGACAATAGTGCAACGGGTGGGGTTCGAACCTGCGACCTTTCAGTTTTCAGTCCGCACCTTTAACCGTTGGGCTATTGAGGCTTTTAAAGATGTGAGGAGTTTTTCAGTTGACTCGTAGTCATGGGCCGGCGATTGGCTATATTAAGGTGGAAGACACAGATCTGACCGCGAAATTCAAATTTAATTTGGTTTTTCGCAATTTGTAAACTATTACGACAAAGTAGGCTTATGGCATTCTAATTGCGACAATCATCTTCACAGGTTTATATAAAAATCTTTACTTGAAAGTGTCCAGTTTAAGAAATTAATCAAAACATCGACTAATTTGTGAGTAACTCACGTCCAACTCAGTATTTTGATTAATTTCTTAAACTGGTCACTTTTAAGTAAAGATTTTTATGTAAACCTGTGAAGATGATAATTCTACTGGCGCAATTAGAATGCCATTAGCCTCCTTTGTCGTATTAGTTTACAAATTGCGAAAAACCAAATTAAATTTGAATTTCGCGGGCAGACTCGTCTATTCATCAATAAATGAACGAATGAACTCACCTATCGTCAGTCTTGACAGGTTTCCCGTCTCTATACCACGCGGTCCTCGCGGACGGTATGGCGAACTCCAGCTTAGCCGCGAGGGCCGCCCGCAGACCCAGAGCTGTGTGAACGAAGCTTCTATCTGTTGATACTACCGGAGCGTCTATGAACACAATAAACATTGTTGACCGATTTTGAAAAAACTGTTGGATGATGTTCGGAAGTATCCACTATTTCGAAAAAATAATATCTTATTTCAAGATTGCAAGAAAAAAAGGTTTGGTAGATAAAAACGCCATTTCAATTTAAGTTTTAAAATTCACGCAAAAATGCTCGCCGGTGTCATTGCGTCGTTGGTGACGTCACATTTTTGTTTTTCATATTATGATACTATCTGATGCCCACGACTTCGTCCGCGTGGATTTAGTTTTCAAATTCCTCGGGAACTCTTTGATTTTCCGGGATAAAAAGTAGCCTATGTAGAGTGCTCCAGGTCCTCAACTATATCCCATGCAAAAAATCAAGTCAATCCGTTGCTCTGTTGCGGCGTGATTGAAGGACAAACCTATTGTAAGTAGTCTATTTGGGTTAAGGCTATCTCGCAATCTAACATCATTCGAGATTTAGGAACTGTATATATGACTGTCGTGTAATTAACATATTTTAATTTGCAATAACAAATATTTATGTCAATAATTAAGATAAAAACTATCCTATCTTTTAAGTTGGACCAAATTACAGGTTACGAAGTTTGATCAAAATCCGGGCTAGTACCTACTGAGAAATGAGAATTTCTTTGGCAGAAAGACCCAATACATTTTTTGGCCCTACCCGGTAATCGAACCCAGGACCTTGTCATCCGCAGTCGAACTAGCTAACAACTAGGACTAGACCAACGAGGCAGCCAATTACTAAAGATGTCACGAATATTCGGCAACTATTCGGTATTCGGCCTATTCGGCCACTTTTTTTGCTATTCGGTATTCGGCCGAATAATACGTACTATTCGGCCGAATACCGAATACCAAATCATGTAAAAAAGACGCGTTATATTACTCAAAATTATGTATTTATTTCAAAATTACAACACTTTAGTAATTAAAATTGATCAGTGGTAAGTTGTGATGGACAAAAACAAGCTTTTCAGCATTTTTTGGTAGCAAACGATTACGCTTTTCATCGTAAATGTTACCAGCCTCAGAAAATAACCTCTCACTATACACGCTACTTCCAGGAGAAGAAAGATAAACTTTAGCAAATTTCGAAAGGTTTAGGTATTGTTTTTCGTTTGCTAACCACCACTTGTAAGGATCGGCCGTTAAATTAAGTTTTATTTTATGTATTTTTTATATACTGACAAAGCGTTCCGTGACGTGATTTACTCGCAATTGAAACAATTACTCGCCCGCGCTGTGTTGTGTTTGCTTGCACCCCACCCCGCGCGCGCGCCGTCGTCGCCTGCCGCGCCAACGCAACGAGGAAATCAGGTTGCGACTTGTCTTAATCCAGCTAACGCGCCCCCGACAAGTATGGATTTCGTGCCGAATATTCGGCGGCCGAATATTCGGCGCTTCGGCCGACAGCGTTGCCGAATATTCGGTATTCGGTATTCGGCCAATTCACTATTCGTGGCATCTCTAGTTTTAATATTAGTAGGATGAACACCTCACCCTGTATAATGACAGTAATGGCCGCCGTGACGGGGTCACCGACCCCGTTGTCGACGGTGCACTCGTACACGCCGGCCAGCAGGCGGTGCTCAGCGCGGAATCGAATCCGCGACCGGTGCTCTAGCAGCGCCATTGGTTCACCCTGCTCATTGAAACTCAAGGTCACCAACATCATCAGTAACCCATCAACGGCTCACTGCTGAGCGCAGGTCTCCTCTCAGAGAAAGTTTATAACCCTTAGACTGAGTTTCCAGGGCGCGGTTCGCGGTCCGCGCCCGCAGCCTCCGTAGAATGCAGATTTGTATGGAAAATGAAGTTTCAATTTCCACGGCGCGGTTTGCGCCCGCGGCGGGCGCGGTACTAGCGGTACCGCAACCGCTGCGGGTGCGGGTGCGAACCGCGCTGGTGAAACCCAGTCTTAGGGATATAGTCGCCGACCCAATGCAGTTTAGCAGACTTGACACACCATTGAGGGCATTCTAGAGAACTCTCATATATTTATAATAAAATATTAAAATTCAACGAGCTTAAAAATCTAACTGTCATGCAGGCCAAGCAGAAGTTAACAACATGGCTTAGCACTCTATCCTATGAAGATACTGAGCAGTTACTCAAACGCATAACTTGATTCCTTACTATAGGAACTCATATTTAAATATGTATGTATATTTTATTATCATATGGTCACACATATATATATATATATAACTATGCTTTTAATTTTATATTTTGTATTATATAAAATTATATCGTAATATTGTATTGAACTATTTATGTATTCATGGTATAGTTCTTATTTTTATTTATAATTCACATTCAAATAGAGGTATGGATAAAACCTAGTGTCACTAACTTTCCGTGATAATCTAATTGAAAATTTTCTTTTGAACCCCACGATACAGGCCTCCTAGTGTGGGATCCGCCGATAACATTGTGCTAGGGAAAGGGACATGAAAACTGATAAGATGCTATTCTATGCTATTACTGTATTTAACATTAAGTAATACATTTATAATTATTTTAGTTTAAGCAAACAATATGTATAATCTATGTCTTTCTCTTCTCTCATTTTAGTCAAATAAATACATTTTCATTTTCATTTTTTGTCAGGAGGCAGGTTTCATCACAACTTTTTAATTCACCGTTGAAGCATGCGATATTTAATTGTAGCGCACATAACTCTGAAAATTCAGAGATGCGTGCCCGGGATCGAACCAGCGACCCCCGAATAGGAGACCACAGTTATAACCACTAGGCTATCGCTGCCTTACCACTAGGATATGGACTGCGGTGAAGCAAAACTTCGTGAGGAAACCTGCACGCTTGAAAGTTTCCTTCTCTGAGAGGAGACCTGCGCTTTGTGGAAGACAAGACACGACAAAGTAGGCTTATGGCATTCTAATTGCGACAATGGCAGTATCATCTTCACATGTTTATTTAAAAATCTTTGCTTGAAAGTGTCCAGTTTAAGAAATTAATCAAAATATCGACTAATTTGTAACTCACGTCCAACTCAGTATTTTGATTAATTTCTTAAACTGGTCACTTTCAAGTAAAGATTTTTATGTAAACCTGTGAAGATGATAATTCCACTAGCGCAATTAGAAGGCCATAAGCCTACTTTGTCGTATTAGTTTACAAATTGCGAAAAACCAAATTAAATTTGAATTTCGCGGGCAGACCCTTGTCTTCCACCTTAATAGTGAGCAGTCGATGGGTCGCTGATGATAATGATGATGAAAGTTTCATTTCACGTACGTTTTTCCTCCAGTTCACAATGGGTACAGGAGCACCCGTGGTCTCACAGCCTATGTCCACATATTCACCCTTCTTCACCTCCAGGAATCCGTCGTCAGGTACTGTCCGCACACTGGGTGGGTCTGAAAATACCACATTTTAACACTTTCAAATTAGTACCTAACCAACTGGTCTAAGATCAGCCCCCCGAATGTCTACAAGTTGCCGATCAAAATCGTATTCATTTGATGGCATTAGCGTCAAAGTAAAATATTCCTTGACTGTATTGATATAAAGTCACAAATTCAGTAGGCCGATTTCAACATAGAGCGTTATGGAGTGTATCGTACATACCTGAACGTATAAGAATGCATACACGAAATTGAGTTCTAATTCAATGCTATCTAATTAATGCCATCAAATGAATACGATTTTGATCGGCAACCTGTCGACAATCGGGAGGCCGGTATAAGAAATTCATATTACACCCTCATATGTCATTTATTAGTGATAAGAAATAAATGATTGTTTATAATATTATACTCATCGACATATCGCGAATAGGTTGCCTAGTTAAATTGCGTGACAAATTCAACAAATTGCTGAAAAGCTGGTACCGCATTTGATAGTGCCTCTGATGACTGATGTTCCAAATGTTCACGGGCAGCGGTAATCACTTAACATCAGGTGAACCGCCTGCTCGTATTCTCGCTATATGTAATAAAAAAAAAGTTGTACGTCAGTAACTAGTGAAAGGCTTGTGCTGTCTTATCTATACAGCGTGCTAATCGCTTACTAGTAACTGTACTACATCGCGGGTTTAAAAAGTAGTAGGTAGGTATAGGTTTTACTTACATTGTACTTCTATGGAATGCGTTTGTCTAATTGGACCCCATGGCTCTGGACGGATTATCTAAAAATAAAACATTGTTATATAACATCATCATCATCAACTCATCAACGGCTCACTGCTGAGCGCAGGTCTCCTCTCAGAGAAGGGTTATAGGCCATAGTCCACCACGTTGCGCTGGGACAATGCGAATTGGTGGACTTCACACACCTTCGAGAACATTATAGAGAACTCTCAGGTGTGCAGGTTTCCTCAGGATGTTTTCCTTCACCGTTGAAGCGTGTAACATTTAAAAATATATAAGTATATTTCTCGAATATAACTATATTACTAGGTACAGGAGATATTTTGTTTTATTAATACCTACTCTCCATAATTTACTCTTGGACAATAGAAGATGGTGCGAGGATGTTAGATTTTAAGGATCTGTCATCCCGTCTGTCCACTGGGGACTGGAGCCTGGAGGGCTGGTAGATAACTCGGCCAACATATACGGTATATCTAATCTTAGTGGTCATCTCGACCGAAAGAATTTCGTCCGAATGGCCGAGTTCCCCCTATGCAATTTTACCAATTTTTTTGATAGCCAACTCGATCAATTTTATTGAGTGTTTAAATAAAATAAAATAAATAAAAATAAAAAGCCATTTATTCCCATATCATTTCCTTATCTTAATTTATTTGTATTAACTAATTTAAATTACTTATTACTAATTACTACTAAATTATTAATTATTTACTAATACTACTATTTAAATTACTAATTACTACTAACTAATTAAAATTTTTAGAGATATGGGCCCCTTCTCGGGTAAAGGCCTCCCCCAACCTCTTCCACTTTTCCCTTTTTTTCCTATTGAGTGTTTATGTACCTACAATGAAATACAAAATGTGTTTCGCGAATCTAATATTTTGATACACTCAAGTAGTACCTAGTTTTATTTCTACTGCACGGTGATTTATGTAACAATGAATGTTTCCAACTGACTGACGGTTATACTAAACAAATACACGTTGCATTAAAAGAAAGAACACCTCTTTCTTTTAATACCTCTACTGTACTGTGATATTTCGGTTTTATATAAAAATCGGCCAAGTGCGAGTCGAGCCTCGCTCTTTTAGGGTTCCGTTAAAAAAAATTAAATTAAAATATTTTCATGTACCCATGGAAATATTTTAATTTAATTTTTTTAATTTAATTTAATTTTTATTATTTGTTGTTATAGCGGCAATAAAAATACATAATATGTGAAAATTTCATCTGTCTATCTATTACGGTTTACGAGATACAGCCCGCTGACACACGGACGGACGGACGGACAGCGTAGGCTTAGTAATAGGGTCCCGTTGATACCCTTTGGGTACGGAACCCTAAAAATCGACAACATTGAACTGAAAGACTGTACCCAACTTTGTACATACATGCGGTCGAGTTGACCATCAAAAAATTAAAAAAGCAAAGTTCGTCGGTCGAGATGACCACAAATTCCCTGAGGTTGGCCTTTCAGCGGCGAGTGGCAACCCTGAACCTTAAGGCAATAAACAAGGCGGTTCGTTTCAACATGAGTAGGTACATAGATTAATTGTAATTTGTACAACATACGGGAGCATGCCTCGGACCATCGCAAAACATTTGATCGAATTGGTTAATTGCGTAATTGTAGGCACGATACTATAGTGTTTGGAAACGTCCGATCGGGCGTAGTGTTGTTACGCGCGATTTTGGATACCTTTATCGATAAAACAATATCTAAGTTTTATGTATCTTTGCTATAGAATCGTCGGACTGTAATGAGTGTAACTAACAAAAAGCTGAGCTTTGTGAGGGCTCGCGTAGTTTTTCTAATGGGTAAGAAGTTCTGTTGCAGCGATGTTAACTCTTTGGTTTTCTAACAGATGGCGTTAGTAGTACAATAACAAATACAAAATTGTAAATGTTAATTTTTTTATGTTGGTTATAAAATTATATTTTTTTTTTGACAGATAGCACATCTGGATATGAAGTTAAATTACTATGTTAAAGCACAAATCTATAGGCGTGATAGTTTTTCAGTAAAGTGTACCACAAATGCTCAGGATGTAGGATAAGAATTACATCTTAATTAAGATTGTGTTTTTTTTTTTACAGATAACTTGAGCGTAGCTTGAAGCAATATAATGATTTGGATTTATTTCATAAAAATTTAAACGAAAAATTTAAAAAAAAACGAAATTAATTAAAAGTTAGGACCTATTTTTTAGAATTTAAGTCTGCGCTTAGTACAGTGCGTAGAAAAGGCAAAAACGTCATTCATGTGTTGATTTTTAATTTTAAACCTAAATCCACTTTACGAAGTTTTGGCAACAGATGCTTTTATTGTTGGACTTACTTACCAGTTAACATTTTCACGTGTGTGTCTGTGCACATACTTGTGCACTATAATATCTCGGGCGTAGTTGGCTAGTAATCGCTTTCATTAATATTGGCCTTGACTGAAGTGTGTTCGGGAGGATATTATTCCGACAACCTCCCTGGCGCAGTGGTGAGCGCTTTTGTCTTATAACTGGGAGGTCCCGGGTTCGATTCCCGGCGGGGTCAATTTGGGAATTTATAATTTCGTACCGCCAAGCGATTTAGCGTTCCGGCACGATGGCGTGTAGAAACCAATTAGGGGTATGGGTTGAATGTTCACTGCTATACCCCTTCCAAGTTAGCCCGCTACCATCTTAGACTGCATCGTCACTTACCATCAGGTGAGATCGCAGTCAAGGACTAATAGCTTGTCATCGAATAAAAATTAAAAAAGACTGCAGTATGCATGTAATAATATGTACCTATGTGACTATACATGTATTTAGTTATTAATAAAAAATTTCATATATACAATACTATAAACCTAAATTTAATTCTAAAATTAAAACTAAAATAAAAACTAATTAAAATCTAAAACCCCATCCAAGCCACCGCAGTGTGGCATAGTACCCAAGATGCTGGCAGCATTACCTCTTTGGATGGCCAGGCTAATCCTTTGGCCAAGGTAGCTGTAGTAGTTGCTGTGACTATTAGAATAGAATAGAATAGAAATGTTTTTTATTCAAATAAACTTTTTTACAAGTGCTTTCGAATCGTCGATGAGTCTACCACTGGTTCGGAATGCCGTTCCTGCCGAGAAGAACCAGCAAGAAACTCGGCAGTTGCTCTTTTCAAAATAAGTTTACATTCAATAGAATAGTTAAACAGTTGAATTACCACCTGCTGTCTCATGAATCGCTGGAAAGAATTATGTCCACGCTTTTTGATCATCTAAATAGTCTTCAATTGCATAATATGCTTTTTTCATGAGATTAGTTTTTACTGATTTCTTAAACTTGTGTAAAGGCAAGTCTAAGATCGACTGTGGAATTTTATTATAAAACGTTACGCCCATTCCCACAAATGTCTTTCGGACCCTCTTGAGGCGACATCGAGGAATCACGAGCCTGTTTGGATTTCTAACTTGCCTATCGTGTAAATCACCCATTTTTTTGTAATTCACGATGTTTTGTCTGACAAATATTATATTGTTGTAAATATATTGTGAAGCTACTGTAAGAATGCCTATTTCTTTAAATTTTTCTCGAAGGGAATCCCGCGGTTTTAAATTATATATTGCGCGAATTGCCCTCTTCTGCAATACAGAAATTTTTCCAATATCGGCTGCTTTACCCCATAATAAGATTCCGTATGACATAATACTATGGAAATATGCAAAATAAACAATTTTTGCAGTTTCTATGTCAGTTAACCGTCGAATCTTCCTATTAACGAATGTATCACCGTAGCCAATAAACTACTGAACCGATTTTGATTAATGTGATGTCAATCGATTCGTTAAGATGATCCAGGTGACATAGGCTACATTTTATATTACAACGGATGTTACATCCAATTTTCCGTATTCTGATTGGTATTGAAACTTTTATCCTTGTTGAACATTACAAATAAGGAAGTATGGAGTTTCTTGGTTTGTGAATGTACAATGGAGGTACATCCCTATTTAAAATGACGTTAAGGGGCCAGTTCAAAGGGTTGTCCGTCGATGAAACTAATTGTTGGCATGGCATCCGTTTCGCAATGTATACCTAATTGAATGGCGGGCTTAACTGTTTTAATTGATTTAAAAACTAACACTGACTGACTGTTACTTCAGAAATTGTAGTTTGTTTAGTAGAAGTTACATGACAACTGTACAAATAGGTAGGTACCTCGGATCTGAAGTTCAATGATGCATATACCTACCTACTTGGTACCTACATTATCAATTCATTAACAACCCATCAACGGCTCACTACTGAGCGCAGGTCTCCTCTCAGAGAAGGTTTATAGGCCATAGTCCACCACTTCGGACTGGCGGACGAATTGGCTGACTTCACACTTCTTCGAGAACATTATGAAAAACTCTCAGATGTGCAGGTTTCCTCACGATGTTTTCCTTCACCGTTGAAGCAAGTGATATTTAATTGCTTAAACGCACTTGACTCCGAAAAGTCAGAGGTGCGTACCCGGGATCGAACCTGCGACCCCCCGAATAGGAGACCACAGTCCTAACCACTAGGCTATCACTGCTTCTATTGCATTATCAATTAATAATAATTAATCTTCTTCTCCTTCATCTTCTTTATTAGTGGGGGGTCTGCCAACACTGCGCTTCCCGGTGCGGGGTTGCCACTCCAGCACCTTGGGACCCCAACGACCATCAGCTCTTCGATCTATGTGCCCCGCCCATTTCCACTTCAGTTTCGCGACTCGCTGAGCTATGTAATAATTAATCGCCAGTCTCTAAATCCCCATAGTTTAGGTGGGCACTACCCAGCGTTTGCGCTCTCGAACTATTAAGAACTGTCACACTTGACAGCGACAGTTCTTAATTAGCAACTTTCCATTGTTAAGGTTGAACATCCGCGCGCGGAGCGGCAGCAGCAGGTTGGGGTCGCGGCTGTCGTACCTCACAAGTGTAAAGCGCGGTGTCGCCCGCGACCAGCTCGTCGATCTGCAGGCTGAAGTTGGCGAACATCCGCGCGCGGAGCGGCAGCAGCAGGTTGGGGTCGCGGCTGTCGTACCTCACAAGTGTAAAGCGCGGTGTCGCCCGCGACCAGCTCGTCGATCTGCAGGCTGAAGTTGGCGAACATCCGCGCGCGGAGCGGCAGCAGCAGGTTGGGGTCGCGGCTGTCGTACCTCACAAGTGTAAAGCGCGGTGTCGCCCGCGACCAGCTCGTCGATCTGCAGGCTGAAGTTGGCGAACATCCGCGCGCGGAGCGGCAGCAGCAGGTTCGGGTCGCGGCTGTTGTACCTCACAAGTGTAAAGCGCGGTGTCGCCCGCGACCAGCTCGTCGATCTGCAGGCTGAAGTTGGCGAACATCCGCGCGCGGAGCGGCAGCAGCAGGTTGGGGTCGCGGCTGTCGGCCAGGAGGCTGTTGTTCTTGTACCAGCGTATACGGAGGTCGCCTTCTGGAGAAAAGATCATAGTCTTATTAATGGTTATATTCCGCCAAATTATTATAATTATAGTCTGTTTTTTTTTTAACAAACGTGTACCGAAAATTTTGACTGTGTTGATATTGGTCCACCTAATCAACATAGAGTCCCAGGCCCCACCCCTAAAATGACCCATCTCTCTCTGTCAATATCGGAAATGTACGAAACGTTCTCAGTACCCCACCCCTAACATAGCTTCACAAAAAAATTGTAAAATGATTATTTTGAAAAGAGCAACTGCTGAGTTTCTTGTCGGCTCTTCTCAGCAGAATCCGCATTCCGAACCGGTGGTAGTCATGATGTGTCATAAGAGCCACAGGCCTACGTGAAATAAATAATTTTGAATTTGAATAACAATGACCCATCTCACTCTGTTAATATCGGGAATGTGCGACTTGCGAGAGACATACTGTGTACCTACTCGTTTGTTAAAAAAATGAGAAGAGAACATCTTTAAATGTTTACGTGTCAAAACGTTGGACCAAAGTTGACCGTGATTTGAGTGTATGTTTGATTTAACCATTTCCGTGTTGGAATGATCTAATGCGGGGTCCACCGTTCGCGGTCAAATCCGGTGGACAACGTCATAGTTGAGATCGAGATATTTAAATTGAATGCTATATCTACTGTTATTAAGTAGACCGTGCTTAAAATCTTCCATTTTTCAATCATAATGTAGGCTATATTCAATAGCTTAGGTAGGTGAAGAAATTTTAAAATTTCTATGTTCTTCCTATGTTCTTATTTATCTTAACTAAAATTTATTCTTAATTACTTATTCTTAATTTAACTGTAGGTAATGAAGAACATAGTTTACACCATCGTAAAGGTTCATCTCACTGTCTGATTTTGAAACTGGATTTATGTGCGTTAAAGCAATTAAATCTTTATGTCTGCCCATCTTAAGACATTATCATATTGCATTGTAAGTAGGAATGCATTTTTGGAACTTCCCTCATTGTGGAAACACTGCATACATAGCATAGTATTTTATTGTATTTTAAACTTATTTTGAAAAGAGCAGCCGCCGAGTTTCTTGCTGGTTCTCGGCAGGAAGGGCATTCTGAACCAGGTGGAAGAGTCAGACGATTCAAAAGACTTGTAAGTTTATTTCAATAAAAAATATTTCTATTCTATTCTAAAAATATTATAACATGCAACTTTAACGGCGAAGAAAAATATCGTGAGAAAATCTGCACGCCTAATTCTCCATAATGTTCTCGAAGGAGTGTGAAGTCTACCGATTCGCATTGGGCCAGCGTGGTGGACTATAGCCTATAACCCTTCTCTGAGAGGAGACCTGCGCTCAGTAGTGATCCGTTAATGGGTTACTCATGATGATGATGATGGAGCTCACTCGACGTTATTTTCCATCTTTTGCTGATTCGTAAGTTGCCGCGGGCCATAGTGAGATGTTGATAGAAGCAACAAGCATGTCTTGGACTTTTTTATGACCCTTGTACTTGTACACTGGGCCCGGTGGCACGCAATTGGTACACAAAGATCCGAATCTATGCTCACTTCCTGCCAGTAACGAGCACATTCATGTATTATCCTTTGGATGAGCGTTCGTTGCGATGACGGCGCATTAATAAACTAACAATATTTTTTATTCTAATCTAAACCGGGAAATTTATTAAACTTCAAAAAAGGAGGAGGTTCTCAATTCGTCAGAATCTTTTTTTTATGTATATCCACCGATTACGCGAAGACGCCTGAGCCCTGAGCCGATTTGGAAAATTCTTTTTTTGTTTGCAAGGGTATACTACCCAGGTGGTCCCGTTTAAATGTTATCGAAATCGGTCGAGCGGTTTTTAAACATTAAATTATATACTTTTTAGTGGCGCGGGTGTTTGAACTCAGTTTTTTAAAAATATTTTTTTAATTATTAATTGTTGAATTGACTTGATATCTATACTTATAAAGAGACTTTTCTTTAATAAAATATTAATTCTGAATTCATTAAGCTCAATGTCCTAGCTCCTCAATCCTGAAGCTGCAGGTTACGGCCCACCTAAACTGCAGGGATTTAAAAACTGTCGATTACGAAATGATATTGTAGGTACCGAGCTTATCACTACATCATGAAGCTCTAGTTCCTAGCTCCTCAATCCTCAATTTTAAAGAAAGCTGGAGCGCAGCCGTGTGTAAGAGATAGTCTAAATTAAATTTTCTAAATCGAAATTGAGGCTTATTGAGTTGTATTATGTATAGTACCTCTAGTACAGCCTCTACTTCTTCTTATTTGTCAACCGACAGACGTCCACTGCTGGACAAAGGTCTCTTGCATGGACTTCCACAGGTCTCGGTCTTGCGCCGCCTGAATCCAGCGGCTCCCTGCGACTCGCTTGATATCGTCGGTCCACCTAATGGGGGGTCTGCCAACACTGCGCTTCCACTCCAGCACTTTGAGACCCCCAACGACCATCAGCTCTTCGAACTATGTGCCCCGCTCATTTCCACTTCAGTTTCGCGACTCGCTGACCTATGTCGGTGACTTTGGTTCTCCTATAAAGGATCTCCTCATTTCTGATTTGATCTCGCAGGGATACTCCTAG
This sequence comes from Oeneis ivallda, assembly GCA_029955525.1. Lineage (NCBI taxonomy): Eukaryota > Metazoa > Arthropoda > Insecta > Lepidoptera > Nymphalidae > Oeneis > Oeneis ivallda. The sequence continues at coordinate 12,859,982 of JARPMR010000029.1, read as the reverse complement.
CATAGCTCTCTCCACCGCCCGCCGAGTGACCCGTTAACGGATATAAGAACGGTCATAAGAAGGCTCAGGGTCACACAGCGTCTACTTAAACTAAAATAAATTGACTGGTTTAAAATATACCGTCATTCATCATCATCATTATCAACCCATCAACGGCTCACTACTGAGCGAGGTTACACTCTCAGAGAAGGGTTATAGGCCAAAGTCCACCACGCTGGCCCAATGCGAATTGGCGGACTTCACACACCTTCGAGAACATTATGGAGAACTCTCAGGTGTGCAGGTTTCCTCACGATGTTTTCCTTCACCGTTAAAGCATGTGATATGTGATGTGATATTTAATTTCTTCAACACACTTAACTTCGAAAAGTCAGAGGTGCGTACCCGGGACCGAACCTGCGATCTCCCCCAATAGGAGACCACAGTCGTAACAACTATAGACTATCACTGCTTAAAAAAAAATTAAGTGGCACTCGGGGACTGCCGCGGTAAAGCTATTGCATAGCATTTTTTATCAACTTATGCAATTATAATAGGTATTTAAATTTATGCAAGTTTTTTTTTTCACAGTCAAAATTATGCAAAAAAAATAAAAAAAAAAACAAACAAACAAGAAAAGCGCACTGTCACTACTTCGCGAGTGAGATTCGAACCTGCGACATCATACACCATACGGTAAAAGCGTCGCTCGCCCACTGCGCGAAACAGAGCTACTTGAGAACCTCTAAAATGTTGAACGCTTACTGAACGACGGTGTTAGGTTTATTTTCGTTACGGAATTTCTTGATTCGGTCGCCGCGCTCAAACTGTTTATCCTAGTTCAAAGCCCGCGGTAAAAGCTATGCAATAGCTTAAAAAAATCGTGCTACTAGAGAAATTGTGCCGTATCCAAACATTATTATATTCATGCATCGTCCACATTTCTGCTTCACACTGGTGACACGGGGTTATACGAACGCGCGTGGCCAACACAAAAATGTCATGCTTTTGTGATTTCTGCTTTGTGTTTTTGTGAACACTAGGTACATAATAACCGTTGCTTTATCTGATCGCGACTTGCAAATTATGGAGATAATAAAATATAAAATTGCAACATATTTCCGGTAGCACGGAATATATAATAATCTTCCGGTATCGACATTATATTTTGCACCACTTCTTTAATTTAGTGCGCATTAATTTTTTGTTTTTTGACGCTCTGACCCCAATATCTTCGATCGATTAGAATAGAATACTATAGAAATATTTTTTATTCAAATAAACTTTTTACAAGTGCTTTTGAATCGTCTGGCTCTACCACTGGTTCGGAATGCCCTTCCTGCCGAGAAGAACCAGCAAGAAACTCGGCGGTTGCTCTTTTCAAAACAAATTTACAATACAGCAAATAATATACTATATATGCAGTGTTTCCACAATGAGGGAAGTTCCAAAAATGCATACCGACTAACTTCTATCTTAAGATGGGCAGACATTAAGCAGCCCCATTCCCGCCGGTGGCACCCGTTCACGAGCATGACGCATGACCCAGCCATTGCTTCGCTAAACCATATTTGAGGGAACGTAACATCCCGCATGACACGACACCACCACAGAAATGTTTAAAGAGTGCGTGACATACTTATGCTACCCATGTTAAGGCATCGAATGGGTAGCATAAGTATGTCATGATTGATCGAAGATAAAAACTAACTACGGACGAACTAGGCATAGTTAATTAACTATGCCTAGTTCGTACTTCGTACTACTAAGTAGCCTATGTTAGACTCCAAAGTGTAAGCGTACGGCAAGCTATATCTGTGCCTGTCATCAAAATCAGTAGGTATATATATATATAGCAGTTAAAACTTGGAAAAACCTGCCAAGTGCGTGTCGGGCCACGCGCAGTGTAGGGTTCCGTAGTTGCAAGTCACAATTATTATTGCTGACCTAGGATAGTGCTTTTATTTTATTTATGAATATTGAATATATTTTGAGTTCCATGGTTTATAATATACTACAAAATATGCAACTTACACTACGTGTAATAACCTAACCTAGAAAAGACAGGTATAACTCCTTAACCCCTTTTTGTGGTTGTGTGGTTATGAACCCTACTTAGCTGTGATAGTTTTCCTATAAAATTCTTTATATATACTACTACTGTGAATTTTTTCATGTAGGTATCCTATAAACAACCATTTAACTGGCAGAGGGGGGGACACTTGACTAATAAGATTTAGCACTTTAAAATCATATTCACAAACGGATCTCTGAATCGAAAATGGTGCTCCCTCATCCACAATATTTTTGAAAGACTTATTCAACGACACCTCACACTATAGGATAAACGAAAAAAAAAATTCATCCCCACTTTTCATGTAGGGGAGGTACCCTAAAAAAAATATTTTTCACAATTTCATTTCACCACTTTGTTGGCGTGTTATAATACCCTTGTCAAATTACAGATTTCTAGTACTAATAGTCTCTATGAGCTAAACCGCGGACGGACGGACAGACGGACGGACATGGCGAAACTCTCTCGCATCTACAAATTCGCAATCGTATGGAGGATTGCAATACTACGGACTAGAATATATTATAATAGTACATACTACGTACTAAATACTAATAGGCCCAAACTTTTTTTACTACCCCAAATAGTAAAAAATATTATGTTTGCTACTTCCATGTCGAATATCAATAAAATCTATCCTATTAAAGATACCTAATCCATGGTAAGTAGGTATTACCTAGATTATTACATAGACTTGTATTACCTACTTACCATAGACAAACAATAGATTAGAATATTAGACCAACAATATGTTCTCGAATACATGTAGGTCGAATATCGATAAAATTTTCCCTAGGTAGTTACTTAGGTTCGTACCTAAGGTAACATAGAGAAACAATGGATTAGAATAAAGCTACTTAAATGTTCTGTCTACATTAAATTGGGACTTTCATAACAAAACGGGTTGGGCGTAAAAAATAAATTACATATACACAGCAGTAGACTATAATCTAATCATTAATAAAAACGACTGTTACAGAAATTATGAGTGGGCTATTTGTTTAAACTAATTTGAAAATATAAGGCTGCTTACATACATGGCTGTTGAACTTTCCTGTATGTTTCAAGCTTTAATTATTTAATAAGTTAAAACGAGTCATTTAGTGAGGACATAAATCTGCTTTCGAAAGTAAAATCTGAGCAAAGTCAAAGTACGCTTTGTGTACTTATAATATGTCTTCTTCTTCGCGTGCCTCTCCGACTAGCGAAGGTTGGCAGTCGCCAGTCAGCTTTGTGAATTCAACTTTGTTCTTCGCGAGGCGAAATAGTTCTGCCGCACTCGCGATTCCTGTCCACTCTCGGATGTTGCGCAGCCAGGACTTTTTCGCGACCGACGCCTCTTCTTGTAAAAATTATTAAATTTTTATATTGAATATTTTTTTGTAAAATAGGTATGTACTTTAATAATTCAATCAATTTATACTTTTCATAAGTTTTATGTTTACACCAAAATGAAATGGCAGATTCACTTAACGATTCAAAAGCACTTTGTAAAAGTTTATTTAAATGAATATTATTGTATTCTATTCTATTCTGAAAACGTTAAAATTGGTATTATAGGCAATGAATAACTGTACAATTTTGTGATCTTTTGAAACAACAAATTGGAGTAACCGACATCGTGTTCGAGAGCCCAGATCATAAATTAAAACGGTTGTAAAATAAAGTCGGAGTACCTACCTACTCTACTTTAAAAAGCTCTAAATAACAATATAAATTATTCCTAAGATCACCTCCGAATTATGACTTGGAATAATGAACCATATAATAGCTAACATAATTTGTATCCACGAGAGAATGGAGTTTTATGCGTTTTGGTCTTAGAGGCCGTGCATTTGTTTTTACCCGACCACGCCAAAGCTAAACGAAAGGATATGATTTCAGCCTCTAGGTATGTGTTGTTTCTTTGTTTATGTGTAAAGAATTTAGAAGGAGAAGATACTTTGGAAGGCGAGAACTTATTTTTTCAAATACATTTTGATTGATTCTACTTAAAGTATAGGTAGGTACATTAAGTAAGTTTGATGCCTGCCACAAAATAAGGAAGTCTAGGAATCGAACTCTGTACCTCTTACTTGGAAGGGTACCCACAGCTTATGCCCCTTCATCACTGGACGTTTTATAAAACCTATTATTGTATAAAAAATTAAACGTGCCTCGACGATGCATCGACGCATTAAAATGCAAATCCCAAATGGTATTGAAAATATTCTTTAAACATTTTATGTAGCTTACTTATATTTTGCTAGCTAATGCCGCGCGGTGACTTCTTCCACTTTGATTAAGGTTTTATTAAATCTGAGAATTCCTGAATTTTCCCGATATAAATAAAAATAGCCTATGTACGTTTCTAGGATAGGTACATGCCATATTTGTGCCAAATATCGAAATCATTTCAGTGGTTAGAACTTAGAACTTTAAAAATGTATATTGACGCAAATATCAAGTTTTTTTTTTGTAAAAAGTAGTCTAGATCGCTCCTTGTCCATCTTCTATCTACTACTTGTGAAAATCTTGTCAAGATCGGCTCAGCCGTTTCGAAGATTAGTCCGAACTAACAAAGACAGCCAAAATTCTTTAAAACGCAATTTTGGGTTATGCTCTCGGTATATAATAAATAAAAATTATTATGCTTTTTAAAAGGCAGTTATTTCAAAATCATAGACATACACTTCAATCCTTAATATTATAAATGCGAAAGTGTGTTTGTTGGTTTGCTGGTTTGTTGGTTTGTCCTTCAATCACGCCGCAACAGGGATATGGATCGACGTGATTTTTTGCATGGGTATAGTTGAGGATCTGGAGAGTGACATAGGCTACTTTTTATCCCGGAAAATCAAAGAGTTCCCGATTGATGTTAAAAACTAAATCCAGGCGGACGAAGTCGTGGGCATCAGCTAGTTTTATATACTTTTCTAGTGAAAGGATCTTTCGTAAGTCAAAAAATATTAACCTGTAATATCCGTATAACAGGGGAGCACTACGGTATCATTTTCATATGCTTTCACTGTTACCGGCACACTTTTAAACACTTTTTCACTTAAAACCACTTCCACGAATAAAATTAATAGGATAAGTTTTAAAAAAGCCATTTCTATTTCAATAAATTTTCAATTAACACCCCCACAAAATATCGATAACTCTTTTAAATAAGTTTTACAAGACTGATTTAAAAAAACACAACTATTTTATCGATAAGTTTTTTTAATCACAACACTATCACGAAATATCGCAAGTATTGTCTTGTTTTCAAAAATTTTTCATCATAAATTCAATCAGTGGTTATTAAAAAATTAATTAAAAAGCATAATTAAATAGAAAACCTCATTCGGTGTTTAAAATGTGAAAAAAATTATCATTTCTCAAAAAAAAAAAAAACAATTATTGTCTATGAAAAAAATGTAGCCGTAATATTAGGTTAGAATTTTGAATTATTGTCATGGAACGCGCGCGCCTCTGCGTAAAAGAACAACGATCATCTGCACCCGCGCTCGAACATTCAATGAGTACATTATGTCCTGTGGGCACAACGGGAGGATTTAATAAATTAAAATGGTTTCTTTTTCTTTTCATCAACCAATAGATGTCTACTGTTGAACAATGGTCTCTTGCATGGCTTCCACAGGCCTCGGCCTTGCGCTGCCTGCATCCAGCGGCTCCCTGCGATTCGTTTGATGTCGTCGGTCCACTTAGTCACGACTTAGTGGCGGGTCTGCATTCACTGCGCTTCACGGTGAAAGGTCGCCACTCAGTAGCCAGAACGTAGTAAGGACGTTCTTACCGTGCTACAAGTTTGTACTTTGTTTGTCCTTCAGTCACGCAGCAACGAAGCAACGGATCGGCGTGATTTTTTGCATGAGTAAGTATGGTTCAGAACTTGGAGAATGGCATATTGGCACCTTTTATCCCGAAAAAACAGGCGGTTCCCACGGGAATTTTAATACCCTAACTCCACCCGGACGAAGTCGCGAGCAGAAGCTACTTTTATATAAATCATGCTGAATTTGCCCAAAACAGTCACCCCTCCAAATGAGCATAAAGCTTCGACCTTCAACCGTTACTTAGTTACACTGATGCATGGGCTATTGAGGCTTAATAATGAATATTGATCTTGTTTGAATGTAAAGCTCGGTGTACCCTCAACTTGTTCGCATCCCGTCAATTAATTGATTCACCTTTATAAAGGAGTCGGCATTTAAACTAAGATTAGTCATTTAAGACGCCTTTCGGGATCGCATGTCGTCTCTACAAACACTTCCTTGCTCTATAATCATCATTAACATCAACTTATCGCATGCCCACTACAGAGCACGGGTCTTCTCTCGAATGAGAAGTGTTTAGGCCAAGGATTCCCAAAGTGGTCGATATCGACCCCTCGGGGTCGAAATCAGTTTTCCAGGGGTCGAAATAAACGAAAACTGATTTTGGGGGTCGACGAGGTCTAAAAATCGACCCCTATTAATTAACACAAGTTCTTATATGAAACTTTCAAGACACTGTACGAGTTGTGCTATGTGTACCAACTTGATAAAAGAATGACTAATATTTTTGTAGGAAGTGTCATTGTTGTACTTTTTACGTAATTTGTATTAATAATCATAATTATTTACACTTGATATTTATTATTTACTGCATTATATGTATAGTATATTTATTTCATTTTGATGAGAAAATTATGTCAAGTTTCCTCACTTAACCAACCGCATAGTTTTTAAATTGGTAAGTAGATATTTTGTAATAGGAAAAAACTAGAGATAGGATTTTTAAAGTAATTTGGCTATGGGGGTCTGAAGTATCAGTTCATTTTGGAAAAGGGGTCTCTTGCCCTAAATAGTGTTGGAAACACCTTTGATAACACTATGGAGAAATATCAGACATGAGAATGCCTCACGTTTTCCTTCGCCAATTCACCATAAAAGCTACCCTTTAAGTACCTACAGAAAACTCGGTAAAACTAGAGGCGCGTGGAAGTAGAACTCATTATCATCAACCCATCGTGGCCCACTTCAGAGCACGGGTCTCCTCTCAGAATGAGAAATGGCTGGCCAAGTGCGGATCGACAGACTTCAAATACCTTTGAGAACATTATGGAGAACTCTCAGGCATGAGAATGCGTCACGTTGTTTTCCTTCACCGTAAAACCTAGTGATATTTAAGTGCACAAAACTGGATAAAATTAGAAGTGCGTGGAATTAGAATCCGTTTAAATGCGAAAGTGTGTTTGATGGTTTGTCCTTCAATCACGCAGGAATGGAGCAACGTATCGACAAATTTTTTATATGGGTATATAGTGTTGTAGAGTAACCTAGGCTAAGTACCTTTTATCCCGAAAAACAGAGGGTTCCCGCGGGAGTTTTAAACCCGAACTCCATGCAGACGAAGTCGTGGACAAAAGCTAGTAAAATAATCTTTTATGCCCACAAGAGAGTACGTACGGCTGCAGAGTTTGCCAAATAATTAAATAGACATTTAGGGTCGATTTCACCAAAGTAAAATGTCAGTGTTCAAAAAATTTTGGCAGATTTTCAATACAAAAAATCGGCCAAGTGCGAGTCGGGCCTCGCTCTTTTAGGGTTCCGTTAAAAAAAATTAAATAAAAATATTTCCATGTACCCATGGTAATATTTTAATTTAATTTTTTTAATTTAATTATATTTTTATTATTTGTTGTTATAGCGGCAATAGAAATACATAATATGTGAAAATTTCATCTGTCTATCAGCTATCTATTACGGTTTACGAGATACAGCCCGCTGACAGACGGACGGACGGACAGCGTAGGCTTAGTAATAGGGTCCCGTTGGTACCCTTTGGGTACGGAACCCTAAAAACTGTCAGAACGCCCAATTTATTCCTCGGTGAAATCGGCACTTTAGGTAGGTTAGGTAGGTTAGGTAGGCACATACGATCGAAAATCATTGTCCTCCTTCGGCAGTTGGGTACAAATGAATTCAGTTTCGAACCTACAACTCATTGCATTTTGTAAGGACACACAGTTTTCTAATCGCTACGCCATTGCGGTTCCTAAATACCGTTCCCATCAATTAAACCATGTGAAATCGGAATTGGTTCGGAATTTCTTGAAGGTACAAACATTAAAATTGTGTGGTCAATTGTTACGACCCCCCAGGAAGATAGAAATATGGTTTATCTTTTTAACCGACTACGAAAAGACCAATTAATGGAAGAGTTTTGATTTTAGCAATTTGTATAGGTAGGTATGTTTAGGTATCATGTTATGCTTTATAGGCTCATTCCTACTAGGTGTAGTCTGTTTTTTTAACAAACGAGTACCGAAAATTTTGACTGCGTTGCTATTGGTCCACGTAATCAACATAGAGTCCCAGGCCCCACCCCTAAAATGACCCATCTCACTCTGTCAATATCCGAAATGTGCGAGAGGCATCCTCAGTACTCATTTGTTAAAACAATAGACTACAGTACAACTGATTAGTTCAACCGATGAACTAGTGGAACTTTTTGACCCAAAAATGACTTAGGTACAACTTGACCCAAAAATGGGTCTGCCAACACTGCGCTCCAAAACTCACCGACACAGCTCAGCGAGTCGCGAAATTGAAGTGGAAATGGGCGGGCACATAGTTCGAAGAGCTGATGGTCGTTGAGGTCCCAACTCCCAAGGTGCAAGGTGCCACCGGGAAGCACGTATGACGAAGTCCCGGGTCAGACCAAAAAAAAATCTGCTAAGAAAATTCTCAATAGGTAGATACTAAGCCCGAAGTCATGAACTAGGTGTGTCACCCCCGTGCCTCGGAGAGCACGTAAAACGCGCCTGATCTCTCTCCGGTTGTGTCCGAGTTCCGTCCCACCGGACTATGAGATTAAGGGAATAGAGTGCACCTGTGTCAGTGGACACATTTCGAGCAACATAATATCTCCCGCGCCGGTGGCTTATCTATGTACCTATAGAGATTGGCCGCCGTGATCGGATTTCGTTGGGACGACTCAGGACACGTCTCATTAGTGATAACGATAAGCTAGGTAGGGTCTAAAAAAGTTTTGGTAAGGTTTTAAATTATCATCAGGTCTCCTTTTTCAGAAGGGTTATGGGCCATAGTCCACCACGTTGGCCCAATGCGAATTGGCAGACTTCACACACTTTTGAGAACATTATGGAGAACTCTCAGGTGTCAAGGTTTCCTCACGATGTTTTCCTTCACCGTTGAAGCTTGCGATATTTAATTTCTTAGGAGGATTGTCTAGTTGAAAATTTTCATACAAAAAGCTTCAAAAAGCGATAACGTTTTGCTACCCGTAAATGTTGTCCAATGTTCATAATTTTTTGAAATGTTGCAGATACAATGAAAAACTATGCCCGTACGTTTTAATTTTAAAGAAATATTGCTTATGTTAAAAGTTATTAGTGACTAAATATCCATATTTTTGACTAAAAAACTTCCTCGATTAATTTTATTTTTTAAATTTAACTAAACTGAAATACTAAAAAAATGAAACGTACGAGCCTAGATTAAGGTGTACTGAATCTAATGAGACCAAAATTGTCTAATTTTGTAAACGTTTAGGGGGGTAAAAACGTTATGACCCGAAACAATATTTCAAGAATAAAATTTAGGCAAATAACTCCTGGACTTGCAACTCTCTCTATCGCACGATGCGGGTCGGGCAGCGAAGCGTTGTGAAACAGATAGCATTTTGGAAAATACCTACTCGCGTCGCGTTTCGTTACTAGACACTACTCTTAAACGCACATATATAACTTAGCAAAGCCAGAGGTGCGTGCCCGGGATCGAACCTGCGATCCTCGAATAGGAGACCGCAGTACTAACCACTACGCTATCACTGCTCTTTTTTTACTTACACTAGCGGCACGCTATGATGGCCGGTTTGACGTTTGTCCGCTCATGAAGTTCCGTATTAATTGATAACGACTTTGAAGGAAATAATTGTATTACTTTATTGACGATAGTGATGTGCAGAGATTCATAAATTTTATCGAATGTAGTTTTAGGTTTAGGACTCAAAATTTATTTATTAAATTGATTTCTAAAATGTATACAAGTGTAGAAAAATCAGTTTGCACCATTTAAGGGGTGAATGTACTTGTGAATATGAACAATTTTCACTATGTGGACAAACCTCTGAAATCGCAAAAAAATATCAGCTGTTTCATACAAAAGGTAAAATTTTTATTTTTATATGATATATACCACAACTCGGCATTTGGTTTTCTAAATTGAAAATTTTTAAAAATGGAATCTAATACGATCGTCACATAGGATCGCTGGCTAGCACAACTACTACCTCCGGCAAACTCGCGTCAATGCTCAATGCAAAACAAAGCAGTTTCGAATTGACGTTGCTTCGAAAAGTATAAACTGTCAGTGCAATGCGATTGTGATATAGTTTTGACCTGGCTTTGGATTTCAAATATTGATACTGCATTACTGTTGACCCTTGCTCGTTAATTTGGACTCTGTTCAAGCCCTTTGTTGTGGATTTCGTCGATATGACCGAACGTACGCAGAGAACTGTAAACCTATTTAATCAGGTACAAAAACAAAACTTAATTGTTTTTTGTTCGAGAATAAATTGACATTCCACATCACTATTGTAATGTGTCAAACCGGCCATCATAGCGTGCCGCTAGTGTAGTGGACAATAAAGAATATTTAATTCATTCATTTAATCACTGCTTTTTAGGGTTTATAGTTTAATATAAAAAAAATAGTTTTAAAAAACCGACTACAAACGCCCGCGTCACTACAAAGTTTATAATGTATTGTTGATTTTATTAAAACCGCTCGACCGATTTCGATAAAATTTAAATGGAACCACCTGGGAAGTATACCTATACCTACCCTTTCAAAGCAAAAAAGAATTTTCCAAATCGGTTTAAGTGTTTTCGAGTAATCGGTGTAAGTACATGAAAAAAACGATTCCGACTAATTGAGAACTTTCTTTTTTGAAGTCGGTTAAAAATGTCTGCCGTCAAATAACAAGTTGATCCTCCCAAGTGCACAATGTCACAATGCGCCTATGAGATATGAATGGGAGATTATTTAATTCAGTTCCAATTCAACACAGAGCGTCACTTAGACGAGAATTGATCGCCGGCCTTTCACTGACGATTGCACAATGGAGTCGCATATAGCATATCAGACCGTAGTCTGAACAGGGCCAACGCTTGAAGCAGTATTACCTATTTCAATTTTCTTTTGAGGTAGCGTGCCTAGTTACCAGGTTACCACCCTAACATCAAAAACGTGCAGCCAAGCGATTTAGGGCCGATTCACACCGGGATGGCAGCGGCCGGCAGCGTTGCGGCGAGCACTTTCAGTGTGAAATAATTTTAAACTTTATCTACACTAGTGGTCCGCCCCGAACTCAGACCTCGCGGTAACGGTTTCCCATAATTACTTATTCATTCAGTAGATACATGACGATCAAAATTGACATTATTATTATGCCCGTTTTCACCAACCATACCTAAATACAATCCTAACATCCCAATGTCATTTTCACCTTTAGAGGTTTGTAATAACAAAGTTGACAGAAAGTGTCAACTAACTTAACATATGTAGCCCGTAAAGGTTAGGGAACTGTTATAGTGAAATCCTCAAGGCCTCAATCAAACTTAGGTATAGTTTTTTGGAACATTCAAATTAAATTACTTGTAGGTACACAGCGTCAACTATCGACACGATCAGAAAACATGTAAAAACAAACTGCAACGTGAAGTTTTATTGATGTTTGCTAAATGACTAAATAATAATTTTAATTGAATATTACATATAGCTGCATAGCTGCATTTGCTATATGAGATGAGAGCGCCATCTATTGACATCATTGTGAAGTTCTGTTGTTGCTGCTCATTAAAAGTTAAATAATTTAGTTTCCTTATTACATTTATCTAATTTTAGTATTTGTTGTTCAAGTACATGATATTACGCTAAAATTATAAAACTTTCAAGCCCCAGCTTTCAATGGTTATTCCGTTGTGAGGTCAAATATAATCTCCACTTTGAAAGCCCCCCATTTCGTCAATTTTAGGAAAAAAATTAAAAAAAAAATACTTTTGTACTCTGTTCCAAATTATCTTTAAAATGACGTACTGTAATTCTATGAAAAGCAAAAAAATTTTTTTTTCTTCGCATTCGCTTCTATGAGAGCCCCCCTGAAATAAAGATTTTTATAACATTTTAAGCCATTTTCGGCTGGAGGCCATCGGTTTAAATATTATATCTAAAATTGAAGTAATTACGTTCAGTAATTCAGAAGTTATAAGGCTCTGACAGACGGACGGACGGACGGACGGACAAGTTCAAATTCACTCAAGTAGACTCAAAGACCTTCGCTTCGCTCGGTCGATTAATTAAAAGACCAGTATCGCTTGAAAAGGTCGCGCGGACGTTCATGCGCCGCGCGTCTTGTCAGCGGTATTGCTCGCGGCGACGTGAGGTCGCTCGCGGAGACAGCGGCCGCGCGCTCTCCGCTCTGCACAACCGCGCCGCTTTTTTCCTTTGTTTGTTTCTTTCTTCTTATTCAGAAATAAGTGCTATAATAATCAATTCCATTATTTTCATTTTCACTTCAAACACACAAGTTTCCTTGCCGAATGTAGAATGGTAGAAACTAAACTGGCAAGAGGACGCTAGGCGCGAGGTGCCGGCCACGTCGCGCATTATAGGACTGATCAGTCACTAACGCAGGCAAAAATGCTCAGTCTACAGCACCGTCGCAATGTTGCCTGTCTATCGGTCTTCTATCGGATATACTTTGGAGAGTGCGCTCAAGAACTTCACAACCTTGTGCCCCCTTCACCGTTTTACTACAGAACATCGAGAAAACGTGAGCGTTGGCACCCTTACGTGGTTGAAATCCAACCTTCTCACACAAAACGCTTCAGTTCAACGTTTCTGTATCGAACCGCTAAGGTGTGGAACACACTTCCAACATCTGTGTTTCCGGCCACGTATAACCTCAGTACCTTCAAGGCAAGAGTGAATAGGCATTTTCTAGGCAAGCGCGCTCCAACCTAGACCTCATCAGTGCTTTCCAGTATTGATTGTCGTCTAGCGTAAGCCTCCAAATAAAAAATAAAAAAAACTGCCGACCGCTGCCATCCCGGTGTGAATCGGCCCTTAGCGTCCCGGCACGATGGCGTGTAGAAAGTAGAAACCGATTATAGGGGTATGGCATACCCATTCCAAGTTAGCTCGCTATCATCTTAGATTGCACCGTAACCATCGATACCGCACCGTCACCTTAGATCCGTACCATCACGTGAGATTGCAGTCAAAGACTATCTTGTCATCGAATAAAAGAAGAAGAAGAAAATTATACCTAAGCCCTGCCTCCTGATTGTCAAAACGTTGCCGATCAAAATCGTATGCATTTGATGGCATTAGCACCAAAGTAAAATAAACCATAACAGCATTGGATTAGAGCACAATTTCGTGTATGCATTCTTATACGTTTAGGTATGTACGATATGCTCCATAACGTTCCATGTTAAAATCGGTTGTACTGAATTTGTGACTAAATCAGTACAGTCAAGGAATATTTTACTTTGACGCTAATGCCATCAAATGAATACGATTTTGATCGGCAACTTTTAGACTGTCAGGGCGCTGCGCGCAGGTCTTAACTTCTTAAAGTAACGTCTAGACCTAGTCGTCCGCTTCTTCATACACACGTATAATCTACTATTATTATCCTTAACCGTCTTTAAAGATAAAGAAATCGCAATATATGTTTCGGAGAAACGCGTAAATGCAGTCAATGCAGACGTACTAGCCTGGCGCTTGCAACATTCTTAAGTTTGCGTTTTCACGGTAAGGTACGGTTTCATATTAATCTTTAATGAGGTAACGTCCACGGGGGCGCATGTGCTTAGCGCGTCACTTACGCTTTTCTGCGAAAATCCATTTGTTTACCTTTTAAACCAGATAAGGAATAATTTAATATAATTTTTTTTAAAACAGTCTTCAAAGTCGGCACCACTACAAAGTATATAATTTATCGTAGATTTTTTTAAAACCGCTCAACCGATTTCGATAAAATTTACCTGGGAAGTATACCCTTTCAAATGAAAAAAGAATTTTCCAAATCGGTTCAGGCATCTGCGAGGTGAACATACATACAACCTCCTCCTTTTTTGAAGTCGGTTAAAATTAGATTATGCATCCTGCATTAGTGCGACAAAGATAAACAATACAAAAATAAAATAACAATCATCGAATTCAAGATTTATTAACTCTCAAACTTTCAAATAACTGACAGTATAACCGTTTGTGTATCTGAAACATTCGGGAACTTTCCGAGACATTTGCTCCAAGTGATTGAGGCCATCGCTAAACATGCTCTTTGATATATCACTGCTCACGACGCTAGGGTCTGCCAACCAAGTTTCGACCTCATCATTCAACTCCAACTCAATTTTATACAGGATCTTGGTCAAAAAGCTCGATTTCAGCACAACCCTATCAGAGTTAACACTGTTTTCTTCGTTCCTTAACACTTGCAACTCTTTATCCATCACCCATATTAACAGATATTGCTTTTTTGTCACCGACATAGTGCATTCCAAAACGATTTTGCACATCATCGTATACTGTAACCCGAGGTTGAATTCACGAGTCAAACTTTCTACCGTATAAATGAAATCGTCAATTTTAACACTGTTCGTTGATTTTTTGTGTGCAAAGATATGTTCCATGTTGGAATTGTGATGTATTTTAACATCAGAGTTGTATAATTTAACTGTATTCTTATTTTTAGCACCCAACCATGCGAGACACCTGTTGCAATGGTAAACTGTTCTCTTAGAATTAAAGTTATTGACTTTATCCGACAAAATTGTACTATTGACAACGAAGTAAGTCAATCTGTATAAAAAATCTGAATTATTTGGCTTTATCACATCATTTTGGGTTGAACTATTACCGTGAGAGTGGCCATGACAAAACCATTCAGACATATCCAAATTAGCCGTCGGTAATTCCAAAATTCTGTCAAATTTCACGAAACCATCAGAAATCACATTCGAACAATTTGCGCATACAATTTTTACATCTTCGTTAGAATTGAAAGTTATATCCAATTTGTCAACTTTAATTTCCTTGTTCAAGTTACTTGTTGGAATAATTTCTGAATAGAAGTTGCCACCGTTCTTTGGTTCGGTCAAAATCCTAAATGATACAGTGTTTTTCTCGATTTTAAGACATGACATGGAATTGGGTATAATGAAACAGAATTCTTGTATTGGAATAACGCATGTAGCATCTGATTCTTCATCAGAATAATCAGAAAGACTTTCGATAGATGAAAAACTGTCGTACCGTTTCAATTCTTTGTCATAATAATTAAGTATGATACAGTTGGATTGTATACTGATTTTTAAATTGCAATCCTTTTTAAAATCGACATTTGTCGTAATATAAACATTACAACTCCTCAGTCTAGAGCGTAGTTCCATAAAGACACTTTTCACAAGCATTTTTAATTTTTTCCAAATAGATTTCTTCTAATTTATTGATCTTTATCAATTATTCTGTACAAGTTCAGCAATATTGGTCGAATGTAACAATATGGGATCAAAGTAATTTAGCCAAATTTTGGAGCAAATTATGTTGATTATTTTGGACCAAAATGTGGTGTGATATTCGATTGATGTCTCCAAAGACAATGTTTGACCAATGTGACGTAGTTTTTCTTTCTAAATCAACAATATTGGACCAAATCTGTGGTGCCAGACCAAACTATTCTATTTTGGACCTAAGTAATTTTTAGTTTATCTTTTTAAATCAAAAATATTGGACGAAATCTGTGATATTGTGCCAAATTATCTATAGTGGGCCAAAGTTAGTATTTTGGACCAAAGTGATGTATTCAATTTATCTTTCCAAATCAACAGTATTGGATTGATATAATGCTATTTACACTTTAGCTTATTTATCAATTAATTCTATATTCTCCTTGATTCTCTTAATATAACCGTTTGTTTCGTAAACATTAAAAAGGGTATCCATCTCACGAATGGTGAAAGGTAACGTAGCCTTCTGATAGTAGTCGCTCAACATTTCAATGTTATCGATGACAGTGTCCAGTAAATGTGACTTCTCCGCATATATGCCGGGTGCCTCGTGCTTCAGGTAGGTGAAGTGGACGTGGAGGTGGTAGAAAGTCGGCTGGTAGTGGAGGTAGATCCTTAGCTGGCTGCCTTGGACTTTGTACTTGTCGAGGATAGCTTTCTGGAAAGATGAAAAAAGAATAATGGCAGAATTGTACGTGAATGTTTTAGGAGGCGTCTACGAATATGATTTATACAAAAAAAAGTATTTAAATTAGTTCGTTTTTTATATGAAACTAACTGATGCCCGCGACTTCGTCCGCGTGGATTTCATTTTTAAAATCCCGCGGGAACTCTTTGATTTTCCCAGATAAAATTTAGCCTTTGTCACCCTCCAGGTTCTCAACTATACCCATGCAAAAAATCACGTCGATCCGTAGTTTTTGCTACTTACTTGATTGAAAAACAAACCGACATACAAACACACTTTCGCATTTATAATATTAAAAAGTATCCTATGTCCGTCTCCTGGTTCTAAGCTACCTCCCCACCAATTTTCAGCCAAATCGGTTCAGCCGTTCTTGAATTATAAATAGTGTAACTAACACGACTTTCTTTTATATATATAGATTAGTTTTACATCTTTTGCCTAGGTTAATTAATTATTAAATAATGCACCATCATCTGACTAATTCATATCGCGCTTTGAGTTTGGATTGGTTTGGATCGTTTCTCGATGACATTGCTCGCCCGGAAATTCAAGAGTTTGTCTATGTAGAGAGTTCTATACACTACTAAGTAACACATCCCAATGTCAAATTAGAACTTAAAACAACATGGAAGTAGGAATTACGACTACGTCTTTATACCTATCTACATATTTTTATAACCTCAAAATGCATATAAAGTTGTTATTATAATATCTTTTGTGAGTTCCTCAAACGAAAAATCTCAGTGATTATGCTTTAGTAATGGAACCTCTACGGTTTTAACAATTTTTCATGTAAGTATAGACGCTTCCAATTCGATTTCAGGTAAACTGAAGTATGACCCTTGGAGATGTGTAGAGTTCTTTGAATTAGGCACTACGCAAACGTGAGTCCTGTGTCGGATACAAGCCACCATTGAATATTTTACTGTTATACAATAAATATGAAATCGACCAGCAACTGCGCAAACGTACCTAGACACTTTTTGTGTCCAGTTGCCTCCACTCCATATTATTTATTGTGTGAAAATAAGTGTCTTGGATCCGACACAGACACAGGACACAAAAGTATCCACGTTTGCGCAGCGCCTTAATGTGCTTGTGTAAAATTTTTTTGGAAAAGTTCCAAAGTTCCTTTTCGAACGGTTTGCCGGTTGGGGGGGGGGGGGGGGGGGGGGGCTAGACGAAAAAATGTGTAAGAACTTTACCGACATGACCCTTGTTGCTAGGCGTAAGAATTTAACATGGTGGCACACCATGATTAGTCTCGTTACGTCAAAGGTAGATATAAAATTATTTTCTCTATTTTTCTTTACGAACTCACATGGCGAGAGGCGACGTCATTTTCTCGAATTTTGAAGTTTAAAAGAGTAAACGAGAAGTCAGTCTACATCGACAATATCTCTCTCTCTTCGCGAGATATCATTTCGACGTGCATGCTAGGCCGGTTGGTTATCAACTAAACCCATGAGTGATTTTTTGCTATGTTTCGGCGTGATTAAAGGAAAAACCAACAAACAAACACACTTTCGCATTTATAATATTACTAGATGATGCTCCAAGACTTCATCCACGTGGATTAAGGTTTTTTAATCCTGCGTGAACTTGTTACTTTTCCAGCGTAAAATGTAGCCTTTGTGTTAATCCTGGGTATGAATTATCACTATTCCAAATTTCAGCCAAATCGGTTCATTCGTTGTAGCGTGAAAGAGTAACAAACATCCTTCCATCCATCCATACATCCATCCTCACCATCGCAATAGAATAGAATAGAAATGTTTTTTATTCAAATAAACTTTTTTACAAGTGCTTTTGAATCGTCAATGAGTCTACCACTGGTTCGAAATGCCGTTCCTTTTATAATATTAGCAATATTAGTAGTATTTACTTACCTTCCCTTCGTCGCGCACCCTCTTCAACAAGGGTAGATGCCCCTCATGCAAGTCCCTCAAGGACTTTATCCCTCTCTGTCGCACTATAGCGAGCAGGTATAGCGTCTCCTTGGTCAGACCGTCCCACTTAAGGTCGGGCAGGAGTACGAAGCCCTCTTTATCACACTTGTTGTCATGTATCACTCTCTCCTGCTCACTCTTGCCCTCTAGAATGTTGTATACCCACTGAGAACAAGTAAAGGGATTTCTTTGAATATGTTGTTGTTTGTGTTATGTTTGTTTATATGATAGAACTTCAAAATCACACCCAGCATCTAAAAACAGCATTTTTTTCAAAACTTCCTGATTTTAATTCTAAGGTTGGAAATTCTAAGGAGAGCTATGCTCAGAGTATCCCTGTGAGATCAAATCAGAAATGAGGAGATCTGTAGAACCAGTCACCGACATAGCTCAGCGAGTTGCGAAACTGAAGTGGAAATGGGCGGGGCACATAGTTTGAAAAGTTGATGGTCGTTGGAGTCTCAAGGTGCTGGAGTGGCGACCCCGCACCAGGAAGCGCAGTGTTGGTAGACCTCTCACTGGGTGGACTGACAATATCAAAAGAGTCACAAGGGAGCCACTGGAATCAGGTGGTGCAAGCCCAAGACCTGTGGAAGTCCATGCACGAGACCTTTGTCCAGCAGTGGACTTCGATCAGTTGACAAAGAAGAAGAATAAATAATGGTTACCTGTAAATTGAACTGTTCTCTGTCAAGATGTGGCAATGTATACTTCTCATACAGCTCTGGAGTCTCCAGTATTATGTGCACATTTTGCTGGCTATACTTGGCTATGTGCTTGTCAGTCGCTGGGAAGATTATTGTTGTTTTCACACCTGAAATCAAAAAATAATCAAATAATAATAGGAATGTATTTATAAGACATTAATGGTGAAGGAAATTTCTAAAGTAAGGTTAGGTTGGCTTAGAACATAAATATTTTTGGATAGATAGATACTAGAGATGGGCCGACTATTCAGCATCTTTTACAGTCGGCGACTAGACGGCGTATAATCGGCAAAATATGCTACATGATGTTATATGATTTCTAAGCTCCCTTTCCCCTTTTCCCCTCCCTCCCACTCTTTTTTTACCTTCACTCCTTCACTAAGCGAAGTTTTGTTCGAATTTCGGCAAGACTAACCTAAAAAATTACAATATTAAAAAATATGTATATTTCGAAAACTATCAGGATTCGACGGATTTCCCTTGCAGTGGGGGGGGGGGGTTCACCCCCTCCTCCCTCCCTTCCCCTCCGTTGCGTCACCTAAACTAAAGTTGAGCCCTTATTTCTGTAATATTAAGGCCAACCACTCATGGTGATTTTTTGCCGTGAGTTTTTGTCGCTGTCGCCTACCGTAGCCCACGATGCGCCCACTATCTTAGGCCAGCCGTATGTGACTGGGCAACAAAAAGTGCTCATTCTTGAGATGGATTTCAAGTGTCGTCAGTTGCTGGAACTATTTGTTGCCGTATTGTCTCGTCTCTACAGCAAGTGCACTTCTATATTATGATAATGTTTTGACAGATTTTTAATACAAAAACACTATCAGACCATCAAATTCACTCCTTGATTAAATGTTAATCAGTGATTGTGAAATTGGTACATTATACCACAGTAGAATTATGTAAACAGTACGGAAACTACCTACAAACGTTCGAAACGGCTCACTCACACAAACATGCGCATCGACGAGACCAAATAGCGGTCCTCGCAGTGCTGTCAGTACTGAGGACCGCTATTTGGTCTCGTCGATGCGCATGTTTGTGTGAGTGAGGCCGTTTCGAGCGTTTGTAGGTAGTTTCCATACTCTATTGCTATCTTTACTCTGATTATACAATGGAATTTGTGTGTTTTTAGTTATGTACAAAACAACAGACATAGAGACATTAATTAAGTACCTAGGTATTAGATCACCAGTTTCCTAAACATTATCTCTCAGATCTCTGGTTCGAAGTTTTAAGTTACTTCAGTATAATCATGATCTTCAAGAATCAATATTTGAACACAAGCAAAGCACAGGAGTTCAATTTATCTACGATTTTATCTTTATTGTTGTAACATATTGTTATCAATATTACTATTTAAACTAATTAGCGTTTAGAATGACGCTATTTTAATGGGAATTTCCGAATAACTTATAACATAATTACAGGACTTATGACAAAGGGAACAAGAATAAACTTATTACTCACGTTTAGGACGAAAATAACTACTAAATAAGCGCAAAATGGTTAATGAACCTTGAAATTTGAAAGTGCAAGTCTTGAGAAAAAGTAAGTATAAGATTTTGCTCACCGTTTAAGCTGGAATTTGGAAAACACACGTAGTTCCCATAAATGTCGTTCTGGAAGAACGCTTGAAGTTCACTCTGTTCCGAAAAATATCCCTTTTCTGTTAGTTCTTCCTCTTTGAAAGCGTTCTTCTCCAAGATAACCAACGCTAAACCACTTTTGTCTTTAAAATTTCCAAGAACACAAACAATTTTCCTATTCGTATTGTTGTTTAGTATTTTACTAACAATAAAGTCTTTTAGTTGCAACTGCGATTCCTTTACACCGTTCTCATTTTGTTCGTCTTTTTTAATTTTCTTTGCGCAAGGCGGTTCACTGTCGTCGCTTTTGCAATTCCCGTCGGACATTTTGTAACGATGTTGCCGTTTGCAAAAAAGAGGTCTTTGGCAAAATTGCCAGAACTAAATAAATTTATACTATAGTTTTGGGGGCTTACTATGAGCTCTTATAGCAGGGCAGAAATTGAACTGCACGGCAATATCGTACCATGACATCTATTATAGCAGGCCTGCTGCAGGCTTGTTGCGTTAGCGATTCAAAAACCATTCACCTTTTTTTTTGTATAGATTTTCGTACCATGACGTGCCACTTGACAGCGGCAAAGCGTTTGTTGACTGGAAACTGAGCGTCCCATACGTCAAATTACACGATCCAAAAAAAGTTACTCCTATAGCAGCTTTTTCAGCATTGTTTTGTAATTTAGATATCCGATTATCGAGGTACTATGTTTTAAACCTCTAAATTGCAATATTATAATCGTGTTCCTACAACAATTTCGGAAATTCTGAAGTGAATTGTTAGAATTTGAAGTGTACATACCCGTGGTATTATTTAATGATTGGGTTTTAATATGTGCTTCAAACGTTCAACATTACTTTTTGCCTTTCCTCTATTTTCAACGAGACTTTTGCTTTTCCTCTGTTTTGTTGATGTGTGACGAAAATGCAATCTTTGAGTATTTGCAGAGCTAATACCGGATTGAAAACAGGAACCGACGCCATGAGCCGATGAGGGAAATAAACAACTCTTTCGATATGATTTATGAATGAAAGGGAATTTATGGAGCAATATAGGTAATAGGACACTAAAACTTGATCAATAAATACCTAGCATAGGTATTTATTGATCAAGTTTTAGTGTCCTTGTATTTCAATATATGATAATCGACAAATACTTTAAAATGTTTTTTTTTAATTGATATGTTATCAAAGGATTTAGTCCACGGTTTGTGTGAGGATTTGGAACCTTTAATGAAAACGAATCCTCATAGATCTAGTGATTTGAGCATAGAGACAAAGGGAGAGGCCAACACATGATAATGAAATTAATGAACCCATGAAGTCATTGCATCAATCCACTGTCCCACTGCTGGGCTCGGGTCTCCTCTCAGAATGAGATGGATTAGACTGTAGTTTACCATGCTGGCCTAGTATGGCCTAGTAGTATTGGCAGACTTCAAACACCTTCCAGAACTCTATTAAAAGCTCACATGTATTGGTTTCTTTGTGAATGCTTCACCAAAAGATGTAATAATGTTTTTTGTAATAAGTATGCACATTTTTTTTAGATCAGTGGTGCATGCTGGGATTGGAACCCAGACCCGTTTGTTGGAGAAATTACTGTCCTTGTTGTATATATATCATATATTTTCCTACCATAAAGCACTATTACATAACGGTAGTTTTATTTTTTACTACAATTTAGTCTTCTTCTTCTTCTCTTCTTTATCAACCTATAGACGTCCACTGCTGGACAAAGGTCTCCTGCATGGACTTCCACAGGCATCGGTCTTGCGCCGCTTGAATCCAGCGGCTCCCTGCAACTCGTTTGATGTCGGTCCACCTGGTGGGGGGTCTGCCAACACTGCGTTTCCCGGTGCGGGGTCGCCACTCCAACACCTTGGGACCCCGACGACCATCAGTTCTTCGAACTATGTGCAATCAAACAATTTAGGTAGTCTATGGGCTAATAAGTAAACTTTTCTTCAACTTCTACTGATGATTAAATTCTATATCTAATTTACAGTCCAGTAACTGTCCTTAGTTAATTCTAATATATAAGTTCACTATGTTTGTGTGTCCTAGTCAAATAACAAGCACTGCACTGACCTTGTCTTATATGAAGTTCTTACTTTACTATACTTACTAAGTTTGTCTGCATGTCAGGCATATTAATTACAGTAAATCAATTATTATTATTGTTTAATGCTTTATAAGGACAGGAGCATTGTTATGGAGCTAAATAAGGACAGGAGTATTAACAAGCAGCTAAAATAGGTTAAATTAATTGTTTTCAGGTTTTAACAGCAATCTATGTCTATGCACATGGGTCCCATCAGAACATCAGAAAACTTCTGGGTGTGCACAACAAGTTGCCCACCAAACCTTATCTACAGTATTGGCAGAGGTCACTGCTGCCATAAACCATATTGAGATTAGAAATAAATATATTATATAAAATAATAGAAATAAATAATAATTAGTATTGTTCATGAGTATAAAATTACTATTGACTTTTATTTTATTGACTTGTACTTAGGTTTGTTTAGCAATTACTTATAAGTGAATGTGAATTATGTATTAATTTATATTATTGTGCACAGTGGTTAAATGAATAAATATTGAATCCAATTTCTGTTTGTCATTCCATTCTAAATATTTTATAGAATTAAATCACTGTCTCATTTCATTTTTCTATAAATCCTACTAATATTGTAAATGTGAAAGTTTGTAAGGATGTATGGATGGATGTTTGTTACTCTATAACTCCACAACCAATGAACAGATTTGGCTGAAATTTGGAATAGAGATAGCTCATATCCAGGATTCTTATCCCGGAAAATTACAGAGTTCCCACAGGAATCAAAAAACCTTAATCCACGCGGACGAAGTAGCGGGCATCATCTAGTACCTATAATATGGGTAATGATAACTGATGTAGGAAGCTCAAGTTATTAACTTGAGTAAAAATCGATGAAAAATACTGCAGTGCTAACCTTCGACTATTCAGATGAAGACTTGGTTGCTCCATCGCCAGTAGAATTTAAATCTCTGCAGCTGCCCTTTACCAAATTCGCCTACTATGGTCCTACGCTTGGGTGGATTTATTATATCCGACTGAAATTTCCCTGATTATCCAGGAACTCCCATAATGTGATGAAGCTGAGTCATGCTTACATGATGACTTGTTTGTGTTGCACTAAAATTTAATTACTTACCACATTTTATAAACAATGTTCCAATTAAACTTCTTACTAAGTAAAATCATATTTTTAAATGAGAAAATTCACACACAAGACACATAGGTACTTCAAAGAAAATGCAAGACTAGTTGTATTTTTTTTTTTCATTATTACATATGAGTATGCATTACAATATATACACACTAAAATTACAATCTAGCCTAATAATTTAACTAATAAGTTATTTTACTTTAACCTAAACTTATAAATTATCTTAATACTAGAAGTAGTCCACTGACGCATCTTAGTCTTTCTTTATTGATTGAAGACACTTTATTCATGTGTTCTTTAAGGCAACTTTTACACTACACTATCACTATTCACTACTATTGTAAGGACTAGCTCATAGGGTTTTGTCCTTTTAAGTCTCCTCACTAACTGCGTTACGTCGAGCAGCTGGATCGTCTCAACGTTAACGTGATGGTGAAGCCGATGTTCGTGGGCTTCAGCGAATTTTGAAATTATTAATTTTAAGGTCCCAGTGAATATTATCGTTCCTTATGTACCAAGGTGCGTTAACAATGTTCCTTAGTACTTCATTTTGAAACCTTTGAATAATTTGTGTGTTGCTCTTTTTGGTGCAGCCCCAGAGTTGGCACCCATAAGCCCAGACAGGCATTAAAACTTGCTTATAAAGCAGAACTTTATTGTGAATTGATAGCAAGGAATGTCTTCCTAGCAACCAATGCAGATTTTTATAGCGAAGTTCTAGCTCGTCTCTTTTTTGAAGATCCCCGGAAACAAAATATATTAAAAAAAACACTTAAAAATATGAAACTGTTATCGCGTTGGCTATATACTTCGTGATATCAAGTAAAAAGTAAAGTAGTTATTTATAAACTGCAACTTCCAAGTGGGACTGGGATCGGCTAAAACGTCAAGTTGATTTTAAACGAGCGCGGTAAAACTATAAAAAATACATCTACTTACGTCCGAAAACAGTTAAATCTTCAAGGTTAAGAAGTTATTACGATCGCAAAACATGAAGGTTTTAGTGATCTAAGATAAAGTATTTTGATAATTTGTAATAAATAATCTTATAAAAAGAACACTTATCTAAAAAAAACGTGTGTACATTATTAAAAAAAACCGGTTTACATGAACATGCAATGATATCGATAAAGAGGCAAGTTTTTGAACGTTACAAAGTAAAAAAGACATTCACATTACAGCAGACCAGAGACAAGCTTAGCAGGTCAATTGTCGTTCACTTGCCGTTCACCTTTTAGGAGGTCATAGTACGATTTTCAGCGATTCAGAAGCAGGCCTGCTTTTGAACTGCCTGGAAATTGCACGGTTTTATAAAAGGTCATAGTAAGCCCCTTGTAATCCCTCTGCAGACTGCACTGGGGGCTTACTATGACCTTTTATAAAACCGTGCAATTTCCAGGCAGTTCAAAAGCAGGCCTGCTTCTGAATCGCTGAAAATCGTACTATGACCTCCTAAAAGGTGAACGGCAAGTGAACGACAATTGACCTGCTAAGCTTGTCTCTGGTCTGCTGTAATGTGAATGTCTTTTTTACTTTGTAACGTTCAAAAACTTGCCTCTTTATCGATATCATTGCATGTTCATGTAAACCGGTTTTTTTTAATAATGTACACACGTTTTTTTTAGATAAGTGTTCTTTTTATAAGATTATTTATTACAAATTATCAAAATACTTTATCTTAGATCACTAAAACCTTCATGTTTTGCGATCGTAATAACTTCTTAACCTTGAAGATTTAACTGTTTTCGGACGTAAGTAGATGTATTTTTTATAGTTTTACCGCGCTCGTTTAAAATCAACTTGACGTTTTAGCCGATCCCAGTCCCACTTGGAAGTTGCAGTTTATAAATAACTACTTTACTTTTTACTTGATATCACGAAGTATATAGCCAACGCGATAACAGTTTCATATTTTTAAGTGTTTTTTTTAATATATTTTGTTTCCGGGGATCTTCAAAAAAGAGACGAGCTAGAACTTCGCTATAAAAATCTGCATTGGTTGCTAGGAAGACATTCCTTGCTATCAATTCACAATAAAGTTCCGCTTTATAAGCAAGTTTTAATGCCTGTCTGGGCTTATGGGTGCCAACTCTGGGGCTGCACCAAAAAGAGCAACACACAAATTATTCAAAGGTTTCAAAATGAAGTACTAAGGAACATTGTTAACGCACCTTGGTACATAAGGAACGATAATATTCACTGGGACCTTAAAATTAATAATTTCAAAATTCGCTGAAGCCCACGAACATCGGCTTCACCATCACGTTAACGTTGAGACGATCCAGCTGCTCGACGTAACGCAGTTAGTGAGGAGACTTAAAAGGACAAAACCCTATGAGCTAGTCCTTACAATAGTAGTGAATAGTGATAGTGTAGTGTAAAAGTTGCCTTAAAGAACACATGAATAAAGTGTCTTCAATCAATAAAGAAAGACTAAGATGCGTCAGTGGACTACTTCTAGTATTAAGATAATTTATAAGTTTAGGTTAAAGTAAAATAACTTATTAGTTAAATTATTAGGCTAGATTGTAATTTTAGTGTGTATATATTGTAATGCATACTCATATGTAATAATGAAAAAAAAAAATACAACTAGTCTTGCATTTTCTTTGAAGTACCTATGTGTCTTGTGTGTGAATTTTCTCATTTAAAAATATGATTTTACTTAGTAAGAAGTTTAATTGGAACATTGTTTATAAAATGTGGTAAGTAATTAAATTTTAGTGCAACACAAACAAGTCATCATGTAAGCATGACTCAGCTTCATCACATTATGGGAGTTCCTGGATAATCAGGGAAATTTCAGTCGGATATAATAAATCCACCCAAGCGTAGGACCATAGTAGGCGAATTTGGTAAAGGGCAGCTGCAGAGATTTAAATTCTACTGGCGATGGAGCAACCAAGTCTTCATCTGAATAGTCGAAGGTTAGCACTGCAGTATTTCTCATCGATTTTTACTCAAGTTAATAACTTGAGCTTCCTACATCAGTTATCATTACCCATATTATAGGTACTAGATGATGCCCGCTACTTCGTCCGCGTGGATTAAGGTTTTTTGATTCCTGTGGGAACTCTGTAATTTTCCGGGATAAGAATCCTGGATATGAGCTATCTCTATTCCAAATTTCAGCCAAATCTGTTCATTGGTTGTGGAGTTATAGAGTAACAAACATCCATCCATACATCCTTACAAACTTTCACATTTACAATATTAGTAGGATTTATAGAAAAATGAAATGAGACAGTGATTTAATTCTATAAAATATTTAGAATGGAATGACAAACAGAAATTGGATTCAATATTTATTCATTTAACCACTGTGCACAATAATATAAATTAATACATAATTCACATTCACTTATAAGTAATTGCTAAACAAACCTAAGTACAAGTCAATAAAATAAAAGTCAATAGTAATTTTATACTCATGAACAATACTAATTATTATTTATTTCTATTATTTTATATAATATATTTATTTCTAATCTCAATATGGTTTATGGCAGCAGTGACCTCTGCCAATACTGTAGATAAGGTTTGGTGGGCAACTTGTTGTGCACACCCAGAAGTTTTCTGATGTTCTGATGGGACCCATGTGCATAGACATAGATTGCTGTTAAAACCTGAAAACAATTAATTTAACCTATTTTAGCTGCTTGTTAATACTCCTGTCCTTATTTAGCTCCATAACAATGCTCCTGTCCTTATAAAGCATTAAACAATAATAATAATTGATTTACTGTAATTAATATGCCTGACATGCAGACAAACTTAGTAAGTATAGTAAAGTAAGAACTTCATATAAGACAAGGTCAGTGCAGTGCTTGTTATTTGACTAGGACACACAAACATAGTGAACTTATATATTAGAATTAACTAAGGACAGTTACTGGACTGTAAATTAGATATAGAATTTAATCATCAGTAGAAGTTGAAGAAAAGTTTACTTATTAGCCCATAGACTACCTAAATTGTTTGATTGCACATAGTTCGAAGAACTGATGGTCGTCGGGGTCCCAAGGTGTTGGAGTGGCGACCCCGCACCGGGAAATGCAGTGTTGGCAGACCCCCCACCAGGTGGACCGACATCAAACGAGTTGCAGGGAGCCGCTGGATTCAAGCGGCGCAAGACCGATGCCTGTGGAAGTCCATGCAGGAGACCTTTGTCCAGCAGTGGACGTCTATAGGTTGATAAAGAAGAGAAGAAGAAGAAGACTAAATTGTAGTAAAAAATAAAACTACCGTTATGTAATAGTGCTTTATGGTAGGAAAATATATGATATATATACAACAAGGACAGTAATTTCTCCAACAAACGGGTCTGGGTTCCAATCCCAGCATGCACCACTGATCTAAAAAAAATGTGCATACTTATTACAAAAAACATTATTACATCTTTTGGTGAAGCATTCACAAAGAAACCAATACATGTGAGCTTTTAATAGAGTTCTGGAAGGTGTTTGAAGTCTGCCAATACTACTAGGCCATACTAGGCCAGCATGGTAAACTACAGTCTAATCCATCTCATTCTGAGAGGAGACCCGAGCCCAGCAGTGGGACAGTGGATTGATGCAATGACTTCATGGGTTCATTAATTTCATTATCATGTGTTGGCCTCTCCCTTTGTCTCTATGCTCAAATCACTAGATCTATGAGGATTCGTTTTCATTAAAGGTTCCAAATCCTCACACAAACCGTGGACTAAATCCTTTGATAACATATCAATTAAAAAAAAACATTTTAAAGTATTTGTCGATTATCATATATTGAAATACAAGGACACTAAAACTTGATCAATAAATACCTATGCTAGGTATTTATTGATCAAGTTTTAGTGTCCTATTACCTATATTGCTCCATAAATTCCCTTTCATTCATAAATCATATCGAAAGAGTTGTTTATTTCCCTCATCGGCTCATGGCGTCGGTTCCTGTTTTCAATCCGGTATTAGCTCTGCAAATACTCAAAGATTGCATTTTCGTCACACATCAACAAAACAGAGGAAAAGCAAAAGTCTCGTTGAAAATAGAGGAAAGGCAAAAAGTAATGTTGAACGTTTGAAGCACATATTAAAACCCAATCATTAAATAATACCACGGGTATGTACACTTCAAATTCTAACAATTCACTTCAGAATTTCCGAAATTGTTGTAGGAACACGATTATAATATTGCAATTTAGAGGTTTAAAACATAGTACCTCGATAATCGGATATCTAAATTACAAAACAATGCTGAAAAAGCTGCTATAGGAGTAACTTTTTTTGGATCGTGTAATTTGACGTATGGGACGCTCAGTTTCCAGTCAACAAACGCTTTGCCGCTGTCAAGTGGCACGTCATGGTACGAAAATCTATACAAAAAAAAAGGTGAATGGTTTTTGAATCGCTAACGCAACAAGCCTGCAGCAGGCCTGCTATAATAGATGTCATGGTACGATATTGCCGTGCAGTTCAATTTCTGCCCTGCTATAAGAGCTCATAGTAAGCCCCCTGGCATTTCCGTTACTAAGGTTGATTAAATACGGGTCTGCCCGCGAAATTCAAATTTAATTTGGTTTTTTGCAATTTGTAAATTAAAACGACAAAGTAGGCTTATGGCATTATAATCGCAACGATGGCAGTATCATCTTCACAGGTTTATATAAAAATCTTTACTCGAAAGTGTCCAGTTTAAGAAATTTGTCAGAATAACTCGATACTCGGGCTAATTTCTTAAACTGGATGGTCAATTCCACAGGCTTCGGTCTTGCGCCGCTTGGATCCAGCGGCTCCCTGCGACTCGTTTGATGTCGTCGGTCCACCTAGTGGGGGATCTGCCAACACTGCGTTTCCCGGTGCGGGGTCGCCACTCCAGCACCTTGGGACCACAACGACCATCAGCTCTTCGAACTATGTGCCCGCCCATTTCCACTTAAGTTTCGCGACTCGCTGAGCTATGTCGGTGACTTTGGTTCTCCTACGGATCTCCTCATTTCTGATTTGATCTCGCAGGGATATTGACCGAGCATAGCTCTCTCCATCGCTCGCTGAGTGACCCTGAGCCATGTCGCGGATCCTGAGGTACTGAGGGATTTTGGACGAGAAGACATATCGGTGCTTCCCGAACGCTGCCCAGACGAGTTGGATTCGGCGGTTGATCTCTTTCTCGAAATTGGACCTACTTAGCTGGACTGTATGTCTCAGGTATATATACTCGTCCACAATTTCGAGTGCAGAGTTCTTAACGATTACTGGGTGGAGCGTAGCATGAGCATTGGACATGATTTTCGTCTTGCTCATGTTCATTTTCAGGCCCACCTGTTGAGAAACCCTGCTGAGATCATTGAGCATTGTATTGAGATCTCAGAGTTTCTGCCATAACTACTATGTCATCGGCAAATCGCAGGTGAGTGATGTACTCGCCGTTTATGTTGATGCCAAGTCCGTTCCAATCCAGAAGCTTAAAGACGTCCTCCAACGCAGCGGCAAAGAGTTTCGGGGAGATTACATCTCCCTGTCGCACTCCACGCTGCATGTGGATTGGCCTCGTAGTCTGGTCTAGTACTGACATAGATGGCGTTTTCGTACAAGCACTTCAACACTTGGATATACCGGTAGTCGATCCAGCATCTCTGCAGCGACCTCAATACAGGCCAAGGTTAGGTTAATACGAATCAAAGGCTTTCTCATAGTCCACAAACGCTAAGCAGAGTGGCCGGTTATACTTTTCCGTCTTTTGTATAACCTTCCGCAGCGTATGAATGTGATCTATGGTGCCAAAGCCTTTTCGGAACCCGGCTTGTTCGGGAGGCTGGAAGTCGTCGAACCTACGAGCGAGACGATTCGTGATGACTCTCGAGAACAACTTGTAAACATGAGTCAGCAGCGAGATGGGTCTATAATTCTTCAACAAGGTATTATCGCCCTTTTTGAAGAACAGAACCACCATGCTTGTGTGCCATGCTTCCGGTGTTATAGCCTCGTGAATGACAATTGAACAATCGCTGAAAGATATTAAGTACAGGTTTTCCACCCGCTTTCAGGAGTTCCTCAGTGATTCCGTCATCATCAGGCGCCTTGTTGTTCTTGAGCTGTTTGAGAGCCATACTAATCTCGTGTAGGATGACGTCCGGGAACCAAACTTAACCAAATAAAACTACAAAAATAGGCACTTTTCACTTTATTCACATCTTCTAATACAACTTATATCTTTGAATACAACATTAGAATAGAACTCTGTATAGCATAACATTTCAAATCTTAATAATAACATGAAAATTATAATTTAATATCTAGTTAAATAATTGTTGAACTTGCGTCGAGTCTCTTATCTGAGATATGACGTTGACAATTATTGAGTAGTTGAAATACCAGAACAAGCCGAACACAATTGCAAATACAACATCTGGGTTTTTGCAGTTAAGGAAATAACTGAGGTTATATATTGTGTTCAAATATTCAAATTCAAATTCAAATTCAAAATCATTTATTTCATGTAGGCCAACCTGTGGCGCTTATGACAAGTCATGACTCTACCACCGGTTCGGAAAGCGGATTCTGCTGAGAAGAACCGGCAAGAAACTCAGCAGTTGCTCTTTTCAAAATTACACATTTTACAATATTTTTTGGTTTTCCTTTGGTTGATTTTCCTTTAAAATGACAGTCATGCAGCCACTAGCATTAAATGATTAAAACTTGAATGAAAAAAAAAAATATGACAGCCATTTTTATTTTATAATTTAATATAAAAAATTATTTTTAAAAAACTGACTTCAAACTCCTGCACCACTACAAAGTATATAATTTATTACATCATCATCTCAGCTCATCGCTAGCCTACTATAAGCCATGGTTCTGATTTCAAAATGAGGAGGGTTTAGGGCTTTAGGCCATAGTCCACCCATGCTGGCCATGTGGGGCCACACACCTTTGAGAATATTATGGAAAATTCTCAGGCATGCAGGTTTCTTCACAATGTTTTCCTTCACTCTTAAAGCAAGTGATATTTAATTGCTTAAAACATTCATTAATTATTGTGTAATCATCATCAAAATAATTAAAAGAAGTAATGTAGGTGTTCAGGTAATGGATAAAGGTCTCATCATCATCATCATTAGCAACCCATCAACAGCTCACTACTGAGCGCAGGTCTCCTCACAGAGAAGGGTTACAGGGACTTCTTTTCTTACACCTTCAAGAACATTATGAAGAACTCTCAGGTGTGCAGGTTTCCTCACGATGTTTTCCTTCACTGTTGAAGCAAGTGATATTTAATTGCTTAAACGCACTTGACTCCGAAAAGTTAGAGGTGTGTACCCGGGATTGAACCTGTGACCCCCCGAATAGGAGACCACAGTCCTAACCACTAGGCTATCATTGCTTCAATAAAGATGTAATAAGACAATAATAGTTTGTAATGCCAAGATCTGGAGAGATCTGTCCCCTATTTGTGCACAATTTGCTCTAAGAATCTTCTGTTGGATGACTGGTTGTATCTCTTTAGGATGTGGTAGAGTAGTAAAAATGAATGTAGAAAAAATTGCCAGCTTTATTTGCTGTCCAAATATAAATAGCACATTATGGTTTACACAAAAATGGCAGAAAAAACAACTTATTACAGTTATTTCTTCTTTTGTGATGCTTTCGCAAACTATGGAGGGTGTCAATGTCAAGTTTTAATTTTTTCGACATTCATTTTGAAAAACATACCTACATAATATATGACTACATAATAATATTATGCACAGCATATCTAGTAGGCAAAGGTCATCAAAATTATTACTCTACAAAGTAGCTACACTACTTGTTAATTTGTCTAACTGTATTTTCCTCAAGTATGATAGTTAATTAATGACTAAGATGTTTTGTCCCACGTAAGAACCCAGTTTGCTTTCCTGTTTTGGGTTTGGAATGACAATTGTTTTTTAGTTTTACCTGGTACATAATTGCCCCAAGAAAACCCCTGCTTTAATGTGATTTCAAATCAAATCAAATCAAATAATTTATTTGCAGATTGAGTAGTACAATGGTGTTACATTATAATAAAGATGCTGGCAATCTGCCGGATAGGCATGCAAATTAATATTTAATAATTCTTATTCTACATTCTAGTCAACCTTATTCTAATTAACTTATTCTAATGATCTTAAATTTATGTACTACCTATAGCTCCATGTCTGTTAAATACTCTTTAATTGAATAATATTTTTTCATCATTAAAAATTCCTTAATTTTCTTTTTAAAACTTATAATATTTAGTTTTCGGTCAGCTAATGATGCTGTTAGTTTATTATACAATTGAGGAGCCATGTTAAATAAACTGTTACCAAAAAATGCCATCGTATGCTGATTTATAGCAGGAATTATGTGATTATGTGATAGCAGGCATGTAGGGTTGGGTATAGATATACTGGTACTCGCGTACGAGGTTGGGGGTGGGGGAGGGGGGTGGAGGGGGGAGAGGGGAAGCCCTCCCCACCTTTCCCCTTTGGCGGAAATGTATAGTTTTTGAGTAATGATTTTTTTATAAATCATAACCTCACTTCTTTTACACAGGAATATTGACCTATATATTAATTATCCTGTGTTAAATATACTGTTAAAACATAATATCCCTTAGCACGAGGGGGGATGGAGGTAGAGGGAGGGGAGGGGGTGATACTCAATGCTCAAGTTTTTCTAAGCGGTAGAAAATAATAAACACGAAGACTGTGGCCTGAGTTGCGTTTTGTTCAAGCTACAAATCAAATGGGCTACGCCAGAAGACTCGCTCCGTCGCCCCTTCATTCAGCTTCGTTAGGTTGGGTTAGAATATAAGGAGGGGAAAAGGAGTAGAGTAGATGGGAGCTCATGTTTATAAAATATAAAGAATGACAGACATGGACTGATATAGGTCGAACAGTGTGACAGAACCGAATTGGCCAACCCCAACTCCACGTAGTCTTGTCTGTCCTACTCCTAGAGTGTTTTTATGAAGCGCGAA
The DNA here is from genome assembly GCA_029955525.1 of Oeneis ivallda. Classification (NCBI taxonomy): domain Eukaryota; kingdom Metazoa; phylum Arthropoda; class Insecta; order Lepidoptera; family Nymphalidae; genus Oeneis; species Oeneis ivallda. The sequence continues at coordinate 12,826,245 of JARPMR010000029.1, read as the reverse complement.
GCCAGAAGCTCGTGAAGGAGGTCCTGAATGAAGCGAGCCTACGAGGCCGAGTGGAGCGAAGGGGGGAGGTGGCGAGCGAAGCGAGCCGGCGACCTCCGTAGCGAAACGAAGGTCGAGTAGGTGAAGCTGAATGAAGGGGCGACGGAGCGAGTCTTCTGGCGTAGCCCATTTGATTTGTAGCTTGAACAAAATGCAACTCACGCCACAGCCTTCGTGTTTGTTATAAAATATAAAGAATGACAGACATGGACTGATATAGGTCGAACAGTGTGACAGAACCGAATTTGCCAACCCCGACTCCATGTAGTCTTGTCTGTCCTACCCCTAGAGTGTTTTTATGAAGCGCGAAGCCAGAAGCTCGCGAAGGAGGTCCTGAATGAAGCGAGTAGGTGAAGCTTAATGAAGGGGCGACGGAGCGAGTCTTCTGGTGTAGCCCATTTGATTTGTAGCTTGAACAAAACGCAACTCACGCCACAGCCTTCGTGTTTATTATTTTCTACCGCCTAGAAAAACTTGAGCATTGAGTTCTATCACCCCCTCCCCTCCCTCCACCTCCATCCCCCCCTCGTCCCCCTCGTGCTAAGGGATATTATGTTTTAACAGTATATTTAACACAGGATAAGTAATATATAGGTCAATATTCCTGTGTAAAAGAAGTGAGGTTATGATTTATAAAAAAAATCATTACTCAAAAACTATACATTTCCGCCAAAGGGGAAAGGTGGGGGGGGGGACTTCCCCTCTCCCCCCACCCCCCTTCCCCCACCCCCAACCTCGTACGCGAGTACCAGTATATCTATACTTTACCCGGCATGTATGATTGATCATTTGAAAACGACTGGACGGATATGGCTGATTTTTTGTTGCTTATAATAACCAGGACAAGGTTTGTATTACGAAAATTTTTTGGAAAATTCACCACAAGTCAGAAATTTGGATGGTACTTTGAAAATCCCAAATTCTTGATTAGTAATTGAACCCGTGCGAAGCCGGGGCAGCTCACTGAATCTGATGTATTGTGTGGGCTGCGGCCGGCCTAATATTGGTTACAGGCGGCGTTAGACCGAGATCTGTGGAGGACCGTACAAGAGACCTTTGTCCAGCAGTCGGTTGATAAAGCGAAGGCCGGCTAAAGCCACCGGACGAACGAGCCACTAAAATGTCTTCATATAAAAAGGATACGTATAAACACCTTCTCCCAAGGTTCCACCATGTACAGTTCGGTCGACAATAAGTACCTCGTGAACCAGCGGCTCAAGAAATTGCCAACTCTCTTTGGTCTATTCATGCTCCTTGCTTCCATGGTGCCACTTAATTCAACTTGGTCTTAATTTCTTCACTTTTGATCCTTACACAGTTGTATGGTGAGTTACATTTAGAAATCCATTAAATCACAATAAAAGAATCTTTTATTAATTATATACAGTATTTAAATACAAAAACACGACCACCGACCACTGCAAATGTTTGAATTAAAATTAAAAATTGAATTTCAAAAAATAACTTCAACCTTCAATGCTCTCTGGTAAATATAGTGCAAAGAGTGATATCAAACAAAAGGATATCAAAGACTACAGTGTGTAGTGATATAGTGTATTAACAATATCATATGTACGATACATGGAACTATTATAGCAAACATCAAAACATCGTTGGTACGATATGTTCACAGTTCAATGCTTCAGCCTTTAACTAGTGTTGTGAACCGATTTAAAAAAACCTAAAAAATACCGGTTTTCGTAAAAACCGATAAACACCGGTTTTCGTTTACTGAAACCGAATATTTTTCTCTCTCTACTTTAATCTCGCGGGGATGCTCGCACTGTTCGAAGACGGATTTTGGACGAGAAGACATCTCGGAGCTTCCCGAACGCTGTCCAGCCGAGTTGGATTCGAAGGTTGATCTCTTTCTAGAAATTGAACCTACCTAGCTTGCAGAGTTGTAATAGTTTAAGAAATGTACTAAAATACAAAATGCAAATACTTTTAGGGTTCCGTACCCAAAGGGTACCAACGGGACCCTATTACTAAGCCTACGCTGTCCGTCCGTCCGTCCGTCCGTCTGTCAGCGGGCTGTATCTCGTAAACCGTAATAGATAGACAGATGAAATTTTCACATATTATGTATTTCTATTGCCGCTATAACAACAAATAATAAAAATTAAATTAAATTAAAAAAATTAAATTAAAATATTTCCATGGGTACATGAAAATATTTTAATTTAGGGACAGTGGGGGTACAGTGTAACACGGGGCACAATGTAACGTGCCACTTAAAAAATTGAATTTCCAAAGTTTTGGCGCTCTTTTTTTTCGACCAATACCGGCATTGTAACAGTTCATCGTGAAATTAGTTTAAGATCTCGGTCTGTCATGGTGGTCGATTTATTGCAAAAAAATAGTTTTGAGGAGTAAGAAGTTAAAATTTCTTCGTGAAAATCTTTTGTGTTTAGTGCAACAGTATAAATAATAGGTGAGTCATGTTTTCTATATAAAACATTAGCATTCTTGACGTTAATTATCACTTCTTATTTACTTTCTAACCTTAAAACGATTTCGGGTAGGTTGTTTTGAATCTTTTGATTCCGGTCGGGGCACAATGAAACGGGGTACAATGTAACAGCGTTTCATCGTACCCCGTCTCATTATGCATATGTATTTTGTTTCAGATTGATTAGAGGTTGGAAGATGGTGAGAAACCGAGTAAGAAAGACTCAGAAAGGGCTTCATACAGAAGAGAATATGAGAGAAGCTATAAGTCTTGTCGAGAATGGTATGAGTTTACGAACCGCAGCTGATTTAAAACACGTTAACTACATCACGTTATTCAGATTTGTTCATAATAAAAAAGTCAAAGAGATGGTGAACAACAAATTCGTTTGACTCCTAACTATGGAGTAAGAAAAGTGTTCTCAAATGAGCAGGAAAAAGCACTTGAGGAATATATTATCAACTGCTCTAAAATGTCCTACGGTCTAGATACCTTAGAAGCAAGACGTTTAGCATATGAAATGGCCAAATACCATAATCTTAACATTCCGCCAACTTGGGAAGAAAGGAAAATGGCTGGCATCGATTGGCTCTATGGATATCGTCAACGGCATCCAGATTTAAGATTGCGGAAGCCGGAAGCCTGTAGTCTTTCTCGATCGACATCATTCAATAAGCACAACGTCCAAGTTTTTTTCAACAATTTAAAGGCAGTTGTTCAGCGTAAAAATACTTTTGGCGACGGCACTAGGCTCTTTTGCTTGGATGAAACCAGTACAACTACAGTAAAAAAGCCAAGGAAGGTCTTGGCGTCTAAATCTGCGAGACAACTTAATAAAGTGACTAGCGCAGAACGAGGAACCCTTGTAACAACATGCTGCATTGTGTCAGCCATTGGATCAGCTTTACCGCCAGCAATGGTGTTTCCTAGGAAAAAATACAAGCCACATATGTTGAGCAATGCGCCCCCAGGAACTTTAGGCCTTGCTCAACCTACAGGTTGGATGACAGGCGAACTTTTTGCAGAAGTCATCAAGCATTTCATAAAATTGACTTCCTCTACAAAAGAAAATCCTTCCCTACTCATCATGGACAACCATGAAAGTCATTTAGCACCAGCAGTATTACAAATTGCTAAAGATTTTGGCGTGACGCTACTTACAATACCACCACACTGCAGTCATAAATTACAGCCACTAGACGTGGCTGTATTTGGACCGTTTCAGAATTTTTATAACAGCGCAATAGACTCGTGGTTGTGCCGCCATCCGGGGCAAACTGTCACAATATATGCAGTCGCAGAACTTATGGGACAAGCTTTTGAAAAAAGTATGACCCCCATGAATATCAAGGCTGGATTTAGAAAGACTGGGATTTTTCCTTTAGACACCGAAATTTTTAAAGACGACGATTTTTTTGCCAGTGAAGTAACTAACCGGCCTTTGAATAACGATTCACCATCATCACAGACAAACATGCTAACCTGTTCACAAACACCAATACCTGTTACTACCAGTCAGGAACCACACCCTATAATGACAATCCATGATAATCAAGAACCACGCCCCTCTACTTCCTATGAAGCAGCTCCGAAACCAATTGAAAGTCAGACAACTTCTGAAAGCCCAATAGGATGTAGAGATTATCCCAAAGTAGGTCCTAGAAAGGGAACCAACAAAAGGAAGAAAGGAAAAAGTTTAATTTTGACTGATACTCCAGTAAAAGCGGAAATAGAAAATCTTGCACATCAAAGGAATGAAAAAAGAAATAAACTTGAAACTGCAAAGAAAGAGAAGAAGAAAAATAAAACAAAAATTGAAAAGGCAACGAAAGTGCTATTTTCTAGCTCTGAGAGCTTAGATTTAATTTTTGAAATAGAAGAGACTGAAGAAGAGTATGATGAAGATGGAGACAATTTGCCATTGTTCACAAAAAAGACACCTTTGGCTCATGACTTTGTGTTGGTTCGCTTTTCAGGCAAGCAGAATAAATATTTTGTTGGTCAAATATTGACTGATAAAGACGAGAATAATGAGTACGATATCATGTATTTGCGCAAAAGTTTAAAGAAAGAAAACAGTTTCTTTTTTCCTTTAGAGCCTGATCATGCTATCGTACACAGTGCTGACATTGAATTAGTATTACCAAAACCTGATTCTGCGGGTAAAACCAAACGCCAAGCAGATATCTACACGTTTCCTGCAAAATTTTTAAAAAAATACACTTTAGGATAATCAGATTTAAAGCTTTTTTTGAGTTTTTTTATTATTATAATCTTGATGATTGTTTAAGTTTACCTTCCTGTGGGCAATAACTCTATTTTTTGATCTCAAAGTTTTGATATGCCTTGTGTTTCACTGTGGCCCAGGTGGTTTTTCATCCTACCCCAGACCTGGGGCCCAATGAAACAGGGGAAGGGTTTTAAAAAAGTAAAATTAGTTTGGGTTAAGCGTTGATTTTTTAAATCACTTTAGTATTCAAATTGTAAGTTAAAGACTGATCTAATGTTCCTACAAAAAATATCATTGATTTATGTAACCATTTTTAAAAAAAAATCGAAATACCTTTTTCGTTTCATTGTACCCCCACTGTCCCTAATTTTTTTTTAACGGAACCCTAAAAGAGAGAGGCCCGACTCGCACTTGGCCGATTTTTATTTTGATCGACCTATTTCAAATGCAAAATACGAAATAGTGTTTTGTATTTCGGCTTGGCTCGGCTCGGCTCGGCTCGGTTAGGCTCGGCTCGGCACGGCTCGGCTCGTCGCAGCTCGGATCGGCTCGGCTCGGCTCGCCTGGCTCGATTCGGCTAGGCTTGGTACGACTCGTCTCGTCTCGTCTTAACTTGTCTTGTTGTTGTATTGTGTTGCATTGATTAAAAGCATGCTTTGGTAAGGGAGCGCAACTCCATCTAGCGCTCCAAACGTCAACCTCACCTGCCCGTGGTGCCCCCTGCTAGTCTACTGACGAGGCTATGACGACCGACAAATGGCGGTATAACCATTTCATACTGGCTAGACTGAGCAAATGGCACAGGCGGGTGTCGGGCAGCAGCGAAACTGGTGCGATCAGTCTAGCCCTGCGATGACCAACACGCCTGCCCAGCGTGGTCATTATGGGCAAAACCTTAATGGATAATCACAGAAAACCATGGCCCCTAGTTCCCGGCGGCCTCGCTATTCCTGACCCTGGCAGCGGTCACGGTAATGGCGGGGCAGGGGGTGCTAAGAATCTCCGGACGAGATTCCGCTGCCAACCCCGACGACTGGACCTGGTGACGTATAACGCACGCACTTTGAGGACCGACGAGAAGATCATCGAGCTGGAAGAAGCAGTGAGCAAGTTGCGCTGGAATATTATAGGATTGTCTGAAGTCCGAAGAGAGGGGGAGGACTCGATAATCCTCAATTCCGGCAACTTGTTTTACTACCGGGAGGGCGATCAACAGTCCCAGGGTGGTGTCGGGTTCATCGTCCACAAGTCCCTCGTCAACAACATTGTACAAGTCGAGAGTGTGTCGAGTAGGGTAGCGTACCTCATACTCAGAATCACCAAACGGTATTCGCTGAAGGTTATACAGGTCTACGCACCGACATCGACACATTCTGACGAGGAGGTAGAGGCGCTGTATGAGGATATATCAAAAGCCATACACGCCTCTGCCACTCATTACAGTGTTGTGATGGGGGATTTCAATGCAAGGCTGGGCGAACGAAGCGGTGCAGAGACGAGATTGGGGCATTTTGGGTATGGGCGAAGGAACCAAAGGGGCCAAATGTTGGCCGACTTCATGGAGAAGGAGGGCCTCTTTATGATGAACTCCTTCTTCAGGAAGCGGCCACACAGAAAATGGACATGGTTGAGTCCCGATGGTTCCACGAGAAATGAGATCGACTTCATTATGTCGACCAAGCGGCATATATTCAATGATGTCTCTGTGATCAATAGGGTGAAAACCGGTAGCGATCACCGGATGGTAAGAGGCACGTTGAATATTAATGTAAAGCTGGAAAGGGCCAGACTGGTGAAGTCCACTCTCCGACCTTCTCGTGCTCATATCCAAAATCCCGAAAACTTCCAACTCGAACTGCAGAACCGATTCGAGTGCCTAGCAGACTGCGTTTCTGTGGACGATCTAAACAACAGGTTCGTGGAAACTGTCCATACTGTGGGGTCTAAATTCTTTAAGACCCATCGCAGGAAAAGAACCGAAAAGTTCTCTGACCATACTCTCAAGCTAATGAAGGAGAGACAAGAGATGAGGCTGCAGTCATCGGCAGACGCGGCTGCCTACCGGCGGATTAATAGGCAGATCTCTAAGGCACAAACTCGCGACCTCCGTGTCTTTAATACCAAGTGTATTAAAGATACCATTGAGCGGAACAAAGGCTCAAAAGTGTTCGCGAGAGATCTGTCTATCGGACAGAGCCAGCTGACGCAGCTGAAAACTGATGACGGCCGTCTCGTCTCTTCTCGACCTGAGGTCTTGGGGGAGGTTGAGAAGTTCTATGGACAGTTATATACCACGACACAAAAACCTGTTGAAGATTTGGCGAAAGATCCCAGAGCCAAACTGACCCGACACTATACCGAAGATATCCCGGACGTCAGCCTATACGAGATTAGAATGGCTCTCAAACAGCTCAAGGACAACAAGGCGCCAGGTGATGACGGAATCACTGCGGAACTCCTGAAAGCGGGTGGAAAACCGGTACTTAAGATCTTTCAGCGATTGTTCAATTCCGTCATCCACGAGGGCACAACGCCGGAAGCATGGCACAGGAGCGTGGTGGTTCTGTTCTTCAAAAAGGGTGATAATACCTTGTTGAAGAATTATAGACCCATCTCGTTGTTGAGTCATGTTTATAAGTTGTTCTCGAGAGTCATTACGAATCGTCTCGCTCGTAGGTTTGACGACTTCCAGCCTCCCGAACAAGCCGGATTCCGAAAAGGCTTTGGTACCATAGATCACATTCATACGCTGCGGCAGGTTATACAAAAGACGGCAGAGTATAACCGGCCACTTTGCTTAGCGTTTGTGGACTATGAGAAAGCCTTCGATTCGGTGGAAACTTGGGCTGTGTTGAGGTCGCTGCAGAGATGCCGGATTGACTACCGGTATATCCAAGTGTTGAAGTGCTTGTATGAAAACGCCACAATGTCAGTACGTATACAGGACCAGACTACGAGGCCAATCCACTTGCAGCGTGGAGTGCGACAGGGAGACGTTATCTCCCCGAAGCTCTTTACCGCTGCGTTGGAGGACGTCTTTAAGCTTCTGGATTGGAACGGGCTTGGCATCAACATAAACGGCGAGTACATCACTCACCTGCGATTTGCCGATGACATAGTTGTCATGGCAGAGACTCTGAGAGACCTCAATACAATGCTCAATGATCTCAGCAGGGTTTCTCAACAGGTGGGCCTGAAAATGAACATGAGCAAGACGAAAATCATGTCCAATGCTCATGCACCGCTCCACCCAGTAATTGTTGAGAACTCTGCACTCGAAATTGTCGACGAGTATATTTACCTGGGACACACAGTCCAGCTAGGTAGGTCCAATTTCGAGAAAGAGATCAACCGCCGAATCCAACTCGGCTGGGCAGCGTTCGGGAAGCTCCGAGATGTCTTCTCGTCCAAAATTCCTCAGTGCCTGAAGACTAAAGTCTTCGAACAGTGCGTGTTGCCAGTGATGACTTACGGATCCGAGACATGGTCGCTAACTAAGGGCCTCATAAGTAGGCTCAGGACCGCTCAGCGGGCGATGGAGAGAGCTATGCTCGGAGTGTCCCTGCGGGATCGAATCAGAAATGAGGAGATCCGGAGGAGAACCAGAGTCACCGACATAGCTAAGCGAGTCGCGATACTGAAGTGGAAATGGGCGGGGCACATAGTTCGAAGAGCTGATGGTCGTTGGGGTCCCAAGGTGCTGGAGTGGCGACCCCGCACCGGGAAGCGCAGTGTTGGCAGACCCCCCACCAGGTGGACCGACGACATCAAACGAGTCGCAGGGAGCCGCTGGATTCAGGCGGCGCAAGACCGAGGCCTGTGGAAGTCCATGCAAGAGACCTTTGTCCAGCAGTGGGCGTCTATCGGTTGATAAAGAAGAAGAAGAAGATGCTTTGGTATAAATACGGATAGCATGCCTTGCGTTTCATTCTCGCTCGAGACGTCGGACCGTTCGGACCTCGGCTCGGCACGGCTCGGCTCGGCTCGGCTCGGCTCGGCTCGGCTCGGCTCGGCTCGGATCGGATCGGCTCGGCTTGGCTCGTCTCGGCTCGGCTCGGCTCGGCTCGGCTCTGCTCGCCTGGCTCGGTTCGGCTAAGCTCGGCACGACTCGTCTCGTCTCGTCTTAACTTGTATTGTGTTGCATTGATTACAAGCATGCTTTGGTATAAATACGGGTAGCATGCCTTGCGTTTCATTCTCGCTCGAGACGTCGGACCGTTCGGAGCTCTGCTCGGCACGGCTCGGCTCGGCTCGTCTCGTCTCGTCTTAACTAATAACTTGTCTTGTTGTTATATTATGTTGCATTGATTACAAGCATGCTATGGTATAAATACGGGTGGCTGATGCCTTGCGTGTCATTCTCGCTCGAGACGTTAGACCGTTCGGAGGTCGGTTCAGCACGGCTCGGCTGCCGCTGCTCTGCCGCCGCTGCTCTGCCGTGCACGTCGGAGCCTGTCAAAGCGCAGGCCACGGCGCGTCTGCGCCTTACCTGCTGGTGCGCTGTCATGCATGTCGCAGCGTCAGCCACGGCACGTCTGCGTCCCATCTGCCGGTGCACTGCCGAGCACGCAGGGGCTTGTCGCAGCGCTGGCCACGGCGTGTCTGCGCCTCACCTGCTGGTGCGCTACTGAACACGCAGAGCCGGCCACAACGCGTCTGCGCTTCACCTGCCTGTGGGCTGCCGAGCGCGTCGCAGGGCTGGACACAGCGCGTCTGCGCCTCACCTGCCGGTGCGCTGCCAAGCGCGTTGGAACACGGCGCATCGTTGGCCACGGCGCGTCTGCACCTCAGCTGTCAAGCTCGCAGGAGCTTGTCGCAGTGCCAGCCACTGCGCGCCACTTGTTGGTGCGCTGGCGAGCACGTCGGGGCGTGTCGCAGCATCGGCCATGGCGCGTCTGCGTCGGGTCTGGCCTCGCCTGGTCTCATCTGGTCTCGTCTGGCTCCTCTGGTCTCGTCTCTCTGGTATAGTTTCGTCTCGTCTCTCTGGTTTAGTTTCCTGTTGTCTGGTCTGGCCTCGCTAGGTCTGGTCTGGTCTGGTCTGGTCTGGTCTGGTCTGGTCTCGTTTCGTCTCATCTGGTCTGACCTCGCCAGGTCTTGTCTCGTCTGGTCTGGTCTTGTCTCGTCTGCCTTCATCGTTTCTTCTCATCTGGTCTCTCGTCTGTACTCGTCTGGTCTTGTCTGGTCTCGTCTGCTCTGGTCTTTTCTGGTCTTGTGTGGTCTCGTCTGCTCTGGTCTTTTCTGGTCTTGTGTGGTCTCATCTATTCTGGTCTGGTCTGGTCTTGTCTCGTCTGGTCTTGTTTAGCCACGTCTGGTCTTGTCTGGTCTCATCTGATCTCGTCTGGTCTCGTTAATGATTTGTGATAAGATATGTTATTAGTGATAAGCGATAAGATATGTTAATAGTGATAAGCAATAAAATAAGTAATTATTGTTTAGCGATAAGATAATTTATTAGTGATAAGCCTTAATATATGGCCTTACCTGCCGGTGCTTTGTCAAACACGCAGGGGCGTGTCGCAGCTCCAGCCACAGCACGTCTGCGCATCACCTGCCATTGCGCTGTCGAGCTCGCAGGGGACTGTCGCAGTGCCACCCTCGGCGCCACTGTGCGCCACCTGTCGGTGTGCGTGCGAGCGAGTCACTTCCTGACGCAACGCCAGCCGTGGCGCCACAGTGCGTCACCTGTCTGCACCTCACCGCGCTGCCGAGCACGTCATTGCATCTGCGCCTCACATGCTGGTGCGCTGCAGTGCGCAATGAAGCGTGTCGCAGAGCTGGCCACGGCACGTCTGCGCCCCACCCGCTGGTGCGTTGCCATGCGTATGGGAGCGCAGCGCCATTAGGCTCGTGTGTGCCTCACCTGCCGGTGTTCTGCCGAGCGCGTTGGAGCACTTCGCAGCGCCGGCCACGGCCCGTCCGCGCCTCACCTGCCAGTGAGCTGCCGTGCGCGTTGGAGCCCGTCGCAGCGCTGGCCACGGCGCGTCTGCGCCTCACCTGCTGATGCGCTGCCGAGCGCGTCGTTGCACAGCGCCGGCCACGATGCATCTGCGCCTCACATTCCGGTGCGCTGCAGTGCGCAATGGAGCGTGTCGCAGCGCTGGCCACGGCACGTCTGCGCCTCACCAGCCGATGCGCTGCCGAGCACGCAGAGGCGTGTCGCAGCGTCGGCCACGGCGCGTCTGCACCTTACCTGCTGGTGCGCTGCCGAGCACGCAGAGGCGTGTCGCAGCGTCGGCCAGGGCGCGTCTGCGCCTCACCTGCTGGTGCGCTGCTGAGCACGTCATTGCACAGCGCCGACCACGATGCATCTGCGCCTCACATGCTGGTGCACTGCAGTGCGCAATTGAGCGTGTCAAAGCGCTGGCCACGGCGCGTCTGCGCCTCACCTGCTGGTGCGTTGCCGAGCGCGTCGTTGCACAGCGCCGGCCACGATGCATCTGCGCCTCACATGCCGGTGCGCAATGGAGCGTGTCGCAGCGCTGGCCACGGCACGTCTGCGCCTCACCAGCCGATGCGCTGCCGAGCACGCAGGGGCATGTCGCAGCGTCGGCCACGGCGCGTCTGCGTCTCACCAGCCGATACGCTGCCGAGCACGCAGGGGCATGTCGCAGCGTCGGCCACGGCGCGTCTGCGCCTCACCTGCTGGTGCTCTACTGGGCAGGGCTCGGATCGGCTTTGTCTTGTCTTGTTGTTGTATTGTAGTGCATTATCTTGTAGTTGTATTGTTGCATTGATTACAAGCATGCTTTGGTATAAATACGGGTGGCTGATGCCTTGCGTCTGCGTGTCATTCTTGCTCTAGATAGTGGACCATTCGCAGTTCAGCTCAGCACGGCTCATGTGCCGGTGCGCGGCCAGCCACGGCGCGTCTGCGCCTCACCTGCTGGTGCGCTGTCGGACACGCAGAGGCGTGTCGCAGCGCCGGCCACGGCACTTTTACGCCTCACCTGGCAGTGAGCTGCCTGCGCGTTAGAGCGCGTCGCAGCGCTGGCCACGGCACGTCTGCGCCCCACCTGCTGATGCGTTGCCGAGCGTATGGGAGCGCAGCGCCGACAACGGCTCGTGTGTGCCTCACCTGCCGGTGTGCTGCCGAGTGCGTTGGAGCACTTCGCAGCGTCGGACACGGCACGTCTGCGCCTCACCTGCCAGTGAGCTGCCGTGCGCGTTGGAGCGCGTCGCAGCGCTGGCCACGGCGCGTCTGCGCCTCACCTGCTGATGCGCTGCCGAGCGCGTCGTTGCGCAGCGCCGGCCACGATACATCTGCGCCTCACATGTCGGTGCGCTGCAGTGCGCAATGGAGCGTGTCGCAGCGCTGGCCACGGCACGTCTGCGCCTCACCAGCCGATGCGCTGCCGAGCACGCAGGGGCGTGTCGCAGCGTCGGCCACGGCGCGTCTGCGTCTCACCAGCCGATGCGCTGCCGAGCACGTAGGGGCATGTCGCAGCGTCGGCCAGGGCGCGTCTGCGCCTCACCTGCTGGTGCACTGCAGTGCGCAATTGAGCATGTCACAGCGCTGGCCACGGCGCGTCTGCGCCTCACCTGCTGGTGCGTTGCCGAGCGCGTCGTTGCACAGCGCCGGCCACGATGCATCTGCGCCTCACATGCCGGTGCGCAATGGAGCGTGTCGCAGCGCTGGCCACGGCACGTCTGCGCCTCACCAGCCGATGCGCTGCCGAGCACGCAGGGGCATGTCGCAGCGTCGGCCACGGCGCGTCTGCGTCTCACCAGCCGATACGCTGCCGAGCACGCAGGGGCATGTCGCAGCGTCGGCCACGGCGCGTCTGCGCCTCACCTGCTGGTGCGTTGCCGAGCTTATGGGAGCGCAGCGCCGACAACGGCTCGTATGCGCCTCACTTGCCGGTGCGCTACTGAACACGCAGAGGCGTGTCGCAGAGCCGGCCACAGTGCGTCTGTGCCAAACCTAATGGTGTGCTGCCAAGCGCGTCGCAGCGCTGGACACGGCGCTTCTGCGCCTCACCAGCTGGTACGCTGCCAAGCGCGTCGGAACAGTACAGGCCACGGTGTATCTGCGTCTCACCTGCTGATGCGCTGCCGAGCGCGTCGTTGCACAGCGCCGACCACGATGCATCTGGGCCTCGCATGCTGGTGCACTGCAGTGCGCAGTTGAGCGTGTCGCAGCGCTGGACACGGCGCGTCTGCGCCTCACCTGCTGGTGCGCTGCCGAGCGTATGGGAGCGCAGCGCCGACAACGGCTCGTGTGTGCCTCACTTGCCGGTGTGCTGCCGAGCGCGTTGGAGCACTTCGCAGCGCCGGCCACGGCACGTCTGCACCTCACCTGCTCGTGCGCTGCTGAGTGCTTCGAAGCGCAACGCCGGCCACTTTGCGTCTACGCCTAATCTACCGGTGCGTTACTGAGCACGCAGAGGACCGTCGCAACGCTGGCCACGGCGCTTCTGCGCCTCACCTGCTGGTGCGCTGTCGAACACGCGGGGCACGTAGTAGCGCCGCCCACGGTGCGTCTGCGCCTCACCTGCTGGTGCTCTAATGGGCACGGCTCGGCTCGGCTTTGTCTTGTCTTGTTGTTGTATTGTAGTGCATTATCTTGTAGTTGTATTGTTGCACTGATTACAAGCATGCTTTGGTATAAATACGGGTGGCTGATGCCTTGCGTCTGCGTGTCATTCTTGCTCTAGATGGTGGACCGTTCGTAGCTCGGCTCAGCACGGCTCATCTGGCGGTGCGCTGCCGAGCAGGTCGGAGCTTATCGCAGTGCCAGCCACGGCGCGTCTGCGCCTCACCTGCTGGTGCGCTGTCGGACACGCAGAGGCGTGTCGCAGCGCCGGCCACGACACATCTACACCTCACCTGGCAGTGAGCTGCCTGCGCGTTGGAGCGCGTCGCAGCGCTGGCCACGGCGCGTCTGCGTCTCACCTGCTGATGCGCTGCCGAGCGCGTCGTTGCATCTGCGCCTCACATGCTGGTGCGCTGCAGTGCGCAATGAATCGTGTCACAGCGCTGGCCACGGCACGTCTGCGCCCCACCTGCTGATGCGTTGCTGAGCGTATGGGAGCGCAGCGCCGACAACGGCTCGTGTGTGCCTCACCTGCCGGTATGCTGCCGAGCGCGTTGGAGCACTTCGTAGCGCCGGCCATGGCACGTCTGCGCCTCACCTGCCAGTGAGCTGCCGTGCGCGTTTGAGCGCGTCGCAGCGCTGTCCACGGCGCGTCTGCGCCTCACCTGCTGATGCGCTGCCGAGCGCGTCGTTGCACAGCACCGGCCACGATGCATCTGCGCCTCACATGCCGGTGCGCTGCAGTGCGCAATGGAGCGTGTCGCAACGCTGGCCACGTCACGTCTGCGCCTCACCAGCCGATGCGGTGCCGAGCACGCAGGGGCATGTCGCAGCGTCGGCCACGGCGCGTCTGCGTCTCACCAGCCGATGCGCTGCCGAGCACGTAGGGGCATGTCGCAGCGTCGGCCACGGCGCGTCTGCGTCTCACCAGCCGATGCGCTGCCGAGCACGTAGGGGCATGTCGCAGCGCTGTCCACGGCGCGTCTGCGCCTCACCTGTTGGTGCGCTGTTGAGCACGTCGTTGCACAGCGCCGACCATGATGCATCTGCGCCTCACATGCTGGTGCACTGCAGTACGCAATTGAGCGTGTCACAGCGCTGGCCACGGCGCGTCTGCGCCTCACCTGCTGGTGCGTTGCCGAGCGTATGGGAGCGCAGCGCCGACAACCGCTCGTGTGCGCCTCACTTGCCGGTGCGCTACTGAACACGCAGAGGCGTGTCGCAGAGCCGGCCACGGCGCGTCTGCGCCTCACCTGCCGGTGCGCTGCAAAGCACGCAGAGGCGTGTGTGCCAGCCACAACGCGTCTGCGCTTCACCTGCCTGTGCGCTGCCGAGCGCGTTGGAGCGCGTCGCAGCGCTGACCACGACGCGTCTGCGCCACACCTGCTGGTGCGCTACTGAGCTCGCAGGGGCGTGTTGCAGCACCGGCCACAGTGCGTCTGCGCCAAACCTGCTGGTGTGCTGCCAAGCGCATCGCAGCGCTGGACATGGCGCGTCTACGCCTCACCAGCCGGTGTGCTGCCGAGCGTGTCAGAACAGCACAGGCCACGGTGTATCTGCGCTTCACCTGCTGGTGCCCTGCCATGTGCTTTGGAGTGTGTCGATGCGCTGGCCACGGTGCGTCTGCGCTTCACCTGCCGGTGCGCTTTCAAGCGCGTTGGAACATGGCGCATCGTTGGCCACGGCGCGTCTGCACCTCAGCTGTCAAGCTCGCAGGAGCTTGTCGCAGTGCCAGCCACTTCGCGCCACTTGTTGGTGCGCTGGCGAGCACGTCGGGGCGTGTCGCAGCATTGGCCATGGCGCGTCTGCGTCGGGTCTGGCCTCGCCTGGTCTCATCTGGTCTCGTCTGGCTCCTCTGGTCTCGTCTCTCTGGTCTAGTTTCGTCTCGTCTCTCTGGTTTAGTTTCCTCCTTTCTGGTCTGGCCTCGCTAGGTCTGGTCTCGTCTCGCCTAGTCTCATCTGGTCTGGCTTGGTCTGGTCTGGTCTCGTTTGGTCTGGTCTCGTTTGGTCTGGTCTCGTTTGGTCTGGTCTCATCTGGTCTGGACTGGTCTCTCTGGTCTAGTTTCGTCTCATTTGGTCTGACCTCGCCAGGCCTGTTGTCGTCTGGTCTGGTCTGGTCTGGGCTTGTCTCGTCTGGTCTGGTCTTGTCTCGTCTGGTCTGGTCTTGTCTCGTCTGCCTTCATCGTTTCTTCTCATCTGGTCTCTCGTCTGTACTCGGCTGGTCTTGTCTGGTCTCGTCTGCTCTGGTCTTTCCTGGTCTTGTGTGGTCTCATCTATTCTGGTCTGGTCTGGTCTTGTCTCGTCTAGTCTTGTTTAGCCACGTCTGGTCTTGTCTGGTCTCATCTGATCTCGTCTGGTCTCGTTAATGACTTGTGATAAGATATGTTATTAGTGATAAGCGATATGTTAATAGTGATAAGCAATAAAATAAGTAATTATTGTTTAGCGATAAGATAATTTATTAGTGATAAGCCTTAATATATGGCCTTACCTGCCGGTGCTTTGTCAAATACGCAGGGGCGTGTCGCAGCTCCAGCCACAGCACGTCCGCTTCTCAGCTGTCTGTGTGCTGCCGGGCACGCAGGGGAGTGTCGCAGCGCTGGCCACGGCGTCTGCGCCTCACCTGCTGGTGCGCTGCCGAGCACGCAGAGGCATGTCGCAGCGCCGGCCACGGCACGTCTACGCCTCACCTGCCATTGCGCTGTCGAGCTCGCAGGGGACTGTCGCAGTGCCACCCTCGGCGCCACTGTGCGTCACCTGTCTGCACCTCACCGCGCTGCCGAGCACGACATTGCATCTGCGCCTCACATGCTGGTGCGCTGCAGTGCGCAATGAAGCGTGTCGCAGAGCTGGCCACGGCACGTCTGCGCCCCACCCGCTGGTGCGTTGCCGAGCGTATGGGAGCGCAGCGCCGACAACGGCTCGTGTGTGCCTCACTTGCCGGTGTGCTGCCGAGCGCGTTGGAACTTGGAGCACTTCGCAGCGCCGGCCACGGCGCGTCTGCGCCTCACTTGCCATTGCGCTGTCGAGCTCGCAGGGGACTGTCGCAGTGCCACCCTCGGCGCCTCTGTGCACCACCTGTCGGTGTGCATGCGAGCGAGTCACTTCCTGACGCAACGCCAGCCGTGGCGCCACAGCACGCCACTTGTCTGCGCTGGCGAGCGCGTCACCTCCTGACACAGCGCCAGCCACGGTGCCACAGTGCGTCACCTGTCTGGCACCCCACCGCGCTGCCGAGCACGTCATTGCATCTGCGCCTCATATGCTGGTGCGCTGCAGTGCGCAATGAAGCGTCTCGCAGAGCTGGCCACGGCGCGTCTGCGCCCCACCCGCTGGTGCGTTGCCGAGCGTATGGGAGCGCAGCGCCGACAACGGCTCGTGTGTGCCTCACCTGCCGGTGTGCTGCCGAGCGCGTTGGAGCACTTCGCAGCGCCGACAACGGCTCGTCTGCGCCTCACCTGCCAGTGAGCTGCCGTGCGCGTTGAAGCCCGTCGCAGCGCTGGCCACGGCGCGTCTGCGCCTCACCTGCTGATGCGCTGCCGAGCGCGTCGTCGCACAGCGTCGGCCACGGCGCGTCTGCGCCTCACCTTCTGGTGCGCTGCTGAGCGCGTCGTTGCACAGCGCCGACCACGATGCATCTGGGCCTCACATGCTGGTGCACTGCAGTGCGCAATTGAGCGTGTCGCAGCGCTGGCCACGGCGCGTCTGCGCCTCACCTGCTGGTGCTCTACTGGGCACGGCTCGGCTCGGCTTTGTCTTGTCTTGTTGTTGTATTGTAGTGCATTATCTTGTAGTTGTATTGTTGCATTGATTGCAAGCATGCTTTGGTATAAATGGGTCATTCTACCGAAATGCTATTTTTGTGTTCGCATGAAATATATCGTAGCTCTGTACATTTTAAGTGGCTTTAATAGCTAATTTTTAAAATTTATGACCTTATCTAACACATCGAAAAACAATTTTTATAATTAATTATTAGATTTTACTTTGTTTTAGTGGTACAGTACGTGAGTGCTCACGTCCTGTAGAATGTTCGCGACATGGGGTGTTATAATGACGTGTCTCTAAAAAATATTTCAAAATGTCATGCATGTATGTTTAATTAAATAATATGTAAAGTATATGATTAAGAAACACCCCCTAAAATTATAAAAAATACCACTTAATATTTTAAAAGTTTTTGAAGATTATACAATGTTCGTGAAAAATAATCACACCTGTAGACAAAAATTGCCAAAAACGGTGGAATTTTTATAATTTAAATTGCAACATTATTTTCTATTTCTAGCAATCCTTAAACCTGTACAAACATATTAGTGGCAGCCATATTTTCGCAGGTGATTTCTATTCCGAGAAACATAAAATTGATTATGCGTTCAACATCAGTGTCAAAGTTAAGTCCTCACTTCTGTACTCAACAAAAAAACGTAAGTAAACAATTTAAAAATATTATAACTACATGGCGTCTTTTATTAGTTGGTTATTTATCGAAATCAAGTGAATTTTCTTTTCATAACCTAAAATTTCGCACAGGGGGCGTATTTTATGTTGAAATGTCACTTCTGTAGAACTCACTCCTGTCGACGTATTTTTCTACAGAAGTGATGTATTTCTACAGAAATGATGATTTGCTTGGTAAGCTTATAATATTTTGTCTTTGTAAAAAAGCTTTACTTGGATTATAATTTAATTTAAAATAAACTAACATACAATGCTGCCTTTTGTCGTTACTGAATGATTTCACAAACCGTACTGCTTTTTAAATATCTTCATTTACAGGAGTGACTTATTTCTACAGAACTAAATTGCGTAGCTACTTTTGGTGCTTTTTGCGGGTATGGCGGATAAAAAGAGACCGGAAAAAGAAAAAAAAGATCATTTATAAGAGCAAAAGAAGGTATGGGTACGAAAGAGAGAGAAAAGATGTCTGAAGCTGAACTAGAAGAAAGACATAGAAAAGATAGAGAAAGATACAAAAAAAATTTGATGGAAAAATAAAGTCGATTAGAGACTACACACCCAGAGCTCTATTTGATTTGTTCTCATTATGAAATTGGGTTTATTTACTTGACTTCCAATAAACAACAAACTGATGATCAGCCTGATGAACAAAATCAATTAATTCACAACCAGTATCTGCACCACAACCAATTGATGATGATGATGGTCATTGCGGTCCTAAGGTGCTGGAATGGCAACCGTGCACCGGTAAGCGCAGTGTTGGCAGACCCCCACTGGGTGGACCGACGACATCAAACGAGTCGCAGGGAGGAAGAGCCGTTGGATTTAGGAGGGCGCAAGACCGAAGCCTATGGAGGTCTTGGTTTTTTGCAAGACCTTTGGCCAGCAGTGGACGTCTATCGGTTGATGCAGAAGCAGAAGATGAAATGTACAGGAACCCTAATAAGAAGGAAGAAATTGTTATAAGATATGCTACGCATCTGATAATACTTCTGATGAGGAAGAGATTTTTCCAAATAAAAAAACGAAAACTTTTTAAAGAAAATATGACACGCTCGATTTATGGAAAACTTTCAGACAATATTCTGAAATATGCTTCACCAAATAATTTGTTTTCGTCAGACGAAGAAAATGATATTTTTTAATATTCCTAATTTTCAGGTTTTGTTCTACAGGAATGTTACAGTTAGGTCGTCATTTCTGTAGAACATTTTTCTTATTTTTTTGTATAATTTTTTACTTTAGTTTATTTTTTGTAATTGACATATTTATATTGTTGACAACAAATACAATTAGAACTGTTAAATCTTTTTTGTTTGCTTACTTTAATTAGTAGTTTTAAGAAAATTCCTGTCACTTATGTCGAAATTCTTATCACTCCTGTCGATACGACAATACCAAAATGTGCAATTATTTCTTAAAATTATAGTGATTGATCTCTTATTTTATTTTTAAGATAGTTATTAGGTTACATCTTATTATAATAAGCTAATAAAAAGTTTAATTTGTAAAAAAAGAAAAATATTTTATTTTTTTACCATTCGGTAGAATGACCCAAATACGGGTGGCTGATGCCTTGCGTCTGCGTGTCATTCTTGCTCTAGATGGTGGACCGTTCGCAGCAAGGCTCATGTGCCGGTGCGCTGCCAAGCAGGTCGGAGCTTGTCGCAGTGCCAGCCACGGCGCGTCTGCGCCTCACCTGCTGGTGCGCTGTCGAACACGCAGAGGCGTGTCGCTGCGCTGGCCACGGCACATCTACACCTCACCAGGCAGTGAGCTGCCTGCGCGTTGGAGCGCGTCGCAGCGCTGGCCACGGCGCGTCTGCGTCTCACCTGCTGATGCGTTGCCGAGCGTATGGGAGCGCAGCGCCGACAACGGCTCGTGTGTGCCTCACCTGCCGGTATGCTGCCGAGCGCGTTGGAGCACTTCGCAGCGCCGGCCACAGCACGTCTGCGCCTCACCTGCCAGTGAGCTGCCGTGCGCGTTTGAGCGCGTCGCAGCGCTGTCCACGGCGCGTCTGCACCTCACCTGCTGATGCGCTGCCGAGCGCGTCGTTGCACAGCGCCGGCCACGATGCATCTGCGCCTCACATGCTGGTGCACTGCAGTGCGCAATTGAGCGTGTCGCAGAGCTGACCACGGCGCGTCTGCGCCTCACCTGCTGGTGCGCTGCCGAGCGTATGGGAGCGCAGCGCCGACAACGGCTCGTGTGTGCCTCACCTGCCGGTGTTCTGCCGAGCGCGTTGGAGCACTTCGCAGCGCCGACAACGGCTCGTCTGCGCCTCGCCTGCCAGTGAGCTGCCGTGCGCGTTGGAGCCCGTCGCAGCGCTGGCCACGGCGCGTCTGCGCCTCACCTGCTGATGCGCTGCCGAGCGCGTCGTTGCACAGCGCCGACCACGATGCATCTGGGCCTCGCATGCTGGTGCACTGCAGTGCGCATGCCGAGCGCGTCGTTGCAAAGCGTCGGCCACGGCACGTCTGTGCCTCACATGCTGGTGCGCTGCTGAGCGCGTCGTTGCACAGCGCCGGCCACGATGCATCTGCGCCTCACATGCCGGTGCGCTGCAGTGCGCAATGGAGCGTGTCGCAGCGCTGGCCACGGCGCGTCTGCGCCTCACCTGCTGGTGCTCTACTGGGCACGGTTCGGCTCGGCTTTGTCTTGTCTTGTTGTTGTATTGTAGTGCATTATCTTGTATTTGTATTGTTGCATTGATTACAGGCATGCTTTGGTATAAATACGGGTGGCTGATGCCTTGCGTCTGCGTGTCTAGATGGTGGACCGTTCGCAGCACGGCTCATGTGCCGGTGCGCTGCCGAGCAGGTCGGAGCTTGTCGCAGTGCCAGCCACGGCGCGTCTGCGCCTCACCTGCTGGTGCCGGCCACGGCACGTCTACGACTCACCTGCCAGTGAGCTGCCGTGCGCATTGGAGCGCGTCGCAGCGCTGGCCACGGCACGTCTGTGCCTCACCTGCTGATGCACTGCAGTGCTAAATGGAGCGTGTCGCACCTCGGCCACGGCACTTCTGCGCCTAACCAGCCGATGCGCTGCCAAGCACGCAGGGGCGTGTCGCAGCGTCGGCCACGGCGCGTCTGCGCCTCACATGCTGGTGCGCTGCTGAACGCGTCGAAGCGCAGCGCTGGCCACTGTGCGTCTACGCCTCACCTACCGGTGTGTTACTGAGCACGCAGAGGCGTGTCTGTGCGCTGTCGTGCGCGTTGGAGCACAGCGCAGCGCCGGTTACGGCGCGTCTGCCTCTCACCTGCCGGTGCGCTGTCGTGTCCGTTGGAGCACGGCGCATCTGCGCTGCACCTGCTGGTGTGCTGCCGTGCGCGTTGGAGCATGGCGCAGCGCTCGCCACGGTGCGTCTGCACCTCACCTGCCTATGCGCTTCCGAGCATGCAGAGGCGTCTCGCAGCACCTACCATAGCGCGTCTGCCCCTCACCTGTCGGTGCGCGTTGGAGCACGGTGCATCGTCAGTCACGGCGCGCCTCCGCCTCACCTGCCGGTGCACTGCCGAGCGCGTTTGAGCTCGTCGCAGCGACGGCTACGGAGCGTCTGCGCCTCACCTGCCGAACACGCAGAGGCGTGACGCAGTGCCGGCCACGGCGAATCTGCGCCTCACCTGCCATTGCGCTGTCGAGCTCGCAGGGACCTGTCGCAGTGCCAGCCACGGTGCCACTGCGCGCCACCTGTCTGCGGTGTCACCTGTCTGCTGCGTCATGTCGGGCCTCGCCTGGTCTGGTCTCGTCAGGTCTGGTCGCGTCTGGTGTCGTCTGGTCTCGTCTGGTTCCTCTGGTTTCGTCTGGTCTAGTTTCGTCTCTCTGGTCTAGTTTCGTCTCGTCTGGTCTGGCCTCGTCTGGTCTCGTCTGGTCTTGTCTGGTCTTGTCTGGTCTTGTCTGGTCTTGTCTGGTCTTGTCTGGTCTTGTCTGGTCTTGTCTGGTCTTGTCTGGTCTTGTCTGGTCTTGTCTTGTCTTGTCTGGTCTTGTCTGGTCTCGTCTGGTCTCGTCTGGTCTCGTATGATCTCGTATGGTCTCGTATGGACTCGTATGGTCTGTCCTCGTCTGGTCCCGTCTGGTCTCGTTTAGTCCTCTGGTCTCATCTGGTCTCTTATCGTCTGGTCTAGTCTGGTCCTTTTGTCTGGTCCTGTCTGGTCTCGTCTCCTCTGGTCTTGTCTGGTCTCGTCTAGTCTCGTCTAGTCTGACCTGGTCTCGTCTGGTCTGGTCTGGTCTCGTCTTGTCTCTTTTGGTCTTGTCTGGTCTCTTCTGGTCTCATTAGATCTCATCTGGTCTCGTCTGGTCTCGTAAGTGATTTGTGATAAGATATGTTTTGAGTAATTAGCGATAAGATAAGTAATTATTGATATGCAATAAGGTAAGTAATTATGATTAGCGATAAGATAACTAATTAGTGGTAAGCGATAAGATATGTAATTATTAGCGATAAGTACTTTGCGATTAGTAAAGAAATTAGTGATAAGCGTTAAGATAAGTAATTATTGATATGCAATAAGGTAAGTATTGATTAGCGATAAGATAAGTAATTAGTGGTTAGATATGTTATTAGTAATTAGCGATTAGTAAAATAATTAGTGATAAGCGATAAGATAAGAAATTATTGATTAGCGATAAGATAAGAAATTATTGATTAGCGATAAGATAAGAAATTATTGATTAGCGATAAGATAAGAAATTATTGATTAGCGATAAGATAAGAAATTAGTGATAAGCGATAAGATAAGAAATTAGTGATAAGCAATAAAATAAGAAATTAGTGATAAGCGATAAGATAAAAAATTTGTGATAAGATATGTCATTAGAATAGTGATTAGTTAAGTAATTAGTAATAAGCGATAAGAAAAGTAATTAGCGATAAGTAATTAGTGATAAGCTATAAGATAAGTAACTAGTGATAAGCTATAAGATAAGTAACTAGTGATAAGCTATAAGATAAGTAACTAGTGATAAACGATAAGATAAGAAATTAGTGATAAGATATGTTATTAGTAAATAGCGATTAGTTAAGTAATTAGTAATAAGCGATAAGAAAAGTAATTAGCGATAAGTAATTAGTGATAAGCGATAAGATAAGAAATTATTGATTAGCGATAAGATAAGTAAAATTAGTGATGAGCGATAAAATAAGTAATTAGTGTTAGATTATATTTGACCTAAATTATATAGCATGAAACTGGAAATAAGGAAAATAGTTAGGAATAGAATTTAGTTTGACTTGAAAATGTATTAAAACGGAAATGTAAGCTGATTGGTTGAATGGAAGGGGAAATTGTAATCATTCGTCCATTTTGTTAGTCTAAAAATAAAAATAAAAAATGTGAATTAGTTTGAGGATTATTATGTGACTGCAAGTTGTGAAGTTTAGTGCTTACGAATACAAAAGTATACTAAGTCAGACTCGTGGAGGTTTTATTTATCATTAGTGATAAGCGATAAGATAAAAAATTTGTGATAAGATATGTCATTAGAATAGCGATTAGTTAAGTAATTAGTAATAAGCGATGAGATAAGTAATTAGTGATGAGATATTGTGGGGACTGGAATTCACACATAAGCAAAGACAGTCATCCCAACAATATGTTATTAGTAATGAGCGATAACATAGGCAATTAGTGATAAGCGATAAGATAAGAAATTAATGATAAACGATAAGATAAGTAATTAGTGATAAGCGATAAGATAAAAAATTAGTGATAAGATATGTTATTAGTAAATAGCGATTAGTTAAGTAATTAGTAATAAGCGATAAGAAAAGTAATTAGCGATAAGTAATTAGTGATAAGCGATAAGATAAGTAATTAGTGATAAGCGATAAGATAAGTAAAATTAGTGATGAGCGATAAAATAAGTAATTAGTGAAAAGCGATAAGATAAAAAATTTGTGATAAGATATGTCATTAGAATAGCGATTAGTTAAGTAATTAGTAATAAGCGATGAGATAAGTAATTAGTGAAAAGATATTGTGGGGACTGGAATTCACACGTAAGCAAAGACAGTCGTCCCAACAATATGTTATTAGTAATGAGCGATAACATAGGCAATTAGTGATAAGCGATAAGATAAGAAATTAATGATAAACGATGAGATAAGTAATTAGTGATAAGCGATAAGATAAAAAATTAGTGATAAGATATGTTATTAGTAAATAGCGATTAGTTAAGTAATTAGTAATAAGCGATAAGAAAAGTAATTAGCGATAAGTAATTAGTGATAAACGATAAGATAAGAAATTATTGATTAGCGATAAGATAAGTAAAATTAGTGATGAGCGATAAAATAAGTAATTAGTGATAAGCGATAAGATAAAAAAATTGTGATAAGATATGTCATTAGAATAGCGATTAGTTAAGTAATTAGTAATAAGCGATGAGATAAGTAATTAGTGAAAAGATATTGTGGGGACTGGAATTCACACGTAAGCAAAGACAGTCGTCCCAACAATATGTTATTAGTAATGAGCGATAACATAGGCAATTAGTGATAAGCGATAAGATAAGTAATTAGTGATAAGCGATAAGATAAGAAATTAGTGATAAGCGATAAGATAAGTAATTAGTGATAAGCGATAAGATAAGAAATTAGTTATAAGCGATAAGATAATTAATTCGTGATAAGCTATAAGATAAGTAATTAGTGATAAGCGATAAGATAAGTAATTAGTGATAAGCGATAAGATAAGAAATTAGTTATAAGCGATAAGATAATTAATTCGTGATAAGCTATAAGATAAGTTACTAGTGATAAGCGATAATATAAGTAATTAGTGATAAGCTGTTTGACTTGTATGCAGAAAAACGATATAATTATACCCCTGCGTTTATAGAATATGTAAGAAATTACTCCAAATTGTTTAGAAACGTGTGCATACAAGCAAAGTCACTTCACATAAAACAAAAAATTGTCAATTCAGATAATAAAATAAAAGCAGTATGGGACATTATTGGTGATGAAATGGGTAAGAACAAGATGCATTATAATAAACTGGATCTTAAACTTAATAACCTTGTAATTGACTCCGATATAGAAATTGCAAATACATTTGAGAACTTTTTCAAAAATATACCAGTAACCACGACCAGTTCTCTAAATTCCTCGCCAACAGAAGCCTGTAATCTTCTAAGAAGCAATGTGTCTGAGTGCAATAAACTATTTAGGTTTGAACACGTTACCCCATATGATATTATCAAAACATTTAAATCATTGCAAAATAAAAAAACAGGAGATCTATGGGGAATATCAGTTAAATTAATTCACAATATCATTGATATTATTGCGCCTTATCTTGCTTTAATTTTTAATAAATCTGTAGATACTGGATCTTTTCCAGACCTAATGAAATGTAGCAAATTAATACCTCTTTATAAATCGGGAAGCAAATTTGACCCGAATAACTACAGACCAATTTCAATTTCGCCAACTCTCAGCAAGATTTTCGAAAAAATAATGTTCAACCAACTGCTTCTACACTTTAACTTAAATAAACTTCTTCACCCTGAGCAGTACGGTTTTACTAAGGGTCGATCAACAACCGATGCAGCCGCAACGCTGTTACAACACATTTTCGATGCATGGAATAACTCACAGAATGCCATTGGTATTTTTTGTGATTTATCAAAAGCCTTCGACTGCGTTGATCACAAGACCCTCTTACTTAAACTGAGCCACTATGGTATTAAAGATATTGCACTTAGCCTCATTGCGTCTTATCTAAGGGATCGTGTTCAAAGAGTGTGTGTCAATGATGTAAAATCATCCGGATCAGCCTCAGTAATGGGTGTACCCCAGGGTTCTATTCTAGGTCCATTCATGTTTTTTGATTTACATAAACGATTTACCATATTTTGTCCAAAATACTTGCGATATTGTACTATTTGCTGATGATACGTCTTTGATTTTCAAAGTCGATAGGAAAAAAGACAATTTTGACGATGTAAATAATGCATTATCTCAAGTTTCTGAATGGTTTACGGCAAATAATCTACTTTTAAATGCTAAAAAAACAAAGTGTGTTGAGTTTTTATTGCCTAACACCAGAACTGTCAGTAAAAATTTAAAGATAAGTAATGAATCCTTGAAAACAGAGGACTCCACAGTGTTCTTGGGATTAACCCTGGACTCAAAGCTGCAATGGGGCACCCATATAGCAGTACTTGCTGGCAAGCTCAGCTCTGCTGCTTACGCTGTTAGGAAGATTCGACAGATAACTGACATAGAAACTGCAAAAATTGTTTATTTTGCATATTTCCATAGTATTATGTCATACGGAATCTTAGTATGGGGTAAAGCGGCCGATATTGGAAAAATTTTTGTATTGCAGAAGAGGGCGATTCGCGCAATCTATAATTTAAAGCCGCGGGATTCGCTTCGAGAAAAATTTAAAGAAATAGGCATTCTTACAGTAGCTTCACAATATATTTATAACAATATAATATTTGTCAGACAAAACATTGTGAATTACAAAAAAAAGGGTGAATTACGAGATAGGCAGGTTAGAGATCCAAATAGGCTCGTGATCCCTCGACTGCGCCTCAAGAGGGTCCGAAAGACATTTGTGGGAATGGGCGTGACGTTCTATAATAAAATTCCACAGTCGATCTTGGACTTGCCTTTACACAAGTTTAAGAAATCGATTAAAACTACGCTCATGAAAAAAGCATATTATACGATTGAAGACTATATAAATGACAAAAAAGCGTGGATGTAATTCGTTCCAGCGATTCATGAGACAGTAGGTAATGATTAACCTGTATAATTGTATATCAAAATAATTCTATTCTATTCAGAGTTTCCACTTTATTTGTGTACAAGTCATATTTTAAAATGAGTATTTGATTTGAATATTAGTTTCAATTCGATGCCTTAGGATGGGTAGCCTAAGTATGTCACACTCTCTTTAACATTTCTGCGGTGGTGTCGTGTGATGCGGGTTGTTGCGTTCCCTAAAATATGGTTGAGCGAAGCAATGGCTGGGTCATGCGTCATGCTCGTGAACGGGTGCCACCAGCGGCAATGGGGCTACTTTCTGTCTGCCCGTCTTGACATGTGTTGAATTATAATTAGAAATAATTACGTATGCTTTTGTGGACCTTTCCCTCATTGTGGAAACTCTGCATACATAGAATATATGTTAAGTATATTGTAAAAGTATTTTGAAAAGAGCAACTGCCGAGTTTCTTGCTGGTTCTTCTCGGCAGGAACGGCATTCCGAACCAGTGGTAGACTCATTGACGATTTAAAAGTACTTGTAAAAGTTTATTTGAATAAAAAACATTTCTATTCTATTCTATTCTATTCTAAGCGATAAGATGTGAGATTAAAGATAAACGATAAAAGAAATTTGTGACCGTAATTAGTGATAAGCGATAAGATAAGTAATTAGTGATAAGCGATAAGATAAAAAATTTGTGTTAAGATATGTTTAGTAAATAGCGATTAGTTAAGTAATTAGTAATAAGCGATAAGATAAGTAATTAGTGATAAGCGATAAGATAAGAAATTAGTGATAAGCGATAAGTAATTAGTGATAAGCGATAAGATAAGTAATTAGTGATAAGCGATAAGATAAGAAATTAGTTATAAGCGATAAGATAATTAATTCGTGATAAGCTATAAGATAAGTAATTAGTGATAAGCGATAAGATAAGTAATTAGTGATAAGCGATAAGATAAGAAATTAGTTATAAGCGATAAGATAATTAATTCGTGATAAGCTATAAGATAAGTTACTAGTGATAAGCGATAATATAAGTAATTAGTCATAAGCGATAAGATGTGAGATTAAAGATAAACGATAAAAGAAATTTGTGACAGTAATTAGTGATAAGCGATAAGATAAGTAATTAGTGATAAGCGATAAGATAAAAAATTTGTGTTAAGATATGTTTAGTAAATAGCGATTAGTTAAGTAATTAGTAATAAGCGATAAGATAAGTAATTTTGTGATAAGATAATATGTTAATTAGCGATAACATAAGTAATTAGTGATAAGCGACAAGATAAGAAATTATTGATTAGCGATAAGATAAGAAATTATTGATTAGCGATAAGATAAGAAATTAGTGATAAACTATAGGATAAGTAATTAGTGATAAGCGATAAGTAATTAGTGATAAACGATAAGATAAGTAATAAGTGATAAGATATGTAGTTAGTCATTAGTAATTAGCGATGAGTTAAGTAATTAGTGATAAGCTATAAGATAAGTAACTAGTGATAAGCGATAAGATAAGTAATTAGTGATAGTTACTAGTGATAAGCGATAAAATAAGTAATTAGTGATAAGCGATAAGATAAAAAAATTGTGATAAGATATGTCATTAGAATAGCGATTAGTTAAGTAATTAGTAATAAACGATAAGATAAGTAATTAGTGATAAGCTATAAGATAAGTAACTAGTGATAAGCGATAAGATAAGTAATTAGTGATAAGCGATAAGATAAGAAATTAGTTATAAGCGATAAGATAAGTAATTAGTTATAAGCGATAAGTAATTCGTGATAAGCGATAAGATAAGTAATTCGTGATAAGCGATAAGATAAAAAATTAGTGATAAGATATGTTATTAGTAAATAGCGATTAGTTAAGTAATTAATAATAAGCGATAAGAAAAGTAATAAGAGATAAGTAATTAGTGATAAGCGATAAGATAAGAAATTATTGATTAGCGATAAGATAAGTAATTAGTGATAAAATAAGTAATTAGTGATAAGCGATAATATAAAAAAATTGTGATAAGATATGTCATTAGAATAGCGATTAGTTAAGTAATTAGTGATAAGATATTGTGGGGACTGGAATTCACACGTAAGCAAAGACAGTTGAAAGATGTTATTAGTAATTAGCGATAACATAGGCAATTAGTGATAAGTGATAAGCGATAAGATAAGAAATTAGTGATAAACGATAAGATAAGTAATTAGTAATAAGCTATAAGATAAGAAATTATTGATTAGCGATAAAATAAGTAATTAGTGATAAGCGATAAGATAAGTAATTAGTGATAAGCGATAAGATAAGAAATTATTGATTAGCGACAAAATAAGTAATTAGTGATAAGCGATAACATAAGAAATTAGTTATAAGCGATAAGATAATTAATTCGTGATAAGCTATAAGTTAAGTTACTAGTGATAAGCGATAATATAAGTAATTAGTGATAAGCGATAAGATGTGAGATTAAAGATAAACGATAAGAAAAGAAATTTGTGACAGTAATTAGTGATAAGCGACAAGATAAGTAATTAGTGATAAGCGATAAGATAAAAAATTTGTGTTAAGATATGTTTAGTAAATAGCGATTAGTTAAGTAATTAGTAATAAGCGATAAGATAAGTTATTAGTGATAAGACAATATGTTAATTAGCGATAACATAAGTAATTAGTGATAAGCGATAAGATAAGAAATTATTGATTAGCGATAAGATAAGAAATTAGTGATATACTATAGGATAAGTAATTAGTGATAAGCGATAAGATAAGTAATTAGTGATAAACGATAAGATAAGTAATAAGTGATAAGATATGTAGTTAGTCATTAGTAATTAGCGATGAGTTAAGTAATTAGTGATAAGCTATAAGATAAGTAACTAGTGATAAGCGATAAGATAAGTAATTAGTGATAAGCGATAAGATAAAAAATTAGTGATAAGCGATAAGTAATTAGTGATAAGCTATAAGATAAGTAACTAGTGATAAGCGATAAGATAAGTAATTAGTGATAAGCGATAAGATGTGAAATTAGTGATAAACGATAAGATAAGGAATTAGTGATAAACTATAAGTTATTTGTGATAAGATATGTAATTAGTAATTAGCGATAAGATGTTTAGTGATAAGCGATGAGTAATTAGTCATAAACGATTAGATAAGTAAAGTGCTAAACTATAGGTAATTTGTGATAAGATATGAAATTAGTAATTAGCGATAAGATAAGTTATTAGTGATAAGCAATAAGTAATTAGTCATAAACGATTAGATAAGTAATTAGTGATTTTTTTTTTTATTAAATAAGGTACAATCACAATATACATATTAAACATTGCCATAAATTAACAATTACATAAAACAAGTAGCTGATATGAATATCAATAATGATTGTACACAGCATTCATAACATAGAGTTGTGCAAACTAAGAAGAATAACTTATATACCTAAGAAAGTGAAAATTAAAAATAATATTTGAATTAAAAGTTATAAAGAAAAAAGAAAATTAAGCTAGGAAAAAGAACTAAGTATTATAATAACTTATTAGGAATTAGCGATTAGTAAAATAATTAGTGATAAGCGATAAGATACTGTAATTAGTAAAAGTAAGTAATTAGTGATAAGCGATAAGATAAGAAATTAGTGATTAGCGATAAGATAAGAAATTAGTGATAAACGATAGGATAAGTAATTAGTGATAAGCGATAGGATAAGTAATTAGTGATAAGCGATAAGATAGGTAATTAGTGATAAGCGATAAGATAAAAAGATAGTGATAAGATATGTGTCATTAGTAAATAGCGATTAATTAAGTAATTTATAATAAGCGATGAGATAAGTAATTAGTGATAAGATATGTTATTAGTAATTAGTGATAACATAAGTAATTAGTGATAAACGATAAGATAAGTAATAAGTGATAAGATATATAGTTAGTCATTAGTAATTAGCGATAAGCTATAAGATAAGTAACTAGTGATAAGCGATAAGATAAGTAATTTGTGATAAGCGATAAGATAAGGAATTAGTTATAAGCGATAAGATAGGTAATTAGTGATAAGCTATAAGATAAGTAACTAGTGATAAGCGATAAGATAAGTAATTATTGATTAGCGATAAGATAAGAAATTTGTGAAAAACGATAAGATAAGAAATTATTGAATTGCGATAAGATAAGTAAATAGTGAGTAGCGATAATTCACTATCGCTACAAATATTTTGACACGCATAAGTCATAATAGTTGTCAATTAATTTGTGCATTTTGATGACTACCCTCACGTTCAGATGGTGGTTTGTCTGTCGTGTTGTGGTTAAAATGATTAGATGTGAGGTCAGGGGCCGTTATAGGGGTGGTTGGAGACGGCTTTAGGTAGGGTTTCAGTTTTAAAGCCTGATTAGTTTTTCAGTAATAATTCCCGTTTCTGGACCATGGCTATTGTGGCTATTTATTGATCAAATCAGTTCTCAGTTCTATGTAAAAAATTGCTGTTCCAAATTATCCTGAAGTTTCGTTCAAGTAGCCCAAAAATCAGTCGAGAATTGATGCTGAACCTAAGAATTATCCCTCGCCCTTCACAAATCCCACATTGAATCTCGGTCACTCCGAAATACAGGATCAAAAAAAATATAATTAGCGATAAGATAAGTAATTAGTGATAAGCGATAATATAATATTATGTATATAGTGATTAGCGATAAGGTATGTAATAATTTAATGTGAAATACTTTATATGTGTTGCAGACCCCGGAATATTAGCAGAAATGACTGTGTACGCTGGTTATTGATTTAGATTAAATAAAAGAAACTATGAAGATATTAAACTAGATATACACATGAAGTTTTGTAAAGTTTAATTTAAATTAAATTTTGAGTATACAGGCATAATAGTTTCTTAAAGGTTCTTAGAACAACAAAGGTTAAATCGATGTTTTAAAATTTTTGACCAATGGAACCTAAAAAATAAACAGTTCTTTATCTATATATAACCAATTACCATTTTCTTAGCTATGTTTTATGTTACTATCTGATTACATCTCACACAGCAAATACTCAGCCGAGCTAAACATCAGGGAACGTGAAATCCGTGCAGTGCAACAGTAAAATGTACACTATTTATCCAATACACCTATGATTCATCTAGAACTGTTATGTAAACCATGTGTTATTGCAAATCTAAAGTAACAACTACTTGGAATTAAGTTTCTAAATAAAAATAAAAATAAATTAAACATGTCCACCTGGTTTCATTTCCGTGGGAGGAAGCCGCAGCATTCCTCAGCAAAGGTACCTAAGTCCAATTTGAACTTTTTCCTACTACTATTTTGATTATAATAAAGATACTTATAAGTTAAATAGTCCGCTACCATCTTAGACTGCATCGTTACTTACCATCAGGTGAGATCGCAGTCAAGGACTATCTTGTCATAGATAAAAAAAAAATACTTAAAAATTTAAGTAATTAATAATAAGCGATAAGAAAAGTAATAAGATATAAGTAATTAGTGATAAGCGATAAGATAAGAAATTATTGATTAGCGATAAGATAAGTAATTAGTGATAAAATAAGTAATTAGTGATAAGCGATAAGATAAAAAAATTGTGATAAGATATGTCATTAGAATAGCGATTAGTTAAGTAATTAGTGATAAGATATTGTGGGGACTGGAATTCACACGTAAGCAAAGACAGTTGAAAGATGTTATTAGTAATTAGCGATAACATAGGCAATTAGTGATAAGTGATAAGCGATAAGATAAGAAATTAGTGATAAACGATAAGATATTTATTTATTTATTTATTTATTTAGTACCAGTAATATAAAACAATGTAAGAAAGATATAAAGGACGTGCACAAGGACAGCTTATCTCTAAAGAAGAGATTTCTTCCAGAAGCCCTCGAATGTGAGAAAAGTGAGAACATACAGAGGTAGGTAGGTACTAAAGACTAATCTTTAAAAATTAATAAATGGCTACAGATAATATAATACATATTATGTTAAGATACTAATATATAATATACATGATATTATAATCATTAAGTATACAATTTATACTACATATATACTTAATAAATAGTAATAATAATATAATAATAATATAATACTATAATACTAATATACCATACATAATACATAATATACTATATATTATATAGGGGGGGGAAAAAAAAATACCGGGCATATTAAAGATGAAATTAGGAGGAAAGATAATGCTGCTTCAGTTTCGACTTAAAAACAGCAACAGATGGACTGTTGCGGATATTCTGAGGAAGAGAATTCCAGAGGCGCGCTGCAGTTACCGCAAACGATCTTGCGAAGAAAATGGTGTTGCTGTGGGGCACTTTTAGTATTTTCAACTCGACGCAGGATCGGAATGGTCTGGCTCGCGGAGGAGCATCCAGAAAATACTCACGTAAATATCCTGGTGAAGAAAACTTAAAAATTTTGAATATTAAGGTTACAATGTGAGCATTCCGGCGAAGTCGGATAGGGAGCCACTTCAGTTGACGACGGAACTCGGATATATGGTCGAATTTGCGCAGTCCGAAAATAAAACGGATGCACAAATTCTGAAGTCGATCTAATTTATCAAGTAGCTCTTCAGTTGTATCTAGATAGCAAACGTCAGCATAGTCAATGAGAGGAAGGAGAAGAGATTGTGCTAGCATTATTTTAGTTCGTAAAGGCAAGAAACTTTGAAGTCTCCGGAGGGAATGTATGGAATAGTGCAAACGTCTACTCACCTCATTGATATGAGCGGACCAAGAAAAGTTAACGTCAAAAATTAAACCCAAGTTTCTAGCTTTGTCAGAGAGAGGTATAGGTATATCATCGTAAAGAATGTGAGGTAAAGTATTAAAATTAACTTTACAGCGCATCCTGCTGCTACCAATTATGAGAGCTTGAGATTTTGTAGGATTGACAAGCAGGCCAAATGACGCTGCCCATTCTTTAATTCGATTAAGGTCAATGTTAATAGCATCCACTGCAGATGGAAGTTCGGATAATGCCGCGTGCCTATAAAGCTGCAGATCATCGGCATAGAGATGGTAGTGAGAAGAAATTACTTTAGAGATTTCGTTTATAAAAACAGAAAACAATAAAGGAGATAGTACACCGCCTTGGGGTACACCAGCTGAGAGATCAGCCCAGTCCGAAGAGGCTTCGTCAGTGCTGATTCTCTGTCGGCGACCACGAAGATAGGACTTAAACCAGTCAATCACGGAAGGAGAAACATTAAGAGAGCGAAGGATAGCTAGCATTACATCGAAATCAACTGAATTAAAAGCGTTACTGAAGTCAAGAAGTACAAGAACAGTAAGCTTTTTATTGTCCATAGCAAATCGAATATCTTCAGTTACTTTGAGCAATGCGGTTGAGGTACTGTGAAAGGGACGGAAACCAGACTGGAGAGGGCTTAGAAGATTATTGCGAGATAAATATGTTGAAATTTGCTTGAACACTAAGTTTTCTAAAATTTTAGACAGAGTGGGAAGGATAGAGATGGGACGGTATTGAGAGAAAGATGTGGGGTTAGGTGATTTAGGTAATGGAATAACATTAGCCATTTTCCACGCAGTAGGAAAATGGCCTGACATTAATGAGAAGTTCAGGATGTGAGTGATGACAGGTAATACGTAGTCGATTACTAAAAGAAGCATATCACGACTAATACCATCATCACCCACTGCTTTGGAAGTAATTGATAGGATACCTCTCCTAACGTCGCCCTCCGTGATACTAGTGAAAATAAAAGGATCACAATTAGGTGGGGCTAAATCGTACAGTTTGCGAAGCAAGGAGTTTTTGCTACTGTCAGCTATTCTGACAGGGGGCGTAGAGAAGTGTTGGTTCAGTGAGTTCAAGTCAACGGATTGACTTAAAACTTGAGATGATTTACCCACACCCAGTGATTTTAAAAAACTCCAAGTCTGAGTTGGAGAGAAGTGTTCGATAGATGAATGTATGAAACGGCGTTTAGCATCCCTACACATTCTATTACAGCGATTACGCAGCCTTTTATAGGACGCAACATTCTCTCCGGTGGGTCTCTTTTTACAAAGTCTTTTGGCTTTATCCCGTCTAGACATAAGAGATTTAATGTCAGGTGTCAGCCAGGGTGCTGGTAGGTATTTAACCCTTACAGGACGAGCAGGAGCATGTGAGTCAAATAATTCTGTTAGGGTCGTGTTTAAGAGTCTCACCTTATCATCCACAGTGGACGCATCAAATAGCGGGCCCCATTCCAACAAAGAAGCATCCGATTTAAAAGCCTGAATGTTAATATTTTTTAAATTGCGTCGCAAAATTGTCTTACCTTTACGCCTAGCAACTGAAAGATTATAGCGTATGAAAAGAAGATCATGGTAGGAGAAAGGAGCATTGAGCTGACCATGGTGTAGCACATTCTCACTTTTACCGACCATGATAAGGTCCAAGAGAGAAGGAACTGAGTTAGGCGAGAAATGCGTTGCAGACAGAGGAAGAAAAGAAAGATTAAAAGAAGTAACTAAAGATTTCAATTTATGGGCCCTATGATTGTTTTTAATAAGACAGGTGTTTAGATCTCCCATAATAATTATGTGATCATAAGAAGGTGAAATATCTTCAAGAAGTGATTCAAAGGTGTTAAAGTAGTTAATATTAAGAGAAGGACTGTATGCAACGCCGAGAAGTACTTTGGAATGGTGAGTGATAATTTCGAGAAAAAGATATTCAAGGCTGTCAGAGAACAGGCTGGGGGACTGTTTAATTATATTGAAAGCTATATTATCCCTGAGGTATATACAGACACCTCCACCGCCCTTACCGATTCGGTCATTGCGAATAAGTGTAAAGCCGGGCAGATTGTAGAGTGACGATGGTAAGGATGGTTTAAGCCAAGACTCTGACACCAGAATACCATCGACATGGACGCTGCTCAAAGATGCTAGAAGGTCTGAATAGTGTGCCGGAATGCTCTGAGCATTGATGTGTACCAGATTGAGACTCGAGTTGTTCGAAAATATGGACTTGAGTCCAGAGTCCAGGGAATCATCATTTAAACTTTCAAAGGAAGTATTACTGCAAGCGCTGTGAAAATCGTCGGAAGAAGAGCACGAAAAGAAATCGTCATTAAAATTACTAACAATATCATCCATAAGTTTCTAATAATAATAAAAAAAATATATATACTTATATAAATAATAATACAAATAAATAGACTAAAATACTAATATTATAAATATTATAATATAATAAAAAATATATAAATACTACTATAATAATTGTAAAACTATAAAACCTTACAAACTTCACCATTACCCGCAATCAATGGCAAATCTGGAGAAAATCATCAAATTACATCTAGGGTACAAAACTAAACTTAACAAAAAATGACTAATTAACAAACAAATGGATACTGAAGGAAACCAAAAAAAAAATTTTTTTTTTTTGGAGGTATAACTTGAGGTAGGTACTTTATATAAAAACAAAAAAATACTCAAGCAAGATTAAAACGGAACGCAACAGTTGATACACGCCACAGCGTCAAGTGTTAACACTGACAGCTGACAAGTGACAGCACACGAGTGACGCATGCACATGCAGCAAGTCTCCAATGAATGTCAGTGTCACACGTCAACGTAACCTATCAAAACAAAATGAAAAGAAGCTATGTGGGTACCAACCGACAAGTTAAATTATTTCTTGGTTCGTGAGTCGTGGCGTAAATGTCACTGAATTACCTACTTAGGTAGTAATTAGTATCATCCACACGGCGATCACGATAACCTAATGATACGACACTATTATGACTGCTGTTCAAGTTATCACTTAGTTGTAGCTTTAGCGTTGCGACGAGGTCTTGCAAGTTTCTGTTCCTGTGAGGCAGACACAGAAGGGAATTTTTTAATCAGCGTGTCCAGTTCCGACATAGATACGATTTTGGCACGACTTTTATCTGGCAAGGCAATAATGATGGTACCATCAGACGTCCAACAACTTCTCAGTCCGAAGTGTTTTCTGGCCAAAACAAATAGTTCTTGTCTAGGTTTCG
Source organism: Oeneis ivallda (assembly GCA_029955525.1). NCBI lineage: Eukaryota > Metazoa > Arthropoda > Insecta > Lepidoptera > Nymphalidae > Oeneis > Oeneis ivallda. The sequence goes on along the minus strand of JARPMR010000029.1, from coordinate 12,789,773 downwards.
TCAAGAATTCCGAAATCGTTATGCCAGAACCTTTAAGAGCAGTTTTAGAGTTCCAAACTGCAATCCTGTGCTTTAATCCTGTAAAGCGAACGAGTATGGGTCTGGGCTTATCAACTTGCTTCACACCCAAACGATGACATACATCCACACACAAGTGATCAACACTGGGCAACTTTAATTGTTCACTAAATATGGAGCTTAACTTGGTGTCCAGCTGCTCACTGCTGTCTTCGGGGACGCCATGGAAAAGGAGAACCTTTCTCCGGGAGGCTGCTTCGTGCTTGTCAAACCCAAGTACAAGGAGTTGTAACTGTTGTCGCAACATAGCCAATGTTTTGTAGACTATGGACTTGAACTGTGCGTAGTCAGCGGCCAGTGAAGCAAGATCTCCGGAGGTGCTGGAAGTTCCTGATGTCTTCACTCCAGAGTGTTGTGCAAGTGCTGTGTCAAACTGGTTCATTCTCTCCTCAACCATTTTTGCAATGTCATCCATGCCTTTTGCTAGTTGACTGTGCAGATCCATTATTATGATGTAACTTGAGTTTTAAGTGAGTGAAAACAATTGCCAGGTGATGCAGGTAAATATTAGAACATTGATAACTAAATTATGTGTTCAATTGATTGATTAAATATTTTAAAATTGCGAAAATAAAGAGCACAATTATTTTAGCTGTTAACTTTTCAACCTACCCACCGAAAAAAAAGATAAGTAATTAGTAATAAGCTATAAGATAAGAAATTATTGATTAGCGATAAAATAAGTAATTAGTGATAAGCGATAAGATAAGTAATTAGTGATAAGCGATAAGATAAGAAATTATTGATTAGCGATAAAATAAGTAATTAGTGATAAGCGATAACATAAGAAATTAGTTATAAGCGATAAGATAATTAATTCGTGATAAGCTATAAGTTAAGTTACTAGTGATAAGCGATAATATAAGTAATTAGTGATAAGCGATAAGATGTGAGATTAAAGATAAACGATAAGAAAAGAAATTTGTGACAGTAATTAGTGATAAGCGACAAGATAAGTAATTAGTGATAAGCGATAAGATAAAAAATTTGTGTTAAGATATGTTTAGTAAATAGCGATTAGTTAAGTAATTAGTAATAAGCGATAAGATAAGTTATTAGTGATAAGACAATATGTTAATTAGCGATAACATAAGTAATTAGTGATAAGCGATAAGATAAGAAATTATTGATTAGCGATAAGATAAGAAATTAGTGATATACTATAGGATAAGTAATTAGTGATAAGCGATAAGATAAGTAATTAGTGATAAACGATAAGATAAGTAATAAGTGATAAGATATGTAGTTAGTCATTAGTAATTAGCGATGAGTTAAGTAATTAGTGATAAGCTATAAGATAAGTAACTAGTGATAAGCGATAAGATAAGTAATTAGTGATAAGCGATAAGATAAAAAATTAGTTATAAGCGATAAGTAATTAGTGATAAGCTATAAGATAAGTAACTAGTGATAAGCGATAAGATAAGTAATTAGTGATAAGCGATAAGATGTGAAATTAGTGATAAACGATAAGATAAGGAATTAGTGATAAACTATAAGTTATTTGTGATAAGATATGTAATTAGTAATTAGCGATAAGATGTTTAGTGATAAGCGATGAGTAATTAGTCATAAACGATTAGATAAGTAAAGTGCTAAACTATAGGTAATTTGTGATAAGATATGAAATTAGTAATTAGCGATAAGATAAGTTATTAGTGATAAGCAATAAGTAATTAGTCATAAACGATTAGATAAGTAATTAGTGATTTTTTTATTTTTTATTTATTAAATAAGGTACAATCACAATATACATATTAAACATTGCCATAAATTAACAATTACATAAAACAAGTAGCTGATATGAATATCAATAATGATTGTACACAGCATTCATAACATAGAGTTGTGCAAACTAAGAAGAATAACTTATATACCTAAGAAAGTGAAAATTTAAAAATAATATTTGAATTTAAAGTTATAAAGAAAAAAGAAAATTAAGCTAGGAAAAAGAACTAAGTACATATTAGATGCAAGATATAATATACAACATGACTCATCGATAAAAATCGATGAGTTTTTTTCTAAAACTAACAGGTGAATCATGAAATATGTCGATGTCAGGTATTTTTTTTTTTGATATTTCATTATAATTAGCACATATACGTATGATTGGCGATTGATGTCCCAGATTTGTTTTCGCATAAGGAATATGGAATACGTTTGACAATTTGTAACTACGAGAGTGTCTACTTGGAACAGATAAAGCTATACGATTAAGAAGGTTGCTACATTTGACTTTATTGTGTATTATATTATGTAAATAGTGATAAACGATTAGATAAGTAATTAGTGATAAGATATGTTATTAGGAATTAGCGATTAGTAAAATAATTAGTGATAAGCGATAAGATACTGTAATTAGTAAAAGTAAGTAATTAGTGATAAGCGATAAGATAAGAAATTAGTGATTAGCGATAAGATAAGAAATTAGTGATAAACGATAGGATAAGTAATTAGTGATAAGCGATAGGATAAGTAATTAGTGATAAGCGATAAGATAGGTAATTAGTGATAAGCGATAAGATAAAAAGATAGTGATAAGATATGTGTCATTAGTAAATAGCGATTAATTAAGTAATTTATAATAAGCGATGAGATAAGTAATTAGTGATAAGATATGTTATTAGTAATTAGTGATAACATAAGTAATTAGTGATAAACGATAAGATAAGTAATAAGTGATAAGATATATAGTTAGTCATTAGTAATTAGTGATAAGCTATAAGATAAGTAACTAGTGATAAGCGATAAGATAAGTAATTAGTGATAAGCGATAAGATAAAAAATTAGTTATAAGCGATAAGTAATTAGTGATAAGCGATAAGATAAGTAATTTGTGATAAGCGATAAGATAAGGAATTAGTTATAAGCGATAAGATAGGTAATTAGTGATAAGCTATAAGATAAGTAACTAGTGATAAGCGATAAGATAAGTAATTATTGATTAGCGATAAGATAAGAAATTTGTGAAAAACGATAAGATAAGAAATTATTGAATTGCGATAAGATAAGTAAATAGTGAGTAGCGATAATTCACTATCGCTACAAATATTTTGACACGCATAAGTCATAATAGTTGTCAATTAATTTGTGCATTTTGATGACTACCCTCACGTTCAGATGGTGGTTTGTCTGTCGTGTTGTGGTTAAAATGATTAGATGTGAGGTCAGGGGCCGTTATAGGGGTGGTTGGAGACGGCTTTAGGTAGGGTTTCAGTTTTAAAGCCTGATTAGTTTTTCAGTAATAATTCCCGTTTCTGGACCATGGCTATTGTGGCTATTTATTGATCAAATCAGTTCTCAGTTCTATGTAAAAAATTGCTGTTCCAAATTATCCTGAAGTTTCGTTCAAGTAGCCCAAAAATCAGTCGAGAATTGATGCTGAACCTAAGAATTATCCCTCGCCCTTCACAAATCCCACATTGAATCTCGGTCACTCCGAAATACAGGATCAAAAAAAATATAATTAGCGATAAGATAAGTAATTAGTGATAAGCGATAATATAATATTATGTATATAGTGATTAGCGATAAGGTATGTAATAATTTAATGTGAAATACTTTATATGTGTTGCAGACCCCGGAATATTAGCAGAAATGACTGTGTACGCTGGTTATTGATTTAGATTAAATAAAAGAAACTATGAAGATATTAAACTAGATATACACATGAAGTTTTGTAAAGTTTAATTTAAATTAAATTTTGAGTATACAGGCATAATAGTTTCTTAAAGGTTCTTAGAACAACAAAGGTTAAATCGATGTTTTAAAATTTTTGACCAATGGAACCTAAAAAATAAACAGTTCTTTATCTATATATAACCAATTACCATTTTCTTAGCTATGTTTTATGTTACTATCTGATTACATCTCACACAGCAAATACTCAGCCGAGCTAAACATCAGGGAACGTGAAATCCGTGCAGTGCAACAGTAAAATGTACACTATTTATCCAATACACCTATGATTCATCTAGAACTGTTATGTAAACCATGTGTTATTGCAAATCTAAAGTAACAACTACTTGGAATTAAGTTTCTAAATAAAAATAAAAATAAATTAAACATGTCCACCTGGTTTCATTTCCGTGGGAGGAAGCCGCAGCATTCCTCAGCAAAGGTACCTAAGTCCAATTTGAACTTTTTCCTACTACTATTTTGATTATAATAAAGATACTTATAAGTTAAATAGTCCGCTACCATCTTAGACTGCATCGTTACTTACCATCAGGTGAGATCGCAGTCAAGGACTATCTTGTCATAGATAAAAAAAAAATACTTAAAAATTTTCGATGTTTTGTTCTTTCTTTAAGAAAAATAAGAAAAAACCTAAGAATACCTATAAAACCCGGTTTTTTTACAAAGTAATCGGTAAAACCCGGTTATCAAATTTGTAATCGGTTACATCACTACCTTCAACCATTTCAACTTTGAGTTTGACATTATTTTTTTTTAATTTATTTTACGGCCCTGGATACTAGGTCCTTTAAGGCTTTTTGACATTTTTTGAATGTACAGATCAAAGAGTTAGTTCAGTACCTATTCGCATAAAGAAGAGAAATAAAACAGAAGGATGATTATACGGGTCTGCCCGCGAAATTCAAATTTAATTTGGTTTTTCGCAATTTGTAAACTAATACGACAAACTAGGCTAATGGCATTCTAATTGCGCCAGTAAAATTATCATCTTCACAGGTTTACGTAAAAATCTTTACTTGAAAGTGACGAGTTTAAGAAATTAATCAAAATACTGACTAATTTGTGAGTAACTCACGTCCAACTCTGTATTTTGAAGCTATTCCATTGATCGTATTCGATGACATTAGCGTCAAAGTGAAATAAGCCGTAACAGCTTGGAATTAGAGCTCAATTTCGTGTATGCATTCTTATACGTTTGGTACCCAGGTAAGGGTAAGTGTTGTTAAGGGAAAAAAATGTTACATAAATAATTAGGTACTTATCTGTTAAATGGAAAAATTAATATTTCTTCTTCTTTATCAACCGATAGACACTGCTGGACAAAGGTCTCTTGCATGGACTTCCACAGGTCTCGGTCTTGCGCCGCCTGAATCCAGCAGCTCCCTGCGACTCGTTTGATGTCGTCGGTCCACCTGGGGGGGGGGGGGGGTCTGCCAACACTGCGCTTCCCGGTGCGGGGTCGCCAATTCAGCACCTTGAGACTGAGTACGGCTGAAACCACATCTGTGCGCATCGATTCGCATTTTGTCCATACAAAACAGACTAGAGTCGTGTACGCATCGTAAAGCCGAATTGATGCGTACACAAATCTATGAAAAAATGACAGTTTTGTATGGCTAAAATGCGAATCGATGCGCACAGACGTGGTTCCAGCATTATTAGCACGGTTTTATTTATACCTAATAGTTAATATTTGTTTTCGAAGGTTTATTTCGTCTCGCCTCGTCGTAATTCCTAGTTCCATGCGATTGGAGAAGGGTTGGCTACATAGTCGAAGAGCCGATGGTAGTTGGTCCGAAGGTGCTGGAGTGGCATTCTCGCCTCGGAAAGCGCATTGTAGGCAGACCCCTCACTGGGCGGCACGACATCAGACAAAGTCGCAAGGCGGTGCAAGACCGAGACATGTGGAAGTCCATTTGTTGAGGCCAACGGCTTGGCCAACGAGTCAAGGCCTGGAACACGAGGTATAGGGGCCCATCAGCTATAACCTGAGTCCAGGGTCGCTGCCCAAAGCGGCCTTTCACCGCGGTCAGATTTGTTCTCAACGTAGTGGTGACTTAATGATGGTAGGGTTGCACTGACCTTCCTTGTAGCCGCAGCGTCAGTTATTCGGACCTACGGTAGGGGACCTAAGATATTGTCAAGGACTGACACCTTGACCAAGACCCTAAGATTGCCCGTAACGGGGCCAAACATTAATTCCGCTTCCCCGTTAGGAGTCGAGGGCTCTATACCCCCGATACCTATCACCCGTCCTGTTCGAGGACTCCAAGGGAGCCCTAGCTCACCCACCAAACGAGAAGAAGCAATACAGCGCTGTGAACCCGAATCCAAAAGGGCGCGAACGATTAAAAATTCACCCTTCGGGTTGAATACCTTCACTGAGACAGTCGGCAAAAGAATGGTCTGACAGACGGACTGCCGGAGATTCAAGGTCTCAGGAGAAGTTGCTGTGGTGGGGGCTAGGGCGGCAACTACCTATTGGTGGTCGTCCTCATCAAACCGGTCCTCTGACCGGGGAATCTCATATTGAGACTCAGGGGGGACCTCCAAAGGTGAGGGGGACGGACCTCCATTTGGGTAAACCCATGCGTCATCTCGTGGCGGCAGCACGGGCCTAGTCATACGGGCTGAGGTCGGTAGGCCGTAGTAAGGCTGTCGACCCGCTCGAGGTGGGCGGCGTTCGAGGCGTGGCCACTCATGAAGCGGAGGTGAATAGCGGGCAGGCTGAACCGTAGACGGAGCCGCCACAAATCTCCCATCAGAATGTCGAGGGGGGTTGGCGCCCCCCTCACGGGGGGGTGAAGCCCCCATAGGCGGGGTCGAAATCCGGACGCGTCGGGATTCATGGCCCTGATCGGGAGACCGACCGACCGACGCCCTCACTCTCCACCCGGCAGCCAACACCATTCTTGTTGGCGCACAAAATCTCCAGGTGGTTACCCCTACAAATTGGGCATGGCCGTTGCTGTTGGCAGTCCCGTTGCATGTGAGCTTCCAGACAGCTATAGCACCAGTGGCGGTCTCTTGCAATGCCCCTCCGATCCTTGATCCGCTTAGAGAGAAACTGGGGGCAAGAAAGCACCCGGTGGCCTGGACGCCTGCAATAGTTACAGGGGGCGGGTTCAGTGGCAGCAAGTCCCGTGTAAACGGGCCTTGGTCTCCGGTCGGAGGCCCTTTTACCAGGGACGCCAGTGTGACCCTTTTCCTTCCTCAGCTGGGCAGGCCGCTCTGGGGTCCTTGAAGGACCAGCAATACCAGAGTTATCAGCCTGCCGGCACTCTTCCTCAAGGAACTTTAAAAGGTCCGAAAAGGGGGGCAGGTAGCTGGCCCCGTCCCCACCATACCTTTGCTCAAAACGCAGTTTCAACTCGGGAGGTAGGCGGGACAACACAATGTGTAATAAAAGGAAGGACCACTGGTCCACGGGAAGCTCTAAACGCTTAAGAGCGTTGCAGGCTACAATCAGTGGATTTAAGAGTGATTCTCTTAAATGGGACACCCCATAGACACGTGGCAGCGCTAGAATTTGTGCCACGTGTGTGTCTGCTAACCGGCGCACGTTGGCATACCGCCGAGTCAGTAGTTCCCGCGCGGTGGTATAACTCTCCTCGGAGAGGTCTAGGTGGCTAACTAAACCCAGAGCCTCTCCCTGCAGGGAAGAGAGTAGATAGGCCAGTTTCTGGCAGGGAGACAGGTCTCTTCTCGCGTCCACCAGGCTATCAAAGAGGCTAAGAAAGCCTAGCCACTCGCTCAGGTTGCCAGAAAAGTGGGGCAAGTTTATTGTTGGCAACTTGCCCTGTAACGCAGGCTGCGTGGTGGGTCTGGTGGGAGACTCAAGAATAGAGCTCATTCTCGCCTCCTTCTTGAGCCTCGCGGCCTCCTCCACCAGACCGTCTGTCAGCTCAAAAAACTGTTCGTAGTCCCGCACTGAGGACTCCAGCGATTCCGGAGGTAGCTCCAATGCCATGAGGTCTCGGAAGGCCTCTTCGACGACCGCCTGCCTGGTCCGCACCTGCTCGCACCGCTGGAGCAGTGCGGATGCCCGGTCCACCCGGCCTACCAAGGCGTTGGCTGTAGCAGCCCAACGCAGCTCTGATTGAATTTGCACGCTCAATTTTTTGTGGGCTGACATCTTAGGTAGGTACAAAACAACTTAGATAAAGGTAGTTACAACAAATAGATAACAAAATCAAAACAAAGTTATTTGTTACAAGTTATGTTTCAACTTCAACCAAACAAATTAATAATCAAACAAGAATTACCCACTTTAAACACAAACAAATTACTACTTAAATACTATTTATTAATTAGAATTATTTACTTTAAACAAGAATTATTTATTTTAAATACATCAAACAAACTACTCTGTTACCTAACCACGAGGGGTTTTAGTAAACAAACAAAGTATTTGTTGGTTAAAAGTTCCAAAAGATACAAATTAAGCTATCAATAATTTATGTTAAGTCAATCAATAACATAAATTAAGATAAAAGAAAAATTAAGTTTTTAATTACCCGTACTAAGCCACTAGACTCATACTAGGCACTGCAAATTACAAATTGGTTGGTTGAGAACCTACAATTATCAAATTATACCAATATTAAGTTTATTTATTACAATCTACATCTAACTGTTGGCCAGTTACGGGCCACAAACAACAATTAGATACTATTAATTATTAATCAACAAAAATTAACAAAACAAAATCTCAATAATTGCAATCATTATACAGGCCTACATGTGACAAGGTAGGCCACGTACTAGCAACTCAATAAGCCTGTGTATTAACAAGTTATAAATCAATAAGTTTACAATTAATGAGTTAACCCTAGAACGGCCAAGTTAAGTCACAGTAATGCCAAATCTGTCCGCGGAATCAATTTAACCGCGCTCTGCTTACCAAATGTTGAGGCCAACGGCTTGGCCAACGAGTCAAGGCCTGGAACACGAGGTATAGGGGCCCATCACCTGAGTCCAGGGTCGCTGCCCAAAGCGGCCTTTCACCGCGGTCAGATTTGTTCTCAACGTAGTGGTGACTTAATGATGGTAGGGTTGCACTGACCTTCCTTGTAGCAGTCAATCCTTGTACGGCCTGAGATGGTATTGTAGTGGTGATTATGTTAGTGTATTGTGAGAGAGTGTATTGTTAGGTTAAGTGTAAGGTGAGCTTCTCAGGCCGCTAGCAGCAGCAGGCAGGCAGCCAGTTATGGCCTGCAGCTGTGGGCGTTGGGCTGGCGTAGCACTGTAGCACTGTACACTTGGTTTATCACTAGTTAGGTCCACCAGACGCGTGGCGAGCAAAGCCGGCGGGTTCCAAAGTCGCCTTTTGTTACAAATAACAGTCTGTAATTCTGCTTATAGCTAGGTCGACACATAGACCGCTCGACGGCGCAACAAAACCGTAAAATAAACCAAATCTAGACACTTAAAAAGCAAACGGTGCGCGCGACTTAGATTTTTTCGTGAAAGTATTAGCTGTCAAAAACAAAAGGAACTTGCAAAAACCACGCCCCAAAACCGCGGCAAGTTTAAAACTGGCATCTGTCAACTTCATTGCGAGCCAAAGAGATTGCTAGCGTCACGACCATGGAACTAGGAATTCTGGACAGGTACATGGCGCGAACAATCCCCCCGCCTGTGGTCGTAAGGATTTACGTCCACTTACTAGTAAATAGGTAAACGTGATAAGGAGCAAACGGCTCGCTGCAAGACAGAGTCTCCGACCATTACCTCGGCAACCCTGGGAACCCCATCAGACCCGTAGATCAGCTTAAGAATGCGCCCACGGCGCCAGTATAAAGGCAACAAATTAGGTTCCTTAATCAGCACTAGGTCACCAACTTTGGGTGGATCAGATTTGTCAGCCCACTTAACCCGCTGCTGCAAAAGATGCAAATACTCTAGTGACCAACGGTGCCAAAAACTCTGAGTCATCTGTTGCAGCAGCTCAAACCGGGACAGACGTGAGACCTTCACGTCCCTGTAGGGGTATTCGGGTAGAGCGTTAAGGGGCTGACCAATCAGAAAATGACCGGGAGTTAAGACCTCCAGGTCATTTGGGTCAGATGAGAGGGGACAGAGTGGCCGAGAATTGAGTACAGCCTCAATTTTGCAAAACACGGTGGCGAGTTCTTCAAAGGTTAAAACAGTTTCGCCTATAACGCGCCGGAGATGAGTCTTGGCCACCTTAACCACAGCTTCGAATATTCCACCCCAATGAGGGCAAGCTGGGGGGTCAAACTTCCAGGTTACCCCCATCTTGGACAATGCTGTACTTAATCTAATCTTATTGCTAGACAGGAATTCGACAATCTCTTTTAAATATCTATCAGTGCCCTTATAATTTGTGCCACAATCCGTGCGAATCAGGTCAGGCAATCCTCGACGAGAGACAAATCTACCTAGCGTGGCTACAAAAGCTTCAGTGCTTAAGGCACTCACAAGTTCTAAATGTACCGCCTTGGTAGCGAGACATACAAAAACGCAGAGGTAGGCCTTGAGCGATCTGGCGTTGCGGAGGTTAGAGCTCTTGATGGCAAACGGGCCAGCAAAATCAGTGCCAACCCCAGCAAAGGGTCGAGTGGCTAGAACGCGGTCGGAGGGCAGATCACCCATCATCGGCTGTGAAGTATTAGCCTTCAAGCGGTAACACGGAATGCATCTGAAAGTGACGTTCCGGATGGTGCGTCTCCCTGCCAGAATCCAAAACTCGCGCTGTAAAATAGCCGAGAGTGCATTACAACCAGCGTGGGCATTTTTAAGATGGTAGTGTGTCACTAGCAATTTGACAAAGGTGCCGTCCTTAGGTAGCAAAAGGGGGTGGCGAGCACCATAGGGCAGATTGGAATTCTTGAGGCGTCCTCCAACGCGTAGCATTCCGTTATTGTCCAAAAAAGGGCTTAGGCGAGCAAGGGGGCCCTTCAAAACTAAACCTCTCTTTAGAGTGTCAATCACGGATGAAAAATGCTCCACCTGAACCACACGCACCCAGTAGTTCCGGGCGTCTTGGCATTCAAGAGGAGAAAGCACAGGACTCAAATTTTTATTTTCTGAATTCCGCCCATTATGGATAAAACGTCGAATCCAACCGGTAACACCAATTAGTTTATCAAGGGAACTGTAACGGTTCAAAAGAAAGTTCAAGTCGGGGATCTGTTTATCCTCAACCACTCCGACTCTTAAGCCCGGCAATACTTCGGGAGCGGAAAACCTATTTTGAGGCCAAGTCGTCTCGGATTGGGATAGCCAACTTGGATCCCACCAAAGGTGATGGTGGACCAGTGAAGAGGCCTCACAGCCGCGGGAGGCGCAATCGGCCGGGTTCAGTTCTCCGGGTACGTGTCTCCAAATCACCGGTACTGCAGAGCTCTGAATTTGGGAGACCCGATTCGCAACAAAGACCTCTAAGTTGTGAGGCGCGGCTCGTAGCCAGCAAAGGACAATCTCATTGTCCGTCCAAGCATAAACGTCGGTCAGATCGACCGCAGATGCCAAAGAGGAGCGGACGTGGTTCAAGAGACGTACCAGAAGGGCGGCGCCAGACAATTCTAATTTCGGGATAGTTAACCGTGACCGAATAGGGGCCACCTTGCTTTTTGCCAAGACGAGATGCGTCGCGACCTCACCGGCGACATCGACAGTCCTCAAATATACCACGGCGGCGTATCCTCGTTCGGAGGCGTCGCAAAACCCGTGGAGACTGGCATGACACCTTCCTGTTGGTAGGAAGCGTCGAGGCATGGAAATTCGGTTAACTTCAGGAAGTGAAGACACAAGGGAGTTCCACTCCTTCAATAACTTCCCAGGGAGTGGTTCGTCCCAACCGAGTTCAGCAATGCAAAGCTTCTGGAGGAAACATTTAGCCAAAAATATTACGGGAGTGATCCATCCATTGGGATCGAAGGTGCGAGCAACCGTAGACAATACGGAACGCTTAGTCCAGACCTTAGGAGGTGGGTCTAATTTGACCCGGTAGGTGAAAACGTCTTGGACGGACCAAGGACCAAGGTATTCCAAGGACCGTCAGCAAATTGGGATTTTCGGGATTTTCAAAAATATGAGGATCCTGCTGATCCTTTCCCGGAAGATCCTTCAAGACGTGAGGGGAGTTGGACAGCCACTTGCCCAACTCATAACCTCCGGACTTCAGTATTGCAATCAATTCATCGCGAAGAGTCAGAGCTTCCTCAACGCTCGAGGCTCCCGTGCAAATATCGTCCATATAGACTGACGATTCCAAGGTGGCTGATGCGCGAGGGTAATTCAGTCGCTCCCGGTTAGCTAGTTCTAACAAGGTCCTGATAGCAATATAGGGGCTTGACTTGAGTCCATAGGTCGTGGTGTTCAATTCAAAGACACGCATTGGCTCATTAGGATTTTCGCGCCACAGAATCATTTGGTATCTCCGATCATCGCGATGTACCATCGACTGTCTAAACATCATCTTGATGTCAGCTACGAAAACAATTTGATGCCGGCGGAAATGCGTGAGGATATCGGAGATATCCTTGATCAGCTTAGGACCGGAGTGCAAGCATTGGTTCAATGTCACCCCGTTGGATGTGGCCGCGGAGCCGTCAAAAACCACTCGAATCTTCCCCCCAGGGGTCTTCAAGACGGCATGGTGGGGTAAGAAGTAGTGCTCGTGTGCGCGCCAATCAAAATTGGATGGTGACATATGCCCCAGGCCCTCGTACTCGTGCATAAATTCAACGTACCTGGAGCGGAAGGTGGAGTCGCGCCGCATGCGCCGTTCCATAGACAAGAGCCTCTTTTCCGCCAAGGCCTGCGATTGACCAAGCGGGGGGCGAGAAGCGAGAAAGGGCAAGCGAGTTACAAATCGCCCATCAACACGGCGGCCTGTGTTGTTTTGTTAAAACAACTCACATTCAAGGTCAAGAGGGTCAACTCGTGCGGCATGCGGCGGCTCCTCAACTTCCCAAAAGCGCTGGACCACGTCCGACAGCGTCAAGCCGGCTGCTTGCAATTGGTCCAGCACCGGTAGGTCCGAAGACCATAGCACGGGTCCAAAAAAGCTAGAACCGAATATAGTGGACATGGCACATAGGCCGTCCTTCTGCAAAACCCTAATTTCCCCTGACAAGACCAGGCCCAACACGTCGGAACCCAACAAAAGGTCCGTAGGACCGGGTTCAGTCCAGTGGGGGTCAGCTGGGTTTAGGCCTGATGCACAGGACACCGCAGCGTCAGTTATTCGGACCTACGGTAGGGGACCTAAGATATTGTCAAGGACTGACACCTTGACCAAGACCCTAAGATTGCCCGTAACGGGGCCAAACATTAATTCCGCTTCCCCGTTAGGAGTCGAGGGCTCTATACCCCCGATACCTATCACCCGTCCTGTTCGAGGACTCCAAGGGAGCCCTAGCTCACCCACCAAACGAGAAGAAGCAATACAGCGCTGTGAACCCGAATCCAAAAGGGCGCGAACGATTAAAAATTCACCCTTCGGGTTGAATACCTTCACTGAGACAGTCGGCAAAAGAATGGTCTGACAGACGGACTGCCGGAGATTCAAGGTCTCAGGAGAAGTTGCTGTGGTGGGGGCTAGGGCGGCAACTACCTATTGGTGGTCGTCCTCATCAAACCGGTCCTCTGACCGGGGAATCTCATATTGAGACTCAGGGGGGACCTCCAAAGGTGAGGGGGACGGACCTCCATTTGGGTAAACCCATGCGTCATCTCGTGGCGGCAGCACGGGCCTAGTCATACGGGCTGAGGTCGGTAGGCCGTAGTAAGGCTGTCGACCCGCTCGAGGTGGGCGGCGTTCGAGGCGTGGCCACTCATGAAGCGGAGGTGAATAGCGGGCAGGCTGAACCGTAGACGGAGCCGCCACAAATCTCCCATCAGAATGTCGAGGGGGGTTGGCGCCCCCCTCACGGGGGGGTGAAGCCCCCATAGGCGGGGTCGAAATCCGGACGCGTCGGGATTCATGGCCCTGATCGGGAGACCGACCGACCGACGCCCTCACTCTCCACCCGGCAGCCAACACCATTCTTGTTGGCGCACAAAATCTCCAGGTGGTTACCCCTACAAATTGGGCATGGCCGTTGCTGTTGGCAGTCCCGTTGCATGTGAGCTTCCAGACAGCTATAGCACCAGTGGCGGTCTCTTGCAATGCCCCTCCGATCCTTGATCCGCTTAGAGAGAAACTGGGGGCAAGAAAGCACCCGGTGGCCTGGACGCCTGCAATAGTTACAGGGGGCGGGTTCAGTGGCAGCAAGTCCCGTGTAAACGGGCCTTGGTCTCCGGTCGGAGGCCCTTTTACCAGGGACGCCAGTGTGACCCTTTTCCTTCCTCAGCTGGGCAGGCCGCTCTGGGGTCCTTGAAGGACCAGCAATACCAGAGTTATCAGCCTGCCGGCACTCTTCCTCAAGGAACTTTAAAAGGTCCGAAAAGGGGGGCAGGTAGCTGGCCCCGTCCCCACCATACCTTTGCTCAAAACGCAGTTTCAACTCGGGAGGTAGGCGGGACAACACAATGTGTAATAAAAGGAAGGACCACTGGTCCACGGGAAGCTCTAAACGCTTAAGAGCGTTGCAGGCTACAATCAGTGGATTTAAGAGTGATTCTCTTAAATGGGACACCCCATAGACACGTGGCAGCGCTAGAATTTGTGCCACGTGTGTGTCTGCTAACCGGCGCACGTTGGCATACCGCCGAGTCAGTAGTTCCCGCGCGGTGGTATAACTCTCCTCGGAGAGGTCTAGGTGGCTAACTAAACCCAGAGCCTCTCCCTGCAGGGAAGAGAGTAGATAGGCCAGTTTCTGGCAGGGAGACAGGTCTCTTCTCGCGTCCACCAGGCTATCAAAGAGGCTAAGAAAGCCTAGCCACTCGCTCAGGTTGCCAGAAAAGTGGGGCAAGTTTATTGTTGGCAACTTGCCCTGTAACGCAGGCTGCGTGGTGGGTCTGGTGGGAGACTCAAGAATAGAGCTCATTCTCGCCTCCTTCTTGAGCCTCGCGGCCTCCTCCACCAGACCGTCTGTCAGCTCAAAAAACTGTTCGTAGTCCCGCACTGAGGACTCCAGCGATTCCGGAGGTAGCTCCAATGCCATGAGGTCTCGGAAGGCCTCTTCGACGACCGCCTGCCTGGTCCGCACCTGCTCGCACCGCTGGAGCAGTGCGGATGCCCGGTCCACCCGGCCTACCAAGGCGTTGGCTGTAGCAGCCCAACGCAGCTCTGATTGAATTTGCACGCTCAATTTTTTGTGGGCTGACATCTTAGGTAGGTACAAAACAACTTAGATAAAGGTAGTTACAACAAATAGATAACAAAATCAAAACAAAGTTATTTGTTACAAGTTATGTTTCAACTTCAACCAAACAAATTAATAATCAAACAAGAATTACCCACTTTAAACACAAACAAATTACTACTTAAATACTATTTATTAATTAGAATTATTTACTTTAAACAAGAATTATTTATTTTAAATACATCAAACAAACTACTCTGTTACCTAACCACGAGGGGTTTTAGTAAACAAACAAAGTATTTGTTGGTTAAAAGTTCCAAAAGATACAAATTAAGCTATCAATAATTTATGTTAAGTCAATCAATAACATAAATTAAGATAAAAGAAAAATTAAGTTTTTAATTACCCGTACTAAGCCACTAGACTCATACTAGGCACTGCAAATTACAAATTGGTTGGTTGAGAACCTACAATTATCAAATTATACCAATATTAAGTTTATTTATTACAATCTACATCTAACTGTTGGCCAGTTACGGGCCACAAACAACAATTAGATACTATTAATTATTAATCAACAAAAATTAACAAAACAAAATCTCAATAATTGCAATCATTATACAGGCCTACATGTGACAAGGTAGGCCACGTACTAGCAACTCAATAAGCCTGTGTATTAACAAGTTATAAATCAATAAGTTTACAATTAATGAGTTAACCCTAGAACGGCCAAGTTAAGTCACAGTAATGCCAAATCTGTCCGCGGAATCAATTTAACCGCGCTCTGCTTACCAAATGTTGAGGCCAACGGCTTGGCCAACGAGTCAAGGCCTGGAACACGAGGTATAGGGGCCCATCACCTGAGTCCAGGGTCGCTGCCCAAAGCGGCCTTTCACCGCGGTCAGATTTGTTCTCAACGTAGTGGTGACTTAATGATGGTAGGGTTGCACTGACCTTCCTTGTAGCAGTCAATCCTTGTACGGCCTGAGATGGTATTGTAGTGGTGATTATGTTAGTGTATTGTGAGAGAGTGTATTGTTAGGTTAAGTGTAAGGTGAGCTTCTCAGGCCGCTAGCAGCAGCAGGCAGGCAGCCAGTTATGGCCTGCAGCTGTGGGCGTTGGGCTGGCGTAGCACTGTAGCACTGTACACTTGGTTTATCACTAGTTAGGTCCACCAGACGCGTGGCGAGCAAAGCCGGCGGGTTCCAAAGTCGCCTTTTGTTACAAATAACAGTCTGTAATTCTGCTTATAGCTAGGTCGACACATAGACCGCTCGACGGCGCAACAAAACCGTAAAATAAACCAAATCTAGACACTTAAAAAGCAAACGGTGCGCGCGACTTAGATTTTTTCGTGAAAGTATTAGCTGTCAAAAACAAAAGGAACTTGCAAAAACCACGCCCCAAAACCGCGGCAAGTTTAAAACTGGCATCTGTCAACTTCATTGCGAGCCAAAGAGATTGCTAGCGTCACGACCATGGAACTAGGAATTCTGGACAGGTACATGGCGCGAACACCATTCAAGATACCAATTTCCAACAGTGGGCGTAAAAAAGGGATAAAAATAAAAACGAAAACATAAAATGAATATTATTTTATTCAAGGATGCAATTAATTAATTAATTAGATTCGTTATGATACTGTGACCTTACACCTAAAATATTGGTATCAGCCATTAACTTAAAAAAAAGTTAAAATATTGTTGCAAGCCTTAAAAATAAAATGTTTTTATACACTGGTATTAAAGTATTATAGTAAAAATTACGATTTTGTACTTAAAATTATGTTACAATGTATGCAGTATGTAAATGCATTAGGAAATAATGTTTCATTTATAAACAAAACTGAGTTTAGTTAAAACTAAGGGTAGACATTTGAATACCTAGTGAGATGATTTTCCTACCTAAAAAAATATATTTAAAATGCAACCAAATTTCATACGGACGTAGGTATATTTACAAAATAAAATTTTAAGTAAGTAACTTACTAACTGTACTTTGAAAGAAAAAAAATGTATGTTTAAAAAAAATTGTATTCGATTTTACAGACAATGTAAAAGTTGTCCCAATACTTTTTAATCATGGTAACATTATATTACTAATTATCTAAGCGTGCAGAATTAAAAACGCGTTATTTATTATTATAATTTATAAATAAGAAAAATACTAGCTGATGCCCGCGACTT